>JAWNMD010000069.1:5589333-6986667 GCA_035044365.1 Drosophila neotestacea
GAACAATCAAAATTAGAGGTTCTTTTTTTTTTTTTTACAGAAACAACCTTTATTTTTAAATTCAATAAAATGGTTTATTTAACAAGAAAGAAATAACACAAGTTACTACTTACTTCTCAGAGTCTAACTTCACTACGTAAAACTATTTGTGTTTTTATTTTTTAAATTGTATGACAACATTTGTGCCTCCCAATTAAAATGTATATTAGATTGATTGAAGAAACAAGTCTACGTTAGATCTTTTAAATTGAACTCTGGGCTATTAAAAGCCAAGTCATAGATGGCATATGAACTAGCTTTCTCCATGCAGCTGGTCGGTTTGTTTATGGATTTGTTTTGTCTACCTTCCTTTGCCGTCTGACTTATAACTTAATGTCAAAGATCCCATTGCCTCCTGGCGTAGCATTAGCTTAGTAATCATTAAAGACACCCAGTTCATCGGCTCGTTTAAGAGCCCACTTGTGATAATCATTGAGGAACTTTTGCGGAAGATGGCTTTCATTTTCTTAGCCTTGAAACTTTCATCATTCATGTTCTCAATACTATTATCATGGGAAAGTTCTTTGGGCATGGTAACCATGGGCAGGAAAGCGAACAAGGCAAATATTCCGTAAATCTCACGACTGCGCAGCTCCCAAAGTAAATCATCATAGCTGGGAATTTGTTCAAAGCGTGCGTACTCCAAGGCGTCTTTGAATGCCTCATAGTAGACTTTAATCAGATCCTCACGACGATGTTGCAACAACTCCAACTTAACGCTGGTGTTCAAAAAGAAGTTCAAATCGCAGCCGGGACTTCCATAAAAAGAGAGCTGAAAGTCCACAAAGATAGCACGGGTTGGAATGTCTGGCTGGGATTTGTTCTCATAGGCATACATAAAGTTATTAGTCCACATATCGCCATGGTTAAGAACCACATAACGATCATCCGGCTTTGGTTTGGACGCAGACACACAATTGTTTCTAAAGTTATCAGAGAAACGTTGAAGATGCTTCGTAATCTTCTCATAGCCCGGCCAATTACCTGTGGCATTGATAAGGCCCATAAGGAAACCGTTGAACATAGTTTCAAAGGTATCACTTTTCATTAAAGTAGCTTCACTGAGCATTCCACTTTGATATTGGTTTACTATTTCCGGATCCTGCAAATTAGGGGATGTTTATTAGTATTTCTTTAGTTCGAGCTCTTGTTGAACTTGTTACCTTTTTTGCCAGAACCATGGATGTAGCATGAAGCCTTCCCAACTGTTGTAGTATCAAGGAGGCATGTGGCCAATCCAATCCTGCCTCCCGGGAGGCTGTTCTAAAGCCATCAACTTTCAGATCATGAAATACTATTGTCTGAACAGGCGTCTTTACGGAATGATAATATCTATAAGAACGTGATATTACTTCATAATTCTTTCTCTCTCTCTCTCTTCCCTTTTTTCTCTCTTCATCTCTCTACTTACTTGGCACCGAATTTGCTTCCGTTGGTGAGAATATCCAAGCGTGGCAATACATCTGTATAGGTCTGCTTCTCCTTGATGAACACACTCACATCCTCTAGGAACTGTGTGTCCTTCGAGATGGGAATAGTTTTCACAATTAGCGATAATTTCTCTTTTTTAGTAGACTCTTTGCCGTCGGCCCAACGTGCAAAGTTCAAGAGTACTCGATAGATCGCTGAGCAATAGTTATCTCCCGGATTGCTGCCCCATTCAAAATTGATTTCATAGAGAGTGACTTTTGTTTCTCGTAAACCCTCTTCCAAGGTATCCTCAAAGAATCCTGTGTTTAGGTATTCCGGCACAGATATGTTTTGTTCATTCCTTATTAACACCATTTTTAAGAATTTCTTTTTCGTAAATTTCTAATTCTGTTCTCGGAATTTTACTGTCCCACTTGATGATCACTTTCAGATTGCGACTGATTTCACTATTGTTAGTGACCCGCTGTTATATACTCGTATTAGTTTGTTAGAGGAAATTTTAGTGAGCTTTTTTGCGATTGTGATATCATTTTGTCTCGCGCTCACAGTGTCATCGTAAAGACAATAGCAATAAAAAGTCAAATCAGTGCATAGTGAACCAAGTATTGAAAAAATAATATTAAAATATTGAAAAACAAAACAATTGGAATAATTAAACTAAGCAGAGTTTTTCTTAAATATTCTAATATTCTAAATAAATTAATTATGCCATAAAACTTTGTGATATATTTAAAAAATATTATTTTTGTTCACTGCTTTATTCAAAACAAACTTAAGATAATTCGAATATTAGGTACAAAAACATTTTAAGAAGTTCAAATAATATATTAAGTAAAGAGTTGCACTATAATCGACACAATTAAAATCAGTGTAATACCACTGTGCATTTAGTGACATCACAGTCTACTTTATAATTCTCACCGTTACATTAACAGTTTTGTTTTTTTTCTTTTTTGCATACTCATTATCTCTTATTGCCGTTGTCGAGGGTACAATAACTTTTAGTTTGAAGTAGGCACTGATTCTAATTTCCCCTACTCTTAACTATATTTTGGGCATCATTGTTTGAACAGGCGGGGCGTTTGGGGGTTGATTAAAGTATGTTCTTATCACAACCATATCTAACCGTAACGCACAGTGAGTGAAACGCCTAAGATAGCGTTTAGTTTAACAAGGATATTCTGTATATAATAATTTGATTGATCAGTTTTACACTACTAGAAAATAAACTTATAGAAAGAACTGTTACTTGCTTAAGTGCGGTTAACTTATGTTAGTTCTACTTTACAGAAGACAGTGGTAGGAAACTAAAAAAGCTTTTCTAGCTTTTGTGTTTTTCTGAAAACTTTTGAAATATTTCTGAATTATTTTAGTGACAAATGCAATAATATATAAGTCTGTGAACTTAAAGAAATTCACTTCATATTAAATAATAAAATAAATAAATAAATAAAAAAACCCCGTTTAGTCAGCCGTTTCACCCACTGTGCAACGGTGTAATTAGCAACAACGTGATATTTATAATTCTACGACTATCTATAATACGACACGCATACCAGGAACTCACTAATAATTTGTAATTTTTTAATATTTGTGTAAATATTTGATATGACGAGGGAGAGCGATGAGAGAGTAAAACTACTAATACTAGACAAAAGTCTAGCGCGTGTTGATGAAGCATAAATAAAGTCAGAGTGAAATGTTAAGTTTCTTATCAGAGCGCAGAAAATAATGTGATTTTGTGAATAAGAAGGGTGTTTTATTACATTTCAAGTGGGGTAAGGAGTTGAGGAACTTCGAACCAGAACTTCTTTAGGTCAGTGATTTAAAAAAGGGTATTAAAACTTCTATGAGACCAATTTTTTTCTTCCTATTCTGTATCACAACCAGAATTGAATAAAGTCACCCTTCTGCCAACACTTTTCATCTCAGCTGAGTCAAGTTATCAACTTGTAAATATCCCATAGCTGACTAGAAAACACCGGACAAAAACCCTATTTTATTTTTGGTTGGGTATTCGTTGGTTTCGTTTTCGACTCAAAACTGTGAAAAATATTTGAGGAATTTTACTCAACACAACTTACCCTTATTAAACATCCTTCCGGAGTAACTAATCTCAGAGAACATCTGCTAAAAAGTATTTTATGGGAAATATTTTTATGTGCTTGCTTACAAGGAATTAAAGTTGCATTCGCTTTTATAACAGGAAATATGTATTTCTTAATAAAATATATATATTGCAGCACGTTTTAATCGAGTGTAAGATGTCGATGTGCAAGTTAAATGAGCATAAGAATTTTATATTATATTATTATATATATATATCTCAGCTGAATATAGTTAGCAATTAGTGAATCTCCCATAGTTGACTAGGATAGGCAAGACAAACACCCTGTTTTATTTTCTCTGGGTATTTATTGGTTTCGTTTTTGACTGAGTTGTGCAAAATATTTGAGGAATTTCGTTCAACACAATTTACCCTTATTAAACATCCTTTCGGAGTAATCTCACAGGACATGTGCTAAAAAGTATTTTAGAGGGAAACATTATTATGTGCTTGCTAACAAGGAATTAAAGTGCACTGGCTTTAATAATAGGAAATATGTATCTTCTAATGGGCAATATTGAAACATGTTTTCTAACCCATTTAAGTTAAGAATGTGCATGTAAAATACCAATCTAATTGATTATTTAATGTGCCAAAGATAATACAGTATTTCTTCTAACGTTCTTTCTACTGTTCAAATGTGTTTAGGAAAGTAGAGTTAAAATATCTTGAGAAATATGAATGTGATATTCTTAGATGTAGGTCAATGTCTATATAAGGTTTTAAAAAACCATCCAATTGATAAATTGAAGTAAACTTATAGAAACTAATGTCACATTTGAATATACAAAAGATGACATGGGGCTTTAAATAAATATCCGATTGATAATTTGATATATAGAAACTAGTGTCAAATGCAAACATATCTTACAAATAAAATGTATAGTACATATATGGAGATTTAAAAAATGGGCCTTAGTTATTAGAACACATAATTAAAGTTGACATTTGGCTGTTAACTTTAACATGCGCATGTCAAAATAAAACTGAGAGTTAATCATTCCTTCATCTATTACTTAAACTTTCGTTTCTTTGTTGCTCTGCTTCGCACATATGAAACACATTTCCGGTGTATTTTTTTTTTTTTAAAGCGAGTAGAAAATAAACAGAAAACTTGTGGATAGCGTTGTCCATTCTCCCAATTATTGAATTTTTTTGCTGCGCCTTGCAATACGCATCACCAGTTGCTTTTTTGCCAGAGACTAGCCCAAGGGGAGGGAGAAAAGAAAATGGAAGAGAACGAGCATATGAAAGGCCAATTCGCCATGTTTGGTGTGTTTGGCGCTTTGCCTTTGAGTTGCCATCGGCCATACACATACATACACACACACAGATACACACAGATACACACATACAAAAACACAGACATATACACATTGAGAATTGTGCATGTCACGTGCTTTTGCAGTTCATGACGGCTTAATTAACTTGCGTGTTAGTTTTTCTTTATTTTGACGTGTCCTTTTGCAGATTTTCGCAGTGCCTGCGTCTGACTTTTCGTTAGTTTTTCACTTTATTTGGCAAAATAAAAAAATGTGCAGCATAAATTTTGTATTACACGTTAAACGGAATGCATTAATAAACAACAGCGTTTGTATGCGCGATTGCACACAAATTAGTGACCAAAGCCACGGTTGTCTGGCCACGCTTCATCCTCATCCACTTCCACTCGCACTTCCACTTCCACATCCAGTTCCCCTAACCACAAGAGTCTATAGCTTTCCCCGTCACCATGTCACCCTTCCTTTTAGAGCCTTTGAGCAGCGCTGATGTATGCGGTTTTAATCGTACGCTCAGACACAAACATGATGCGAACCCAAATTCCATGGCAACCCTCCTCCGGCCTTATGGGGACAAAATATAATGGAAGTTGTGTTTTTGGTGAGTGTGAGAATGTGGATACCCCAAAAGTAGACACAACAACTGAATCGGGATGCAGACAGAACTGAATAAATGACCATAATCAAACACTTTACGCCTGAAAGCATGCATTCTCTTGCTACTGAAGAAAGCAACTCTGCCTAAGCTCCCAGCTTTCTGCACCCTGCACTCTCTGCTTTTACTCAGTGTACTAGCTACCCTATCCCCATCCTTATCCCTATCTGTGTGCATCAAAGTAGCTGTCGCCGGTGGCCAAATTTAATTAGTACCCTCCAATGGACTCCCTATTTAGTTAGACATCGCTTTGTACAGGGTATTTGCATTTTCCTATTGACTTTGACAGTCTGAGAGAGACGTAAAGAAAGGGAGATTAATCAAGAAGAACTAAATCAATATATGAAACTTCAACAGAATCTATAAGTGTGGGGTTATAAGATAGATGACATAATCTGAGATAGAATGTAAAATGAAAAGTAGATGTGGGTAAAAAGAGGATTCCAACTTTAAACTAGTTTATTGAAAGACGATTTCTGTAATGCTGTAAGTAATGCAAAGAAACAGCATCTGAATCAATGAAAAAAGCAATTGTAACTGTTAAACAAAGCGAGAAGTAAATAATAAAAGAAAATTAAAGCAGCAAAAGTAAACATCAATTTTTGAAATTGTATTCGTTTAAAAGAGGGCATATGACACATGAATATATAAGCACATATGTATAGCTAAGAGACTGTAAAACAATAAATATCAGAAACTGAATGAATGACATATACAACTACATATTCAATATACCAAATAAATATTTTAAAAACAGATTTAATGCATAAACAAACATAATAATTTGGAGTATAATATTACATAAATAAAAATATGTATATAGCAACAGAATCTTTAAGATAATCCTTGTAGCGCTTTGACCTAGGATAATAATAAGTTAAATTAATATACATATTAAATAAATATTAGATACATAGATTAAATATTGCATAATAGTTTTTCAAGATGGGATAGAAAGTCCTTTGTTTGTGAACAAAAACCACTATCAATTCATAGGAACTTCTTTTAACTCATTGACAGGGCGTTAAGAACGTTGAAGACATTTAAGTATGTGAAAAAAAATGTAAATGTTTTTTATTTGTTACAAGATCTAGACTAGTTAAACAATTGTATTTAATTTGATTGCAATTGATATCAATAATAATGTACCTAGTATGATTGTAAGAATTTAACACTGCAATCAATTAAAAACAAATAATTCTAAGTGTTTTTGATTGCAGTTATTATTATTATTTTTTTAATTCAATAATTTACAAAATTAGACAAGGTAAGTAACAATCTCCGTCTAACTGTTAGTTATAGAAGTAGAAATAAAAGGAATTGCAATAAGTTTATTAGCAAACAAAGAATGTGCTACTGACTTAATGACAATCAGTTGCCTTAAATTGATTGTAGATTGTAAAACGAGTATTCCAAATCTTTAAAAATGTAATATTTTGTTGTATTTACATATATGTAACATCTGTAACATTTCTCTGTACAATTGGAATTTACATATACATTAATTAAGTTGAAATTCGATAGAGCATGCCGCTTCTGTTATATGACATTCAGTTGGAATTTTCTTTCTTCTTGCTTGGCCACTGTTAAATTAAACTTCATTTGCACGTAGCACGTGGGTTGCCTACTTGCCACATGCCTCATGCCACTTGCTGCATACCGCCTGCCGGTTGCCCTTTAATCACATTTGGCGCAAATCAAACACAAACAAATGCCATTATCATGTGGAATGGGGTGCGTTTATAGGCGTGATGGGGGGGGGGGGTGAGTATTAGGGGCAGGAGGAGGGGTTTTCAGTTGTCTGTCGTCTGTTGGAAAAACTGTTGCATACCGTTGGACAGCGTTGGCGTTAGGCAGTCACATGCCTTGCATACTTTTTAGCTGCGTGGCCAAGCGCATGAATAATTGATTTCCATTGCCCAAAAGTTGTGCGATCTCTCTCTCTCTCTCATTAGCTTTAGCATCTGTGTGTATAACTCTTTCTCTTTCAGAGTCTCATACTGCTGTCGTCTCGCATTCATTTGTCAGAAAAGAGCGTCAGTTTATTTGTCTGTCTCTCTGTCTTTCTGTCTTTCTGTCTGTCTGTTTGTTTGTTTGTTGGTTGGTTGGTTGGTTGGTCGCGTTGTTTATTTGTTTGTCGCTGTCGTCGCTTGCAACATATTTTCGCTGGGTCCTTTGCATAATTCGCCAGCCCACCTCCTCTCTCTCGCTCTTTCTCACTCTCTACCCTGCTCCCTCTGTGCTCTGTTGCTATTGTTTTTTCAGCTTGTCGCTTATCAGTTTATTTTTGTTCATGCCATTTGCGTGCTACTGTCGCTGATCCCTCCCACTTTCCCTATCCAAAGCTTTTCTTATTGCCATTGGGCATATGTTTTGGCTGGTCGCGTGTTCGGCTTTAATCCCGTCCAACGCATTACGTTGCCATGGCCCATACTTCTCTGATTCTCTCCTTCTCTGCTTCTATGGCTTAACTCGCTCCCCACAACATTTTTACTCATTTATAGCTAACATATTTGGCCTCTGGCTGGCAATTGAATCCCAGCTTATTTTCAATGTGAACGGATATATATTTAATTTTCATAAATACATATTTGCATTGCAAATGGTTGATCCTTGCATGGTGTTATTAGTGTTGTTCGTGTTGTCCTTGCCCCACTCGACATAATAAGCACTTGAACCATACATAAATGCCTATCATTAGATACATTTGTAGCTGTTATATTGTCAGAGTTCATTGTTGAGCTCCGCAAATTGCTAACCGTCAAGATCATTGTCTGCACTTAGTAAATTACTTACTTAATCTAAGATGCAAATTTGTATAGACTCTAAAAATCTCACCCTGTTGCATAATCTATATACAGGGTTGTGTTATGTGCAGTTATTTGTCACGTTGCTACGCGTTGTTTGATTATGTTATTAAATTAATGACACACACGAGATATTGGTTAATATCTTTTTTAAATTTTTATTCCAACATATATTAAAAATGTTAATCACATGTAATCGAAGGCAATTAATACCGTGTTAATAACATTAAAAACATGTGCAATTTTTATCAGATTAATTCTTTATTAATCTATTTTTTAATGTTGTATAAAGCACTTTATTTAATGCATTTAAAGTTAATTTTATTATTTTACCATAGCTATTCTGATTTATCAATAATTTTTATTTTTATAAATGTTGTGCAGATGTATGTTTACGCCTTCCGCTAATGAGTATATAATATTTTATTAAGACTTAAAATGTCTACTTCCATGAACTTAATTTAAACTATTTAAATAAAATAATAACATTAAAGATATATGTTTTAAAAACTTAAATTTATTTCTCTATTAAATTAAATTCTTTATTTATAATGTATTTCAATCATATAACAATGCCTATCATTAGAGACTTTTGTAGCTATTATATTGTCAAAGTTCTTTGATCATTGTCTGCTCTTATTTAAATGCTTCCTTAATTTGAGCTAACATTTTGTATTTGTATTTTGTATAGTGTCTAATAGTTGTGACATATTTAGTTGCTTGTCACGTTGTTTAATTATGTTTTAAAATTAATCACACGAGGTATATAAATCGATGTTAACATTATTGGAAATTTTCATTATTGGTTTCTTAAATGTTTATCCAAATGTATTAAATATTTTAATCACATTTAATCGATCATCGCAATTAATACAGATTCAATAGCATGAAAAGCTTGTCATTTTTTGGATATTAATGTTTTATTAATTAAGGTATGGTCAATTGATTAATAATTCTTTTTCTGGTATAATCTATTCCATTAAATTTAAAATAAAATAGTTTTTATAATATTATATATTTGCTTCTGATAACTTATTCCATTTCTATCACATAGGCCCATTATTTCAATGTATTTATATTTAAGGTCTCAAATTACTATCCAAATGATAAACTGCCGTAAAATAATTAGAACCTAATGTAAAATTCAAAGATACCTATTAAATAAAATTTATATTTCTATATATATTCTACATTTTTGGCTTCGAAAGTCAAATATAATGGATATATCTTATACTTTTTTTCTACATGAGGATTCCTCAGCTTAAAAACTCATTCCCTGACAATTTGAGTTGCTTCACATGTCCTTCAATCTCACATCTCTATAGCATTTCAATCTCAATTCGCTATTTGCTGCCAGTGACATGCAAGTTATCGGAACAGATTCGCTTGGTAGTCCATATCAATAGACCTGGACTACCAATTCACCGTGTTTGCTGGTTGGTGATATATGCGAGGACATGGGCTGTCTGTGCTCTTCTGTCTCCTGTCTCCTATCTCCTGGTTGTGCTCTAAATGACACGCTGGACGGCAATAAATGTCAGGCGGCAATTAAGTCAAGGTATGTGCCAGTCCAGGAAAATTCAGGGGTGAAATAGAAACATACCAAATGACGTCACAGTTTTAAGGGGTGTTTACAATCGGTACATTTTCCCTCCCTTCCAGTTGCCTTTCCAGTCGAGAGAAAGAGAATCGTTGCTCTCTCTTAAAATGCTTTCCATTTGTTTTGGGATATTTTTTGTTGCGCTTGGCGGCAAATCCATTGGGTTTTCCGGCCCAACTCATTGGGCACCTTCTCATGGTTTTGGTTAGCACTAAAACTCGAGACGTTGTCAGGTGTGCGTAGGGAAAGAGGGTTGAAAGGGGATAGGGGAGAGGGGAGAGGGTCGTGTGTTGGGCTCTGACTTAATGGAAACTGAAACACCAGTTGATTGCCTGTTGGTATTGCATTTCAGTTTGCTGTCCTGCTGCTTGCCTCTGCGAGTTTATTGCATGTGGTTTCTGTGGCAGGCAGAACAAGAGACAGAGAGAGAGAGAGAGAGAGCGAGAACACGAAAGGGAGAGAAAGTGAGAGCGAGTTAGTTGCAAATGGTTTCTAGTTTCTTATGGCTAACTGTTTTGACAAGCCAATATTAATGTGTAACCCAATCTAAGAGGGCAGTGGATGCAACATTCTGTTGCATACCCGAGGGCGATACACGCTTCGCTTTTTCTGCCTCATGTTGCGTGTGTATTCAGCCAAAATGTAATTAACATGCGATTTGCCTTTTGCATTTCAAGGTGTCATAAATCAGCGCATTGTTTGCCCTCCTTATCCTTAAATGGGGTGTGTACTTCCTACAAGGCGGGTGTTAAATCTAAAAGGGGTTGGGTGTAGAGACAAGAGGTCAAAGGAGGGAGGTGTACGCTTCATTAAAAAGCTCACATTACCGTTGATTTCCTAGAGGCATTAATTTGGTAAACATGGTCAAATGAATAGAGCTAAAGGGTAACATTCAGTGGCAGCTAGGCAAAAAGCTTAAGAGGGGTTCACTTTATTGACTGAAAAGGAGATGAGCAAATTAGTTTATGAGAATTTTATTAAGTGTTACAATGCAACAGCTTCTTCACTAAAGAACCTCCTTATATTTTTAAAAAACCTAGACCTACCATATCGATAATATCATATAATAATGTATGCATACGATATAGAACATTGAACTCTGAGAGTCAACACTTTATATTCGCTGTTCTCATTTAGAAACAAATTCCTCTATTATGCAAAACTTTGTTTCAACATAAACTTAAAACACACCTTATGGTAAATAACCAATGACTTTAAGTTCAAATACATTAGAAATAATAAAATTAAATAGTAATCAGAATCATGAATAAAATAGCTGGTTTATACATTTATTTGGTGAAAATATTACATCTATAAATTATAATAAGTAATAGTTAGCTCCTTTAATGAAAAGCGTTTTCTTGTAGCTTTAGGAATCGAAAGAAAATAAATAAATATTTTTAACTCCTTAAGTACCCCCTTAGAAACGCCTCTGTCAAGTGTATTTCATGTATAAGACCCCGTTTGTTTTAGACTCTTGAATGAATGCCGTAAATTTTGCAAATATCTCTGATGTAGATTTTAGCACTGTCGATAAGCAAGAATGACGCACAACGTTGGCATCCCTTCACACATGCCTCACTAATTAGGTGTGAGCTTATGGGCGTTTCATGTCAAAAAGGGGGCGTGAGAGGCGGGGAGTTATAATTAACCAGAGGTTGATGAGATTGCCTCAAATCTGGTTAGGACATTAAGCTACAAAATGGCTTTAAATTCGTTTCGAGGGGGTGTTTAGAGTTTGCAGTTAAATTGAATTGTAAGCACAAACAAACATAGAGCAAACACTGAGAGAAACACTTCCGTCTGCTGGTTGCCATTTCCGTTTCCGGTGCGGCGCGTGCATGGGTAATATAAGCTCTGATTTTGATTGCCCCCACAGATGTTTACAGCCTGCCTGTGAAATAAAAATGTAAAAGAATGTCGCCAAAATCAAATCAAAAGCAAACTTCAAAAATAAACGAGACTTTAACAGCCCCCATGACTTTAGGCTATAGTCTAGCCAGGGCAGCTAATCCGGGCTAAACCAGAACTTCCCCTCTCTCTATCTCTTATGCGTATAAGAGGCATAAGATCAAAGGCAGCCAAGCATTAGGCCATGTTATATTTGGCTCTTGTTTTGCATAAATTAAACGGCCTAGACCTCAGTTAGCCTAATGTAACTAGCAGTAAGCAGAAAAAAACGAAACGTCTGGCATACTTCAAGATGGCTTAAAGTTGCCTTGATTGAAGTGGCTCAGACTCTTTATGGCATATTCCTGTGGCTTGCAAGCCACAAAAACCAGCATACGAACATATTCGTTGAGATGCAACCACCTTGAGCCGTATGTTGTGGTTTGACTTATGGTTTTGACTTTTGGCTGACAGTTGCTAGCTAGAATGACATCCACCCACACTCACACACACTCACACACAAACACACACACTCACTCACTCACCTGCCACTTGGCACCTGTTCTGTGTGAGTTTTTGAGCCATTTTTGGCATGCCTCGTAACACACACACACAACAAATGTTTATGACACATTTTACACATGCGGTTTGGCACGCACAAAGACTCCTTAAATGGCAAGAGGGATATGGAGGGAAGGACCTTAGTAGGTTGTGCTTTCTAAGCAATTTCAATGAATATTCATTACATCACTCAAGCGCAAGTAATTTTCTAAATGATTTCACTTTAATTTCTACACCAATTCGATATAATCCTACAAAACTTTATTATTTGTTGAACTAATTCGCTTTAAAATTGCCAAAAATTAAAGAATGTTTAAAAATATTTTAGCAACTGACTTATGACTTATGTTCAATTCAAACAATTTTTGTGTCTTAAAAAATATTATATACTTTATTATATATTATATTATTATATTATTTTAATCCGACACACAATCTACATATTTAAATAATGGAAATTACATAAGCTTCATATTAGAATAAATTTAATTTCTTTTAGTTTACTCTGTGAAATTTGGGCGAATTTGATTTTAGTAACTCGCTCTGAGTTTACCTCGTGCTGTGCAACCAACTGGCAAATTGCCAGAAAAAATGTTTATGGCATAATTCAAAATGATAAAGCATATGCAAAGTTTTGATAAATTAACCGGCCATTTAAGTAGCTTAGTTGACTGGTGCATGAAATAAATGCTGATTAATAGATAAACTTTTTTGAATTGATGCTAAATATCACAGTAAATCCTCAATGCCGCATTAGGTATTAAAATTAAAGCTTAGTAGCTTGTTTTCAGATCAATGCCAGGATTAAAGGTTTATTATTTAAGCATACTCTTTATATGAAAAACCTTTTTGAGTCTGGCAATTATTATTTATTGAAAAAGTTTCTGAGCACAGTTTATCTCTTTAAGGTTCAAATTATGCAGTTTGAAATTATCAAATTTCGTATTCCATTTTAAATTATTTTGTAAAGCAAATTACGGAGACCTTGAGACATACATATATGTTCAATATATGTTCAACAAATTACTAAAAATATCAATGGCATCCTTAACTATTTATAGTACTTGTGTTGTAAAATAGAAAGAAAGAAACCTACGCTCATTATCCAACATTTACGGAGCTCATTTAATTAGTAAAACATTAATTAAGACAGGGATAACCGACAAAAGTTTCAATAAAATTTAACACCCAACTTGTTAAAGGCAGCGGGAAGTGAAAGAGTTAACATTATTTCTTTCCTTTTTTTTGTAATACTTTTTTAATACACGCGCTTTTTGCAGAAAGCTAACACAACTAATTAAAAGCACTTTGTAGAGTTGCCGGCAGACACATTTATTAGTAAGAGACGCAGTTGCAGAGGCTTTTATAAAGTGACGCATAGAGCTGGGAAAGTTGAGCCTTTTGGTAAATTGCCGACCGCTAAAGATGTGGGCGTGGCTGTGGGCGTTGAGAAACAAAAAACCGCAACGCCAAACTTCATTAAAAATGCACACGGATGCGGCTACAAAAGTCGACAACTTTATTTGAATAAAGTTAAGAAACAGACATAGACCCACCCACATCTTTCGGCAAGTATCTATGTTGGCTTTAATTTATGAAGTCATTAGATGCAATTTTCGAGCACCTGAGCAGCATCTTCACAGTCGGCAACTAACAACTGGTAACTGGTAACTGGTAACTGGTAACTGGTAACTGGCAACTGGCAATTTGGCAGCTTTTTCAGCCGTTTGCTGCATTTGTCCCAATGCCAAACATTTTAACTGCGCGACCCTAG
This sequence comes from Drosophila neotestacea, assembly GCA_035044365.1. Lineage (NCBI taxonomy): Eukaryota > Metazoa > Arthropoda > Insecta > Diptera > Drosophilidae > Drosophila > Drosophila neotestacea. The sequence goes on from JAWNMD010000069.1 coordinate 5,603,478, forward strand.
AAAATCGAGGCCAGTTGGTTTGACAGCTGCCAGACGATTACACCCCCGGTCAGGGAGCAATGCAAACGTTTTCTAATTTTCCACACCATTAAATCAGGGATTTCAAGCCAGACGCATGCGATTCCACCTGCCACTGCCACTGCCATCCTGACATGAAACGTCGCACTGTCTGAAGGACAACAACCAAGTTGCAGCTGCAGCTATTAGACTCTCTAGACTTGGCCAAGACAAATGTCCAATAAAATTGCTAGCAAGTTGCAAATGTGATTGAGGTTAAATACAAGAGCTTACTCTTTCTATGTGGTGAACAGTGTATTTTATTAGCGATTTATGAGTTTGTTTATTGTTTTAATGCCACAGATCAGGAGGTAATGAATCTAGACAGTTTTATATCCCTTATTTCATCAAAAAATTTAAAATTTGGTTATGACTATAAAATGATACTACATTTACCAATAACTTGTATTTAAAATATAATTGTTTTCAATATTTTCAAAGCGGCTACTCTAACGTTTACTTATCTTTCTTTAAAATCTTTTATTGAAACACATAGAAGTTTAAATCATTTTTCATGTAATGGACAACTTTGGTTACATTTTCAGAAATTCTCTAGTTTTTCAACCTCTTTGTATTTATTTAAATGTTTTAAATTTAAATGGTTTAGCTGACTCGAGGTCGAGTCTTTCTGAGATTCTTTTTGCAAATATACTAATTTAGGGGGGTTAATTCTGTATTTTTCCTTCAAGCTGTGTTTTTAGATTTGTTAACGAAATACATTTAAACTTCGTTAATAAAACTTGGCCATCTTCCAAGTGCAACCTTAAAAGAACTTCATTGTTTCGCGCTAAAACCTTGCGTTGTATTGTCATCTTCTTGCCCAACAAAGCCAAAAACCGAAACTAAAAGTGCAATAGAAGTAACGCCTTCACGGTAAAGTTTAAATTTATGGCACTCGGAGTTAAGAAATAGTATGCAGAACTGACCTGGTCTAAGGTTATGCGGTCGCATCCCCAAAAAACCTAAGAAACCAAATACTTGTACAAAGAGATAATTTCGCAGCTAAGCATAAAGACTGAGGAACAACAGACACAACAAGTTTAGGTAGAAAGTTTTTTCGCTGGGCAACAACGTGACAGGCAAAGAAAACTTGGAAAAAGAAGTTTGAACACGTTTCAGTTACCTTTTGCCACGCCCACTCATTTCTCGATGAGTGAAATGAATGCAATGCAATTAATTGTCAAGGCATCTGAAAGGCATTTACAGCTTAGCTTTGGCTTTGATTGTCGCAGCATAAATTTAATTGAAAAACTTTTCAAAGATCGAAATGCGTTTCCAATGTACGAGTATTGTAATTACCGTTACGTGTACTTGTTTCTTATGTATTGCCTTTGGCCTTAACATTTACCAGTTGCCAGTTGGCAGTTGGCAGTTGCCAGTTGCATCATCAATAAAAATTGCAACAATGTCAGCCTAATAGTTGTTGCAAAATGCCAACTGTAGCTGCAACACCTGAATAACTTTGCCCGCGTTTCTTCCCAAAGTGCAATTCAGCGTCAACTTGAACTTTGTGTTTTGTAACGTGCTTGCAACTCCGTAATCATTCTTGGAAAGAGTAACTTTTCACTTGGTCATGTGTTTTGTAACGCACAAGATGATAATAACAATAGGATTTTAATCAGATAAGTAATATTATCTTTTTGTTAACACATTTGACATGTGTATAAATTTGCAGATGATAATGACATCTGGACTCTAATAATAATTTACATAAGAAATCGAGAGTTCTTTGTTTATGGTTACTTGTTTTAAAATTTTTAGAATTTCTTATTAGAAACTGTTTTATCTTATCGACAAGTTTATCAGAACAGTAAGTGTGATGGTTAACGATCTTATTTATTTTAAATGTTATAAATATAATCAATGCGGGTATTAATATTCTTTTTTATGTTTTTTTAATGCATGATTGAATATGTATAATATCGATTTTATCATAATTGCTATTATAATTATAAAATAAAATGTCTGCAAATGTTTTCTAAGAAGACAATATCATCTTGGATATGAAGTATCTAAATAAGCTTTTCTTTTATTACCGTTAAACAATTTTCTTTCGAATTATAGATAAATTTTTAGTTTGCCCATCGTTTCCTAGCAACAAACAGTGTTGGTAAACCATTGAAAAGCCTTCATTTGAAACAGATATTTTGTGATCAAACAAGACCAGATATTAACATTTGATCTGATGATTCACAAATAATATAAATATGCACTTTCTTTAAAAATGCATAAGTCAAAAACTGCTTTGAAATGTTTTGGAAAATATTAAACCTATTGCATTCCAGATTTAAGCTAAACTTTGTTTAATGTGTCGTTATAAATAATTTTATAATTTATATAAATGGGCACTCGTAACTTCGTTAGATCATACAAGTTTCGATGTTATAAAGTTTGTTTGCAAGCGAATTGTTGCTGCTGTAATTGGTATACGAGTGATTGTTGTTGTTTTTATTATTGTTGTTGTAGTTAAAAGTTAGACGATGGCGACGACGTCGTCTGCAGGTGTAGTCTGCCATATTATTTACAAGTGGTTGGAGAAACAGTCACCACCACACCTGGGTCTCTTTCTCTGTCTCTTACTCTCCCTCTCCCTCTCTCTGGAGATGGTAGGAAGAGGGTGTCGCGGTGTATTCGCCCACAAGGCACCTATAATTTAGCGCTGTTTATTTGTAAATGTCTGTCGCGGTAAAGGATCGAGTTGCAGGGTCGGAGTCCTTGTTCTCGTCACGCTTCATGTCAACAGCGGCAACTTCATTGTCTGCCGAGGGCAGACCTCCCTATTGGTATCCTCCTACTGCTTCTCCTCCTCCTTCACAGTTACGGGAACTTCTCTGGGTGTGTGTGTGTGTGTGTCAGTGACATTAAGTGCAGTTGGTTGCTGGGTTGTTCTTGTTGTTGGATTGTTGGTTTGTCGATTCGCAGAAAAACGTTTTGCAATTTATTAACTGACATTTGAAGTGGTTCTCATTGTTGTTATTATTGTTGTTGTTGCCATGGGGCAAGTCGGTGGCAACCTGTGCAAAACCTATGACACTTATTAGTGAAGCAGCTGTGTGGCAAACAAAAAGAAACGTCGTTGCATGCATATTTGATTAAGCTGCCACTGCGCCGCTAGGTAGGCAATGATATTTGCAAGCCAAACTTTGCAGACAAACGCGCCCGCGGGGCTTGACAAACATGGGAAACAAAGAGACATTGAGAAAGAGAGAAAGAGTGAGAGAGCGAGACACTCAAGGGTTAAGGCCAAGTTGGTAGTCAGTAAAACAATAATGCGTAAGTTTTTGGACCTAAACAAAAGTTGCAAACGTTTGAATTTGGGTTTAGAAAGAGATAGAGGCACAGACAAAATGACCGGAAGCGGAAACTGTTTTGTACATTGGCAAATTTGATATGTAAACGTGTAGGACAAAGGGTAAAGGGTAAAGGGTAAAAGAAACTAAGCCCCAACAGACAGTTCTCAGTTTTATGTGGTTATTAAACGCTTATTATGTAGGTGGCCAATGGAGCAGCAGGTTGTCGGTGAGGCGCATAATAAAAAGCTTAGTCAGTTCAAGCAAAAAAGGAGTAGATATTTGCCAAAAGAACTTACAAGTTTTAGATGATTAGCAAAAGGTTTAAAGAGAGGGCCTGTGAACCCACACAAATGTTCCATGGTGAATGGAGCCTAATTGTTTATTTATAAAGTGGCCAATCGAGGCACCTGGGAGTGTAGTAAGCTCCTGGTCTTAACGAAAGCTTATGACTGTTATAAGTAGTTGGTAGGAGACAGTCAGACTCTAATTATTAAATATGTTATTAAAGTAACTTGAAACGAAATGATTAAACGGTTTATTAATGGTTAGTTTCGCTTAGATTGTGTGTTAAATATACTGCTGATTGATTGCTGTTGATCATTCAAGAGCTAACAAATACATTAAGATATTATCATTGCTATAAATTGTATTTAAGCTTCGTCTGTAATTGAGTGATTGATTAATTGAAAAATAATTGGCATAGTTATTTGAAAGTTTTGAAGCTTCTCAACAAACAAAAGTTGAAAATTTTACGGATTCTTAGAATATAATTATAATTTTGGGCCCAAATTTGTTGTAATGGTAAAGTGTAAGACACTTAAATATTAAATAGTGGGCAGACATTTTGATTAATTATTAAAATAGAGACTACATTTCAGATTAAAGCCTTACAAGCTTGCTTAAGTATACAATCCGCATATGAGTGAAATGAATTCCAACTTGTTAGTATTCTGCCACAAAATTCCATGGCAATTAGCCTCAAACTGCCCTGTCCAATTGACCACAAATTCCTTTCTTTGTTTGCAACATGCATTAAAGCCACAGACTACGAGTATCACGTAAGTCCATCTGTTGCCCATTTGCCAAGCTCATTTCGTGCAATCTCAGGTGTCATATTCCAGATGTAATGATGTACACTCACATTAAGCGACCCTTAGATGAGGGGTGGTCTCATTCATTTGATATGCATAGCACGGCAATAACAAACAAACGAAAAAAGGCAAAAACAAACAAACCGGCAATGGCCATTTAACACTTTAATGCTCCACACACGCACATCCTTTGCAAACATATATGTCTCGATGTGTGCTGTGTGTGTGTAAAAACTTCAATTAAAATGCCAACGTAACAATGCACAATGGATATGGCATACAGACCCCATCAGAATTTGGTTAACTTTACATTTGCAATTTAATGCAAAATAGCCGTAAAGCCACAAAAAGGCCAAGCGGCCAAGTTGGCAAAGCAACAGCAAAGTGAAACCGTTGAAACGCTTTGGCAATGCTTACAATATCATAAAACGCAATGGACCTCTTAACAACCAACACAACAGAATGGCTGCTCTGAGTGACGATGGTCCTGACAATTGTTTCCGCTTACCGCTAGAGCGAACGACTGGAATTGGCGGGCAGTGGCTACAATTTATTCAAACACATTCCAAAAATCATTTTCGACACCATTTCTCAATAAAATATTTCTTTATATTAGTTATAGCTTCTGATGCGTATTTTAGTTATACATAAACTTCTTTAACGACTAAAATTTCAGATCTTTAATAAATGAAACAGATCTGTTTTAAAATCCGCATTCAACTGAGTTTAACCTATGATAAATATGTCCACTTAATGGGGCTACACTTATAAATAAAATAAAATTGAAAAGGGCTACATTTTGAAACAAAATAAAATGTAATTTAATTTTTAAGTAATAACAAATTTATACGGGATGCTAATTTGTAATTAGAAACAAGTTTAACCACTTTATGGCTTCCCTTGGAAAATTTTTGCCAAATTATAAAAACACTTTTTTTCTAAAATTATTATGAAATATATGTATATGTTTTTCAATTTCACTTTAAATACGACTAAACTCAACTTTTTTTAATTGCCCACTCTTTGGGGTAAAATATATTTTTTTTCTGTAAGCCTGAGCGTATACGTGATGTTGAATCGTAATTGAAAACAAGTCGAACTGGACTTTAGTTTAAAATATTGCAAAAGTTATAATAAATACTTTATTGGCCAATTTAAGTAGGAGCTAAAAATTAGGTATTTCAATTTCGCCTTAACACCAGTTTCCATTTCAATTTTTATATTTTCCTATACACAGCATACTTTAAAAGTTGTCCGAAAATGGTTTAATTTCACTTACAAAACCAAACTTTGTCAGAATTGTGACTAAAACACATTTGGGAAGACACAATTTTCTTTGGTTTACCCAATGGCTTTGTTTTCCTTTGCATTTGGAACACAGCAAAAAAGATGCTATAAAAATTTACAGTTAAGTGATTTTGTAGCAATTTGCAGTTTGTTGGCATTATAAGAACAGGTAAGCGGCAAGCGGCAAGTAGCAAGTGGCAAGTGGCAAGTAACAGTGTGGCAGTTGAAGGAGGCCACACTCGTAAATTCTCGACAAATGTTTGCCAAGTGTGAACTCAGCTTGCCAGGTCTCTAGGTCTCTCTTCAGGTATGCTGTTGTGAATCTGTCAGTAAATTCAATTTATTTAAAAGCATGTCAACAATAAGTCAAATGAAATGCTCTGCTCAGCTGTAAATATGGCGGCCCGGTAATAAAGCTGATTTATTTGCCTTGAACAGATTTACAATCCCATAATTGTACAGGGTATACAATTTGTATCTAAATACATCTGAACTGAAATGGAAATAAAATGAAATGCTTGAGTAAAATATTTGTGGTTATTGTGGCAATATATTCAAATTCAACTTGGCAGCTTCTGTTGTTGTTGTTGTAGTTTTTTTTTTGTGGCATAATCAGCCCTGTCACAGCAACAAGGAAGTATTTACAGATACTCTTATATGCTTTCTAATAGTACTACTTCCGCTGGACAAGAGTGAATAAATCTTTTGCTATGGTTTGGGCCAGGGTAAAGGCTAGAGATAAGCCCAATATACAGTTAGCACAATACAAAGGACACAACAATTGGCTGCAGGACATCAGTTTAGCTAAAACGACTGCTAAAGTGCAAAAGCATAGAGTTTTGTAGATAAAGGGAAGGGACTCAGGGGGAGAAAGAGGCAGCAATGCTTGCCACATTTGGCAAACAATATTAAGTGTGTCTGTTTTTTAACATTTGAAGCACAAATAAAACAATGCAATATTGGGAATTAGAAGCAGGAGAAATACAATACATATACATATACTATTATCAAAAGCTGTCTGTTGAGCGAGGGCAGGCACAATACTTTGTTCAAGTATCAACTTGTAGCCTTAGATAGTTTATTGCAATAATAATAATAACAATATCGGATTACTTTGCGATTCTTAAACGCAGACTGCTTCTCATTATTATTGTTAATGGGCATACATATGTATTATGATTAAATGACAGTAAATAAAGGAGAGGTAAATAGCTTAATACTATATACATAGACTTGGGATCTTATATCATCAGTTGTCAATCAGTTTCTATGTCCTGCCGAGCTCAAATATATTTTTGATGGCCTCTATTTCATTTTCAAACGTAATACAGCTTTAGTATTTTAGCTTTGTCATACGTATTTTGTATAAATTGTCTTCACAGGAAGAATATTTTATTTATTAATTTATCTTTATTAATTAGTATGTGATTTTGCGAATATTAAAAATAATTGTACTTTCTTTCTGATTTCTAGGTTTTTTGTGAATGTGACTACACTGTTTTTAAAGATTTTAATTTGTGATTACATTAAATTGTGTAAATAAAGAACTGATCAGGTGAGTTGGATATATTAACAAAAACTATGCAAAAAATAAATACATTTAAAAATGCAACTGACTTGAAAATTTAAGTGGCAACCCTCGCATACAAGTATTTGCATAGCATATGTATGTGCATTGTTTGATTGTGCAACATAAGTGTGTGCAGATAAAAAATGCAGTTAGTGAAGTTTAAACAATGTTATTGACTGAACAAAATTCTGGGATTTGCTGCTGCTTTTGTTGCATCTGCTGTTGACTTGGCTCATAAATCTATACAAGTGTTGTTGACTGACTGCCACTCTATATCTGTCTTTATGTATGTGTAAATGCTTATTTCTGTATGCAACTGCTTAAATTATTGATTCTTCTGAAACTTGGTCACAATTCAACTGTAACTAACTTTGTCACAGCCACAAGTCAAAAGAAAGCAGTTATTTCCGTTTGCCTCTATGCAGTGTCTGTTTTATGTGCATTAATCAGTGCACTTCATTAAAAGTAAAAACATAAACAAAAACAGGCACTAAAGCAAATGACTTTTAGCAGTAATTTAAAAAACATGTGCCATGTCCATGTCTAATGGTCGGACTTACTGAGTTTTCTCCTCCCGGGTCAAAGCCAACAATGTCCCCCGAGACCCTTGGCATGTGTGGAGTACACAGGGAGCAGAAAAAATGTATCCCATTTACAGTTTTTGTGCTGTCATAACAAACAAATTCCCAGCATGTGTGCAGCGACTCCGGGACTCGGGGTGGAAGTTTGCTTGGTCAGCTTTGTGGAGCTCCAAGAATTTAATTATACTTTTGATTTTAATGAAAATACAAGCGCATAGCGGCCATTCTCTGTCTCTCGACTGTACTCTACACTTTATGGCACATTTAATTTGTTGCAAGGTATGTAACTAATTGCACTTCAGATAACGAAATTTGTTTTGTTTTCAGTTATCATCTTATCTCATACAGTAGATTCTTCTCTTAGATATTAAGAACAAACTTCAGTAATAGAGTATTAACTTTTGTCGTCAGTTTCTGACTAGTTTCGATCAAGATTGTGGCTGGAAATCGTGTCCCTAAACACTTCTTAATTATTGTTTAAAATTGTTGCGTAACTACTTTTAAAATTTTAGTTTTTATGTTCAGCTATTATATTCTTGGAGAACTGGCAAACTTGAGTGCATTTTCCACTCAGCACTTCTGACTTTGCTTCGGTTAAGGTCGTCGTTGTCATCAAATGAACTTCTCGGGCGCCCTTTGGGAAGTTCATTTTACTGAATTTCAACGCTGTCCTCGTCAGTGTAAAATTGCAGTTTAATTACACTTTTTAAACATTTGAACCTGCCTTTGAATGTCATTGCGAATGGACAACGTTAAATGAAATTGGAAGACGAACTCATAATGATATAGGGATTAATATTAAAATCGAAAATCGGAAATAAGAAATGAAATATTTTAAAATGTTAAACATATTGGAGTTGCTTCAATAATTATGGAATAATGAAGTGAGAGGAAAGAGAATGTACGTTACATTTAAACATTTGTAATAAAAACTAACTACTGTGGATAAAACAGTAATAAAATGTGGAGCATACATTGGATGGCAAGTGGATTAAAGTTAAAGTTTGTAAATGAATACAGAAATAAAATGTACACATAATTAAAATATGCACTCCATATGCTTAAGAATATTATGCTAGACAAAACATAATCAAGAAAATTTTCTATTTTAAGTTTTAACAATTGTTCAATTAAGTCCCATTCTTTCAATGTCCGTATAACTTTATTTGATACATAACTTTGACATTTGACTGAAGTTTCTATGCATTTTACGTCAGTTTGTCGTTCGGATAGTTAATTGAGACCTTATATAGACATTGAAAAAATGGTCCTAAGTGTAACTAATTATATTGAGGAACATGACCGGTTCTCTGACCTTTGATTCCATTTGAGTAGCAATCATATTTGGTCCTATTCGAGGCTCTGTCAGACATTAAACAAATCCAGAACATTTGCGCACTCTGACCGCACTTTGAGCTGCACTTGAGTTGCATTTGCAGTTGCCTTGCCTTGACTCATTTGTGAATATGCGCAATTTAATATGCAGCACATGTTCTGACAGGCTTTGCCAGGGATCCGCACCAACTACTTCAACTTCCACTCCAACTCCTACTCCTACTTCTGTTCCTGCTTCTGTTTCAGTTGCGGCTTTGGTCGGTCACTTGCCACGATGCATGCACAACATGCACTTGCAATCAAACATGTCCGACGAGCGCGCGCCATTTTGCAACATTCGCCAAGGGTCTGGCAGGATATGGTGAGGGTGTAGCTGTGGCTTAAGACACAGCAACAGACGACGACGACGACGACGACGACGGCAACGACAACGACACCGACTACTACAACGACGATACCAGGCACTGCTTATTTGCATACAACACTTTGACGCATTGTTCTCGTTCGGCCAAAGGAGACAGCTGGTAGAAGCACAAGCTGTTCCAACTGCTACAGCTACAGCTACATTCACTTCACTTCCCCTCTTGACTTGAGCACTAATTAAAAGCAAATTTAAGCATACTCATACCACTTATAATCCATTACCAAAGACAGACGCACAAATTTACCAAATGATTACGCTCACAAACGACGCTCAATAAGAGGCAACGGGCCGTATACGCAACGTACACTTTGACGGTGGCTAGGACTCTGATTGTGATTGGGATTGGAAAGCGCTTCGCTCAGCAGCCAAATAAGTGTTAATTAATACGATTTTAAGCTGCAGACAATCGAAGTAGATCTGTAGACTCAGTACCGAGTGCCTAGCTGGCTGACAACGTGGCATCATTAACCCATTTAAGGTGCAAATCCAATTAGACAAAGACATAGGCAAATTGAAATTTGAGTGTGTTGCCTGCAATCCAGCGTTAATTAAATTTGCTTTAATTGTGTATTAAGACTGTTCAAAGACTTGCCATCCCAGCATAAAAGGTGTTGACAACAGATTACTTAGTTAGTGCTATAAAAAATGTAAGCACTGTTGTCATACATGGAACAATTGTTCCAAAAATATATATGTTGTCTCCAATTCTTGACTTTTTTCCCCAAAAAGTACACTTTTTAAGTACATAGACAATCAAGACTAATATATTAATACATGATTTAATTATAAAACTTTTGTTCAAATCACCACAGTCCAAATATTTGCTGAGAATTAAATGTGAAACCGTACTTAAATCAGGTATTTGAAAAAATCTGAGATATTCTTACTTTTGGAACGGATTAAATTGATTTAAGTCAGGAAACCTTGGGCTATTAAATAGAATACTTTTTAAAGTGTAGTAACTAATTCTGATTCTAGATTCCATATGCTTCTGACTGAACTCAACTGTTGTGAAACTGTTAATGTTTATACTATAATCTATTCAGAGACGACTATAAATCACGGTTTGCTCAAAAAGCTAGCTCGCTTGGCACAGCCGTTGGCGTTAAGTGAAAATCTTTTAAGAGGGCCCAAGTAATGCACATAAATAATAAATACAACGCGAAATTAACTTTCCGGCGACAGTCGGGCTCCACGTGCCAGCCGGGAATGTCCCGGTTTGTGGATCCGCGACTAGACCAAAAAACCAACACTGGGAGCCTTTTTACTTTTATATTATATTGTGTGTTACCTGGACGCCGTCAACTATTTAGAAATGCAAAGCACATTGAAAAGTTGAAAGCGTGCAACGTTGGTTTTGGTTTTGGTTACGGTTTTTGCTTTTAAGGTGACAAAAGCAAGCAAAAAATGGCCAAAAGTGTGGGAAATAAAGAGAGAGAAAGCCAAGAAGAAACTGTCAACGCACGCGTTAAGTTGACAGCCATGGCCGCTAGGCAGAGAGTTGGCAGAGAGTGAGCTAAGGGATGGGAGGGAAGGGAGGCATTCAAAATCTCAGTGCGCCAGCTATAAAAATCATAAATTTTATTATGTATTAATGTCTGTGGGGCTGTTAGAGGTGATGGCAATGGCGACACTTTTTTATGGCAAATATATTTGTGAATTATTCAAAGAGCTTAGCATACTTTTGAGCGCTTGGCAAGTTTAAGGTCAATAAAAGCGACCGCAGGAAGCTTTAAGACATCCCACAACAGACAGGGGAGTGTGCGTGCATATTTGACTATTTTATTAGATTAAATTTCATATAAATGTGTTGATAATGCCAACCAGACATTGTCTAGACTAAGCACACACACTCACACACACACATTTGATATTTGAGACAGCTGCTAAAGGTGGAAAAGGAGACACTCAGTTGAACATAGATGAGGTAACAGGTAGACAGGGCATAACTTCATTGCATGGCTGTCACAAATGCCACAAAATCCGCAACGACTGCAATGCAATGCAAAATTAATAGCTGTTGCATTCGAGTATTTGTATCTCAACTCAAGCTGGTATTGGATCAAAGTTTGTCTGGGCTGACAGGCACGCTCAGAATGTCAGCGACTGTCGTCGTTCTTTGACAGAACTACAGATAGAGAGAGAGAGAGAGAGAGAGCTACAGGCTATAATTCAAACATCATCATCATTTAGCAGAAATGTCAAGGGCAAGTGTGCCACAGTGTAGTAAAAACTTTACTTTTGCTGACGTTGAATGTGTGATTTATGCAAGGGAAATCGTATTTGAATTTTAGCATTTTACTACTTTTTGCTTTATCATTGAAGTGCTCTGAGCCTTTAATCGGTGTCCGGCTAAAAACTTGAGAAAAAATTGTTTCAGGAAATTGCTTGTGCACAGTTTTCTTTATGCTGCAGATTTACAATGTACAGGGTGTGTTATTTGAAGCTAAAATGACATTTGACCTTTAAAAATATGCTGAAAAACATCTTGGCTTAAGTTTTAAACTGTATTGGTAGAAAGAATGGATGTATAGCAAATTATGTTTGTAAGATATATAAAAACCACGCAAGAGAGAAGATTTTCCGTACCCAGGGTGTTTTTTATATTTCCTCAAACTTTAGTTTAATCATAATATCTAAATTCAAATGATTTAAGTGACTTGATTAAACACAATAAATATAAAGTGTATGTACATAAGTAGAATTTAATTGGCGTATGAAAAAGAACTTTTAAAAGCATACTGGAGGTTTTTTAATGGAACTCAATTCCCTATTTGACCCTTAAATATATTTTAGAAAATATATAAACTTACGTTCACAGTTATTTGGGAGCAAGAATCGAATGTATAGTGAAGAGAATCAGTTGGAAAGATGATTCAAATTAAATAACCAATAGACTGCTCAACTAGAAAATATCCTGTTCTTCGGAACTTTGGAATATATTATAATAGGATTAGGAAGTTAGAAATGAGACAGATTTAGCTCAGTTGAAAGCTTGTTACTGATCTAAGCAAGTGACCCTGTATATATTTGCTATAAGAAACATTCAAAGTGACATTTGCATTTTATTGTTGAATGCTGGGCATTACAACGCCAACTTTCTACTCTTTGGCTTATTGTGCAATTTCCTAGCTGATGCTCCTGCTGCTCCATCCTTTTTATCATGCTCTTCCACTTTCTTGCCTCTGAGTGTGTCTGCATGAAATAAGAGTTAATCTTGCGTCCACTGGGAACTTACCCACACACACACACACACACACACACACTTACACACAAAGTTGAGTAGCCAACATCTTTGCGTTGGCTCTGTAACAGATGTCCTTGATATTTCATTTGACGGCAGCGTTTGCTAGCGATATTTCAAAGGCAAATGCCGTCTGCTTTAGATTCGGGTGCAATTTTCTTTTGTGTGACATCAAAGTGCAACTTCATCAAGTAAATCCTTCAGCCGAAAGTCGAAAGCCGATAAGGCAGTCCAAGTTGCCTTCTTATGAGCCAAATATGCCACAAAGTATGCAATAATATTGTAACAATCGAATTGTCAACGCGGCAACCCCAATTTTCTTTATGCTTTTAATAATATTTTAATAGAAACAGCAAGTCTCTCTCATTTTTCCTAGTCTACTTTAAGGGGGAGGCAGGAGACAGGATGTGAGCGACTGGTGGTTGCTTTTGATGTCAGTGTGCACAGGTTCTCTAGCAGCTGGAGACGTTTTGATGGATGGATAGAAGTAGAGAAGCATAAGTAAAGTTGTTTTCATACAACTTACATATCATAAATCATGTGTGTTTGTTATTCTATAGCAGCAAACGGGTAGATGAGCTTATATGTACGGGTTGCTTAAAACAAATGTTATATATGAAAGTTATTTTTAAAACTAGATTATTCATTATAATTATTGTATGTGAGATTGTACTTAAATGAGACTCGTAAGGAATTCAAAGATTCCATATTAAAAAATTAAAAAATTAAGAAAAAATACGATATTGTATTCTAATCTGAAGACAACCGTTAAATATGAGATACTCAGTTACTTCAGCCAACTCTAGCTTGTTTATCTGAGACACTTTTAAAGAGTATATTTATTTCGACTGTTTACAGTGAACATATTTCATCTTTCTGGCTGTATAATTATTCAGTACACTCTTGACATGACACACGACTTGTTCGTTTTCATAGATACGCTGAGGTATTTGCTACTGGTGTCGTGTGGCTTATTAAATCTTGTGGTTGTGTGTGAGATTGTGGCGTATTTTCAGCTTCAGTGAAGCAAAATAATTGGGCCATGTTGTTGTCCAGGTAACGAGTAGAAACTAGACTGGGAGATTGCTGCTATTGCTAAGGTCAAATGCACATTGTTTGGTTCTTGGCTCCATCTTTGGTTTGTTAGTCTCAGGGCAATTGGTCGTCTTGTTAGCTTACTGACAATAGCCTTAAAGCTATTGATATTGACCGGTCAATACCTTTGGGGGAAATGCGCGTGTATTGTAAATGTAGCTAAAATACAGATTTTGAGGACATTTTTAATTAAAAGTTTCCTGCAGATGACTTGACTGAAAGCTGGGCCAAGATTCAAGCATAATAAGTTACCCGGCCATGAGTCAGCCGGAACTTAAGCTCTCCCACTCTCTTCTCAATGACAGTTGAGACTCGTCTTTTTTCGCTTTTCTCATTGTCTGCCTCCCAGTTCCTTGGTAATTAACTCTCATCTACCTGCTTTCACATCGGATACCATTAACGTCGACCTGTATGAAGTCAGTGCGTTGGCTGACAACTTTTTGGTCAACATTTAGCGAGTTCAGATTTTCAAAAATGTCTGCTTGACCAACAAAACCGTTTATTGGCCATATTACAGCATCGCCTGTTGGTTTAGTGCTTTCATTAAAACATTGTTCAATTGTTGTGGCCTGTAATAATAATAAACACCAGCTGCTGGGGATTTGGGACTCTCTTTCTAAAAGCTTTTCTTTCAGGAAAAATTCAAAAGTTGTGTACAGTAATAACACCTAAAAGCCTTGAATTTTAGGTTTATAATATTCACGAAACACCTTTTTTTTACGAATTAAATCACACATATTTTTAAGGATATATGCCAGAAATAAATTGACATTTAACAAATAATTTTTCATATTGTGAAATGTGCTACTCATAGTTGTAAATATGTATGAATATTTGATTTTTGTGTTTATGAATCACATAAATCTAAGTATTGTACGTAAAAGAATTATAAGTATTCAGATTATAATAAGTATAACTTTCTCTAAAGAAAAAAAGAAACATTGGAGTTTCTTGTTTTTTTCTTTAAATGTAAAATAATCTTCAAATCTTACACGGTTTCTTTACCTTAAAAATATGCAACAACCTAGAAACAAAACTTTGATTATGGTTTTAGTTTCATTTATGAGTTGCATCAAATTTCCAGAGCTTTTAAGCTGATTTAACTCTTTTATAACCCGGATGGATTGCGACCCAACGCCTTGTTGTATGCAGTGGAAATTTGCTTGTTTTGCTGTTGAAATTTTCGTGTTGTCTGGCAATTGGTAAAGTTTAAATTGCATGCACATCGAGCGAGGAAATCTGTCGCGCTCGATTAACGTTCAGATGGGGACATATGCATACATATGTATATGCATATGTACTTGTAGATGTGAACACATATGTGATATTGGCAGCAAAACTTGCAGTGGACAAGGCAGGCTTATTTGCATTTTTAATTATTAAGGCAATTAAGGCGGCCCAAGTCCAGACCTATATTACCATATAAATGTGCATAATAACAGCTGCAGGCAGAAGAGGGGATCTCTCTTCTGCTGTAAATCAATTAGGCGTAAATGTGTGTTTTGAGGCAAATGTTCTTGGCATAAATTACCAAATTTGAGGAGTGGTCTGTCCTCTAGACTTATATTTTAATCACTTTAATTACACATATTTTTGTCAAGTTAAGTGACTTATTCGTCATGTGGAAACTGTCAAAAGTTGTGAAGTTGCCACATATGTATGTGGCATGCTTTGTGTCAGATTATGTCACGAATATGTTAAACTGTTGCCACTTTGACAGTCGCTGCTAAGGGGTTGACGTTGGGCTCAACTTGAAAGTCTCTTTTCTGACATTTATTAGGCTGTCTTCCGTTGTGTGTACTCCGTGTTGCATGCCCCTCAATTGCAGCCAACACAATTTGACAAGTTGAGCGTAACTACGCCAAATAAAGACTGACAGCGCAAATATTTTAACAACTTACTTGACTAACTTACCAACTAGCTCACTGACTGACTGACAGACAGACTAACTGAATGGATAGATGGTTGGCTTACCTGTCTTACAGGTAGCGTTGAAATTCGACATTTTCTTTTATCGACGAGTTGAGAACGACATAAATCAAATGTGATAACATTTTAAAATACATATTCAATAGTCGTTGGCAATATTTTTCTTGATTTCTGACTGCTCGTGCGCAACTAATTTGGTAATCAATTACAGTTATTTCCACCCACATTCACACATCTACAACTTTTGAATTTCAATAAGCATAACGTGGTTATATATTTTTAAAATTTTATTTATTTTGCTTGGTTGAGCATCGAGGTAGGCTACAAATTATGGTGAGCGCCACAGTTTCACAGGACGTATGTGTAATGTTAGTGTACTCTACACTTTTGGGTCCTTTTGTCACAACCAGATGTGTGAAATTGATTGAAGTAAACTAAACGAATATTTTAACACAAGTAATATTTTCTTAAATTTATTAAATGAAAGTATATGGCCTTTGAAGATTGGTGACACGAACGAGTAAATTTATATCTATTTATCAAATTAATTTAGTGTTTTTAGCGACCTTTTTACTTTTTAATTTGAAAACTACAAATAATTTATAAAACATTTAATTTGAATTTCATATCGAAATCTATAAGTAACAATGCACATATGAAAAGTCGATATTTATAATATTTATTTATTAAATATATAATATTGTTAAC
This sequence comes from Drosophila neotestacea, assembly GCA_035044365.1. NCBI lineage: Eukaryota > Metazoa > Arthropoda > Insecta > Diptera > Drosophilidae > Drosophila > Drosophila neotestacea. Next base: position 5,620,092 of record JAWNMD010000069.1, read on the forward strand.
CCAACCTAACATCTCATTTTAAAAACGATTAATTAAGATCATTAATATTTTTTTAAATTAGTTAATTAAATTTCTAAGTAAGCGTGTAGTTGGCATAAAAATTAATATTGCAATAAGACAATAAATACAAGCTTAAATTTATTATATCAAGCAATATCGATCAGACTTCTTCAGTATATATATTTACTATATATAGTATATTTGATAAATAAGAAGTTGAATTTTATAATATCGCCATATTATTTGTACCATCTTCTACTGGTTTAATTTACAGCGTATCCGCATAACATGCAACTCTAGCTGAACAAATATTCCCCAGTTGTCGTCATTCCAATGTCCCAGGTATGCGTCAAACATTCCACACACACACTCCCCTTTCCCCGTTCACCTCTCCACGTATCGTTGTATAGTAATTCCGTCGCGACATGGAAATGAAAAATGATTGCCTGCTGTGCCTTTTTGGTCGCACAATTCACAATTCAGCATTCACGTGGTGTATATTTAAAGTTCAGTTTGGTTTGTTGTATAAATAAAATTACGCATACGCCCCGTTGACATGTCGCACACTAAATAATGTAGAAGTTAAAGGCAAACGAAGCCAAGCGGTTTCGCACGCTGCCCCAAGGGATCCTCTCATGTCTGCCTGACCTACCACAACTGCCACAGACAACAACAACAACAACACCACCAACAACAACAAGAACAAGAGCCACAAACAAACAAACTATGCTTAATTGCAAAGGGGTTCTGAGGTACCTCTTGGCTCTCAGCAAGTCAAGTAAATGTCTCAATAAACTGCAAAAGTTACCCAGGCAAACCACTTGGGAGCACGACTTAACCTCAATTTTGATTAACAATGTCTGGCAATGAAGCTGTCAACGTGCGGCCAGAACACACATCCAGAGTCACACTCAAGACACTGGGAGGAGTCTCGTTTCTGTGAGGGACTGACTGAAAAATGAGCACAATTTGTTTGTTGGCTTGCCAGCTGTGGCGGCTGCCAGCCACTTGTGTAGACCTCGACCCCGACCCCGACCCTGTCTGTGTCCTGCAACTCAAACTCGCACCAATTTCTCGCAAATATATATTTTATTTGTGCGCATTATTCATTTGCTAATAACATGTTTATGGGCGAACGTTTGGCGTTGCCACCTTTTAAACTGTGCCGCTGATTTCTGTGGCCCTTGCTCCATCTTGAGTTCCATTATGTAATGCTCCAGCTGACTAGACATATTCTGACGTAGGTTCAACGTGGGCGTGGTAACAGCCGTGTTCATTCTTCGTAGACCACGCAAACGCTGACTCAGTCCCTTCATGCCAAAAGCAGGGACTTCAATGCAAAGGAAATAGGCCAACTCCATGCCGCTAATGAGCGAGCAGCCCAAAAAAAGTCCAGCGATGCCACCAAAACTAACTGAAAAGATAGGTGTTGAAGGTGATTGTCAATTTAAATTAAAGCAGTAAGAACTAAGAGGAGTATTAAAAGCAGCTTAGGGCCATTTTCTCACCTAATAAAGTAGATAAACTTAAGATTTTGTGCTCTTATGGGAAGGTTAATCTACCCTGTAAGGTTATCGGCAAGAAAAGAAAACGGCCCTTGGTCTTTAGCATTGGCTTTTACTAACCCATTAAGTCGACCCATCCAAATACCAAACTGGTGCGATAGACCATAAGGGTTTCAAAGCGGAAATGCACATCCAAGTCCACATATGATGAATTGCCAACCACTTCCGGCGGCAGAAACGATGGTCGCACATCGTTGACATAGTTGAGGGAGTAACAGTTGCGAAAACATTTACAGACCATGCCCTCATAATTGCTACGCACAAAACGCTCCTCTCCAGGCTGATGTGAGTAGAGTAGTCTATCTGTATGGCATTTAGAAGTGTTCCTTTAGTCAATTATGAAGATACAGAGAGGGAGAGAAAGAAAGAGAGAGGGACATACCATTGTTGTCCGCTAGGCAGAGTAAGTCCTGAGAACGACAGGAACGATACTGGCCTGAAAGTGGAGAGTGAAGAGCAGAGCTTGAAGTCCATGTTGTGGTTTGAATGGAACGTGCTTACCCGGCGGAAAAAGCAAGTCCATTGTGCAATTACAGTAGCGTACCAAGTACTCCTGATGGCACTCCGATTGGCAATTCTCAATCATGTAAATGTAGCCCATCAATGACTTGTAGTCGCGACTGTTGTGCTCGTCCTGAAACATAAATTGTTCAATTTAATTCAATCAAATTGAAACAAACTCACATCAAAGACACATTGGCGCTGATCGGAGCTCACAGACCGTGTATCGTTATCATAAAAATAAATTGTGGGTTCGATTTCAATTGAAGTTTGAGTATTGGCAGGCACACTATATGGACCATTGTGCCAGACATAAGGTTCAGTGAGCATCACTACGATGCCCTTATCACTGTGTCCTTCCGGCCAGTGTTTTTCCGGATTTATGAGAACGCGTACGAAAAGTGCACTCATTGGACCTGCGGAACCGGTTCGCCAAGGCCACAAAGGATCGAGGAGCTGCATCCGTTTGCCCTCAACTGTCTCCAGAGAATTGAAGGCCCAGCACAATCCATTTTTGCTGCGTCGTTTCGAAAAGATCTCACAGCAGTTGTAGGGATAATGCCGCCATTTGCAATCGGTTAAAAGTTCATCACAGGTCCAGGTCATAAAGTCGACAACGAGACTGAAGTTGATGTGACTCAGCTGTTGGGTGGGCTCATTTCTTAATCGCTCAAAGCCCTGAAAGTTGCCAAAAGACATGTCATCGTAGCTGCCAACAATTCTCTCAAATAATTTCAACTGTATCTCATCACTGACATTGGCCATGAAACGTCTCTTGGCCAGGTCCAAGCGATGCCAGTTAAGACGATTGCGATTGCATATGGTGATGACCGGATATGCAATGCGATAAACCGGATATCGCGTGCTGTCCACCACAGTCTGAAAGTTTCCATCATTATACCGCTGTGACAGAATCAGGCAGACGTAGACGGCACCCAAAAAGGCGCTTATAAAAGTGCACAACCAGATGAAGCGTTCCCAGCGACTGGCACGTGATGCCAGGAGTCTGTCTAATCCATGGATCGTAGTTCGCTTGCCAAACCTCAAAGCCAACTGCCATGAGGACTCAGCCAGCTGACTCAACAGCTGATGCCGACCAGGCAATAAACGGGTCTTTAATTCAGGCCGTGCCGTAGGATAATGAGCCAATGTCATGGCTGAATCAACTGAACAACTGAATCAGTTGTCCACTCACTATGCTTCTTTTATAGCCGAACTCACTACGTGCAGGAATGTTTTGTAGATAATTAGATAGTTGACCATGTCGCTTTGGCGCCCTAACGTGTTAAACGCCTATTAAACTCGTTGGGGACCGCTTGGCACAAAGGTCAAGTTAGCCCCAATCGATGTCAACGCAGTTATGACGGTTCTGTCTGCCCTGGAGACTTGACTTGACTTGATTTGCATCAATGATTTGTACTCAATATATATGTCAAATTAATTGGACAAACAAGTTCAATTGAATGCAAATGATTTGCACACATAGATTAGAAAGAGCATTCGTAAATATGTGAAAGAACGGCTCATACTCTATCTGAATATGAAATCAACGCAGTAAATCTTCACAACTTTAGATTAGCTCTTTCTTTAGATTTCAGTTTGATTCAGTATCCCTTAACTTCACAAATTAGGTTCAAGAACGATTTAGTACAACAAATAATTGTATATTCTTTTTTCAAAAGAACAAAGTAATGCTCTTCTTCTTGGTAGTTCCAACTTCGATGGTTCAGCTAAGCGCCCTTTTAGAGTTAGGGTATACAATATAGAATCCATCCAGGGTCACTATAAAAAGCTTAGCCTCAGCCAATATGTTGACCATAAAATGCAGCACAATCAAGTGAGAAAAGTGATACGGAGACGTCGGGCACTCCAGGCTTGGCAGGATCAGCAGGAGCAGAAGCAGGCAAGTAATGAAATTGTTTGGATGCAGTTCATCAGTCGGTACACCATTGGATCCCACATACATGGATTCTATCAGTTATTTTGGCCAACAATGCGTCGACGAATGCGGTGAGTTGCAGAAGGAAGGTATTTACTTGGACTCATAGTGAGATTAATCCTTGCTGACTTTTTGGGCAGCTTACTCTGGTCATTGGCGCTGCTCTCTGCCTTGACGGTGCTCATTTATATAACATATTTGCTAGGAGAAAGACATCAGCGACATCACTTTCAAACCATAATCGCAGATTCACGTTGGCCAATTCAGAACATTGCATTTCCCGTCATTATTGTTTGTAATAAAAATCGTTTAAATTGGTCCCGATTGCCAGAGATAATTCAACGCTATAACATTAGCAATGTCCAGCAGCCTCTCCTAGAGCGTGTCCTTACCGCTTACGATGCTCTCAGTTTTGCTCGTTTCGATGTCTTCGGTCCTTTAGAGGATCAACCTCTGCAATCGTTGAACCATCTCAATTTCACTAGGATTGCAAGTGAGATGGCTTGGCGTTGTGATGAACTTCTTATAGATTGCAAATGGCAAACTGAATCTCGAGATTGCTGTGAACTCTTTCGGCCACGAAGACATCTCATGGGTGCTTGTCTGGCCTTTAACGAAGTGGAAAAGCGTGCCAGTGTGGAAACGGGTTTGGAAACTGGCTTAATGGTTCGTCTCCGGCTAAATGAAGCAAAACATGCACCACGAAATCTGGAACCTAAAGGTTTTATGGTGCGTATGATAAATATTTAGATTTACTGGGGCAGAGCTGGGAATAGTAGTGAATACATTTTTTTATTAAACACCTTTTAACTAAAAACTAAATGTTTTTATTTAATTCGGCTTTTCCAACAATAAATTGTTTTTTCAACTTGTCAAGTAATATGTTTAAATTTCCATTGACATTTTTTTAAATTTTGTCTCCACTTTTTTTAAATCAATACTTAAAACTTGTTAAAAAATCCAGCTTTAGGTATCAGCAAATATTAAAATAAAATGTATACTGATAGTGAAAAAGTTTAATATTTTTTGAAGTGAAAGCCCCAATTAAATATTTATTGTTATTATGAAACTCAATTAAATATTTATTTAGTATTTTTAAAATTCGGAAATAAAATTTTAATGGCAAGGAAAATTCTAAATTGTCCATACCAGAAACAGCAAGATGTTAACAAATTCCATAAGATGTAATGATAATTAAAGCATCTACACAACTATCTGAATTAAAATAATGGTTAGAGTTTAAATAATAAAGGTTTCACTATTCCCAGCTCTGCTAAAGGGTGTCTCTCAGTCGATGCTAACACATTATCTATTGGATTAAGTAGCTTAACATTTTGGAGCCAAATGTGTGGTTTGATTTTCCCCTTGAGTTCTTGTCCGATATGGACAGCACCATTGGCATTAGGGCAGTTTATCATTTCTATGATGAAGATACATATTCCATGAACAGCCTGCAAAGAATGTGTTTGCAGGATTATGAGCATGTTAGCGATAATATTCGCACTCTGCAGGGCCTGAAGTATATGTTGGAGAACTGTTTCGCGGAATGCCAACAACTGTACATGTTGCGCTATTGCAATTGTACATTGGATCTGTTTTATCCACCATCGGATCATGTTGCCTGCAAATTAAAGGATTTGCCCTGTCTGGCATCTCACAATCATCTGATGCAGAACTTCGAACAACCCGGCGAGCATCCATATGTATCCCAGACCGAGACGGGACTCATCTGCGAATGTCTACACAACTGTAAATCGCTTACCCTGATTAATGATGTCCGTAAACTTGTCCAATCACCCTGGAAACGGAGCAAAGATAATCGTTCAACGCTCCTCAATATCTTCTACAAGCGAAATAATATTCTGGTCTACAAAACTAGCTTGAGATATAGCTGGATGGACTTGATTGGTAGGTTCATTTTGTTATATAGAATACAGAATAAGAATACAGCTAACGAATATCTCACAATGTTTAAGCAGCTACTGCTAATGACTTACATTTATTGTAATATCACTTTTCAAAAATCTTGTAGACAACTCTTGTCCTACATATAAAGCACACTTTTAACAAGCTCTTATAACCAGGTCACTTAAAGCTCTGTCGGTCTGTTTGAATGCATCCAATATTTTTAAAATTTTTAGAGTTTGAAACATCAAATATGGTGTGTGTATATTCCTGTAATCACTTTGTAAATTAAGTATAGTTCAAATTTTAGATACTTTAGTCAATATTGTATTGATGACTAGTTTTACGGAGAAGCAGTGCAAATCCCTAACACAAAGCAGTTTAAACGACAAGTAAATACAAGCAGTGCATTTTCTGCTCATACAAAAGAGTAACACTTTTAATTGTCCGAATGAATACTTAACTACATTAATAATCAACTTATATAATAAGTAGATTTAATAATTTGTAAATTTCGTATATTCCAGTTTCTTTTGGAGCAATTTGTCAGCTTTGCTTGGGCTGTTCCATCATTGGACTTCTGGAAGTGTTGTATTTTGGTCTGATAGATGTACCCTATTATTTCTTTTGGCGACGGTATGCGCTAAGGCGATTTTGTTAAACTATCCAATAAAAAGAACGACAATGGTCTGACGCTCTTATGTATGCTGTGCTTTTTATTTTTGTTTATTGCCTGCCGTTTATGGTCTGGTGCATTCTGTAGAGCCCTGGACTTGGCTTGACATATGCAAAGCATTCACTGGCAAAAATATCTTTTGTTCTTGCACGCTATTCTCTAGGGGTAGAATTTCCATTTGGTTTAAGTGCGTGTAACGAAAAAGCTTGCAAAACTGTAGTAAAAGCTTTCAAGCAGTGTATGCGTGACAAGCAGTGTAAATATAACAAGCAGTATATGCTGAAGTTGTGCCATAAATAAACATTGCACTGAACGACAACGTAACATAGAAAACACATAACATAGCATATAGAAATGTTTATTATAGCAAAACATAGATGTTCTATGTTTCTATGTTAAACAACGTTTATAATGTAGAAATATAGCACATAGAAACTGCTTGCCTTAAATGCTATTAAATTTATAGCAACACATCAATTCTTTTGAAGCAGTACAATCCCTTAGTTGTTCTACTATCCGCTTTAAGGATATAGGCAGCAGCCGAAAATATGTATAATTATTGTATTTTTCCACTTCTTTTCATTGTTTTTTTCATGAGAACATTAACTATTATTCCTGCTTACGATAGTTCATAATTACTTTGAAATAAATTAAAAGAAAACCATTTGTTGTTTGTCTTGAGAATTAAACAAATATTAATTTAATTGCGCCTCTGTAGTTTTTATAATAATGTTTGGTTTTATGTCAAACAATCATCATATTTATTTATTATCTTTTGTTGGGTTAAACTGTAATTTTTTAATGGTTAAATGTTATTTTAAATATAAATTAATTGTCATTATTTAACTTCATCAAATTTACGTTAAATAAATATATAAAAATAAAATATATTCGAGATTTTCGTAACGCTTGACGATAAAAAAATACATAACCAAGCAATATTCAAAATAAAGTTATTATTATTATCGATTATGCAGTGATCAAAACTATACTCATCGCCTTACTCACATCTTGCCGACAACTTTACATTCTAGATAAACTTGCCTATAAGAGAACAACATTTCTAATTAGTCTATAAGATTGTTTGGAAGATGTATAATGGTGCTTTATCATGATATTCATCAGATGTCGTTATCAAAACTAAAACTTAATTATCATGATAGTTAAGTTTGAGTAGTTCACTCAAAAGAATATAGCTTTAGTTTTTTTTAGTGTTTATAGAAATTGTCACACAGAACATTTCCCTAGCCACTCCTTTATATTTTAGTCTTTTAGTTGATTATTTAACCATTTTGTTATTATTATAATAACATTTTTATTTAAAAGGTGTTAAGATATCACAAATAGGCTTTGTTGGGTGTTGGAAACGAGTAAATGTTCACAGCTGAAATCATACACTTTTGGGGTTTATCAGCTTATTGTTAGACTGGCCAAATATAGATTTCATGACTGTCGTTGGAGTTGTTTTTTAACGGTTTATTGACTGGCCGCGGGCAGCGACTTAACTGCTGCAATGTCGCTCTAACAAGCAGCATCCGGACAGGGCTTGGGGCATGTCTACAATATATAGGACCACACCGTACAGTGGCTCTGTCGCCGGGCGCCTTGTCGAAATTACGCTCATAAACGTGACTTGACATAATAATCTCTGACTGGCGCTTGAACTGCGCCCGCTGGCTTTGTCTTTTACTTCTTTAATATTTTCTCTTTTTTATTTTTTTTTGTGTTTTACCAGCTGCTATTGCCGCTCAGACATACTAACAGAAAAGATGGTACATATAGAAATTCTATATTTATCTATATTGTATTCCCTGTGCGGTCTGAACAAAAAGGGTGTAATACAATGACATATGAAAGCCTATCATCTGAAGTCCTTCAGCGTCAATAAACGTTTTTAACTAAGTACAAATTCGATGTTCTGAAAGTTAGGTTCTGTATCTTTCTTTAAAGTTCACTTACATTTAGATGCGATCTACAATTTTTTAAACCAATTGCGTTACATTTCTCTGAAATCGGAGGAAAACAGTCTTGAAGTCCTTGTCTTTTCAGAACTACTCCTTTCTAGTAGTTACGATACACTTTAAGTTGTCAAACAGTCATGTAATATATATATCGTCATAACTGTGTATCTTTTTCAAAAAGGTATCTTTTAGTCGTGCACTCTTCACTATTTGTTCTTGGGTGATGGCGTTAATTTCTCGCCGCCTTTTCTTGTATTTTCTTTTAATTTTTTTTATTGTTCTTTTTGTTGTTGGTATTTCGGGGTCAGCCTCTTGGTTTTTGTTGTGTTTTGGGGTCAGCAGCCGGTTGGCTAATATTGCAAAAATTTCATTAGTTTTACAAACAAGCAAACAAACAAAGCAAGAAACAAATATTTGTGCTTGAATTTTTTAGCAGTTTAGTTGGCAGTTGTTGTTGTCCTGATTTTTCATGTTGTTGCTTTTGTTGTGGTTGTTGTTGGCCAGTGCTACGTTTTTATCTAAAATAAAAAAGCTGCGCCAGCTGGGGTTATGGCCAGGTTCAGGTGAAGCCAACAGTCGCCTGGGATCTAGCGTAAATAAATAAACGGAAAAACCAAGAACAAAAACTTTTAAAATAACAACGAATGCTCAATTCACTTACACAGGTGATACGAGCATTTCTTCAGAAATTATAATATTTTCTTTATTAATATTTTTGCTTTAATATTTTTACTATATGTAATACTTTACTTTGATTAAATACCTTTCACTAATTTACAATTAACCCGTTCAACCATTTTGCACGCCTGCAATTGATTCGTTTTAGCTCTTTTGGCTTATGTTGTGCTTTGGTAGACAATCATACAGTCACTCAGATATTTATTTATTTACTTATTTAGATAATTATATATTGGTTATTGCCAAATCAGCTTTGCCAACCGGTTCATATAACATACTCTTAAGTAGAGTATTCAAATACAAATGGCGCGTGCGCTTTTTCAAAATTACTTTGGTTCTTTTAATTGAAAAACTGTAATGGGACAGGGAAGTTAAAGGACAGCATACATATATGTATACGAGTAGTTAGTAGTTAGTACTATGAATCCACGTAAAATTACATCCATTTGTAAATCACAACACAAACATATATTACATTTGGCTGCCTCGCTAATTTGGTAGTTTAAAATGCATAGTGTCCAGTCATGTGTGCCATATGTTTTTTTGATCTATGTTTGTCTGGGAAATGCTCTCATGACTTCACAATAACTAAACAGAAACAACGATGCGACCCATTTTGTGGGTAATTAGATGTCTCTGTTGTCCTTTGACCCTTCCCCAGCCATTGCCCTGCAGTCAAAAGACAATGGAGTGGAGTCGCTTGGACAGCATTTGCTGCTGTTTGACTTGCCTTTTTTCAGTGCTTTGCAACTTGAAAATGGCTGAAAAAAGGTATCACGAACAGGGTATAACGATTTGAAATTGTGGTTTGTCAGATACAAAATTAAATTAATTTTTTTAGGTAAGCGAATGTCTTTCTTACAATAGTTATGTACATTTTTAAATTTTTAGAATCGAAAAGGTCCAAATTATTTGGAACTAGACTGCAAGCATCAAAAATGCTGAAAAAGGTTCGGTCCGGTGCTTCAAACCTTAGAGTAAGAGCGGTCGGCGAACCGGTTTCTTACGTCTCTGAACCCAAGGCTTAAAGCTTTGTTCAATTGAATTAAACAAAATAGTTTTAATTTCTCAATTGCTTTACACTATTTCTAGATTTTTTATGCTTGTAAAATTCTGAGTAAGATATTGCTTTAATTATTATTTGAAATCAAATTTCAGTAGTGTTTGCTGTGACACCCCTCAATGTGAATTTTTCTAAACTCTTTTAACAGTTTTACTTAAAAATTCGATAGTATAATTATATTTCCATCATTCAAAATTGAATCGACGTATTTAATAATATTACGAACCGAAAACTTCAAATTCATATTGTTAAGGTCCAAAAGGTAGATTGTTTAAAAGGTTCGTCTTATGATCTGGATCGGTCAGTCCGAAAAACCCGCACCAAACTGGTTAGCAGCCTTGATTTTCAGTATCGTAATAATAGATTAATATAAAAGTAAGACTCTAAACGGAATCAATTGAAGAAAGATTTTGTAAGTTGTCTGTTTGCAGTGTATTACAAGGTGTCAGTCATCCTGGTCAAGCTGATGCCCCATTTGCCCCTTATCACCTTGGCATATAAATTATGACGATGAGGTTACTTTGTAATCAGCAAATTAAGTTTATAGCCGCCAGCAGTATTATATATTATACATGTATATACATACATATATAAACATGGGAAACCCGAAATGAAAAGTAAACTTGCCGACGACATTTCTTTTTCGTTGCTCGTTGTTGGTTATTCGTTGTTTGTTGTTGTTGCAGTTGTTGGTTGTTGTTGTTTATTTGCAGCGTAATGAACACGAAATGTGGGCAAATTTAAGGCTTTCCCTTTGGTGAACTGACAGCTTGGCAAACAATACACAAATCAGTCATTAAATTGTGCAGCCATTTTTGTCGTTAGATAATCGAAATTTTAATGCTACGCCTGCGATGTTTGCATTGAGGCTAAAATGGGCTACATTACTCAGAGATTTCCATCTCGTTCACTCTCTCTCTCTCTCTCTCTCTCTCTCTCTTTTTATCTCTATCGGGTTGTCGGCGCCGTCTAAATTTGCGGTTTGTCGCGGTTTAGCCGGCATTGTTTTTGGCACACACTGAGTGAGAGAGTGTGGGAGTGTGGGAGAGTGTGAGAATTGGGCTAAAAATGGTGTAGACTGTATGCCCGCATCCTCATCCACATGCACATCCACATCCGCATCCGGTAACCGGCAACCGACACATGCGGTAATTTACCTAATTTTCAGTCGTTACGCCCCCACAAGCTCTTTGTTGTTGTATGTTGGCGCGGATAGAACTGATTGGATTTCAGAATTTACTCCTGTGATTCTCAGCCTTCTCACAGCACGCGATTTAATCGAATGCTCCTTTTTATATTGACGCATTTTAATATCAAACACTTCCCGTTTCTTCTGATGGCCCCCCATCTTCCGTCCTCTTTTTACTAATTTCACGGACACACGGCAAGTTTGGCTAACAACTTGACGTTGGCCAAACACCAATTCGCTTTGAGTACGCAAATTTTCATTATGCATTTTATATGAGACACCAAAGCAACAGCTTCCCATTCTGCATACATTAATGATGCTCCTCTCAGGCTCAGGTTTTCTTTTTTGTTTTTTTTTTTTTGCTTCTATAGGATTTTCCTGCCGTCGAATATTGTGTGGTGTTTGGTTGTGGTAGATTATCAATTTGGTGGCATGGAGGGGAGTTTGTGATGGGATTTAGCTGTTAGCTGATAGCTCGCTGGCTTATTAACGTTTTCGCTTATTTAAAGGTCAACTGTATACGCTTATAGCTGAGCTTGATAGTTTAATAGGCTTATCCATTGACCCTTGTCAATAACTGAGCTGACTTTGGCTTATAGCAATGCAAAGATTATTGACAAGGGTAAATGTTGCATGTAGATTATATTTTTAATCAAACTGCTCCTGACAATGCAAGCAGGTAAGACGTTTCTGTATATTCTATTTTAGATATTGGACTAGTCAAGTCTCTATATGTTCTGACTATATAGCATATGAAATAATAGGTGGACTCCAGAGATAGACTTATATTTGATTTCAATTTAGATATTGTTTATCAACCAAATCTAAGTCAAATGTATCTCCTTCTATATTCATATAATAAATTAAATCTTCTGTAAAATCTGAAGCATTTCTGAGATATATGTACTTGTAAATATACTTTTTAATATAAATGAGTTAAAAAATTTTCTAATTGTGAAATGATGTTTCGTAATTTCATTTTAAATTTATGAAATCTCTCCGGGTTTCTTTAGGTGAGCATTTCTAAAAAAGTAATTGATTTTAGTCAAATTTTTCAATGCATTCTTAAGGAATACCAATTTATGTTTGTCTAGTTATCAGATGTCTTAGAGTTCTATAAAATCGTATTCAGTATTCACTCATCAAATATCCTGTTCAATTAATAAACAAAAAATAAGTTGGGACAACTCTAACAAGAGATTCAAATGGCTGTCAAAATGTCACAGCAACTGATTTTCATTTAGTTTGGGTCAACATCAAACCAAGCTTGTGTACTATCTTACATACATACACGTATGCTCATGGTATGGAAGTGTATGTGGTGCCATATGGTAGTATGGCAGTATGGCAGCACCTGCCAGACCCAAATCCGTGCTCACTGACGCGCCTTCCACAGCCGTTTAATAAGACACGGATTATCGCTTGGCATTATTTCAATCACATACCAAGTGTCGAGTATTTAGCAGACAACAAACACGCGCCGAGCTTTGTTACCCCGTTGTATGTTCCCCTCCCCTTTGTCCATGTCAACCCTGGCAGAGGAGCTGCTAAAAAAGCCAATAAAAATACTTTGTTTGACAAATAAAAGCCGCAGTGAGAGCTTTGGCGATAAAATTTTCTAGATAGAGCCCCAGCAGTTCTGGCTGGCGAATGCCTGTTTAACTGACAGTCACATTAAATCACATGTGTGTGTGTTTGTAGGTGTGAATATGTGCCAGTGTATGTGAGTGTGTGTTTGTCGAGCTCCTTCTACACGTCGTTTGACTTTACGAGCCTGAGCCAGTGGAAATGTCCAGACCATCTTGTCTGTCTGACTCTCGGGTTGTATACCCTTATATTTTCAATTTGACCATTGGACCATATAGAATTTAACGACCATTTCTAATTTTGGAATTTTTAAATTATTTAGTCTATAAAAAGTATTTTTTCAATGCCTTAATTTGGTCATAAAACTCGTCAAAAGATTCTGTTTATATTCAAATTCTATACCTTTTTTAATAATACTTGTAAAAATTAAATTTTTCATTTTGAAATGTTTTGATGTAGCTATATTGTATCTTTAAAAATATAAAATACTTGTGCAAATTTAGTACACTGAAAAAAGTAAAAAATTAAAAGACACAACCTTAAAATCAGTTTTATTTAAAGAACAGATTGTTCGCCATGCTTTTTTACAGGAATAATCATGGTAATCTCACAAAAATAAGAACATTTTTGTTTAAACATTGAGTCAAGAAAATGGTGTTCTTTAATTTAAAATAACTTTCTGATTTTTAAGAACATTTTGTTAGTTTTTATCAGTACAAATGAGCTTCTTTTATTTATTTGTTTAGTATTTCCTAAATTATTTAAAAATCATGAACACATAAGTTTAAGGATAACAGTAGTTTTTTTTATACCTATTTCATAAATACGATCTGTTATAAGTTGCTTCTTTACGACCCTTATAGGGTATAGAAAAGTTTACATCAATGAGTTGAGACATTTTTTACTGGCTGTCTGTTTGGTTTACTATATATGTTGACTTCCACTCAACGATCGTGGTTGTTGTAAAGCAGAACGACAACAACTATAGCAACGATGTCGTCGACTGTTTTCCAGCTGCTTTTCTTCGCTCGCTATTTGACAATAATCAACGCCGACGTTGACGCTGACGCTGACGATGTCGCTTTTCATATATTTACCAACATGAGCGGCCATCGCAGATATGTTTTATCCGTGCACATATTTATTCTACAATGTGCTGTAACCCTTGTCCTTTATTTTAAAGTCAGCTGATGATGCTGATGACGTCATCAAGCTCTTCATACTTATCATTATCGTTGAAAACATCATCATCTCATCTCATCTCATCTCGTTTGCGTGACTTGGAGTTTTGCTGTCAGCTTTTCATTTAGATGGAAAGTATATGGTTGGAGGCGCATTGTCAAAACTAATTAAAATTGTATAGCAATATACATGTTTTATTTTTGGGTGGCACTGTAAATATGCAAACAGAGCTCGACTTTTGGGCGCAGTTTGTAAATTGCAATTAAAGATGGCAACGAACATCGGCATCGAAAGTTTTGCACTCCAGCACGTTTTGGGCTTTCAAAAGCTCGTTACGCATTGCGTGTGTCCTCTGTTTGTTCATATGCTGCAATTAAGTCAACACACTCACACCCACACACACACACACCCACACACACACACCCACACAGCCATACCCACACTCATTTCACATTTGGCAACATTATTAATAAACTGACCGTTGCATATAACAGTAGAGAACGCAGCGCTGTTTATATTGTCGTCATCATTAAATGCCCTGCCTGTTCTCTTTGAACGTTATTTAATTGCACTCTCAAACAGGAACATTCACAAATGCTGCTGACGTCCCTCTTTGTATGCCCTGTAATTATTGCAAAAAGATAAAAGGGTAGTCTTAGTTTCTAAGCATTGCAAAGAAGTTGATAAAAGCAGCTTCAGAACTCGTTTCCCTGTACATACTTTAAACATATCACACTAATAGGGTATCCAATGGTCGTGAACAGTCTGTTTTAAATTGAACATTTTTAATATTAAGTTTTCCACCTATTTCTATTTCTAAGAGCAATAGAAATGCCATAAATGATTGCATACTTTCGAGTGCTTCAATATCGCTCCAAATGTGTTTGTTGTGTTGCTTTTTGTTTATTTACTGTGTCTTTACTGTGTATTTACTGTTCACAGTTTACATTCAGCAGTTACTGCATTTATTATTGCTTTTACAGTAGATTTTGTAAATTTTGTTTGTTTTATAATGATTTGATTTGGCGATTTGTCTGTCGGTCATCTAAAGCCTAGGGCTGATCTATTGACGTGTTTAGAGCATCAAGAATCCATGAAATATTGAAATAATTATTTTTCATTTTGACTGGAATTGTCATATTGATCACGTTTTAATTTAACATTTAATTAATTTAATCAATTGATTTTGACACTGGATATGTAATTTTTGTTATATTTTAAAAAGTATTAAATGTGTTTTGTTTATATTTCTTTTTTTTTTTTTGCCATAAACAATTGGAGTTAGGACGGCGTTCGGATATTTGACCCGGGAGGAATCTGTGCTCACCATAGTTTTATTTGATTTATTGATAACTAGACATTTATTATAATAATAATAAAATAAAATAATACTTAGTATATAGAATCCCCTTAAAATGGATTCCTCATTTATCTCTGATCTTTAATACAAATTGATATCATTCTTATTGAGAATATATTTATTTATATAAAATATATTTATTTTAAATAAGTCAACTGGCTTATTAAATTTTAATATCATTGACCAATTAATAAAGTTTATATTTACGTCAAGTTGTTTTATTTCAAAAATTCCGCACTTTAGAAAACAAAAGTCATAAATAACATTGTGAAATTTACTTCTAGAAAAATTAAGAATACGTGCTTAGTTAAATGCATTTAAAAATGTTTATAATTGTTGATAATTGTGTATATAGTATAGAATCCCCCCAAAACAAAGATTGTCGCCTTTTGCTGATCTTTTGCCTCTTTTCATGATGCTCAGCTGACATTTTATGCCATTCTCTTATCTGCTGCTTTAAAAATTAATGGTTAGAGCTTATAAATGTTGAGAGAATTTGATTAAAATAATGCACATAGCTAATTTAATGGCTGCCTTTAATGTGCGAATATCAAATATAAAACAACTTATCTAGAGGCCTGTGAAATTCTGCACGTGTTTTCGATTGTGTGTGTGTGTTTGGGTGTGTGTTCTTTTAAAGGCATAACAATGAAGCTGCTAACAATAACAGACAAACATTGGGACAGTTGGTAAACAAATCAGCAACAATAATAACAACAACAATGGCAACAACAATATCAATTTCAATCGCAGCAAAAACCAAAAACATTTACAAACACTGTGGCAAACCACAAAAATGGTTGTTGTCGTTGACTTTTTGGGAATTGCCAAAATGCCGTTTAATAAACCCGCTACTTGTTGTTGTTGTTGCTGTTGTTGTTGTTGGGTAACTGGAGATGAAGCCAGAGAAGGAGTTGAATCTAAAATGGGGCGAGTTGGGACTCAATGTGTTGAAGCAAAGTGGACACACTGTCAAACAGTCCGACAACAGACGATGTCGCTGCTGTCACTGACACTTGAACGTGCGAATTTAGCCGCAGATTCTGTTGCTTTCTCTGTATATTTTGTTGTTCCTGTTATTGTTATTGTTGTTGTTGTTGCTGTCGGGCTTTTTGCGCATTTTATTTTGAAAATATTGCGGTTGCAAAGGAGAGAGTGAGGAGAGAAGTTGGAATCGCTCGCTTCTCATGTGGGTAGATTATGGGAATTATGTTATCGCGTTGCATATATCTGCTGATGAAACAAAACGTAAGCAGAACAAATTGGAGTTTGGATTTTGTTAAAAAGAGAGTTATCTGAAAAGATAATAAAACGATAAACATATAAAGTGGCTTCTTAAAATTATGCATTTAGAAGTATTAGACATCTTCTCTGTTTAAGATGGTAAGATAAGAATTACAGTTTCTGGATAACAATCCTTGTTGATTAGACTAAAATTTTGCATTAAGAAGTATTAGATAACTACTTTGTTTAAGAATGTAAGATAAGAATTACAGTTTCTGGATAACAACCCTTGTTGATTAGACTATATTCTACTTTTTCTAAGAGTTACATGGTAATCATGATTTATTAATCTTTTATTAAAATCATTTTGAATTTTTTACTAATTAGACTTTTATCGAAAGGCAAACGATAAGGAATACTTTTAAATTGATAAGCATTTAAAAAAATTAATATTATAGAATTATATTTCAATTCAATGTTAGCTTTCTTAACTATCTATCCTAAACAGTTTGTAATATATTCTTAATTTAAATGTTATTTTAAATATTTGTGTTGAGCACCCACGCAAAATTATTTTAATTTGCATAGTGGAAGAAAACTTATATTTAAATGAAATATGATATGATTTAAGCTTGCATATTTAGAAAGAGTTTTATTTTTAATTTAATATTTTAAATGAAATGTGAAGTGTTCGATTTTATGATAATTTATATTACAATTTGTGTTTGAGCAGAATTATATTTAAATTAATTGGGGTGTGATTTAAGCTTGCCTTTATTCTTAAATTAAATATTAAATATGTTTTATTCTAATAATTAGTCCTACAATTTGGGATTTCACTCCGATGAGCAGTCATATATTTTTGTTTGTTAATCAGTAAATGGGGAATCGGACAACACGTGTCTTTTTGAGTGGGATACCACCGGAATATAGTTTGGGGATTCGGTCAGCAACAGTCACACGTGACAAATTGCATAGTTTAAAAGTTCCGGATCCGGATTGAACTGGACATTATGAGTACTAAGCTAGTGGCGTGCTCTGCGCCTATTGGTTGTGATCATTTTAGCGGTTCAGCGGTTGAGCGGTTCAGTGGTTTGCTTACACGCAATTCATTGTTGAAATTGCGTCACTCAGACACGTGAAATGCCCGCTAAGCAGTTTAAAATTAAACTTAATTATTAAACGATTCAGAACAGCAGAACAGCGACAACTAATTTGACTTACATGAATGAATGAAATTGCTCACTGATAAGCCACAACACACAGATACATACATACATTCATACACATTATCACACATACACATAGAATACAAATCGCACATGGAATATCAATTTGAGTGGTCGCGCGAGTCGACGGCGATTCAGATTCGGATTCGGATTCGGATTCTCGAAAACCGCAAGCCCAGCAAACTGAGAATTCGATTCAGAATACGCTACAAACTGCCGACTTAACATTAAGTCAACACAGAGCCAGACAATACGAGACATAGACAGTCGTCCCCTTGAATGCACATCAACTTAGCTAAACCCTAATGCTGGGCATATGGATTATATAACAACGTTTGCAATTCATGCAAATTGATTAAGTCAATGAATTTGTTGTCTGTGTGTTTCTATTATTTTTCAGACCTAATCTAAATAAATACACATAGTTTACAAGCAAATTAGTTAAATGTCACTAGTTTGTTTACACTACATACTTAATACATTTTACGGTGTAACATTTTTCATTAATAGTACAAAATTAAAATGATTACTTATTGAATAATATTTATTCCAATAAAATGTGTGTTTTTAATTCTAATTATAATTAATTAAATAATTACACATAGTTTACAAACAAATTAGTAAAACGTCACTAGTTGATTGAAATACCGATATTTAGAGAAAAAATAATATTAATGATTAAAGTTTAAGAATTATATTAAAAATTTAAAAATTCTTCAATTTTTTCCAAATAAAATATTTAATTTTTTGTCAATTGCCTATTGCCGACGCAAAGTAATCAATAAATATAAAAGAATTTAAAATATCGACACCAATTTGCTTAGGTATATAAAATAAATACATAGATTTTATATAAACAAAAATTTAAAATTTTATTTTGATTTCGGGAAAATTGGTCGTTATGGCTTCAAAAGTAATTTGCTAAAAAAAAACCCATTACGCATATAAATTAACCTAAATATTTACAAACTTTAATTAGCATGACACCATAACATGATCTTTTAACTTTTGTGTAATTAAATCTATGCAAAAGCTTAAGTACTACATATGTTATGAAACATTAGTTTTTCTGGAGCGTCGAAAAGCTGTGGTTCTTTATGTGTAATGAGCTATGTCGATTTCATCATTCAATTGCTTAATGCATTATGCATGCAATTTCTTACTTTTAATGTTCAAGTAGATTTGCTTATTCTCTTGCATTAAGCATTGCAAATCATTTACTAAATATAGCTAGCATTTGAACACTATATACTTATTAACTAACTAAATGGTCTAGTAGAGCATTAGAGTTGTCATTGGTAATTTGCTCGCATTTCTTAATTAACATTTTGAGGAAACGCCAGAGTCCAGAGCGTAGTCTGTTGTCATCGCTTTTGGTTTACAACTAGGTCTAGGATTGGGGTCTTGTATTTGTGTATTTGTATTTGAAATGTGTATCACGTGTTAAGCTTTTGCTGCCGGTGCCTTGTTAATGGTCTATTAATGTGGGGCGCCAAATGCGGTTGCCAGGTGACTTGGTGGGACCATGCGTCGTATGAGTAATGTGCCAGAGAGCCGACCTTCAACAAGTTGCCAAGTGAAAATATCTACAGCGACAGATTTGTAGCTCTCGGGTCTCGGCTCGGAAGTCTGCTTCTACTACGACGTCAGCATCGGCAGCGGCTGCACAGGAAGCGCGTTAATTAGCAAATAAATAAAAAGCGTGCCGGCAAACAAGACACGCACACTGAGCATATGGGAAGTCTATACGCGTCTGTGTGTGTGTGTGTGTGTGTTTGTGTGTGTATTGATATGTAGTTGTATGTATGTGTGTGGTGTATGTGTGCTACTTCTGCCTGATTTCAATGCATGACGATGCCAACAAGAAAATTCTTTATGCTGCCTCTGCATTTCATATTTCCAATTGGTAGTTTTTCCAATGCTCTGCAAGTTTCCTTCGCATTGACGTCCATACAAATTGACAGACAAAATGTTTGCTACGTACCACATTAAATATTTATTTCTATCATCGTCTGAAATCTGTGACAAATATGTTAGCCAAAAATTCTGTCAAATTGAATTGAATTCAAATTCAATGAAATAAGTTACTAATAGAAATGTTAGTGAAATTCAAATTTAATGCACTTTTATTAAATTTGCATACTTTTATAATCTGATTAGTAAAATATGTATATTAAACATGCTTATGACGAAATTATCTATTAAGTGAAAATTAATTTCTTTAGAATTTGCTAGTTTAAATCACAGACTGATCATGCTTCATTCAATTTTACTCAGTAAATATGCTCAACTTGTTTATCAACTTGTTTTATTAAAAATTCAAAATCTGACAAGGTAGAAATGAGTCTTCTACTCTTTAAAATTTATTCTTAAAGATTATTATTTTTATTCTTGAAGATTGCGACACCATATTTGTGGTGTAAGCTTATTTATCTTGTATACTTAAATCAAAGGACGAAATAAATGATGTTCATAAATAAACATATAATTTAAAACATTGCAAGTTGTTCTAAAAATATTTAAGCAACCAACGCATAGATGGAAAATAATCGACTAGCAATTTTGTCTTAACTACATATAGAAAGGGTCAGAGAGTTGAAAATAATAAGCGAGGCCTACGTCAACTCATGTCGATTGTTAAGTTGCAGTTGCAGGAATTCGAATCTTTTAAGAAGTCACCAAATCACAGATCAACTATTTAAACCGATGCATGCTAATATGCAAATCAGTCTTCAACTAGAAACCGAACCACAGCAAATTCTTTTCAATACTCATCTGAACCAGCTCTAAAATTCTAGAGAATTAGAAGCAGACACCATCGGTAATTTAGAAATACATGTTTGTTCAAATTACTAGAGGTAAGTTTTACAGAATAAATACGGATTTAATTCCGTACCAACAACTTTCTTCTTGAGTATATTCCGTATTTGCTAAATACAGTAATTGTCAGAGCTGAATACAGGGTATCTCGTAGTCGTGCACTCCCGACTTAAGGATACTTCCTTGTGTTTTTTCCTTTGCTTTGCTTTGCTGTGTTGTAGGCAGGCAGGTAGACAGGCAGGTATGCTGTTGGCTTTCAACTTTTGCTCCTCTTCGCACGTTGTGCACGTAATTGAAAATTAACTTGTCTCGCTGGTTGCAAGTTACCTTTGCCCCCCTTGTCCCATCTCCTTCATAGACATCTCCTCCCTGCTTACCCACTCTCAGGATGTCAAAGATTTCGTGAGCCTATGTGCGTGTTGCATACTGATGTAACCCAAAGCAGAAACAGACAGAGGAATAGATTGAGAGAAAAAGAAAAGCAGTTACTTAAGCATACTTTTATTTACAATACTTGTTGGCCTAACTAGTTAAAGCTATACATCAGCTAATCTTCTATACTCTTTTATGCTACCAAAATCTGCAGCGCTTGACAGGATTCATAGGTGTCCCTTGGTTGCAGTGAAAGACCTCAGCAAACTCGGGCATCTGAGCGAGGACATAGTTTAATCTCTTGCTGCCCGTATCATGGAACATGTCCGCCTCTTCACCACAAAAGAACTGAGCGAATTGCAAGAAATACAAACGTCCATTGTGGCGTCTCTCCGTCGGATGTTGCATGTATGTTTGCAAGGCGAGGCGTGTGCCACTAATGTCAGCGGCACGTTCATTCAACATGATGACATCGGTATCATTGAGGCAGTTGACACCAGCCACATATTGACTATTCAATCGCAACTGATCGCTGTAGTCTCGCAATACACCCTGAGCATCGTAGTCCACAAAATAGGTATCGAAGGCGTGGAGCATCTCGTGGCCAAGAGTATTGGCCAAGTCGCCATAGAGCAGAGCTGGCCAGAACTGGGAGTGATAGAATGGAAGCTGCACATAGGCATAGGGCATAATGATGACACTGCTCAGGCAGTAGAAATACGGTGTGGCATCAATGTTGTCCAGCAGAGTGGGACCATGATGATTGAAGCTGTAAAAGAGTTGCCTCATCGTGGCATTCTCAGTACGCTCCAACTCGGCCAGATGGGCATAATAGTGTAGCAGACTCTCCAAGTGATTCAGATAGAAATCACTGCCCACTTGCCAATGTCTCTCACAATCCACATAAAACTGATCAGTTGCATTCTTGGGCATATTTCCAACATTAAGTCGTAATCCTTGCACCTTTTGCTGTAGTGCCGCCAACAAATTGGAGTCCAATCC
Source organism: Drosophila neotestacea (assembly GCA_035044365.1). NCBI lineage: Eukaryota > Metazoa > Arthropoda > Insecta > Diptera > Drosophilidae > Drosophila > Drosophila neotestacea. Next base: position 5,642,345 of record JAWNMD010000069.1, read on the forward strand.
AAATTCATTCTGCCGTAGTTGCTGAGAAAACTGGGATTTCAGTTCTTCAAATACACCAAATATGACACGCTCATCTGCCGCACGTTGCTTGGAGTAGTAAGTGTGCTCATAGACATAGTTCATGGGCAGATAGAGAGTCTTCCGCATATGTTGGACACAGACAACAGCTGAATTGGGATTGGAGCTGGTGAGATTGGACAGTGGATTATGTGGCAGTTGTATCAGATGTTGCAGGAATCGGGATAAACTGTACAATTGCAAAAGACGAGCATCAGCCTGGTTGAGATGTTCAATCAACTGTCGTAGTCTTGGCAGCTCATCCACTTGCAACTGATGATTACCATCGTATGTAGCATTCAATCTCAGTTCCAAGACATGTGTCCAGTTCAACACCGGCAATTCCCGCTGCAGTTGCTCCAGCGAATACGTTGTGAGTGTCTCCTCATCGCTATTGATATTCTTTGGCCTGGACAGCTGCTCCAGAGTCTCCTCCAGGCGTCTGAATTGAGTCCGCAATTGCGACAGAGGCGGCAACTTTCCATCCATGTGTCTTCTCAAAGCACCATAGATGGTTGTGGTGAGATTGAGACTGAGATTGAATTCGTGCGCTTGAATGAACACCATGTGTTGTGTGGAATTACGCTGATTCACCTCAATCTTCAAATAGTGCTCATGACAACCATATCGGCCCAAGATTGCCATCAGCTCTAGCCAATGATTAGAAGCGGGAACCGGCAAATGATCCAGATAGCGACGAAGACGCGGCTTATCTAATGCCTGGCAGCTCTGATAATATCGCAAAAGTTTGGGAAACATGGGAAGTCGATGCTCCGGTGATTGTGGATCCTTCAACAGACGCTCAAACAGATCCACATATCGTTGATCGATGTGTGAGCCACTTAATGACATGGCAGATACACCGGCTCCATGAATCGATCTCCAATTACCACAGGCATAACTATGAAAATCCTGGCAGGCATCCAGCTCCGGTCGCAAATAACTCTCCATCCTTTGAATGTGCTGCAAATTGATATCCTTGCTGCATGGTGATTCCTCCAAGGCATCATCTCCTGTAGGGCGGCAACTTTTATTCAGGTGATTCGTGGGTAAAGCCTGGACAGTTGCCAGCAACTGTAGCAGCAGCACCAGCAGCAGAAAAATCCCCCAAAGGCGTGACATTTTATCATACACAAGTGTAATTGATTTTCTTCTTATATATTTTCTTTTGATTTCTTTATATGAACTTTTCTTTTTATTAGTTTTTTATGCAGTTTCCCGCAATTCTCGGCACAAGTTGTAGTTTTGATTGTTGGTTTTGGTTAGACGCACTCATGTCAGAAAATTGTTTGAGAATATTTATTGGAATGATTTCTATATCTTTTGTATTTCACAATTTCCGTCCCGATTTGTAGAATGTTTTGTTGCGCGTTTGCCGCTTGCTAAAAATCAACTAAAAACTCGTTTCACGCGTTTTCAATTTTTATGTACTACTCGTATTTAATTCATTCCATGTACATACACACATACAAACAAACACACATAGGCTTACATACATAAGTGTGTATTTATGTGTGTTAAATTTCTTGCAGCGCGCTTTTTACATTTTTTTTCTTTTTTTCTTTTTTGCTTTGCTTTGCTTGCTTATCAGCCTTTTTTAATACGTCTTTTCTTTTAGTTGTGCGAAGCAAGCTTGCTTATCAATGGTAAGTACACTGTGAATAATTTATGAGACTATGAAAATATCTAAGACTAGGCTCATCGATTAACAATTATGTTTTCACTTCAGCAAAGATAGTTCTAGCTCTTCTTACTAGTAATTTAATATCTATAAATTGCTTATAATAAGTTCACAGTTCAAGTTTATCAGATACATATGGCTCTTTTAAAACTCAGGATGTGAAAAGTTTAAGCTATCCGGAAAGTTGTATGTCAATCTGTTAATACAGACATAAATTGATCAATAAATTTAAGTGCATAAGAGCATTATTATTATCTAGTTATTTCTCATCATTACCTCTATGTTATCAAATGTGTTTAGACAATATGTGACTACAATGACTGACTCACTTAGTGTTACAGCTTTAATCAGGCGGACTTTACTTATTGATTAAACACTTATTTCAGTTACGTTGGTCTTTGTGTAGATTTCAGACCGAGTCGGCTTGTATTGAACGAACAATATCAGTAAGCGTACAGCGGAGCAAGCTCGACAGTAGGAGACCCAGTACTTTTTGAGTGCAAACCGTTCACTATTGGTTGTTCTTCGAATATTGCGTACCAAACGATAGATGGCGAGCCAGTCTACGAAGTTAATAAATCACGGAGGTCGCTAGCGTCTCATCTTCTTCCTTTTGCCTTTAACATTGTTAGTTGAATAACTTGCGTGTTTATCATCCGATTTGGAATGAAATTTTCATGGACCAGGTTTGGAGCCATGAAGATGTATATTACTACTATACCACTTATAACTCAAGTCGCTCAACATCTAAAAAGGCTTCAATTCAATATCAGACTTCGAACAATTTTTGTCAATTGATCAATTTGACCGGGAGCTGGAAACGGGGCTGTAGGTTTCGACATTAATTGCATTAAAACCCCAGGAGACTTGGATCAATGCGGAGATATGATGAAGAACCTGACACAGCCAAATTATGACTGATCATCTAGACTCGGTTGATAAGTCTCTGACCGCAATCATGAGGTGTTCATATTTTCGAAAGTGTTCGAATCATAGCACGTATAGCTATCCGTTTATTAGTCCTGCATATCGGATAAAACTTTCAGGAGCAGGATTGACAGACGAATATAGATGACTTTATCATGTATGCCAATAGAATCAAGTATCGCTAATGCAATTAAAGCGAGCTTTCGTTATTGGACTTTGAAATTTTGTTTCAAATTTACGTGGGCGGAGGGTGGCGTGGCAAAAATCTAAAACAAACTACGTACTTAATGCAAGATGCAGATGAACGTACATGCCAAATTTGTGTAGCTCTGAAGCTCATTATTAGTCTCTGAGATATAGGTGTTCAATGAAAGGGACAGACTTGGATTCAGACGGACAGACGGACAGTCCTACAGACGGACACTCGCCTATGATCGACACAAATCGGCTGACTATGATGTCTGATCAAGAGATATATATACTGTTATGGGGTCTGCCACGCCTCCTTCTGCCTGTTACGCACATTATGCACAAACGTAATAGACCCATTTGTACTTTGTGTAGAAGAGAGTCGGCTTGTACTGAAAAAAAAAAAAAAAATTCAAATTATGTTTAAGTTATTAATTGTCATTGTCGCCACAATCGCTCGACTTTCGCCTTATCAGGCCATTGAATTAACGGATGACGCAATTGAAGCTGCAATTAATGACAAAACCTTAAGCACGAGAGGTTCGTTCTGGGGTCACAGAACCATCAACCATTGTGATATGCTGCCAATTGTTAATATATTCACTAAACAAACTCAGCCCTTGGTTTCTTTGTCAATCGTGAGGGGCCTGGCTATTGGACTCCCTGAGAAGAAAATAGGCATATCTGAATTATAATTAAACACTCTCTTACAAGATGCTACATTTAAATGACGTTTAAAGAAATACGCTAGTAAACTCGAGAGAGGCTGAATATGAGAGGGTCTCTCATATAGGAAGTTAATTCACTTTATTTTCCAGCAAAATGTGTCATTTATTTCAGTTATTGTATTTTGGTTACTGAATTTAAAACTGAAGCTACTTTTCTCCTAACAGCACTTATTGTTTTATTGGCTTCATTTTCATTGCTTGAATATTGCTAGCTAACTTGTTAAGCACTAATTAAATGGTTTTTGATTTTATGCCCGATGAAGTGCAAGGCTTGTGAAAATTTGCTGTGTAGGATTGAAGTGGGATGAATTATAATAATCAACACAAAAAGTCGATTTTATTATCTTAATTTTGGTGGGTGCATTTTATCTTCAAAATTGTGGGTGTGGTAAAATGTGTTTAGATACTTGTACCCTACAAGTAACCGATATAACTATACAACTACTTTGTTATCTAGCTCTAGAATATATTTTAAAATTTCTCAAAAATGAACTCTGCTTAAGAAAAAAATTATTTATTATTAAATGAGGAAATAATTTATCTTTATCTTGACAATTACATTCTTACAATAGGCACAATCATTATTATAATAGTTCCGAGTACAAACAATAAACTTACTTCATAAATATCTAAACTATTCGGTGTCTCTGGGTTTCATCTACCCTTAGATATTTTTCTTTTATTGTATGTTAACTAAAACTTTCGATTTGAAAACTATTTTAGTGTACACTTTTTTAAGCTTATTTAAAACCTAATCATTAAAGCATATGCCTCATTTGCTATTAAATGATTGAATTTTAATTAAATTGCAATTTGCATAACTCACACACACACAATGGGAGTGCATGAGTGAGAGAAAGAGACAGAGAGAGAGAGAGAGAGAGAGAGAGAGAGAACTGTATTCAGTTTCATGAGCAAGCTCAGCAAAATTGACAACGCATGAATTAATAATTATTTTTTAAGCACGCTGAACTTTAAATTGGAATAATTTCCTTGTCATTGACAGAGGGATAGTGAGAGAGAGAGAAAGCGAGAAAGAGAGATAGAGAGAGAAAGAAAATAAGAGAGGCATAAATATTATGCGAAATATTTAAAACTACTTTAAAAAGTATTTGATAAGCAGCAGCATAAAGGGGATAAGTTTATCAAAGTGAAAGCTTCACGGGAAATTATTTATATTAAAATTTTCACTTTTTCCCACATATTTCATTAAGTGCGGGCAAAAGCGCAACAATGTTGGTCGCCATAAAGCAAAATTGCATTATAATAACATATATTAATTTATATTATCACGAGTAAAGCGCGAAAATTATTTAACACAAGGAGTCTACATTTCAGCCACACTGTACCTTCTATATATGTATATGTATATGTATAGAAAGTGCAAGCAGGTTGATAGTACCGTTAACGGTTCAATCGTAGCTCAACCCCCAACCCCATTACCCTTTAAGGTTGCTCCTTGTCCATTCTCCTGTCCTTGGCTCTTTGTCTGCCTCAATGCATCGGCATCAACCGCCTTGTCGAAGCACGAATTTCATAATTCAATTACGCCTGGCAAGTCACTGTAGAGTGTAGAGCCGGGGAAGAGTTCAGCCAGACAGGCCTATTCAGATGCCCTTTAATGTAAAAGCCTTACAACTTTACTAAGCTATAAAATTTAAATTCGAAACTAGTAAAAATGCCGAATATTGCTTGAACTTTTAGGACACTTAAACTAAAGTAACAGTCGATGACAATTTGACTTTATTTTGGGACCTCATTTTATACAAATTTGTTATTTAAAATTTGACCTTTTTGGGTAATAATAAGACCTAACAATTTAGACAAAACGTGGTCTATAAATTAATTTTTCATTTTATCTACATATTTCCAAACCGCTCTTATTTGGACATTAAAAAAATGGGTCTATATGTTTTAATGTAAATGTTAAAATTAAATAAATACACGATTCTATAATTTCGAAAATGAATTCACGAATTTTTAAATACAAGATGCATTTTTTACCAGTAGGCAAATAAACATAAAAATATAGCTAAGTTTTGGCTCAAAGCTGGTTTGAAAATTCCAAAATACACCGTAGATGACACAGAAAACTGCGAAATTTAATTTTTCGGACATATATTAATAGATTTCAGAAAACTTACAAAATAATGCTACTTGTATTTTAAACAATAACTAATTTTGTTAAAATATTTATATTTTATTTAATAAATTCAAAACTGTATTAAATTTTTCTACAATTGTTTTGAGATTTGATTTTTGTGTTACCTTAAACCTGCATCCTTGTTTTTTTGGTTGTATTTCGGGTGGTTTGCTTTTCTTTGGCACCCCTGAACAAGCTAGAAAAACTACGTATCTTGAAGGTTTTAGATTCTTACAAAACTTTTTTTTGAAAGTTTTCGTAACCTTGTATATAAATTTAAGTTAATAAAACTAGTCTTAAATTGTAGGAAAATATTTATTCGTGGTATTAAAAGAAAATCTGTAATCTTAATAAAAACTCTGATACATACGATGAAGGGTATACAAAGTTGCGGTGTTTGTAATTCATAGCGCATAAAAAGCAAAAGTAACCCGCAATTGAGTTGGGTGAGGCCAACAGTTTGCCTTGTTAAATGCTCACTTACGCATGTACTCAACGTACTTTCCCCTCTTAACCCCGCTATCCTCGGTTCCACTCCAAGTTGCAATTTCCATGCACTTTTTTTCTTCTGTTTTTTTCTTTTATGTAGAGGGTAGCACTAAATGTTTGTGGTTGTTCTGGCAACTTAAAGACAACGCACAAATTCCTCTCAATTTTTAGTTTATTTTTTTTAGCTGCTCTCACTCAAGTAATTCAATTTCCGGCGTCTGAGCACCATAGAAAAAATATTAAAGTTATTGAAAGCGTAGCAAACAGAACAACAAACAAGCAAACAGACAGACAATGGATAAAAAAATAAAAAATGAAATGTGTAAAACCTTTTATCCATTTTTGGGTTTATGTTTGGCAAATTTGTTGTCTAGACAACTTTCCATGCGTGGAAATATGCCACGTGGCTATTAGCAAATTGAAATGGTCGATTTTAAGACTGAACTCTACTCCGTCCTAGTTGTTAGGGATGATGATGATGGCGATGATGATGCAATAAAGTGTGCTACCAACTCACAAATGTCATCATCAACATTCAGCATCAGCATCAATTCCAGCTTAGCACCTGGCTGGATCTCTCTCACTCGTTTACAGCTTTGTCCCCTGATTTGCATAAGGCGGAAAATGGCGATGCCAACAAAGTTTCAGCTCAACTTGAGGATACTCACAACGAGCTGGGTGTATCCATGCCACCGTGTCTACCTCAAATCCAATGAAATCAAAGCCCTTCCCAAGAGCTCTCTCCACAAGCGACAAGTTCAAATTTTCATGTGTGATTTTTATTGTGGCTCACAATTCTCTAGGGTCTTGTTAGTACTCACATTTTGTGGTGGCTCTCAGCTGCTTTTGGCAACTCTTCATTGCATGCTTATACTATAGGTAACACCATTTGCTAGAGAGCTCACTACGAGTACAGTGCAGACTAGATTAGAGTGACTGCCCAAAGTCTAAAATAATTCACAATGTGTGTAAAAGTCTGGTGAGAAACTGTGCAAGATATTGACTATTTTAAAACTTGGTCACTTTATTAAATGTATGCATTAAATTAATAATTGAATAACATTTAAATAGATACCCTGCAGTGAATTTGGCAATTGAAACAACTATTTTTATGACTATTTATATGGCAACTTGAATTTGACTGGTTGCAGATGGATTAGAATTGAGTTAGTTAGTTAAATGCTGTCTTTTTAAGACTGTCATAAGATTTGCTAAAATAATAGGTAAATAAAACTAGTTACGAAAGGGTTAGTTGGAGCAAGTGACACCTTTCTATGATATATATATAGGTTGGGACAGAAGGCAACCAGTAGTTCTCACTTTTAAACCCTTCAAAAGCTGGAAAGGGTTTCCTGCAGAGTAATAATAAATAAATTAAAATAATTTGCATAAGTAAGTTGCAGGCACTGTGTTGAAAAGCCACTAGATTCCCACTAAAAACCCACGAATCTTGTTTAAACAAATTAATCCAATTCCAACTGCAGTTGAACGAATTTTAATTATAATATAAGTCTTCTTTGTTTTTCTGATTACTGTTCATTGCAGCTATATGAACTTATCTTTACAGAAATAAATTTTAAGAAGACTGGTATCTGTTTATATAAATAGTTATGTCTTTAATTTCACGTAATGTACTTAACTATTCTCATTTCATCTGCACTCGATGCCTTCAGGAAAATCATTTAAATGTTAATGTTAGTGATTGTAATTACTTATATAAGTCAATGCAGATGTTTTAGTTTTAATAGACTAAAGTTATAACCCGATGTTCAGCTGTCAATATTTATTGCTATTAAATACATTTTAAAGGAAACTCTAAATAACAAAGACAAGCACAGCTATTTGTAGATTCTTTTAGACCATGTTTTTAATTAAAAATATCTGTTAATTTACAAATTACAAGTATTTAGAAATCTTAAATGAATGTTTTATTTCTGCAACCTTAATTTGGAAACTAAACAACATGATTACTCCCTAAATATACATTGGAAAATAATTGTTAATATGTAAAATCCAAAATATGCTTAGTTTCAAAATTAACAAGCTTATTGTTAGATCAATTTAAACAGAGTGAAGAAAGAAAACTAAAGAGCGTCAGTTGCTCATATCTTTACTAAGAACTAAGCATATATTAAGGATTATTATATGTCCAAGAATTGAAGTTGTCAGTGTACTCATGACAACTGTCGCATTGCTGGTTATATATAATCCCATGTCGGAACCCCTAATAAACTTTCCACACCTTTGTTCATCCTGAAGTACACCCAATTTAATGTGCCAAGTCAAGGAGCGCAATCTGTCGCCTTTATTAACGTAGAGTAAACGTTCTAGTAAGTTCTGGACTCTGTTTTTATCTACCTGATAACTTTTTTACTTTTGCCCACAGGTCACCATATTGCAGGATACCTGGAAGGTGATTAAATGTGCGTTAAATGTGGTAAAAACCCCATAGTGCAGCTGTGCCTTGATTAGATGACCTGACCTGATGTTGGCCCGGATTAGCAGGTATCATCAATATTTGCATATCATTTACCTGTGCTCCTTAAAAGGACCATGCACCAACAAATCCTGTCACAGTTACAAACTGCAACGTCTAACGTGAAGAACACAGAAAAATATCTTGAAATGGTACTAAGCAATTCAACGCCCAATAATAATCACAGGCATCATGAGCTTGTCGTGGATACGGCGGCCATGAACAGTGCAGATCTGAGTGAATTGATTCAACTGAATGCCGAGATTGATGAACGAAGATCGCGACACGCCCAATGCGAAGATCTGAGTGATGCAACTGGACTCCTACGTGCAACAATGACTCGTGAGGAGCTCTTTGAGGTCTCCTCAATGGATGATGATCGTTTCCTCACAGCCCTCGAGCATCAGAACTCTTATGTGACCCCGTCTCGCGTTCAAATCACCGATCTGGACTTATCCAGCATTGAGAATCTTATGAAATACTTTGATGAAGAGGTGCCCGTCACACCCAGCAAGGAGATGCCCTCAACCGTTAACAATTGCGGAGGCAAAGTGGCCAGTGTCATTGCCAAATTGGCCAATCAACCCGCTACTCCTCCCAAGCAAAAGGTGAACAGCTACAAGCTAAAGATCAGCGAGTTGAAACAGAAATATGAACAGCAGCCGGAACAGTTGGCAACGCCACAGGCTGTACGTGGAACCGGTAAAACCAGCTCCATGTTGCCCATGAAGGTCAAGGAAATGGCACAGCTCTTCAACTCCAAGTTCAATCAGGTAATGCGACGAGCCGAGGTTTCCCAATACTCAGAGCTGCACAATGAGCTCTCACTATCTCCGGAGCCCAAGCCAAGGCCACAACCTCTGCCCAGGATGCACAAGCAGATTCAACAGGAGCAATCAATGGTACAAGGACCATGTTTGGTGGCTGAGGATGTGTTCCGTGAACTAAGTGTCAAGGATAAAGTGTTGCTCTTTAACAAATTCGTCAGCGATATTGCTGCCAAACATCCCAAATTCAATGAGCATGCGGATGATCTAAAGGCACAGGCCAAGAAGCAAATGGCACGAGGCGAAGTGATTGCCGAACAACAAGCCAGTGTCAAGCATTTGGCCCAGGAGCTGGAGGCCAAGTGTGCGCTACATGCAACGCCACCAAAGCCTCTAACAACTACAGCCAGGTCAAATCCATCATCAACTCCAACCACACCTTCATTGCATGTAAGCACCTTGACTGTGGTGATCAAGCCCAGTCCGGAGCGTCATGTCCTTGCACTCCCAAATCAACAGATGGAGCAACAGGAGCAGTCCATCTCACAGAAACGCAATCTGTCAGCCATACGCAGTGTGTTGCCCACGGAGGCATATGCTCCGCCCAAGAAGATACGACGTACACGTCAGGAGCGTACCGGGAATGATAATCATCCGTTTTTTCAAAACGAGCCGCTGGAGAGTCTCTTCTACAGCTGGCTAACCGCAGAGAACGGAGTGCTCTTTGACATAACCAGCGTCTCCAACAAGGATCAAACCATTGAGATTGCCAGCAGCGATGAGATGCCCGCTCAGGCCACGATCAGTTCCATTGGTGACATTAGTCAAAAGTCAGCAGTGGAACGTTTGCTTGAGGAGGCAATTGCTAAACTGGAGCTGGAGAATAATACTAAGGAATCGAGCTCTGTGGAGGAAAAGGATGTGGACACAGCCACAACAGCAACACCACCTACAGCCACACCAAGGAAAACCACACCAGCCACGCCCACACCCCGCAAGATGAAACGCCAAGCGCCTCCAGTGCCAGCACCACGTCCAAGTCTTGTCCAGGCGCAAAACAACTGCATCACATCCAGCAGTTCCTCGAGTTGCAAGCAATCCGATGCTGATGAAAGTGAATCCGGATTATCTACTTTACCCAAGGTAAGTTCAATTTCTAAATTCAAACCAAAAAGTGACTTTTCTGTTTAGATTTTCTTGTTTTGATTTATATTTTTGTTTATTAATGGAACACAATAATCCCTTGCAGATAACCAGCGATGAATCTCAGCCGGAAATGCCTGCATCACCACCAGAAAGTACAGAGTTTGATTTTGCCAAGCCCGTGAGACCGCCACGTAAAAAGAAAATGCGTCGCACTCTAACCTGGAAGAAGGAGAACTCAATTGTGGAAGCCACTGCGAATGCGGTGACCAGCACCGATTCCGACTCTGATTACAAACCAGCAGCATTGCAGGCCAAGAAGAAGCCAACAAATGTACCAGCAACTACAAATGCTCCACATCCGATGCCACTTCCTGAGCAGAGTTACATTGAGCTGGACAAGTCGTTGATGCGTCAAGTGAATTCGCCAAGGAAGATCAAGTCAGCTTATACTCTGACTGTGATGTCCTCGCCATCTCCCAATGCGGACAGCGATCAATCGCCATCGCAGACACCACGGCAATCGATGGATCAACAGCTGCGTGACAGTTTCATTGATCAAGGCTTTGAGACATGCTCCAATGATGCCATGGATAGCAGTCCTCTACGTCGGTCTTCGTTGGGCATGGCTAATGCAAAGCCTTCGGGTTTTTCTACGCCGGTGAAAGGACGCAATGCTTCCAGTTCTGCACAACAACAGCTGTTTAGTCCCATTATACAGCTGGACAAGTCACGTCGCAGTTCATTGGCCATGCAGGTGATTCGAGAGGATCATCCATTGGACTTGACATCGGATACTCCAACCACACCGACATGCAGTGAGCGGGAGTTCTTTGCCAATGCACCGACTGTCGAGATGAGCTCCTCTCAGCTGGAGGATGTTCCGGCCATCAAGTCAGTGTCGAAATTTTGGATTAGTGCTGGAGATTTTACAGTCTCTTTGGACATTGCGCATAATACTCCCGAACGTCTACGTTTGCTGTATGAGATCTTTACCCAGAAGAGCTGGGAAACTCGGGAGCTGACCTTTGGCATCGATGGACACAAGTTTTGTAGGTCAAATGGCAGTGTGCAGGAAACAAAATCCTTGCCTGAGCGTCCGCCAAGTGTGAAGGGTTTCTCCCATTACTGGTTTGCCAGCGGTGATCTGGCCGTGCCCTTCAGTGGCAAACACATGTCCAGCGAGAAGATTGAGCGTCTATTCCACTTCCTTGAAGTGGAACTAATCTCTGGTCTTGAACAGGAGATACGCTTTGGCGTTGATCACTTTGAGTTTAGCAGCATACCCGAGTTTTGGCATACAACTCCCAAGTTCTCCATCGAGAGCAACTACAGCATGCTCGTGGGATTGCAGACGGGCAACAGCAATGGATTGGAAGGACGTAGCAAGTATGCCTGGCCCAACAACCAGAGCAACAACTCTACCAATGCCATCAAGACAAGTGATCTGGATCAAACTGAATTCGAATCGGATAGTTTCAGTAACAATAGTGGAAGGCTTTCCTTTTCGCCGGATTTATTTAGCCAAGACTATGAGGCAGTGCCGCTCGATGAGCTCTTTGATAAAACACTGCCAATTGTCCGCTCAACGCCTACTACCAAGTCTGCAGTCATGACCATGCCTCAAATGTTGCACACACTGCAGCAGCAACAAACCAAATTAAAAAGTGTCGAGCAACGCATAAGGCACTACGAGCTACCCTCGAAGCTAAATGAAGCCACTTTCAAACAATGCCGCAGCAAGCCGGAATATGCCAAGAAGTTACGAGCCATTGACAATATCGCTCGCAGCAATGGATTCCGAGCATGTTCCATGGAGGAGCTTGAGAGCTTCATGCAGTTCCTCATCGAATATGCGGACGTCTGTCTGGGCAGTTGCAGTGAGCACATCAACAAGATAATCGATTCCCTTCTGGATCAACGCGCTGTTGCCGTTTAATTTTACAACTTAACTCATACTATAAAACCCACGTCAATCTATTGTAACTATATATTTAGGCACTAACATCTAATGTTAAAAATACAAATACAATTTTATTTCTAATAAACTTTATGAAAAGTTAATTTAAAGACTGCATACCTTTAGGCTGGTCGTTAAAACGCTTTATAAAACTTGCCCAGAAACATATGAAATCTCGGCATTGTCAGCGCTTTTAAAGACACGCCAAAAATTATACATACATAAATGTCATAAGTGATCATTGTACTTGTTCTTAAAGATATACATACATATAGATATATGCGTTTTACATATATAGAAATAGGAAAAATTTATAAATCATAGCAGTATATAGTCAGAAAACTAGTTTTATAAATAAAATGTATTTAAATTTAGTGCCAGGACTTTTGATATTAAGTTCCGAATCGTAACAAATAAATGAGTTTAATATTCAAACAAATATAAAGTTTCAGAAAGTACTTGTTCCAACTTCTTGTGTCCTTAGTTCCAACTTCTGTGTCATTAATTAATAAATAATATTAAGAGTTTATAGATTTGACGGGAATAGTCCAATTTATGCGTTGTCAACGATAGATTTGACAGAAAAGGCTTTGGCAGGCAATGTCTAGATTTTGACAAATACATTAGCATATGCACTATATAGTCTTCAACTCGATGACCCACTGCTGATAACTGCTCGATTTTGATACTAAAATTCTGAAGAAGACAACAAATTCCCAGAATTCATTTGGAAGCTTTCAATAGCAACCAGGTGACTCTAGTTGCCAAACAAAACATATTGAAATCGTTAGATGCATGGACATTTAAAGTGCAGCTATTGAAGGAGGTAAAGCTTACAGTTCAATTGGTCCATTCCGCTTTAGTTGTCAAGTATAATGTTGAATGCATCATCAGCGTCTTTAGCACATTTGGTCCATTATTGTTTCTCATGTGGATTGTTGACTATATGAAGGCTCTTTTGTGTTTGCATTGCGCATACGCCACGTAGGACAAGGAGCATCACGTTGTCGTTGCCGTCACTTGTCAAAATATTTGCCTTGGGTTTTTGTGGCCAACAAACAAGCTGCAGCATGAGGAGCTTAGCTATGCAGCAACAAAGTTTCTGGCTATTGTATGTCGTTGCCGATGTGAAATGTGCAGTTGGATTTTGGCTGTTGGCAGCCAAGTGGGTAACGCCCCCGGACTCAATAACAATTTCACGTTCTAGTACCCAAAGTGCTGCGCAAACACGAAATCAAATAAAATCAAGAATCGTCGCACACAACCTTAAACATTTATATGTTCGTTGGTCATTCAAAAATTTCTATCATTCTAACAGTTCGTTTGCCAATGATACTACGTATTTATTAGAGATGCTCCACAAAGCTCAAGCAACTGATAAGAAATTTTGGGGAAAAACCCCTGATTGTCTGCTTGCAACTTATATAAAAGCCTTATCAACACACCCAAAAAAATAAAACCCCAATTTTTAGGAATGAGATTAATATTTAATATTACAATAATCAAAATGAATTAGGCGCGATTAAAAAGTCCAGACTATAAATAAGTGTGGTACAAAGTTTTTTATTTAGTCGCAAGCTAAAAGTCTTACGATGAGTACTTTCTGGATTTTCGTGGTCATCTTTTGCTGTTTTTCACAGACCATTTCGATCCACCTCGGCAAATCCGCTGAAGTGCCGCTGGTAATATTAATTTATGCTTAAGTGGTGAACATATATAAAACTGTACATAGTAAAAACTCGTCTATTAAAAAATATTTAAGGATGAAGTGAACCTAATGGACAAACTAAATCATGGAGTGCAAAGTGACGAAGCAAACTCGACTATGTTGGGGTATGTGTAAAATTAATTATATGCGATATTCAGAAAAATACATAACATAAACTTAAATCACAATTAAAACAAAGAAAGAGTATTGTTTTTCATTTAATTTTAATACGATTTTTCATAAAGTTAAAATATTAACAATATGCTCCTAGCAGATAAACTTTTTTTTTAATTCAACAACCATTACTCACCCATTTTGTCTGCAACTTTATTGCAGTTGTTTACTAACTTGAGGTCGCTGATTTCAAATCATCCTTTTTTCCAACAGCTCGCGCTCTTACGATACAGGTACTAATTATATTATTGACTTTTTATCATCAATAAAAGATTAGAAAATCATAACTTTACTCCTCATTGGAAAATTTTCAAAAAAAAATGTTTTAAGTTGCAACTGTAATTTTTGTAAAACAATAATATATTTTAAATGCGAGCTGACGGAAAAAAATTGTGATTAGATTTAAAATCAAAGACCTCAAATTAGTAAAAAAAAAATAAAACAGTCAATTTTGTTTCCTTGTGTAATCTGATTGTTTTTATAATAATTTTTTGGCCAAAAAACCTTTTTCTCATAGCCTGTAGTGTTTTTATACCCTTGCAGAGGGTATTATAATTTTGTCACGAAGTTTGTAACGCATTGAAGGAGGCGTGTCAGACCCCATAAAGTATATATATTCTTAATCAGGACTATGAGGTGAGTCGATATAGCCATGTTCGTCTGTCTGTCCGTCTGTCCGTGTGTCCGTCTGTTTCTATGCAAACTAGCCTCTCAGTTTTGAAGCTATCTTGATGAAAGTTGGTACTAGCCCGTCTTTTTGTTGCACGCAGTACATATGTCGGAACCGGCCGGATCGGATCACTATATCATATAGCTGCCATAGGAACGATCGTTTCGGAATCAACATTTAGTGTGAAAAACTTTTGTGTTTCTCAATATTTCTTAACCAAACTCACAGATTGTGGGCTTGATACAGTTTCATACATCCTTACCAAAGTTAGCTTGCGCTATATTTCTAATTGTAAGACTCAACTTGTATAGATATTATAGTAAATGAAATTTTCACCGTATTTCTAATATTAATATTTTTTAATTTATTGTAGACTATATAAAGAGCTCGATAAACTCAACGATTTATTCGTTTACCAAGTAAGAAAAAATTATAACAACTATACGCTGGCTGGAATTGGCTTAAGTGATATTGTCAGAAAAGTCTTAGATTCAAGAATGATCGAATCGTTAAATTCTTTTCCCTCATCATGTCCAACCTACAGCAATTCAAATGACATTTACACCATTCAAGTTTGTGGTCTAAAACCTTTTCAAGTCCTTTGCAACTCCGATATAGCTGGACCCGGTTGGACGGTGATTGCATCGCGCAGTAATGGCGACCTAAATTTCTTCCGAAAATGGCAAGACTATAAACAAGGTTTTGGAAATTTGACAGGCGAATTCTTTATTGGATTAGATAAATTGCATGCGATAACCGTATCACAGCCACACGAACTTTACATTTATCTGGAGGACTTTGACGGTAATAAACGCTTTGCAAGATATGATGAGTTTCTGATCGGAAACGAGACTGACAAATATGTTTTGGCCAAATTGGGGGCCTATGTTGGAGATTTGGGCGATTCTATGAGAGACAATGCCAATATGAAATTTACGACCTATGGTAACGATAACGATGGCGATTCGAGCGGTAACTGTGCGATTCAACGCATGGGTGCCTGGTGGTATCATAGTTGTAGTTATTCGTAAGTAAACATGGTATCCTTATATTAAGTTTTAGTATTCTGATGCAATCTTTTTATTCCCATAGTAATCTATTTGGAATCTACTTAAATGGATCTCATTCCGAAGAACTGACTCGCCGAGGCATCTATTGGTTTGATTGGCATGGGTATAACTACTCTTACAAAGTTATGCGCATGATGGTGAAACGCAAATGGGGCTGTTCTAATTAATGATGAATCAATTTATATACTTACCCTTCTACCGATTAATCTCAAATAAAAAATTGAGCATAAATGTGTGTGTTTTTTATTTGTATGTATTTCTTTCTTTTCTTTGCATACGAAGCAATCTCCTAATTATGTTTATTCCGCCGTCTCTTTATGGTTTTAGTGGGAGGATTAATTTAATTAAATGTACATTATCACTCTTATCAATTAGAAACACAAACTAAAGCCTATGATATATTTATTTATGTATGTATCGTATTCGTTTATATTTTAGTTTAGTTTTATTCAGTTTAGTTTTCTTCTTAATTAGGCTGCCATTCGAATAAGTGAGCATAGTTTTAGGTTATATATATATATGTATATGTCTATATGTATAATTACTTGTGTTCATTCAAAATTAATTATTTGTTGATTAACAGTTGAATATAACTTTTTTTCGTTTTGATTAGTGTCTCGACTTGGGATGATTCTCGAATTTCAAGCATAGAAATTATTTATTATGCTGCCTAATTTCATACAAATTAAAACGCAATTAATTGTAATGCTTATAACGAGTACATAATTTACAATTGTCTGTCTGGTAAACACATGTCTCTATGTGTGTGTGTGTGCTTAATTATTTACATATGCGTGTAGGATTGTGTTTAGTTGAAACAATTTGGCAACATTTACATTCGAGTTTTTCTGCTTGAATTGTTTATTTTTTAACTATGTTATTTATTCCTTTTTTGGGGAAAATCATTTTGAGTGCTCTTTCCCGCCAAAATTGTTGCCACAACAATGAAAATAAGTATTAGAAAAAGTTGGGAGTACTTATACCTAATGAAACCGAATTATAAGTTGTGGTAATTTAACTAAAATTAATAGTGGAAAAATATTTTACACGCCACTCAAAAAAATAAATTTAAAATTTCTTAAAAATAAAATGGAAAATGAACAAATCTTTTTAACTAAATGTTTGATTTTAGTTAAACAAAATTTAGTTGCTTAGAATAAGTAAAGAATTTTGAAAAACCATTAATTTTGAATGTTTCATATTACTTGTGTAGAACTTAACTAAACTATAGATTATTTTCTTGACTCATTGTTTAAGACAATTTCAATACTCCAGAAAATTTATTATTTTATCTATTCATTTTTTATTGTATATACACTTAAGACATTTATTCAAAATCGGTCATAAATGTGACTCTTTAGATCGTCAGTGGAACAGATGTATTCACTTTGGGGGAACAATAGAAAATAAAGAAGATCTCTATATCAAATCTATATAAAATATACTTGTATACCAATATTGATTGGGAAAGAGCATTCGCTTGTCGGTTCGCCACTATTATTAGATTACGTTGCTAAGTTTACTGCAGTTTGTTTGCCTTAAACAGTTTTATATTTTTTTTTAATTTGAGCACTTAAATTGGATTTTCACTTTTGTTTTTGAGGTTGGCTAAACGAAGTGAACTAAAAATGTAACCGCATTGCAATTGGCAAATTTCTTAATTAAGTATTTCTTATTTGTGTGTGTGTGTGTTTTGCAATGTGGGCTGCGAGTTGTTAGTTTTTCTCAGCTGAGTTTTGGCATTGTTTTTTTTTTTTTTAAATATTTGTATTTTGTTTTTGGTAATGGCACTTTAATAATACAGCTTGCATTTAATTTTTCTAATGATGCGATTGCGTTGCCAGCAGCATGAGAAGCATTATCAGCCAGCCGATAGATCGCAGGCCACGCCCTCCACTGCGTTTGCCCTTGGACCAGTCATAGCTATCGGGATTACTGCCCATCCGTTTTTGTTCAGATTTGCCGATCTCATTTAAATTCGATTGATATTTGTTGCCCACTGAAAGTCATGATTGGACTAGAGCAATTGAACTGACAATCAAATTGTTTAAACTACTCACTTTTATCATATACAATCACCGAATTCGTGGGCACATCCCCTCCAGAGAAGCCATTGAAGGGTGTGTTTGAGTCGTGCAGAAAGTTCATTGTTGTTGTTGTTGTGCGCAACGTTGTGGTTGTTGGCGGTGGTTGTGTGGTTGGTGGACTAGACACTGCAACGAGGGGAAGTGCAAAGTGTAATCAGTATATAAATTCAAGCTGTCTGCTCTGATAAACGCTTTAAATGTACAATATTTTGAGCATGCAATTAATCTTAATCTAAAAGTTCGAAATGTCAATTAATTTGCTGCCATTTATTGATTGTTCCCTCTTTATTCACTTTCTAATTGAATGAAGCTTATTTCACACATATACCTATTCACCACTTTAAAGAATCGAGTTATTAAATAGATCAGATAGAATAAGATAAAATTCCTCTATAGGCTGTCCTGTAAGTATCATATAATATGACAGCTATACAATTTTAAGGGTGTATGCAAAAGAATTAATCATAATATTTAAGCTAAAAATTGCAATTAATAAATGATTTTATTAAATAAAGAGTTCAATCATTTCTTGAACATTTTTCTTTTACATTAAATTTACAATTATAATAAATTAACACCTACTAGAAAATTGATAAACTTATTAATATATTTTAGCTCAAGTGTTTAGTTTACAGACTGAAAATTTAGAAACATTTAGATATTGAACTAAACCTTTGCAATATTCCTGAAACCTTCATAAGCATCAACAGAGTTTTAAAATTAAATCCCCGTTTGCTATTGTACCAAAGTTGATTTTGGTTCAGTTTAATTGAAATTATTTTGTTATTATTATAACTGATCTATCATAAATATTATGTTTAAATTGATCATCTGTAATGGCCATAGAAGCTCATCCCTCTGTAATAAACATAAAATATCGTGAAAGCGATTAATCTTATTAATAAAGCTTGAAATCTCTGTTAACAGGCTATACACAATTACTAAGAGTACATTTTCGGGTCTTTTTCCTTCAGATTTCATTCAGTGCTCGTAAATTTTCTTCGGTTGATTCGCCTTTCGTTTTCAATTTCTTTCTCTAAGAGAAGGTTCCCGGGTGCCATATCATTATTCGACAGCAATTTGTAGAGTAAATTTATGAGTCTTGGTGTTCGGCATTTGGCATTGGGTATTGGGTATTGGATACTTGGCTTCAATCCTTAACTGTTTATCGGAAGCAATGCCAAGGGATGCTACCAACTTTCATTGGAATGCTGACCACTTAATAAAATTGCCACAGGTTCATTGTTCGCATTGTGTTTTGCCACTGTGTAAATGTGCGAATGTGTGGACATTATTGTCGCCTCTTATTATCAGCTGCTCTTTGTTACCTTTAATTGGTAGATCGTTACCTCATCCCTTTCTCTGCTTTCAAAATAGCTTCACCCAATTGTATTGTTGTTGGCTACCAACCGACGTCTGCTGTCTGCTGTCTGCGTTTTTATCGCCAGCGCGCCAAAAAAAATAAATTAACTTGTCGCATTTTCACATTGACAATTTCTGGCCTCTATTGGGCCATGGCCTTTTTTCCCTGGCTCCTTCTTTTTATTTGTATTTGTATTTTCATTTGGATTTTATTTGTGTGCGCAACAAAACGATACAAACGGATATTTTATATTGTTTTATGAACTTTAGTAACCAGAATCGAAGTGGCGTACTTTCTGATACACTGATACTTTAATGGCCCACCAACGGGGAGTGATTTAGCAAATTGACAGATTATTGGCATTTCATTGGCGCACGCCCAGCAAAACAATGGCAGCCTTTTAATTGTCGCGCATACGCCGTGTTAGCTGCCTATGGTTTTAAGTATCATTTGCCATAACGACCCAACTGTCATATCGATTTACAATTACTTTTTAAACTGATGCAGCACACATTTGACTTCGACTGTGACACTACTATAACTAAAGCTCACAGAACTCAAATGTCCAGCCAAATATGTTATGAGATTTATGTGTGGAAAAGATACATTTATATTTGCAGAGTTTGCAGAATATTTTGTTTAAAATTTAATTGCAAAAGATTTTGTTAACTTGGCATTTAATCCAGACTGGGATTTAAATTAAAGTTTACGAAGTTGAACTTGAATTTATATGCAAACTTATGGAAATGCATTTTCATATATAACTATTTGCACGCCGATGGAAAACGGTTTAATTGGATATACACTGCCCGACAACCGATTAGCGCACCCTATGCTCCGCATCTTAGGAGCTTAATATCAGGAAAACGAATAAAGCTTTTGAGATGAATTTTTTTGTCATTTAAAAAAATATTAAATTCTACACGAGATTTAATAATAGATAAGATATTAACTTTATTAATAACATTTTAAATGAATTTAAGCGAACTTAACATAAAAAATTAACTTTAATTTTTGCGACATTTGATTAGCACAGTCATTTGAAAACTTTAAATAACAAGAAAGAATGGATTCAAATTTTATTCAAATTATTTTTTAACATTAATTTAAATATTTTTGTTTATTTTTAAACAAAATTTAATAATGTGTTGACCCTCCACGGTTAAGTATGACTTCATACATCCGCTTGGGTAAGGAGTCATATAATTTTTTTAATGTAATTGAGTGAAATAGCCTCCCAGGACGTCTTTATTCCTTCAATGAGTTCAGCTTCAGTTGAATATTGCTTTCCGGACTCGTACACTTTGCGTGCTAGCCATCCCCAAACATTTTCTATAATGTTCAGGTCGGGTGAGTAAGGCGGCCAAGTCAGCAATTCAACGTTCTGACCTTCAATCCAGGACTTAACGATCCTGGCTGTGTGAATTGGTGCGTTATCCTGCTGGAACTTCCATTCCAAGGTTCCAAATATATCCTTGATCGAAGGAAAAGCCGTTTTCAGTACTCCTTTGTACGCAATGGCATTCATTCGGCTGGTTAGAAATTGCAGTTCTATGGTGCCAAAGTAAGAAATAGCTCCCCACACCATGACACCGCCGGCACGGCTGTGCAATCGATCAAGTGTATGCTCTTCCTTTCTGAGATCATGAAAGTAGTAGGCATAGCCATCAGGACCCTCCAAATTGAACTTTTTCTCATCCGAAAAGACTACACGCTCCCATTCCTTGGTCCAGGTCATATTTGATCGACAGAAATTGAGCCGTTGCATCTTTCGAAGTTGGTTTAGAGGAGGTTTTTTTTTTAATTTTAGCCGCTTTATATGTTCAGCATTCGAAATAACTCTTGTAAACAGTCCGAACGCATGCTTTAACACCAGTTTTTTCTTTTATTTTAGCGGCTGAGTCGTGAGAATTAGACGCGTGCCTCAATATAATTCGCTTGGCGGCTGGTGTTATTACTGATGAGGGCCGACCTTTCATGTTTTTTTTCCATATGTCTCCTCATTGTTTACGTATGCGGTAATAACTTTAGGGCTGCGTTGTTTAATATTTTTTGATATTTGAAGTATCGAGTGACCGCACTCCCTGTAAGCCTTTATTTTGCCTTTTTCAGACTCATTCAACGGTGTTGCTTTTCCCATTACTTCTTTGTTTTATTGATAATTGATCACAATAAATAAATAATAGCTTTAATCAGCCAAACACGACAGCTTACACGCCAAAAATTGATTACTCAAAGCAAAAATGTGCTCATCGGCTGTCGCAAAAAAAAAATGCAGCATGCATTTTTGTCGCACTTCCAAGAAAATAGCAAAACAAAATAACGGTGCACTTCCAGAACTCAAAGTTACTCTCAGAATGAGTAAAAATTATGAAGAATAGAAGAGACAAAAAAAAGGGCATGAAAAATATTCAAAGATTACAGTTATTTGCCTTTAAACAGATGGGTTAGAGGGTGCGCTAATCGGCCATTGTCGGGCAGTGCACATAATAATATTGTGCACAGCTAACTAGCAAGAGCTAGAGTTTCCAAATTAGTTTTTTTGATACTACGATACTCACTCTTTCCTTTGCTAATCGAAAATTATTTATTATTTTACTTTGAATAATTACGTAATTTAAAACTCGCAATGAACTTGTTACTAGTCTATAAATAAAAACTATTTCAAAGGGTTAGCTGAGTGATATGCATAAGTGAAGTAGTATACAAATTAGACCATTGCAAGTAATTTTAATCTTGTCTCATTAATAAAAGGTCTGATATAAAGTAGGAGTACAGAATTCAGTCTTTGATTCTCAATTGAAATCATAAATTGCCCTTTTACAGACCAATCTGTTGTACGTTAAGCTTGCTCTTAGGTAGTTGGAGAATTTTATCAAATACTTGTTGGAGTTGTGTTAATATTCTTACTATCATTTAATTGACAAAGCAACAGCAAGTGAGTATTGAGTAAATAAATACCCTTGCTAGAGATTTAGTTTTCATCGATGTTGATTATGCCCCAAATTTGACAAGCTGTCTATAAACTATTTGGTTTGGCGCTCAATTGAAGCTGTTTGTAGTTGACCGATGCCTGTTGCCTGACCAAAACTAATGACCGCATTATTTGGCTAGAATTCCATCAAAAGCACACACACGGGTACACATGTGTGTGTGTGTGTGTGTGTGTGTGTGAAACTGTCAGAAGCCATGTTATCAACAACACACATTTGGTCGCCATAATTAAAGCCACAAATGGTGTAGTTTTCAATTGCACCGTGTCCAAACAGCACACACACATATACACACACAAAAGCACAGACAGGGGCGCACGTTTAGGTCAACCCTTGTTATTTATCGTGCTTTGCGGCCGGTTTACGCATTACAGGCCAATATTAAAAAGTATAAATAACACACATTGCTGCGCCACTTACTGTAGAGTTTTATGTTGCCATCCATGTCGCCACGAGGATTCTTGGCGACACATTTGTAGTTTCCACATAATCGCTACCCTGCACATTGGTTATCGTCAGTCGCATTGTTGCCTTATACGATGGATTGCCCGGAATCGTTTCAGTTCTGCAATGAGACAACAAAACCGTACAGATACAATAAACAAAATGCTATGAAAAATACCATAACTGAATCGAAAACATTTAGTTAAATCGCATCATAATTTGAGCAAGTTCAATGACAGCAATTGCGCCGTGGGTCGCAAACTGTGTGTATCATTTTTATACATAGGTCAGTAGCAAACACTCGCTGTGTCCAAGCTACAATGAACATCAATCAGAAAAAATCAAGGCCAAGGTGAATCTGATAAGCGTAGTCGGCGTCCACTTAAGTCTAATCAGAATGCGACCCGGCACACAGAATGCCATGCGCACAGTGGTTACAATTCTAAAATCAAACAGGGTGCTGTTCATTTCATTACTTTCAGTTTACTAAACTTTCTTAAGAATATTCGGAACATCAAAAAAGAAACTTAAGTAAATAAATAAGAGACAGAAAGATAGATATAGAGAAAATTGGGATGTTAGAGTTTACAAATAAACTAAAGATGAAATCTGGATCAAAGGGCTTAGTTCCTAATGAAGTAAATGAATACAGAGTGGCTTACAAATTTCTGTTCTTTTGAATTATAATATTAAGACAGTATTGTAGTATTACTTCAAACTAGTATTTACTCAAAATATGATCCACTTTACTTAATACAACGTTTTAAAATCGTTGTAAAAGCTGCTTTCATTACATTTGAGGTGGAATTAAAACCACTATTCAATAGTTAACTATAAAATTGTAACATTTCCCTTGGTTTATATATGTATATATTTTTACAAGATAAGCACAAAAAAGGTTTAGTTTTCGGTTAGTCATCAGATTTCAAATTTAACAATGCACCATTAAAACACTTATAAAATGTAATGTATGAAATCACTTATTCCATGACTTTAACTAAAAGTTTAGTTACATTTAGATTTTTATTTTTCACACCTCCTTACCCACTGTGCGGCACAACAAAGTGAAATATGACAAGTAAAAATACAAAAAGGGGAGCAATGTCATGAGAAACGCAGTTCAACGCTTAATGAAATTAACATTCATATCTAATTTCGCTTTGATTCAATCACTTTTGCACCACTGTGCCGCACTACGATGAAGACTGACAGGCAGTCGACGCGTCGTTTCAACGTTGCATACTCGTACCTCCAGCTGATGAACTGAAGCTCTATAGTCTCCAGTTTTAGTTATATCGCAGCAACATGCTGAAGCTCAGCCTGATTGCCTGGCTGTTGTTTTCCCTTACATGGCGGACCACGCCCACAAGCTGCCGTCAGACGAGGCCAGCCCCTAGTATCCAGGAGCTGTTGGCAAATCAACTTCAGAGTTATATGGATACAAAGGCGCGTCCTTGTGAGAATTTCTATCAGTATGCCTGTGGCAATTGGCAGCTGCAACAGCAGGAGGAGCACACACATCATGGACAGCAACAACAAAGGGAGCATCAGGAGCAACTGCATCCCAGTGATACCCTAGGAGTGTTGGATTACTCACTAAATCGACAAGTAGAACAACTGCTTAGACGCGGAAGTGCTGGCAATGAGAGCAGCACAGAGGAACTACAGCCAGAATTGCAGGAGAAGATGAGAAGTTATTATCGGTCGTGTAAGCGATTAAAGCCGTATAATCTGAAAAAGTATCTGCAAGTACTGCAACCTGGAAATGGGACACATTGGCCACTGCTCAGTCGGAATTGGCAGCCGGAGAAGTTCAATTGGTTGGCAACCATTGGAAGATTGCGTTTATATGGTCTCAATGGAGTGCTGCTGAAGGAGCAGGTGCTGCCACGTTGGGATGATTCCAGCAGTTATAGTGTTTACCTGGATAAGCCCAGTTTGATGGAGACAGCGCCAATGGGCGAAGGTGCCATGATAGAGCTACTCCTGGACATTGGTCAGACAAAGAGGGTGGCCAATGAGCTGGCACGTCAGGTGGATGCCTTTGAAAGGAAGTTGCATCGACTACAGGAGCTGGAGGATGACGAGGGTGCCAAGGAAATGCAATTGGGCTATTTGGCTGAATACTTGCCACAGCTACAGTGGCTGCCGTATATGCAACAGTTGCGTGGATCGGACAATGATTTGGATCTTCTTTCGACACTCTTCATACAAAATGTACCCTATATGCGTGCCTTGGATGAGTTGTTGCAACGCCAGAGATCGGAAACCCTTTGTAACTATATTATGTTGAAATGGCTTGCCTTTCTCAAGCAACAAGGTCCGGCGGAGATTTCGCGAGTCGAGTGCATTGCCAGCCTAAGAAGAGCCATGCCCTTGGCTGCCAGTTGGCTAATTGGACAACGATTCCATGAGTCCAGTTTCGAGCCAATTGTCAGTGATTTATTCAGCCGACTGAAACTTCGATTTGATCAGTTGCTCGCCGAGAATCGCTTGCAACTGCAACAACCGATTGTTCAAGTGCTGCGAGAGAAGTTGAAAGCAATGCGTTTGCAAGTGGGATTCGTTCAGCTAAATGATTCAGATTTTGTGGATTCTTATTACGAGCGTCTGGAAATCAATGCCCACAATTTCTATGCCAATCAACTGGCGTTACTTCGATTGCGAGTGGAGCAGAATCATGAATTGCTTTTGGACACCTTTCAATCGGATGCCAACAATGTCAGCTATTTGATGGATCATTGGCTGAGCAGCAGCTCATCTCCCTTCTATGTGAAGCCCAGGAATCTTGTTATGCTTCCTTATGGCCTCCTTCAGTTACCCGTTTGGCATCGCAACATGAGTGACTTGCAACAACATGCAATGCTTGGATTCGCCTTGGCCCACGAGCTGGTTCATGGCTTCGATAGTTCTGGGATTGATTACGACAGCGTGGGAAACAACATGGGTCCGACTGAGGAAATTTCGGTAAATCCTCGCTTCGCACAGAGTCTCAATTGCATGCAACAACAACTTGCCACAGGCTCGAGATCCCTCAATGAGAAGTTGGCTGACTACGAGGCACTGCGTCTGGTTTACGAAACCTACTTTGGTGAGGATATGCTCATGGATCGCAAAGAACCTCGTGATCCTATCTTGCCACAATTTAGTCAACGACAACGCTTCTTTATCAGCTTTGCACAGTTCTTTTGTGGCAAGTTGCAGAGTCTCAGTTTACATGCCCAACATCTGGAACATGCTGTCGATGAGTTGCGAGTTCTACAAACGTTGGCCAACTATGAAGAGTTCTCACGGGAATTCGGCTGCGAAAGACGAACTAAAATGCAGGCCAAACAAAAGTGCAGAGTCTGGTAATGGCAAAGGTGAAGGCTGAGAGTAAAGTTAAAGCTAAAATTAAGGATAAAATTAATGTAAATGCAAAGATAAGTATACAGTAGGCCCATGGCTAGACTATCAGCAATATAAATAATTTTTAAATACTGATTGGATCTCTCCTAACGTGATCTGCAATCTGTAAAAAACAATACATTTTTGTTTAAAATTATTTATTTTTTTAATAGTAGATAACATTGGTTATAAAAATTGAAATTCAATTATTAATTTAAATTAATTTAAATTTTTATAACAACTCTAAAAAATTTCAATCCTGATTTATATACATAAGTATTTAGTTTTTATAAAACAAATCTAATGGACAAGTTTCTGGTTTGATTTGTACATCACAAATTTTGATTTGTACATCACAAATTAAAATTTAATAAATACTTCAGAACTTTCTAAAATTTTATTTTAATTTATATTCTCAATTTTCAATATAAAACAAAAAAAGATTTTATTTTAATTTTAAAAATAAAAATTTTAATTCAAATATTGTTCCCAATTTTTATAACAATAAAAAGTTGTATGTATTTTTTGATTTGCATAGTAAAAATTGAAATTTTAATTAGTAGTTATTAAGCTTTTAAAATAAAAATGAAATATATGAAATATTGTATGTGTACAATAATATTTTCGATTTTATTGATAAACTGTTAATAATTATAAAAAAAAAATACAAATTATGAGGTATTTTTGATTAAAAATAGGATACATTTTTAAAAAAATTTGTATGTAATAACAATTTAAAATAAGAGTTAATTATGATTTGTATAGTCAAAATTTAAATTTTATTTTTATTTTATTTATTATAAAAATAATACACAGTTAGAGGTATGTTTAATTTGTTTAACAAAAAATATTATGTAAATTATATTTATATAATATATATTATGAAAATTAGTAAATGAAGTTTATTTAAATTTGTGTAATAAAACTTGAAACTTTATTTTATTTTGATATAGTCCTAATTATTAAAATTGAGTTTATATCTGTAACTTCTAGAATTAAAATTGCAAAAATTAATGCATATTGAAATTTATTTATTATCTCTGGTTTCAGAAATCAAAATGTGGAATTCTTTTTGATGTGTATAATCAATTTGTATTTTGAGGAAATTTATAATCGTTTCTATCCCTGCAATTTTGTGTTACTCACTATTTCGGATTTGACTTCAGTAAACCAATTTAATTACCACAGTCGACACTTTTGTGAAGGATGCATATTATCTAGATCCTTGCGACAATTGTAAGCATCGGCAAAGGCTGGAAAGTTGATTAGCACCTGCCTGAGACGCATCTCATCCGAATCATGTTCCACAAAATCGTCCTGTGACGTATCTCCGCAGAAGAACTGAGCCATGTTCAGGAAAAAGAACTGCTTGAGAGGGACACTTGTAAAACTGGGCTGAGTCTGATTAAAGGTTGAGCCAGGACCAAAGTAGACATCATAGGCTAATCGTATGCCCGCAATGTCCGCTTCACGTTCATCTATATAATCGGTTTCATCACGATTCAGACAACTCATGGCAGCTGAATATCGACGTTGTTCAATGATTTCTGCACCTGACTCATATCCATTGCCCTGAGAGTCAAAGATTAGGCCGCCTGAGACAAAGCCGTGCATTAACTCATGGCTGAGTATAAATCCCAACAGACTGACCTTGAATATATCATGGGAATCGTGATGGAACACAGGCTCTTGCAGTATTCCATAAGGTATTATGATGACGTTCTGACGTAGCATGTGATATGGAGTCGAACTCATGCCCGTATCCGAGTCGGAAATGTAGAAATATTCGCTCATACTCGAAGCTGGCTTATCCAGCTGCTCAAACCAGCGACTTGTGCGAAATTCAAGTAGTTGCAGGTGAGTCCGATCATAGTCTTTTTCCTCCGGCAGTTGTAAATTCGCATAGAACTGTGCAACAAACTGAGATCGATTCACATTCTGAGGCATGTTGCCAATGTTAAGTACCATCTTATTCATCTTTATTCTCAGCATCTCAATTTGACTTGACTTCAAATGCAGATTATTCCTTTCAAGTTTCAGCAGAAACTGTTTACGCAGATGACCAAAAAGATCCCGGACATCGGCCTGATGTTGCCTCAACATGTGCGGACCGATAAAACGCTGCTCGTAGAATAGATTTGTGGCCAGTTCCATGTTGCGTCGAACTTCCTGAGCACAGGCAATGGGCTCATCACTGTCCATGGACTCCTCCTGCAAATGCATCACGAAGCGAAGCATTATATAGCTGGCAAGGACCTCACGATCATAATTCTCGAGCAGCTCTATCAGAGCAGTGAGGTAGTCAATATTATCCACCTGCAGCTTGTAGTCAGCAGGGACAGTGCGATCTCGAAGAATATTCAAATACTTTCGCCATTTGCCACGAGTCCTAGCCTCCAGTTGACGCACACTGATGTCATCGTTATTCTCCTCTGGCTCATTCTCTTCGGATAAATTGCGTATAGAAGACTCCAATGCCTTGACCTTCCGAGCAAGAGCCTGTGCCATTCGCTTGTCCACACCAAGCAATATAAGTCTCAACTTGGTAAGTATCACAGATTTGAGCCGTAGTTGCTTCTCCTCAAAACTCGGGTTTCCGATATTAATTATGTATTTGCTGCTATTGAGTACATCCGGCATTACGTCCAGCTTAAAGAATACATTCGTCATGCCATATCGTGTCAGTCGAGCCAATGTCTCCATCCATTGAAACTTGTTGCTGGCCCAGACTTCAGGCCTGACTGAGAATTGTGGCCAAGAGATCTGATCACTTGGCGGCACAAGTTCCACATAATGTTTACTCGAACGCGTTCCATTTGTTGCCCGTCGACAGGTTTGATAGACTTTCAACATCTTTGCCTCCACAGTGTTGGGCTGAAGTGAACGCTTCTGCAGCTCATCCATTAGCGTCACAATGTTTTCATTAACCTTCTGATCAATCAGTCCAGTAATCTCAGAAAAGTTATCATCCTCATGCTTCTCTCCCCACTTGCCACACGCGTATTTATAATAATCATCGCACGCTGCATTTGTTTCATTCACATAACTAAAGATCTGATTCGCTAATCGGGAATCGAGACTTTCAGTAGCAGGATGAGTTGCCTGGCTACTCAAAAATAGACTTAGTAAAAGGAACAGCAGTCCGTTAAAACCGCGACTCGTTTTCGATCTTGCCATATTCGTTATCGGTGGAAAACTGTTTTCACCTCTTGGCTCTATTTTTGATTCAAGCTCATCGCAGTGGCTCTGTTATCAGGAGAAGTATAAATGTACATATATGTACTATATATATGTATATATGTACATATGTGTGAACAGTCTGTCAAGCAAGACACATTCCATTAAAAAATTTCAAGTTCAAATTTATGCATTCAATGATTTTTTTTCAACTGGATGAGTTTTTCTACTTAATTCAAAAATATCGACAAAGGTTAAACTGATTTTATGTTTGTTTTAAATTTGTTTTAAGGCAGTTTTGAAATTTATTTATTAATTATCATATAATATGTACCAAAACATAACTTGATATATTTAAATACGCTCTTGTAATTCGGCTTTGAAATTTATTTTTTCTATTCCTCCAATTCAATTTTGATGTCTCCACTTGGTTGTTCATGCTTATTAAAAATTTGTATTCATTACGGGATCTGCCACGCCTTCTTCTGCCTGTTATACTCTATTCATTTGTTATTTTTCGAGAAAAGTAATAGATCCTATGTAGGTTTTGAAACTAAAGGATGTAAGATATATACATTTAACAACGGGTGTCTATATTTTAAATATTGTAGTTATAGTTAAAATAAAATTTATTATTAATATCAAAACATATTCTATTTGAAAAAGTGTCTTTAATCTTGTTCTATCTATTTTTACAAAAAAATTTATTCAATGCGAAAACTTTTGCTAAACACACTGTATGTTCTACCACAAATTTCTGTGTTTTTATTTTATTTTATTTGTTTATTTAATGTCGACTATGAGCAATCGACAGATAAGTATGAGTAACATTATATAGCTCTCTAATATTCAGAGTGTACATGGGGAGTATATATAAAAGTTCCAATACTTATTACTGAGAAGCCAACTTAATCTAGTCTTGTCTGTCTGACGCATCTATTATTCCAACAACTTGTTAAGCTTGTCGATTTCTAGCGAAAATGAATCACAATATATCTTAGTTTTAATAGAATAACTCACTTGTATTTTGACGATTCGGTTATCATTTGTTCGTTCTCTCGCGTCCAATAATTGAGCGATGTGGGATTTGCTTCGATGAAACATTCTAGCGTGACATTGAAACCCATGGGAATACCCACCAGTTGATGTGGTATCCAGACCATTGGCGAAACTGTAAAAAGAATACTCTCTCATTCTTAGAGCAGCTGAAAATATAACTGATTAAATCTGTTGATGACTTACAGTCGACGCTGACTTTGATGCGCTTTGAGACGCTGGGCGGAACACCATTTGAGGCAATACAGAGATAAGCACCCATGTGGAGACGCGAGATTCGCTCCAGTTCCAACGAGTCCGACTCCAGATCATTCACTGCAACAATGAACAATGAATTCAAGTCCAGAATTTAATGGGCGAAATTGCATTGCATTGCATCCCAGCTGAACTTACCTTCAAGCGTTTTGTTGATGACAATTTTATGGTTGTCATCCCGTTTCCATTTGATGGACGGCTCTGGGCTGCCTTTCGCCTTACAGCGCAGTGTGACATTGTCGCCCTCACGGACAATCACATCACTGGAGGTCAGCGCATCGTCAATGTTTGGAGGTACTGGAAAATGAAGGGAAAAGCGGGTGGAAAGGCGATGAAATGGATATTATTATTCATGCCAGCTAAACATAAACTCAAAGCAAACAGCTCTTGATTTAAATGCAAAAACTTTTGCATTTTTGGCAAATGTCTTTGCCAAGAAAATGGAAACAGCTACAAAATACAAGAAGTCTAGACATTGACAACACGAATTCGATATACGCTTACAGATGAACTTGCATTCGCTTTTAAATTTTTGAAACTGATTATAATAATATAAACAAGTCTGCAAAGCTCAAAGATTGTAGAGAATGTTCGATTTATTGAAAAGAGCTCTAAAGCAAGATTTTGGGTCGAGCTTTTGCTCAATTTAATACAACAAAGAGTTTTATTTTCTCGGTTTATTATCCGGTTCGAGCAGCCAAAAAAAGCCCAATTAAAAACCCATTTATTGCACTTTGTTAGCACATATTCATACTGTAAATCCTTTTACTTTACTTAAACACTTGACTACTGAGTGATTCTTATTAATATTAATCACATTAAGTCAAAGTCTAAGTCTACAGCTACATTCAAAATATAAAAGAGCAAAAGCTTTCATATACTTTAAAAGCATGTAAGTCAGATTAAGTTAAGGTACTCTGACGGTCAAACAGTTTAACAAGTTGATGATACACTGTAGGTTAGTGTAAAAAAAGCATTTCACGCATTGTTGAGTTTGACGCGCTGATTTAACTTTGTCCCGGGAGATATTTTAGTTTAAGCCTAATTAGCTTTGCGACAAGATTTTGGCCTGGCCAACTTCTGGGGCGACTCTGTTAATTTAAAAATCGATGCGCCAACCTTCATCAAATTGTCATCAGCCTTCGAAGGGGGACGACGACGCCGTTGCTGCTTTTCAACTTTCAATTGCTGACTGAACGTTTCTGTCAAACCCTTTTTTTTTTTGTTTCTTTTACCCGTCTTTACTTTTCTTTGCCCTTCAAGTTGGAAAATCTGTAATGAAAAATCTATGCAAATCAAAGCGCACAAAGCCAGAGGCCATGGATTTGGCCAGACCCAAAGCCAGACCCAAGCGGACAGACATTAGACGGATCAATGGGGTGCTGGACATATGGACAAGGGCTGTCGTACTCGCTGACAGCCGCAGCTGCAGTTTGTCTCATTTCATATTCCGAGCGATGTCTGTAATCAAAAGATATCGCATGCAATATTTTCATTTGGTTGGAAGCCTGAACAAGGCCTTTTGGTCACGTGCCTAACGCCTTTAGTTGTCGTCTGACTTTGACGCATTGACGGTTTTCATGAAAATCAACAATCATCGCTTGAAAATTTCAATCAACACTGAACTGGGACAGTTTACAACTGATAGTCCGAGTGGAATTATACATAATTATAACTAGTTATATACAAATTAGTAAGCACATTGGAATTTCCAGGTGAATGTATTCATTTGATTTAATTTATGATAATTGTCTACACTTGTACTGATTACAATATTGTAAACAACCAAATTTAGTTATGCCTCAACAAATTACAAAATGGCAAGCGTTATTTACTTAATAAATTAAATTAATGCAAGAAATTTTGATTATTTACATTTTCATCAGTTGGAAAAACGTTTGAATTTAAATACCAAATAAAAATCTATACGCTTCGTTTAATTCAGTATCAGGTCAACTAATTAACTTAATTTATATGTATCTACAATGTCAATTTCTCTATTAAAGATTCTTGAAGACCATCCAGTTAAGGTTAAATCTTTACCTTTTGGTCATATCCCCCAAGGGGGACATGCCGCATAAAACCAAACTGTAATTAAAAGTTGCAATTACTTGAACTTTTTCTATGCGTTGTAAACTTTTGTCTTCATCTCTCGGCTGGCTCATAATGCCGAGAACCTTTATGACCCAAAAGAAAGAGAGAGGAAGAGAGGGAGATGAAAACTTTGTTCGAACCATTTGCTATACTATTAATAAACGCTTGATGTGCTAATCGCCGAGCTGGACACAAGCTAACCGAATCGCTCCTCGGGCAGCTGTTGTCCTTGCTCCTGTCCCCCCATTTGACATATTAGTTTCTTTATTGATATTTAGCAGCTGGTGACAAAGAAGAAAGCTTACCAACTTTAGCCACATAGACGTGTTCATGCTCATATATTGTTTTCCCCGGACAAACTTTTCACATACAAGCTGGAAATTTAATTAGCAAAAGTCAACGCAATGAGCAAAGTTTGACTTTGAGGCCTGTCAGGACACATGCTCAATAAACCAACCACAAAAACGTTGTCCTCATTGCTACTACACTTTATAATCGCCTCTCACAGTTCGCGATGGAGATCAACATAGTTGAGATAATGCGCCAAAATTATTTAATTGCAGTGTCCGCTTGCAAAGTTTTTCATCGCGATGATAACGACCTGGTCATCCAACCATTGAGCTGAGCTACCCAGCCATCTAATGAGCGGCAATTAGTCTTCATATCCTTACCGCACACGTAGCTCTATTCGAGTTTATTATGCGACCCATAAATTGTGTTGGCCAAAAAGTTAAGCGGCAGGACATAAATTCGACTCTTAAATGCTCTATTTATATTACATAGGAAGAGTTTGACGTATGTGTAATAAATATCTAAATGTAATATTACACACTGATCAGTATGGTTTTTCTAAAATCAAAAGTAATGTATTAATTTGAAACTACATACTAGTCACTAAGCTTATATTAAAAAACATTACATAATTCTTAGGGCTGTAATCCTTTAAAAAGGTTACAAATTCCAATTTGTATTTGTGCACATTTTATGATATTTATTTCGTAATTATTCAATTTATTCATTATTATTTTTTAGTTAACTAATTCTTCACATATAGAATTCGATAGCTATCTTTTTAGTTTCTTGTCTTCATGTAATTCCTTTAGCTTAGCCTTAGCAATCGTTCATCTTTAGCTTAAGTGGTACAATCTTTTTAGTTTCAGTTTTCTTCATCCTATGCATTTCTGCACCTTCATAAGATTATGTGGATTAATTTTGTTTGACAATTATGCATGTGCTTTAGCTTTATTAATAATATGTTGTTTCATAAGAATTATGCTTATAATACTTTATATTCAATCTTTAACTTTACATTTATTATAGGCTTTTTCCTCAGGCTTTGTTCTGATATCCTTTTATTTTAAGCTTCTACCTTTAAAGTAACACTCGCTTTAGCTATAATTTTGCAAGGTGTCGTGATCCTTTTGGTTTCATTTAATTACAAACTCGTTATTCCCTGTGCTAGCACTAGGAATTTTTAGCTAGTTAGTGGGTTAAAGCCAACTCAGTTGCATAGTTGCTGCTCCTCCTTTTGCTTGTGAATGTCAACGTTGTAATTGAATTTAATAAATTGCCTCATTATGTGAGCAGAAATTAAAAATTATGCGCCAACAGAGTAAACATTGTACAGTGGTCGTTTCGTTATTGTTGTTGCTTGTTCATTATTGTTGTTCTTGTTATTGTTGTTGTTATTGTTGTTGCCTCGTTGCATTGTTGTTTTGCATTTTGTGCGGTCATTTGGCCGACTTTTGAGCTGGGGATTTCCCCCCAATTGCACTCACACCGTTGCTGTTCCCCCCGGGGCGCCACAAAGTATGCAACACAGCAACACACAGCCTCTGCCAGTTGGTGGCGCATTTAAATGCATTTTGTATGCGTTGCTCATAAATTCAAACGCGTTTAATGTTTGTTTTTACCCACCCAGCCACGCCTACACTATTTTATAATTTCGTGCTTTTGGACGGGACTCGTGTAGATTTTATTTCATCTGGCTCGCTTCGAATTTGGCGTTTTCTGTTTGGCTCAGCAAATTAAATTCACAAATGTTGCGCTGTCCGAAATTTATTTATTTATTTATTTACTCGTTGGGCGAACAACATACTGTATTTTTTCCGTATTTAGACGGCAAATGCAACGTTTTAATTTCATTACATTTGCAGCACAATGCAATTATCATTTTTTCACCACTTAAACTGTTAAATTGAGTGCCCAATGGGACGCAGGGAAAGGGGAAGAGATCTCATTCTCCTAAAAATCTATTATTTTTTTCCTTTACTATTTCGCGTCATTTAATTTTGTTGGGCTTAATTGGATTTGGTATGTAAATGAAATGCAATTCATTTGATTTCATTTTGTTATATTTGACAATCTCAAATTTGTGTTTATGGTTAGGCATCAGCTTTTTTTTACAACGTTCTTGTTTATTCTCTTGTTATTTCTCTCCCTCTCTTTTGGGGATGCACTTATTTGATTTTTAAATTGTTTTAAAAAAATGTTTACAACAAGCTATTTGCTCGTTTGACGTATGATAACTTAATATGAATCAAATTGAATTGCCGTGTTAATTTACCAACAAAGCAGACAAGATGCATAATAAAATACAAACCGCATTTACAATTGAGTA
This sequence comes from Drosophila neotestacea, assembly GCA_035044365.1. Taxonomy (NCBI): domain Eukaryota; kingdom Metazoa; phylum Arthropoda; class Insecta; order Diptera; family Drosophilidae; genus Drosophila; species Drosophila neotestacea. The sequence continues at coordinate 5,678,003 of JAWNMD010000069.1, forward strand.
TCTGGTGTAATCAGCTGCTTAAAGTGCAGCCATAAATGACTTTCCAATTGCCTGAATTTAATTAATTTTGTTAAGAGTTTTAAGAGCCACTATGAAATCTAATTTAACCAATAATTTATGCCGACAATAATCTCTTGTAATTAGAGTAATTATAACAAAACATCCAACTACTCACATCTATATGGATATACAAACTTCCTTTACACTTCATTTACACACAGCATTAAGCCTTCTTTGTACAATGAGATGGACACCAGTTAAATGCCACAAATGGCTTGTGGTTAAAATTTGTTTTTCTTTTTTTTTGACACACCCAATAAAACAACAAGTTAAAGTGCAGTCAGAAAAAAGTGAAAATTGAGAGAGAAAAAAAATTGGACTTTGCTTAACCATTTGGCAGTTTTCAGTTTCCATTGTTAATTGTTTGGTTAGTTTGTTTTTATTTGTTGACGGCGTTGTTCTTTGTTTTTTTTTTGTAACAAGAACGTTTTCAATTGGCTGTTGGCTGAATGCGTTGCGGCATTCGTAAAGTTAACCTATAAATCTAATAAAAATGTATCCAAGTTTTGAATGTCCTAGGAAATGTTGGAATTTCGCATGAGATCCGCTTTTCAAGTTGACAAATCAACATCATCCGGTGAACAAACATACAGTGCACAGGGCATAACGCACTGGACAGCACAGCAGGATAGAAATGGGGAAAAACGCAGCAAGGACAGTGAGTATGAGGGCAACAGACGTTTTGCGGCAGTCACATAAATCAGTTTTTGTGGCAAAACTTGAAAAATATGTGCGCAAACAAATGGCAACCAAGCGGAGGAGTCAGCTACAAAACTGAAAGCTGAACACTGCGCCATGCAACAGTTAGGACCTGGACATGGCAACACAATCCATAGGCAGGGACATGGACATGGAAAGGGACAGGCACAGGGAAAGGGACAGAAACAGAGACAGATTCACAGCCAGACAGTGACTCCACCGCACACATGCAAATTCGCGAGCACATACAGAAAAAGGCACATACATATGCTGCACGTAGCATGACTTTAGTTTAGGCTGGTGAGAAAAAGAGTACGAAAAAATTCCCAAGTGCTTCAGTCGAGCGCACGCGACATTATGATACCCTAAGCAAGACCTTATAAAATTTGGGTATTAAGTAATACAACCATATAAAATAACTTCACTGCTATCACTGCCACGGAACTACGCAGAGGCTGATTAAAATTGTTTCGTGAATAAATTAAATAAAACCCTGTAAAGATTTAATAGGTGCAGCAACTCTAGTTTTTAGATTGAAAGTGTTATGGAGTTTTTCGATTAGTGAACATATCATCAATGATACTTAATATATTTCATCTGATATCTAGGAATCCACATGTCAAACTGGGTGTCTGAACGTCAAACGGCAGACTGACAGATGGACGAACTGACCCTATTTTGTCTACTCCTAGTGGGATCAGGGTATAAGAATAGAAAAAGAATTTTAGACATGTAAGATAGTGCAGCAAAATATAACAACCACATTATTGTGATTTACTCAAACCGGCAAGACTTTTTATTTTGTAAATGATACTTCATCTGTATAAATTTATATATGTATTAGTGTTGCAAAGTTGAAAAATACAGAAAAAACTAATGCTGGTGGAAAGAAAGTCGAAAAAATTCAAAATTTATCACCAAAAAAATGTGAAGAAAAACTCATGTTTTTACCATATTTACAACATTTTTTCGAAGTTTTTTATAAATATTCAATTTCCCCTTAAAGTTCATCATTAAATTGTGAAGTCAAACTAAATTTAACGAAGCTTTAAAACGTTTTTATAAAAATAAATAGGACTTCCAGGGCTGTCACTGAAATGTTCCATTTGTGCTATGGCTATATGAAATTCTGCATTCCAATTTCAGCGATTCGAATCGATTTTTTAGTAAGATAAAACTGTGAAATATTCTTCTGCATGAATCGTAAACGAATGTCTATTTGTTGTTAATCACTCAAACAGTAGATGGCAATCGTACTTTGTACTATACAAAATTTAATAAATTGTTATTTAATTTCGTGATTTAATATTGTTTTCTTTATCGAGCCTTGCACAATAGCCAATGTACCCAGCAAAGTATGCTCTATGAATGCGGGTATAAAAATGCCTGTGGCATATTTTAAATTTTTTTTTAATTTTACGTTCATTTTTTTGTTGTTTTCTGTTATGCCTGCTGACCAGCGACCAAAGTTGTCACACAACTATTTTTTTAACTGGTAAATTTGCCTTTTCAGGACTTTTGCCACATCAGCGTGTGCCCAGCAAATTCATATGTGTATAAGTGTGTGTGTGTGTGTGTGTGTGTGTGTGTGTGTGAGATAAGTGTAAGCATCGTCTGAATGTTAAAAAAAATGTACAAAAATGTGTTACAACGACATAGCGGAGAAATTCGTAGAGCGGCGGCTGTTGCTGCCGTTTTGGTCACGCCACGTCAAATTGCCAGAACACGCGTGTGGTGCGTGTGAGGCGTGTTATTTGAGCATTTTACAACACTGAAGCGTGCTTAACGGCTTTTTGAAAGTGCTATCAGAAAGCACACACACTAACATATCACACAGAGGAACAAAAAATAACTGTATAGTCAGGCATATTGCAATGCTGTGTAAACATGTAACGCTTAGACGAACATATATAAGCACTTAGGTGTATGCCACACTCTACCTGCGGCAGGGTCAGGTAAATAGACTCTGTGAAAAGTTTATGTTTTGAAACATGAATTCTAAAAATAACTTACATATTTAAGTTTGAAATTTCAAGATAACCAAACTATAGAAAAATGTCTCTGTGAAAATAAATATTTGAAATAAATATTTAAATGTCAATTTTAAAGATATCTATCAGATCAAATTAATTTGAACTATAAAAAACCGGATTATATTATATATTTATTAATGAAACTCAAGCTTTACATTAAGTCCCTACTGCACAATTTATCATCGAATAATTAAATTATTGGAAAGGGAGTCTTGAAAACAAGAAGACATTAGCAAGATCTATTACTTTATTGAAGGAAATTTATTTATTGTATTATTTTGTACTTGTTAATAAGATTTATCATTGTCAGACTAAAATGAAGTATACACAAAATTACAAATATAATAATAAACTTAATAACTATTTGTAAATGTTTATGTTCTGGGGGTAATACTGAAATTTTTCAATTTAAGAGATGATAAATTATATCCTCCTCCAAAAGTGTTCGAACCCATTCAGACGAGCTACTTATTCAGCTTTTAAATGTTTATCAGCAATATAATATTAAACATATTAATAATAAGGCCATCAACACATATAATCCAGAGAAATCCAGCTGGTGAAATCATCATAAGCAGATAAAGTAAACTGATTGAATTTAAGTAACGCTCTCAGTGACATTGTTAAATCATTTGAGTCTCATGCTGATATGAGATAATATTTATGTACTATCTGCTGGCTAAACTCTTTCAAAATGATGGTACAAGTCGCACATATAGCTGGCAAAAATGGCAGGCTGCCATGCTGAACTCCAGCTGGGACCTCCTATGGTCAACAGCGATGTGGAGTTTGTCCAGAGAAAGAGAGAGACAGAGGAGCACACACAAATGCCATTGTTCATGCGGAAATGTCAAATGTGCATATCCATATGTGTGTATGTATGTGTGGGAGCGTGTTAGAGGTGTGAATGTGAGCAACGGCATTTGAATTGCAATTTTTTAAAGCATACTTTTATGGGCTGGCTGTAAGGCAAACAAGCAGATGGACTAGCAAACAGGTAAGTCGGAATATGTGTTTGCCTTAATAAAGTGCTTTGTGTGGAATTTAATTGTATGTTTGTTTACTTTGCTGACTAAAACAAGGTTCGGACAGTTTTGAGAGCCTTATGGGCCATACTAATACCTGGCAACAGTTTGTTTGGCAAATGAAATGAAATATGCAGGGGACATGTGTCTAAGTTGCGACGAGTTGTTCATGTAATTCGAGGCGAATGCCAAAACAAATATTTCAATGTCAGATGGGCTGACAAAGTTTATACACGCACACACAAACACGCACATTAAACTTACCGACTACTTTGACAAAGCCATATTGGGTTTTGGCCGTCACCGTGTTGATTTGACACATATATCGTCCCATATCCTCTTCCTGCACATTGTTAATGTGCAGAAACCAGGTGCGATGCTTGTCGTGCTTATCATGCGTCACGCTAATCCTCGGATTTCGCGTTATCACATGATTGTGCACCGTCAAAATGGCCGACTGCTCAAAGTGCATCCACGCCACCTGCAAAATAAGGGGAAAAAAAATAATAAACAAAGAGTTAATTTCAAATTATTAACTATCAATATATCATTATTAAAGTAGTTTACAAAATATTCGATACATCTTTTAATCGATTGAGTAACTTTTACTTTTTTAAACACGTATTTAATGGATTTAAATAAATCATACTTTAAATAAATTTTAACTATGAACAGCACATCATGTCTGGGACAAGTGATCAAAAATTGGATTGCTTTATTCTACAGCAATAAAGATAGATTATTTTTTAGATGAAACTGTGTATTTATTTACTATATTACAAATCTTAATAATTTTTGTAACGAGCATCAAAAGTTTAGCAAAGATTTTAACAAATCCTCAACTTGGCATAATAATTATATCCTTAAATAACCCCCAAATATTGAGAACTATACTGTCTTATTTTCAATATTTTAAAATTCATTTAAAAACTCGATTAATTTATATCCAGTTTTCCGATTTTTTGATCAATCGATTTTCGTACTGGCCTATCAGTATTTTAAAGCTCGTTTATCACTGTCAACATCGAAATATACTTATATGAATTGATTATAATCAATAAATAATTAATTATAAGCATCCACTCCACCTGTTAAATTAAGAAAACTGAAAGACAAAGAGGTAATTTCATATTATTAGTATGAAAATATAATCAGCATGTTTAAAGCCCGTTTATCACTTTCAACATCGAAATATATATCAAATGATCATTTATAAGCAGCTGACGAAAAAGTGTCAGCATTTTTTATTGGCAAACTTCGCCTCCATCATCATCAATTTTTATGAAGGATTAACGACAAGGCGGCAAACGACATCGGACAGACGACAAAGGACAGACGATGTTGGTCAAATTGGTAAAGTTCGTTCGCTTTGTCGTCACATGTGACAGCAGCTGCTGCTGTTGCAAAAGTTTGCTGTCTCCGTGCGTCATCAGGATGCGCATTCTGGACGCCTTTGCTTATGCAATAGTTTTTACCCAAAAAACAGCAAACAATTTATGCAAATTTAAGCGTACAGAGTAGAACATTGGTAAGACGTGCTAAATGTAAAATGAAAGGAAAAAAATAAACTCAAAAAAAAACCATTGTCAAAGCCATTTCAATGATAAATTTCAACACACAGTAACAACACACAAAAGCGACGAGGGCAACTCAACAACACACAAAGGAAGTGAATAAAGAGGGATGCGTAGATCAAGATGGTAAGTAAGAGTCACTAGCTTGAGTTCTGCTTGCAGACCAGAGGCGTAGCAAGAGGGGCAGAACATTACAAAACTGGGTCATCAGAGCAGTAACATTATTTAAGGAAATTGAGAAGAATCTCTTTTCCATTGTAGCAATTATTTTTATGGCTTCCTCTATGCCTAACAATTACCTTCCATACAGCACAGAGGTGTATACAGAGAGGAGAATGTTGAGCTGATTCTTAAAGGAATTAATATCATTAAAGCCTATTTTGTCAATGTCTAGTGAACGTCACAGCTAACAGAAAGATACTTTGTCGTAAGATATATAGAAATGTTAATTTCAAGAATATGTTCCATTTAACATGTAACTTAGTTTAAATAAAATGTAGTTAAACAAATTAGATTAGCATTTGAGACTTCTTAAAGAAATTATTATTATTTAAACACTCAGAGCAGAAGAGAGCAAGAGTAATAACATTTTATAACTAAAAGAAATAAAAGTTATTAAAGATTACTAATTATTAATAAGGCTTTCACTTCACTCTACATTTGACATGATTGATGTAGTGCATCTTAATGCACTTAAGTTGATAACTCTTAGACCATGTTTAAATGACAGAAACTTTTGCCATCTACTTTTACCTATTATAAGCTGTGGCTATGCTACAAACTAAAGTGTCCTCCTTGAGGCCACCTCTGTTCTATCCCGATGTAAGATATGTTGTCAGGGACAAGAGGGATTCAATAGTGGAGCCACTAGATGCTGCTTACAGCATTGCCGGCATAGTGTCAGGCAACATAGACAGATATTGGTTAATTTTTCAATGTCTGCAATGAAAACGTGCGACAAGCCAGACGAGACGCCAATCCCTTTCCATCCCCTCCTCATGGCATGGAGTAGTCAATGGCGTTTATTTACATTGGTTCGTTGTCTCTGACTCTTTGGCATCTTCAGCTTCAGCTTCAGTTGAATAAAATTCAAGCAGCTGTAGTTTGCTTAAGTAGTTTCCAGTATCCTCTATCCCTCCATCTCTTCTGTCAAAGTCAACAACAACATAAAAAACGAGAAATATTAATGAAGCCAAGTTTATCAGACGAATAGCGAATAGTGAAGGTAAAGAACTGCAAAATCAATAAAAAATTTGCAATGTTTAAAGCCAAGTGCCAAAAATTATAATACAGACTGTAGAACCCTCTAGTGTTGGACACATTTTAAAGTGGCGACCGCAAATTATGTGAAAATTCGCTGCATTTGCATTTCGCAATTTGGTAGTTTTTGAGGTCATCCGAATGAAATTAATTAGGCTCATGTAACGCCAGCGAAAAAGTTGAAAAGCCAAACAAAATCGTCCCAGGTCCCTCCATTTTCCTGCTGCTGCCTTTGTTGAATGGTTGCCCAGTGTTTGGGGAATAAAACCGTGTTGCTGCTGTGGTTTGGTTTGAGTGTGTGACATTTGGCTTAATAATTTTCGGTTTAGAAAATGTCAGCGAAAGTCAAGGCAAAGTTGAACTACTGTGTGGCCTGTGGCCTGTGACTTTATAATAGGCTTTCCATCTGCTATTAAAATTTTACGCATATTTAAGTCCATTTATAGTTGCAATGCCCATGCTCAAGGATTAGAGAGAGAGTGAGAGAGAGATAGAACGAGTAGGCAATGAGAAGTTATGGGATAAGATGTCTGCCACACCGCATCTGTCCAGACTAACACTTGTGCTCTCTCTCTCAAATCGGCTCATCGTGTAATAATCTGCATTTGGCTTTTCCTAATTTAACTAATGCCAATGGACAATGGACACACAACTGAGGATACAAATTGGCTCGTTAGTCAAGTGAGCAGAGCTCAGGGATAATCTCCTAAATATGAACAGTTTTCACAAAGTTTAAACATGTGGAAGACTTAGTAAGAAAATCTCTAGAGTAATAATGAAGCCAAATCCTCAATTTTAAAGATAACCAATTTTAAATAAAGTTTAATAGTATTCAAGGGCGTACAGAGTTCTTGTTTACAGTGGGATGCAGAGTAGTAGATGTTGCATTTATAGTTTTGTTTTCCAGTTAGAGTAAAAAGAAAACTCTATATATGGAGGATGTACTCAATTTTCGCTCCTTTAGAAGTCCAACAGTCTCTCAACAGTATTGTCCCAAATTAATTATTATTAGGACTTAACAAACAACATTCATACAAACTTGAAACATAATTAACAAAAAGCCAATAGTCTTTATACAATTTTTAAAAAACAACTTTTAAAATAAGTTACTTGAAGATTGCATTTAGCATACAAAATATAAAATTCATTATAGTCATTGTCGCCTTATAGACTTTTATAAGTCGTTTGACATACACTACCAGAAAGTTAATCTGGTTAAGCTCAAGCAGAAGTTTAAGTCATATTTATATGTATTTTCGGAAATTGCTGAAACATATAACTTTCTCTTTTTAAATAGATTTTTTTTAGTCATTCTGCAGAGTCAAATATATGTGTACCGATAAAGCACATTCTGTTATTTACCACAAAATAAATAACAAAAAGGTATGTTTCTTTAATCTTAAGATTATTCCCATACCGGGAATTGAACCCGGGCCTTCCGGGTGAGAGCCGGATATCCTAACCACTAGACAATATGGGAGATGACAATGATGCTAACCAAAGTAAACAAACTCAGGCATTTCACACGAAATCTATAAATAAATTCATCGAACGGCTAAAAATAAATCGTTTTATAAATAAAAAATTGAAACATCAGATTCGGTTGACTACATTTCTGTAGGAGTGAACATTTTTCAAATATTTGTATAGCTCTAAATTAAACTTGAAAACTTGCTAGCGTGGCGATTTTTAATCTATCTCTTATATTGTCTGGCCTGTAGATGGAATAAATTCGAATAGTTTTCCATTAAGTGTGCCTGAAATCTGTGAATATTTATCTTCATTCGCTTGGATGCTGATGCTGATGTCGGAGCTGAGGCATATGCTGATGGCAGTAGCCGATAGACGAGACAGAGAATGGCCAATTTGCAATTTGCGTAATGGCACAAGTCTCTCTGTCTATTGCTCTTACTTTGGGCCAGAGCTATACTATGGCCCACTAAATGAAGTCATAAAAATTTAAACAACAACTTAAAAAAAAAAAACAAAAACTACAAAAAACTTTCAGCCAGAGCAAAAATAAACACACTTTATTATGCCTCTGAAAATGTTTATGGTTCGTTCCGGAGCAAACACCAATAGCAACAATAACAACAACAACAACAAGAGTAACAACAATAGCAACAGCAACAATAACAAAGCTTAACTTATGCTCATGTTGGTTGTTGTTTGTTGTTGTTGTTATAGCTGGTTGTTTGTGTAGGCGTTGCAAAATTGAAATACAAACAAGAACATGGCTAGAATAAAAGCCCGACAGTCTACTGTCGACAGTTTTGAGGAACTCTGGCAACCCTGGCTAATGGTAAACGCTAAATGGCAAAGGCAACGCTCGAAATATTAACAATTTAAGCGTAAACGTGTTAAAAGACCGTCGAAGAAACTACGCGAGTTAATTTACACGCAGCTCAAATATTTGCATGGCAAGAATACTAGCAGCAGTTAAAAAGAATTAAGAAAGGAGACTTATCGTTTAGAAACCGAAGCTGGAATACTCTTACAAAGAAAGTCTATCTGATAGTTAAAGATAATTTATTCAAAAACTTATTTGTGAGATCATGGATTATATTAAGAAAAGATCAAGAATAATTATGGATATGAGAATCAAATCGTGTCCTCATTTTTTCTCCATATCTTATGAGATTTATAATTTTAGATTGTGAAACATTAGTTGGAGAACCATATCCCTACCACACTCCTATCTACTGTTGCATTGTCGAATCTGGCAACAAAGTACATGTACTCAGTGATAAGGATATAAAAATCAATTCCAATGTAACCTGCCTGCTGCCGGCTACGCAACTATTTTGCATGCAAAGTCACGTTTTATTGCAGCTACGCGTTGTTCTTGCTGATTTTCCTATTGTTGTTGCTGTTGTTGTTGCTGCTACTGGTTAACTTTTGAGCATACCTGCGGCGACACTTGGTGTCCGGATCGGGGGCATTGTTAAGTAGTTGTGTAGTTGGGGCAAGAAGATGAGAGGAAAGAAAGTGGAAACGAGAACGAGAGCGAGAGCGATTGCATGCCAAACTTAAGGGCCATAAAAATTATTACGAGCACATAACATGCGCTCGCCAGATAAAAGATGAGGCGAATAGCCTTGTGCCTCGTGCTTCGTTGTGTCAAATGAAATTTATGCACGTTTCGGTCGACGCACATTATGGAAATTCAATTGGATGCAAATTTAAATTGCCGGGCATACGCTTATCCACACACCTACAGACACACACACATACACATATAGACACACAAATAGACACCCACTCGCACAGACGTACACAAAGGCAGGTATGCATATCAAGCATTGCCTAAAAGTATGCAACATTCAATGAATATTGAACAGTGACATTTCCCAGTGGCTCCCAAACCGCCATCTTTTGTCTACCAACAAGTGATTAACGTACTTTGGACTATGGGAAAAATTAACACACAGGCTCAGTTCAGTTTTAAATTCTGCTTTAGTCTAAGTAGCATACAATTGCAATTGTCTAGCCTCATATTTAGATCTTATTTCAAAATAGGGCTTCTTACCACATCTAAAATCGTAACTGAATCAAAACTTTTATATTATTCTGATGCCGAAATAAAAGTAAAGAAACCAAAAAAACCCAAAGCTCTATAAACCGAACATCTTGCGTTAACTGCACTACACTGAATGTACGTTAAAAAAGTTAAGTGCTACTAAGATTTTTGCAAAATACTGAACTTTATTTCCCATAGTCGGATAGTAAAAGCGGGTAAAGGAGTATTAAAATTAAGCCAAACAAATAATTATAGATTACACTTTAGTCTGACTAACGTTTGTGCAAAATTTAAAATCTCTCGCTTTATTTTTAGATATTCTTATTTATTTATTCTATTTTGAAATACTGAATTGTTGAAGGTGCAGTCAATGACAAAAAATTATTTCTGTCTCTATATTTATCTATCTACCTATTTTATTTCCAAATATTAAACTTTTTCTCATATTCAGATAGGGGGAAGGGTGACTTTGTATTTAAATTTGACCAAAGGATTATGAATTTTGCTTTAGTCTAACGAACATTTGAGCAACATTTGAAAGCCTCAGCTTTATATTTATTATTAAAATAAAATATTAGTCTTTTTTAAATAGTCGGATGGATTTTTCCCATAGTGCAATTGTGGCTAGTTTGATTTTTGTGCCAAGCCGAGTCTAGAGAGACTTCAGCACAAATTACTTAATTAAAGACAAAACTCTACAGCGGTTGCCAAAATGTTAGCTTAACTGAGCTGAGCTCTATGCACTTTGTTTGTCTGTGCTGTCAAGCGCTGAGCAAAGGGCAAACATGAAGCGCACAATGTTACGTACATATAAACAAAAGCAACGACACCGACAACAACAACGACAACAACTATGACAACAACAACAACTATGACAACAACTACTCATAGAAAACTCTCAAGTGTTGAGCGAAGCTCAAAAAGTCAACAAGTTCAATGCGTTGGCCTTTCTTGTCCAGCCGCCATAGGGAGTCCTGCCTGTTGCTGTTGTTGTTCCTTGGACCTTGACTTGGTTAGGCTTGTCTGTTGTTGTTGTCGTTGTTATTATCGTTGTTGTTGTTGAATGCCCCTGAGATGGGTTGGACATCAAACAGAGGCGTATTAGTTTACTACTGAGTTTTACGACTGCCAGCTGAATATATCACAAAGTCAATAAACTTCAGTTGACTTCAAGTTTTTCTCCCACTCAAGTTGACTTAATTTGAGTGAAATTTATGAAAGAGTTTCCATTTAAACATTAATATTTTTTAAATATTCTCTTCAAATATACAGGCAACCTTTCTGATAATTTAATTAATTTTGTTTCTTTCAACTTTAAGCTTAAATAGATTTTAAGTGATTAAAATTGCAGAATTTATTGTGGTTATACAAAACTGTTGTACAGGGTATTTGCTTGTCTATTCTGTTCCAATAAACAGCCTGCTTAATTAGCTTTTTCTAATTTATATACAATTATCTCTTTCATTATTAACTTACCTTATACGAGCCAAGATTCTTCACCGAACAGGCCAATTTGACATTACGTCCCGCGGGAACTGTTATGTTATCAATGACGTCCGTGAATTCGGGATCTTCCAGAATAACTGCAATGAAATGAGAGGGAGAAAAACATACATAAGTAAGTAATTAAGACAACAACTCAAATTGCTTTCCCTTTCCTTTTCCATTTCCTTCCATATAGACATTGCCTATAAATAGCTTCACCCTCACTTTAAGATGTGATACACATATATAATATGTATACTTTGGAATTGTGTGTTATTTTTACAGTGAAATTTATGTAGGCACTTAGGAATTAACAGCTATAAAGATGCAAGCCAAAGCGATTAGCTCATCAGCTTACCAAAAGTTTTGACAGCCAACAAAGAGAAACAAAAAGACGATCAGAAAACTGTCAATAAAATATGCATTAAGTGTGCGTAGCTCATAAAAGTTTAGACTCTGGAAATGGTGGCCACACCCACACCCACACCCACACACACACACACAAATAGATAAGGCTAACAAAATAATAAATCATAATTAAATTTCACGCCATGTGCCTTTTGAGAGCCAATGCCAATGTCGACAATGTTTGAAATTTAGCTCGATCCATTGTCCGACAATTGGATCAGGATGGGGTCGAAAGTAGATTCCGTTACTGCAGTTTAGCCTAGTGTGAAATTGCATTTGGTTGCATTGTTTTTGCTGTTGCTATTATTGCAGCTGTAAATGCCACTTGTTATGGCCTTTTGCGTTACCAAACCCCTGGGCACCATTGAAGTTGCTGCTCCTGTTGGCCAGCATTAAAGGTGATAAATGTTGTAACAGTTTGGCACTTTTGGCAGCTGAACAACTCGAAATGGCTTAAATCAATGTTTATACTGCTAAACATTATTTAATTTTACATGTAATAAAATGTAGTTGCCTATTTTGAGTTGGAAATATATCTATTAAATATTACATATTATTATTTCCTTTTCAATTTTATACACAATTTTATCTATATGTAATTTAAAGGTTATATCGTCATAGCGTGTTTTATTAATTATAGTATCGATTATATATTAAATGATTCGTATATGTTCATTACAAAAGATAAATCGCGTAGCTAAACCGAAGACTCATTAAGATATTACTCATTAAGATATTACTTATAATATGATTATTTTATATAAACATTAGAACCTTATGCAAATTTAAGCTGCTAGAAATGTTAAGCGTATCTAATTTGACAGGCTATATTGAAATTAATTAACACTCTTACTTTTAAATTGATTTATTATTGTTTGTTGAATTTCAAGCTGTGAAACTAATTTATTTATAAATGTTTCATTGGAATTATAATAAGTCTATAACGATACTCTCATTGATTGTATAAGTTAGAATATGTATTACCATTAATATTAAGTTAATTTTCAGATTATTTAATTGAAAATTGAGGTTTCATATTCATCTCCAATTCCCGTAGTTTACCTTCCCTAGCTTTGAGAGTCTCTTATGTTTTTCTTTACCTCTTCCAGCACCCATCGTCCAATTAAGAAGTGAACATGGACATGACATGTATGCAATTATTGTCATGTTCTTGACACGCATTTGCCGGGTTTGTCTTAGTGGGTTCAATCATGTTTGCGCATATGTAATACAAAATGCTTTTGGGGACAGTCAAGCGAGTGGAACTCAAACATATTGTATTACCAGTCACAGTAATAGCATTTGGACTCATCCAAAAACAGAGCACAAACTGACAGCTATACATATTTTCCAATCATTATGGTTTCGGGTTCTGATACAGCTTCTCTTGCGGGCTAGTTTCTGATCCCCTGCTGATGTTCCATCCACCGCTGCTACTGCAACTCATTTAAGTTCTAATCACCTGCAACGACGGCAATTAATTAGCTGGCTTGGGCTAACGACAACGGCAGCAAGAGTCATTAGTTTGGCAGTCAGGACAAGGGACATGGGCTGGGGGACGATGGAACCAGAACCACTCTCCCGTTGGCAGCATCAGATAAACAACCACATCAGCATGAGCATAATGCGGCAAAGGACAAACCAGGCTGCACAGTTTGACAGAAAGAGATGCAGCTGGAGTTGAGAGTTGAGAGCCTGGAGCGCTATTAAAGCGACATCCGATGCAGCACCCGGCATCGTGACGGATATTACAAAGCACCAGCACCAACAACAACAACAACAACAACACCGCCAACAAAGACAACAACAACATGGAAAAACAAAATATAATTAAGCTGTGTGACATTTTATCAAAAGTTCCTAAACTGGGCCTTAGCTCAAAGGCTCGCAGTATTTTATATAATTTAGTTGGATGAAGAAGACAAGTATATTAATGATCAACAACTTAAGTTCTCTTATTTTATTTATCAAAATATTTATTATCATTTACTAGAGAAACTTCTTGAGCTTGACCTTAATTAGAAACAAAATGTATTTTTTAACTGTGTCACATTTTTCAAACATTCTTAAAATAGGCATGAAGTCTTAGGCTCTCTAAGTGCAATAAGTATTATACATAACTTAGTGGGATATTAAAAAAAGGTGTATTCATTTGAGTTATTTTATTTAATTTAAATGAAAATTTCTTTGAAGAAAGGCAACAACTAAAGTTCGCTTACATTATTAAACAAATACTTTTAGTTATGTCTGAAAGCAACTTCTTGTAAATTATATATAATTTAGATACATTTTGAAGAAATCTTTATAATCAACTGCGGATATTTATATCAAATTATGTATTATTTCAATCAAAATAAAATGTAATTTTGCAAACATGTTAGTTATAATTGTTATTATTTTCTCATTACATTTCTCAACTTTGATCAAATCTAAATATGCTGTGTTCATCATCATTCCATCCACACCTCTTAAAATGGGACTGAACCTAGAAGCTCTCCAAGTGTATTAAATAATATTGAAAAAAAAACTCTCATTTTATTTTTAAATATTTATAATCATTTTCTAAAGCAATTCTTTGCACTTGGCTTTGATCATATTGAATGTAACGCTGCCCACATTCTGCGCTGCATTGTTGATCATCTCGAAAATGTGATGATTTTGTTGTCCCTGCTCCACTGTGCGTTCATGAAGACGTCTCAACGCCTGCGAGTATGCATCATACTTAGCAAAGCTCTCTGTATCCAGCTTGAAGCTCTCGTAAAGCTGTTGGATGTCATAAAGCTGCCGATGGGTCTCGTCGTACAGCAAACTAGGTGTTTGGGGTAAGAGTTGAGACCAATGTTCGTGAACCTGCTCGAGGAATTCAAAGTTGCTGAACAAAAAGATGACAAACAGATCCAGTCCCTTGGCTTTGAGTTGATCCAGTAAATGTTCCGTCAAATGCTGCTCTGCATTTTCCCTGGAACGCGTTTGCTGCGATGACAGATGAGTCTCAAGAAAGGAATAGACACTCTGTCGTTTTTCGAAAAAGTCCGAAATGGCCAACATTTTGTTTAGTTGTTGTAGCAGTTGCTCCAGCTGTGCTGAATTCTCTGCCAGATCCACATGCTCAGCATCCAGAATGTCCTGCAGCAGACCACGCAGGATAAGCACATAGTTGTCAATAATCTCAGATCCCGAAAGCTTGACACGCTCATAGAGCTGCTGTCCAAAGTCATTTAGGCTCAGGTTGGTTCCATTTGGTAAGGTCTCTGTGAGATTTAATTGTTGAAGAGCTGCGCCCACAGTGTGATCGTTAATCAAACGATCATTGCGTTGTACAGTGGAACGAGGTCGCTCAAACTGCTGACAAAGTCGATGCAAGCGTAGTTGACGAATCTCCTGAGCACTTGAATCCTTGGCACTGCGAAGCTGCTGTTTGAGGCGACTGAGGAACACCAAATTCCGCAGAACACAAGTGTGCTCCAAGTCGAGTTGGGAATGGTGTTGAGCATCCAGAAGCTGTTTGATGAGCAACACCTTCGACTGCAGCTTATGAGAGGCACGTGCAAAGGCCAACTGCCCACTGTAGTTGCCATAGCTGACATCATTCTCCAATTGTTGTAGATAATCGTTAAGACTAATCTCGGCCCGTTGCTCAGACAGGTCGGCAACGGCTCGCAAAAAGTCAATTTGATAGTCTTTGGCATTTAGTCTGGGTAACGATTCCCCTGCCACATGTCTGGCCACAAGCCACAACAATGGAAACCAAAATAACAACGACAAATTGAACATTTCGCGATTACTTCCAATTGCCAACTGAAGAGGCAGCTGTTGTTTTTGCGGCTCATTGTGGGTTAGTTTCATTGCAGTCGCAATGTAAACATCGTTGTAACTGCTCCCTGATTAAGGAGCATGTGGAGCAGACGGCAGAAGCTGGAAGCGTTCATATTATGGTTCAGCTCTAGGGTCAGTCGGTTTGTCGATTACGACAACAGCTGCTGAATCAACTGAATGAACAGCCTCAGCCTTATCGCTAACCAAGTCTACGTCTCCGACTGCACTGAGCGAAATGTTGTGGTCATCCCTCCTGGCACGCGACTAAACCACGAAACCAAAACCCAATTTAAAATACACATCACTGGACGGCTGTCTGTATGAGTACCTCATTCTAAGAGACTTTAAGAGCTGGAGCAACCAAAGGTTACTCATCAAACCCAATAACGCCAAGAAGACCAAACTACTTAGGCTTAGCGTAACAACATCATTATAAAATATATAAATTACAGTTTAATTGTTAATGTTTACTATTATCAGATATCCCAATTAATCATAAAAACATCTGATAACAAAAATTGTGTTCAAGCTACTCTAACAACAAATGCTATAACGATTAACTATTACACAAATTAATCGTTATTAATGCATTTAATTTTAAATTGCGACGCTCTTTGACTATTTTTAATACTGTTAAGTAGGTTGTTTCAAAGTCTAACTATATTCATATCAATTTGTTAGCAAATGTCGTGATCTGATCAGTTTTATTAATTTGCAAAATATTTCTTACAAAATATTTCTAATCAGCACAGCAATTCAAGCAGTAACCAAAGCGATTTCTTTGAAAACAAGATTCAGTTCCGCTAAAATTAATTATATAAACTGCATGCTTATTTAATATGACGGATTTTTTGGAACTATC
Source organism: Drosophila neotestacea (assembly GCA_035044365.1). Lineage (NCBI taxonomy): Eukaryota > Metazoa > Arthropoda > Insecta > Diptera > Drosophilidae > Drosophila > Drosophila neotestacea. Next base: position 5,694,745 of record JAWNMD010000069.1, read on the forward strand.
GAATGAAGCTGACCAGCAAGTATTTAAACACCATTTGGTTGAACAAATTTGTAAATCTGGGAAACAAACTGCAACGAATATTAGCATCGGATAAATTTTCAATAAAGACATATGGGAGTCAAAAAAAAAAACAAATTCGTCAGCTTGATATAGCCGATTCTTTATATACTTGTATTTAAAATATAAGAAAACTGCCCTAAAAATAGTATTATTATACAAAAAGTTTGCGTAGTAGGTAAACAAACAACAAAAAGCAATCCAGCCGAAATTGAATTTAAAGCTAACTATAATCCCTAATTAGATTCTATACGAAGAAAATGTTTATTAAATAACTAAATAATCTCTAAAAATCGAGAGAAAAAGCGGAAGCCATTGTATGGAAAACCAAAATGTTTAATGAAATTAAATCTAGGCTCTAAACAAAGCCTTGGGTTAAGGGCCTTAAAAACCGGTTCAAGAAGCAAGCCTAAGTATTGATTTTGGCTTCGAATCATCGTACCTGGACTTCTTAAAAAATAGTTTTATCTGTGGATCCTGGCTTTTAATATAAATATCAAGTTTAAAATTGAAAGATACAACTGAAAGGGCGAGTTGACAACTATTGCATACACGATTGTTAACAAACACGGGCATAGAACAAATCAAAAAATTTAAAAATTGAGTGAAAAATGAAGTAAAAATTAAATATATTACTAGATGGTAGAAAAAGTAACTCAAATGGATTTTCCCGTAAATAACTAAAAACCAACGAGCCACTAGAAGCTGGTTTATACATTTACCTTTGCCTAACTATCAGTTTGAGTACATTTGTGTATGAGTGTATCTGTGTGAGTGTGTGTGTGTGTGTGAGTGTGTGTGTGTGTGTGTGTGTGTGTGTGTGTGTGTGTGAGTGTGTGGTCACCCTCTACGTGAGCGCACGTTCGAGACAGCAATTGTTGACCAAGCTCAGTAGCTCTATATGTACCCTGTGTGTCCTCTGTGTGTATCCCTGTGTGCGTGTGTGTGTGTGTGTGTGTGTGTGTGTGTATGTGACCCTCTCACAAGTTAAATAAAAGTTGCAGACGCTTTTCATTCATTGACAAAACTTCAACAGCATCCTAATTGTGCCATGGCGTGACTTTGTGCCTGTAGTTGTACCTGTTCCTGATCCTGTTCCCTTTATACCCTTTACCCATCAGAGCCAGTTTCTAGTCTCTTTTTAGCCGCAGCCTGATTGAAATTTGTCAGGTTGATTGAACTCTTTTGGGTCAGGTGAGCTGATGGTAAGTCCTCTTTGGTTTTTGTACCTTTTATCGACTTTAAACCATAGAAAATGCCAAGCTAGTTTTGTTGCAGTTTAGTTTTTTCCCTCTTTCATTTAATTTTGTGTTCGTTTCTTTTTGCGTTTCTTTTGTTCTATTAGAAGTTGGCTGTGCGCCCATTTTGTTCATTAGCTTTAAATATTTGATCAAAGCGACTAATGGCCAAACACACATTGCGCACTGGGCTACAAAAGTTCGTCTAGGTCTTTCTTTAACCATTTATTGGCCCAATTCGCGTACAGCAACCGCAAGCAACTTCATGATTGCCAACACCTATTAAGAAAGGAGTCCACAGTCGCCCCCGGGTCGCTTCAACGGCCCCTTTAGCCGCACACAGCAAACAAAGCTTACGGCGTTACAGAAAGCGTAAAATGTGAGACATGGCCAACAGAATAACAAAATAAAACAGAGACAGTGAGAGAGATAGAGAGAGAGAAAGAGAGAAAGAGAGGGGGGAGAGATAAAGTCACAACGTACAAGTTTTTAGTAAAAGAAATTTTCCAACAATTGCACAATTGGCATGCGCTACGCATGCGGATGAATGGGCTCCTGGCTATTTGAAGACAGAGTTTGGTCAACAACAAAGACGAACCGTTCAAGTCGTCAACTTTTTTTTAAATTTTGTCCAAAACAAAGTAGAAAAGTTTACAGTGAAGGGGTTCTGCTTAAAATTTAAAGGTACGTCGTAAATAACTTGTGCTAGAGATTTGATTAAACATATAACTAGAAATGTATTTGAAAAAGATACTTTTGATCATGTGAAAGGAAACCCCACAATTATTTTTTACAGGATTTGAGAACAAAAGCATAAAAGCTAAAGAAGTTATTTTGAGATTATTCAAAACCATGTTCCTGACAAAATATTGTAGACAAAATATTGTACAAATTTATAACAAGTTGTCAATTTTTTAAATTTCCTCCAAAACAAAGTATATAAAGTTAAGGGGAAGTGTTCAGCTTAAAATTGGAGTGTATGTTGTAAATAACTTGTAGTTATTCGTAAATTGTTAACAAATATAAATAAAAAATACAGTAAGCTACAGTGGAGCAAGCTCGACAGTAGGAGACCCAGTACTTTTTGAGTGCAAAGCGTTCACTATTGACTGTTCTTCAATAATGCGTACCAAACAATAGATGGCGCCACTACGAAGTTAATAAACACGGAGGTCGCTAGCGTCTCTTCTTCTTCCTTTTGCCTTTAACATTGTTAGTTGAATAACTTCCGTGTTTATCATCCGATTGGAATGAAATTTTCTGGACAGGTTTGGACCATAGTGTATATTATATATACCAATAATCAAGTCGCTAACATTAAAGGGGCTCCTTCAATTCGACTTCGAAATTTTGTATTTCAATTTCCGGGGGCGGAGGGGGCGTGGCGAAAATCTAAAACAAACTTGATCAATGAGAGATAGAGATATATAGGAGCCTACATACCAAATTTGATGTCTCTAGCTGTTATAGTCTCTGAGATCTAGGTGTTCATATTTTCGAAATTTCGATCAGCCGTATACTATCCGTTTATTATCCGATCCGGATAAAACTTTCAGGACAGGATTGGATTATAGAGTTTATCATGTATGCCAAAAATCATATCGCTAGCATTAAAGGAGCTTTCGTTATTGGACTTTGAAATTTTGTTTCAAATTTACGTGGGCGGAGGGGGGCGTGGCAAAAATCTAAAACAAACTCGTTTAATGCAAGATGCAGATGAACGTACATGCCAAATTTGGTAGCTCTAGCTCTTATAGTCTCTGAGATATAGGTGTTCAAAAAAGGGACAGACGGACAGACGGACAGACAGACGGACATCGCTATATCGACTCGGCTGTTGATGCTGATCAGAATATATATACTTTATGGAGTCTGCCACGCCTCCTTCTGCCTGTTACGCACATTTGCACAAACGTAATAGACCCATTTGTACTTTTTTAAAGTACTGGGTCTAAACAATTTTACTTAAAAATTTTACTTTATTTTTAGACCCATTGTTTGACTTTACAAAAAGTACAAATGGGTCTATTAAGTTTGTGCAAAAAAAAAGTGCGTAACAGGCAGAAGGAGGCGTGGCAGACCCCACTAAAGTATATATATTCTTGATCAGCATCAACAGCCGAGTCGATATAGCCATGTCCGTCTGTCTGTCCGTCTGTCCGTCTGACCGTCTGTCCGTCTGTCCCTTTTTTGAAAACCTATATCTCAGAGACTATAAGAGCTAGAGCTACCAAATTTGGCATGTACGTTCATCTGCATTTTGCATTAAACGAGTTTGTTTTAGATTTTTGCCACGCCCCCTCCGCCCACGTAAATTTGAAACAAAATTTCAAAGTCGAATAACGAAAGCTCCTTTAATGCTAGCGATATGATTTTGGCATACATGATAAACTCTATAGTCCAATCCTGTCCTGAAAGTTTTATCCGGATCGGATAATAAACGGATAGTATACGGCTGTTCAAAATTTCGAAAATATGAACACCTAGATCTCAGAGACGTAAGCACGTATGTAGGATCATCCACATCTACCATTGCTCAAGTTTGTTTAGAATTTTTGCCACGCCCCCCTCCGCCCCCGGAAACTAAAATACAAAATTTCGAAGTCGAATTAAAGAAGCCCCTTTAATGTTAGCGCCTTAATTGTTGGTACATATAATATACACTATGATCCAAACCAGTCCAGAAAATTTCATTCCAATCGGATGATAAACACGGAAGTTATTCAACTAACAATGTTACAGGCAAAAAGAAGAAGAAGAGACGCTAGCGACCTCTGTGTTTATTAACTTCGTAGTGGCGCCATCTATTGTTTGGTACGCATTATTGAAGAACAATCAATAGTGAACGCTTTGCACTCAAAAAGTACTGGGTCTCCTACTGTCGAGCTTGCTCCACTGTAGCTTACTGCATTTTTTATTATCATTACATTACTTGATTGAACAAGCAATAAAATTAATTTTCACAGGACTTAAAAATGAGCGAAAAAAAAAACTGTGCCAACATATTTATATGTGATATGTATATTATCACGTGGGCGTGTTTAAGCCGAATCGAACTTATACTTAATCCCAATAAACTTAACTGAGTCTAGCAGTTTACGAGCCCTATTCGCCAAAATGTAGAGGATATTTTCAACTCTAGTTAGCCTGAATTTGCAGTCTCGTATTACTCGGATAGTTTCACTTTGTGCGACGCAAAAGTTAGCAATTTTTTTCCATCATCACCAACGCTAGATATTTTTTACAAAACCGAAACAAAACTTTGTAGGAGGATGAGAGACTTGGATGTCGACCATCCATAAAACAGCAGACGAGCAGGAGACATTCTCTGGTTTGTTGGCGTGAAAAACGCTAAAAGCGTTTAAATGAATTTAAAAGAGCAAAACTTTTGTTTTATTCCGAACGAGAAGAACAAGAAGAAAAAATGCAGTAAGCTACAGTGGAGCAAGCTCGACAGTAGGAGACCCAGTACTTTTTGAGTGCAAAGCGTTCACTATTGATTGTTCTTCAATAATGCGTACCAAACAATAGATGGCGCCACTACGAAGTTAATAAACACAGAGGTCGCTAGCGTCTCTTCTTCGGTCGCTAGCGTCTCTTCTTCTTCTTTTGCCTGTAACATTGTTAGTTGAATAACTTCCGTGTTTATCATCCGATTGGAATGAAATTTTCTGGACTGGTTTGGATCATAGTGTATATTATATGTACCAACAATTAAGGCGCTAACATTAAAGGGGCTTCTTTAATTCGACTTCGAAATTTTGTATTTTAGTTTCCGGGGGCGGAGGGGGGCGTGGCAAAAATCTAAAACAAACTTGATCAATGGTAGATGTGGATGATCCTACATACCAAATTTGGTGTCTCTAGTTCTTACAGTCTCTGAGATCTAGGTGTTCATATTTTCGAAATTTTGAACAGCCGTATACTATCCGTTTATTATCCGATCCGGATAAAACTTTCAGGACAGGATTGGACTATAGAGTTTATCATGTATGCCAAAAATCATATCGCTAGCATTAAAGGAGCTTTCGTTATTCGACTTTGAAATTTTGTTTCAAATTTACGTGGGCGGAGGGGGGCGTGGCAAAAATCTAAAACAAACTCGTTTAATGCAAAATGCAGACAAAATGCAGATGAACGTACATGCCAAATTTGGTAGCTCTAGCTCTTATAGTCTCTGAGATATAGGTGTTCAAAAAAGGGACAGACGGACAGACGGTCAGACGGACAGACGGACAGACGGACAGACAGACGGACATGGCTATATCGACTCGGCTGTTGATGCTGATCAAGAATATATATACTTTATGGGGTCTGCCACGCCTCCTTCTGCCTGTTACGCACATTTTTTTTGCACAAACTTAATAGACCCATTTGTACTTTTTTAAAGTACTGGGTCTAAAAATGTATAAAAAATTAAATTGCTCAACTCTTTGGTGAAAGGTTTCAGCTCTTGTGCGTTTTACATTGTTTTCGTCAAGCTGTGATTCTGTTTAAAGTTGTAAAGTTTGCACATTGAGTGGGAATTGGAGTCAGTGGTCTGTGTGTGGATTGAGTAATTTCCATGCAAATGATAAGATGACTGGTACCACAGACAAAAGTCAATGCTAACTTAATTGATATGCTCTGAAAGAACAACAGACATCAGAGTCAGTCACTGAAATTTGAGCTAAGCCAACTTTAATATTCCTTCTCTCAACAGATATCTTTCTTTATTGCTATCACAGTCAGTTACTTGGCCCAAACTCAAGCTTTAACCCAATTCGCAAGTCACACAAATTGAGATGTATGGGCCATATAAATGCAACTGAAAGTCGCTTGAGCCAAAAAGATGAAAACCAAACCGAGCCCGACGACACTCTAAAAAAAAAAACTCGTCTTTCGATTGATTAAGAAATTTTCAAGAAAACCAACAAAATTTCTATAGAATATTCCAGCTCTTTGTGGACATCTGATAACTGATATGCATACAAGCTACAAATATAAAGCAAAAAAGATGTGATTCTTTTATAGGAGAGTGTATGGAAAGTTTGTCTTGCTTTTAGCTGAATGTTCAGTGCGCTTTGTCGTTGTTTCTAGTTGGCGGATTAAGTGATGAGTTGAGTTGAAAAGCGGCAAATAAACATATAAAAAACTAGACAAATATATATTTAGACCCAGTACTTTAAAAAAGTACAAATGGGTCTATTAAGTTTGTGCAAAAAAAAAATGTGCGTAACAGGCAGAAGGAGGCGTGGCAGACCCCATAAAAGTATATATATTCTTGATCAGCATCAACAGCCGAGTCGATATAGCCATGTCCGTCTGTCTGTCCGTCTGTCCGTCTGTCCGTCTGACCGTCTGTCCGTCTGTCCCTTTTTTGAACACCTATATCTCAGAGACTATAAGAGCTAGAGCTACCAAATTTGGCATGTACGTTCATCTGCATTTTGCATTAAACGAGTTTGTTTTAGATTTTTGCCACGCCCCCTCCGCCCACGTAAATTTGAAACAAATTTCAAAGTCGAATAACGAAAGCTCCTTTAATGCTAGCGATATGATTTTTTGGCATACATGATAAACTCTATAGTCCAATCCTGTCCTGAAAGTTTTATCCGGATCGGATAATAAACGGATAGTATACGGCTGTTCAAAATTTCGAAAATATGAACACCTAGATCTCAGAGACTGTAAGAACTAGAGACACCAAATTTGGTATGTAGGATCATCCACATCTACCATTGATCAAGTTTGTTTTAGATTTTTGCCGCGCCCCCTCCGCCCCCGGAAACTGAAATACAAAATTTCGAAGTCGAATTAAAGAAGCCCTTTAATGTTAGCGCCTTAATTGTTGGTACAATAATATACACTATGATCCAAACCAGTCCAGAAAATTTCATTCCAATCGGATGATAAACACGGAAGTTATTCAACTAACAATGTTACAGGCAAAAAGAAGAAGAAGAGACGCTAGCGACCTCTGTGTTTATTAACTTCGTAGTGGCGCCATCTATTGTTGGTACGCATTATTGAAGAACAATCAATAGTGAACGCTTTGCACTCAAAAAGTACTGGGTCTCCTACTGTCGAGCTTGCTCCCGCAGCTTACTGCATTTTTTGCTAAAGTTTACTTTTCGTTTCGTTACGTTTCGTTTCGTTTCCTGATGAAAAGTGCACTTTAAATTGCATGCGCCATGAACTATGCTACAAAAAAGATTACAACTGCTCGTCTATGTCTATGGTTCAGTTTTGCAATACTAGTTGCCATCGAATATGGGTCAGGGTTGCTGCTTATGCATTTAACAACGTGTCTCGTCCATTGAGGTAACTCACTAGCTTTGCCTTTTGCAAACTGGCCTTTGGTAGCTTTCTTTTTTTTTTTTTGTTGGCCTGGTCCAAACGCTTGCCAAGCATTTTGGCCGCTGTCAGCATAGCACCCAGAAATACCAAAAACACACAAAACACACAAACCCAAAACACAACCATCAACTACTTGTATTAGTACTACTACAACTACATACATACCAAGGCGATAGGGGGAGGTAAGGGGAGAGTTGAGTAGGGGCAGAAGTTCAATCAAGCAAATGTAATGCTGCCTCGACTGCCAATTGCAGGCGAAAGCACAAAATACAAAGATTGAAACCAGCATTGACAGTTTGACTGAGTGAATGAGTGACATGGTAACAGTGTGTCTGTGTGTGTTTATGTGTGTGAGAGTGTGTATGTGTTTATGTTGTTCTTGTTATTATTGTCTTCACTACAGTCCAGGCAATTGTTAATGCCAGTGGGTTGCTTAAAAAGTTATCAATCTAAAACCCTATACCCACTAATTTCTATGTTTTTACCAAAGAAGGAGACTTAAAAAAAAAATTGAAAATTATTGTTTGGCTCGGGGGTCAACAATTCTTTTCTTAAATGTTTCCCATTTTTCCCATTTTAATAAAAAGTATTTACTTTTTAAAGTTTCTCACTTAAGATTCAGATTTTATTATATATATATTATTATATTATATATTATTCATTTCATTAAGCAAGTGGTCCGGTTCGGCTAACAGCCGTAGATAATTTTAAAGGCTTGGTTCATGGTCCAGTTCCATTAATGGGAGTCTAATTTTATTTATGCTTACTTATAAATTATTACATACATAGAAATATTTGGTTCGGATCAGAACCAATTTGCAGATTCGGTTTTTACATATGTATGTTACATATGATTTCAAAATGGAAATAGTTTTGCAAGATTTATTGTTCAAAAATAATGATTACGAATGGAGTTATATAGAAAAGTTTAAGATTAAGTAATCATTATTTTGTAAGAGGAACATTTTCAAAAATTTCCCCCAACATAATAATAACAATAATAAGAGCATCATTTCGATTAATTTTTTATAAATTTTGTTGAGAATGCAAGTTTAAAATTCTCGGTCTCCAAAGATAATTCTACATAAGTGAATAATTTAATCGAATATATAAAAGCCAAATATTTATTTTTTACAATCCTTGTTAACAAAAAATATCCGTTAAAATTGCAGTGCTTTTCTAGAACTGCATTACAAAAACAATAATTACTTTGACTACTTTTCTTACAACCCACGCACATAACTAACTGCACACACATACTCTGGCACTGAATATGCACTTAAATGTAAGCAAAGCAAGCCAGGGATGGAATCTACTCAGGCGGAAATGCGCATAACTGCATCACAGTCACGAGAAGCACATCCTAACACACTCACACACACCCACATACACACTCACACACAAACTGACGCACACACAGACGAGCACATTTAAGGCCTTAAGTAGCTGCTCTGCCATTGGAAATGGCAATGGAAGCATTCATAGCTTTGACTTTGCCTTCATCAAACTCTAAGTGCTGCTTTATTAACCGGGAGACAACAACGACAACAACTTAGGCATCGAGTGCTTTTGATGGTCACAACAAGCCAACAAGCCAACAAACCAAGAGACTAAGAGACCAACAAACAAACAGCCAAAACAACAGAACAGATCACAGAGAGTATATATAGGTAGTTGACTTCCAGGATAGTGCCTCAATTATGCACTTTAACTGATGCCGCCCGATTGAATTACAAGATCCAAATCGCATTAGAAGCAGTAAATGGCCAATGACATGGCCATAAATGAAGCGAAACACATGCAAAATACACAATTCAATCCAATTACAACTACTTATAAGTCGCCCCAACGATCAGTTTAGTTCTAGCTCTAGCCATGAGTGGATTTAAACCCTATTGGGGAAACTATTGTTATATTATTGTGATTAAATTGTTATTGCTATCAGTGGGAAATGCCAAGGAGTAAGTTCCAGCTCTAAGTAATATCTAACAAAATGTTTCTTGCCAGAATATTATCCTTAACTGGAATAAAGTGAAACCAGAGTAGAGTGAAACGTGTGTTAAGTATTAACTAGCTAATCTACCATAAAGTTAGCTCTAATTTAAAGCAGTGTGTTGCAAATTGGCAACAAAAACGTTTCTCAAATACAGAAACTCAAATGAACTCAAATACAGAAACTGAAAAGAAATAAACACTCAAACTGTTGTTTTTAGCGTTTAGTTGACGTTTATCTCTTCAACTCAGAACTACAGTTTGAAAGCCAAAGTTTTCACAATATTTTCTTTACGGAAAGCGAGACGTGCTTTTGAAAAATTCTTAAATTTTTGTCTCTCATTCGACATTTTTGATCTATGTTAAAAGTAAATGAATACATGTTTAACATATTTATATCACAAAATTAATTTGTCAGATTGAGTCTAATGTTTATTATAATTATTATATTAATGAAATAAAATTGGTTTTTGTATATCTAAATAAATGCACATCAATTTGTATGTATCTGATAAGTACCTAATTAGCTTTAAGCTAGTTTTCAAAACTTTAATCAACTTTAAGCAATACTTCACACTTGTAACGCCTGATTACATTAACTATATGCAAATAATATATTGCTATTTAGAGTTACCATCGCTAATAGAAACCAAAATGTTCTTAGCATTATAAGATAATTCCTCTAAAAAGTGCGTAGTGAATATTGCGTTCTTGAATATTGAACCAATTTCCTTATTATGAAGTTGTGTTTTTTAAACTTTCCTCTAAAAGTTAACTTGTTTAAAAAATAATTTTTGAAAAACGTATCTTATTTTGTAGTCCAGTTTTTCTCTCAGAGTAACAAGTCTAACCAATTTTATGTGAACTTCCAGCATTAATCAAGATGGTTACTATATGGTATCAGCATCTGGTACCATCTTCTCAGGACGTCCATATGGTGTCGTTGTGGGCATGTTTGAGAGCAAGGCCAGCTGCAGTTGTGAGGTGTCTTTAAGGGGTCCCAGCTTCAACATGAGCATTGAGATGCATCTGACACCACTTCATCCGATCAGCTCGTATCGTTTTGAGCTTCCGGAACTAAAGAGGGAAAGTATTGGCTGTTCGTAAATAGTTTGCGTGGTATGAAATTTACAAACAAAACACTATTGAATTGGCATAATTTCAAGAACTTTGTTAAAATACAAACACCTAAAACGCATTATCGACCCGGAGAATTGCTGCAGTTTCGGGTGGTCTTTCACAATGAGACAATGAATGCTGTGAACCCAGAGTACAAAGCGTCCATTTGGATTGAGGATGCGAAAAGCTATCATGTCAAGTTTTATAATCAGCTAAAGGTTCAAAAAGGTGTTTTTCAAGAGGATTTACGTATTAGCCGATCTCCAAATCTCGGACGTTGGCGAATTTGTGCAAAGAATGGACACGCTGTCACAGAAAAATGTGTTCATTTTTATGTTAAGGAGAATCAAATTCCCTCTGTAAATGGAACTAAAGGGGATAAGGTAGACAGTCGTACGTTCTTCACTGGGCCCCTAATATATCATAAACATGGACAATTAAACAGGCCACATCGGGTCAAGAGATCTACAGCAGTAAAGAAGATAATTAGAAAGGAAACAGATAACAAAAAGAACAAACTATATGCCAATCGTTCGATTATGCCTCGTACTCGTGATCAGGCTCGTGCTCGTGCTCGTGAGTTAAAAAGAAAGGAAAATTTGTAAGTGGAACTGAAAAGATTGCAGAAAGTTCAATTAAATAAATATCTCCTCCTATTAGAATTAAAATATTTTACGGTACGCCGATTGGTAAACCTAAGATGATAAATTTTCAGCTTGACTTTAAGCTCAGCTATGCCATTTGTGTGATAATGTTCAATGGAGTCATATTGGCATCAGGACAAGTCTTTCCTGACAAAGCCAACACATTTTCTGTTGAAATACAGCTAACAGTTAAAATGTGGCCCTTTGTTCACGTATTTATTTACGGGATGGAATCAAATTCAAATGTTTTATATGTAGCAACTCACACGATTGAAGTGCAGCGATGGAAACATGATCATGTGAGTATGCTACTTTAAATTCCTATTAATATCTTTTGATCAATTTGAATTTCAAGGTGGAAATCGAAGCTCCGAGCGAAGTTAAACCTGGTGAAACAATTTCATTACGAATAAAGGCAGTTCCCAACTCCTTTTTAGGTCTTAATGCCGTCGATAGTCGCGTTTTTCGCAACGACGATAACAATGATTTCTCTTTAAACTACTTTAAGGATGTAAAGTCAGCACTACGAGAGGCTTCTGCAAAGAAGCCACTGAATGGGACTCCAACAGCTTTTAACATGGGTCTTGTTACAATGACAAATGCGGGCTCTGTTTCTGCTGCCAAAATTAGTAAGTTTAACAATGTTAACTTTTAACCAACAGTCATTTTTTAATAGTATGTTTCACATGGAGACATCCTCAACAAACCTGAAGCTAATATCTTGCCGATAAAATTAAGTAAGTTTAACTGCAACGAGATTCCTTTTTTTAAAAGCTTGCCTTAAAATCTAATTTCACACTCAGGGACTAAGAAGGATGCTCCTTCCAAGAAAATTCGTCCTAGAACAGAAGTTCAAGTCCACAACTCAAGTACAGAAGTCCACAACTCAAGTACAGAAATCGCTGTCACGAGATCAGCCATTGGGAAGGTTTCAGTCTACCCTGGATGCTGTGATCTACCATCATCAATGAGAGAAGAATCTAACGATGTTTGGATATTCGACAGCATAGAAGAGTAAGTAATATTGATAAACAATAACACGACATTCTCACTCCAAATATATTTTTAATAAGCAGAAAAGAAATCATTTTCAGATTTAAGATTAAACTTCCTGTGAGCAAAGGATTTTAATTTGTTCTATATTCACTTTGCGCGGGAATAAATCCAGATATATAAAAATATCAAGCTTAAACTTTCTGACATTTTGTATTTGTCAACTCTTAGAGTTCGGTAAATTTTGAAGAATATCGAGTCATAATCGATAATCTTATGAATCAAAACATACTTCTATGTCAGATACATATGTTGAGAGGTGGTATAACATTGTTCCAAAACTTTATACATTTGTGTCTTGAAAACTAATAATCAAAATTAAATCAAATTATTTAGAATCAGTAATATTTATTCAATTTGGTGAGAATATTAAAAGTTTTCAGTAATACAGCATCATTTTTCAATTACTCAAATTAAGCATATTTTTATTTAAAATAATAGATGAATTTCAGTATTAATAAAAACAAGTTTTAAATTTCAAGTTATTTTAATGTGAAACGTTTAACCTGTACAGAACTGTACCTCTTCGTTAAAAAAGAAAAAAAAATTAAAATTCATACCTAAAATAAATACTTCACACTCGGTTCAATATCAATTGATTTTATTCCGCAATGTCTGTAATATTTATTTCTTTAGTACCCAGGCTGGCTGGCAAAACTGGACAGCTCGTGTCCCTGATGAAATCACTACCTGGAGGCTGAACGCTTTCCAAATAGACCCCCATGTTGGACTCACACTGCTTGGGCACAAGCCTTTTATAAATATTAAAAGCACCCAGCCCCTAGACTTGCAGTACACAGTACCCATACATATAAAAGTTGGTAAGAATTAATTACGATTAACCTTCAATTACTGTATTTAATATTAAGCAATCATATCTCTTCCTGATTAGATGAAATTTTGGTATTACCTATAAACTGTTTCAATTACTTGAGCGAGAAACTCAATGTCACCATCAGAGTTCAACAAAATGAATCTTACTTCCAGCTACTGGACGTTGATCAAAAGCCTTTTCCCAAGTCGAAACACATTGAACAAAATCTGATCGTAGCGAGCAATATTTCAAATTCTGTAACCTTTAATTTACGTGCTATTAAATCTGGCACAATTGATCTTAATGTTACGGCAATATCTGGCTCTCTCAGCGATACGATGATTCGTCAAATCAAAGTCCTGCAGACAGGTCAACTAATGTCACATCAAGTTGTGGCCTTTGAGACTTTAAAATGGCGCAATATGAAGTCAAATTTTGAATTGAAACTGCCACATCAACATACCACAGATGGGGTGAAATGTTATCTGACTGGAAATATGATAGCTGCAAATATACAGAGCTTCAAGTCCATAGATCGGATGGACAATGGAGAGCAATTGATCACTAAACTGTTGTCTATCTATTATCTGTGGGACTATATGCAGGATCAGCATCAGATCAGTAAACACTGGCGGCAATTTCTTGACGATCAGTTGAATGATGGTTTCCAATCACTACTGCGAATGAGAGGACGTGATGGAAGCTTTACCTACGATGAACAGCCAAGATCTAATTGTAGTTCAACCTGGTTGACAGCTTATGGATTGCATGTGCTCCATTTTCTGCAATCGACTCCCATAAAATTTGATCCTCGTATAATAACTCAAAGTGAGAATTTTCTGCTCAGTCGCCGTCCGAATAAAATACAATTTATGGATAAATGCGTGACACCACAAAGACGAAAACTCAGCCAATTGGAGTTGTCCCTTGATGTGCTGAAAGTATTGCAAATGTCGACCCGAATGCTTCGCATACAAGAGTCGCACGCTTGGGTAAGCAAACAGTTGAAAAACTCTAGTGATTACCATCTGGAAGCCAAACGTGCCCAGATTATTCCAATTTGGATACAACCCGCCGAACAGACAGATGGAAATTGGTCGGAACATCGCCGTAATATTGAAACCGCGGCACGTATACTCACTGGACAAATAGTTCGAAAGAAAGTACCACAGTTTGAGATCTACAAATGGCTAATCCCCCGACTTTATGGAGAGAGCTGTAAGGATAACTGCTTTGAATGCTTCATAGCCCGTCAAGCCATCTACAATTATGTACGAGCACCAAAGGATGATCCTCCACTAGATCTCACAGTTTCAATGTGGGGAAAAATAAGTGAGAAGCAAACAATAAAAATCAATGAAACGAATCAATGGAAAGCACAAGAGGTTCAACTTTATGCACAAAATCAAACACTCAACTTTAAAGCCGACGGTCTAGGTGAACTCTTGGTGAGATGTTCCTATGAGTATAATCTAGAGAATGTACAAATGTATAATCTAGAGAATCATACACATATCAAGTATGAGCTACGAGTGTCACAGACAAAAGCCTCAAGAAATTCCGAGTCTTACTTAAAATTTTGTGTGCAGCGACACAAGATTGATCGGAAATTCTATATAGGCACCGATATAGCACTTTATCTTCCATCGGGCTATGTGCTAGGCCCAAAGAGTGTTAACCGACTTGTAGCGTATAAAATAATTCTGGTGAGTTATTAATACAAATTTTCTTTCTATTTTATTTCCAGTCTTGATGAATTCTGTTATATCAGAATAATCATGGTTTGCATTTTTATTGAAAGCTTAGACTATTGAAATGAGACTTGAGTGCATCTCAAATATAATAATCTTTCAACTAAGTATACAGTCGATCATTTAATGAAGAGAAAGTTTACTAATATTGCTGTCTTTAACCTTAAAAAATAAAATACAAAAGTATTGTAGACAACAGATTCTTCCTAATTGACCCCTTAAAAACTTGTCAATCAAATGGTTGGCAAAAAGAGCTTTAAAAATAGAAACACGTTCGATATTGATAACCTTGAGAAATATGATTTGCCACTTTTCGATGACTTTTTTTAGCACGCAAATTAAATCAAAAATTTTTAACTGCAGATATTTTGATTGACTGTCGGCTAGTTGACAAAAATAGATAAGTGATCTGTATACAGAATTTTCTATTAAATATTTAACTATAGCATCTACATTTTCATCCAACTATGTATATCCCGCCTTTTTTTCCTCTATTTCTAGCAAGCCGGCTCGGATGATGGAAATACAAAAATGCTTGTGCGTTTTGGAGCATTACAGTTAAACATGTTAACTTGCATGTCTGTGTTGGCAACACGTCTATATACGGTGGATAATTTACAGCCGGGAATGATAACGGCCTATGATACCAATTCTTTGCAAGAGCCCCAAGTGCTCTCTTATAAATTAACTTTTTAGGAACTCGATTCTCTTTCTCTCTCTCTCTCTCTACTGTTTAATTGCCAATTTCCGTAATAAACGCGTGTAGATTTTATATTAATTAGAAGGCCTACTCATTAGCAATTTTAGCAACGAAAACTTTGGGCCAGACTGTTTGTTACCAAGAGTTTGAGTTGTTTACGTGTCACCCACACCCCATAATCTGGGGTAAACCCCAGATAAACCCCATACACCTCAGCAGCTGCTTTCTGCTTGTAAAGTTCAAAAGCGGGTTGAGGGTTAAGTGTGTTCCAGAATTCCTGATTTAATGACTGACGCGTGGCAGTCGCGTATTTGTTTACGCCTTGAAGCTAAAGCCGTGCTTTCTGTCTCCGTCTCATATTTTGGACTCATTTGTGTGGTGCCTAATGGAATGGGTTCGAGAACAGGAAATGGACTTCTCCTTCTACACTTAAGTGAACTCGACAGACTTTGGTCCTCAAAATATCATGGCATATTAATGAAGGTGTAAGTGTAAATGGGTAGGTCTGTATGAGTGTGTGTGTGTGTCTGTGTGCATGCCTCAATAAATACAAATAAATATAAAAGCAATAGCAAGAGCTACATGATGTAAATTATGCAAAATAAAACATTGAAAACAATTGCAGAAGGAAACAATTTAACAAGTGAGAAACTGGGGTGAAACACTCTTTCTTTCTGTATTGTACACTGTTCATACATCAAGTGTCAAAATTTCAAATGAATTAAATTTCAAAAATACTTGAATATTCATTACGATGCATAAAATTCAAAGAAATTTAAGACCACGTTTTAAAACAATTTTTTTTCTTAATATTAAATATTATTTTATGCATTACTTGATTGCTGTAACTGAATTTGAATTGTTTAATTTTCAAAATGCAATGTCGGCATGTAATTTAAGCCAAAATATGTTGTGAAAATTCAATTCATTTAACCTTTTGAATAACTTTAACTGAATAACACATTTGATAAGTGTTCGGCCAGCTTGACCATAAAATAAACGTTAAAATACTTTGCAGAAAAATATAATGAAAATATACATTTTGTTGCCAATAGCCTTCAGGTAAGCCAAATGCAGGAAGTTGCTTGTCCAAGCAGAATTTTTAGAATATGATGGAATTTTCAACAAATATTCAGTAAAAATTGCACTTCGAACTCTGCTCTGGGAACAATAAATGGTGAGATGAGTGCTCACATTCACACCAACATGAATATCACACTTTGATATGCATAGACTTATGATAATGCCGAAAATGTCCAAGTGCTAATAAAAAGCCATCGTCCAATAACAAAATCCTTGCCTAAGGGGCAAGGACAGCACAGAAGGACGGGCTTTGGCAACATTTTGACCAACATTTTTAGTTATCCTCAAAAATGTTCAATTTCTTCGAAAGTATAAAATGTTAGATTGTGCAAAAATATACAATAACGTATACAAAAATAACAATGAACGAAACAACAACAATGCCAACAGCAGAAGCAACTTTATAAGAATTATTTCTTCTCTGTTCTAAGGATGTGATGGGCCGAGTGTCCACATGGCTTCGAGGCCTCAATGATGTGTCAAACAGCTTCAATCAATGATTTAAGTAAGATGAAGAAAACCAAGAGAAAAGCTTGCACAGATAATTTTTATTTTGTTGCATTTACATAGAGTGTTAAAAAGAATCATTCTGTAAATTTAAAACAAAATTATAATGCACATAAGCTATGTGAATAGAAAAGTAAAACTGTAAATTAAACTATAAAACTGTATCCATATTTATTTTCTTACTTAAACAATTTTTGGATAACTTCTAGAAATAAAAAAAAATTGAAAAAATGAAGTAATTCTTTTGATTTGTTTATAATTGTATTAAAAGTAAAAGTAGTGATAATGTTGCGTTAGAAATCAATGAAATTAATAAGTAAATAAATAATATTCGAAAGATGTTCTCCTAGGTACACAAAGAGTTTATATGTATATCCATCAGCATTTAATTATTTAATTTTTTGTGTCAATTAAATTCTTAATTTTGTAAAATATATATCTTTGGCAATGTTACACAAATAATTAAAACATATTCCAATTTAAACCTTAATATTTCATACTCACTTACTTCCTTCAGTTATAACTGCTCTTTTGTTAACTTTTTAGACAAACCTCGCTCTTCTTATCATCACTCAGACTGCATGACCATACTTTACTTTACTTTATGCATAAGTAATATCATGTTAGTGTCAATAGTTGTCAACGAAACGATGTTGACAGTCCCCATCTGCTAAGCTGACATCTTCGCACATAGCCCGAATACAAAGAGAAAAAAATGAAAAAAGAAAGTAGTACGACCTCTCCCACTCACTGTGATTGTATTCTCCTTTTTTATTATTATTATTTTATTTCATTTTTTTATATCATTTTTTCTATGTATTCGGTTTTCTTTTATTTTTTTTGTATGTTGTACATTTGTTTTGTGGCAGTTCGTTATCGCCTCCCATCTATTCTGTGGCACCGCCTTCTTCACCTCCCCTTCGAGGCTAACACATGCTACACATTGTATTATTTTAGATTGGCATTACTTTTGGGGCCATTGGAGATGCCTGTACTAAATACAACGAAGCTCGTTAGTTTTGCTCTCGGCATTCCGATTCAGTATTTTTCTCGCTTTTTTTTTTGCTGAGCTGCGCTGCGCTGCGTTGCCAACTTCCGGCGGGGCGCCTCACGTTGCCCATGGCGTGTCCTTCAGCAAACGCCTTGCTAGTTACTGGTTACGTATACGCAGTGTTGTGTGTGAGTGTGTGTGAATTTGTTGGAGTGCCGCATATGTTACTTTATTGGCATTCAATTTGAGTTATCGCTATTTTTTCCTGTTCATATGCGTTTTTTTGCCAGCGAAAATGAATTTTTCTACTTTTCACATTGTACATTGTTGTTGCCAGTGCCATTGGTGTTGAGGCTGCTGTTGTTGTTGTGGCTGTAGTTGTTGTGGGTTTAGTTGTTGTTGTGGTTGTTATATAGCTTGAATGCAACCGCGCCGCCAGTCTGAGATTTCGATGTTAGTTTACTTTTGTATCTGAGCACGTATTTGTGTGCTGTTGGACAGCAGCAACACATACAACATATTCGTATAATCACATTTTATTTGAACTTTTATTTCACATTATTTGATTTCATTTCTTTTGCCATTTGCCAGTCTTTACTTTGCCTTCAAGTTTATTTACCAAAACATTTTGTTTATTATTGGGCCACGCAAGGACCAACAAAAGTTTTCTCTCCAGCAAACGCCAACGTAAAACTCAAAGTTCAAAGTTTATTTATATTGATTGGCTTTGCAGGTCATTTGGGTATAGTCTTCGTCTATGAAAGGCATTGCTAAATTTTGATTGATCTACATAAAATCAAGGCAAGGCCATTTGAAATGGCATTTCAATTGAAAATAACTGACCTGGGCCATTTATTTTTCATTACCAGTTATATTGCAAAAGCAGTTATCAATAATTAAGTCGGTCAGTTTTGCAGCTAAAAAGTTTTTATTTAATTCAATTTTCTTCTAAAATCAATTAAGGGTTGTTCTTAAATTCAAATTACAAATATCTAGAGTCTATAAAAAATTCCATAAAAATGTCTTCAATTGTTAGGTCAAACAGCAGAAATATTTTTACTCAAATTTAATTAATATTTAACTCCCTATCGACTTTCTTACAGTCACTTAAGTTAAACCCACCAACTCGTATCTTAATAAAGCCACTTGGGTGTACAACTTTGTTAACTTTTTGTTGAAAAAAGAAAGAAAACAAACTCAGAAACTGCCATATGCAATCTGGCCTATCGTTGAGCCCATGAATGACGCTTTTAATTAAATTAAAAACACGAATTGTCAACCGCAGACGTTGCAAATGTTGCACGAACCTCAGGTATACCAACAACAACAGCAACAACAACAACGACAACAACAACATACACAAGAAAATAACAACAGCAAAACAACCTTATTAAAAACGTGTCAAAAACATTTTCATAAATATATCAAGTGAACTTTTTGCGGCTTGTCAAAGTGCCAGCACCAAGTGTCAAAGTATTTGTGGAAGGGAACTCAAATCAATAAGCTCAGAAGTTTACTCCTTTCAGACAGTGGCAGAGGGGGGTAAATATCGATAGGGGTTGCTCTGCTCTAAAGTCCAAGAGTCTGTAAGAATTTTGGGCTGCAACAAGTTTATAAATAAATACAATATGCTAATAGAGAGAATGAAAATTGATGGAGGCCAACCCCAAAAAAAAAGAGTTTAAAAAGTTTGTATTTCAATAATCAAATCATTTCATTTTCTTTCTTTTTTATTGAAATCTGCCCAACTTTAAATGATAATTTATAGCATAACAAAGTGGAAAGCTTCGAAAGAGCAAATTTGTGAAGATAACGATGGGACGTGCAGAGTAGCCTCATTTTATGATCTTAGGAATAAAATCAAAATAACACACGAGATATCAATAAACGAGGCAAATAAAATCAATTGTTATGATGCTATAACATATCAATCCTTCCCCCCCTCTTCTTCCTCCATTGAGGGAAAGAAAGAAAGTCACCCCGTTGCAATGCGGGGGCAAAGTTTTTCGTTTGCGATGGCAAAAAAGGAAAACTTGGAACCCCCGCGGCTAGAACAGTTACAGTTGGGTGGTATCTTGGGGTATTCCTACTTTTTTTTTGCCTTCTTTGTGTACGACTTGGGATAAACAAAGCCATAATTCAAGCAACGTTTACTCGCTCACAGCCTCGACTTGCGACATGCATAAACAAATTGTGCTCAAGTGCTATGTAGTTGCGTCTGCCCTCTCTTTCTCTCTCTCTCTCTCTATCTCTCTATTTGTCTCTTTGGGAAATCTGGCAGTCTCAGAGTCTGGGAATCTGAGAATCTGCGGGAGCATGCTCGTCAAACTCAGCGTAAACATGATAGATTTATAGTTGGCTCTGTTTTCTGTGGTCGCCGGCGACAACATTGCAACGAACGCGCAACGTGTGGCATACTAAATGGGACTCGTCGGGTTGCTGCCATTGCTGATACTTCTTAGCTTATCACAGCTCGTAAACACATGAAGGTCCCACATGGTTGGGATGAATATCCATAGAATCGTTCGTTGCAATCTCAGCTGTAGCCACGAGTTGGCTTGGGTTTTCTCGCCACTTGACTTTGTTTTCGTCAATAAATTTGGGGCAAGTTTTTTTTTGCCCATCTCAGTTGCCATTTAGCTGCCGAGCAGCCATAGAAAAAACCACACACCAGGCGCCTGTTGGTATGCCACAGTTTTCTGGCTTTTTTATACCCTGTGCCCATGATGTTAGACAAAAAAAAGTTGACTTTCTGTTGATGTATGACACAAGCTAATAAGGAAATCTCCCTTCTAAAAAAGTATGTATACATCTGTATTATTTATGTGAGATAAGAAGGATATGTTTCAACCAGTAGACCCTGATCTGTGTCTGGGATATCTTCATTATTTCAATATTCAAAAAAGATTTAAAGTATTTTCTACAAAATATAAATGGAGTTTATTTAAATTTGATTTTTCACATCCTTGCTGCACTTAATAAAAGAAAAGCAATTGAAATATTTTAAATAAATAAATGCAAATACACAAATAGAATAGACAAATAAGTTAATTTAAATAGCAGTTACAGAATAAGTTCTTGATACTTAATATATACGAAGAGAAAATAAAAAAATTCTTTTCCATTGAATTTTTAATGGATAATAAATTCAGAAGTTATTCAATAAGGTGTTTGCAAGTTTTTTATCTTTTTTTATATCTTCATATACTTATAAAACTCATTGTCCTGACTGATTTATATATTTAAATATGTATCTGTTTATGTGGGAATACTTGTCAGAATATCATAAACGTCTCCACAGGGTATCGCCCAGTCAAGCACATTCGGTTAAAGCGTTCTCACTTGTTTTCCATTCTTTTAAAGGCGCCCAAAAGTAGGCAAGAGCTTTGCTGTGCAAATTTGGGTTTAAATGGCGTGTTAACATTTAAATGTTATTTTTACGCCTCATGAAACGGCTCTATAAAAAACAAGGCAATATAAAGAAAATAAAACTTTTGCAAATGTTTTGATATTAACCAGAAACGGAAAACAGTTTACAGCTACAAACAGTTTATACCTTACTGATTTCGCTCTGATTTCTGTGACCACAGTATAATGTTTGGTGAACACGATTCACAGAATCGGGATTATTTTCAAATTATTAAAAAATCTTCTATTCAAAGTCTATAATTATACGATTGACATAATATCCATAACTCAGTATTTTGATTTATAAAGAACAAAAACTCGAGCTTTATATTTATTTCTATCTGTTTTCTACCCAAAAAAATATGCTTTGTTTTATGGCTTATGCAAATTGCCTTACTAATTTTGAAAGGACTCTCACAATACAAATCCTTTTCCTTCAGACGCTTAGTGAACCTTTTTTCATTCCTAGATACTTTATCTAGTTCGCTTTTTCCTTTTGATTTCATACTCACGCACACAAGCACAGATTTTTTATTTTCTTCTTTATTTTTTTTTTGTAAAAAGAAACTTTATTTTCGCTTAATGCGCTTGAATGAGTTGTGCATTTCGTTTGTTGGCTTTTTTTCGGTTTGCTTTCTTTATTGTTTTAACATTTCTCTTATTTTTCTTCAGAGAGATTTTTTCTGTTTGAGCATTTGGCAGGTTATTTTGTTTCTGATATCCTCTTAGCCTTAAGCTGAACATTGTGCTTGTTTGTTTTTCTATAAGTATCTATTTTGTTAGCTTTACCTTTTTCAAATCGTTATGATAAGAGTTACAGGTGTATTTGAAGTTGAATTTCTTTTGACTTGTTATTATTTTCAATTTTTAGCTGATTTAACAAATAATTTAATGCATTTAGCTGATGCTGATTTCCTGATTAACTTTAGCAATAGAAAAATAGGAAAAAGAATTTCCGAAACACGTTTTACTATAAATAAATTTTAAAGCAGCAAAAAAACATGCTTTGGGGCAAGTGCAATGCGGGTGCCTCCTTTCTATGTAGTTTTTTGGTGCCATGCAGCAGAAGCCATGCCTCGTTGCCACCGAAAGGACTCGACTTGACGCCAAGGTCCTTTATCAAAGCGAAAGTTGTTGCACAGTTGCACGGCCAACAGACACACATACACATTTACTCACACACACACACAGACAGACACACACAAACATAGATACTCTAGCTCGCCCGCTTGCAGGTCAATTATCGCGCTTTGCATCCCACGAGCAGTTCAGCTTCTCCTTCTGAATCTGCTCCCCTTCAACCACATAACCCCCTCCCCTTCACCCACCCACTATCAAAGTACTTGTTGTTGTGGTTTGATGTAGTTCTTGTTGTTGTTGTTGTTGTTGTTGTTGTTGTTGTTGTTGTTGTTGTTGTTGTTGTTTTTGCTCTTACTTTTGCCGTTGGCGTCTGTGAGAAAACCGAAAGCCAAACAAATTTGTAGCTTGAAGTTGCACCATTGAGTTGGCTTCGTGTCTGTCTGTCTGCCTGTCTGTCTGTCTGTCGATCTGTCTCTGTGTGTATATTTGTTTGTCCCTCTCTGACTATCTGTTTGTCAGTCTGTCTGTGTGTTGGTTTTGTATGACCTGCGGTTAGCAATTGCAATGAAAACTTTTTCTCTGGCGCTAATTAGGCATTACGTATTCGCCTTGGTTAAGCATCTTAAAGTGCACTAAATTGCGCTAATCATAAAGCATACATGTTTACACACACACACACACACTCACACGCAACCTACTAGTTCA
This sequence comes from Drosophila neotestacea, assembly GCA_035044365.1. Lineage (NCBI taxonomy): Eukaryota > Metazoa > Arthropoda > Insecta > Diptera > Drosophilidae > Drosophila > Drosophila neotestacea. The sequence continues at coordinate 5,718,226 of JAWNMD010000069.1, forward strand.
AACGTGTACTGTGGGGTACTTGCTTTTTCTTTGTGGCATGAATTCGAAATTCAATGTTATTTAAATTAGCTAACTTTTGATGGCAATACTTTGGAAATACTAAGATCAAGCATACACCATAACCAGAATTTAACATTGGCCCACACTGTTAAGTTAACAGCTCTGAAACAATGCTATGGTAATGCGAACTGGATAATTATGTTACAATATGTTAGCAGTATAAAAAAGTGAACAACTAATGTCTACATAACCCAAACCCAATATTTTATCTCTCTATGAAACACAGTTGCCAGTCAGAATAATGATGCAGTATTGTTTTAAACTGAATTTTCTTAGGAATTAACAAAAAAATATCCATGTTTATCAAACCATAAAAAAAAATTACAAATTAAAATGAAGAGGGTATGTAGACTTATGTTTTTTACTGTATATCTCATATCTAGTTAGTTTGATGCGGTTATCTTAGAAAGTAATTGTTTATACTTATTGTATTTCAAGCAATTGTTCCTATGGGAGCTATACAATTATCCAAAAGATCTTGTTTCTTTTTTTTGTATATTAATTCCAAAAATCTTGGAAAATACTCCATAGTGCGCTTGAGGTTCAACTTTTAGTTGGTGGCCTTTGTACGCCTGCATGTACGCAATGGGTTTGTTCCAAGTGCTGCTGCCATGTAAATTATGCCACCAACAGTAACAGTAACAACATCAACAACAACAACAGCAACAGCAGCAACAACAGCAACAACAACGGCAACAATACTCAACATGCCCCAAGAATTGTGGCAATGTGCACTCAGCGTCATTTAGTGCCACGCCCACACGCCTATGCCACGCACCAAAGTGACGCCCACAATGTGCTCCATTGTGCGCATTGACGAAGCGTGCAACGAAGTGACTAAGTTGAATGCATGAATATATGTATGGCAACGGGTATGAATGCGAGTGTGAGTGTGAGTGTGCTAGTGAATTGAAGTGGGTGTGATTAGACTGCAAGTGTATGGGTGTGAGTATTTGTACATAGTGCATTGTGCATGCGTATATGTATGTGTGTTTGCCAATGCGGCAGCAAATGTTAGAGTCGCCTCCGTCTAAGTGGTTCACTATGTTGCAACAATAGTTGACTATAAATTGGTTTGTTTATTACCAAATGAACAAGCTGAGGAGCGCATCTATTCCAATTCCTATTCGTATAAGTACTTATTCGAGCAATAATAAGGATAAGTGAATCGAATCTAACGTCTTTAGACAATTGTTAACATCTTATATTCATTTATTTATTGATAACAAATGCAAGTTTAACTTTCAGCTAGCACTACATTAAATTAAAAGAACATTTTATTTTTTACTTTTTCAATTACTGTGGAAGAAAATACATAATTCAATTGCGTTTGAGAATAAGGGTATATAATTCTAAGTTAATAATTTATCATAAGCTTCACATCATATTAATTCAATCATTAATCATTTCTAACCAAAAAGTTTTTAATTATTTACAATTATATCATATTTAATAAATATTATTTTAATATGCCATATTTTTTTGTAAAAAAATGTACTAAATAATTCTATAAGTATTAATGAAAGTTAAAGGAATGAGAAAATTACAAAACTAAGTATATTTAAATATCATGTCTATTTAAATTTTGTTTACTTTAAAAATTAATGTGATTTTAAAAGATCTGAAAGTGTTTAACCAAAACTAATATTAACAATTTATATTTATGTTATTTTTCTTTTTAGATCCATGTAAACAAATAGATACATGCCATTTAAAGTAGTTTTTGTTTGTAAATCAACTATTAATAACATATGTTAATTGTATTTAAATAGTTGAGAAAATTATCAACTCAAACTAATCTCTATACTGTAAGTGTTCTTTATTTAAATTACACAATTACAAGATTTAAACAAATTTCATGCTGAGCTAATCGAAGCGTTTAACAACACTTACAAGGGAACTTAGAGGAAAAGCATTCCTATTGTCATTCGCACCTTTTAGTCGATAACCCTAATGTCCTTAGCACAGCTTGGTCTTTCATTAGACAATCGCCTAATTGGTCTTTAGAATATCTCTCAAGATATAAACGAGCAACATACGCTCTCTATGTACAGTGACTACTGTCTTTGGGGTCACAAAAAGTGTAAATCCGTAACTGCTTGTGGCTGTCAACTAAATTTCATATGCAAATCCTTGGCCCTGACTATCGCTACCTGATAATCTACTTGATTTATGCGGCTGCACACAGGGACAGAGAAAGACACAGAGTCAAACACACTTGGAGACAATTCAAGGGACAATTCATGAGAGCAACGCTAATAATGCCACTGCCTGTGGCGGGCCAGGCACATCATTAATCTGGGCCCATGCGGGACATGCCCGACATTGTCCCTTGCCAGTTAGTAGACGGTAGATGGTGAATGGTAGATGGTAGATGGTACATCGCACTTGGCTGTCCGACTGACAATGCCAGCCACGTGGCTGACCTTCAGCATAATAATTCAATGTTAGTGGTGGTCCTAGCCTGGCGGAAAGACACGTGCTAATTGCTAATCAGCACAGATAAAGCGTAGGGAAAACCCGCCTCCCTCCTCCCAATCCTCCCAGCCATTAAGTGAAATGGTGAAGCGGAAAGCATTTTATTTTTATGGCCATTCTCAACCATGCTGAGAGTGAGGGAAGAGAATTCTTTAAAGCTCTGCATCATTTTTGGAGCATAGCTTATCTCGCGTCCAGCTGTCACAGTTGAGTGTTTCATAATGGAAAAAACTGATTTCGTCCTCTTTTGCGGACTGACAAATGATCTCTGCTTATGGAAATAACTCGCATTGTGTCTGACATCTGTTCCTCCCTCTCTAACACTCAATACTTTCTCGCATAACACACTCCCTTGCACATAGTTATAACCACTTGACTTTTTGGGACCACTTTTTGTTGTGGATTCTTTCAGTTTCATTTCTTTTCACATGTCAACAAAGCCATCAACACATTTCACACGCGTTTCCTTTGTTTAAATGTCACATTACATAATGACACTCAACACATGACTGAGAGTGAAACAGAGGGATGAGGATGGAATTTAGGAATGGAAGGGATGAGAAGGGAAGATGTTTCACAGCCACTCCCAAATGCCTTTTTATGGCTTTTGCGCTAACAAAGGAAAACATTTTCGACGTTGTCGCCACTTAAATGCCAAATTAAGTGTAATTTTTATTGTGTTTACAACGCCACAACAAGAACAACAACAACTTGACTTCAACACTTGACAAATTTGATTTTTCCTGACTGAGTTTGCTTCCTCTTCCGCTTCTCCCCGACAACTTCTCTCTGAATTCTTGCCATCCCGTGGCTGTCATTAGTGTTCTTCATGTTGTTGTTGTTTGTAATTGTTTATGTAACATTATGCATATGTGTGAGTGTGTGACAGAGCAAGCAAAACAGTCAATGGAACGAGAAAGTAAGAGAGAGGAGAACGAATGTTGGCTGACTTTGGTAATTGGTACAAATTATGAAGGATACACTCCACTGGAAGTGACGTCAGCATGACAGCTTTCTGAAAAATTCAATCAAAACATTTTATGAGCTCGTCTCAAAGGTGAGCAAATGTTAATGGATGGTTTTACTTTTAAGTGTCTCGTAAAATTATGTGGCCAATTAGCTTGGCTATCAACTAATTTGGGAAATCCTTTTACATAAAGTTGAAGTAGTAGGATAGTTAAGCAGACGTTGAGTATTCGACGCCAAAATCGTTGGTAAAAGGAGCTTAGAAAATCCGAAATTCTTTAACCCAAAATAACCATTTAGAAACCGATTCATGGATAACGAATTGTTTCATTGTTTCAGAGAAAAATTCAAAGTTTTTTTTTTAATTTGGACTCGATTTTAAATATTTAATTGAGTGTCATACATAAGTATAATTCTGTCTAAGTAATCATTGAACTGATTTTAAACTAAATAATTTTTTTTTAATATTTATTGTTTTTTTTCCTATTTTTAGGCCTATCTTTTAGAAACCGAAACCTTACTGGCATTTCGAACCGAAACTTAGAAGAAACCGTCGACCATTAAAAAAACGATATAACAAAATTGTACGTAACCATTAACCGAAAACCAAAACTCGACCATAACCGTAACTGAAACCTTTATTTGTTTAGGTTTAAGTCCCTAATTACTTATGACAATATTAAAAAGCTACTAGAGCAAAATTACAAAATTTTAATTTTTTATATTCTACTTTTTTATATTTTTTGTGACATTCTTATTTACTAACCATTCATTATCACTTTTATCTACCTCGCCTTGCATGAGTGAAACGATATTTAATTTAAAATGATATGATATTCAACGAGATAAGTATATGTATGTCTTAAAATAATTAAATTTTTCTTTTTTTGAAATTTTCCTCAAAGTAACACAAATTGAGTCTATATATACACAACATGTATTGATTCCATTTTACATATGTATTCATTTACTTCTCATTTACAATTAAGTAATTAATCAACCTATTAACCTAATACACAACGTTTTAAAACATTTGTTTGAATAACAAAATAATTACAGCTTTTTGTTATGCTGATTAATTCGCATTTAAAAATGTATTCAAATTACATGACTAAACGAGTTTATTATTACCATAAATGTTATACTTTCTGTTTTTTTTTTAACCAAAATGGCTTCCTTGTTAAGATTAATCTTCATTTAACGATATTCAAAGGGATAAGGTCGATAATTATAGTATATAGTTATTATAGTATTTTAGTAATATTTTATTTGATAACCATCCCTAACTTGACCCTCTTCTTGGCCACAACAACCATAGCTCTAAGAAAAGTTTACAGCATTATATTACATTCGGTATACAAGCTACTCTCTAAATGTTAAAGTCAAAATTATTAAGTCTTCCTAGCTACGCTAACATAATCACAAAGTCAAAAGGCAAACAAACTTTAGACTTTAAGTGCATTTGCAGAAACTATTCACAATTGGTCGGCACTTGGCAACTTTACATTGGCCACTTGGCTGCGTAATTACCAAGCTCATTTGAATGCATAAACACACACACACACACACACACAGAAAGTCATCAAAGTCACATAAGTAATTCATTAGCAAGTGAATTTAAAAATATTCAAAATATTGCACACAAATAAGCTGACCATAAACATACAAACACACATGCACATTCTGCAGGGTTTCAGTTTTTGTTGCCTATTTAGCGGCGCAAATATTTGGTTTGTCAGACAACACGCACTCACCCACATACGAGTACTGTGAATGTCTGGCATGGATTTAACTTAACCCCAGCATATCATTGGCCCCCTTTTTTCACCTTTCCCCCTTGCCTCTATTGGCGTTCCCTTGCCACATTTACTCATTAGCATTATTGCCTGGCTTCACTGTTTGTTTGTCTCTGTTGGTTTCTTTCTGTAGAATTCTCTTTCCCTTTTTGCTCCGCTCTCCTCTCTCGGCGGGCAAATGAGAATTTCATTAACGTTATTAATATTTTCATTGTTGAGCATTTTGCATGCCTTCCAGCTGACACACCCCCTTACTCCCACAGTATATGTGGCAGAGTAATAACTTGATTATGATGTTTGTTGACTTGCGTTTGTTTTTTTTATTCCTGACTTTTTGTGCTTTTCTGTTTTTTTGCTTTTTGTTTTACATTTTTCATGGCTTAATAATTGCTCATTTCACTTGCAGCTGCCTTTTGTTTACTTTGTATTCGTTGTTGTTAACAATTATGAGGCCACTTAAATAAATTTTATTGCTGCCAGGCATTGTCCCGTCCGCCTACAAAACAAATTGACAATTATTTCGCTCGTTGGCCTGGCCCAAAATGACAAACGAGCGGCCAAAAAGTTTTCATGCCATTTATTAGCTAGAAAGTTTTATGGGTGTGATTTTGATTTAGCTTCGGGCCAATTCCTGCTAGGTGGTATGAACAGAAGTCAAAGCAGCAGCACCACCATTTCAATCCTGGCTAATGAAGTTCTCAATGGCCGAACAGTTGAGCTAAGTTTTTGGCGAACAATTGAGAAGAAATCGTCCTGAAGAAGAAGTGGCCAAAACTTGGCATTTGAGTTATGAATGGTATATTTATCTTTAGTTACATTTTAATGGTAAAAGAGCAGTAAGAAGAAGTTATACCTGATAATTTTAATTACTACAATAAGCAAAACTAATGACTCTGCGGGTCACCTCAAAGATAAATTATCTAATCTATTAAAGAACAAGTGTATTTATAATCTTCTTCATAATTTGCAAAGTTTAATTAATTTTATACCGAAGAGAAATTGCCCTCAGCATAGTTCTGGGAAACGCTTAAAAGTCTATAAGAAAAGGTCATGAAAGTAAATTAATTACAGTACTAAGAAAACATTAAAACAGGATAAAATTTAACAACAGTCCAAGAATGAGTAAAATTTTGTTTAAGAAAGTATTTTGATAATCGAGTTATGAAAGTTCGAATTATTGGAGTCCGTATATATATAAGTCCTTATAATATATAAGATTATCGGACTTAACAATTCGATTACTTCCTGTTTCATGGAAATTTAGATATATGGTATATATGTTATCATTTGAATTATTCGCATATTCTGCAACTTTAAGCCGTATTTGCAAATCCCGTCTTAGTGTTTGCCCAAATTTAAGTTTGTCTTAAATTTCGAAATTAAATTAAAAATATGTTGTGTTAAATATGCAAAAAGATTATATTTTATAAAATTACACCAGTTCATATTTAATTGCAGAATTAAGAGTTCTTTCTTTCAATGTATTGGTCACATGGATCGTCACTAGATAGTTGAATAATCTCACAGGTTTCCACTTAATTTTACAGTTCTTAACTCAACCATATATTGCTTTAAAACACGTTGTCCCACACAGCCAATTAATTATGACCATGTCACGTTTTAATTGCCGTGACGTTGTCAGAGATTCGATTAATTTAGTTAGTTGACATTCACGTGTTAAATAAAAGTGTATTTGCATACTTTTTGACATTGGTTAGCCATAATTTTTATAAAAATGCAATTAAATTGATTAAACATTGATTTTACTTACCATTGTTGGCAGTGGAGCCTCCAACGCTGCTGACGCCACCGTCGCTGCTCAGCGCTAAGGATCTCAATGTCTCGGATACGAGAAGAATTGTGAGAATGCCATAAAGATGATTCAACATGTTGCCAAAAAAAATTATAAGTGTATACCACAGTGTGTCAATATTTTAGTGATTATTTTTTCAAATGATTTCAATCAACGCGCACTTTTTATCATCGCACTCTTATTTAATTTGTTTTGTATCGTTTTTTAATTGTTCAATTTATGTTTCGGTTTATTTAAATGTAGCACATTTAATTGATCATTTTTTTGCTGTGTGCTGCAAATAGACGGGAAAAGAATTAATTAAATATGATGGCATATTTTTATCAATAACGCACATAAATTTTCTGTTAAATTAAAGGACATGCTCCAATTTGCCTGTATTTAATATACAACCGACAAAGGCCGACTCTGCTTATTTATTTGTTGTCCCCTCTCCAACCGACAAAGACAACAATGACTGGGTAGGATGGGGAAAAATCAGTGCAAATTCTTGATTGAATTTCGCCTGACGTAAGCGGATTAAAAAGAAATTCTATGAAGAAAAAAAGACAAATAAAAAAAACAAAAGCAAAAACGAAAATAATAATAAACCGAAGCATAAAACAAAAATAACGGGCAAGTCATAAAAACGCAGCAGACAAATGAAAGCCAAAGCGTTCAGCTTGATGGAAAGCGGGCAGTCAGCACATACAAAAGGATAAGGGCCTTGGCAAAGGATTCTCTTCTATGTCCAGACAGACACCGTCTGCCTGACTTAATTCCCAGCAACTTCCGACACGTACTCTATAACTCCAATGGACTCCACTGTAATTACTTTAACTAACTGTGAAATCAAAGCGTGTATGGAATGTTAAAGTCTTGATTTAAAGCTCAGCTCAAACCAGTTTCAATTAACAAGTCCATTTTTTCCTTCATAATATTTACCTTTTTTAAGAGTTGTCTACCTTTATTCATTTCCTCAACTGTCGCCTCAAGTGGAACCTAATCAACCGGCTGGCTATATAAAATTTGCTGGTAAATGCAGCTCCAAGTACGAAACATTATAAACTGCTGTCCAACAGCTACCCACAGCCAATAACTTGGTCGGTTGTCCAGCACTTGGGGAAACGCTTAAACACCCTCTCACCCTGGATACTACAGCATCAGTCCTTGAAGCCAAGCAAATGCCACGGCCATCATCATCATCAAATCCCTCGTCAGGCGTCTCCCATAGTCTCTTGGCGCCATCGCTCTGATTTGCTTTGCTTTCCCGTTAGCCTTTGCATATATGACAGGAGATGCTACACTGAAGCTGGCCTTACACATGCATATATACATATATACCCTGTACCCGAGGGGGTATTACGATAATGTATTAGAGCGATGTAAAAGCATAAGATTAATACTTTTCTGTGATCATAAATCAGAAGATTTATGAAACGTAATGTATAAAATATTACAAAATCATCTTCGAAAGCTAAAGCGAACAGACAGAAATAAATTTTGTCTTTTTTTTTGTTTGTAACAAGAACATTAAAGTATAAATCAATTTTGATACAAAAAATTAAGACATTTAATAACACTAAGCATAGAATTTAAATAAAGCATTGATTAGTAATATTCATTTTCATTTAAATTGGCAAGGACAGTAAATTAGAGCAAAAAAAAATAAAAAACTTGGCTCCCTTAAACAAACAAAAGTTATAAACACATTTTTAACGCCTTAAAACTGTCTCAATTTCATCCCATTTTTAAGAATAAATAATGTCAAATATCGTTGACAAATAGAAATACAAGATAAATCGAAATATTATAATAAATTCTTTGAAAATTTAAAAGTCTTGAAGAATTAAATATAATCTTAGATTAATGCACCTAATCTTAATACTTTATGTATAAGTAGAAAGAGAGTTCAGTCAATCGATTGGGAATGGAGTAGCTGGAATGAGTCCAATGAATGTTGTATAATATCAAAAAAGAAAGAGAAAGAGTGGAAGGGACAGAGACAGAGGAACAGATTTTTAAATTTTACAACTTTAAAGAGTATCTCAAAGTCAATTAACTTGTACTGCAGTTTTCTTATTTGACATTTTCTTTTATGTCTGTTCGTGTCATAAGCGCAAAGCAATTTGCTCCGTCAGCTGTAGTTTTGACTCCTCCCGCTCCTGAGCCTCTCATCCACATCCTCCCCATATTTCCATTTCCTCCCATTCATTGCAAGTTTCACCCTATTGCAATATGAATGCATTTCAATTAAAATTCTGGCGATGCTTTCTTAACAACAGCTGTTGTGGTTTTTCCGCTATGTTTGTTTGTTGTTTTCTTCTTGTTTAGTTTTATTTTATTTTGTTGATATGTTCTGTTTGTCTTTCGTCTAAGTTATTGCAATCAATTTGTAAACTTAATTGAATTTTGGCACATCTTTACCTTCACGTCCACTACGACTCTTAAAGCCACCGCTGAAAACTGGCAATTTACCTAAAAGTATTCAAACATATCGTATGTAAAAGAGAGATATGTTTACATGTGTGGCATGTCTATTAGCCGCCAGAGCAGGCACACTATTCTCCTCCTACGGACCAACCTCATCCTGTACAGTGTACACACTCCAGTGGTTTGCATATTTTTTACAATCCAACGATTTGGGGGCTCAACTTAGAGAGGAACGATATTTAAGTTTAAAAAAAAACATGATTTCAGTGCGAGTTAATATTTAATACGATATCACTTTCGACGGCAGTCCACACTAGTGGCTAAAGTACACCCCAATAACATATTAAGCTATCTTATTTGATTTAGAACGATGTGCTTTCAATTAGAGTTCTCTATGATCTAGTCAGTATAATTTGAGATCTACATATGTGTATATTAACTAATTCTAAAATATAAATATTTGTAATACGTTATTCTTTTTTCAATAAAATTGTTACTTTCTTTTTTATTAGGCTGTTTAATATTTCTACATTCTGCTAATCAATAAAAACTCAATATGCTGTCAACTATGTATTTTTTAATAAAATAACTAATTAATATCGATAATATCGATTATTGATACGATATAGATATATTTATTACGTTATAACATTTAAGATAGGATGTTGCATGTGATATTTTTCACTACATAAATATTGACTTATTCTTGCCGATACACATCCCTAGCTCAACAAACTACGGTACCAACTAGACCTGGCCGAGATCACCCACATGCACTCACTGGAAGCAAGCAGCAAGCTTTTTGTATTATTGCCAAAAGTTATTATGCCGTGGCATTCCATATATTTATTTCGCTTTGTGTTGGATACTTTGCGGCTGGATGAAAGTTGTACCATTTTCCTTTTTTTATTCTCTACTTTTTTTGTATTTGTTTGCTTGAAGAAGTTTAAGCGCGTGATTTTTGCAATTTGGCTAATAGCGAAAAGTCAACGCAGCGCCGTCGGCTTTGAATGGCCACTGACAGTGAGTAATGGTAGATAGAGACAGATGGGGTAATGGGGACAGTCTCTTCCTCTTACTCACCTCCTGATCCACATAGTCAGCGCATTTAAATCAATATTAATAGCTATGTTTACGCCCCCGCAGGCAATTGCAAGGATGCAACTGCCAACCGGCAACTCCAATTGAAGATTTACCTTCTTTTTCATCTCTTTTTTTTATTCTTAATTTTTTGTATTTTGTTCTTATTGTATTCTTTGGCAAAATGCACGCCCGACTGAGGCCAGGAAGCCAGCAAGAAGAAGTTATGTGGAACGGAGGGGAATGCGTATGCAGGACTTTCCTCCTGCCAAGTTCTGCATTCAGTCGCTTGTGCATAATAAATCAATTTACATTTTCTCTCGCCACACGCAAAAATGAAATGCAAATAACGGCAACAAACCATGAACGTTGCAGTATATGAGGCAGCAGCAACGGTTCTGCAAGAGGCACGGAAAGGGGCACAGAATGAGGCAGGAGTTGAGGAATGGACTGAGGCAGAGGCAGAAGCAGAAGCAGAGGAGACGGCACCACTTTTCACCGCAGAGATTTACGCGCACTTAAATCACAGCCACCAGAATTGATCGCCATCAATGTACGGCAGCAGCAGCATCAAGAAATACATGGAACAATTCACACTTAAAAAGTGTTCGACTTGAAAATACCTTGTAAATAAAGTTACCTAACTATCAATAACAGTACTACTAACATCTTCAAGAAGTTTCAATTTACTAGCATTTAACATAAGCTGCATAAATTATTTATACCCTTTAATATTTTCTGTATATACAGGGTATCAGCAATGGCAAAAGCAATGCCAGGAAGTTGGCATGGGAACTGGCGACACCGGTAGTTGGCCATTTGGTGAAAGTCGAAGAGTTTTCACTTAAAGTGACACTTAATGAGCATAAAATATGTTAAATACCAGATAATGTTGTTATTGTCCAGAGAGAGAATGAGAGAGAGAGAGATAGAGCGGGACAATGAGTGATTTGGGTATTATGCAAAATCATTGATGTACATCAACAGTTGCCCATTACCAGATCATGGCTCAATCATGACAATTGTATATTGTGATGCAATGAAGAATAACAGGAAATATATTGAAAGCAAATCAATTTTCGTCAATGTCTTTGCAAGTTTTAAAAGCCATTAGCATGCTTAAATCCTATTCGAACCCAATTTCTTATTTTTTGTAAAATTGCATTAGTTTTTATGTACATAGTTGTAATGCATGGCACCAAATAGGTTGAAATAGATACAGTAGGCGCTCGCAAATTAAAACCACTTTGTTTTCAAGTTAATTCTAAAATTCAAGTTTCCGGACAATTTTTTTATTTAAATATAAATGAAAAATGAAAAAGAATTACTTTTAAACATTTTGTTTTTTTACTTTATTTAATTTAATACAACTAAGTGAACGAAATTTTTCGGAAAATTCTAGTTTGTGAAATTCCACTTTTAAATTTGGTTCACTTTTGACAAAAGTTTTATAGAAAAGGCCGGTTGCCATATTGAATTTTGAAGAAATTCCTCGATAAAATTAGATTATTTCCTGCAAAATTATGGAAGTTCAACCGTTCGTTTAATAATTTTTCCCAAACTAATATACTTTAAGTTGCAATATAGAGAACAAGTCAATTAACTACAAATTAGAATCTAGAGAGCAAATACAAAAATATTATATATATCCACATTAATATTGGTAAAGTTTTAAGAAAACTATGTAAGTTTATGAAATTTGTAAATGTAAAAACTTTAAAAATCACAAACTTTAGATTAGGGTTTACTGTTTCTAAGATAAACAGAATATTTGAAACTTTTTATAGTAGGAAAGTTGTTTCTTTTCAAACAACTTGTTGTAACTCTCTGAATCTAATTTTAATGCTTAATTAAAAATGCTATTGACTGCAATGCTCGACAAAATGCAATTTTCGAAATGCAATAAGAATGATAATTACTATGGCTGTTCCTTTTGCAATTAAACCACAATGCAATATGTAAGTTTTGAAGCTCAGAGACACACACTTACAATAGAACTTAATGCTGTGGCTAGTCTAGTGTTAAATTTGAAACATTTGTTGAAAGTAAAGTTGGCATTAAGTTTTCAGCAATGAAATGCGTGATTTTTCATGCGAATAGTTTTCGCAGACGTAGTAAAACTTGCTAAAGAGTTTAATACGATGGTATTGCCATGGGGAGCAAAGTGTAAACAACAAAGGGAGTGTTTTGGAAAGGGGAAGGACGGCAAGTCGAAGTGAAGATTGCTCAAGTTGTGGAGGAGGCGGCAACGGAAGCTGCATATAAACAACAAAGCGATGCCAATGCACAAAAGGCAACATTTTGCAGCGCTTTGGTGCAGCACGCATTAATAAACAAAGCAGACAGCAAAAGTGTTTAATAACTCACTGTGGGCAAAGAGTAAAGGGTGAAATGTGGAGGGAAAATGCTTCAACTGCAAATGGGCGTATAAGTAACTAGATGCCAAACATGAGAAACATCTGCAACAGCAGCTGTTTGCTGTCTATTTGATGTTGATTTGTTTCGATGAAACGAGTACTTATTAGAAGGAGGACACAAACGGGTTGAAAATTATCAGACGGATTTGATAGATTTGACTTATTTCAAAGCATGTTTATGACCAATAAACATATTAGCTTTTAATTTATCTAATTGTTACGTTTCCACTCATTACCCTTTAACGTTGTCTAAGTTGTAAATCATTTGAATAATTTTCTGTATTTGAATTATTCTAAACAATGAATAGGAGCAATATGGGAAAACGATTTTAATATATCAAACTGGTAACCAAATGTACATTGTAGCTTTTCCTAAAAGGAGTTCTCTTTATTTTCAATTTTTTTCCAATTTCTTCCTATTTTGAATAGATAGTTAATTGAATAACTTTAGTTTTTTCTCACTTTCTTGCGCTCTTTCTAGACACAATGTCCTTACATTGTGATCCTCACTAAATTTATACCCATGATCACCTAACATATACTCGCAATTCACTTATCGTTAAACTAAGTCCACTGTATATTTAACAGTCCAAATTCGATATTCCAAATTCATTTATATTCAGCTATAATCTTTTTTAGGATGCTGAAATATTGGTTTAACAATTTAGCCTTCAATTTACAATTTCGCAAAAAGTTCACATACGATACTTTTGAAAAATGCGTCGTACATCGTATACGCAATATATGTGTGATCCTTAAAGATCATTGACCTTTTGCGCTTATATTGTTTTGATTGCAATCCTTCTTACTTCAACTTAGTTTTTTCCCCTTCAATTTGTTTTGTTAACTCACCAAGTGTCAGTGTCTTGAGAAAGAAAGGGGTCTGCAGCCGGATAATAATGTTTTCTTTTATAAATAGATAAACGAGACGAGAGCTCGACGCATTGTCATGTTTTGTCGCTGATCTGTTTTTGCAACATTTGAACAAGAACTTAATTAGGTAGACGCGATAGAGACGATAGACATAGACACATTGACGCCGACGCCGGCAGATACGCTGTTTTAACGCACACACACACCCACAAATAGAAAGCGATAGAGACGAGAGAGAGATTGGAAAGCAAGTGCTTAAAATAACAGAATGACTAATTAATGGGAAGCAGCTTGCAATCTCAATTGCAATTACTATTACAATTACAATATTATGATTACTATTCCTGTTGCCCACTGCATATAAACAACAACACAACCAACGAAATTCGCGTCTATAAGGACACCACAAAACAGAACCGAACCATACACAACCGAAAACAAGAGAGCGACATATATGTGGAAGACAACCGCACGCAACGACAGCCGATTTGGCACTGAAACGAAGCAAACGAACTACAAAACAACCGAACGAACAGCAGCATCACCATTACCCGAAGTTAAACCCGAAGCCAAAGACGGACACGAGACAAAAATGCAGACTGAAAGCATCGTTTGTTGGTCTTCGTCGCATCGTCGCTTCGGATGAGGCTCATCAAGGTGCTTAGTCCCAATACAGTTTTAGTAAAATACGATTGGATAAGCAGATGGCATCATGTGTTCTATTATTCCATTTGAAAGGTAATTCACTTTTCATACATGTCCGTAAATAGAACAAAAACTATATATGTAATGCTGCACAAATTCATCTCTTCTTTGATTATTAATCCTTTGTAGCTTATCCATTATCCTATTACCTTAATTTTTAAGGACAATAGACTCTCATATTCCATTCCTTATGGACAATTGGAGAAACAGAACTGTCTTATAATAAAACTTCTGTTGTTATGCATTCTGTTGAAAGTTTGTTTATGTTGACTCCCAATTTAAAGTAGGATTTTCTAAAAATAAATAGAAAACTTTTAAATAATTTTAACTTCTGTGTTGTATGCATTTGACATCTGTATGTTATGGGAATTGTTGTGCTGCACCCCTCCACATTAGTTTCAAGTAATACACAACACATTCAGCACATGTGCAGACATCTAGAGTGCATTTGTTTTTATTTTGTTTTATGCTTTCACCCTTCTTACGGGTCTAAATAGAAGAGATCAGCGTTTGGAAAAAAACTTTCATCAAAATGTGGACAAGTGAAGTAATCGCTGACTGATCTTTTTCCTATGTCAGTCTGGCAAATGGTCTGGCATTCAAAACGTAAACAAGTGTTGTTTTTGCAGGGCTTTAACATTTCCGTCTATGCATTTAACATGCACATGTTAGTTTTAATAGCCGTTGGGGTCTTGAAAGCGTTCAAATTGTTTTGAATTATGCCAGTGCGTTACTAAATTTAAATGGATTTTGAAAGATATTTTAAACAAAATATTATGATACAAGCGTGTCGAAATTTATAGCTTACATGTGAGTGAAATATGTAGAAGGCTTAAAACAATAAATTTATTATGGGAGTAAGCAAGAAAAGACTTTAAGAATTGTTTTTCCAGAAAATATTAAATGCGGAATCAGTAAAAACTCCTTTACTATCATCACAATTTTTAACATTACTGTAATAAATGGAAGTTCACAAGGAATACACTTGCTAGGAAGACCTTTACTGTCAACCTACTTAATTTTGAGTATAAAAAATTCTATTTACAATGGAAGTAAGCAAGAAATGGCTCTTAAATTTGTTTAATATACAAGTATTACAAAAATTGATACTTAATCTGCAGGAAGTCCTTTACTATCATTTGAACTGATAACATTACAGTAAATTTCACAGAGGACTCGAAAAGTCTCTTTCACTGTTGAGCTAGCAGCATAACCCCAAGCCGAATCAACATTACAGAAAGCTCAACAGGAAACAGGCAGTAACAGTGTCATGTTAGCTACACCCCCTAACAGTTATTTTGATGTTACGGTAGACAATTTACCGTTATTACCCCTAAGAGTTAACAGGAGCTTTTACAGATGCTTGAAAAGCGACTCAGTTAAGCTTGTAGCTTTTAAAGCTTTATGACTTTACATAGTAAGTAAGAAAGCTTTCAACACTTGACGCTTCCTTTTTGACTTCAGCAAGTGACAGTTCAAAAGCGAACGGTAAAAACAACGAATACCCAAACAGCTGACTGTCAAAAGTCACCCCACCCCGCCAAAATAGATGTCAGCTGGAACTACAACAGAAACTTAGAGTCCCTTGGCTGCGACTGTTTCAGTTTACACACGAATGGAACAGAGTGGAATCATGCGGTGCGTCACCAAGTGACGTTCGCACGTAGGCAAAACAGTTACGCGTGTCTCGCTCTCTGTGTGCATGTGCATTTGAAAGTGTGAGAGTGAGTGTGAAAGTGTGAGTGCGAGTGTGTGTGGAAGGAGTAACATTGAAAAACGCTCAAGCCAGACAATAGCCAAAATAAAAGGAAGAAGGAAAAAGTGACAAAGTGAGCCTTGACCTGAACCAATGCAAGTGCAAAAGCTACAATAACAGCAACAAACAACAAACAAAAGAATCAAACAAGCAAACAAATCAAGGAGCAGAAAGTAGTAGTAAAAGGGTAGGCGTGTCATGACGCCCACTCCGAGTCAATTAATCCACACAACTGGAAGAACTACGAGTAGTAAAACAACGTGAAATTGTTGGCGCATGAGAAGGAGCGAAAGTTTAAACAAAAAACTGTGGCACAATTGGCGGCCTTGCAACAGCCGTGGAGCATGGGTTCATGCCTCGGCAGCTGTGTTGCCACCACCTCCACCTCCGCCGCCAACTCTGCCTCCAACTCCAATTCGACAGCCTCATCGTCTTCCTCATCGGCCAGCTCCACGACCTGCGTTACGGCTGCCGCCAACAGCTGGTATCTGTGGTAAGCCTCAACGTGCCCCTGGCATTTGCCAGCCACCACCCACCTGCCACAGCACTCTTCACATACATAGACACACACAGTTAATTAAAATTTCATTTTGTTTACTTTGGGCTTTGGCTCGCACAAAAGTATGCTATGCCTTGGCAAATCCAATAAGCGTGTTGCCTGAGTCGCCAATCAATACCAGCTTAAAAAGGGGGAGTATAAAGGGAAAGAGGAGGTCCCCTAATTAGCACAATTCATGCACGGTACTCTTTATATACACCTTTAACTTTAAATTGCTTTTGCAAAACATATAATAATTTGTGTCCAGCGTGAACTGTGAGTTTCCACTCCTCACCCGGCAGGGTCAACAGCCTAAAAGTAAAACTCGCTTGAGTGCGTGTTGCCTACCACAAACAATGACCGAAAGGGGCTTCACTAGCCCTATATATGCATACAGGGGAAAGCATAAGCAACAACTCAAACGAAAGGCATTTCCGTTGTGACACCCGTTTGATACCCTCCATGAAGCTTGCCAACATGCAACTGTTATTATGTGTTGGTTATTGACCAAATATTTAGAACAGTTTAATGGATATTTGTAAAATCAAATGCTACCAAAGCAACTTCTTTTTAAATAGAATTGTTTGTTAATGAGTCATTGACAGTATAATTAATTAGAATTTCAGCAGAATAGTCATGCACTAAATTGTTGACTAAAAATACCACAGTTTTATGGACAATTCCAAATTAAGTATCAACAGTATACATAATTTATAATAGAGTTTGCCATTTTGATTTTTTATCCATAACATTTTCAAAGTGCTTTTGTTATTAAGTTTATTATGTGCCAGTTATAAACTAAATATTTAGTTCTGTTTTGTTAATACTTCTTAGTCTTAGTTCTAACAAAATAATTTGGTTTTTAAAACATTTGTTTGCAGTTGTGACTTTACTTTAACTTTAACAGCATTTTCGTAAAATGTTCATATACAAAATTGTTAACTTAACATTTTGAAGAAATTTGTGGAGAGTTCTAAAAATAGCTTTTACCAAATTTGGGTTTTTTATTAGTTTTGTTTGTTGTTGAAATTTGAATTTTAATCAACAGAATATTTATCCGATATTTCAATATTATCTAGCTTTATGATAGAAATTCCTTAAAAGACTAACAAAGATTTGCAAGCATTTTCTTCAACGATAATGTTTATAAAAATAGTACTATAATCAATGTTTATAAGTTTTTTTTCGCTCAAAATGAATAAAGATAAGTTTTAAGTTTAAGTTTTAAATTAAAGCCATCAATTGGCTGTGTGGGAATCTTTCCCAGTGTTGTTGTATATCCTTTTGATAGAAACATACCACAAACCACCTAAGGCTGTATGATGTCAATAATTACTTTCAATACATACATGTTACAAAGAGATTGCGAACTACATTATATGCCGGATAAGTGTATAGACACAGTGCACCACAAACTAATTGCATTTGTCCTCCCCTTTCAGGAGGCATCCCCGAGCGAGAGGCAGAGCGAGAGCAGCTGTTGTAGATGAACCGGAAGTGGAGCTACTATCGAATACCAGTGAACGCTGCCAGCGACGTGGCCTTGTCTATCGAATATTGAAGTTTAAGCGGAAGCAACAATGCCCACAGTTCCTGGACAGGTATTGGGAACAGCAACCCAGCTATGCGAAGCTGCAGACTGACAGGTAAGTTTGTCCAGCGGAAAGAGGAAGACCTTATTAACTTTGTCTCATTTCTTTCCAGTGCACTGACGGATATACAGCTACAGAATCTGGACGTGCATAAACTGCTCAATGCCACAACGACTCCCAACAAGGAGACCGAGCTGCAAAGCTATGTCCGCTTGGCAAGTTCAAGGGCCAGCTCATCTCTTGATCTGGAATGGGAACATGAGTACTCTCAGCTGAGACAGTATCAGCAGCGGCAGCAAAAGGAGCAACAGCATCAACAACCCCTGCAGGACACCCCACCCATGGTGGCATCCCAGCCACGCTACGCTTCCCTGGACCAATTAACGACGGCTGCATCGTTGGCCGCCAGCCATGGACGTTATCATTCAGTGGCACGTCAGGCTCGACTGGGTGGTCAACGTTATGGTGGCTCCTTTACGCGGACATCCTGTTGCTCCTCCACACAGAACTCCTGGTCACACATATCCACACCCGAGTCACTCGAATGGGATGTGGATGCAGAGCAGGAACAGCAACGTCAACTGCGTCAGGAGGATGATAACTTGGATGAGGAGACACTCAAGCTGCTCCACCAAATCGAACAACTCAAGCATCATGTCCTACAGGAAACAGGCGATGGTTTGAGCATGGGCGCAGCTCCAGCTGTGGGCGTTGGTGTAGGCGTGGCTGTTGAGGAGCTCACCGAAGGTCTTCAGTTTCGTGCGTCCCACTTTGGTGTGGCAAATGCAACGGAGCTGGAGGCTCACATAAGTTGATTGACGCAAAATTAATGTAAATAAGTCGTATAGAAATGTAGACATAGCATACGAGAGACCTACGAAAGACCTATGAGGCATGTTAAGATATCTAAAATAATTACCACTAAAAGTACAGGAAAGAATCTTGGGAGTGCTTCGAAAAAAAAAATTCTAACAAAATTTACGCAGAAAGAATATTCTTTTTATAAATTTCCAGATGATTTTTATCATCTTTCAATCTCAATCAACACTCTCAATCTTTTTAGAATCTAAAAAAAACACTTAAGCAGACTTCTCTCCCTTTTTACTTTAAGTTTTCTAAAGTAATGAACAGCTGGAGAAAAACTTACAAATGTGTTTCCTACAGAATTTGCTTGATTTATTGAAACAATAAGTATCTATGAATATTCTAAAAACTGTGAATATAACTTTTTCTCTCTTTCCTTTAAGAAGTGTTTCCAAAAAATCTTCCAAGGTTCAAGCCAAGGAAAAAATTATCCTTCAACGAATTTTCGGTTGATTTTATTTCATGAAATAATCTCTAAATATAATTTATTAAATTTACACAAAAATTTTATTTATTTTTCAGTTTTTCTCTTTCGTTTAAGTGAACTTTAAGTTATTTTATGTAGTGCCCAACTGCAGAGAATCTTGGAAGAATTTTTAAAATTTGCTCAGATGATGTATTTATAAGGTCTAAATTTGTTTTAATTTCTCAGAGCATTCCCCCACCATAAGTTATCTAATCTAATGACCAACTGCAGAGAATCATGGGAGTGTTCCCAAAAGAGCTTTCAAAATTTACTTAGACCATATTCATGTTATAAATCTCAAGTTGATATATTTTGTCTGTAAACTCTTCAAAATATGTAGAGTGTGTAAAAACATAACGAAATAATTTCTCTCTATTTGTCCATAAGAACATTAAGTTATTTTTAAGGTGTCTACGATTATAAGTGCGATAAAAGAGTCTCAAACAAAGTTATATAGCGATTTAAGTGCCTGACAAAAAAAAAACATTAAATTTCCTTTTCCCTCTCATAAGAAGTAAACCCAATTTAAGGCCTTGAAAAAAAAGGCCTGACAAAAAAAAACATTAAATTTCCTTTTCCCTCTCATAAGAAGTAAACCCAATTTAAGGCCTTCAAAATTCATATCTTAAAAAATCTTTTTGCACCAAAAACAACACTCGTTATGTTTCTAAATGTTTATGCTAAATGCAGTTGAGAATTGGATGACAAATGATCAAAATACAGTTGCTAATTATATATTTTCAAAGTTTATTAGACAAAATGCAAAACCAAATACAAAGGTTCGTCCTTATAGAGCGAGTATAACACATGTATCTATGTATATTTAGTAGTAGTAGATGAGGTCAACTGTGACCCGATCCACAAACAAAACAAACTTACAACTTTTCCTTTAAGACTAAACTAACAGATTAAAGAAACGTTTGTAGAATTTTGTTGTGCTTCCCCCATTTGTGAATTATTTGTTTGGGTTTCGTTTTGGGATTCAAGTCTTTCATGGCAGTTCTTGGTTTGAATCCTAACCGAAGATGTCGGTTATTTTATTCTTAATTTTATCAAGGGTGCTAGCTTTCGTCTAAAATGGATAAAGAGGTTAGTGAAAGTAATTAAACTTAAGATTATTTATAACTTACCGTTGCTTCAACTGGCTTTGAATCGTGCAATTGGCCATAATTGGAACCGTAGGAGTGTCCATAGCCTTGACCCGTCAAATCCTCAACCTGCTGTTGTCCCAAGTCATCATTATCCAGCAGCAACTGTTGCTGCTGCTGGCCACCATCACTGCCCAGCTGATAGTTGGAATTCCAATCGGTTTCTTCTTGTTGCTGTTGCTGTCCACCATCCTCATTCCAGCCCAAGTCCACCTGCTGCTGTTGTCCCAGATCATCAACCTCCACTTGCTGCTGCAATCCTGGCTCGTCGCCTGCGGCACGACTCCACTTGCCCAGCTTAGCACTGGCACTCGCCGATGATCCAGTTGGTCCTCCGCTGGCCGAGGCAGATGCACTACCAACTGGCACATTGATGGTATAATCTGTGCGACGATATTCATAGCCGCCACTTGGAGAGCTTCGCTGATAGGGCAGAGGAGCAGGTGTGGACAATATGGGCATAGGCTTTGGTAGAGGCTTAGGGGTCTCACCCTCTAAACCGGGCTCCTCGTCTTCGTTGTCGTCCTCCTCATAGACATGAGGGGGTTGATCACCACGATCCTTGGAGAAGATTGGTTTATTCACAGCAGAGGCATCGGCTGTACCCGGATCCACAATGTATCCACCATTATTATCAGTGGTGGGTAAATCAATTAAACCCTGACTGAGCAGGTACAAGGTACGACGCCAGATGCTCAGCTCCTGACCATATTTACTGTACTTCGTCTGCAACTTCTGCAATCTCCAGTGCTGCTTAGTTTCCCAACTCTGAGTCTCCGTCTCCGTCAAGAGCTTGCGATGATTCAAGTAGGTCAGATAATGGAGCTCATCATCTCGGAACTGCTGGAGTTCGGTGAGATTCATGCCATAGTAATTAGCCACCGCCATGATGCGTTCAAACTCCTTGATCTGCCACGCCTTCAACTCGTGCAAGGAAATCAGATACTGTTGAGCCAATCTCTGAAGCTTCTCTTCATCCTGACGCTGCCAATCGCGCAATTGACGCAATGTCATGTTCTGGGTGCCAATGAATTCGTAGAGACGATCCCGCTCCTTCTGCTGCCAGGAGGTGAGCACATTGAGGCGACGATGTTCGAGCAGCTGCTCCTTGGCCATGTTACCCACATGGATGCGTTGAACGGGCGCCAATTGATGCAGTCCAACACCATAGAGGCGTGCCAAGTCATTCTGATAGCCGCTGTCCAGGGAAATGAGTTCCAGAAGCTCCTGATCAGTGATTATCACGCTGGCACCAATCTGACGCAGACGTTGACGTTCCTGCTCCTTCCAATCACTGCCCACAACGGTGCCGTCTACAATGAGACCCATATCCGCCAATCTCTGCAGCTTCTCGTGGATAAAGACACGCAGTTCCTCAACTGTGATATGGTACTGTACCGCCAGGTTATTTACATCGCGCAGTAGGAGTTGTTCCAGAGCATTTCGATTGATGGGATGGCGGATGACGGTCTGATAGATGCGTTCTAGTTCTTTAGACTGCCACGCCAAGCCCGATCCTTGCTCAATCTTACGCAAGTCCAAGAGACGCTTCAATTCATTCTTATACCAGACCTTTAGTTCCTCAATGCTAATTTGGTACTGACGTACCACGTCTAGAAGATGCTTTTGATCATTGAGCAGCTTAAGCTGCAGCTCCTCAATGGTCCACTTCTGACGTCGGCGAAGCTGTTGATTGATCAGATCCTGGATATACTGCTGCTCCTTCAGCTGCCATTCCTCGACGGTCAAGGATCCTGTGATGAGTCCCTCCTTAGCTAGTTGTCTGGCTGAATCCTGTAGCCAGAAATGTATATCCTCGACAGTGATGTGATATTGCAGAGCCAGGCGCTCATGGGCGGGACGATTGCGGACCAAATACATCTCGAATTCCTGCCAGGTCATGGGCTTCAGACGAGTCTCACTGCGGAGTCGGGCCGTCAAATACTCCTTCCATGGCTGAGATTCACTTTGTTGATTCCAGATATTAATCTGCTCGAAGCTTATGTTGTCCTGGGGCTTCTCAATGACGCCAATGAGGGAGAGCCTTGCCGTCTCCTTCTGTACCCACTCCTCCACCTGCTCCACAGTCAAGTGATAATCGTTAACAATTCCATTCAGACGCGTCTTGTCGCGCTTCAGGAAGTCCACAAACTCCTGATAGCTGGTCGAATCCTGTTGTTGCTTCAGCCAATTGTTGAAGCCACTGCTAATCTGTTGCTGCCATTGGGTTTGTTTCTGGAACTGAACAAGTCCCGAGTCCTGGAGACGCTTCAGTTCATCGCGGAGCCAATTGTCGACTTGATCGATGCTCACATGATTTGTTTGGGATAGACTCTCAAGACGTTTATGATCTTTGGTCAGTTCACGCTCTACTTCCTCATAGCTGGCATCTTGCTGATGCTTTAAGAGCAACTCAATCAGACGCTCCTGTTCGGCAACCTGCCATTTGGTTAGATTCTCGACCTTGGCATTACCCGTTGTCTTCAGATTGATCAGTTGCTGACGCAGCCATTGCTCAATCTCTTCCACATTGACGGAATATTGATTGGCCAACTTCTGGAGGCGCTCACGCTCCTGCTGCAGCTCCATTTCAAACTCCACATAGCTGATGTGGGTCTGTTCCTTCACCAGACTCTGCAAACGTTCCAGCTCCGTAACCTGCCAGTCACTGAGCGTCTTCAACGAAGTCTCCGTGTTTCCTCTAAGACGCTTGAGTTCCTGAATCATCCACTCCTCAATTTGCACCACATTCAAACGATACTGATCCGCCAATTGATTCAGATGAGCCCGATCGGAGAGCAGTTTCTGTTCATACTCTGCCGTGGACAAACCATTCTTATACTCGGCAATCATGGACTTGATGTAATCACGCTCCACCAGTTGCCAAGCCTGTAGCTGCTCGACCTCAAACTTGCCCTTCTGGTGCAGATCCTCGATCACTTGCTTCACATACGTTTCAATCTCCATAACACTCACATGATGCTGATCCGCCAGGTTAAGCAGGAAGCGGCGATCATTTTGAACCTGTAAAGTAGAAGAAGAAACCTAAATTTTAATATCAAAGATCGTTTGATAGGTTCCTCTTTAAATTACCTTTGCCTCGAACTGCTCCAACGTGATGTTGGACTGGGATTGAAGCAAAGAGAGAATGCGTTGTTGCTCGGTTTGTTGCCAGGCTGTCAACTGCTCAATGTTGAGCTTGCCCTGTTGCTTAAGACGTTCAATCTCGGACTGCACCCAACGATCGATCTCCTCCACAGATGTGTGATATTGGAAGGCCATAGTCTGCATGTGTTCACGATCGTTGCGGAGTTCGGCTTGAAGATCCTCGGCATTCCATTGTTTGTTCTGCTTGAGCAGCGTCTCGAGACGTTCACGCTCTGCCAATTGCCAGGAGGTAAGGTTATCGATCTGCAGTTGACCCTCGTCCCGCATGCGAGCAAGTTCCTGCTTCATCCAGCTTTCGATCTCCTCCACTTGTACACTGTATTGGCGAGCCAATTTCTCGAGAAGCTCACGATCTTGACGCAAACGGGCTTCCAGTTGTTCTGTGGATTTGTATTGTTGCTGTGCGAGGTTCTTCAGATGCAAACGTTCCACTTCCTGCCAGTTGGTCAGACGCTCACTTGGCTTAAGGAGACCCATGCCAATGAAACGTTGCTCCTCCTTCTTAACAAACTGCTCAATTTCCTCAATCTGTACATTGTGCTGCATAGCCAGGCTCTGGAGACGTGCACGATCCTCGAGCAACCACTTGTGGAACTCCTCGACGGTGTAGTCCCGCTCCTGGACCATGTTGGTAAGATTGCCACGCCATTCCTGTTGCCAATTCTGCAGTCTCTGCATCTCGAGAAGACCATCCTTCTGGAGTTTCTCAATCTGCTGCTTGATCCAGAGCTCGATCTCTTCTACACGCACTTGATTCTGTTGAGCGAGGCTGTAAAGATGAGTCTGATCCTTGCCAATCTTTGTCTCCAGCTCCTCAATGGAAAGATCGTTCTTGTTGATCAGATCCAACAGACGTTGACGTTCAATCTTCTGCCAATTGTTGAGCTGCGTCTCCATATGAAGTTGTCCCTCACGCTGCAGACGATCACCCTCGGACTGAATCCATTGCTCGATCTCAGAAACCTGGACATTATAGGTCTTCGACAGATCGTTAAGACGAGCACGATCAGCCAAGAGTTTCCTCTCAAACTCATCAATGGAATATCTGTTGTGTTGAACGATCTTGGCGATCTGTTGACGCTCGGCCAGCTGCCAATCCTTAAGAGCCTCAGCCTTAAGAAGTCCCTCGCTTTGCAGGCGAATCAGTTCCTTCTTCAACCAATCCTGAATGTCCGTTACTTGGATCTGATAAGTGTTGGCCAGGTCAAAGAAGTGGGACTGATCTTTCTTGATCTTAGCCTCCAGTTGTTCCACAGTCAACGAGTTGTGCTGCACCAGAGCTTGGAGTCTCTCGCGTTCCCGTTGTTGCCATGTGACAAGCTCCTGTTGAACATCCTTAAGGAGACCCTCGGATTTGAATTTCTTAAACTCACTCTTGATCCAAGATTCAATCTCATCCACGCGCACCTTGTAGGTACGGGCAAACTGTTCCAATCGAGCACGATCATTGATAATCGAGCTCTGGAATTCCTCAATAGTCAATTGATTCTGGGCAATGATGTTGCGCAGACTTTGGCTCACTCCCAACTGCCAATCCTTGATATGACTCTCCAGCTGTTGCTGTCCAACCAGCTGCAATCTCTGCAGTTCCTCACGCTGCCATTTTTCTAGCTCATCGACTCCCACTCGGTATTTGGCTGCCAAATTCTGGACATAGCTGCGATCCTGGGCCATCTGCTGTTGCAGCTCTGTGATGCTGCCCCTATGTTGTTTCAACATGGTCTCCAGACGAGATCGCTCTGAACTTTGCCAGGCACTCAACCTGGTCACCTGTTCATTCTGTTCCTTGATCAAATCCCCGATGCGGGCAACTTCTCCACGCAGCCATTGTGTCTGGCTCTGCATGTCACCCTGATACTTGATCGACAGATCCTTCAGACGCTGCTGATCTGTGCGAATGGAGTTCTGAAGCTGGGCAATTGTGGCATTATGCTGGCGAATGAGCTCATCCAGACGCTGTTGTTCCTGGGCATTGTCTGCTATTAAGGAACTAGAGTCGGGTATCGACGGAGCTTGGATTGGGATTTGGACTTGATGACTTGGACCAAGTGAATCATTGATGTTGTTGAAGTGGACATAGAGACGCTGCAGTTCCTGGCGCTGCCATTGCTGCAGTTGATCCTGCTGGATGCCATACCTTTGTGCCAACTGACGCAACTTTACGCTATTCTCCCGCTGCCAACGATCGAACTCCTGAGTCGTGAAGCTATTTTGATGGACCAACCAGTCGAGACGACCACGCTCCTGACGTTGCCAGCTATTGGAATCCTGAACCTGTGACTGATACTGACCCAACAAGGCCTGATAACGGGCCAGTTCACGGCGATGGAACTCCTGCAAAGTGGGCAAAGTAGTCTGATAACGATGGACCACTCCAAGCAGACGATCTTCTTGCTGATGTTGCCAGTCCTCCAAGCGTTGAGGGGATGTCAAATACCAGAAGAAATGCTCACGCTCCTCTCGCTTCCATTGCTCATCACGTGGTACTGAAGATTGACCAAAGGGTTGCTGGTTATCATAGACAAGTTTACCATCCACCCAACGTTGCTGGGACTCCGAACCATCCACAGAACTAGTTCCGTCCGAGTGTGTAGTAATTGTCTTATTGAAACGCCTAACTGTCACCGTGGAACTGGAGCTGGGAGAGTTCACCTGATTGAAGGTGGGTACTGCACTAATCTGACTATAGGAAGGGGCATTGAAGGCGGCATTTCGGCTATCATCGACACTGACAACCGATCTGTAACCCATAACCGATGGCTCCATACGCTCTCTAATCCAATCTTGCAGAGATGCTTTGTGATTCACCGTTGTGGTGCTACTGCTACTGGAGGGTAGAGAAATTGGTTTCTGAGCTGAGTAATAACTATGGCTAACCTGGCCAGCATTGTTGCCATAGGTGTTGGTTATTTTTGTGGCCTCGGTGCAGTTGCGATGCACCACATAGGTCTTGCCATCGATAACCTTAACCTCAGCGGGATACGCATAGTTCTTCACCTCATCAAAGCCACTCAAATCGACAGGCTGGAAGGGATTAAGGTCAACAGTTTGCTGTACTCCTCCGCTACTGGCATAACGCTCCAGGACTTCTCCTGCCTTAGCATCGAAGAAAGCCGGCTGCACAATGTTATTGTAGCTTATGAGTCCTTGACGCATGTCATTAACCAGCTGCTGGCTAATCTGAAGACACAGTGCATCCAACTCACTGGCACTCTTCCCACTCAGCTGCTGGATATTTGCTAGCAATACAAAATAAAATAAATTAGTTACTTCATAGAAGAGACTGGGCTAGCCATAAAAATAGATCACAGTTAGTTATATCAAAGTAGAGACTATTAAAATAATTCTTTATCTACATTATAGGATATTTATTGTTTGCCAAAAGTTATTGGTTTTTTTTTTAATGTAGGGTACTACAAGCTGACTTTATTTCTTGAAATTTATGTAAACCGATAAACGATGTGGTTTAATTCCCTGACAGTTTCACATTACATAAAAATATTTTATTACAAGAGTTCTGATATATTTACTCTTTAACTACATTATAGGGTATTTCACATTTCATGAAAATAAATGACAACACCAGAATAAATAGTCTCTTATAGCACCCTCTTTCAAGAGTTTAAAAATAAGCTAATCATTCGAAGAACAAATGTCAGCCAAATTGTTTTTCGAGATTAAATTAAGAAAACAGAGACAGGGTCAGTTACACTTATAATAATTCATCCAATGTGTTAGACTATGGAATGACTACACAACAACTGAGTTTTATACATAATTGATTTATTTTAATATTGGATTATCACAATCTTTGAGATTATACATACTACTTAACAAAAAAAAGAGGTCAGTTACAATTAAAATAAGGCCTTGGAATACTCGAATACACATAAACGCTGTTTTTGGCGATTATAAAATATTGCTTTTATTGAAATTGGACAACGAAGGGTAGAGGAGCATTCCCAAATTAAAATGTAATATATATAAATTCGCAATCAAGATCAAAAGATCAGGTAGCTCACCGTATACTAACTATACAAATAATACCCATCCATAATTATTCTCCCTGATAATGTTATAACTTATAACAAATAGAAAGATAAGAAATCGAATTCTTTTACAGCGGAAGTGGATTTTTTACATTCTGCCTATAATCAGATTCATACAAATGATTGTCAATCAATGTCAATCATGGATCGCTTTTAAAAAGAGTTTGTAGCAATTTATCTATACTTTCTATAATGTTAGACCATGGAAGGTTTTTATACCTTCAGATATTCCTTTTATTATTAACTTATATTCTAGAATTATGTTCAAGAATAAACTCGATAACATTTTAGAACATCGTAGAATATTGAGACTTTTAAACTATACTTTTATACATATTTTACTTATTCTGAAACTTGATTATTCCGGGCATTTCAAGCGATTCGGTGTGGCAACGACAATTTAAAATATTAAATTCGAATAATGATGTCATGATTTATTTGAGGATCGTCAGCCTAAAGCTATCTCAAAAATGTATATTACGCCTATTAAAATAAATACTCATATATAATATATTTCTTAGGAAGCTGTTGAACATGGTCATGTTTTTTCCTCAATTAATTATGTTATCTCTAAGTGAAACGATTAAGGTGTTAGTTTGACCTCAAAACTATGAATTGGGCGGATTGAATAAAATAAATTGAACCCTACAACTGATTAAACTTATAACGATGTTGTGATAGATGACAACGTCCGGTAAAAAGTGAAATTTATAATTTCAATATTTTTTAAATTAATTTAAAATGTATAATGATTCTAAAAAATTAATCAGCTCAACACGAACCGAATTAAAGAGACCGCTCATTAAAACATGGTAAACTAATTTCTTGTTTGCAATTAATGAAAACAAATTAATTATTATTATTATATTTAAAAAGAATTTCCTAAACGGAAACCATAAATATTCTTCAGATTTATAGGGTAGCTTTTAATTGTGTCTCTTTCGGCAGTTAGGTGGGGTTATTTGTAGGCCATGGCCATAAGTCGTACTTACCACTCCAAGTAAAGGAATGTCCCAGACTGTTGCTGCCTCCCGAGGACATCGCATTGTACTCCTGGGTCAAGCGATTCGCAAGTTCTCTGACTTCATTTAAATGACTGTAGGCCCAGCTGCTGAGCTGAGTTGGCTGTACCAAAGCTTGTGATTGTCCATCACCACCAAATGAGGATGAGGAACTGGTTCGGTAACTGCTTCTGTAGCTGCTGTAGCCCTGGCAACTGACGAGAGTTGCCAAAAGCAGAGCACACACACCCAGAGCTCTCATTCTGGGGGGTGTCTAACTAAAACGTAGATCAGAAAGAAAAACTATGTCATTCATAAATAGTAAATGGGTTAATAATTGTAATATATTTATAATTGTTTTATGTACTATATTTTAACAACAGTGTCTGAAAAGCTCGATTCGAAATTCAAAAGTTTTTGGCTGCTTCGAGATGTTGATAAGTGCTTGAAACTGAAATCTAGTTCAATGTATATTATTTGGATTATCACTGAACTAAGGATCAGCAAAGGTTAGCCAACCGATAATGATAATGCTACTTAACGCAGCTTTTTTCAGCTTTTTTATTATAAATGTCTCATTTACATTTTCTTTATTGTATTTGTATTTGTCTTTTTTTGGCAGCAAATTAAATTCTTTCGTCTTCCATCCGGTGCGATGGTGATGTGTTTGTTGATAAGTCTTTAATGAGGACGTTGGGATTTCATTTTAGTAAAACTAAAAAAATAATGTGCAATACATGCTATACAGATTAGTTCTAAGACAGCAGCATTGGACCATCAATCAACACTTTGAAGGAGAACAAAACAATGCTCCATTTGGGTCACATTTGTGTTTTGTCCCGAACTTAATTTTATTTCTGGAACAACTAATTTTGGACCCGCCGCAGGTTGGCCAGAGTGCAGGCGGTGTCTATTTTTGGATGGCTTTATACTAAGTATAACTGAATAACTGCAGTTTTGAATTGTAATCTTTTATTCTTTTTTGATATGTTTTGTACTCACTCTCACTTAAGATCTCACTGCGAGCGTTATAATTGCGCTCTACTATTAATTTAGACACGCGACTAACTAAATTGATTAATGTTCACAGGACAGCTCCCGATCCGTTCCGATTCGTTTTCGATATTACCGATGCTTTGCCCGATCTCAAGACGATGCGCTGCGTTTCGTTGCGCTGCCGAACAGCAACTGACAGCCGAGCGGGAAGCGTAAAGCTTTTATTAGAAAATGTTTGACAGAGAAATAGAGAGGCAAAGAGAATTCTCGAAAGAGAGCGTCCTACTGTTATCAATGAAACAGCAGATTTTGAAAAAAATAAAAAATAACGAAAAGTTACTAATAATAACGAAAGATCATATTGAACGTCATAGTTTAAAGACAACAACCGGTATATGAAGAGGGTATGGGATCTTTCTAATGAGCTCATAACATCAATTCTGACTCACAAGCCGGTAGCTTTGACCGCTTTGATTTCGCTCACAACAAATGACAATAGATCAAAAAAAAAAATATTTAAAAAATAAATGAACTCTTTACAAATTTATATATGATCTCATATAAGCTCATGAGTTGCACTTACATGACAGCAGCAGCAACAGTAGCAGGAGGCGCGTCATTTGCGTGGGGAACACAAGTATTTTGAGTATTTAAAAGTGATTCAAAACAATTAAGAAGAAAATAGATACTCGTACTTTTTGCATATATGCTAATTTTACTGACCTTGCAGAAGTCTAAAATTTTGTCATTTCAATTGAATTTAAAACCGCTAGGGAAAAACCATGCATATACATAGCTTTTGAAATCCTATTTGATGTTTACATTTAATTTAGAACTCGTTCATTTCATTGGTAACCACAAATTTATTAGCGAATTTCCAGTCACGTCAAAAGCGAGATTGCCTAACTAACTTCTACCCTGTGTGCAGAGAATTTTCTTATGTCGTTTTTTATCAAATTATTGCCATAAATCATACCCCACTGAGAAATAATTTTTAGAACACGTTAAAGTGACAGATGGCAGCAATAATTGCCTGCAAATATCTAAATAAATTCATTGAAAATTCGACAATAAATAAATAAGTGTGTTAGTCACTCATATTGAGTGTTCTTAGAAATAAATATGTGATGTTTTTATAATGCAAACAAATGAATTAATTAGCAATATCCGGTTTTTATTTGGCACATATTTTAAAAATTATATGACTGACTAACTTAAGATCTGTTAGCGCCATCTATCGCAGAAAGCAAAACAAAAATGTTCTGCGCGCCATTCAAAATAAAACATAAGTGGGATTCCATTCAAAGTTTTTGCTGTTTCCAGCTGTGCAGAACACATTGCGGCCACTTAGAACATTACGGCCACATCGTTTGCATATGTAGTATTTCAATATGGACAATGTTGCAAGTTTTGAATTTAAGAAGAATTAATATATAAGGAGTTATTTATTTAATGCAATAAAATTAGTAACTTATCAAACTGTTATATAGTAGGCCTGAAAACAATAAATTTTAGACTTTGTTTCGACATTTATTATTAATACTTTCGCTCCATATTCTCTACATTCGCTTCTCAACTGTTCCGTCAGCCTGTCAACTGCTCACGAAACAAAAAGGGTCTTTTAGATTTAGTTTTAGATATTCTTATAAATTATCTAAATCTAATTTAAGCCCGTTCATGGAATACCACTAGTAAATTGTTTTTAAACATCATAAATCAGATGCAATAATCATCGTATGTTTCGTGATTCACATTTACACATCGTATCGTCTGCCCATCACTAGCAAATGCCATGGTATCAATAAAAATTACGTGGTGGTTTTGTTGATAAAACGCCCACAAACAGCCTAAAATGTATTCGCGTTGCAAAGTGTTCAGAATTAATGTAAAGCGGAAACAGGTCCTCAACTAAAAGGAAGTTACAAAACGATTGGTAAGCAATTGATAAACAAATCGGGATAAATAATAATCGAATGGCATCCACAGGTAATGGCGAAGGGCACAGAGAAAGAAGAACCACAACAAAAGGCTCCAAAGATTCAGTTAACATATCGCTTCGCACTCTTCTTTATTGCTGGCAGTTTTACAGCCTTTGGATTTCATGCACTGGCATCTTCTGGCTCCCTCTTGGGCTGGAGGCTTCAGTTGCGCCAGCTGCATCATCTGCCCACGGCACATTATTTACAGACACGGGATGAGTTTGCTGTGTACTCGGTGGATGAGCTGAATGCGTTCAAGGAGTTTTATGACAAGAGCATCAGTGATAGTGTCGGCGTGAGCTTCTCTGAGGCAGAGCAAACTAATATTAAAGAGGCTATGGGTGCACTGCGTCTGGCCCAAGAGATGTATATGGCTGGTAAGGATGACAAAGCATCACGTTTATTTGAGCACGCTCTGGCCTTGGCGCCCAAACATCCTGAGGTTTTGCTGCGCTATGGGGAATTTCTGGAACACAATCAACGTAATATCGTGCTGGCGGATCAATATTACTTTCAAGCACTTAGCATCAGTCCGAGTAATTCCGAGGCACTGGCCAATCGTCAACGCACTGCCGATGTAGTGCAAACATTGGATGAGCGTCGTCTTATATCTTTGGATGAGAAGCGGGATGCATTGTCTGCCATCCACGAGGCCAATTCAGCGCTGCGTCGCGCCAAAAAGGAAGCCTACTTTCAGCATATCTATCACTCAGTAGGCATTGAGGGCAACACAATGACGCTAGCCCAGACACGTTCCGTTCTAGAAACCCGCATGGCTGTCGATGGCAAGTCCATAGATGAGCACAACGAAATTCTGGGCATGGACTTGGCTATGAAATACATTAATGCCAGTCTAGTACAAAAGTAAGTTAATTCAATAGAGAAAATCGTTAGAAAAGTTTAAATTAAATTGTATTTTAATTAATAACTATATCTTGATTTATTGCAGATTGGAAATTACACTTAAAGACATTCTGGAGCTGCATCGCCGTGTGCTGGGTCACGTGGATCCCATAGAAGGTGGTGAATTCCGTCGGAATCAGGTCTATGTGGGTGGACATGTGCCACCTGGTCCCGGAGATTTGGCGATTCTAATGCAACGTTTCGAGCGATGGCTGAACTCTGAACACAGCAACTCACTGCATCCCGTCAAGTGAGTTAACCGATTTTAAAGCGAATTGCCTTCCTGATGCTTTCAATATTTTCCACAGCTATGCAGCGCTCGCCCATTATAAACTGGTTCATATTCATCCTTTTGTTGATGGGAATGGACGTACTTCGCGTCTCCTTATGAACACGCTTCTCATGCGCGCTGGTTATCCGCCCGTCATCATCCCAAAACAACAGCGCAGCAAATATTACCATTTCCTTAAACTGGCCAACGAAGGTGATATACGGCCTTTTGTGAGATTCATTGCCGATTGCACGGAGAAGACGCTGGATTTGTATTTGTGGGCCACCAGCGATCTACCCCAGCAAATACCAATGCTCATCCAAACGGAGAGCGAAAGCGGCGAGCTAGCCAAGCTGCAGCCGCACATTTCGCATAGCGCCTCAGAGTTCTATGAGACAGAAACGGGTTCGGGAATGGATTCAGGATCCACTGCAACTCCCTGACACTCGACCCAATGGTTGCTCAATCTAATTAGCAAATTGTCTATTGTATATTATGTGTGCTAGCATCAATTCTGTGTATATTTATAATTTATTTAACAACAAAACCGTTTGCCAGACTGTGATCGTATTTAAGTTAAAAGATTTAACCAAAAACTGTAAACAACAAATTGCTTTAGAAGAGCATAATAGCAACGTAACGCACAAAAATAATAATCGATACAAACACAACAAATATCATCTATCGAATCAGAACTATTTTAACAATATAAATCTATACATCAGCATATGATTTATATTCGTAATAAATCTAAATATTGTGAAATAAGACTATCAATATTTAAGTAAAGTACAATAATAAAAAAGGTAATATTCTGAGAATCAAAAGTGTGTTCCCAGTTCCCAATGCACTGATATTCCTTAATATCTTTTCGATGGAAGAACTGCAAGGTTGCGAACAGCGGAATCCACAATTTTAGGGAGCCTCCTAAAACAATATGCTTGGAGAAAAAACATTTACAGATTATGACTCCCCCGAGAGTTCAACGTTAAACATTCCTATTGTACAAATTGTGTCAAAAAAAAATATATAAAATTTGTAAGTAGAAAAAAGTTTTTTATTGCTTAGCGAAGCTGGATAAATGTATAAGAGTCTGATCTATGATCACAACAAATATTGCACTATTATATCACGCATAATAAAAAGCTATTTGAAGTACAATGTTGGTTCTAAAAAGAAATTAAGATCATACGTATATATGGATATTTGAAAGGCACTCAGCTGTTAAAACTTAAATATAAGTATTACAATGTAAGACTTTTACTGATATCTTTTTGTGTGCCTTTGCAATCTTACAACTTGGCCCGCTGCAGATAATTCTTGTAGGTGACATCACGCCACCAATAGGGACGCTCATAAACACCGGGAGTGGATACAATGGTGCGCTGCAAATGCTGATATATCTGTTGAGTAAAGCAGAAATTTAGTAAATTAAACAGTTATATAAATGTTTCAGAAACTATTTACATTGCCATCGCTCATTCCCAGAGGAGAGTTAAGTATGAAATCTGGAGGTGCAATGGCATCCACAAGGCCAATTGCTTCATTCTTTAGCACGGGAAGCAGATCAAGAATGCCCTGTTGATACAGTTCAACATGCGAGCTATTACGGAAATAGCCGCCTTGATAGAACAACGAAGAGTATTTTGTAATCATATTGGCGCCATAGAATGCCAGCACCTTCAACAGCACCTGCTGCTCAGCTGAGGCAGGCAGTTCGGTCACAAATTTGTAGAAAATATAGTAAGAGGTGCGCTGCGTAAAGTAAAATCATATTTAAATTAAGTCGGGTAATTGAGAGATAACAATATGCACGCACCTCCGCATAGATGATTGACAGCTTTTGGGCAGCAAACACTTGAATATTGTTGCGAGTCTCAAACGCATCCTTTCCAGCGAATTGCAGCTGCTCGAAACGCTTCACTGTCGCATCCAGTTGCCAAGCGGTTAGCCAATCCAGAGCCTTCAGCAAATCTAAAAGTTTTTAAAGATGTTATAAAAAGATTCCCTATTTTTTGTGTCAACAATTGAAATAATCACGCACTGTGCACGTCCAGAACCTCTCCAACGTTGCGTTCCTGGGCTTGTGTCTGAAGCAATGCGTTCATGTTACTGAGGAATGAAACTGTCTGCAATGGCGAAGCATCCAGAAAATTGGCATTATTGCGACGTAGGTTGACCAACCAATTGGATGCTTGCTGAATAAGTGTATTATTCTCTCCCTCGTAGGTGCAGTTGGCATCGTTGTCGTTCCTTAGATCGCCCAAACCCGATGCCCTTAGATATCCATGACCGCCGCAAGCTTCACGGCACTCTTGGATGCCATCACGAGCCGCCCAAGTTGTGCAGGGCTTAAGTGCTGAAGATATAGCATGTATTTCCATGCCCACCTTTGATGTATCTTCGCCCATTAAGTTCTTCAGGGTCATATCCATGTTGGCATTGCCAATCCACAATGTTACCACGCGCAGCGCAATGGCGTAGGCCAAATGTGGCAAGAGGCGATACTGTTGCGACTGATACTCAATCACTGGCCACTCCAGTTTACTGTCGGCGGGTCCAAATTGTCGTCGGCTGACCGAGTAACGTGTGGCAATGCTAATGGCCTTGCTCAACGCCACATAGGTGATGCCTGTAATATTAACGCGACCCGCTGACAGAGCACCTAGGGAGGCTCCCAGACGTTTGCGTACGTCCTTAATGGTCGTGTTGTAATTACCCTGTGCATCAATGTCGCCAGTCTTGGACAGTAGATTGGCTTTCGGAATGCGATAATTATTGAACATCACAAAGCTGAAAAAGAAAAGATTCATCTATTATTATAGGTTCAATACCAAATATATGGTATGTAAACGCACCCGTTGTCAATGCCATTAAGACCAATTTTCTCGCCCAAATCGCCAACAGTAACGCCAGGGAAAGCTAGAAGCGTAAGTTCATCGCGAATTGGAACCAGGAATGCATTCAGACCCTGATGTTTGCCATCGGGCACATACAGCTGGGCATAGACAATGGCATGGGTGCAAGTCTTGCCAAGATTACCCACCCAACACTTGGCGGCCTCAAAGTCTGGTGTGTGTATGATAAACTCCTGTGTTTTGTTATCATACGTGGCAGTAGTTCGCATGCCTTGTTTAGAAAAAGATAATATATTCATTTAAAAAAATTATAATTAAATGCACTTTACGAAATTAACATTAAAGATATTAAACAGAAAAAATAATAATTTAGAATATTAGAATTAATTATATTAGATATAATATTTAATTAATAATTATTGTTAATCTAACTTTACTTATTTGAATAAATATTTAAATATACTATACTCATTTACCATTTGCGTTTGTGCCATGAGATATCTCGGTTAGAGCAAATGCACCCAATATGCGATCATCGGATATTTTGGCCACGTATTTGCCCAGACGCTCAGAGCCATTTGAGACCAATGTGCTGGGAAACATGCCATTCGATAGGGAAAACTTGACAGAAAAACTAAAGTCATAGCTGAAGATGGCCTGGCTAAAGGCTGATATCAAATGGGGCGATTTCAAAAACTAAAAGCAGTTGTTTAGTTAGAATAATTTATGATTGAATCGAGTTTACAGTAGCCCACTCACCTGTTCGATGTCATAGAATTTCTGTTCCCACAGCAAGTGATGACGCTTGTTTGCCAACTCTCTTGTACGCTCTAGACTTGGAGCTTCCGGTTCCCGTTGGAAATCTGGATGTTTTTCCATCCATTGCCAAACTTTGTGCTGAGGATGTTTGTTAAGGAAGTGAAAATTTGATTAGAATATTTTGTTAGATAAGAACGGCTATCGAACAGTCTTTAGATAGGCAAACACGTAATCAATATAAGAAACACCTGCCTTTAAGCCTTAACTGAAGAGGTTCAAAGATTTCTATCAATTGATAAACACTAAAGTAATCGAAATCCAATAAAACTTGCAAAAGTACTAGTTACACTTGGCAAAAACAAATATAATGGATTAAATGGTTAAACAGGTTTTACCTAGCTGTATTATGAGTAGTGCATTGTGGTACATTGAACTTTGTACCGGGGTTGAGCTTTTTATTTAATCGGATTTTTTGTAATGCCATTGTCCGCGGACAATTAAATGTATGTTGTGATAATTACCTTTAGTCGTATGTGCTCTTCACCCTCAAGCAGAACATTCAGGCGTTTGTAACAGAAACTCGCCTTATCGCGATACTCGTCCAAAGGTCCACTGCGAAAGTGGGGAAAGATCTTTTTGTCCTCATAAATGTTCGTCACCTCGACATTCTCCTCCTTCCTGAAATAATCCACAGCCGAATTAAGTATATTGCCAAAGTTAGTCGCAGCTTCTTGTGTGTTTGCCATTGCGATTACAAACAACAACTAGTACAATTTCAAGTACTGTATTTTATCAATGTACTCACTTGGCAACCCGAAATGCAACCATGTTTTCTTGACTGACTGTGATCCGTTAACGGTCAGCGATACGCTTAAACTGATTCCAAATTTAATTGAGTTGAGCTATTTACAATAGTTTGGCGGCGCAACTAGCTGCTTATCCGTTTCTGAGCTGTTACGACAATAAAACTTAAAAAACAAAGAATAACTCCCGTTACCAGAGTACCTACGTACTATTGTACCTACGTTGGCAGCGGAGATTCGTTATTGTCGTCGCGTACGCCAGACTAATGCCGTATGCTCAATTGCGACTGATAAGCCGCATGATAAGACGTTTGAATTGACCAACTTAATTTTTTTCTATAATTGTGTATAGCTAGCTGTTTATTTTTAGCCAAAAACAAAAATCAATTGGCCAATTAATCAGCTGTTGATACGAGCAGTGCTGTAAAGTGCACCATGAAACATACTTCGAAATGGCCACACTTACAGCGCGTAATTCAAATTTAAATGTAAAGTCAGGGGTTATCGCTTCTTTGAGCGACCCAAGCAGCCACAGTTTGATATTTTATGTATATGCCTATAAATCTCTTAGCTTTACCATATTCCAGATCGAATAACTATCCAAAAAAGAACAAATTCACTTGTAAATAACCGATGTAGGTTTGAAATGTATTGCATTTTTATTAGAACTTACACAATTAGGTAACGGCATTTGCTTGGCTATTTAATTAATTCAAACTCTACATTGTTGTTTATATTATTGATTATCATTATTATGCGCTTATTACTAAATATTTAACGTTAATTATTTGCAGCACTAATTTAGTAGTCTAAACAGAATTTTAATTGATATTGTGCTTAACTGTTTGCTCTTTCTCTTTCTGTTTCCTTTTATTTAAAATTTTATTTAAATCAATTCAATATCCTAAATAATGATTTTATTAGTTTTAGATCCCGGAATTAAACTAATTAGGTAACATGTAGTCATTGATTAGATATTTGTAAATCTCATTGTTTGATTTCTAGCATTGATTCTGGCATTGATTCGTTTCGTTCTTTTTGTTTATAAAAAGCCATATAAAATTAGCTGCGCTACAAATATTATGATTATTATATATGAATGTACATATATATAATAATGATTTATATGTGTGTATATGTATTAGCTGCTATATATAATATAATATATGTACTTGCTAAAATGGACTAATTGACGCATTGAAATGAATGTGAATATTGCGTGTTATTTGAATTTCAATCTTCTGATACAACCATACGTATGTATATGTCTGTATCTTTGTAAAAGTCCTAATTAACAAATTTCGTTTCACTTTTGGCTTAAAATTGTTACAAATATATTGATTAACTATTAAGACAAAGACAAAAATAAACGGCAAGACGGTGCTAATTAAATACAATTAAATTCAAACTAAACTAAACTAAACTGAACTATATTAAATTATACGAGATTGCAAATTTAGTTGGCTTAAAAAAATATATCTGGAGTATCAAATAGATTCAAACTCTTCTCCATCAGTGTACCCGAAAGTAGATCCACGTCAATCTGCTCGTCATTCACGCCGAGAGCACAGGGCAACGTTGTCGCCTTGGTGTCAACGCCACTCTGGCCATTCTGCTCATATCATCGACTCTGGCAGGAGCTTGCTGCCGATGAATTCGATGAGAACGCCGACTGCAGACTGGTCATGGATCCCTTGTAGTTAGCCGAGCTAAGCACTTCATGGAACAGATTCAGTTGGGCACCCGTTGGACTGAACCAATGCATTAGGTAGCTATCTTTGTGATGCATTACGTGTGATCCCTGCACGCTCTCCTTGTGCCGGCAGATGAGCGTTGGCTCCTCTCTGAAATAGTTAACCCCCTCCACAAAGTCCTGTAGATCAAAATATGAAACGGCCGCATCTGTGGGGTATACGGAAATGGATTAGATTAAATTTATCTATTTGGTCAATAGTTATATTGACGCACCGCTCTTATCTGGCAACTCTTCGGTGACGCGATAGAGGGTAAAGTGTAAATCGTTGCGCATTACGTCAAAGTCCCAGGTGAGCACACTTTTTGGATCCGAATTACGTATGAGCAGCTCATGGGTGAAACCTGCCTTCAGCTCGACGGTCTTATAGAGATTCCTGTGATCATGTTGATGGACGGCAGACAAACGTTTGCCCTCAGTGGAAGCATCGCCAGCAGAGGCAGAAGCAGCACGTGATGCAACTGGCGTCTCATCATCCTGATCCTCCAGGGAGTTCATTTTATACAGCGTCTTGGGCACAAGGCCACCCTCATGGATCATTGTCTATTATTATAAAAGGAAGACATAACATACAGTAA
Source organism: Drosophila neotestacea (assembly GCA_035044365.1). Lineage (NCBI taxonomy): Eukaryota > Metazoa > Arthropoda > Insecta > Diptera > Drosophilidae > Drosophila > Drosophila neotestacea. Next base: position 5,758,308 of record JAWNMD010000069.1, read on the forward strand.
CCATAATCGATAAGTGCATTGTGTGTTTGTCATTTGCTTTGGCTATGCTTTTGTTTCATGTCTCACACAGACAGCAAGGCAACGAAACGTTTATGTATGTTTATATTTATGGACTTGACATAGTTCGCAACACAAAGGCATTGGACAGTAGAACAAAGTGTACCAGTAACAATAACAAAAAGTATAACAAACTAAAACAAGACAAACGGCACTTTTATTTATGTGGATAATGTTGTGCTGAGTTTGTGGATGAGGGATTAGAGATTTGAAGCAGCTTACACAATCGCATTGAGCTAAATAACAATGCGTTAAGTATTTTTGATTAACTTGTTCCACATGCGATAAATGCGTCTAAGGATCGCCCAAAATGTTCAAGGATAAACAAATTTACAAAAAATAACAATAAAGTATTTGATTGTATATACAATACTTATGTATACCAATTTTACAGACGGAATTCTGAATTCGGATGCATGTCATAACGCATGAAGCCTTGTGACAAGTATCCCTGAATTCACAACTTAATCAAAAAATCAAATTACCTTGCAGGGACCACCCAGAAAGTCTGGCACAATTTCCTCATCAATGTACTGAGCAAGTCCATCTTTCATGTGTTCACAGTCTGGGCCATAAAAGAGAAACTTGGAACGCGTATGTTCATCTGCAAATGATAATAATTAAAATTTACCGTACAAAAGTTTGCTTAAGAGCCGTAAAGGATTGCAATGACATGCAATACTGGAAAATTGCAATCAATTTAATTGCAACCATTTACTTTCGATTAATAATTTTTCAATCAAGCCATTAGCACACTTATTGATTGCAATCTTTTGCAGCTCTGGTTTAATTCAACTTACCAATGAAAGCGCTGACAATAGTCCAGGCTATGGGAAATACTCGAGGAGCACGCACAACAAGCACACGGCCCATGGTTTCAGGATAGTTGCGTTCAACAGTCTCGGTAATGTAAAGCAATGCCTTGATACCAGGACGCCATAGATGACGCATCGAGAGACCTTCAAGATCGACCAACAGTGACCAGTTGAGCACGGGCTTATCCAAACGCTCGGCAGACTCATTAATCTTTTGAATACCCTCCTCGCAAATGTGCAGCGACTGTGAAAGTGATAGTGATGATAAGAATAGAATGATTGAGTAAAGTTTATGGTTGAAGTAATTAAGTAGTTAACTGACCAAGCGCAATAGACCCTCCATGCCCAAGGACTTGAGCAAACCCTTGACATCCATGTGACCCAGACGCAGTATATAAATGGGTCGACCATCCTTGTCATGATGATGCCATCCGCCTGGGAAATGATCAATCACAACGGATGGCTTGCTGTATTCCTGTAGCAGGGAATCGATGCAATGCTCCCGACGCCATTTGAGGGAATCACAGAGCATGGCATAGGCCTGACTCACATGCCAGTCGCGTGCTGACAAGAAACGCAAGATGGTCTGATAACTGGGCATTCGCTCCAAATCATCGACACCATCGAGCATTTTTCGCAGCTCCAGCAGTTTGGATTCCTGCATCGGTGACAATTGTCCCAAATTGCGTGCTATAAAATCACCATCAAGTAGTATATCATGATGTTCTCCAACTATTGGAGATTTGGGAGCATTCAATGGCGGCACCCAACGTTCCACATGCGTAACTCCCTCCTCTTCGAGCTGACTGATGAAATACTCAATGATCTCCTTACCCTTGAGCGTCGTTTGTGTGTACTGCTTCATGCCCATCTTCTCCATGGAATGCTCAAAGCCAAAAAAGTTTTTAATATCCAGTGTTGCGGTCTGATCAAAGCATGTCCATTCCGAATTATCCGGATGCGCATAATAGCGACAACGCTCAAAGATCTCAATGCGTGACGAGAAGCTTTCGTTGACCGCTTCAATGCTCAGTGTGCGATTTGTCATATCTAGATAATTGGTCTGCAGAAAGAACACAAAATCGACGCCAATCAATTTCTTAAAGATGTAGGGTGCATCAACGGCCAGTTTGCAACGTCGACTTGTATTCCTTTTGGCCCCATTTTCCAAAGACTCGTCCTTGATCACCTGACAGTCCAACACTATGGGCATTTGGGGGCATGTGGGAAAGCGACGCTCGTAGGCCTAATGATGATAAAATACACAAGTTTTTTCATATTAATTACACTTGAAGCACACATGTGTACATACAACTGAATGTTGCTGATGCCAATGACTTTGCCCTTGAACAGAAGCCAATTTATGACATGAACTTGGCCTAGGGCCATGGTCGTCACCAAAACAGATACAGATTCAGATATAGATATAGATATAGATACAGATACAAGTACTTATGTCGCACCAGCAGTCACGACAGACTTTTGCCAAAATAAATGCCAATTTGCAAAACAGCTGCCTCCTTTATTTGCATCCATTTTTAGCACAGTTTAGAGAAACCCACTTGATTCATTTCAAGTCCAAAATTAAACTTCAAACATTCTTACGAATCTAAACAAAGGAATTTCTACTTGAACAGCAAATAGTATGAATAAATTATATAAAGAATTCCATTGCAAGTTGAACTTACAATATGCGAGTCTTCATATTTGCAAACTGGCTTAAACAAAGGAATCTTATACACAATAAGTAAGTAATAATATCGACCTCTTTGCTTGATATTATCGCATGTGCCTTTTTGACATACATATTTATAGATGGTAAACGAAAATTCTGGCAAACTTTAAGCGTCTCTGCTGTATGCGAGTACTAAAAAGAAATAAGTTTACTTCGCATTGACATAAATATTTATTTTGCTGCAGGTAAACAATTTTGAAAAAAACACAAACCAAAAACCTACATACCATTTTTAGATCTCTTCCTAAAGTCTCTAAGATTAATGCATTAATAGAGATTTTGTTGAATATTATTTTTATTTATTTAGTTAAAATGCATCCAAAAGAAATTAAGAATTTCATTCTAAAAAATCTAAATATTTTTCACAGATTTTGCAAGAGCATCCATAGCCAACTCATCATAATAAGATTTAAGCATTCTTTTAAGTATTTACCAAGAGCCTCCATAAAAAACCTCATCACAAACATTCTTTTGTTGTGTTCTTTATGTTTATTGCCCAATTCTGGACCAATTATCTTTATATAAAAGGCGTAAACAAATGTGAAAAAAAAAACACTTTCTACGCAGAATTTCAAATAAATGTGTCTGCAATATATGTATCAGCAAATGGTCATAAATAATTCCGGGAGGCGTTACACAATTTAATCTCATGTGTTGCGTGTTCCAAGAAATTTCTCACGTTGCGACTTCATTGATTTTTTATGGATTAAAAAAGAGTATTATAATTTTTATAACTTGTATGGGAAAAATCTGTAAGGGTACTCTTATATTAAAGGCAAGCGTTAGCATTCGTGCATACATTTTTAAAATTCCAACAGCTGACAAGGACACGAACTTGAACGCGTGTCCTTTTCAAAATAGTGTAAGGCAACACTATGGCATTTCAGAGTCTCCTCACACGCTACGAGCTAATTAAAACAGCCATAATAAATATTTAAAACGGTTCATGGGAGATGTTCATGGGAGGACGTGCCCAGGCACGTGTTGCCAGTTGTCTGGGAAAAGACAAACGAGCTGACAACTTGTTGTCTGTCTTCTAAGCCAATATATTTCTTATTGAGTTCAATTATTTAGTGGTCGGAGCCGGAGCGTGTGAACAGCCACTTGAATTGTACTCAACAGAGGTCCCAGTTGAACTACATACATATTTACGAGCTTGTTTCAAAGCCAAAGCCAATGCACAGCAGCTGCATAAAGAACTTGTCTGAATGGCAGATTTATGGCCTGGACTCTGTTGACACTTGTGTTGTAAGTTGTGTTACTAGTTGTTGCTTAGCTTGCCGCATTTTGCCAGCTCATATAAAATGCTAATTACCCATTATAAAACGTTGCTGGTTTGCAGTTTTTCCGGCTATGTATGTGTAGGACTGACTATGCGAGTTCTCTGACACATGTGACGTATACTTAATAACACTTCTGACAGATCCCATTGACGGCTCTCACCAACACACTGAAAACAAATGAAAATTGATGTTGATGTTGGCCTTGAGCATTGCATTTACCCTAATGCCTTCTGGCTCTTACGTCACAATTAAAAGGAACAACATGAATAAACGCTTGTAATTTCTCATAATAATTTCTAAAAATAGCTGACATTTAAAACACATCTTTTGGATTAAAATTGTGCTTTTCATCAAATACTTTTTTAACAAGAATTTTCTTTATACTTTCGATGACAGTGTTTCTTTTTGATAACAATATCTTTGATTTATATAATGATGGTCATCTGAAATATTCAACGTTTTTTACAGCTCAGAATTCTTAGAAATTCTAGAAAATTCTTTGTGCCCTTGTAAAGTGTAGTTAAATGTTTTGCTTATACTATAACTATGTTCTCGTATCCGTTTACTTTTCTTTGTTTGCTTCATACAAAAGAATTTTATTTATTTCGTTTCTTTTCCTTTGTTGCAGATTTCAAGTGAAATGTTCTTTTCAAACAAACGTACCCCTTAAAATATGAAGGAATTCTGTTTATCTGTGAAAATAACTAGATCAAACTAACGAAATCATGTGCATAAAATATCTATACAAGGTTTTATGACAATTTAAATGTTATGTTTATGTAATCGATCCCTAAGCTACTCAATCTTTATTATGTCCTTAGTAGATGTCCGTCATAAGATAAATCCAAAAAGTCAAGAAATTTAACTAGGCCTTATCTGTGTACTATGTTGAACTATGGACTTTATTCATTGACATAAGCTTCCCTATGACTTCCGCTATATTATCAAATGAATCATATTTTCATGCATAACTTTTATGGTATGCAATTACATTTCCTTAAATTTCAAGTATGAAATTTGATTAGCAAGAGCGCTTCACAATAACTTTATCTGAGGTCTTTCAATTGTAAGTCTTTTATATAAAAACTTTAGGCAAGGGATTTTCCGGTTTTATCAAGCAAATTGACAGCGAGTGCCTCAAAACGTGACCATATTATTTCAATGGAAGAGAATATAGTATAGTAATGCGATTATTTTTACTGTTAAGCCAATTAGTTTGACATACAGTTGGTAAAAGCGCATGTCTGTGTGTGTGTGTGTGTGTGTGTGTGTGTGTGTGCTTCTGACTATTTTGTTTTTTTATTGTAAAGTCAATGACATTTGTTGCTTTATAGCAACTTTGTACCCAATAACAAAACTAAGCAAATTAATTCCATTGATAATAATAAATAAATTGGTTTGCTGCCGCGCATCACTCAATTAATGCGCCATTTGTCGGTGCAATCAATTTAAGCGCAAAATTTAATTAAATACACCTCTATATAAGTATAAAAACACTTACATATACATATGTACATCTGTACAAATATGTATGTGTACATAGATAACACTAAAATGTTTGTCAGCCATTTTTGCATACATATAATCGGAAAATAAACCCAATTAGTTGATAGCTCACGAATGACCCAACGTAATGTTATCAGATGTCTGATAGGGATATACCCTTAATGAAAACGACAAAGGGAGGATCTCTAACAGATAGAACACATTTCAAGTTCATAGAAACTTAGAAACTTATGGAATAATTGTAGAATTACAGGCAGATATACAATGCTTGTTGGGAACAAATCCAAAATTGAATGGATAAACTGTTTAAAAGTAAATGCTTGGTTATTCCACTTCTTCAGGAACAATGAAATATTTAAAGTTGATTCAAAGGGATTGCTAACAAAGATATTTTATCACCTTTAAATTAATTGCTAATTAGAATCAAGTTATATGCTACAAATAAATAATAATAATAATAACAGTTTTTGAACCTAATTTTAAGTTTTAGATTTCTAAAAATATATTCTTTGACATAGATACATATGTAAATTAAGTTACTATATTAAATATTAATCAAAATATTGTAAATAATAATAACAACAATTTCTGAGTCTGTTTTGTATTTCAAATTTATGACACTATTTTCTTTTACATAAGATATGTAAAATATACTTAAATTCGTTCTTTGTTAGAAATAAATAATAATAAATAAATTTGTTTCTATATTTTCATTTACATGAGATCTTAAGTCAAACAGACGGACAAAACATAGGCACATATTTATAGGATACCCTTTTATGCTATCCTTTTATTGCTCTTTTTTTCATTTTTTTTCAAAATAAATAAACCCAATCTAAACGATAAGTTGATAACGTTCCACTTTGAGAGTATGTAACAGATAGGTCTCATATCATAGCTTATATCATAGCTGTCAGTCTGTGAGGACATTTAATATTTAGCATACTGAAGATAAGCTCTAATTTATTTGCATTGTCTATTTTGTTTTTGTCATGTGTTATGCCTCGCTCTCTCTCTCTCTCTCTCTCTCTCTCTTTGCTGATTGTTTTTTATTGTATACAATTGCCCATAATCGCTTATTTCCTGTCACTGTCTGTCTTTATGAGACGGAATCTGGTAAGCAAAACACGAAACGGGCAGCTGACCGTCTCCCTCTTCCCCTCTGCACCCATCGTTGTCTGGCTAGAAAGGCGGCTTTCCATTCATGAAATTACATACGCGGGTTATTCAATTGCGAGAGCAAAGTGAACAAGGGAGACAGATGGGGCCAGCAAGAGAGCGGGAGAGGGGAAGAGAGAGTCAAGGTTAATTTTATTTATTTTCTGCATGCAATGTGCGACGATAACTGACACTTAAAAGAAAAGGTAAGTGCAGGCGGAAGATGCAAGCAGCTGTTTATGAAAGATGATTGGGGAAATGCAGCCAACTCAATGACAGCTGTTCCAATTAATATAACTTGAAAACATTTACAATTTCGATATGAAATGAATTAACACAGAGGCATGCGTCAGGCGCATGCATGAACACCTACACACAAACACACATATGGACACACTCACAACCAGTCAGTCAGTCATGGGATGTGTGGTTGCGAGTGGGGGTGGGCGTGCGACACGCCTACTGCAAATAAGATACACACCTTCATAACGAGCTCAAAGGGATACTTGTAGACGCGAACGGGAGATTGAAATTTTTGCACCATTTTGTTGCTGTTGTTGTTGTTGTTGTTGGCACACTTGACACTGGTTAAAAATCAATTTTTACTTTATTTTCTATTGCACTTTTTTGATGCACTCACGCACACACATACGAGCCAATATGCGCCCTTCAATTAGCACTCAAATTTTGAGCAACTTTTTTTTATTTACTTTCTGATTTGAACAGCTTAGATAATTTAAAATTATATGTGAAGTGTAGAAATTTAGCTCGTTATATTCCTTTGCAGCCCCAGCGTTTGTTGTGCGCGCAACTGCTGCAGCTGGCTGAAAAGAAAGCCTTTCCTTTTTTGTGTACACTCCGCGAATGCTTGACTGTTTTCGTTAGAGATGCAGTGTTGCCTTTTCAACTACTTCTAGCTACTTTCTTGGATCAATTTAGCTATTTCAGCTCATGAAATTCTGGCAACACTGTAAAGATGTCGATTTACCGATACGAATTGCTTCAACAGTTGATATTGATGTTGCTCCTCACCTAACAGCGGTGGAGCGAATGTTTTTAACAGATACTACTAAGTCTCTGTTGCTTAACACTTCTGTTAAGCATTTTTTTTACAATTGTTTAATTACAAAATTTCTTTGTAAGATTATATTAGTTAGGATTACATGAGTTAAAGCAGTGTAATTATAAATTTGACAAAATCAGGTTTTGCTTTTAGTAGCAAAAACAAGTATATTTGATTTTTGTAGTCTTTTTTGAATGCACTCATTTCTGTAAACCAAGGCTGCCACACGTTTCAAAACAGTGGACGCCACTGTTTTTTTGTTAGCTCCGCCCGATATTGTTTAGAAATTGTTTTAAATCGCAGCATACTTCAGTTACGCTTCGAATTGTATTTATAAAAAATTGTAACTAAAGAATAAAATGGACAACGGAAGAAACATGGGCACTAAACGCATCTGCCTAATGTACTTTGTTACATTTGGGCTTCTACTTTTATTTTTTCTTTTCTGCTCTTTAGCAACAAAAATAACAATAAATCACTTAATCGCCTAAGAGAAGATGTTACTTGCATAACTGTAAGTATGATCTTATTATTATATACAGGCTAATTTTATTATTGGTACTTTTGATGTTTCAGAAAATTTTATTTACAAAAAAAGAGACATCCGATTCCGTGGCTAAAAGCGATTTCGGTTGCATCTCAGGTGATACTGAGGGATCGTTAGAAAATACGGCTATTATAGGATGTGATTCGCGAGAGTTGCACTCTTATATAGATTCCTCATTGAAATCCAAGCTTAGTCCGTTTCAGGACGATGTGTATAATTTGAAAAAACAGGTAATGAGCATTCGATGTAACTCTCAGTCAAGTTCAAATAATAAGCCAATAGCCATAACAAATGGTCGAGTAAACTTTGCTGCGGATGAGCTTGGCGCCCGGATTAATCATGTCTTCGCCAAACCCATAGCAGGCTCAAATTTCATAAAGAATATCCTGGGTCTAGAATTTAATGTTAATCCTCCGATAAATATGTTGCGCTCTCGCTTAGTTCCAGGATCGTGTTTCGGATTTCTTGGTTCTAGCGCGACGGTGTCTATTCGATTAGCCAAAGTCATAGTAGTGGAAGAAATATCCCTAACCCATGTGCCCAAGGAGATGACGCCCCTGCTAAGCGTGGATAATGCACCAAAGGACTTTGAAGTTTACGTAAGATTTTCGAATTCTCATCCACTTTCGTGCTTATATTATCAATTATTGTGTTGTCAGGGATTGCTATCAAACGGTAAAAAAGAATTATTTGGTCAATGGGTATACGATAATGCGCCTACGAAACGTACACAAACTTATAAAATCAATAACAATAATGCCATACAAAATTTGGTTGTTAAATTCAGTTCAAATCATGGCGCCAATACAACATGCATCTATGGGTTAATTAACTAAACGGAAAGTTGTTATACGCATTTTAATCTATATTTTATTTGCAGCTTGGAAGTGTTTGGAAAAGTTATTTAGACTGTTATGTTTGTAGGACCGCTACAACGGCAGCGGACAAATGACAACAAGACCAGCAGACAGACAGACACCACCAGAACACACACACACACAGCAGTTGCCAATATCACGACAGGCCCCCGGAAGGGCTACAAGGACGAAAGATATGTCTTAAATTGATCTAATTTCGAATTTCACTAATTATTGAAAAAAAATCGGTTGTTACTTAAAAAATAGTTTTCCATTTTATTTTTAAATAAGCGCGCGTTGCCACTTGCAACGGGCGCCACCTATAAAGTGGACGTACCCAAGCTGACGCCACCTATAGAGTGTGTATGTACCAAGCTGACCCCCAGGACAGTCACCCTTGTCACACCTTTTATTGTTTTTTATATATAATTACCACTTGTTCGTGTTAAATATAACAGGATTTTTTTAATATTTGTTTTTACTTCTTATATTTAATTATATTTAAATAAAGAAAAATTTTCCCTGAAAATATTTGAGTGACTTCAGTGCTGAATAGGGTAAAAAAAAATGAATAATGGACCAACTGAACAAAATGAACGATATAGTTCATGAATTACTGAATAAGTTCATTCGCTCATTTCAATGACCCGTTCATTTGAAGCTATTCAGAACAAAACGACACAGCTCTAATAGACATGAGCGATAACGATTATCGTTTTGGTTTTGGCAAAGATAAAATTAAAATAAATAAATTAAAACACGATGGCTTGTGGCGACTAAATCTAAATAATAACAACAATCTTGTGGAGTGCAATTCAACACTTAATTTCACTAGCCCCGATGGCGAGGAGCATTCAAAACTGCAAAGGACAATGGCAAAAGCGAAACAACAAAAACAGACAACAACAGCAGCAGCAGCTGCCACAGCAACAACAACAACACAGCAGCAGCAGCAACAACACCAATATCAACAGCTACAGCTACAACAACGACAGCAACAACAATAGGCGCTGTTGCTGTTACGCCCACTTGTGTTGCACACATCGAGGACGAGGGCGGAGGAGAGGAACCGGACGACGATGACGGCGACTGCGCTGCTGCAGCCATCGTATGCCTAGAAGACAGCAGTGATAAGGCAAGTGAATGTCTTTGTTGTCATTATTTAATTATTTATTTTGGTTCTTCTTTGTCTCATTCTTATTGTTTGCTTGTTTTTGTAATAATGCTAAACAGCTAAAGGGCATCAACATTGGCATCGGTGCTGCCTACACGCTGACTGCGCTGCAGCCACTCAATTGCGACTTGGTTGCAGCAGCAGCAGCAGTTGCTGCTGCCTCCGCACTCTCGCCCACCGACGCGGCCGTTGGCGGCCTTAGCTCCAGTCGCACCTCCATGAACAACTCCACAGAGAATCTGAGCTATGCCAGCGACAATTACTACGCCGACGATCTCATCTTACTCGACGACGATGACGATGTGGATGCTGAAGAGATATCCCTTAACTCTGACGATTGTGTCTATGCGTATCGTGGCGATGCCGCTGACTTTGACATGGCTGCATTGGATGCCAGTACCGGTCGAGGTGGACGTAATTTGGACTTTAGTTTGGTTCGCGATGATGAGACAGATTTTTTGGAAATGGACTTTGAGCCGGATCCATCGTCAGAGCTTGAGTTTGCGGCCAGTGCAGCACAGGAGGCAGCTGCCGCAGCGGGACATGCTAATCTTTTGCTCATGCAACGCGATTACAGTCAGTTGCAAAGTGGCAGGCACATGGGCACGCCCACACAGACACGCCAGCTCTACAGTTCGCCAATTGAGGAGCTGCCGCTGCCTCTGCCACCACCACAGGAGGCACTGCAACGATTGAGCAAGAAATTTGCACGTATTAGTCTCAACTTGGATCAAATCAAAACCGATGCGGATGCTGGCTCCGACGTGGATGCAGATGAGCTGTTGTGTGGTGGCAAAGATGATGAGGATTATGCAGATGTTGCCGCTCCAGACGCCACAACGCTCGCACACTCGCTGCCCAGCACCCTCGCTTACACCAGCTTCAGTCGCAGCACGAGTGTGCCCAGCGAACATGCTCACACAGTCGAGGAAACATGCAATTCCAAGCTAACGGGTGCCAAGCCAAAGCGCCTGAGCACTCTCTCCAATTCTTCATCTTTAGTTTCCGCTGCCAAAAGCTGTGCATCCTCTTCCAAGTCACGCCGCTCACAGCCTATTTTCGATGAACGTTGCTATAGTTGCACAGATTTCCGTGCTGTCAACTTGCAACACCAGCAGCAACATCAACAGCAACAACAACAATCCGATGACGCACCTATGCTTGTGGCAGCAGCTGCTGTTGTGGCAGCCAGTGCAGCCATGGCCAACAATTCAACACAGTTTGATTTGGGCAACGGTGAGGAGACTTGCTTGGACTGTCTGGAGAAGGAGTTTCTGGCAAATACCATTGGCAAGGCCCTGGATTTAAGCAGTTGCTCCAAGTGTCGACGACGCTTTGGCAGCCGTGGCAGCAGTCTCTCTCTTTATACCCGTGCCGAACAGACGCGTTGTCGGAGCGGCTCTCCCGGATATTTGGATGAGTTTGGCGGTCTCTTCAGTTGGCACAATTCTCCGGTGGCGGGTGGCGCCGGCGACATGGGTCATTACAACCAAAGGTTTATTTCGTGTGATAATAATTTTGGCGGCGTGCAGGTGAGTTTAAAAAAGTGAATGACCTATTTATTTATTTATGAACTAAAATGTTTAATTATTTAGAAGTGCAATTGCCACAAATTGGAATCAGATTCCTATTGCTCTTTGTTTATATCAAGTAATCATAATGTGGGTTACGCAAGGAATGTTTACAATGAAATTAAAACGCTTTTCGTTTCTTAAGCCCCGTATTTAAAAAGTATTGGGTTTCTCAAAAGCGTTGTGCAAATTGTTTAATAATAATTTCCGAGCTTATTAGTAGATCGTGATGAACTTTTCAGTTGGTAGCCAATATAAATATAGAAACATGATACTTAACTTATGTTTATTCTGTTAACCCAAATGTATTTATAGGCGTATGGTAAACACTTCCAATTATTTGTTCACATTTGGTTGTCAATAAATCTTGTTTTAATCGTGTACTTTTCACTTTTGATTGGATTCAAACAGCTGCTCAAGCAAAGCTTTTCGACTGAACCGCTGGTGGCACGCCTGTCCACGGCGCAACTGAGTGAGGATCATCTGGTGCAGGCGCTGGACAAACTTCACGTTTCCTACAATGCATCCCTGCTGCACGGCTACTTTGAGCAGCTGTCAGCTCCGTCAGAACACGACACGGATGTTGGCGATCTGAAGCAACTGCTATTGCATGTCTCGAAGCGACAGTGTAATCATCGCAAGCTCAAGAAGCTGATCGAGCTAATTACTCAGCAGCAGCAACAGGAGCCTCTACAACAACAACAACAGCTCAATGTGCAATTCAAGCGGGTAAGAAAACAAAATATTATATTATTATTATTATATATTTGTAACATATTACTTAATTTAAAATTGCATTGCATTTTCTAAGCCATTGTCACACGGTCGGTTTTTAACCGTCGCTTTTTGTTAAGATCCGTCGGTGTGGTGTAAAACCACAAAACCCGAAACTCACCGACGGAAATATATATATTAAATGAAAATACTTTTATATGGCCAGATTCTGTGAATACAAAATACTACAGGATTTTAGTTCATGTAGATTTAAGGCTCAAGTAATTAAGTCCATCTAGCTTTACAAAACTAAACATAGTTATTAAAGACTTTTTATCTTTTTTATTTTTTAGAGCAACGCTGAAAATGCAGCCATGGTGCCCGTAAAGGTAACTGAAATCCTGGCAGCTTGGAATCGCCATCCCGATCTCTACTTACTGCGACAGTTGGATGCGCGTTTTCATCGCGTAAATGTGCTGGGTAAGTGCTGGAGGTAAAGTAGTCGGAAAAGCTTTCTATAATAAATACGATTTCAGGTAAAATTGGCCACATTGTGCGGCAGACCCGACAGCAACAGCAACAGCCGGCGACAGCAGCAACAACTTCCGCATCGGCAGCAGCATCAACTTCAATCTCATCAACCCGACTCGAGCTGCCCGAGTTTATAATGATACCACAGTATTATGCCTGTGGTGAATTAACATTGACGCGCAAATGTTAGAAGCTGCCACACAAACACAAACACTTAAACTCACCACAGACACACAACAAAATCAAACACCTTACACAAAATGTTTATGCGTGGTTCCGTTTTGTTAATTTTCAAATTGAGAGATTATTGAATGCAAGATTGCAATTGCTTTTGATCTGTTCGCGTTTTCGATTTCGACCAAAGAAAATTGTGTTAAATTTATAAATGTTAAATAAGGTAAACTGATGACACTAGCATGTTTTATAATAATATTGTTATATTCAAGCCAATTCTGTTTAATTTATGCATATTGAAAGAAAGAAAGTGTGCGTTTTATAACAATTATGCATAAGTATCAATCACCTAGCTGTCATATAGTTTAAGATCTATGTAATCTCATTACTTATACTGTTCTACCTTTTAATGTTGTTGTTTCTGTTTGTTTTAACGCTTCAATAAGTTATAACAGAATTGGTTTGAATATCGTTTATTGGCTGAAAAATGCATTTAAATTTATAACTTTAGCGATTGTCATTGGTTTAAATAGTTGACATTTATTTTAAAGCTTACATTTTGTTGATTATTGTGAAAACTGGAACAGACAAAAGATCATATTCTAATTGCATGTATGCCGACGCTGCCTATTTACAAATTTACAATTCACGCTTAGCGGCCACGCATAAACGATAAAAATAGTTGGATCACTGGATGCATGAGGAGTTTTTTTGGAGGGGTTAAGTTAAGCGCGTATTTTATGTATGTGTTATAACGTTATTCACAATAGCCGTTAATCGATTTGCAATATTTATATAGAACCATATACGTGTGCAAGTCACGCCCAAACACGTAACGTACATACATATATCACAATATAAAGTATGCATATAATAAATATATATACTACATATATGTATAGCGTATATAGCTTAGCTTGTATACTAAATTAAAAACTACAATACATTATAAACTGTAAGTAGCCAAGTAAAATCGCACATACGAACAAACATTCGGCGTTTACACGGCGAACTAATCGTGATATTTAAAATATATACATACATTAAATTCATTAATCAAATTAATTTTGAATTCATTTAAAATCACGATTAGCTGCTGTCGTTTAAACGACTTTATTACAAAATAATCACAGCCACATATACGCACACATGCTCATTACATTTCGTGAAGAAAACGAGAGAACCCCCTACTCAACATTGTGGACTCCAAATCCTACCCAAGTCCATCTCCTCGCAAATAATGCAACGGTGAGAATAACGTTTTGTTTTTAATAAAATTACGCTTTATTAATATTATTTATTATTCACGTGATTCTTCTCCTAACTAAACAACTCGACAAATGATTCAGATTTCTACAACATTCTTAGGCTTTAGGCAAGTGCTCATCAAGATTTGGACCCGGGCGAGAAGCTTTTTGTTTTGTGGTCGTGCACAAAAGCTCCTAAAGCTCACACATATTCCGTGGCAACAATTTAAACTCGTATGAATTCTGCAATTGGAAAAGCTTTCTCGCCCGGGTGCAAATTTTGACGAGCACTGGTTTAGGCCAATTTATTGATAGCGTTGCTGCTGCTGTTGGCGTCCGGCATTGTAGTAGCCAGGTGGGCCTCCACCAGCTGGTCCCGGCCCCCCTGGTCCCATACTGGGCGGCATGGGTGGCGGTGGTGCTGCTGTGTTGTAGTGCGTTGGAGGCGGCGGCTGCTGTGCCCAGGCGTTGGCTGCATATGGCGGCATGGGCACAACGGGAGGTGGAGGCGGCGGCGGTGCATGGTACATGTGATAGTTGGCATTACTGTTCAGGTTGTTAGGCGGCAGTGGAGCACCGACTGCATTTGCTGCGATCAGAGGTAATGCATCATTAGGTGGCGGTATGGAGACAACAGCAACGGGAACAGCGCTGGCCAGCGACTTGATGGTCTGTATGTTGTTCAGCTCACCACCACCATTGCCACTTGGTTGTGGAGGTGGCGGTTGGCACTCGACTTGGCTGGAATTAAGGTTAAGAGATTTAACGTTTGTGGGACTGTCGGCACGACTGGGCGGCTTTTGGGGCGGACTGTTGGTCTCCTGGCCTTGCTTTTGCGTGGACTGATAAAGATCTAACACCTGATGACAAATATCCTCAATTATCTCCATGGTTACATTTGACACAAACATATCCCACCAACGCTGATGCTGTGGCTGACGCCCTAGCCAATCCAGAACCGTGAATTTGCTCAGCTTGCTGGCCAAATGGATTAAAGCCACAGCAATAATCTCTGGTTCCCATTGCACGCAGACGACCGTACTGAGCGAGTCATTGACGAAGTTCCATGCCATTTGGACCATTTTCTGGAGCTTCTGTTGATCGCCTTTGAAGCATTTTGCATACTTGAGCAGAAACGTATATGGATGCTCTACCTGCAGGTCAAACTTGATCGTCTGCAGCAGGATTCGCTCCAGTGTCATTACCTCCTCTTTAGGATCATCTCCAAACGAGTAGAAGTAATTGTCATTGAGAATGCCCCGCGCCGTTTTAATAATGTCCCGACACTTTTTCGGGGTCTCCTCCACCTTTCCAGCGAGGAACAGGCAACAGCAGGCGGTAACGTAGCGTGGAAAGCTCTTAAACGAGTGGAACATGTAGAAGCGATGGAAGTACACGACACCGGTGGCCATTGTATTGTGACCGAGTCCCATTTTGGTGCCGCATTCCATGATAAAGCGTGCGCCCTCTTTCCTATAGCGACGCTCCGTCTCGTAGGTAATCCCATCCAGGATTGAAGGTGTTTCACGTAGCTCTTTTTTGTCATAGTACCAGCAAGGCATCTTGTTCCGGTAGTGTTGGGATTGTATCGAAGATTATTTACGACGTTATTTCGTCGTCGTTCATTCTGTAATTCTCTGGAAATTAGTTCCAAAACTAGACGGGCTCTCTTGGTGGCGGCGCTAGCATCAAATTCCATAGTTCCAAAGGTCGACAGCGTATGGTTTTTTGGGGGCGTGTTTGCGGGGCCCGTGTCAAAAATGTTTTGCATATATTTGGATCCTTTTCGTTTTTGGGTGGGCGAAAACTTTTCGAACAGGAAAATACTGCACAAAAGTTATCGCCCTTAAACTTTGCAGAGCATTTTCTTGGGATTTTCTTTAATTTTCCTGAATTTGGCAGATTTTTCCCCTTTCGCAAAAAAGACCTAGGCCCCTGGTGGTCTTCCGCGGTTGAAACAAATTTCAAAAGAACCAGCTTTAATTTAGAAAATGAATAATTTATTTTGATTATTTTAATTTTATTTCGTTATTTAAACAGTTTTTTCTAATATTTTGAAAAAATTACGATATTATCGATTGTTCAATGCTGTATATCGAATATTAGTTTTCCATTTCTTATCGTAAAAACAAAACATACTTGAATTAATTTGTCCAAACGACAACATGCAGCGCTTCGTAGTTCCAAATGTAACCAGTGGCAGAGCTAACAAAACAAGCGCGTATTCAAAATTTGCGACAAAATTAAAATCTATTTTGTAACCATGAAAATGATTTTTTTCAACAAAATAATCTTTGTTTTCAGCTTGCTCGCAGCATTTTCTTGAAGTCCTTAAAAGTCTGTTATGTTTTTCTTCGCAGCTAAAAATTTAGGTTTTTTTATCGGCAACAAGTGCCACGCGCAGCAATAAAAACTGAATCACCACAGCATTAAATCAACACGGTGATTTCCCTACACTTAAGGCTTAATTGGAGTAAATAACACTTGCAACAATGGTTTTAAAGTGTGTAACCTATGTGAATAATTCATCTTTTACGTTTATCAAAACAAGAATTGCAACAGAAAAGGCCTATGTAACGTCAGCGGTTAGAAGTGTCAGCGTTGCCACTTGTTTCTTACGCCTAATATGTTTACACCCGAGCTTCGTTATTTCGTAGCTTAATTTATATAAACTTTTTGACTTACATTCCCAAATCATTTAAAAAAACAATGTTGACTTTCTACGCGTGGTTGTAAACCATTAATAGCAGCTGTTCAATTCTTAATTAAAAGCCAACAACTTAAGCTTTCAATCTTTGAAGATTTAAGTTAAAAGTTTTAATTAATTTAAACATAAATTTTTAATTTAACTTAATGTGTATAATTATTTATGTAGACTGCTTTAAGTCGTCGTTAAAAAAATACAAATTAATAACAGCAAAGTGTTACGTGTAAACGTATATCGTAGTGAATAGCAAATACACCGCTGTCTAATTTATGCGACATCTGGCAGCACTGCCACTCAACTCTGACACATTAACAAGACCGAGAAGAAGCAGAACGGCAGCAAGTTTTTTATATATATAGTGGATAATAATTGTGATTAGCGGTATTAGAAACTTGTTAAACACTGAAAGTCAACCATCAGAAAGATGCCCCTTAAATTGGACATCAAGCGTCGTCTGACATCGCGCTCTGACCGTGTCAAGTGCGTTGATCTGCATCCGGCCGAACCATGGATGTTGTGTGCTCTATACAATGGCCACGTACACATCATGAATTATGAGAACCAGCAATTGGTTAAAGATTTCGAGGTATGCGACGTGCCAGTGCGTTCCGCTCGCTTCGTGGCACGCAAAAATTGGATTATTACCGGATCCGATGATATGCAAATACGTATTTTCAACTACAACACTCTGGAGAAGGTTCATTCCTATGAGGCACATTCGGATTACCTCCGCTGCATTGCCGTGCATCCCACACAGCCTTTGGTCCTCACTAGCAGTGGTAGGTACTCCAAACATATTTCACGTTCCACACGGATTTTTGATATATGATCTTGCCTCTGGATGACCTCAATTTCCCAGTAGGAAATCTGAATCAACTTGATTCGCTTATCACATATCAAAAATCTACAGAATGATGAAATATTTTCGTTACATTTTATTTTAATTTGTATCATCTTTTTGTAGATGATATGCTTATCAAATTGTGGAATTGGGAGAAGCTTTGGGCATGTCAGCGCGTCTTTGAGGGACACACTCACTATGTCATGCAGATTGTATTTAATCCCAAGGATAACAACACCTTTGCTTCTGCATCCTTGGATCGCACTGTTAAGGTGTGGCAACTGGGCTCAAATTTTGCCAACTTTACGCTGGAGGGACATGAGAAAGGCGTCAACTGTGTGGACTACTATCATGGTGGTGACAAGCCATATTTAATTTCTGGTGCCGATGATCGTTTGGTTAAGATCTGGGATTATCAGAACAAGACCTGTGTACAAACCTTGGAGGGACATGCACAGAACATTTCGGCCGTTTGTTTCCATCCTGAATTACCCATTTTGCTGACTGGCTCTGAAGATGGCACCGTTCGCATTTGGCATTCGGGCACGTATCGCCTGGAGACCTGTCTAAACTATGGCTTCGAACGCGTCTGGACCATTTCCAGCATGCGTGGCACAAACAATGTGGCTCTTGGCTATGATGAGGGATCCATTATCATCAAAGTAGGACGCGAGGAGCCGGCCATGTCCATGGATGTGGTGGGCGGTAAAATTGTTTGGGCCAAACATTCCGAAATGCAACAGGTAAGCGAGGAATCTAAGCCTTCCTCAGATCAGTGATCACTACTGGCTACATAACCCGGAAAAAGCAAACAGAAAAATGACAAAAAAAAAACAATAAAAACATTAAAAAAAAGGACAACATTTAGGGACAATAGATTTTTCTTAAAGGTGTTGATTTTTAATACACAGTATGTCAAGTTTTTGTTTAGAAAATGATTCTTATGGACTGAAGTTCACGCTACTAGCCAAAGCATTTTTAATATATAGTATATCAACTAATTGTTTTGAATATAAAAAAAGTTCACATACATATTTTATTTTGCAACAACAAAATACGGGCTCTTGGTTTTTATTACTTTTTACTTTATTTTATTATTGTTGCTTATTGTTCTTAGAACAAGTTAAAAAAGGAAATAATTATTTCCATTAGGTTAATCTAGTTTTAGAATAAACTAAAAATGGAAATTTTATTTAAATTCAATTGCTTAATATACTGTTATTTGGAAACTAATTATATACGGATTTGTCAACGATAGTATCATTCTGGTTATCTTTTTCGCTAACATTTGTGCCTAACTTCTTAAATATTTGTTCAGTTTCAATTGTTGAACAATAAATAAAATTAATTGCCTAAGCGAAAGGCACTCTGAGGTTTAATCAATTTTAGAATTTATATTGCACTTGCAATATTTATAAGATATGTAATTGCTTAGTCTGCTTGATTGAACCAGGATCTATTAGGAATATATGTACTACACGATCACAAATGCAAAGTCAATTCAAAATCATAATAGATTTCCAAATAGGGAATGTTTGTTATAAATAATAAATAAATGAAAAAAATTTAACCTAATTTTCCTTTCTTAAAGGTCAATCTAAAAACCATTGCCGATGGCACCGAGATTAAGGACGGTGAACGATTGCCCGTTGCCGTTAAGGATATGGGCGCCTGTGAAATTTATCCACAGACCATCTCACACAATCCCAATGGACGCTTTGTGGTTGTCTGCGGCGATGGCGAGTACATAATCTATACATCCATGGCGTTGCGTAACAAGGCCTTTGGTTCGGCTCAAGAGTTTGTCTGGGCACTGGAGAGCAATGAGTACGCCATTCGTGAGAATAATGGCACTGTTCGCCTGTTCCGCAACTTCAAGGAACGCAAGAGTTTTACACCCGAGTATGGCGCTGAGAGCATCTATGGTGGCTACTACTTTGGTGTTAAGACATCCTCGGGATTGGCCTTCTATGATTGGGAAACTTTGCAATTGGTGCGGCGCATCGAAGTGCAGCCACGTAATGTATTTTGGAATGAAAGTGGCAGTCTCGTTTGCTTGGCCACCGATGATTCATACTTCATTCTGGGCGTGGATACAGCCCAAGTCGCCAATGTCCTGGAGAGTAAGGAAGGACTCGAGGACGATGGCGTAGAAAGTGCTTTCAATGTGCTCGGTAAGTGTAAAACATATTTAAAAACAATCTAGAAAAGTAGAAAAATCGATTGATGGTTGTAAATGATAAGGGGAAGTATTCTTGAAACTATCAATAATTTAATTAGCAACATTTTACTTAAGATAAAAATATTGGTGATAAAAACGAATAACATTTTTAAATTATTTAAATGATATTTGGGGTAGGTTATAGGAATACCATAATAATAGTGGAATTTTATTCGGGGAGTTTTATAGTCGACAATCCATTAGGGTACCTCGTTTATTTTAAATGCAAATTTAAGAGATTAGATAGAATTTTAGTAAAAGAAAAGAAAACTCTTAAAAGTTAAAGATGTACAGTGATTTTTTTCAAAGAAATTTCAACTTTTATCTATTAATATGCGAGTATGCGAAGAACTTTTTATCAGTAATTCGGGAACAGGTGATAGCTGGAAATCTATGAAAAGTAGTAATTTTGTAGATACAGCTTTAGCGATACTATTTATTGAGTCAGTCTACAGTCTACCAGT
Source organism: Drosophila neotestacea (assembly GCA_035044365.1). Lineage (NCBI taxonomy): Eukaryota > Metazoa > Arthropoda > Insecta > Diptera > Drosophilidae > Drosophila > Drosophila neotestacea. Next base: position 5,778,973 of record JAWNMD010000069.1, read on the forward strand.
CCCTTGGGATTCCCCAAATTTTTGTTGAATTACGAATCACGCTCATCTCAAATGAAAATACTTTAATGAATAGTGTAATAATTTCATCACATTTCTGTTGTTAATATACAATAATTTTCAAATATTTGTAGGAGATTTTGATATTGCTTTAGGGAACTATCATATTATCGTTAATCTGTAACAATTATTAACCTTTAATCCTTGTTTGTTTATTCTCCAGGCGAAGTTTCGGAGTCGGTCAAAACTGGACTCTGGGTGGGCGATTGCTTCATCTACACCAATTCGGTGAATCGCATTAACTACTATGTGGGTGGAGAGATTGTGACCATCTCACATTTGGATCGCACCATGTACTTGCTGGGCTATGTGCCCAAGGACAATCGCTTGTATTTGGGAGATAAGGAGCTGAATGTGATTAGCTTCTGCTTGCATCTTTCCGTACTGGAATATCAAACGGCCGTAATGCGACGCGACTTTGAACGCGCTGATCTTGTGCTGCCAACAATACCGAAGGAGCATCGCACACGAGTTGCACATTTCCTGGAGAAGCAGGGCTTCAAGGCGCAGGCGCTACAGGTATCCACCGATGCGGATCATAAATTTGACTTGGCATTGCAAACTGGAGAACTGGATATCGCATTAAAGCTGGCCCGAGAGGCAGAGAACTCACAGAAATGGTCACAGCTGGCGGATGTGGCGGCGCGCAAGAACAACATGGCCTTGGTCAAGGAGTGCATGCAGAAGGCAAATGATTTCAGTGGTTTGTTGCTGCTCTCGACGGCATCGGGTGATGCAAAAATGCTGGAGGAGTTGGGCGCAACTAGTTCCACACAGGGACGTCATAATATTGCATTCCTGTCCGCATTCCTTCGCTCTGATGTTGAACGCTGTCTGGAGATTCTCATCGAGACAAACCGTCTACCCGAGGCGGCGTTCTTTGCACGCACCTACATGCCCAGCCAGATGTCGCGTGTGGTGGAACTATGGCGCGAGGAGTTAAGCAAGGTTAATGAGAAGGCCGGACAATCGCTGGCGGATCCAACGCAATATACAAATCTCTTTCCGGGTCTGGGCGATGCTCTGCGCGTTGAGGAACATCTGCAGGAGGAGCGAGCACGTAAGGCGCCCGCACGCATCGCCGGACAGCTGCCATTGAATAGCGATCGCAATCCTTTAGAGGAACTGCATGCGTTAGAGCAACAGAGTGGAGTTGGTCAGCTGGAGGACAAGGAAAAGCCAGCGTTTGTGCCCGCAATTAGCACAAAGGTCGTCGCTGCCGTTGCTTCTGCAGCTGCGGTCAGTGAGGACGACGATGACGATGATTTGGATCTGGAAATTGATGGTATAACGTTGGATGATAACATTGATACGACGGATGTAAATCTGGATGATGACTTTCTGAGCGATGATTAGATGCGATAGCTATCCAAAGCACACGCTGTATTCAAAATATGCATAGAAATAACGTAAATTCGTTGTTGATTCGGGAAAAACTGCTCGAAAAATATCGCGCATTTGAAAACTATAAATTCCACACCCAAATCAACAAGCACACAAACCCATACAGATGCATTCACCTTTGATTTGATTGAACGAATGTTTCCCGTGCATTAACTATACAAATTAAATAAAAGTAAATATATTATATATAATGTACAACAATAATGCGGCAAGAGCAAAATGAAATAAATATATTTAAAAACAATATATATCGATTAAATCTTGGCGCGATGCTTCTTCGTATCATTTGTCATTCAGATTTGTGAAGGCAAAATCAGCGTTGCCACTGTGTCAGCTGTCATATAGAATCAGTACGGCAACACAAGAGCATCACAAATACATATATACGCAGATATCGTGTGTGCGTCTGGATTTTGCTGTATTTTTTATTTAAGAATAAATTATTAATGAACAATTAATAAATTATTATTAAATAAAAATCAGTCAAAGTCGCCAATCAACCGTAAGTTTATATGTAGTAACCAACAAGCCAATAAAGCAAACACAAAACTTTTTTGTAGAGGAAACGTGCATTTTATTGATTTTTTTCTCAAGCAACGTAGCGTGTTACTTTTGCAGGTACACAAAGTTAATAATAAATTACGTTAAGAATGGAGCCGAATAACTATCATGACCATGGACTGCAGCAGCAGCAGCATCTGCACGATCAGCAAATTCATATGCAGCAACTCCAGCAGCAGCATCAACAACAACTGCAGCAACAACAACAGCAGCACCAGCAACAACAGGAAATACTGCAACAACAACAACAGCCGATGCAGGCTGGTTTTGCACCCCGGCGTCAGTATGACAACATGGGCAATTCATCAGCTGCCGTAGCAGCTGCCAGTTTGGCCAATGGTCAATCTTCGACAGCTAAAACAACTGTGTTGCAGCGACCGAAAATCAAGAAGGAGAAACAACTGCAAGCATTGCAGCAACAGCAGCAGCAGCAGCAACAACAGCTGTCGGAGCTAAGCACTGCAGGCAGCACCGGCAACATGTTGCCAGCTGAGGACACATTGAAGTTTGTCAATGATACAGATGCCAATGGGTTGGCAATGAAGACACCCGTCAGCATCTTGCAGGAACTGCTGAGCCGTCGTGGGATTACGCCTGGCTATGAACTGGTACAGATTGAGGGTGCCATACATGAGCCGACGTTTCGGTTTCGAGTCTCGTTCAAGGACAAGGATACACCGTTTACCGCCATGGGCGCTGGACGTTCCAAAAAGGAGGCTAAACATGCAGCCGCCCGTGCTCTTATCGATAAGCTAATTGGCGTCCAGCTGGAATCATCTCAGGGCAGTACAGCCGCAACATCCGCTGTTAACTGCTCTATGGGCGGTGGCAGCGGTGGCGATGGCAATGCCAATGTTTCTGGCAGTGGCGAGTAATTATTGTTTCAATTATCTCTCTCCGAATTGGAGCCTTTATTTAGATATGTTCTCTGTTTCTCTATAACCAGTGGCAGCGACAAGATTGTGGGTAATCCAATTGGCTGGCTTCAGGAGATGTGCATGCAACGCCGCTGGCCTCCGCCGTCCTATGAAACGGAGACTGAGGTGGGGTTGCCACACGAGCGACTTTTCACCATTGCATGCACAATTTTGAACTATCGGGAGGTGGGCAAGGGCAAAAGCAAGAAGATTGCCAAACGTTTGGCCGCCCACAAGATGTGGACACGGCTGCAGGAGACGCCCATTGATGCTGCCAAAATCAATGACAGTATCTGTAGCGAACTGGAGGGCGATGTGAGTACAATTTCGCTTGTAGATACCGTGCGCGAGACGGATATCTCAAGTACTCTAACATCAAGTCCATATTATGAGCGCATTTCACTTGATTTCCAATTAATTGATATTTAAATCTAGCAAATATTAATCTAACACTTTTAATATAATTTCCGCACCTCATGCTTCTATTTCTTTTATCTTTCTCTCAAGTCTTTTTTATTTTGTAGATTCCGATTTTAAACTGTAGTTGGTAAAGATTTAATCAATTCCAATCCCATCTAATTGTGCTGTCCATCTTTGTTGTTTGTTTTCTTTGAAAACCCTTTACTTTAAAAAAGTGTAAAAGAGTCTATTAAGTTTGTGCAAAAAAATGTGCGTAAGAGGCAGAAAGAGGCGTGGCAGTCCCCATTAAGTAAGAGTCGATATAGTCATGTCTGTCCGTCTGTCTGTCTGTTCCTTTTTTGAAACCTATATCTCAGAGACTACGAGAGCTAAAAACACTAAACTTGGCATGAACGTTCACCTATATCTTGCATAGATCAAGTTTGTTTTTAAATTTTGCCACGCCCCCTACCCCTACTTAAGATCACCTTTAATGTTAGGGCCTTGAGTTTTACCAATATTCTTTTCACAATTTTTTGCTCTCTTCCATTAGTACAGGGCCTCCTACTGTCGAGCTTGCTCAACTGTAGCTTAACGTAGTTTTTAATATGTGCAATATGCATTGAAAAATGCCTAACAATTGTAACTGACTGAGATGGAATTTTAAATAGCATGAATAAAAATGATTTGTATATTTAAAAATTTGCACTTTCAACTTAAACTTCTTTTATTTTAATTTATTTAGATTATTTTAAACTAGTTTAAGTTTTTATTTAAAAATGCATCTAAATAGAATCTGTAATGTTTGTGGTCATATAATAATTAATATATTTCTTTTTCTTACATTTTTATTAATCAAAATTTTTAAGTTATTTAAAAGAATACTTAGCTTTTTATTTATTTGTTTTTTTGTTTTAAAATTTAGGTGATGCTAAAAATAATTGACCTGTGTAAAACCCGTAATTCATTAGTTGCTTTGCATTAATTACTTCATCAGTATTTGGTGGTGCACATTTACAATTTGTTAATAATAAAAAAACAAACAATTCTTAGTGATATGTTTCAACTCACCATTTTTGAGTGGCGAGAGTTTCTGCGTATTGACAAAAACCTTGCGCTCTTATTTACAGCCCCGCATTAACGATAATTATTATGGTGATTTGAAAGATATCACTGTGCCAACACTGACCACGCAGCACAGTAATAAAGTATCGCAGTTCCATAAGACCTTGAAAAATGCGACTGGCAAAAAACTGCTTAAATTACAGGTAAATTAAGTTTGCTACTAAATATAGTGTAGAGATGCAGCTATCGCCTCGCTTAGTACATCAAATACAATATACATTTTTTTAATTATCTTGTTTTTGTTATGGAAATTAATGTTTTGTTTTTGACTTTCAGAAGACTTGCCTCAAGAACTCAAAGATTGACTATATTAAACTGCTTTCGGAGATTGCTGTCGAGAATCAGTTCGAAGTTACCTACGTAGACATTGAGGAGAGGACTTTTAGCAGCCAGTTCCAGTGTCTGGTTCAGTTATCCACATTGCCAGTTGGCGTTTGCCATGGCACGGGATCAACAGCTTCGGAGGCTCAACGGCATGCGGCCCAAAATGCCCTTGAGTATTTGAAGATCATGACCAAAAAGTAGGACACTAGCTGTATAGCAAAATCTGAACGCACATTACGTTGACGAAGTGGACAAAAAATATTTGCTACATTTTTTTTTGTCACGCCATTCCTTTAACCCTGGTCTATGGTTCATAGCATAATTTAACACTGTATTTAATATTTATCGTTATTTTGTTGAGCTTAGTTAACCCAATGCAACTTTAAGCCTGCTTAAAGAAGTGTTTTATTTTCTCTGAAACTGTAGTCATTAAATATCTTCTTATCTTTCACAATAAAAATGTCCAAATTCATGAATATATCTTCAATTTTAGATTTAACATTAGAAAGCTACTACTAATTGACAAAAATTAACTGATTGTCAAGGAATTCGCCTAATTTACCAATCACATTATCTTTGTAATATATCTAGTTATACATTTTAACATATTTCGCAATTAACTTTGATATATAGTTTTGATCAGTGAAATATTATTTATCAAACAATTGTTGTTCACATTAAATACAAAAGAAAACTTGTAAAGCCAATTGAATGAGTTCCATAAAATGTAAACATTTTAAGTTCTGAACAACGAAAAGAAAACGCTTAACTTAAGTAAAACGGAATTATAATGAAACATAATTAATAAAAATAGTAACTGAAATTGTTCAGAATTGAAAACATATTTGTATGTTATATGCAGCTATGCTTTATGTTAAAATATTTGTAACTAAACATGAAGTATTTATATTTATCATTTAGCTGAATATACATTAAAGTTATGGTGAATGAACACAAATTGCTAATCTTTTTAGTTCTGGGAACAAATCGAATCTGCTTTTGAAATATTAAAATCACACAGTTGGATTGTAGATTTGTAAGATATTTATTTAAAATATTCAATACTTATGCTAAACTAACAACTATGTGGCGTTACAGGGTATTTACATAGACCGACAGTGATTGTAGCAATTATCCAACGCAATTCGTTGGATCTACTTTTTTACGGTCCTGAGTGCATTTGGGACAAAACCATTTACCCTTTGGCTTTGTGGTAAGGCCCACGCAGGCAAAGTGGAACCATTCGATGGGACACTAGTAAGGCGAAAATATATGGTAATATATTACATTTAAATATGAATAAATGCTGTGTAATCTTACGTCTGGATTGTCGCAGCCAATCATCTCGCCATACGAAACCTGGTGGCATAAGCAATATGTGGGCTCATTGGGATCCACAGGCATATCCATGACATCGCTGGGATGTGTTGCCGCCGTGTGACAAGATTCCTTCTCCGAATCATCGATATCAACAGCTTTCTATGTTAGCAAAATCCAATGAGATTCAAATGATTATTTGATTGAAAATAAGCTTGGTTTAATAATGGTTCATGCGAGGAGGTGAAATGTAAATGAAAGATGCACAACCGACTATTTTCAAAGTCACTGAATATACATACAGAAGAAGAAAGAGTAGGAGATATACCAGCTCGTATATTCAGCGCTTTTTCTACTACATAGGCAAACAAACTAAATACATAAATAGTATAGAATAAGGTAACAGAACAAATATGTATTATGAAATAATGTTGATGATGATGATTTACCTTTTGTGCGCCCCCCTTGCGTGTTTCTTTTTCTTGATTTACCTTTGACTTTTTCTTTTTGCTACCTTGGCCAGCACTACTGCTGGCATTAAGATTACTACCGCTTGCACTGTTCGAATGATTACCACCACGCCCAGTTTCCTCATCGGAAGAGGCTGTTCTTTTCTTTTTCCCCGACGCCTTTGCGTCCTTAGTTTTTTTGCGACCACCTTCTGCAAGAACATAATTTGGATTAGTCTAAAATATTTGATATTGATTTACGTACTTTTGGCTACTGCTTCCTCGGATTTGGCCCGTGTAGATGAAGCTTTCTCTTGTATCTCGCCCTCGAAGCGCGCCAAATCATTGTCCAATCTACGGATTTGTTTATCCACCAGCTCGTAGGTTTGTATGGCCAGCTGCACCTTATCGTCACTATACTCCTTGGCCTTACCAAACAGCGCCTTAATATCCTCTAATCTTTCCTTGCGGTCCTCCTCACTCATCGCACCATTCTCAGCGGTAAGTTTGCGCATAAAGTCTTTTGCATGACTATCGATGCTTTTCATTGCAGTTTGCGCCCGATCATCTAGTTTTCTCATCAGCTTGAAGTTACGCTCCAATTCGGTAGGCAGAGACTCCAATCCTGGTAAAACACAGAAACTAGATCACTTTTTCTGAAAATCTCTGATAGTTTCTTTTACATACCATCCAGATAGTTTTCTAAATATATTGCTGATGACATTTTAAAGGCCTTTTGTGTGTTTTTTTTATTGCTTTTCGCTTTAATTACAGTACTAACAAAAAGAAAAACAAGCGTCTATTTACGATGATGGAACAGCTGTTTTCAGTGTTCAGCAATGTATCAAATATTATCGATATCATACTTTATCGTCATTTATATGTCAGGTGGCAGCCTTAAAAAAGTGTTGAATTTAGGACTTTGAAAAAAGCCAGATTTGATGGGAAAAAAGCGGAATTTGCAACACTGATAGCCAGCTGTTTTCTGAGAGGAGGAAAAAGGAAATACAATGCAAAAGAATGTTACAAAGATAGGCTAAAATACACCCTAAAAATGTGCTGATGATTAAAAAAACAGTGAAGAACACGTTAGCTTTAGGCAACAGCATAAACATGCATAAGAAATTGCGTAAAATGTTGCCTATAATGCGTCCGGTACACTGGCTAATAGTCGCTATCATCTGCATTGGCACCTGTTATTGGTTGCTCGGGATTCGATTGGAGCACGGTAAGTTTCGATATTCCTTAATATAACAATCTATACTCATATAATGTACTACTTATTTCATCATGCGCAGCCTTTAAACCCCTGACTAAGCTCACCGGCAAAGGGGATACCCAAGTGGAACACATGTCATTTCCTCGTGTAACCCCAACTGTGGATAATTTTGATTATGAGGAACAATTAGTGGTGCTGTACAATCGTGTGCCAAAGACAGGCTCAACAAGTTTTGTGAACATAGCCTACGATCTCTGCAAGTTAAACAGATATCATGTCTTGCATATTAATGTGACGTCCAATATGCACGTCCTATCGCTGCCGAATCAGGTGCGTCTCTTTGTTATCGCTATCGATTCCAAGACAAGTGTTTTACAGTGTGACTGTTTACTTAGATTTCCTTTGTGCGAAATGTGACCAAATGGCATGAAATGAAGCCGGCTCTTTACCATGGGCACATGGCATTTCTGGATTTCTCCAAGTAAGAATATTATATATATCTAATAGCCGCTTTCCACGAGCACTGTCATTCGACGTCATTCAGTACAATATTGTCATTCGAATCGAATGACAAATTCGGCCTGTACAAATTTCCATAAGGCCCCGAATGACTTTACTGAATGACGCCGAATGACGGCTCGTGGAAAGCGGCTATAACTTACTTTCCAACCTTTTCCAGTCGTCTCTGATCTCTAATGCTATTTGGGTTGAAGTGATTTACGGTTTTTAATCCATCATTTTTTATTATCTAAACATAATCGCACTCCATTATAACTCATATTAACTATGTATACAATTATAGCACAAGATATTTGGTATTTTCCAGGTTTCAAATTGCACATAAGCCAATTTACATTAATCTGGTGCGTAGACCTCTAGATAGACTCGTATCCTATTATTACTTTCTGCGCTATGGAGACAACTATAGGCCAAATTTGGTACGCAAAAAGGCGGGCAACAAAATCGTGAGTATAACAAATTAAAAATTTGTTAACAAATTTTTTTTTATGTTACCTTATTTTCCTATTGTTGCAGACTTTTGATGAGTGCGTTGTTCAGAAGCAACCCGACTGTGATCCCAGGAATATGTGGCTGCAAATACCATTCTTTTGTGGTCACGCTGCCGAGTGCTGGGAACCCGGGAGTGATTGGGCCTTGAAGCAAGCCAAACGTAATTTGGTCAACGAATATTTTCTAGTCGGCGTCACAGAGCAAATGTACGAATTTGTGGATCTGCTTGAGAGATCACTACCCAGGTAAGATTAAATATTGAAATTATGCCTTAGGTTGGTTTAATATAAAGTTCGTTTATTGCAGAATCTTCCTAGGCTTTCGTGAGCACTATCAAAACTCTAATAAATCTCACTTACGTGTAACATCATCAAAGTTACCGCCCAACGAAGCCACTATACAAATCATACAAAGGTCAAAGATTTGGCAAATGGAAAACGATTTATATGAATTTGCGTTGGAACAATTTGAATTTAACAAGAAGAAGTTAATGCAGCCTGATAATAAGCATTTACAGCAGTTTATGTATGAAAAAATTCGACCAAAATGATTAGGCTCGAAATACAGGAGTGTTAAAGGGAAAAAGCGAGTCAAAAACAGAATATGACTGCTCAGGTGCAGGCATTAGTATAACAGTTTTAATTATTATTAATTTGTATGATGTATATAACTCCTCTAGACATGATCTGTACTTAAAAAGTCAAGCACACTACTCTTGAAAGACACTAAAGACTTTAGCATTGAATATCGTTGACATATTAATGTTTTTTTGTATGTTAAATTAAGCCATAAACTGTATAACACTTGAAACTGCTTTCGTAGAAGTAGGTAATAATTAGTATCAATTGCAATGACTATTCGAAGCACAATGTATTTATCCATTCGTCTAGTTAATTGAACTATTTTATAAGCATTTGACAATACCGTGTAAAGTGGAGCCAGAAAATATGGATCTACGCATACGATTAATAATAAGTTACTTAGAATTTACATATTTAAGTTGTAAGTGCAATGATAATTACTGGACTCTCAAATTTATATCAGCTTTTAGCAATTGTAACTATGGAACTCATCAAGTCAAATATATGTAAATATCTATATCTAATCATAACTCACTCAAGTACGTCTAGTATCTGTATCATCGGCTGTCTGTAAGCAATTAGTTGCATGCAACTGACAAATTGATTATACCTGTCGAGTGTCTATACTCAGATGTAACTAACTATAAATATTTGCTTTATGCAATTCGAACTTTGCTTAAGTTGATTGTCGTTGTGCGAAATTCCATTGAACTTTAAAAGCTGACGTAGTGCTGCGACCAGCATTGACAGATTGTCTTATGGACAAACTGATTGAATGTCTGAGGTGTTGAGGTAAATAAGAAATTGAAATTGAATTAAATTTCGGATACACAAGCGAAATACTTAATTAATTGCTCGCGTTTCCAACCGTAGAGACAATGAGTTTGCATTTTCGTCAGTTGTACATTTGAACGTAAACACGCAAGTCGTTGTATTCGGATCGTACGACTTGAAACTATTTCGGTTTAGGCAGTTAATTATGAACTGGTGTTAAGCATTAAAAGTGGGCAATACAAAGTGCGAGCGCGCTTAGATTTCGAACCCAGGCGGCAGTTAATTGTTATTATTAAAGTTACCAGCTTTGGATCGCGTTTAGTTTCTCACAAATACATATAGAAATACTACATAGTATATATTGTCTAGGTAACGCTCTCGGAAAATTGATTAAGTTAATACCAGTTATGTATATATCTAGGTTATAAAACAGAGTTCAAATGCTCAACAATAATTACGTATGTACATTGTGAGCACACTGTGATAAAAAGCCAAGTGAATATGTGTACTACCATTATATAAAAGCTAGTAACGTGTATAACACTGCATGTAAGTATTATATAACTCATCTCTAGAAAGCAGTACGAAATGTATAAGAGCTTGCAACAAGTATGACAGTTTCCAAAAAATAGCAAAGCTGAGCATTTTTGATTGGCCTTAACCCTTGTGTTGCTTTTGTTGTTCATTTCTCCTTGGTATATGAATGTTTAAAGAGAAAGACTTTAGAAAACTCATAACAAAGCCGCTGTATAACAGCTAATAATGCTTACGCTGCAAACTTGTTGACACTTGATATAATTACTCGCTTTTTTTGCTACAACAACGTCTGTATTCGACAATTGTTAGTGTATAAACTTATATGAAAATGCTCATAAATATTTATGTACGTACTTACGAAGTACATACAATTGCGTTACTTCTTAACTACTACAACTCGGTACACCTCGATACACATACGAAACGGGTATAAAATTGTTGAATAAACAGCCGTATATTTTCAGTCTTTAAACGTGCCAAGAGCGAACTAGACCTGTTTAACAAGCTGAAATTGAAGGATCTCAATAACACTTAAACATATTTGGATTAGCTGTGAGCCTAGTCTGTACTACATTTTTCTGGTAAGTTATAACAGTTTACCATTGCGTGATTTCCTAATTCTGTTCTGCTTACGTAACACATGACTATTTCCATGCCTTACTTTGTTGTTTTCTTGCCTCTCTTGTGCTCCCCCTTCTGCATAATGAAGAGCACCATATTCAATGTCTAATAGAAAAACAAAAACAAAAATAACGCATATGGCAACTTGTTGCTTTTGTTTTGCACATTTGCCAGCACTGTCAAACTGTCAGTTTTGCGTTTCGTTCCTTTTGCATTTACTTTCGGTTGAGTCTGATGCTGTTGTTGTTGCTGTTCAGCTTCTGCTGCTTGCAAAAGGTCATTGTAATCGTGTCGCGGTGTGAGAAAGAAATAAAGAAAACTTAACGAAGAGTGCAAATTTTATAAATCAAAGAGTTCAATAAACAGTTGGCATTGACCCAATTTATGGTTCACACGTGAAAGATTTATTTGCGAAAGTGTGTTAAAGGAATCGGAAGGAAAGAAGAAGGAAAATAAGAGTGTACAATAATCAGTAACCAGTTGGCAGTGACCCGTTTTAAGACAACGACTCCTGTTCAAGTGCTACGGCAGTTGCATTTCAATTCCACGCCTAATAAGCGTGAAAACTGATCAATTATTTAAGTAAATATCGAACGTGGCGAATTTTGTATTTATTTATCGCTATGGCAACTGCAACTAGCTACTTGCCTAGGACAGTAGTTGCCGGCGTCTCCGCGACGTCTGCCGTTGAGACAGGTGAGAAAATCATATACAGTGACTGTATTACAGTCACACTAACAAACATATACATATATATAGTGAGAGCTGAACAGAGGCAGTGTGTATGTATGTATGTCTGTGTGCGCTTTTGTATTTACCTTTTATAAGTTTTTGGCACGTAAGGTTAAAGCACTTTTCACATTGCTCTTGGGTTCGCCCTTGTTAAATACATTCAGATAACTGCTTTTAACCTTTTTTGTTGCCAAAAACTTCTGACCTCAAAGCAACTTTTACGATCAACGTGGAATTTTTGTCATCTTTGTTTCTTCTCTTTATCCTTTTTTTTTTTGCCGATGTCTATAATAATTAATTTTAATGTAACCCATTTCCGAAACTATTAAACACAGTGGTTAGCGTACTTCAGTTCAGGAGTCAATTTTAAGTTTTTACTTAATATATTACAGCATGATATAAAAATATTGAAAAATTTATAGTTTTTTTGGTTAGTTACTTAGCTTTTAACTAACAGTAAAAGTTATCTATCTGAAGTTAAAGTTGGATGTGTTAAATGCTTTAAAAATAGCGTATGAATTGCTGTGAAATTCTAATTTTCAATGAAAGTCTAAATTTTCTGACGGTAATTTTATTTGTTATTTTATTTGCTTAACTATTTTTTTAATTAAAATTGTAGCCTCCCTTCTGCTCTGTATAGCAAAGCTGCTGTAGTTTAAAATTTATTTAAGACATGTTTTGATATAATATATTCTCTCATATTGATTTTAATATTAAAACTTTGAATTTTAAAGAAATATTCCTTTGTCATTAATCAATTCTTAATCTTCTCCGCAAAAGTTAAGCTCTACTAGTCATAGGATTTCTAATAGAACTCAGGCAATTCTTTCCTTTCTCCTATTAACTAACCTAATCCATAAGCTCTAAACTTTTTTAAAAGCTTCCATATATATCGATCAGCTGTTAACCATAAGCTTCAATTCTTCAAACTGAGCTCAAAACGAAATCGAGAGTTGTTTACGATAACTAATGAATGGATGTCTGTGATAGAAGGTGCGGCCCAAAAGCGACGCTTCGCACGTGGTAGATGTCGTTTAGTAAAAAAAAAATAAAAAATACAAGTTTGCCAAAAACAACTTGTCCATTAGCCATGTCTGGGGTGTTATTTGAAACGTGTTAGCCCTGTTTTGTCGTCAAACAGGTGTCATTACTAGGTAATTGCTAATTAACGTATGTATCATTCACTCACTGGGCGCAGAAACATTGAACCGAAAGTACAAAGCTTCAGGGTCAAGTGAATGAGTGAAGTGCTTGTTTAAAGCACACTTGCCCTTTAATTATGCCCAAGATGATGGCTACTGATCGAGGCACTCACGGATACTATGGAATATCCAGGTCTGTCATCAATAGTACAATGGAAATCAACAACAACGTCCAATAGCAACAGCTGAGCAACCGACCGCAATGAAAACCAGCTTTTAGTGGCATAATTTCCCGAATGCACTCGCCATGCATCTCTCAGTTCTCTTCCTCTTTTTCTCGCGAGATCTCTCTCTCTCTTTCCCATTTTATACCCTTACAGTGGGTTAGTCTGCTAATGTTACAACAATTGGGTTAAAATTTCTCTTCTATAAATAGATAAAGGCAACTTAAATTTGCATCAAATGGATTGTGAATAAACCCATTATAGAAGGGTATTACCATTTTGGGCTTATTTATTTTTATTTGCCATTGTTTATAATTTAAACTTTTTATTTGAAGACAAATGCGTCGATACAAATTGAAATGGATCACTTCTATACAATTTGAACGATTGTTTAAAATTAATTAATTTTAAGAACAACTTTCTTTGTTCTGCATATATATTTATTGTTCACCAGTTTGAGTTTTTATAGATTGCAGTTCCTATCAGTTCCTATAAAATATAAAAGTTTTTCTTTTTAAATTTAATTCAGGAAACAAATGTATAACACCATATGTATGTCTAAGAAAAATGTTTGATTATCGTTGGCTTCATAGCCTAAAGCGGCAAGATCAGATTCAATATTACTAAATCTAACTAACTAATTTATGGGTTTTAAACTTAAGTACAAACTCTAACAATTTTATTAAAAAGTATAAATTCAAATTATATTGAAGGTTCTATAAACACTAAGACTCCCGATAAATATTCCTAGATTTCCGTATTTCGAGTAATTCAGAAGAAACGATCTTTTAGGAAACTATATTTATGGGAAAGTATATTTTAATATTGTTTAAGATTTGGATTGAGCTTTGATTTGTATTAAAGAGTATTAAATGTACGATAACTGATTATCTATATCTCTTAAGCTCTCGCTCTCCCTCTCTCTCTCTCTCTCTCTGTGGATGGCACGTGAATGTCATGCTCAAGTTCAGCTTAAGTTTCAGTTTTAGCTTCGGGTTCAGCTTCCATCGTATCTCCTAGTTGATCATGAGTCTGTGACCAGTTTGTGATTCTTGGCCTGGTATAAAATCTCCGTAACGCGCTTTTGGCCACAACAGTTTCGTCAGATCTTTCGGCTCCGTTGCACGCATTGTCAGTAGTTTGCCGTTGCTCCGCCGTCTCCGTCATCTCCTCCTACATATATCTTCTATCTCTTAATTCAATTTGATTATAGCCCCAAAAAACGAGTTTTACATTTTCGGTTTCGGTTTCAGTTTCGGTTTCGATTAAACTTTGTGTGTGGTGTTGTGTTGTGTTGTGCAGAGTGTGTACTACTTATTTAGATAACATTATGATTATTATTATGTTGATTTTGCACTTTTGCAAGCACATTAACAATTCATAAGTTGTTTTAATTTGGGTTTTGCCAAAAAAAGAAGAAACAATCGAAACGTCTAGTTTAAATTTGGGTTTTTCAGCGCAAAAGCCTACATTGATATTATAACAATAGATTGTTATCTCAAGGGGCTGTAATTTGTCAAATATGATCATCCATCAACTCAATCAAAATTCAATCAATGTCTAGCGTTTCCGCTTGAATTTGTTTGATAATTTGCGACAATTGTTCTTTTCTAAAACATTACTATCTATCTTGAAAACTTTGCTGACCATTCGGATTATATCAAAAGCCTTTTAAATTATATGATATATATATAATCAATAAATATATATTAATATTATATATCATTATAATGTAATGTAATTTAAGACCAGAAAAAAACTTGTTAGACTTTGGAAATCATTGAAGTAGAACTTGTTGAACTCGAGAATTCAGCTCAAGATCTAACTGGCAAATAAATATCTTCATGGCAAATGCATTTTAAAACGAATTTTTAATGACCTGCAAAAAAAAGACAATACTGTTAAGCAGCATCCGTTATTGAATTTAACAAAAATTAGCCAGACAAAAGCGAATGTCAAGGTTAAGGTTAAACGAAGATAATTCGATATTTCGATGCAGCTTTTAAAAAAAGAAAAGAAATTTAAACTCTGTCATAATATGCAAAATTTATTGTAGAGCAAACAAAATCCAGAAACTTGACATATTTCAACTTAACAAAAATAAATTAAAAATACGAAAAGAATATTTCACTTAATTGCAAAAAGTAGCTGAACAAAAACAACAACACAATGAGTAAGTACTTAATTATTGCCATAATGGTAGAGAAGTTTTACATAAGAATATAATTGACAATGATTGTTAGTCAGTTGAGTTGGCTACTATATGTAGTTAGTCAAGTCTTAAGTGTCCAAGCTAAAGATCAAAGCGCAGTTCTAATACCCCCTCCGAGTTTTGTACACTAATTGCATTTTAATTATTATTTTGCTTACCCCTTCTCAATTATTTCAGGAGTGCCCACCATGTTGTCGGACATCGATAAGCTGCCCTCGATTCAAGTCGGCGATTTTACGCTGCAATTTGAATTGGGTGAAGCTACCGCAACAGCCAAGGAAGTAGCAGTTAAGGAGCTACGGGAATCCCCCGAACGCCAGAAGCAGGCATCCCAGGAACTTAAGCGTCTCTTAGAGGGTAAGTGTTGGGCAGAGTCTTTACTTTAGTTAGAAATGATCGAGGGAGAATTCCAGAATAAGGGGAAATTTGAAGAACTTTAAGAATATGGGAAACTTTATCTTGGGAAATCTATTTCAATTTCTCTATAAATGTTGATCTTTTGAGTCAAGACAATTCCCATATTAATGGGTTATTACCAAATAGGAATAGAAGTTGCTTTGCTTAAGATATTACATGTCTTTAAAGTCGTATCTAGTCGGGAAAAAGGCCAAGCAACATATTCATTACAATATTTTAATATTAATTAAAATAGTAATTAGTTAAAGGTATTGGGTTTATAATTAGTGAAAGGTATTGGTTTTATATAGACTTCAACTATTGCAACATCTTAAAAGAAATTGAACAATCAATTTATTTACTTATTTATTTTCGACTTTAATATAAAAGCAACAAATAAGAGATTTCCATGTGCAGATAAGTGATTAAAATGTTATTTAGGAAAGAACATAAAATTTCAAATCGTTAGACAATCCTAGGAACTTTTATTTTATAAGTTTTGATTAGTCATTTTTATAATTTCTTCTATTAAGAAGTTGTTCAAGAATAATCATTTAAAATATTAATAACTCATCTTAATAATCTACCTCAATTTCCAAGACAAAAACCGGCCAGAAGCTTATTACAAAAATGGGCTTAAAGCTCAACTGAGCAAAGTCTCATCATAAATATAATCTACTGTAAGCTTTAAGAAGCTTAATGCTACCTGTAAACTTGCACAGATCAATGTAATTATTTTGAAAAATAAAGTCATTTTGTAGCATGTTGCTAATCACATAGCAAATCCCTTTACTTAAGTTAAAGATTACGATGCGTCTAAAGTCGATTTCCTGGACTGCTAGATGACCCCTTCATTAAAATAGCTTGAACTTACATTAATGAAAAGTCCAATAAGTTATCGGTAATACCCACTACCTGGTAATGAAATAAGTGACAAAGGTCAACAGTTAGCGAACTGTTAATTAACTTAATAAATACGTTGTACTTCTAGACAATATCTATACTATATCTTGTTCCATATTATAAACTTTTAGCGGAAACTGATCTGCACTGCCCCAAGGACAATGAGGAGTGGCTTATACGCTTTTTACGTCCCTGCAAGTATTATCCGGAGAGTGCACGCGACTTGGTGAGCTTATTCTAACTTTTATGGTAGATAAATACCTAGCAACTATCTTTATTTTTAGATCAAGAGGTATTACTCGTTCAAGGTGAAGCATTCGGATGTGTATAGCAATTTGAAGCCCACGGGGGAAGCAAATATCTTTAAGAATAACATACTTACGGTGTTTCCCAATCGGGATCAGTGTGGACGTCGTATTCTGCTGCTGGAACTTGGCAGTAAGTGGGCTAAGCCTAGAGTTAATCTATTTAAATTCATTTCTAATTTATATTTTTCTTTTTTTATTAAGAACGCTGGAAGCACAAGCAAGTGTCGCTAGATGAGGTCTTCAAGGGAGCTGTCATATTTCTGGAGGCTGCCATGCTGGAACCAGAGACACAGATCAATGGTGCCGTTGTCATCTTCGATATGGATGGACTCAGCCTTCAGCAGACCTGGCAGTTCACACCGCCTTTTGCCAAGCGTATCGTAGATTGGCTTCAGGATTCGGTGCCATTGCGCATCAAGGCGATTCACATTGTGAATCAGCCAAAGATCTTTAATGTGGTGTTTGCTCTGTTCAAGCCATTCCTGCGCGAGAAGCTGCGCAGTCGCATCATCTTCCATGGCACCGATCGTGATTCCCTGCACAAATACATGTCCCCGAAATGTCTGCCATCCTGTTATGGAGGCATTCTTGAGTTGCCCCGCATCGATGGCGATCAATGGTATGAACTGTTGCTCATGTGCGATGCGGAGTACGAGGCCATTAACTCGTATGGTTATAAGAAGAAGTGAAGTACAACACATTGAATGTGTACAGCTAGTGATATTCGTATACCCACAATTTGATTAATATGCATTAAGCTAATTAACTGTTATACGCTTCTCCAGCCAACGCTTGCGATAGTCTTTAGAGCCAAGAAGTTTGCCTTAGTCTTAAGCAATAGATTCGTTCCAATCTGGCAGTAAGTGTTATAGCTATAACATAATCAACTTTATATATCTAAAGATATATATTTATATATATTTAAACGGGGTTAAACGTACTTATATTGTTATATACTTTTATTACTTTCTTAGTTAAGAAAACTAAAATAAAATCTATATAAATCTCACCTTTTATAATGAAACACATTTCTTTTATTTCAATTTATTTCTGTATTTCATTCGAATACTTTACAAATAAGTGTTTCTATGTAGACAAATCACATATGTATGTATATAATCTTCACTGGCTGCATAGTTGTAAATATAAGTAAATTTTTAAGTGAGACCGTTATACAAAGCAATATTCATTTTTTCACATACAATTAGCTAAATGGTCACGTTAAAATGTCATTTCAATGGTCTGAGATTAACTTGTTCACACACTTGTATAATATATATGCCTCTATATATTTAGCTGTCGTATTCTTAGCTCTTTTCGTATAACACTTAATTTTATACGTCTATGCTGTTATATAAAATTGTATAATAGCTCAAGCTGATAAAAAAAATTTAAAAATCCGTTGATTCGATTTAAAGGCACCACTGTTATACACAAAATATAAGCACGTCAATTCAAAACTGTTATATAAATCCCTCGTGATCACTTGGAGTTGAAGTACAGCTTAAAAGGCAGCTTTGTTATACGTTTAAGTGTTCTTATTTCTCTGCTATAAAAAAGTGTATGG
Organism: Drosophila neotestacea; assembly: GCA_035044365.1. Taxonomy (NCBI): domain Eukaryota; kingdom Metazoa; phylum Arthropoda; class Insecta; order Diptera; family Drosophilidae; genus Drosophila; species Drosophila neotestacea. Next base: position 5,797,753 of record JAWNMD010000069.1, read on the forward strand.
ATTAACAGCTATAAGAGTTATACATAAGCTTTAAACTTAAAATGTTCACCTGTAGAAGCAATGCTAACTTTTATAAGAAACTTTAATAAGAAAGCTTTAAATAGTTTATAAAGTTTTTCTATATAGAACCAGCTCTAATCGGTTTGCAAACCATTTTGAGTCTTTCTATAAAAATTAATCGTCTTATAAATAATGTGAAATTATGTGGAATTTAAAAAGTGTTCTAAACAGCTTGGAAACTGTTATAAAAACCTCTCGTTACATTTTATACTCGCTAAACCTTAATTGTCACTGTCATAATGTCAAAATCTGTTTACTACATTTCACTTAATGTGTATTTGGTCTGTGCTAGGACTCTGTGCCCAACTATCATTTATACCGGCTGGACTTTAATGATTGCCTCTTGCTAAGCAGTGAAAACTTATAAAGGAAAAACAAACTTGTCAAACTCGCTGTCTGCGCTTAGAGACGGTAATTGGTCGATGGCGCCTTGGGTGAGCTACGTGCCTGACCAAACAAGTGGCGAGTCAGTGAGGAGGGTGAACGCATAGAAGCATCTGCATTCCGCCCATCATCATCATCGGCATCGACGACATCAGATGTTTTACTCGAACCACCGCCAGTGCAGCAATTGCGACGTTTCATCAACTGAATGGGACGGGTTAAATCTATGGTGTCGCCATTTTGTCGCTGTTCCGCTTCCGCCACGCACTCCATTGCCTTCCATTGGCGCAGGCCAAGCACAAAGGCGTCCGACACATTCGTTGCCGTCTTTGAGGAGGTCTCAATGTGTGAGGCAATCGATTGCTCCATGCACCACTGTTGCACATCCTCGCGTCTCACTTGCCATCTTTCCGGTCGAATATCATTCTGTAAATACAAATGACATTGACATTGAACTAGAACTAGAACTCTTTCACAGGATTAATACTCAGTGTTGCCAAAGAAGCTTCTTTTCAGTCAGGAAAAAACCGGAAAAATCAATATGCAAAACTTTCAGCTAAAACTTAATCTAGTTTTCTTCGATTTATAATTTTAATATTATGTGTGATTGGAAATAAATACATAAATTTTTGAAGGAGGTCTTTAGGACCTTAAGACCGTTATAGTATAGTGACAGGAATTCTGAAATTGTTCAAAAACATTGTAACAATTGGATTGACTCCCCATCTTACTGATTAGATTTTAAAAGATACTGATATTGATGAATGTAATTGTTACTTTTCACCAAAAACAGTTCTTTTTGCTTCTTTTAAGTTGGCAACACTGATAAATACTCACCTTATTGCCTACCACAATAAAGGGGAATTTGTCCGACTTCACATTCGCATAGGTAAGGAACTCGTTGCGCCACAATCTCAGTCCCCTCAAACTATCCCGGTCATCCATGGCATAACAGAGCAGGCAAATGTCCGAGCCTCTATAGAAGGGCGTACGCAAGGCCCGAAATCGTTCCTGTCCAGCTGTATCCCATATCTAAAATACAAAAATTAATGTTCTAAATATACTAACAATATATCTTGATTGCCATTCAATTAAGATTCCATAGAAATTTACATTAATTGAAACTAGCGCGAATCTATGGCCCCTAATTGGGGTCGCAAATATAATGTATACATAAAATTCACTGTCAGGTCGGGAGAAAGATAGCAAATGTTTGCGCAATGCCAAGCTACAGTCATACGCTAACTAAAATCTCTTCAAGCGTCGACCCAAAGACAAACCGAGGAACTGATAACGTCACGGTGATAACAAAATCAAAATAAACTTAGACTAGAAAGTCTCAAAAGCAATGAATAAACACAGGTGTGCTAACAAATTGAAAACACATGTTCCAAAAAATATCTTAAAACTTAAAAGAAGTATTCTATTAATGTCAAGGAATCCATATATTTTTGTTTATGATATATAAATAAATCAACATCAGTCGAAAATCGGGTTACTTTTACTATAAATATAACTTTTCTTTCTTCAAAAGCTCTTTTAAATTCACATTTTTACTTAAGATTAGAATGCTCTTATAAATCTTCGCTAATTAAAATTAATTCTGATAGCATAATCGGATTTCTCAACGTCATCAAAAAATGCATTAATTTCAGTTTTTTCTGAAATCTCTTACCACCCACGATTTTCTTTAGATTTCGAAACTGAATATAATTGCTAATATACATCTGGAGAATAAGCTGAATGGGGAACCAGGTTACAACCCAGTTTATGGCTAAAATTGCAAAACTTATTGGTGTTGTCCGCTTTTTAATGTTGCCAAACTGAAAGTTCATAAATGATCTTGCTGAAAATTGTGCAATAATTTATAAACATGCTCTATTTCTGATGAAAACATTACATAAAATGGTGTTAAAAGTGGGTGTTTTCGAGTTATCCTAGATTTACACTTTCCGCTTTCGGAACTGCGTAGGTAGACTTTATGTTAATATTAGTTTTTATTTTAAGCACTCAAACACAGTCCATACAATTTATTTACATAAAATAAAAGAAGATTCACACTCGCCAAAAGTCATTAAAATAGTATTTGCATTTTCGTAGACTGGTCCAGAATTGTGCAATTTTGGAGGAAAGCTTTGTAAACACAGAATGAAATAAATCATCAAAATATAAACAGACAAAACATAACATAAGCACATTTTAAGTCATGCATGCAACGCAGCCAATTATTCGCAATGGAATAATGGAAACAATTGATCGCGTTCACCAGAACACAACAATCATCTATAATCTCGCAACTGTCCAAAATACATATGTGCTAGTCTGAAGTTGAACGCTGTTTATTTCACTGTAATAGCTTTTTTCAACAACAACAAAATATAAAAGACATGTCCGGACTTAACGGTTTCCACGTATTTGGGGTCCTAGAAATCGAACTGCAACATTACTTTTTGGAGTTACAACGATAGTTTTCGAACCAGTTTAACCATTTTTTAACAGTCTCTAACTTGTAAGGTTTTAAAATTTTGGACGAACTTTCTTTGGCAATGTTTCTTGGAATATTTAAAACTACAAGTTGTAGGAACACACCAATACCCGAAATTGAAGTTTTGCGTGTCTTCAATAGGTCGAAATAATCAAAACTATCTGATGTCTGCATGTTTCTATACGGTCTCTTAGCTTTGAAGCTATCTTAATGAAAATTAACACAGATCCGACTCTTTGTTGCACGCAGTACATACATAGCTGTCATAGGAACAATCGGTTAAAAATCAACATTTAGTATGAAAAACTTTTTTGTTTCCTAAGATATCTAAGCCCAACTCACAGATTGTGTGTCTGGTATCGTTATATAAAATCTGACCAAATTTGTATAAAATCAGACTGCTATATCAAAGACCTGTGATATGTCTAAAATTGAATGCTGGTCTCTGCAAAAGGGTTTGCAATCTTCATTCTTTAAGAGTAGCGAAGTTCTGTGTAATGCAATTTCTTGTTTGGGTATTAACGGAATCTCTTTGTTCAAAAACTTGTAAAACAATCACATGAATAAAATAACAGTTAAGAAACAATCTCGAATTGAATGAGTCAAAGTTTAGAAAATAACTTTTTCACAGAGTATTCCCCTATGCTATGCTCAATTAACGTATTCTTGATTTGATTGGGACTTTCCCAACGCGCTCGAGGGCAGCTCGGTCAGAGTCGTACATATATAAAACCGTCTATACATACATATAGTATGTATTCATCTACATCTATATCTACATAAACAAGACCATTCTGGTTACCAAGTTGCGTTCCTCTTGTGTTGCTTTCGGCCAAAATTCAACGAAGCGTTAACACAAAAACTGGTGGTGGCTTTGCAGAAAATTACAACAGAAACATGACTAATAAGAATTATAAATGTATTAATACTCGTATTTAAAGTTTACTTGTTTTTTAAATATCTAAGTAACTAAGGAGAATTTGTTTAAAAAATTTGTGACTCTAATCAACATTACTAATCGATTTATTTAAACTGGCATTTTGCACAATTATCGCTACGTCATTCTGAGGCTGAGTGCACAATAATAATCTTAGCCTGTTGCATATTTATAAGCCAGATACAAAACTTGTCCGACTGTGAAAATGTGAATTCAAATGAAAGCCGACAGCATAAATAAAGTGCATCCATCGTGAGGGGGATGACAGGGGAAGGAAATGGTTAAGCACTTGGCAATAACTACACGCATTTGGAATTTTGATGAAGGGCTTCCTAGACATGGAAAGACTACACACACAAGCACACACACACACAGACACACGTGCAGACAGTTATGTGTTACACATTTGAAAAGTGAAACAAAGTCATCTCATTGTTATTTCTATCCGTTTGCGGGATTTTTGCCGCTAAACTGTACGTTAATTGAAAGCAGTATTTGTCTGAGTGAGTGTGTGTGTGTGAGTGTGGGGGCAGATGGAACAGATAATAGTATGCTGTTCAAATGAACGCAAAACAAATAGAAGTTATCACGAGGAAAGTAACGTCGCACAGTGACACGATTTGTGAAAGCACCTTGCAAATAATATAACTTTGGAACAACGTCCGATATCTGCTAAGTTTATTCGTATTATACTGTAAAGAAAACAGTTCCTTTTTTTTAAATAGAAAGTAGCAACTATTTTAGTGACGAACGATTACATTTCTATAGCTTATCAATGATTTTGAATACTAATTTTTAAGTATCTTGTATACACATATTGTAATTAAGAGAATGTTAACCTTTACAGTTTTAAAAGAATTCTCTATTGAACTGCATTAAATGTTTTAATCTTTCTGACTGATATTTTATTTTTGCCGCTTGACCTGGTCAAATGGGCCACTGTTTGACGTCACTGGCTAAGCACGACTTAAGTCACGACTGCGCTCATTGAGCACGACATGACTAACAGGATGGTAAAAGAAATAGTACATGATAGTGATGTATGTAAACTATTAAGTGTTGCATTATAATAAAGTTACCGTATAATTTTAAAAATAGAAAACTTTGTCACGCAATTCAATTCAAGAAACCCATCAAAACGTGTGCTTGGCTTGGTCCAATTAGAATAAAGGAAGTGACGTTAAGCTCAAGCGGAACTGGAGCTAATAAGGGCTAAGTAATCTAATTAAGAATTCTTGTACGCTGACTGACCTGCAGTGTGTATTTTTCACCGTCCACTGTGATGTCCTTGTTCATAAACTCCACACCAATGGTATGAAAATTGTTTTCATCATAACGATTGGATACGAAGCGTGTAAGAAGTGCCGATTTCCCCACTCCACCGTCGCCTAGTATGATGACCTTCAGTAGTTTTGTTTTTTGCGGTGGGCGCATATTTGTCATTTTATACGAACGTGGGGCGACCGCCGGCAGTCTCAATAATTATACCAAGTAAATAAATAAATTGTTGTAAAACAACAATAACTGCGCAACAACAAATTACCTAGACAGAAGTCATTCAGTTGTGTTTCTTTATATCTCATTAATTACATTTTTTGTAGCATTGCATCTATTTACAAAACTAATTTTGTTGTAATTGCAATAACGTGCACTTTTGTTTCGAATGTCACAATTAAACGAAGTCTTCTATCCGATTTTTAAGATCGAGCACTCTTATTAAAGCTTCGTATATTAACTATTTACAGTTTATTTTTTAATTAAAGCGATATCTTATTGACATCACAAAATTCGTTTGTTGCAATAATATATGTAAGAATTCAAAAAGAGACACTATTCTTTTTTCACACAAAGATAAAAACTGTTTAAGCTGCACAACATACGTACGATGGCAACGCTGGTCAACCGAAAACTGAATGAAAGCAGTTGTTGATAGAACGAATACTCAACACAAATAGTGTTGTCAACTCTTCTGCGCCTGAAAAGGCTAGACCAGTATTTGAAAAAGGCAAGAAGTTTTTAAAAGAGCCAGAAAAAAAGCTGCTTAAAAAGTTAAAATTCCCGTCACCCACAAATTTTTGCGCATTTGGATTTCCGAAAAAGTCAGATCTGACGGAAAAAGGTGAGTTAGCAACACTAACGATATCGTTATCGATAATTTTGGGCCAATAAGAATCTACTTTCAAGAGTAAACCATAGGTGGAACGTATGTTCCGCTAACAGACAAAAGATGGTTTAAATTCAATCCAATTGATTAAAAAAAAACAATTCAATAGCGGGCTGTCAATGAGATTGTGTAAACATGTGTATTTATAGGATTCTTTTGACTTATCTTTCGTCTTTGTAGCCCTTCCGGGAGCCTAGTTCCTTCAAATGAGTCCCAAAACATTTGCAAATTTCAGGAACGGTAGAGAAAATTCTAAAAAAAATCTATGCAAAATTTCAATGATTTTTATTTTTGAGTGAATTTCTTGAGTGTCCAATCGACAAAATTTCGGCGGTCACTCGATTTCGGTGACCAGCGCTGTCAGGTGTGGCCAATTTTGGCGCCACCTCTTGTTTGCTAGCGCCAACTGCTGTGTGTGTGTGTCCTGGTGGTGTGTGTCTGCTGGGCTTGTTGTCATCTGTCCGCTGCCGTCGTAACGGTCGCTTTGCCTTATTTAATTATTTCCCCCCACCACAGGGCGCACGTCCCCCTCAAAATCACTATAAGTTATAAGATTAAGTGACTGTTTAAAATGTAAGCAAATGTTATTCGCAGGCTGTTTGTTCAGGGAAGATTTAAGTTAAAAAGCATGGCGCGCCGTTTCAAATAAATTTAAACAATTGTTTGGTGCGTGCAATGAAATAAATTTTCTCTTGATTATAAATTAAGATTAAGGTAAAAATGTACATAAGTGTCTAAAGTAACGAAATATTCAATAAAATGTTATTTAAACATAAAGTACAATAGTTTTGCTATCGGTTTAATTGCATAATTTCATGTTCTATAAATTAATGTGGAGTTTAAATGTATTTTAGCCTTTGATAACTGCAATGGGACGCATTTTAATGCACTTTTTGCTGATGCCAGCCGCATGACAAGTGTCCACAACATCTGTGACGTCTTTGTACGCTTCGGGGGCCTCTTCCATGACTAGTTTTGGACTGGCAACGCGTATGGCAATGCCAAGTTGATCCAGTTTGTCTAGCACCTCCTTGTAGTCCAGGTTACGACGCGACTTGGCCCGTGATAAAGCGCGTCCCTAAGAAAGGAATATTAATTGATATGCTATAAATATCTTGGATAAGCTCTACTTACTGCGCCGTGGCAGGTGCTGCCAAAGGTCTCTTGCATGCCGCGTTCTGTGCCCGTCAAGACATAGCTGCAGGTGCCTATTGTGCCACCAACGAGCACAGGCTGTCCGGCTGATAGTCCACTGGAATCAATGGATGATGTGGCGGGAAGGAACCCTTGCGATGAACCAGAAGCTTGCGCTCCTTGCCATCCACAATGTGATTCTCCACTTTGGCAATGTTGTGTGAAACATCATAGATTACATGCATGTCCAGATCATCAGGGGTTGTGTTGAACATCTTGGCAAACGCCTGACGTGTGAGGAAAGTCATGGAACTACGATTTACCCAAGCAAAATTCGCAGCTGCCGCCATAGCCTTAAGGTAATCCTGACCCTCAACAGAATTGATGCGAGCACAGGCCAATTGGCGATCGTTGGTTTCAATCTTGTCACGTTTCATTGCTTTTTCCATCTGTACAAGGGCATCGGTGGCCACCTGATGGCCAAAACCACGGCTGCCCGAATGAATCATGATCACCACTTGTCCCTTTTCTTCGATACCCATTTTGGAGGCGCTCCATTTGTCGTAGATCTCATCAACCACCTGAATCTCTGCATAATGATTGCCAGCACCCAATGTGCCCAGCTGAGGCAGACCACGTTTCTTAGCCCGCATGCTCACCTTGGCGGGATCGGCGTTCAACATACGGCCATATTCTTCACAGTGTTCTTTGTCCTCTGCCCAGGCATAGCCTTCGCGAAGTGACCAATCCATGCCCATTTCCAATGCCTCTTCCAAGTCTCGTGCATTCATCGGTATAATACCCTTGGAACCCACGCCAACGGGTATGTGATCGAATAACGATTGTGCCAGCTGTTCCTTTACCGGCTGCACGTCTTTCTCGTAGAGATTTGTGCGCAACAAACGCACGCCGCAATTAATGTCAAAGCCCACGCCGCCAGGACTGACCACAGAGAGAGGATCGTCCATATCGAATGCTGCCATATTACCAATAGCAAAACCATATCCCGAATGTATATCCGGCAGTCCAATTGAGCGTCCCACAATCCCAGGCAATGCAGCCACATTTGCAATCTGCTTTACTCCTGGCAAAAAACCTCCAATGGCTCCAGGACGACACGAATTCTGCAGCTCCTCCAACATTAACTTCTCCAATCGGCTGTTTACAAAGAAACATCCTTCAACGTTCATATTGGGCTGAAATCCCTTTTTGATACGCCAGCAATGATCATTGATCTTCTCAAGATACTTTAATTCCTCTTCGTACGTCCGCACCACCATTTTGAAGCGTTAACTATCTATTTGGAAATTTAATTGTATTTTGGTGCAATAAATACTATTAATTTCGTCACAATTTGTAATGCAGTTATTTGACAATTGCCGGCGATGACTAACGTGCTTATCAACAAACCAGCTGCTATAATCGAGTGCGATAATGTTATCGACTTACTGCCACAATAAATTGATATATCACATAAGCCAATCGATAAATCAGCCACAACTGTTACGATTTGAATTCAAATATTTCATCTTAAAAAATTAATTTAATCTTCTATTTAATGTCTTAGTTTATTGGTGAAAATATCCAGGTTTGCGTACAACAGGTGGGCCGTAAACGTCGACATTACTAGACTGATAGACAGTGATGCTCAAGTGTGGATGCAGTTCGATGACTTCATTGACATCAAACAGCGTTGTGCCAACTAACCAATTAATTTTAAAATGACGAAGACGACTGAGAATCGTCTCATCAAGACTAGCCGCATCCTTATTGTATAGAGCCAGTATCTCCAGATTCTTAGCAGAGTGTAACAGCAGCATCAATTGATTTTGATCCTCAATGTCGCAACGGCTGAAATTCAATTCACGTAGCAAGGAAGCAATTGGCAGGATTTCTTTCACGTAGTCGCTGGTAATGTTGGCATGCTGAATTTTAAGTGCACGTAGTCGTCCACCTTCTTTCACTCCTACAAACAGCTGATGCAGCAGAATCAGCACCTCGTCTGCTCGAATGGAATAGCCTACATTTATGTTAAGACTTTGCAAGTGTCGGCCAAGTGCCTGTAACTGTACCCCATTGTATTGTGGTGGAAAACGCATGCTGATCTCGAAGCGACGAAATCTGTGCAGTTGGCGTTCGATGACATCATCGATGAAAGGATGAACGTTACCGAAAATCACCATTAGCTCGTCAAGTGAAAGGTATTGGAATATATTGTCCAGACAATCGTCGTTAAGTTCTATCAGCGAAATGGTCGATAAATTCATCCGAGCTGCCATTTTATCAATCTTATAGCAATTCTTTGCTGTTTTGTAATTCCAAAGGCTGGAAAATAACAAAAAAAATTATTATCAGCTGGAAATATGGATATATTTAAAAATGCTTTGATCTATTGTGAATGGCGACTGAAACGAGCAATTTAAAACTATCAAAAAGGCGCGTAAGCTATCGTATATCGTATCAATCGATAATGCATCAGCTGTTGAAGCGTGTGCATGTGTATGTATTGTTTATATCTGTGCTGTCTACGTGTTTGTGGCCGACGCCGCTCCAAAATTAAAGTGAATCATATAAAACTCGTCTCCAACTTGCGCGAAACTCTCGAGCAGCGCTCACACTGCCATTTCAGCAAAAATATTTTCAATTCCAAACGCGAACGCGACGGATAAAAAACTTCGACCAGTCGCCCGTCGACTCTAAACTGCTGTGTAGTTGTTGTTTTTGTTGTTGTCGTGTCGCGGTACAGGAAAAAATTGTTTGCGTGGATTAAAAATTTAAAGCAATTAACTACGTTTGTGTCTGGCTTTAAATGTTCCAATTGGAATTATATATGTGTCAATAAGTGTATAACCGAGGCGTGGCACTGTTTATGAAAAGCCCTGTGTGTGCTAACAAATAACCCAATTGGAGAATCCATCACACACACACTTACGCATTCAACAGTACTATCATTTACCTGAACTAGAACAGCAGCAAGCCAGAGGAAACGGTGCAATGGATGATTTAGGTGAGTACTTCCTGTTACCGTGGCACCCTGTCTATAACACAGGGTGCGGCAGCGTGTTTAGGCAGCAATTTATGGAGTTAATGATGTGCTGCTTCAAGGTCAATTGTTGTTAGCGGCATAAAACCTACAATATGGATATACAAACAAACATAAACTAATTAGCATTCTCTGTAAGCAGTTTCGGGTAATGGCCAGTAGATGGCGCATGTATAATTCTTTGAATAAATGTTACACCTTAGAATCAGACTCATGTTGTCTCTTATCTGTATTGCTTATCCGATTAATCATGTTGTATTATTAGTCTCCCCCTTATCACATAGTGTACATAAGTGTGATGAGTGTTTTTTTGGCCCGCCCAATGCTTATCGCAACTTATGGATACTTTGCATCCTCACCATTGCATTCTTTTGCGATTTTATGATTTATACGCATTCCTGGAAATCAAAGCGAAATCAACAGCAGCAACAACAACATTAACAATCATTCACACACTTGCAGTCTGAAAATTATGCTCTTTGGGAGTCGCTTTTTTCATTCACCTTCTTATCGTTAATGATGTGGCTTCGTTAAGTTAGCCCAACTATTAATTGGGGTTTGCGGTTTATTTGTTTGTTTTGTTTTCCACACACTCTTTTAGTCATCGTCAGCAGAAGTTCGTGTATCGTCATCTTGTATCGCAGCTGCTATTCGGTCTTCTTACTTTATTTTCTTTATGACACAATTTCTCGGCTGTTTACTGCCTGTTGCGCTTGTTCTTAATGTCTTTTGATAAACACACACAAACACACGATTGGGTACATTCCTAAGAGTTGAGTAAAGGCCACTCACACATAAATATATAAACATACACTTAAAAAAACCAAGTTGACAGCTCTGCTGCAACTTTAAGCTCAGCTGACTGCACTTCGCCCACGCACAGTGGTACACTTACACGCAAAATGAAAGCACAAATTTTCCATTCATGAACGAGTTCTGTACACTGAGAGTGAGTTGAATGTGCCCACTTTATTGATCACTCCCGTCAAAGAGGCTACCCACTCGACACACGCAACGTCCGGAGTCGGATTGCGTGTGTAGCTAAAGTTGTTGATCTGTCTCTTCTGAGCACAGTAACTCATCACAATGCAAATTACACTAATCTTAGAATGAACATCGCATTCAAATTATATTTAAATGCGTTCACTTGCAAATACAAACGTCGTACGTACTTGGCTTATCGAACATATCTGTGCACATTATATTTTGTAATCACAACGACGTAGTCGTACACCACTGTAAGTGATTTGACAATCTTTGTTTGTCTGCCTTACTACTAATTCCACTTTTCGCCTGTTGCCTCCCACTTGCGGCTTTCGTTTTGCGGTTTTGTTGCCGTCGTCTCGTTGTCATCACAACCTCATCATCACGACTTGCAGCATCCGAGCAAAACGAAACAAATGAAATGAACAACGTTTCGTTTGTAGTGATGGCACTACAAATCTCATATAATTGACATAAATCGATTATTTTGTTTCAATTCACGATTTAATTGTATCGCAAAATAGGTTGTGATTAATCGTATATTTAATCGGTTATATGCTCAAATAATCGAAACACTATCTGCGCGAATTGCGGGCATTCAAATTGGTAATTCAAATTTCGGGAGTTCAGATGCCCAAACGCACACCTGAAACTCTGTGCCAAGCTCTGTGGAGGCAAGAAGAACGATTTGATTTCTTCGATCAATTGCGATTAATAATCGCTCGGCTAAAATTAATCATATGATTAAATAATCGAAATTGAATCTTTTTTGCCATCACTACTTGCAGCAGCCAAGCAAAGCGAAACAAATGAAATTAACAACGTTTCATTTGTTTATTCGCTCTCTGTTCTCTTTCTACTAGTCTCTCCCTGGGGCTCTCACTAGCTGCGCGCGACTCTCTTGAGAGCAACGCTGCGTTTGTTTCTAATGGAGCTCTATTGACGCTGCGTTTTGGGGTTCCATTTCATGTGTTCCTTTTGCTAGTGCAAGCGCCAAGTTCCATTTCAGTCGTTTGCGACGCTTTTGCTTAAACGCGACGCGACGAAATACGCGCGCGTTTCACTCGGCTTTTAAGCGACGCGTCGCATCCAAAATGAGGAATAACAACAAAATATGAAAACAACATTTGAGCAAAAACAAAGTCAAAAGTTCAAAAAAACATAGAAAAGACAGTGCCGGTTGATATACCGTGTAATCGGGCAATCAATATCAAGAAAAAGTGTCTTTCAATCGATCAAGTGTTCAATGTGAATCAAAATAAAAACCAAAAACAAAAAAAAACTGCAAAAAAGTCAATGAAAAATCGGTGGGGATTGTAGCAGGTGGTGTAGCGTGGGAAAATTGTTTACTTTGCTCATGTACGAGTAGATAATATTTACTATTTGTGGGTAAATTAAAGATAATAAATATAAAGCTCCGTAAACTGTATTACTAAGATAAACTACGAAAGGAATTTCAGTAGCTAAATTGATAAGACAAAAAACCGCTAAGTAGCTAAAAGACAGAGAAGAGAAACAAAAATGTTTATATTATATAGTCAATAGATTAATGATCTCACTGTCACTCACTAAATCCCGCGAACATGGTTGTGTAGCTTTTAGAATTTTAATTTAAACTAATTATGAAGCTAATTTCTAAATCGAATAAACAACTAAAAAAAGAACAAAATGAATAACGAGAAATATGCCTAAATGTGACAAGAAAACAGAAATTTTTGGTAGCGCCATTAATTATAGATGGCCCCGACAAGCGGATTATAAGCGATATTAAAAAAAATTGAGACATATCTCGTAGGCGTCCAAAGAGGGAAATTTGTTTGATGAGATCTCATCTAACTTGTAACTCGTGACTAGAAAATTGGAACAAAACAAAACACAACAAAATAATAATAATTACGAACGAGTCTACGACATTTTCCGACACATATTTCAATCATTTGGGTTGCGACTCTTTTCCCAATGAGTTTCTCGGATTACGAAAGCACACACAAAGTGCCTGAAATATTGGATATATTGAATGTAGATAGAACTACGTTTGTATCCATTAAATGCACTTACTGCAATTGCCGTCAAACGAATTTCAATTAGTCTCAAAATGTATCTGTATCTATCGGATGCCACACAATCGTTTGTTTATGACGAAACAGCTGTCCCCCCTGCCTGTCCCTCAAGCCGAGTCATCCTCTTCCCATTTTTCGCCCACACGCATGCGTTGAGGGCAACTCGAATGGGTTCTACTCCACAGTTCCCGATCAAATGTTTGTACAAACCATTAGTTCAAATACTACAAGAGGAAGAAGAGAAGTTAGCACCTCTTGGCTTCTATCCCTCTATCTCTCTCTCTCTCTGTCTTCCCCACTTTGCGCTCCCACTGCAATGAGTTCATCGTTCATTTTGTTAGCATTGTGTAGCTAGTTCTCGAACAGATTCTTATCTCCAAGTGCCAACTCATAAAATTTCAATTAGTGTGCGTTGTTTTTGTTTGCCCGACAGAAAGGGAGAGCTTCTTGGAGCGCTCTTCCTCTCTCGCTTTCTTTCTGTTTCTCTCCCTTTAGTGATCTATTGCAATATTCGAAGTAGGGCTTCCTCTTTAAGTCTTTTTTCCATTGAGATTAATTTAATCATCATCCAATCAAACTCTAAAAGATTTTCTTATTTAAACAGAAAGTGAGAGCTTTCCTAAGAGCTAGGAATCTCCTCACTCTTTTTAACGTATCTTAAAAGGACATTTTGTAAAGGACCTTGTCAGTTTTCTTGACGATTTTCCCTTTATAGATAGACTTTATTTAAATTTGCTCTTTATAGATAGACTTCATTTCAAATCTCTTCCTGTAATTCTCAAACCATAAACTACCTAAATTCGCCGATCTTTTTCAATCTAAATGCAAATATATTTGAAATACAGAGTATACAACTCCCAAAAAGAGAACTCCTATAATATCCAATCTTTCTAGCCCTGTTGGAAACACATCTTTATTAATTATCATGTCAAACCATGCCCAACTTAGATCGTGTATCTAATAGATACTATCTATCAACATAAAACTCTTAAAACTGTATAGTACTGTCTCATTCCTGGAACGATAGACTATTTTTTGGATCTGCCTTAATTTTAAACTTCATTTTAAAACTCTGCCTAGTATGATATATTATATTATATTATAACGTCGAAATATATCTTGCAACTTCAAAAACGTTTTGCGACCATATACAAATTTTAGGTCCGATTGTAAAAGCATTTTACAGCGGCATAAACTGGACAAATTTATAGGCAATACGGACAATACTCGTACGGGTATAGATCACCCACGTGAATGTACCGAAAGTATATTTTCTCTGTTCGTTTCTCACCTTTGGCGCCTTCAACAAGGTCAGGCACACACGCATAGACACACACACATACACGCCTAAATTTTATGTACTTACCAATAAAATATTTCTATAGTATTTATATAGAGATTGCGATCATCCGAAGCATCGGTCAACGTGCGTTCAAGTCCATCGGGCACTGGCTCTTGGAATTTCCTTTAGCCAAATATAAAAAAATTAAAAAAAGAGAAACAGAAAAAGCAGAAAGAATTATCGTGCCTTTGACTTTTAAATATAGAAACTGGCAAACACAAATCGCGTTTGTTAAATTTGTTGTTTGTTCTATTCAGATCCGACGTCATAGCGAGACCTGGAAAATAGTGTGCACATTATCCCAGGGCTTCGCATTGGAGCTACCTTTTTGGCAATGCACTGCGGAAATGTTGTGCCTTTCTTTTTCTTTCATTTATTTATTTTTTCCTTTTTTTTCTTTTTTTCAATTAATTTCTTTTTTGGCTGTTGGTTGATGATTTCGCTCCGCTGGCGAGACGAAACGACAAAACGTCGCCTTTGATTTGGCAGAACTTTTTATTTTTAGTTCTCGATCAACGTGTTGACGTAATTTGGCAACCTTGATTCCCCGCTAGCATCCATTCCAACAACAACAATAACAACATTAACTCAAACTAAAATATAAACCTGCTGCTGCTGCGCTCTTTCTCTTTCTCTTTTTTGAGTTTTTTTTCTTAGTTTCTAATTTATGTTTATTATTTGTTACCTTTTCCAATGTGTCGTTATTTGTTTAGACACATGTTAGTTGTGTGTTAGTCTTGAATTTTCTTTTTGGTATTTTAATGGTTCATAAATCTGGTATTATGGCGCTCGGATCACCGCGATCATCCCCAATGTGCACTTGTCATCCATGAAAGATCATAAATTTCCAAAGTTTCATATATCAACTTTGTATTGTTCCATTTATGTGGACAACCCACGAATGCCATTGACTATAAATTGGTTCATTTCTTATTATTAATCTTTCATATAAATCTCGATTTATCTCGATTTATTAAAGCCAATTAAATCTTGTTTGATATTTGGAGCAAATGTTAAAAGTGAATCCAAGCAGCGAGAATTGAGTTGTTAAACATAACATACTAATGTTATATTTTATTTACCATTTTAGTTTTAATTAAATTGAAGTTGTTGTCTTTTGTTGTACATATTTATCTTGTTTTAATCGAAATGTTCCTTAAATATGGTTCGAATTATTTTTAGCAACATAAAAAATATTTTTCCTAACAAAACAAATGTGTTTTAAATTAACAGGGAAATAATAAATGCCATAAATATCTTTTTGATTAATAGTTAACTTCTAAATTTATATTTTTCCGAGCTCTTATCTTTTCTCATATGTTGATTTCAAATTATTTTTAGAGAAAAGAAAGTGGAATGTTTCTCTGTTTTCTTTAATTACCATCTTGATGTTTAGAATTGTTCTCTAGGGCAAATTCTACTAGTCTTGAGGGCAACATTTTAGTTATTAGCTTGTATCACATAAAAAGAGTTTGTTAACCATTTAAAGATATCAGTATTTGTATTTGAACTTAGCTCTTATATTATGCTAATTTCGTGATCATGCTGTTAACAGTTCAGACCATTTACTCACATATGTTTAGCATTGCCTAAATTTGCTAGTAACGATTTTAGAAAATTTAAAACTAAAGTGTTTTCAGAGTTTAGCAATTTATGTTTATTACTCCCGAAGCAGTATTCAATGAAGCTATTGATTCTTTATTTTCACTGTAGCTCTATATCTTTTCTCTAGTCAGTCTCATTTTTTTGATTGTTTGTTGACAACTTTAATAACTGCTTGCACTTAAATGATGTTCTCTGACAAATCTAAAAGTCTCTAGAGTTCACTTCCAAAGAATTAAGGCAATGCTTCCATTTCTAGCAGTCAGAAATATGTAAATCATTGAGTCGATGGGTTTTGGGGTGAAACTGAACTATGATAGACAGGCGGATACCGACTGACAGGCGAAACTCAACACAAACAAAGCGACAAATCCGTCGACGGGTCCCGAAAGGCCAAAAATAAAAATGCGCTTATAAATAATTCAAATAGACCTAGGGCCAGGGAGGCGAGCAGTAAAAAAAACCGTACTCTTTACGGAGCTTTTAAATAAATCAACAATTTTTACCGGTTGGCCCGTCTATATATTCTATATAAAATATGGAAATAGTTTGAACTTTTGGCACAAAGATTTATGATTTCTCATTGGCTTTTTAATGCAGCTATATAAGATCAAAGTGTTGAACAATCATGGATAGAACAATGTACGGTAAAATCGATCCGGGTGCGCGACAACCCTATCGCACGGTACGAAGCAAGGGTATCCAGCCGGGCTGTAAGTACTTTATAATAATCCACATCAACTAACCCGACCTCGTGTCTAACTCACATACGAAGTTCATTTTCGTCTCGCATTGCACATCGTTCATTTGGAATTTGGTCGACGATCTCCAGATTTCCACGCAATGCTCTAAACCTCCAATATTATCCGGCTGTCCCACGGACCAGTTAAAGTATTCAGCATCTCTTCCAGTGGCCTGTGATGGGTATATACCCGGTACGGCAAGCTCATTAAGGGATGTCCAGTAGCCTTTGATGGATGCAGATAAGGGCTTAGCGCCAGCAACTCTGATTCCGTTTGTAGATTTAATAGAAATCCTCCAAGCTGACGGCATAAGTTGGTCGCACCGAACCAATTGACTCGCAAAGAATCATCTATAAAATAAACCTTTGCTCCGATTTGGGTGAAATCCTTTTGCTCGTTAACTGCTTAGGATAATATACTCATTATAAGTAAATAAATCTAGTAAAGAATGCATCTTTCTTACCTGTTTTACTAAAGGGCGCAGCCTCAATGACCATTAACCCTAATGATATTAATAGAAAGCATTTGCTCCACATTTCGATGTCCACTTGTTGACCGATTGTTAGGAACGTGTAATTCTGACTGTAGCGATATTGGCTTCCTGTTAATTCAGTTAGCTAGAGATAAGACTAGAAATATTATTGAAATATGATTAGATATCATTGACAAGAACTTCGATGAAGCTATCGCTTTAAATTCGCAACAATTCACAAGTTGCGTTTTAAGTTTACCAAAAATCGGGGCATCCCGCAATAAAAGCTTATTTATTGTCAAAATGTAGTAAAACCAAAATGCAATTAATTTAGAAAATCAACCGCCATAAGTTTGAATTTTCTTTTTGCAAATTTTACACACAAAACAAAAACAAAATGTTAGTTCCAAAAAGGGGCGCTAGCAAACAATCAATGGCGCCAACATTTTAGAAATTTTTTTTAGTTGGAAAACTTGACAGCTTTTGTCCCAGGCTCAGATGCACACTCGCCGGATTCACTCTAATCTGAGGCATCAATAAAAAAATGTAAACTTTGCATTTTTTTCAGAATTTTTTAAATGTTTCCAAAATGTTTAAGATTTTTTAGAATTTTTTTGAAGGAACTAGGACCTCTGAAGGTGTCTTGAACTTAACTAGATTCGAATTTCATTGAGTTGTTAATAAAAACAACGTTTTGGTACTAAAACAAAATTATTTGTCTTTTATTTTTCGTTTTTTAAAACGCGGCGCGAACTGGTTTTTCATTTTTTTTTTGGTGCATACTTTTAGGCTTATGGCATTAATGGCCGATTTCACTCTAAAGTAAGACAAAACCAGAGCTGCCGCGTTTTTCGGAATGTTTCGCAAAGCTGCCAAAAGATGGATTTCTGAAGAGATCGTGCCAGAAAAAACGATTTTGTTTTAAACTTATTTGCTTAAAACTTTTTTTGTGGGCCCTTCAGATTTACTAAAATTATACATTTTCTTAATTTTTCTTTTAGTATTTATTTAATGATGCAATTTATTTAAATTGCACATTTTAAAGGTTTTTTTCCAGTGTTTTTAAATTAAAAATCTCTTCTTTTTCTATTTATATTGAATTCCGATATTAATAATCTCGGGTATTGCGGGTTTTATGACCAAAATTTTGAAAGGAAAAGTTTAAATTGATTGTATAAAATTAATAGGATGCTTTTTTTTTCTACATTTGAATAAATTAATAAAAGATTTGAGCCGCATAAATAAATTTAAAGTTCTTATTCATAAACAAAATGTTTTCAGTGGCAGAAAAATGAAAAATTCGCTTAATATATTGAACTTAAAATAAAAGAACCCAAAAATGTAATATTTATTTAAAAAATCAATAGCTTGCACAATTTCAAACAAAACGTAAGGAATCAATTGGCGTTTTTATGTCTATTGCATACGAAAACATAAACAAAAGTAAGGCAAACAACACACATGTGACGTAACACCCTCACAGACACACACACATATACGATTTTATTGCATCTGTGCTGTTGTGGAAAGGGTCAAGTCAAAATGCCCCCAAATCGATCGCAACTTTTGTAGCAGATGCTCAACAGATAGTCGGTTGTGCTGATCTTAAAATACCCCACCATTTTACGGTAAGTTACAAGGGTATATTGAGTTAATCGGAAAGAGTTAGGTCAATTAAAGATAAGTTAGGGATAACTAGGATTTGGACAAAATGTAAGAGTAAATAAATTAATAATCTTGGTTTAAATACAAAATACTCATCTTAATATTTAGAAAAAATTATTTTGCTTAATAAATTGTTCTTTCAAGTGCTTTTTCTATTTGTGTATTTAATTAAATGATTCTAAAAATTAAAGTATTTATTACCATAGAGTTTTAAAAACACACTTGTTGTTGAGCTACAGAGTATCATCCTGTCGAGCATTTTGTTTGTTTGTTTGTTTAGAGCACTTTTAATTTGCTTTTGTTAACACTGCTCGTCGCAATTACACACACTTGTAGATAGATGTGTGTACAAAACAAACACCTAAACATTATTTTGAGATTGCAACGAAAGTGAAGTCTCCACTTGTCAGACATGGATTTGAATATTTTGAATTCAGTTTGTAATTAGACGCCGCGCGGGCTTCATCATTACTATTATCGTCTGTTCAAATTGTGCAGTGAAAAACATGAAAATCGGTAAGCTGCAATCTGTGAATTAGCGAATCTGATGGAGACAGGGTTACGAATACTACGATGACGACAGAACCCCACGACGTGGTTCATTCATTAGATCATTCTCGTATCATTCATTCAGCACCCGAAGCGACCAGTTAAATATATTCGAGTATTCATTGTGGGCGTCATATAGTTTGTGACACGGTTCTATTTGTTTAATAGTATCGATATACGTACATATATATAGAAGTGTGTGTGTGTGTACAGATGTATTTACCTGTATCGGCGATTGTGTAAACTCTTAATTGCTAAGGTTTTGTAGTTGATTCAATGTTATAACAATAAGCCTTGGTAAAACAAGTAAGAAAGAGTAAGAATTAAATGAGCAACTTGACGATACTCTGTAACTCTCTAAATCGTTTGGTATAGAAAACAAATTTTACGGGAGAAGGTTTTTCTTAAATTTCTTAGCTTTAAGTGGTATCGAGTGCATTTTTTATTGATTTTTAGTCAGAACCCATGTCGTATTCAGCTATAAGTCTTTTGATTTAAAAAAGAATCACATTCGATACTTGTCAGATCGTAACGTAATTTGAGGTACACAAATATAATGCTCTAAAATATTTAATTGACAAAGATAAATAAAAATATATATTTAATAAAGTGTCCTAATTCACAAATTAAACAAAATAAAAAGACTTAGGATCTACAAAAAACTATGGATATTTCCGAACCGACTCATCCATGGTGCTAATATGGAATGTAATCGTATGTACATATACTTAAAAGTATCAAAGCTACCATCTTTTCTGAGTTACATGCCATATTTACGTTGAGTATACGTTATATTTAAGTTTTGTCTGCCAGATGTCAATGCAATGCTTGGGATTAGCATTAAGTGAACCCCTGACAGACCGGAAATCAGTTTTAAAAACATGTCGAAATCTTTTGGAACCAGTTTGCACATTTGTTTGGTTAATCTTTGTTGTATCTTACAATGAAGTTTGATATATTAGATGGAGCATAATTCAATTTGGGTAAATCATTTAAATTTGTACTTGTTGACCTTTATGAACTGCCAAATATAAAAACAAATAATCTAGGCAATCAATTGTGGGGTAGATGGTTAAAATAGATGAGCAAAAAAACAATAAAAACAAGAAAAACAACGCGCTGTCAAATTAATACGAAATAATCAACAGCAACACTTTTAATTTGTTGCCATTCGTTGTTGTTGTTGCATACTAATTTTAGTTTTGGTCAAAGTCAAGTGAGTCATCCATTCGGGTCCCCAAACACTACACAAGTGCGCCGGATACTATTTGATGATTCTGCTCGGACAGGTGGCGCCTCTATGACAAACGCCCACAAAGAAGCCTGTGTGGTTGCAGCAGCGCCAACAGCAACAGCAACAACAATAGCAACAGCAACAAATGGCAACGTTTACTCAACACTCTTTTTTTTTGTGTAACCAAAAGTGTTGTAATCAACAGCAACAGCGACAACAACAACAAAGCAAACATACACCCAATTGAGTTTGAGCGAGTTTTCCCACCCTCTCTTGAGTGAGTTAAGCGAGGCACACTGGTGTCACTCTCAAAATCTTTGAAGAAAAATAAACAAACAATATTTATAACATTCACTAGCAAATAGATTAAAATCACAACCGAAATTAAAATTTTTAAAATATTCTGAATGTTAGCTTCTTATTCTCTTATTAAGTTAAGTTGAAAATCATACCCAAATTTTAAGTGAGATGAATCCAAACCAAGAACATTATCCTACTCCACTCACTATCAGTAACAATTCAACGACAGTTGCATTTTTAACTATTTTGAATCTTTAAGTAGGTGGTATAATAAAACTATTAGTTAATTATTTGCCTTATTATTATTGTTAATTAGGACATACTGCACCAGTATATTGCACCAGTGTTTGTTGTATTTGCAATAAGTTTGGTAAAATCGCGAATTTACCTACTTATTTATTTACTGTAACCAAAGTTTGTGTTGATAGAAACAGCTGTTTTTAGGAACCCCAAATGGTATACTCAGTACAATTAGCGCTGCTGCTGTGAGTCTCCCAGCAGCCTCAGCTTCAGCAACGGTTTTCGTCGGGCGTCTTGTTCAGTTGCTTTTAAGATTTTGCCGAGCGAAAAATAATTTTTGGTGCTCTGTTGTCGTCGCCATTGCCGTTGCCGTCGCAGTCAGTTTGTGCGTGAAAATCGTCGATCGATTATTGTTTTTGTAGATCTGTTAGCAATTGTTGTCTACAAGTGTGTGTGTGGATGTGCCATAATAATATTTGTACTAAATTTTGGCAGTGAGCGAGCGTGTGTGTGAGTGTGCGAGTGAGAAGAATTTAATTAAGGCAACAAAATTTCAATCAAAGCAACAAAACAACAAGAATAACAACAAAAGCAACAGCAACAGCAAATAAATGAATCAGTTGAAAACGAAAGTGACAACAACAAGCTGCAAAAATATGTAACAATGTCAACAGCAATTGCGAGCAAAGTGAAGGAGAAGAAGAAACCGAAGTAACAACAGCAGCGACAACAACAACATCAGCAGTAGGAGCAGTCAAGAGCATTAACAATAACAACAACAATTGAATATGCGCGTGTTGCTTGACCTGCTCTACGCGTCGTGCTCACCCACGCTCTCTTCATCTCTGTGTCTCCCGCTCTCTCAGAGCATGCATTGTGCAAACCGTTTCAACAGCTGTCATGTGGCTGACTGTGACTCTAACTACTGTGACGTGACTGTTAACTGCAGCAGCTGTCCGTTCACTCCCTCCTACTGTTGCGTGCTTCAGCCTCTCTCTGTTTCCTCTCTTTGCATCTCCGATGCCATCATTGACTTTTTTGATTAACTGCATCTCTGCAAACTTCAAAGTGTTGTTCACTCAATTGATGCTCTCTCGCTGCGTTTATGGCGGCTTTTAATTGATTTTAATTGCGTTTTGATGAACACAACTTGACGAAAAATTTAACCAATCGTTTAAATTGTCATCTCAGCTGCAGTTTGTCGTTGCTATTTGATGGTTTTTTAATGAATCTCTCACATTGTTTTTGGCACTGCGTACACTTAGAAAAATATCTATACGATTAGAGTATCTTGCAAACATAAATTGAGATTTCTACATTGAGACGAATCGCACCCTAGAGACCTTAACTTTTAATAAAATCTACATAAATTTATAGTTTTCTTTCAAGTCGAAGCTCCAATTATTTATTGTACCGACAAAGGGACTTTCTTTTATGGTTTCGTCTATTAAAATTTCTCTTTAAATCACTTTTTAAGCAGTTCTAGCTTACAGATTGAACTCAATCCCATTGCGACACTCAAAACAAATCATTCACAACAACAACATAAAGTATATGGATGAACAAAATACGATTTATGTCACTTTCCGTATCATTTCCTCTCCACACAGTTCGCATCATAATTCTTGCCCCAAGTCTTGACGTTGACCCACTGAAGCGCGACGCTCTGATAACCCTGTCAGTTCTATATTTAGACTTTCTCCCCTATACCATATAGCGAATTACCATACGGTAGAACATAGAATCCCCATACAAAGCATATATAGGCACACTCCAAAGAGACAACCACATGTTTATAGGCCGAGTTTTTATTTGTTTTTGGTTCAGTTCTCTTTCAATTTATTTTTAAGCAAATTGCGAAACAATTTGCCATTTGCCTGATATTTTCCATAACTGAAAATGCCTTTTAAATATAGATCATGGTTCAGCGATCCATCCGTCGTCTCCTCGTATACGTATCTATTCCCCCTTTCCTGTAGTTCCTCCCTTTTGGCGTTTTTATTATTTTTATTTTCACAATAAATTTGCTGCCAAAAAACGCGTCACACCTTACTCTCCCCGTCCTCACCCACTTTTTTTACTCATTCTAGCTTTTATATAACTCAAGACTTTCACTCAATTTTTGAGTGATTTTCTCGTTTGTCTTTCGCCATTTTGGCATTGGCCCAGTTGCAGGTGTTTATGGGGTATAACTTTTGAACCTATCCGACAATCGATGCCAATAAAAATAATGTATTGACAGTGATCAACTAATAGATATCCCTTGATTATATACTAGTGGCTGCAAAGTTGATTTAGTTATACAAATTTTATTTACATTTCTATATAAAATATCTTATTAATAGTAGCCTAGAATGACTTGTGTTTCCTCTTCCTAAAACTGTAATATACCCTTTTCATTTATTGAACTGCATAGGGTATTCAAAGAGAACTACTTGATGATTTTTGTATGATTTATTTTTTAGGTTTTTTCTTAAGTGATGTCTTAATCGCTGCCTGTCATGTTTCGTGTTGGACAGTGTTTTGTCTGCTGTTGTTGGGGTTTTTTTCTTCTGGGTTGGGCGGGTCAAATGGATGAATGACAGTTTCTAGAGCTATCAAAATGCACATCCCTCATCAAACTCAACAATCACATGCCATGTTTTCTAGCCATTTTGTGGCCCTGCCTATTGTTTGTTTGTGTTGCTTTTAGCCAAATTATAGGAAAAACAGAATGCAAACAGCATTAATTTGAACAAATATATATTCAGTGAGATACATAGACATACACACACACACACTCACAGAGGCACACACACATTTACATTCATTCATTAATACTTATATCATCGTATTTGCGATATTTCATGCCCTGGTGCGAGATCTTTAGCTCGTTCGACTAGTTCGTCCCACGAAAAACATATCAAAAATGTTGTGTGTAGACCTCGTCTACTGTTGATGGTCGTCGTACCGCTCAACAATCCCTCAATTTCCCCTCTTCTCCATCTTCTTGCCTCTGTTTATGGTCACTTTTGGGCGAAGTGTGGGAGTCTCCATGGCTTTGCTTTCTGATTGAGTTTTCTTGCCTTTTTGCTCAAATTCGGTCAGTTGGCAACTAAGTTTACAATCGTCTATTTGCTGTTATTGTTGCTGTTATAATTTAGTCAAGTTAACGTGACATTTCTAATAAAGGCACTAACGAAAACGTTTATACCTCGTTCAGAGTCTTCAATCGATTTTGGCCATATTTGTTCTGGCTAAAAAATGTCTTCGAAACTGATATCATCATCGTTCCATAGCACGCCCCTTAACGACTGCTTTAAAGTGGGCGCGTTTGAGAGACGTTTAGGTAAGTCCAAGTCCAAGATGACGAGCGTGACAAGCGTTGGCTGTGTTTATAACTAAGGCCAATCACTTCAAGTGTGGGTCAGCTACCAATGCCAAGGTTAAGCTCAAATGCAGTCCAGTAAGGGTTGTATATTACTGACCTGGGCTAAGATGTAATGCATTATAAAGCTTCTTAGCATTATTCTGAACTTATTATACTATACTTTTCGATAAACTTAGATATAAATTTAATTATGTGAGCACACAAATAGTCCTAAAGCTTTAAATCAAAGGAAAGTCTTTAATAGAGAAAGTATACAATTTTAACCACAGATGCATACTTCTAAAATCGGAGAAACAAATTCGGTTCCAATAGCTGGCCGGATTTATAATAAAAAAATATAATGTAATATAATTTCTCGACTTATATCCATTAAAAAATGTTTACATTTTAATAGATTTTATTCTAGGAAATTTAAGAAAGATGAGTGTATTATATGTTCTTTTCCATATTTGTTCCGAATTGATATTTTTTAAGAATAGGTAGGTTTGGATATCAATGTGGAATTCAAACCTAAACCATTTTTAATAACACGAACTTAAAATAAGTTTTTAAAAGATTAGGTAATTTTACTAACCTTTAGTCCTCGAGTCTACTGCGGAGAATATTGAGTATTGTTTAGTTTATTAAAGAATTTGACACGGAGTAACAAGAAGTAGATTTTTACAAATAATGTAAATTCAAAGATTTTGAAATCTTAAGTTAAGCTTAATTGTTAGTTAGATCTTCGAAAATTGCATTTTGTGCTGGAATTATTATTATCGCAATTTCAATATACCATATTTCAACGAGTTTTCAAATGAACTTCTTGAAAAAGAAACAATTCTCAGAGACCTTTAAAGTTGCCTTGCCTTTGTATAAGAGGCAGAGCTTTCATGGTAAATATTCTATTATATTAAAGTTAAGACGCAAACCGTAAAGTTTTCATAATAAAGAATGCTGATAAGTCAAATGCGAAAAACAAACAAACCGTTTACATACTCACCGAGTATTTTTTCATCTTATCAGTAAGTTTGTCAAGATATAATAATATACTGTGAAAGAAAACAGTACAGAATTTTTGGTTGAACGGCAGTTATCAGTACGCTATGCGTCAGAAAAGCTGCCTCAACTGAGCTGAGACTATAGGCCATGGCTAACTATGGCGACTACGACAATCTGGGTATATAAGCCTTAAGCTAAACTTGGAAAATGTTTGACTATAACTAATCTCCTTTAATATCCCGCTCTTTATCTGCAGATGCACTCCTTGCTGATTTGCAGAACAGTGTGCCGGGACAACCGACACAACCACAGCCACAATATGGAACGGTGCAATCCAAGCAACAGCAGCAACAGTTGCCACAGCAACAGCAACAACAGTTTGTGGACAACACGCCTGGTTATGGCAGCCTGAGGGGCAAGGCACAACCACAAGTGGTAAGTGGCAAGCAATTCTTACAGATTTCGTAACTAAATTGTTCCTTCTTTTGTTATAGTATCAAGAGCATTATAGCGTGGAGACCCGATCTCCAACGGCAGCTGACTTTAATGGTCTTAGCCATCAAAGCAATGGTTATCAAAATCAAGGCACCGGTTCACTGCCACGTTCTGGCTACAACAATGGTCAGAATAGCTCGGGATTGTCGGAGCTGGATTCGTTGTTGCAGGATTTGCAGAATGCGCGCTATCACAACGGCAGCGCGGAGAGAAAGGGTGAGTTTAAAGGGGAATTGAATTGAATCAGGCAAATAAATAAATCGCTCACCTACTTGAGGAGTGTCATAACTTTAAATCAAGAAAAGCATATCTATAGGCTTTGAACTCAGTAACTTCTAAAGATGGGCAACGGACTTTATTACCCGCGGACCTTTTTCAAAAATCGTCGGTCCTCGGGCTTAATAATCAAATAATCAGATAATAATCAAAAGCCTGAAAAATAAATAACTGTGGCCATCTCTACTCAATACCACCTTGTAGTAAAACGAAGAATTCTTTCGACTATCATGTGAAATTAACGAATATTTTGTAAACATAAACTAAAAACTCTTGCCTATTGTGTTATTACAACAAAAAGCAGAGCGTGCATTGGACACTTATCAAAATATAAAATTAAAGTATAGGGCTTCCTAGGAATAATTTATATGTGTATCTTAACTACTGTCATGTTTGGAAATACTAGTGAACTAATTTTTGTAAGGCCACAAAAAAGACACAAAAGTAAAACACTTACTTCGTCTGCTTTGGAAAATAGTATTTCTGCATAATGAAACTATTCTCATTATTCCGATCAGAACTTAATTAGATAATATGCTTGCCAGTTGCTCTAATAGTTTCAATAATATTCAATTCTCTTGTGTATTCACAGAAGTCGATGTGCCTGTTAATTATAGCACACCCGTCTCCAAGTACAACACCTACAACAGCTATGCCTCAGTGGAGGAGCGACCCACTGTCGATAGTCTTCTAAATGAGCTAGACAATGCGCATATTTATGCTGTGCCAAATGGGTAAGGAAAAGCTCTTAACTTTGTTTCAACTATAACTATAATATTATTATTCCTATTGCTTTAAAGATCCGCTCACAAGTCTCCGACGCCCGGTCGTCATGTGACCATCACAGTGCGTGAAACGAAAACCGAGAAGCTCTCAGGACCCGATGGACCAGGTACTGCCTAAAATCTATACTTCACTACGTATTATATACTGAACTTGAATTTACCTTGATTACAGTTGGTACCATTGAGGAGCAGATAGTGCAACAAAAAGATTCGTATAGTCCCAATATGGCAGCAGCTCCTCAACATCAGACCTACACATCACAGGCCACCAAGGAATTGGATGATTTAATGGCATCGCTGTCGGACTTTAAGGTGAGAAAACAATAGATTGATATTAGAAAGACAATTATTATATTAAGGGATGGATTTTAACAGGAAAAGAGGAATATATAATACGCGAATCCGTATCATCAGAATCGGTCAGCTCCCTAAGTTATGCTACACTTTTAGTAAATTTTGGTGTTCTAATTAGAAACATTTTTACTTTTTTAAATTTTTAGTAATTAAAATGTATGGCAACTTTAGCTAAATAGTATGAAAAGAATGTAAGAATGTAACTATGCCAAGAAACTAAGATAATATATACAGCTATTTACATTATGAAAAGGAATAAATAGATTAAGATAGAAAAATATAAATATTAGGACAAGAGCCTGTGGGGAAGGTCTTGAAGGTGATGTAAGCAAACATGAGAAGATAACAACTAGACTAGAATTTTATATACTTATCTGTATTGCTTAGTGACTCATTAAACATATAGTATTTGTTTATATATTTTACATACTTAGTTAATTGGAAAAGGTATTAATTCAAATACTTAGCAGCAAAGAATTATTATTAATAGAGCTATTACCCAATTGAACATTTATGAGGTCTCTCTAAGACTTTATTTTTATTTTACTTAGACTTAATAAATGCAGTTCAGTATTGTACTATTTTAGAAATGTTAATTGAATATTCGTTGAATATTGTCAGTTCTTCAGAGTTTTATGTTGATTATATATTTTGTTGACTTTTCGACTAAACATGTGTTTACTCTTAAATTCACTTCAAACAGTAATTAAACTTGCGACCGCTTTCTTCTATCAATTTAAATTTTCGTAAATTTCAAAATGTTTGTGAAAAATTAACTGACAATTTAGCTTCAATTTAAATATATGTGTTCACGGCTGCCAGATATGGGCACAGAAGAGACTAGGTACGTTTGTATTAAATACCTATAGATTTTTAAGATGTAAAAGAGAAAACCATTTGTAAAGTCATCTCACCTGTTACTGAATTATTTCAATTGTTTATCAGATTAAAAGTTCACTGTATCTATGCTTTATTCTTTTCTGATCAGACAAACAAAAACTATTTTTCTTTTATGCCATTGCATTTTTTATAACTTTGTTGCGAGACAACAAATGTTTTCACTTTTCACCTGTCGTCTGCCCAAATTGGAAATTATATATAGATAGATAATAAATACCGGTGCGTGTTTGGGGCTCATTCTGAAATCTTTTAGCTTGAGATATTGCCGAAAGCATACTGTCTGATATTTTTGGCACAAACCGAACGGAACACAAACGTTTGTGTATTTAAATTTCCCTTTTGTATTTTTTTTTTCTTTTTGAGTCTTTTGGTAATAAAAACTATAAAATAAACAAATTTATCATCTCAAATCGTGTGACGCATGTTGCTCAAGCAAATCTAATGACTCTCTCATATTTTCCTGTATATTTTCCCTACTACCTGTACCTGTATTCATATTTTTCCCCTCGCGCCCTTAGTGGCAAGATGAAATGTTGAACGAAAAGTTCTTGACTTTGACTTATGTCAAAGAATATTGAAGGTGGAACTTTTAATAGATGCATAAATTTGTTTAGTTTATGGTCCCGATTAGCAAACAAAATATACGAGTTTAAATTATTGTCATATTTATGCGATTTATTGCACACGGCGCTATAAAAAGAGCTGGCCGTATATCTTCCTAAAAATATCCATCCAAACTCAACACATATTGACTCGCGTTTTTTCCGATGGAGGTCCATAAAACAATCAATCTAATCTCTTGGTCGTAAAAGATAAACACAATTCTTATTTACCATATTTGCATAAGACGACGCAACTGTTTCCGCTTTTCTATGATTTCTCATTCTGGGATTAAAATAAGTATTTCTCATTTTCTATATATTTCTTGTTCGTCTCTCGTGATCTGACAGTTGTTTTTAGAACTTTCTGACATTGTATTCAACGGATGGATGATGATGATATATCTTAACAGATGTGCTCTGCATTATTTTCTTGTCGCAAGCACACGCTTCGTTCCATATAATAATAATACAAGACAGCTGCCCAGTTATTTTATTTGTTTTTATTTTTCACCCTCCTATATTGGGTCAAGGCTGAAAATCAACTGTATCCGCTTTCCTATCCATGGTGTTTATTTAATGGTGTCCTTGGTGCCAGCAATTAACTTGAGTGCATAATAAAACATATTGAATGCATCAAATAATAAACAGCTTGTAGCGTGGAACTGTTTACTTTGTGGTTATAATGATATAACCTTTTACTTCCATTGAATTTGGAATCCATTGACTTTTTTTTATTTTCTGTTTTTGATGCTTATTTAGCTTAATTGAACATTTTTCACATTAAAGCACTTTCTCGTATTTAATCCAAATTTTGAAAATATATTATTTTTGTTGAATTTATTTTTTTATTAAAATTCTATTTCCACTGGAATCTTTCTATTTATCCAAGTAATATAATATATGTATATATTATATACGTACATATATAACATATGTAATATAAGCATATTCTAGAATTCAATCTTGGGAGTTCCGATTGCTTAAAATTATACCCCTTATAGGAACTATGGGTCAACAGTTTGAGGTTTTATTCATTTTCGTTGTTTGGTTTCATGTCAAGCAATTTCGACACTTTATCGGTCTAAACAAAATTTATTTTCTTTATATTAAAGTAACGTATATTGTCAAAAGCATTTTTTGATCTTTAAATATTAAAATATATCGTTTAGTATGTCTCTTTTTCACATGCTATTTCTATCTCTTGCTATCCATTTCAATTTTTTCCTTTAAAAGAAAATAAATAAATGTGCTTTTGATCTTATTTAACTATAAGCAGCCATTTAATAAATGAATTTATTAATTATTTAATGTCTTTAAATCGAAATAAATTCTTCAGTAATTTATTTTAACTGACCCTCTAATTTGTTATATAGAAGTTTGATTGAGGTATGGATAAAAGATATATATTTTCAAGAAGTTCAAAATGCACAATCTAAAGATTATGTTTCAAATTGGCAAATGCAAGAAAAATGCAATTAATTAGCCACATTTTGATTACTGCAACTAATTAATTAATAATTAATTATCAAGTACAGAATATTTTCTTGGCAATTGTTGATGGTCAGTCAAGAAGATGATGAAGAAGCAGACGAATATAAAAGAGGTGGGCGGGGTTATAATAGAAGGAGAAATTTTGAATTGCAATTCAATGTCATTGACGAATGAACATAAGAAAATATGAATACAAAACGTGTGTGTTTGGGTGTGTAGGTGTATGTGTGTGTGTGTTTGCGGGGCCATGTCTGTTAATTATTTAATATCATTTTCAATTTTTGCCGTCGTTTCGAGACGCGGCGTGTCCGTGACTTTTGTTGATATGCCGCAAAGAGATGATAAATATGAAAATGAAATTGGCTAGCCATCTATGTATGTGCGTGTGTGTGTGTGTGTATTCGTATCTGTGTGTGGAAAGCGCAAAAAAACAAAATACACGAGAAATATATAAACAATATTGCACACGGCACCTAAGAAGTAGCAAATGTGGTCGATCTTTTTTGGGTTTTTTTCTATTCTTTTGGGGCGCCCACACGACATTGCCACACGCCCCCGTAAATATTGTCTGCCTCTCGGGTCACCACTGTCAACACATTTTCCACGGAGAACGACCGTTATAGTTTTTTTTTCTAGCCGCTGCTTCAATTCGTTTTTCCATTCCTTTTGATTCTTCATTGCAAATCATTTGCATGTCTATTTTTGAACACGTTTTTTAATATTTCTATTCATTGGTATAACTATACATACATTTACATAGATATATGTATGCATTTATTTTTGTGCCCCTCTCTATGTGTGTGTGTGTGTGTGTATTTTCTATAATTTTATGCTCATTTTCATTGCCGCCCCCAATTGGCAATCTGTGGTCTGTCTGTGGCAATAATTATAATCCCCGGCCTCCAACGTCCTGCTTGCCATTCATAAAAACTCTTGCCAGAATGATCGAAATTTCCTCTTGGCTTCTTCCTGTCTCTGCTTATCCCCTTAACCCCTTATCCTAATCTTTGCCTGCATCTTTATTGGCCAGTTTGTGCGATTGCCAGAAGTATTCTGGGGGAACGTGTCCAATGCGCTTTTTATGGGGAAATCCTGTTGGCCACCCGGCTAGCTTTCAGTTTTATAGCGCTTCAACGAGATTCTGATCTTTTTCATTATCTTTGCTTTCGTATATGCGTACATACGTAGTGCTCTATGAATTATATCTTAAAATAGCAACAAAATCCCGCCAACGCCAAAAGCTAATATAAAACGATGACAGTAGCGGAGTGCGGGTTATTAAAGCATTGGGCGCTAGGAAGTAAGGCGAGCCCCTTTCAGTCTGTAGTATACTTGTAGATGTAGAAATTAACTATAGGCAATTACGTAATCTCTAGTCATTTGATTGATGGATTTAGCTATTACAATTGTTTATCCAAATCAAGTTTGTTTATAAAGGAAAGCATAAAACATTTACATTTTCCAAGTATTCGTATCATGCGGTCAAATTTGGCATATTACTTTTTATATGATTCACTTTTCATTTTATTACATTTAGCAGCAGGGAATCACAATGTTTGTAAATAAAACAATATTCTTCGTAGGAATCACGCGAATCAACAGAATACCGATATTTTGTTTAGGCATTTTGAAAAATATTTTAAGATGATGCAAATAGAGGGAATAGTAGTTCGGTACACGTAATACGATAATATAGTTCTCCGGAAGATGAAAACCTCAAAAATAGTAAGCCACTCAACTTATTAGTATAAATAGAAAGATGTTCATTGATTTTTCAATTTGTATTTTCCGCACAGATGTTAAGTTCTTTAACAGCTATATTATAAACAAAGCTCCGTTTTCTCATAGTTCAATTCCATTTTTCCTGAAACATCTTTGTGAATTTGACACTAATTTCTATACATTTTACTTCGAAATATCTTTCAGATAGTTTTTTCAAACATTGTAAAAATGGTACTAAATACATTTAATTTCATTTGAATGCAATCACGAAAATTAAGTTGATTGGAGCTTGAATAACTGAACTAGCTATTGAACTTGTATGCTTTCTGTCGTATACTTAATATACAAAATGATTTCTTGGAATTTGCTTAAGCTATTTAAATCAATGAACTCTTTTTAAAAATGTGATTCAACAGGGTATGAGTTATTTGAGATAACTGTTGGAGTCCTGCAGTTAGTTTAACATTTAGCGCCCCTTAATATTGTCCTTTAATGCTGCTAAAACGTCACTGTTATACGCACACTTACACACAAATGTATATGCACACGCACACAGTGAGAGAGATAAGAAAAGCACTTAATTAGGCGTCTCTAGGTTTTTGGCTTTGGCCAGCAAAATCTGTGTATGTGTAAACGGCAAATGAAAATGCAAAGTTTATGAAAGAAAATTGAATGTTGAAATGGAAACTCGCGCACGACACGCAGAAACAGAAACAGAACAGCAGACAGACATTCAACAAAAACAAAAAAAAAGTATTATAGAAAAAGTAGAAAAAGAAAATCAAATGTTGTTGTTGTTGTTGTTGTTGGGCATTTTCGTATTTTTGGCAATGAACAAAAACTACGTCAACTAGAAACTGCTGCTCAGCGTATTTATGAGAAGAGCGTCGTGCGCAACGAACACAGCAGCAGCAGCAGCAACAACAATAACAACAACAACAGCAACAACAACATTTAGAGAAGATTTGTTAAAAGAACATATATTTTCTATATTTTTCATTTTCTGGTTGTTTTGGGGTGAAAAAGGCAAAAAGCAAAAGTTTTTCTGTTGGCGCGCGCATAAAATTGAATTCAGTCGAGCCGAGAACATCGAGCAACGACGTAAGGAGGATCATCATAAGCAGCAGCATCAACAGGAATAAACTATATTAACGCACTGTATACGCTTTTTTTATTTGTATAAATTGCAGGTCAACAGCAACGGTTTTGATAATAATAGTGGAGCCCAGCAACAGTTGCAACCTCAACCACAACAACATCATCATCATCAGCAACAACATCATCAGCAGACGGTGACGGACTACGCACAGCCGACAAGAGGAACACAACAAGCTCATTTAACGCAAACAATTGAAGAGACGACAATCGTCGAGGATAGTCGTGAGGATCAGTTGGATTCTATGCTTGGTAATTTACAAGCAAACATGAGTCGTCAAGGTGTCAACACAGTCCAAAAAGGATGCTGCAATGCATGCGAGAAACCCATTGTGGGCCAAGTTATTACTGCCTTGGGCAAGACCTGGCATCCGGAGCATTTTACATGCAATCATTGCAGCCAGGAGCTCGGTACACGTAATTTCTTTGAACGCGATGGTTTCCCGTATTGCGAACCCGATTATCACAATCTATTTAGTCCACGTTGCGCCTACTGCAATGGCGCCATTCTGGATAAATGTGTGACGGCTTTGGACAAGACCTGGCACACGGAGCATTTCTTTTGCGCCCAGTGTGGCCAGCAATTTGGCG
Source organism: Drosophila neotestacea (assembly GCA_035044365.1). NCBI lineage: Eukaryota > Metazoa > Arthropoda > Insecta > Diptera > Drosophilidae > Drosophila > Drosophila neotestacea. The sequence goes on from JAWNMD010000069.1 coordinate 5,831,873, forward strand.
AGGATGGTTTCCATGAGAGGGATGGCAAACCCTATTGCCGCAACGATTACTTTGAGATGTTTGCACCCAAATGCAATGGTTGCAATCGTGCCATCATGGAGAATTATATCTCCGCTTTGAATTCGCAATGGCATCCCGATTGCTTTGTCTGCAGGGTAAGTTCTCTTCCCATTATTCCCTCTCTTTCTTTCTTTAAGTCAAAAGAAAATTGTATCTTTATCAATGTATCTATAATTTGATTGGAAATTTAGGATTGCAAGAAGGCTGTGCGTGGCAAGTCCTTCTATGCCATGGAGGGCAAGCCAGTGTGTCCGCAATGTGTGGGCGTTGATGAGGAGGAGTAACAACAGCAACAGCAACAGCAACAACAACATAGCAGCAACACAGCAACAACTTGTTGAAGTTCAGCAGCACGAAAATAGCCCCCCGCCCAGATACAGATACAGATACAGATACAAATAGGCAAAAAAAGATGCTTATGAAGTGTTCTTTTTTGTTTATCTAGTGGCAGCTGTTGCGTGCTACTTTCTATAGTGCGCTCTCTGTCTATCTATTTGTATCTTTCTTGCTCTTACTTTATGTCATCTCGGGGCTATTTTCGTTGTAAACGTTTTTCATTTGTCGGGGCTCAACTTGTTGCCCTCTCGCTCTGCCCACATCCAGCAACAACTCGAGGAGCGGTCAACACACACACAACACAACACAATACAACACAGAGACACCCAACAACAACACACACGCACACACACCTTAGTGGGTTTTGGCTGCACCACTGCTGACCACCGGTTAACCGGTTGGGTCGGTGGTTGGCGCCCAAGAAAAACTCATTGTTTATGATGTCTCACGCCCCTGTTGCCCCTGTTAAAGCCCCCCGCCCCTGACGTTACCCCCTCTGTTGAACTTTTCTATATGCAAAATTAGTTTTAAGTTTTTAGGTATTTTTTAAATTTAAACATTTATGAAGCAATATTGTAATTTGTTTTTTTGTAAATAAAATTTAAATAATTACATATTAAAAAAAAAAACAATTTAAAACAAAAACATAAAAAAAAAACAAAAAACACAAAACAACAATTAAATAGACAAACACTGATTGTCTGGTGTGGGGGTGTTGCCACGCCCCGTTACGCCTCGTGACAGTTCAAGATCAGTGTCAAGAGATCTGACCTTGATCTGTACGCGGGTCGCGTCCCTTAACCTTCAGTTGTTGTTGTTGTTGTGTTAAATAAATTACAATATTGCTACATAGAAGTGTGTGTGTAGGGGATTAGATATATCGTATAATCCCCATACCTTGCACACCCCCGCCACCCTTGACCAAACTGATTGATGGATCATTGAAATGGAGGGTGCAAAAAGAGGCCTCTAACTAAGTAGAAACTATTTTCGTTGCTGACGTTTCTCGTTAGCAATAAAACACAAACAAATTTAGCAAATTATTTTATATATAGTAAATATATAGCGATCTGTTTTGTACTCACGAGTACTTGGCCATAACACATTGTATACATGTGTATATTCATCTGTCTATATATATTATTAGATTCCTTGTTAATCGTTAGTTAATGTTTTCCCTGAGTTATTTAAGTATCTTGACGAAAGGAGGCAATATCTATTCAACTTTTATAAAGTTATAAGGTTAAGATACGTACATGAGGTCCTTGAGTGTCTATATTTTTATGAGATAGATTACTTTTCCATGGCTGAGAACTTAAAGATGATCTACATAAATAGGGCTCATGTATTAACTTCTGCTATCTTGTCGTAATATAGTATGTTATATATTAAATAACTGTTTGATATTTTTTGATCTTATAAAGTATATAGTATATGGGTATATTTTCTTAATAACTTTAGAAATTGTAACTTTTCATATTTTATATACTTCATTTCACAAAGATTAAGCACAAAAATTAAAATTATTCAAGCTATAGTTGCTTTTTAAAGCTAACTACAGCCTATTTACAAATCCCTTTCTACTTAATTACATTTCAATCAAAATGATTTCTTAATTTTCGATATTTTATTTTAAGAAGACCTTAAAGATCTGTGATTCTTGCCGTTTTTTGTGTATCCCTCTTTATACTTTGTCATTTGCGGTTTCCTATCCAAAAATAAACCGCATGCATGCTTAAATTATGCCTAATTATAGTCTTTCAACAGATTTCACAAAATTTATAATAAATTCCAATGCAAATTCTTGCATATATCAAATACTTGTACACATATCAGCGTCAATTTTTGACGCCCAAAAATGCTAAATGATTTTTGATTCGTGTTTATTGAATAATTGTTGGCCCAGTTACAAAAACCATACTGAATGGGAAAAATCAAAGAAAAGCTATGCACCTGTTTTTCTATACTCTTTCAACGAGCGTTATCTAAGTATTTGTTTTTTAATTTGGATTGAATCTTTATATTGCTTATGACATATTTTGACGATCTTGAAAGGGTCTCTAAATTTTAGATACTTTCGTCATTAAATAAAAGCAGTTTATTAGTGATTAAATCTTTTCACTGAATAAAACCAGAAAGCTTATTATAAATATTAGACTACATAATATAAAGGCAATTATCTCGTATTTACATTGTACACTATACTCAGAGTTTCCTCATATATCCTCTAGAATCTAGAGTCTAGATGACAGTCTTATTATCGAATACGTTTCGACAGCTGTGTGAATGCTTCAAGGCATTATTTAATTGTTGCCAGTTCCATATTTTTATAATCTCTATAAGTATAAATCTATCTATCTTTTTCAGTATATACTGTTGTTGTATCTTGCGTCTCTTTCGCTGCTTGTCGCACCTTGGAAAATGGCCAAAAGCGTGCGCAAAATGTTATTGTTAAGGCATATCCAATTTGTTGTTATTACTATTGTTGTTGTTGCTGCTGCTGCTGGTTGAGAAATGTTTTTCCAAAACACAAAAAAACGTCGTCGGAAAATGTGCCAAAAAATGTATCAAATTGATTGTTGTCTTTTCTTAGCTTTTCTTTTTATTTTCAATTAGCCAAAAGCCAATGGCGAAAATTAACTGAATGGTTTTCGGTTGTATGTGTGTGCTGTACCAATGTGCACAGTGGCACGATCACGTTTGCCAATAACAATTTCAGTATTTCATTTGACACATTTGGTTTTGACAAAATTGTAATTGGCTTTTCTTTCTTTGGCCAGGCGTAAAATTTCACACAAATTGCATACAAATAATTTTACAGAATTTCAAATTATTTCGAATAATTTGAAATAATTTCGAATCACAAATGGGATCGAAGAGGATACAGATGGGATACACTTGTGTCTGGGCACACGGTCATGCTATATGGCCGCTAATTTATGGTTGTAATTAGCATTAGTTTTGTAGCCACCAAATTTTATAAACATTTGGCCTTATAATAAATAGATCATCCAAAATGTTCTTCTTATAATCATTTTGTATAATTGGACTATAGCTGTGGCGCAGTAACAAATTCGTGTTGAATGGAAATAATTTGGAGGAGTTCTCTGGGCTTACAGAGTATTTTGACAAAGGACATAAAAACCAAGTCAATGTAATATGAAAAGACCAGTTTTGTCAAGGAGAACCAAAACGACACATATGTAAATGTTATAACAGTTTACAGGGTTTATTGAGTGAAATTAAAAAAGACATTAATAAATGATTCGATTGTCGCTTAAAAAACACTATTATTAAGCTTAGTCCAAAAAATCTATACTTTCCATTACAAAATAAGTGTACCTTTCTCTCAGTCTTTAACCTTAGCATGGAAAAGAGCCAACTAATCTTGGGTAGCTTATAGAAATACGGTGACAGGATTCCAAATCGACTATAGTCGATTATATAGACTATAGTAAATAGCTATTTATCTTATTTTGAAAAAATGACAATAAGTTTCGAACAGATGTTAGATGATCTACATATACTTAATCTTAATTTTTAATTTTAATTATTTATTATTTATTGGGATTGTTTTGTAATGATTTTAAGTGTTAGGATCTTAACTTCCTCCTTTTAAATAGAAGGCCGCACCTTCACCTTTACTAAAGCATTTTCATAAATCAAGATTTTGGTCTAAAAGGGACCAGTCCAGTTTCAGATTTAACATGTTAGTTATAAATAAAATAATACTAAAAATAATTATCAAATATAAAAGCTAATCCTGAACTTTTTTTTGTTAATTTCAGGACTGCCGACAACCGTTCCAGGGTGGTTCGTTCTTTGATCACGAGGGTCTGCCCTATTGTGAGACGCATTATCATGCCAAGCGTGGATCGCTCTGTGCCGGCTGCTCGAAACCGATAACGGGACGCTGTATTACGGCGATGTTTAAGAAATTTCATCCGGAACACTTTGTATGCGCTTTCTGTTTGAAGCAGTTGAACAAGGGCACGTTCAAGGAGCAAAAGGATAAGCCCTATTGCCATGCCTGTTTCGACAAGATATTCGGTTGAATATTTGGACCCGATTTGCACTAGCCATATGTGCTCCAAACTATAGTTACAATATAATGCTGTTTTGTACGAATTACGTCTCTTTTTTTATCAATACTTACAATAATTACAATACATTTGTGCTTTGTATAACCGAGTCAAATTAGTAATATAATTAACACAGACACACAATATATGAATGATGATAATAATAATCAATTAGAAGACACTAATACCCAATCGATATGATGGTCAAACGATATTTCTGCCCTTTTAAAATAAAAACATTACAACGATAATTTAATTTTATTGAGTATTTTTCAAGCCTTGGTGACTAATTAAACTGAATGCAGTTTAATTAAATTTTTCTTATGTAGTGTTGATATTTGTTTCTTGGATAAACCTTATGAAAGTCCTATCAACAGACGCAACAGAACTCAGCTCTTTTTCCGTCAGCTCTGGAATTCTACGAAGGCCAAACACAAGATGTATTGCAAGATAACCTGGCTTTATTTAAGCTTTAAAAAATACTGAAAACTTTTCATAAAAAAGGACTCGTTATTGGCACTTCTTAACTTCGAAGCTAGAAAATAGATTTTGTATAAATTTTGTCGAGTTTTAATGTGAATAGAATTAATTAAAAACCACTTAGCTTCAATCACCAAACATTCATTCGATTGATCCCCTTTATTTTATTAACTTTAATCTTGTAAGCTATTTAAAAAGAATAACGGAAAGTGTAACAGTGGCTCCACCTTACGTCAGTGGTCAACCGTGGTAATAGTTTCACTAACGTGAACGTGTGGCAACATTGTTTTATCTTCTTTTGAAACCAAACCATAGGTGGCGTATTTGTGTTCCGCAGCAAGCAAAACATGGCGCCACAATTTTTGAAACCAGCCATACATATGTACATACGGACCCATATAGATCTAAACTTTTGGCGCTCTCCCACACTCTCTCTCTCACACACAAATACTTGTGCTTACTTGCACATGCGATTCTTATATCTCGCAAAGATGCCGGCCGGCAGTTCGATTGTCGGCTCGCTCGCACTTGGACTTGACATTGAGCAGCAGCCCGCTTGCTCTTACGGCGCGCTACACTAAATTAACAAAGCACGCTCCCACATTCCAGTAAAAAGAGTAAGCTTGTGTACGTGTGTGAGTGGCTCCCTATAAACGCTGTTATGAATCAGTCGGCGTCAGTTTCCATCGCTCATTCACTTTTCATCCGTCGGTCCTGTTGGTCGTCTGGTCGGTTGCTGAGCTGCTCTATTTTTTTATTCGTTCAGGGTTAGCATTTGTTAATTATTTTGCGTGCAAAGCCGGGAAGATTGTTAAATAGAGCTTTTTGTTGAAAACAAAGTGTGCTTGCTTTAAAACTTTTATGTGCTAAGCCAAGCAAATTGAGTGAAGTCAATAAAAAAGCTAGAAAAGCGGAGTCAATAAGGAAGCGCTACAGGTTGGTGAATATAATACACAAATACCAGTGTGCATACGCATACATGGGCGGAACAAATATAAGTGTATCATTAAATCTCTTGCCTCTCTTTGGCATGCAATGTGTGTTATGGTTTATTTGTTGTTATGGTGATGTAATAAGAACTTCCACTCAAGTCCTTTTAAAAACAAAAACCTTGTGTGCTTGTGTGTGTGCGACTCATGATATCATGAGCCAAAGTCAGACACACATTCACACTCAGAGTCAAAGTCAGTGTTGGACACGCCACCCGCATATGCAGACAGTCTCTCACTCTCTGAGAGAAAGAAAAACAGTGAGAATAAGGAGGAGCAGCGAAAACCAAAACACAATTAGGCTTATTGTGTCAGTACTGCGAACTTTTTACCAGAAAAAAAGCTGTTTCTAACGGGAAGGGAAGGCAATGAAAAAGCTGACAAAATTCAGAAAAAGACAAACAAAACTGCACATTTTCAGAGAAAAGCGAAATGAATGCTAAAAATTACAGAATCCGCAGTTTTTCCTCCGTTGGCCTTTGAAAAAAGCCAGATTTGACGGAAAAAAGCTGAGTTTGCAAAACTGTTTATTGTTGCCACAATTACACACACACTGTTGCGAATCAATTGCTCGCCAGACTGTCAGAATGTCTGTCAATGTGTCGCGTATGTAAATAAAAGTGAAATTTACATTTGCAGCTTTTATTATTATTGCCACTTGCGACAGTTAAATTAGCGTTCAATTAAATACCATTGTAAATTCATTGAGCACTTGCATACAATGATTCCAAACTGTATCGTTACATTTACATCCAGAACATACACACACACATTCACTGTAATTGAAGAATGTGTTTGTTTGCATATTCAAGGCTAAAACAGGTGTATTGACAAATTGGTAGATTTGTAGGGTACACACAATTTTCCGCTAATGATTAATGATTACATTTAATGTGCAGCAATTTGTTATTACATGCATATCAACTGATTGGTGCTAAATTTGCTTTTAATGAGAGTGACAGAATATTTTAAAGGCGTTCACGTTGTGCACACGACAGTTAAGCAGCGGTTGGTCCAACTGGGCATCAAGCTGAACAGTGGCTGTTAAACTAATGCAACATTTACATTGCTTATCAGCTAAAGTAAACAATGATTCAATTTGCGCTTTTTGGTCTCACCATGTTGCACAGTGGTTATATAACTTTTTATGCTCTTCAAAATACTATTCTATATGAGCATATCTCATAAAATTAAAAGAAAGCGAAGAAAATTGAATTACTCTAACAATTTTCTATTGTTTTTTTTTTTTTTTTTTTTACTTTTTTAAAACAAAAACTATGTTTCTTGTTGATTTAGATCAATGACGTTTTTAGCATGAGCACATAAACACTTATAGGAAATAAATGGTATTATATAATATTTGATTAGCTGATTTAATTTTAAGTTCTTAGCTTTATCGCAAAATCTAAATTTCCATTGAATTCTAGATTAGATATAAAATTCATAATATTTATTTATATATTAAGAAGTCAAGTACTTAAGTAATACATAGGTATATATGCACTAAATTTTAAAATCAGAAAACACTAAAACTTGTAAAAGACACTATACTAATTTTCTTTACTCTACTATATATTAAGGAATCCAGATCTTAATGGATTTACATGCCTGAACTCCGTCAAAGGCATAATAAATAATACTTTTGAACTGTAGTTAAAATTGTTTATTTAAAAATGCATTACATTTTTTAAAAAATGTCTTCTCTATTCTGCTAAATCTATGTTCTTCGACAAACTTTTTCTTAGACAATAAACATTTTTTTAACACTTAACAAAGTTTAATATCTCCGTAAACTGAAATTATTTTTAGCTTTTGAAATCCAGAGCGACTAGTGGGTTTATGTCACATATAAAAAATGTTCCCTACCCCAATAATTGACTGTTACGATTAAATGTAATTACACCTTGCGTAGCTTATCAAACAAAAAGCGAAAATCCTTATCTTTGGCTTTCAAATCACGTATACACTTTCCATTGAATAAGCACTTATAGAAAATACTTTTTATTGTATCATTTTTTATTTTCTTATTCAATTTTAAGTTCAAGCTCGAAACTTCAATTAAATTCCAGATAAGATATGGGATTTTCATATTATTAATTTAGAAATTAAATACATATTGGGTATATATGAGCAAAATTATCAAAAGCGGATAAGTTATAACTTATAAGATAACATAGCAAGTTTAATAAACTGATTAGTGAGAAATACGATATCATTTCCTATAAGAGAAAATTATAAATGAAAGCGGATGTGCGACCGACGGGTTCAATGGTCACAGACCAAGGTACGCAAGGGTATCAAACAGTCGATACAGATTATCAATTTGAATTTATTGTGTGACGGCTGACGCACGCCCACCTTTTATGCATACTCGAGTACTTCTCGATGTGGTTGTTTGTGTCCGAGGGAAGCACAATTGGCTTTGCTTGAATTGTTTCACATATGAGCGAGGGTGGACTGAGAAGTCTTTGGAACAAAGGTGGGTGGACAGTAGCAAAGTATTCAAATCGATTACCTTGTAAAGGGTAAACGATCCCTGGCGAATACTATGCAGAGCTATTAAAGTAGATTTCATGCGGATTCTAAATAATAAGACTGTTCAAGGTTCTCAAAATACAGTCGTGCCTGGATATAGTGAAACTAATTATTGCAAGGCCTCTGTTCAGAGTATTGAGGTTGTTCACTATGTAAAATGCTTTAAAAATCGTTTGATTTGCTTAAAACACACTTCGTGTATATAAACTCAAGATATCATTAAAATAAATTGGTAGCAAAACTTAAATTGGGATGTTCACTATATAGAGTTGTTTACTATACACAGACACGACTATAGTAATTTTTTCTGTTGAAAAATTTGAGATCGCCTTAGAATAAAATTATTAAGTATTATATTAATTATTTATTATAAAAATTCGATTTTCCACTTTAATATATGATGATAAAAATATATAATTATTTGTCAAGCCTCCCTCGCTCGATGGCTCTTGTTCTTTCCATTTTATGGGTGTAAGCAAACAATTTATCGTGACAAAAATACACATAAAAATTAAAAATAAGAGTAATATATGTAAGGGAAGTATTTGTTAGCGTCAGATATGCTCAAATGTACGCGCTCTTTTTTAGAGAATGTTAGAAGAAGAGAGAGAGTGAGAGAGTAAGAGTTAGAGAGAGTGAGTAGATGAGCAAAAGGTGGTAATTAACAGCTTTACTCTTTGGAAACGGTTTTATTACCAGTCATAGGTAATTGTTGTTGTTGCCCTAGTGCCGAACATTGCTTTAAAGTTCAAGTTTCAGTCAGCGTTTTCTTCTTTCTATGAGATTCATGAAAATTCTGTTCTAATTGCTGCTTAATTCATTTTTTAATTAAGCGGAATTTAACGTGTTAAGATATGAATTTTGAACCCAGTTCAAGTATGTTATATACCCTGTAGCCAAGATAAGTATAGACGGATATTACAAAGCAAATATGTAAATCGGTTTTAAATCGAATCGGATCGATTTGAGTGCTTTGATTATCCAGTTAATGAACCAAGCCTTTAATATTATCTAGCGCTAAACTTTCAATGGCAGATTCAGTTTGAAAAATTAAAAAACACAACAATTTATATTAGAAAAGTGAAAAATTTATAATAAAATCATAATCTTGAGTGTGTAATCCCAAATGATAATAAACAGACCAAATGAATTGACACTCTAATAAAAAATATATAAAACTAAATTGCTAAGAAAACTACAAACATATTTTAACAGAGTATTTGTAAGTTGAAACGTTTCAACAAGCCTTTAATAATTAGCAACAAACGGCACACTTATTTGGCAATTTCAAGTTTAAAACTAGTTACTTTTAATTTGGGGCTATAAGTTACTTCATATGAAGGGTGTATATTATGATGGAGCACTTTCCTAGTTATTGAAGTGCCGAGCTCTTATGTTTATGGCCGATAAGTAACATCTATGATAAGTAACATTAAATTGCCCAAATTTATTAATAGCTTTACGATTCTCCAATTAGTTTTAAGAGCAACTACTATTATGTTATTTCTTCCAAAACAGAATGAATTTTTCAAGGGAAAAAAACTATAATAGTTTGTATGATTTTATCATACACTTGAGAGTATACTTATTTGTCATGGGCTTATCTGCAATGAATTTGCACCCAACGATTGTTAGATTCTTAACTCTTTTGGGTCCAAATTCGAAATTATTGTAATCTTCTTGTCCTTGGGGGGCATTTTAATCGCTATCAGCATTTTTGAGAAATTGTTTGCTGCAGATGGGGAATACCATTTGTAGATTAAAGATATATTTAGATGCTTCATAAATCTTCGGTGTTGCGATGCAATCACGGTTGCCAATTGGGTTAAAATTATTATTATTATCTTTTTATTGATACAATATGGTGTGATAATTTTCAACGTTGTCAGCGAAATGTATTTAGATCGAAAGTAGAAGCTGAATAATTTGCAAACAAGTTGCAGTGGAGCAAAGCTGCAAAAATAAAAAGAGACAATTCAGAAATAAAGTGTCAGCGCGGCAACAGAATGTAAATAAGCCAAGTGTGGGAACCATGAAGGCAATAATTTATTTGTTTATTTATTTTATTGAAACATTCATCCTAACGCTACACAAAAATACTTATTACTTATTGCGCTAGTTTTGTTGACACTGTAGTGAAATTCAAATTTTTAGCAATTTACAAAGACTCAAAAACTTTAATCTTAAGTTGAAATAAAAAGCATCTCAAACTGTTAATAGCAGAACAGCATTGTAACAGTTGCTCCAAATCTGTTGGCTGTAAATAGCTTCTAAAACTGTGACTTAAAACCAGCTAAGCTCTTAACAGCAAACTGTATGTAACAGTTCCACTTAACAGCAGTGCTCCTAACTTTAAATAAAAAGTGAACAAAAACTTAATATATGTTTTCAATAGTCCGATTTCCAGCCAGTATAAATCTACAAAGTTTTGTAGCAATTGAACTTTTAAAACAGCCTCGAACTAGCTATAAAATAGTTGAATTGGCAACACTCCTGACAAGTTATGGTGACAGTCAACACATACTTTTAGCAATGCATACTGAATCTAAAACTGTAAACTGTGGCTTGGTTACAATTGCTCTACAACCTGTCAATTCAAAATCATTCAATTGGTTGATAACACGTTAACTGGTTTAACTTTTGCCTAGTGACATGGTATTTAAAATTTCCTATGGCTTCAGACACGGGCGGATAACGTAGTTGAAGTGTCCCACTTCAATAGCGAAGAAAACCAAATGCAGTTAAATTAATCACTGCATTTGGTTAACGTATTTACAAGTGTTAGGAACGCAGCTAACAATTGTGTCTTGTCTTTATCTTTGCAGTAAACACACACTGAAATATATTTAAAAATGACTAGTGTGGACACGAGCTTTATACCCGATCTGCCAGTGAGCGGACCTTTATCGGTTTATCGGAAACGCGCAAATTTTGATTGGAAACGTTTGCGTTTAATATTCGAAAAGGAGCAAGGACTTCGCATCAAGGTGAGTAAACAGTTTTAGTGACTTTAAAAAGACACAACTTACAAATTCCGAACATATTTGTAAACATTAAGAAAACTTACAAATTAAAATGAAAGAGTATAGCCACACATTTCCGCGAAATTATCGTATGTCAAACTGTTAGAAATCTTATGTCTCACAATCCTGCTAAATATTATAGCTAAAATCCTTATAGATCCTAGAAAAATAAACTGTGTATTATGTCAATTTATATGCCAGCCTGTGCACAGATTAAAAGAAAAACCACTCTTCCGAAAAATTTTATTTTTTTACCTACGATACTTTCGCAGAAATGCGCCGATATATAAAGTATATATATTCTTGATCTGCACGACGAGCTGAATCAATCTGTCTGTATTTGCGTCTGTCTGTCTGTTTCTATGCAAACTAGTCTCTCAGTGTTAAAGATATCGAGATGAAACTTGGATAAGGTTCGTCTGTGCTGCACGCAGTTCATATGTCGGAACAGACCGGATCGGATCACTATATCATATAGCTGTCATATGAAAGATCGCTCAAAAATCACCCTTTAGTATGAAAAACATTTCTGTTTCCCAAGATATCTCAACAAAACTCACAGATTATGTGTCTGGTATTGTTATATACAATCTGTCCAAATTTAAATAAAATAGGACATGATAAAGCTCTCGTATGTCGAAATCAAGTCGAAGTCATATGAATGCAAGGGAATACAATCTCTGCAAAGATAGCCTGCGTTATATATGAAAATTTAACTTTTATACAATCAACGATCAAAATTATTACTGCTTGTTTTCAGTATAATGTTTGGCGTCGCCTGGAAAATGATCCTCTCTTTGCACACGCTTCCCGTACGCTTCCCATGGATGAGCAGAAGCGTCTGGCCGCCATGCAAGTGAATAAGATGAAAGCACTGGAACTTGTTCCCAAGGAAATTGAAAGTTTAAGCTTCTCGGACAAAACAAAGTGCTTGATGAACATTAATGAGGCTTTGGCCAGCTACTCATCCAGTCTCTCCGTGAAGATGGCTCTCGGTGTGGGGTTGTTTAACAATGCGATACGTGCCATGGGAACAGAGAAGCATACAAAGTACATTGAGGCTGCCTGGAATCGGGAGATTATCACCTGTTTGGCTGTAACGGAAGTATCACATGGAAGCAACACGAAGCGTATTCGAACCACAGCAACTTATGATCCTAGCACTCAGGAGTTTGTGGTCAACACGCCGGACTTTGAGGCGGCCAAGTGTTGGGTGGGAAATCTGGGCAAAATGGCCACTGTGGCCATGACATTTGCCAATCTCATTACGCCGGATGGTGAGAATCATGGACTACACGGCTTTCTCATTCCCATTCGTGATCCGAAGACTTTGCTCTCGTATCCGGGTGTCCTTGTTGGCGACATTGGCGAGAAGTCTGGCCTAAATGGCATTGATAACGGATTTGTAATGTTTACCAACTATCGCATTCCACTTGACAATCACTTGAATAGAACTGGTAACGTAACGCCCGAAGGTGTCTATGAAAGTGTGTTCACTGAACCCGGCAAGGCTTTGGGTGCTGCCTTGGAGAGCTTCTCGGCTGGACGCATTGGCATTATTCAGGAATCGGCCAACACGCTCTGCAGTGCAGCTGTCATTGCTGTCCGTTATGCGGCAGTTCGCAAACAATTTGGCCCAGAACGACAGGGTGAAGAGATGGCTATACTCGAGTATCCGTTGCATGTAAGTGCAGGAATTTCATCTAGAAAATAAACATTAGCTTATTCTTCTTAATCATTTATATGTTTATAGCAATATCGCATCTTCCCCTATCTGGCTGCTGCCTGTGTGCATAAGATTGCCGCCGAGGAATTGACCAACACTTATCTGGAGATCATAGCACGCTCACAGGCAGATTCCAATGGATTCGATGTGCTGGTAAGTTCAGCTAGGATGTATATAGAATGTACATAACGGGTAGACAGTGGCATATTCGATTCTAAAAAGTATATCAGTGTAAACAATTTTAATTCCTATTTTACAGACTCAGAATGCAGCGGAGATTCATGCCATCATCTCGGCATCAAAGCCACATATCACATGGTCAGCCCGTGATGCCATCCAGGAGGCACGTGAGGCATGTGGAGGGCATGGTTATCTGCGTGCCGCCAAGCTGGGCCAGATGCGTACCGATCACGATCCCCTGTGCACCTACGAGGGCGACAACAATGTGCTTGGCCAGCAGGCGTCGAATTGGTTGCTTCGCCAATGGAGCGCCAAAGAACTGGAAACTCCAATTGGCAGCATCAAGTTCTTGGAACAGCGTGAAAAGTTGTCCAAGTTGCAGTACGCACAGTTGGTGCAGCAGAGTCCACTGGACAGCTGGGAATGTAAGTGAAAGATATCCCACTTTTAGTCTCAATTCCAAAAACGATTAACCTGGTTTTCCATTGCAGTTGCTTTGACCTGTTACGAGTGGTTGCTGTGCCATCTCATGGCCCATACAAGTGCCCACATTGAGGCGCAATTGGCAGCTGGAGTGCATCGTTTTGAGGCACGTAACAACTCACAGGTGGCGGGTGCCAAGGAACTCTCTTTGGCCTATGCCGAGTATTTTGCACTGAGTCGCTTTGTGGGTTATGTGCGTCAGTTGAATGTGGACCAGTCTTATGCTCGAGTGCTCCGTCTGTTGTACGATGTTTATGCAATGTGGTTGCTGGAGAAGCACATGAGGACCTTCTACGTGGGTGGCTTTGCTGTGGGATCCGCATTCTCGGAGGCAGTGCAGCAGCGTCTATTGCAAAGCTGTGCCCAGCTTAAGGATGTGGCTGTCAGTGTTGCGGATGCCATTGCTCCACCGGACTTTGCCCTTAACTCGGTTATCGCCAAGGCCGATGGACTGCTGTACGAGAATTTGCAAAACGAATTTATGACCAATGCTGGTGCCTTCCAGCGACCCGAGTGGTGGCGTGACGTCATCATTCCACAGACCCAAGAGAAATCAAAGTTGTAAGGAGGGAAGAGCTTGAGAGGTTTGGAACAACAAGTGCCTGGGAAGATTCCTAAGATTAGTGTACCAAAACACACTAATCATATTTATTGTTATAACTCCATATCACATCAGGTATTACTGAAGTCATCCCATTAATCGATAGTATTATCGATAGTATGTTGTTTTATATGTATCCCCTACTATATACAGTAGTATGAACTATATTTTGTAAACAACCGATAGTAAGTAGGTTATATATATGTATAATACTATCGATTGTTATTGCACTGTCATGGGTTATCCTAACCATTTTGTTACCGTTAACTAACTGAAAAACGTTAAACTTTGTGTTTGAAAAAGATTAATATGATATTATCGACATTTCATTTTGTTCCTTAACAGAAATCAAGTCTTGATTTCAATTGAAATTAATACATAAACGTATTTAATATGTATTATCTTAAGAATGTTGTGTAACCAAAAAAAGAAAAATATTGTGCACTCTATTATATATATTTTTACACTGCTATATATCATTTACAATTGTTGTCTTATTGGTTTTCTTATACTCCTTGATAAAGATAGTTTTTGAGAAGTGTTTACAGTTATGATTTAAAGTTTTTAAAATGAATATATAAGCTTTTGATTATAGATGAAACACTTTCAACATTCTGATATACATATATGTTATTTCTAGCACTGAATACCCATAAGATCAGTTTCGATAGTAGGTAAAATGTTTACTATTGATGACTTTACAGATAATATTTTATCTGTATTATTTTAACAATAATCTGTTACAAGTTATGTGAATAAACATTTATAAAACGCAATTAAAATTGATTAGTTTCATTAAATGTACATGTGCAGCCGTTTCAAAAATCAACTAAGCCTGACTAACCTTAAAATAACCGGTGCAAGTAACGGGCGCTGCTAAACCAGATATTGGACAACCTATTTCTGCAAAGGAAGAGATGTACCATCGGAAAAAGTTGTCCAATGGTACAAGAGCCTCAAGATGAACAATGTTTTCGTAATGACATTGAAGAAAAAAGTCTTGATGATGAAATAATATCTAACGTGGAATCTTATATTGAACTCAATATAGAGCCGAAACCTGAAGGAGAAATTGATTTCCCAAAAGATCCTATGGCGTCACAGGATGATATAATATTAAGATAACATGTTACTCCATGTAATCTGCACACGAAACAGTTGGTTGCAAAATATCTTGATCAAGAGAAACCGCCAGTTGATAATGATGGAGATCAAAATAAGAATTAAGATATGAATAATATTATGGAAGCAGATCCTGGAGAATTGAGGACATTGATGATTATGAAAAAAGACCCTAGAGAATTGAGAACATTAAAGAACAGTTGGAAATGTTTAGTACTTTAAATTTAATATTGGAATAAAGCGTGAAGACTTACTAAATCTATAAAGTTTTATGGGTTTTTTGTACTTTTTTCGCATCTTTATTGAATTGTTTTTTCCTAACATTGTTTCTAGACTATTAACTTTATTTGTAATGCATCATCAAATGTATTGAATGTTTCATTTAAGTTCTTTAAAATACAAGTCTTATTTAATAAGAGTCTTACAATGAAAGTAATCTTGTTTAATTACTACTCTATCCATCCAAAATCCGTCATGTTATATAATTTAGATATCAACAAATCAACGCTAAAAATATGACTAAACCTATTCTAATTGGCTTATACAAATATAAACATGCTCTGGGTCTAATTCTTATATCATGATGGCTAAGTATAGTTAGTATTTGCTTTATAAGAAAGTCTAATACAGACATACATAAAAGTTAATCTAAAATGAGAAGGTTGTATGGTTTAGAATGAATGATTAAATATTTAAAAACTAGACAGAATCGTAACTGTATGAATAAATCCCATCAACGGAGCACCAAAGACAAAAGCTGCCTTATGCTATATTTAGAAGACAAAGCTAAGCTCAAATAACGTAAGCTACCAACATTTTACAGCCACACAACTTTACACACTCTATGAGCATATGTAGATGAATATATATATATAAGTATATATATTATATTATCTATATGTATCTCTCATCATTGAAAAGTGTCTGTCACTGTCAATAAGTTTAGTACGGAGCTTGGACACCGTTTATAAGAGGACCTGCGCCTACCTGTTTCGGCTCAGACGTTCCAAAGTTGTCGTCCAGTGAAGACGATCGGTCGTGCTAAAAAAGTGAGTGTTACAAAAAGAGAGAGACTTTGAGAAGTAGAGAGAGAAAGAGAGATGTTGTTGTGGGTTTAGAATCGTGAGACGTCAAGCATAAATCAATGAAATCGTGTGTGAGCCGAGTTCAGTTGACAATGAGTCAAGCTTTAACATCAAAACAAACCAAATGCGAAGTGATGAGTAAAGATAGAAATTAAATATATTGAGAGAGCGGCATTTAGAGAGAGAGAGAGAATCCGCTGCCAAGAGAAAACTACAAATAGATGTTTCGATTGTGCTATAACTTTGTTGGTTTTGCAAATTTGTGGCGCAGTTTAATTCCGTTTTTGGCCAGTTCGTGTGTATGTGAATGGAAAAGGGGAATAACATAAATGTTATTGATATAATATTAGTGTGCTTATCAGCGGAACGAACATATAACACAAAAAATCCATTAACATGAAACTTAGGGAAAAAACATCAATAACAATTTGAGATACATTTTAAAGATACAAATGTAACTTCAGGTTTTGTTAGGCCGCAAACCTGTGCAAATTCCGAAATCTATATGTTAATTTAATGTCTGGGTTTTTTTTCAATAGGGAGAGTTTATAATGCTTGCCATCCAAGTCTTAATTTATTAAAAGAGAACAGTCCAAAAAAATTAAAGCAAACATTGTAAAAAATTCCCGCAATAAACGTAAATTAAACTCAATGTGAAGTGTAATAATGAAAAAATGTTCAAAGTTCTTTCAAGTACAAAAACAAGTAGCAAAAATGATAATGAAAACAAGAAAAATAAATGACAAAACAAAATGCGCACCAAAAAAGTTAAATGCTTTAAAGAACAAGAAATTAAAAGCAACAAAAAAAAAAAACAGAAAACAAAAAGATGAATAATGATTAAAGAGCAACCAATTGAAAGAACCGGTTTAGAAATCTCTAGACAAAATATCATATAAGAAATCCATTAATTTACATTTTGGGGATTTCCGTGATGAATTCGGTTATTTTCTCAGTTTAGCGGTCCATTTGTCTTTTCCCCCCCTTCCTCTTTTCGCTTGTCTATAATTTTTGCAATTTGATAGTTGAGAAATCGTGTAATTGCAATTATAATTGTTCAAATTTATAAGAGGCATGTTATTAAATAATTGTTATTTTCGTTAGGAGGGATCGTGATGAGACCATCAGCATCTCCGGTTTAAGGGGGATGATCCCTTTTTAAGAGAATAAATCAGATGCATTGCTATAATCATCAGGTTAGGTAAGCACTGATTAATTGATTTCGTATCAGTGTGAGATGGGATGGGAAATGTAATAAAGAAAATAAGACAATGAAAACTACAGGGTAACAATTTGCATAGATCTGACATTAATACTCATAGTTTTTGCAGTTAGTGGGCTTTATATAAGCTAAACTCATCTGAACGTATCACATATACTTTTGTAGTATTAGGGAAGATGATCTACACAATCTTGTAATTTATACAATTCAACGAATTCAAGACTAACATCTACAACTTGAAACCGGATCGATTACATTCAATTTAAGACCAGTTTTCAATTGGAATCGTTATATTTAACATTTCGTTTTTATTATACTTATATTTTTAGCAAAAACCAATCGATTTTTGAACACAAATGCAAATTTAAGCTTAAGATGTGGAAATTTTTAATCATTTGTGTCGTAATGAGCGCATTAAATAATGAAGCTGATGCCGCATCAAGTAAGTACAGGAAGACGACAGACTTTTAATCACTAAGATTATATAAGTTTATGCTATAAATTTTAGAATTAATCTCCAAGATCATCACATTTTGAATACTGTCGAGTTCAATAACCTTTTCTGATGTATACATTTGCAAAACACTAAACACAATAAGCGATAATTATTGGAAAAAAGTCATTGCTGGAAAATTAAATGCTCTTTTGAAAAATTAAAGAGTGTAGTTGACAACCTCTAGAATTTTTTATAAATTTCTTATTGTTGCCTGTATAAAATGGGTATCTGTAATACGGTTTCAGAAAACTAGCAATTTGCTTAGCTTAGTCGTAACATGACAAGGGAATCCTTTTATAAGAACAATTAAAACTATTTTAAAATATTTAAACAATGAGCTCTTTGTTCAATTTAGTAAGAATAGCCACGTCTCAATAAAATGCGTATTCAATATATGTATAGCTAAGAAACATAAATAAATTTACGCTGCATTGTAAAATTGAAGCTTCTACTGATTGGTTTACAATCTTATAAATTTAATTGAAAAGTTCTTTAAAGTTTGTATGCTAGTCTTTTAAAAAATAAAAAGTTTTAGTTTTTGCGTAAAGCCAAAAATTCTTAAAAATAGTGAATATATCTTGATTCTTTTAAAGTATTTTTTTTTACTGAATGTCGATATCTCTTTAAGTTGTCTCTTTGAAATATTTAATTCAAACAGCTCTGTTTTTTTTTTTTATCAGTGTACTGGATATTTATAATATTCTTAAATTATATAATATATATTTTCCATTTTACTAATGTGATTGTTTATTTGCATTGCAGGACGAGCTCCCTCTCGCCGTCGTCGAGGATATTCTGGAAGCTATTCGGGCAGTCATGCCAATAGCGATGGTAATGTAGGTGGTTATGTTGGTGGCTATAATGACTATGATGACTATGGCAGCTATGCACCACACTTTGGCATTACGGATCCTTACTTGTTCCACCAGCAGCTGACGAATCAGATTCTGGCCCAGAACTATGCAACACAACAGTGAGCATTTGAGTCAGAGTTAAAACTTGGCTTGGGTTTTTATCTTTTTGGGTAGTTCTAAATGGGGTAATTGGTGATGTTTATCTTGCTATCTATTCTTGTAGAGCTATAACGGGTCTGGCCACCTCTGGCAATGCTTTTGCATCCGCGGATGCAACGATAAGTGACGATGACACGTAATTACACTGCTTTTATCTTTAGATTTTCCACTTCTAACAGCTAATCCCTAACCCCTAATAGCTTTATTTACTAAAAAGATAAATTTCTAATCTATATACTTGTACTTTCCCAGTCGCATTCAGCAACAGATAGCCGCCCAGCAGGCCTACCATAACAATGGAGCCTACAACAACAGATACCATCATGGTGGTTCCAGTGGTGGCAGTGGATCTTACAACTCTCACCGTTATGCTCCCAGTTATGCAGCTGCTGCTGGCTCCATTGGATCCAATGGACATAGACAGACGGCCTACATAAGTCCTGCCAATCCGGTAAGCTACTACAGCAACTTCTCTATCAATATTCTATATACTAATTCCCCACTTTCCTCAGGCCACGCCCAATATTGTGAATCGTTTTGGCTCAAGCTCCAGCTCTGGCGGAGGTGGTGGTGGTGGTGGCTACAAGGGCGTCTCTGTGAGCTCCTTCAGCTCCAGCAATGGTGATGGCACCAGTCGACGTGGTGCTCAGACCACCATCAATGATAATGGTAAAGTGACGTCATATTCCGTGCACTCCTAGAGCTGAATTCCCCACCCGGATTTCCTCAACTTTATTTTTGGTGTTTAGCATATTATAAACCTTTCGAAAACAAAAACAAATTAAACTCTATTTATGTCGAGCACAAATATATACATATTATATATACCTTTATTTAAAAATATACAATCTGCATGACTTTCTCATTTATTGGGTATTCACTGTGCGTAATTTCGTTTTTGTTAGAAAGTTTCATTTTGACTTTCTACTGATAAGCTTGCGAATATGCAAATTTTGTTTTTATTTTTTTTTGCTCATTGAAAGCTCATGACCTTGATTTTGGCTGCTATGGGGATTATGTTTAGCGATCTATGAGTATTATATAGAGTTTGCCATAGATAGAGAACCGTTCAAAGTTTATCAAGCGTCACAGGAAACAGTCTATGTTTAGTTAATTAATTGCACATATTAAAAATACATTTGATTCTACCAAGTATATACTCATCTATGTATGTATGTAGTAGGTATTTAAGGCAGCAACACCCTAGAGAAAGTTTTGTTAGTTTAACAATCTAAGTGCATCCGATCAATCACTAGGATACTTAATTCCAGGTAAATACTAAGGACACTGCTAAGACATTTTATGGAATTTACGAACATAAATTTTGCCTTCATTTATACAAAATTCTATCAACTGAATCTGGTGAAGATGTATTTTAGTTATTTTTTATGTTTGAAATACTGGATCTGCTTAATCTAAAATGTTGTTTTAAACGCATTTTTTCTGTAAGTAAATAAAAGATATAAAATAACAATCTTTAAGAATATGTATTACTCTCAAATCTGCTAAGCTTTTTTGTTAATTGTAGGGTATTTAGATTTTAAATAGTTCCGCTTCAAAGCGATCTTCAAGCTCTAATCATTTAAATTCAGCTCATTAGCATTTAACGGAAGTAATAAAACTGAAACTTTTGTTTGTAAACATCTTACATTAAATTTGTTTTTTTTTTTGTTTTATTGTTATTTACAAATTAACAAACATTGTTTATTCCGGGAAGCGGCATTCAAAATTCAAATGAAAATGAATGCGCAAAAATATCCCATAGATTAATTAAAATGGGTTCAAGTGATTCTCAATTTTTAACCCATTAACTGACGGCATTTGAAATAAATTATGATTTGTACACATTTTTTGTAGAGAATTTATTTGAGTATTTTTGAAAGCCATTAGTAGTAAATATATTTAATAAAATTTTGTTTTTACTGAAACAACTATACTGTATACAACTATCTGGTTACCTTAAATAGATCTGCTCGACTGGTATGTTCTTTGGAATACTATAAGAATTATAAATAACAATTTTTACCACTTAGTTAAATATTCTATTTCTCAAAGTTCCTCTACTGCTCTGAATTTTCTCTGCATTTTTTTTCGGAATTTTCTAGAACTCAAACTATTTGTAAAACCAATTATTAGAATATTATAATATTTATAAAATTTTGTAGATAAGTTTTTTTACCTTACATTCATAATTTCTTATTTATATTTCTCCTTTTCCTAAATATTCCTACTTATGTTGGCTTTCAACTAGAGATCAAGGAAAGAAAGGCTTAAAGAAAGAAATTTAGGGAGAAGTTGAGTAATCTTGAAGATTTAATAAACTTCAAGCTCCTTAAAGAAGTATTCTTTATATACTTAGTTCTATGCATATGTTTTATATACTTACTGTAACAACGGTTAATTTGTTAGGTATTTGTGAATGATTTGCACTATCTGAGAATTTAAATTTATATTTTAATATTTTCAAGTTTAGAGAGTATACTATCAATGGTCTTGAACGTACTATGATTCTAAGAAACATATACAAGTATACGTGTACCTATAAACAGGCTGTACAGTACATGGCAACGATGTGCAAGTATTCCAAGGTTTCGACACGAAAACAAATCTCCTATCAGCTGTCTATATACAAGTACTTACTAGGTAATATTTCAATCTATGTATTAATATATATATATAAGTACAATATATGTTTGTAGATGAATGTCGCAATTACTTTCATCATTGATGGAAATAAATATTGTCAAGAATTTCTGCACCAATTCCGAGTTGAATACAAAATCAAATAGCTGACATTATCTGCTGTGTCCAATGGCATCCTCTCTAGGTCAAGAAGCAATCAGTTCAAGTCCGAATCAAGCTCTCGGGTCTTATCAATAATCGTCTGGGCCATTCGTTTGGGTTTTAAAAGCGCGTTCCAATCGCTCCAAATCATTAGTTCAATTTCAAGCGCGGATCTCGCACGGTTATACGCAAGAAAAGTGGAAAATATTTTATAGAACAATTCAAAATGAAATCATTATTGGTGCTGGCTTTGTGCCTGGGTGTGGCTTGTGCAGGTAAAAACCACTCGAGACTCCTTAAAAATGTTGAAAAATCAAAAGAAAGTGCAATCCAAGTGTTTAATTTTTCAAATATAACGATCAACTCCTGCTGACGTCGACATCTTTGCATAATTCTAATTTCCCGGAATTCTCGTGAACTGATAACACGTTCAGTCCAATTTCGTCTTATTTTTCCTGAATGAACTTTTTACAAAACACAAATTGTGTAATGCCTGGCATGTGTCGAGATTAGACATCAGCATACCTATACTAAATATAACACAACTACAATATAATCTAAGAAAACCCAGAGAAAACTCTTTTTAATCTGTTTGTATTTCTTTCTCTTACAGATTTCCACAGCAGGTAAGTTGGTCACTTTGTAACTTCTCTAGGGCATCGTTTGACATTATCTTTTATTGCAACTTATTATTAAATCTATGGATTTTATCGAGTAGACAGAAACGGGACGATTTTCACCGTCGGTAAGTGCCGTGCGGCAATATTGAAGAAATCATTTTGTTTTTAACAAGATCGAAATTTCCAATTGGCAACATGGTACAAACCCACTTCGAAAGAAGTACACTGAAAACTCTACAAAATTCTATATAATTTGGATTTTCATTTATCAATTAGCACTATGCAACAAGGTTTTTATATCTTCGTCGGGGGTACTAGAAAATTAAGTTTCTCAGAGATTACTTAAACCAATTAGTTGTGATTTATATTTTAATAAAATTCTTTATGCTTCTCTGACCTAATTTTGGTTAGGAGTAGATTAAGAATCGCTTCAGCAAACTTTCAGAAAATCTAAAGAAAGATTGGTCTAAATCTGAAACGTTACTATTTTGTCAAATCAATTTAAAAAAATATGGTGAATTATTTAATTATGAAGCAATTATAAGTATACGTTAAATGTTATCGATATTTTGAACGTTTGTTTATTGTATTTAATTGAAAAATCAAAAGATGTTTCACTAGCTAAATTTACAAATAAAATTAAAATAAAATTAAAACTTGGGTGTTTACGACCTTTTTAATTGATTCACGATAGTTTTTTAGCTAGCTCTAGGTCAAGTTCCAAAAGATCATTTGTATAGTTTAAATATTTTCGAATATAAGTTAGAGAAATATCAAGTTACAATTTTATATAATAACAACACCTTCACTTTTAGGCGAAATTTATTTGTCTATCGGTATAACTTCAATTCATAATAGAAGAAATACAAATAACTGATTAAATATGATTATGTACAGTTAATAAAAAGAGAAAAGACAAGTCGAATTTATAATGCAAGTGCTAAGAATTATTTTAACAATAAATAAATTAATAAGTTTAGTGTACACTTTTAATTAATTTGTATGTCGTTTCTTTTAATTAGGACTTTGAAACATAAATATAAACTCTACTAGTCTATCAATTCTTTCAAGATATCTTAACTTTGTTGCATAGCGTAAATTACAAATACTTAGTTCCAGAAATATCTAATATTAACCCCATTAATCTGAATTCTTCCTTTAGCCATTACTCAGCTCATCAACAGGCAATTGAAACGGCTCGTCGTAATGCCGGCTTGAATGGATATGGAGGCAGTGGATCGAACAGCATTGGTGGAGCTGGTGGCACCGCTGAACTGTCACTTGGTGGTGGTGTTGGCGGCTCCCTTGGCAACTTGGAGAGTTCCTATGATTCCGTGGGTGCCGTTGAGGGTGTAGACAGCAGCAGCAGCAGCTTGGGTGGTGGTTCAGCTTTTGGTTCCAACAACGCTGCTTCCTTCGGTGCAAACAGTGGTGCAGGATTCGGTGCCAGCAACCAGGCTTCCTTTGGTGCCAATACTGGATCTTCCTTTGGATCAAACAGCGCCTTCTCCTCAAACTCTGCCTTCCAGGCCAGCCACAATGCCAACTTCAATACTGCCAGCTCCCACAATGTGGGCAGCAATGTGGAGTTTGCCGATGCCAACAATGCTGGAACTGAGGTCAACTTTGGTGGTGCAGGATCCAACACCTTCAACGATGAGTCTCTGCACTCCAGCAGTGTTCAGGCTCCTGTGGCCTTTACTCTGCCTTCTTCCGGCGGTAACAATGTTGAGTACTTGCACCATCACGAAAGGACTGTGTCCAGTGCACCACAGCAGATTGTCTACACAGTTCCTGGCAATTCGGAGCAATATGTGCAGCATGTGGAGCGCGTTGTGGAGCAGAAACAGCCCACGGTGCAGTACGTCCAAGTGGCACAGCCAGGTGGCACCTCCGAGCATTATTATCAACGCAAGGTAACAACAACCTCATCCTCGGCTCCTCAGATCGTTCAACAGCCCTCGGCCAGCTACACTTATGGCTCAAACACAGGCTCTACCTTCGGCACCAACTCCGCTTTCAAGGTTAACCAGAATGTTGGATTTGGCAGCAACTTTGGTAGCAACTTTGGTCAACGTTCAGGTGCCCAGACCCAATGGGGAACTGGTCAAAATACCGGAGTCAACTTTGGAGCCAGCAACTCACAATTGCATCAGCTTATTAACCAGGCTCATTTGACAGCCAAGCAACAAGTTGCCTCTGGTAGTACAGTGAACTCCGGTTCCGGCCTGTCCAGCGCCAATCAAGTCCAAATGGGTGGCTCAAATGCCTTCAACTCCAACTTTGGCTTCAACTCTGCCAGTTCATTGAACTCTGCCAGCTCCTTGAACTCTGCCAGCTCTTTGAATTCCGCCAGTGGCTTGAATACCGGAAGCAGTGGTTCACTCTTGAGTGGTTCTTTGCTCGGTGGTAGCCAGGGATCTCTGTTGAGTGGTTCCCTCTTGGGTGGTTCCTCTCTCAATGCCCAGAGCAACTTGGGTCTGAATGCTGGTCAACAATTGTCCGGCTCTGGCAACTTTGGTGGTGCCGGCGGTGCTGGCAGTGGTTATCAGACCAAGCAGTGGGAGAAGCAATCCAAGTGGTCTTCCCAGTCTGAGGTGAGTACTTGTTAGATCTTCGTATATACAGTTGACTAATTTATCTTATCTGTTCTTTACTTAGTTCGACTCCGATGGTCATGTGAAGAACTACAAGGATCTGGCCACTGGCGAGAGCGAGAACTACAACATCAATGGTAAACAATACGGTTATAATGCAGCCACCGCATCCGTTGATGACAATGGCAAGACTAGCACCTACAGTGTGCACTCTTAAGGTGCAACCCACAACCTCATCCCTGCCACAACTTTAATTGTAGTAACAAATTTTATACCCTCCGCATTGTAGACGATTCAAAAAACATACCAGAAACAATAAAATGAATTTTAAAATATATTTTATAAACGATTTTTAGTTAAAAATTTAAATATTGAGGATCAAGAAGCGGTATTCTAAGATACTAAGGATACTTTTTGATCTGTATTATGATTGTAGATTTTATGTGTCTTTCACGCAGTCACCATAGAATTAATTCTATTTATAGATATATATTTATACTATGTAGAATGACTGTTTTTTCAACAGAACCATTAGCAAAGTTCATACAGTCATAACATATCTTAAAACCTATCTCGTTTTTCTTATCAGTTCAATTGCAATGCTGATGAAATACAAAAAACAATGTATACTTCTTGGAATATGCTCAATCAGAATACAATTTCCAAGAATCAAGTATTTTCTTTTGAATTACATTAAGATCATAAAAATGTTTTGTACGCTACCAATAAAACCAATCTATCGCCAACACATAAACAGTTGAGCTATATTTAATCAATCTTCAAGTAGGAACAATTTCATTTATTTATTACTCAATGAGAATTTCAAAATCTAACGTATAGGTATATCTTTAAAGACGGTTGCTATACAAAATATCATTCCTGTATACGAAAATCCGATAGACAGCCCTTCCTTTCCGAAGTCTATTTATATTCCTTCCAATTTCGGAACATTTTTATGAAGTATCCCATTTCTGTGGATCTAAATTTTAATTTTTAAATTGTTTACTTTAAAGATTGTCTGCTTCAATACGCCATAAATATTGAGATAAGTTTTCAAAACGAATATCGAAGATCTACGATCTATAAATACAGAATTTATTTTGCTAAAAATTTTGACTACCCAGCAACATTATTAATACAATTTTCAATACTTTTCAATAGGTTTTCCGAAACTCCCGGGTTAACTTCTTAAGAGAAGGGCTGTTCCAACTTGCCATCGACTTTAAGGACATCGCTATTGAAAACTCCATGCCTGGTTGAACCCCTGCTACCTTTGAACCCTTTGTTATCCCTTCGTCGTCTGTAGTCGGTGCCGTAGGAGGACATGCAGTAGCAGGGTTTCCAACTGGGTTGTCGCTGCAGTTGGCTCTGTTCATGTGGAGATCGTTCCGTGGTCCAAACGGGCACATAATGAGTCCATGTTTCTCCATTCCGATAGATGCTGCCAACATCTGAACTGCCACTGGTATAGACATGCTCTGGATAATACTGAGGATAATAGGAACCCGAGCCGGGTCTGGAACCGCCACGATTGCTACCATGTTCGCTGGAATAATTGGGATTCCATTGTGACTTGGGATCGTAGGGTTGCCTTGACTTGTGCTTTGAATCTCCTCTGCTGCTGGAGCGACCCTTATAAATCGGAACACTGGCGTCCTCTGTCAGGAGAAAAGTAGAAAGTGGTTAAGTGAAAGTGAGCTGAAAGTATAGTGAAAGTATTGCCGCTTTCACTCACCCTTCTCGCCATGCTGCTGGGCCGAGCTTGTTTCATTTCCCTCCCCCTCAGCTGTTATTTCGAACGTGATGTCCGTGTGGATTCCCACACGTTTCTTGTGTTTACCCAAGTCCGTAATTTCGACGCTCTCCTTGGACTCTGCTTTGATGTTGTTACAGTTTAGTTTTAGTCTCATTTATTTTGCTTTTGCTTTTGCTTTGAGCCAATTTAATTACCTTTCGTTTGCTGCTGTCCATCGCCCGTATCAACCGTCACACGCACTCCATGTATCTTTGGTCGATTGCCACTGTTGCTAGTCCCAGATCCAGTTCCTCCTCCGCCTCCACTCCCAGCACGTCCTGTGCCCTGATCATAGCCACTACCACTGTTACCCTGCTGTCCCTGCCCCTGCCCCTGTCCCTGTCCCAGCCCAATTAAAACTGGCACACCGGTCTGGTTGTTGTTGCTGTTGCTCTCCATGTCATCGAAATCCAACTTGGATGACACTTTATTCGCTTGACCTGGTTACGTTTACAGCCCGGCCACGTCCACGATGTTTGTTTTAGGTTTTAGCATAGAAATTAGATTTAAGCAGAGAAATTTAATTTAAGTTATGCAAACACTTCAATCCCCTTCTACCCCTCCTTCACCCCCTTTCAACCCCTTCACTGTCCACTCCAGCGAAATAACTGGAGCGTGTCTGACGTTGAAGCTGTCTATAAGTGTTCCAATTAGCGCACGTTAACTTATTTATGGATACAAATCTATATCCTAACCCTATCTATATTTTCAGTTGACTGCCTTTTGAGTGGACTCTGCTCACCTCATCTAATCGTAATTGTACTTCAATATGCAAGTGCATCAAAACCAGTTAAATATGCATTTTAGAATTCTGTTCAATGATTTTTAAATTATGGCTTTTATTGAGTTGACATCAACTGTTGCTACTGACAATTAAATTGAATTAAGAAGGCTATCTTATGAGAATTTCTTTGTGTTGAAGAACATATATATTTGGAGGCATGAAATCGGTAATTAGTAAATTAGTTAGAATATTATATCAGAATTATTATTATTATCTGTCCTTTTATTAATTGGCACACTATATTTTCAGCCCCTGTTATTCCCATAATCCCATTCAGCTATAATTCTTTGGATTTTAGAACAAGTTGGCTTTGAAATGTCAAATTCGACAAAATGGAACACACTATCAATTTGCGCACAGAGGTCTCTATTTTTGTATGTCTATTTTATAAACAATTCGTTAGACTTTTCTTATGGATCCTTTACCTAGTAGCCTTCACCTGAAAGTAATACACTTTATGGAATCTGATAATCCTCTTCTTTGAAAATAACATAGTTACGTCCTGCATTTGTTTATTAATAGGTAGTTTAATCTCTAGGTTATACAGAAAATTACTAAAAAATTTCAAGCTTAAAATACTTGATTTTAATTTAAATTCTTGAAGAATTAAGTTACATTAAGGCTATATGCAGATCAAATAACGTTAAATCGCATTAAAATTGGGCTTTAGATATTTAACAATTTAAATGAAGTTAAAAACTTATAAAATGAAATTAAAAACTTATAAAATCATGTGCCTAATTATAAACTATTTCTGACATGGTGTGAGTTCTTTCAGCTTTAGAAAGGGGGATTTTTGGCTACGCTATTAAATTTTCCCAAATTACAGGAAATTCCCGAGCACACTGTCAATATATTTCGAGTGGGTGGACACGCTTAGATTGAAATCTTGGTCAAAAAACAATGGCAACAACTGCTGTTAATTGGTAAATAACCAATTAAGATTTCAAATTGAATAACAACCTTGTACACAGTGATGAGTTAGCAGAAAGCAGCATAATCCCAAATAGGCCACAGATCCCAGATACATTTTTGGGAATAAACACAAAAGTTAAAAAAAAGTATTTTTTATTAATCAAGTTAAAGTTGTTTTTAACACTTTGGAACGCTTTGATTTATGAGATTTTTCACTGTTTTTTTTTTTTTTTTTGAGAACTTGAAGCTTTGGATTGAAGCGCGTTTCAGGTGCGCACTTGAAAACCGCCGACAAACGACTAAAAAAAATAAAATCAGCCACAAACCGATTTCAAATATCTGACGAGATTCATTAAAAAAATTAACTAACTAGCCAACTGGAGAACTTGGAGAAGTTGGAGAACAACAAAAGTTTTGTTGTTCAGTTTCTCAATTGTTCAGTTTTTGTTGTCTCTATTTCTGTTTCAGATTCTGTTTCTGTTTCTGTTCTCTTGTTGACGTTTGAGCTTCAAAGATAACATCATGACTGGGCCCATAAGTGATTCGTTAAGTTTTGCTACTGCACTATAGCTGCACTGTAGACTCTTGGGGATGTTGAGGGATGGGGGGATATACCCCCAACCGTAATGGGTATAAAGCCAAAGTCAGTCCCTAAGCCCCGGTACCCCTGTCTAAATTGCGAGTAATCAGTTGGCTGGCATCTTTTGTTATTGTTTTTAGCTGAAGTTTCCGCTGTACTAAGCATCTTGGAGATTCTATTGTGTCTGATGAAGTGTTTATACCCTGTTGAGATTTAAGAGAGGGTATGTTATGCTGCTGAAAGTATAAGAAATTATATATGCAAGTTGTATCAACAGCTTGAGATATTTGACTTTCTATCAGAACTTCTTACAAATTGAAATGCTGAAAAAATTACTAGCAATATATAAAATTTATTATTTGAAGAATAAAAAACGTTTCTTTTAGAATAGACAATATTAAATAATTCCTAAAGGACTTTATATCTTCTTTAACTTTGTAGAGTTCCTAAACTCAAAGAATTATTTAATTCGAATTTTAGAATAATCCAAATGAACTCTCTTTGAATTATATCAAATTTGTTTGTCCAAGAATTGGTTTCTTTAATTTAAATTGACTAACCAAACAATTGTTTATGTTATTTTGGTCTTTAAAAAAAATTGTATACCTAAAATTATGATTGTAAATTCTAGTATTGTTTATACTATGATAAGATTTCAAAAATTTAAATGGTTTAAATTTTTAATTTTACTTATGAAATGGGGAACATAAATTTTTTTTAATCCCAGGGTAGTGACTAGTCAATTTACTACAACTAAAGCTGGCTTGTTGTGTTTTTGTGCTGCCGTTTAAGATTTAAAAACTAAACTTTTGTGTTTTGGTCTTTTTCATAATGCTCTCATCATTAATCATTTGCTGGCGATTCGCCGTTTCTCAGTTTCTCAGTTTCTCGGAGCTATCACAATTATATTTTGTGGCAATTTTGACAGCACAAACGATTATCTTCATTAGCTGTCGACCGACCATATAATATCAGAATCAAATTCAAGTTCAAGTTGAGCTGACGATTAAAGACAAACCCCTTCCATCTCCATCTGGTAATCCCCTCCATTTGGTTAAGCTGGAAGCCACAGTCATTTGTTAGCTTTGAACCACCCATTTGGGTGGTTTATCTTAAGAGAGAGGAGGAAATTGCATTTGAGCCACACATGTTGGAATAATAATGTCAAGCCAAACAAATGTAAGGACCATAAATTCTTTTATTCTTCAAAGAGGGCGTCAGAGTTTTTGCCTGGACTCCCGGGCAATTAATTAGCAATTGCATTTGCTGCTGTCATTACGTGTGATAATTAAAAGGGCACACGAGTCGGAAAAGTGCTCAGTGAGGGAAATTCTGGCAAATGTATGGCCATAAATTTGATGACCCAGCCTGGTTCAGTTCAGTTCAGTTCTGTGTGGTATGGTATGGTTTGGTTTTGGCCTTTTCTTGTCCTGGGCTCAACTGCAAATGCACTTTAATCTCGAATTTATCAAGTGTAATAGTTGGGCCAAGGGTTGGGCCTGTCTAATGGGGTTGAGATTATGGTTGCCAAGGGCCCACAGATCCAACTTTACCGCACACTTTTGTAATCTAGCGGATTAGAAGCGCACCCACAAAAGCCCACCCACAAATACCCCACAATGAGTGTGTATGTGTGTGTGGACATGAGTTGGGCCTGTCTTGATACTGATTCTGGTACTGCCTGCACTTGGTGCAGACCCATTAAACAGATGGATTTTGTTGTCAACATTTTTAATATACTTTTGCTGACTTGAAACTCTCTCATCTGTCTGCCTGTCCTTCTCGCAATGCGTCTTCTAACTTCTATTTGCATAAAGTTGTGCTTGCAACAACTTAATTTTCATTGTTTCTATGCATTTATGTTGCACTTGCCGCAAGTACAGACGGACAGACAGACGGACAGATAGACAGACAAACTGAGTGGACTCACTCAAGTGTAGCTGGTAAAGTTCAAGTGCGTCATTGTCTTCCACTCAAGATAATACATACATTTTATATCGCATATTTAAGAAATGAATGCAAATATTTAAAAAATCAACCGCCATAAGTTAAAATTTTGTTTTTGCAATTTTACAGTTGTAGTTCTAAAACAGCGGCGCTAGCAATAAATACATGACGCCAAACATTTTTAAACTTTTTAAAATTTGCGACACCAGCCGAAAAACTTTTTTGGTGCATACTCTTAGGCTTTTTTATTATTTGGCCAAAAATCAAAAGAATTTATTTTATTTTTGTTCGTCTTATTTCGATAAGTTATATCGGAATTCATTATCAGATAGATCTTGGCGCCCCGGAAATCGTAATATCCCCCAAATTGAAAGATACTAAGCGAATACTTACATTCTCAGACGGAGTAAATAAAATAATTTAAGAAGAAAGATCCCATCTTTTATTTATTTAACTGAACTATTTGAACTGTCAGCAAAGCATAAACATTTGCTTCTACTCCTGGACGAGCCAACAATTTTAATAATTAAAGTGCACTATTAACAATACAGACATGAATACAGAACACAATTATCATATTTAAATTAAATTAAATACATTTAATTTACGTAATAAAATAACCTTGAAGTATAAAGTTGAACATCGTTTCATAACGAATCATTTATTTCTTTTATTAATTATTTGAAATCATTTTTTTTCAGTTATTTATAATGACTGCAGTATCACTAACGAATTTGTTATTAGCTTCAATCAATTACTAAAGTTAGCATATACATATGAAATTCCATTCGCCAATTATATTTGATTTTTTACAAGGAAAATATATATAAAACAATCATTGTAATACTTTTTCATTTCTTAATTGATTTTATCAAAAATGATTTAAACAAACAAATTCGTGTAAATGTTTACTAAATGCAAATTCACGAAATGAAATACAAATTTATTTATTGGCTTTACATTTAATATTTCTCTACGTTTTCTGTTTGATTATAAAGGTTGAATATGTGCAATTTCCATTCTTAATAAAATGCTATATTGTTGGTCATTTAGTTGGGTTAGATATCTTAAGTTTTTGGTCATAAATGTTAATTACAGCAACCAACACATTGTTGAAAGCCAACTCAGACGCAGATACAAAGATACAACATGTTGGGACAACAAAGACAATGCAGACAGAGAAGGACAGACAATGCAATGGGAAAGAGAGACAGTGAAAGGAGCAACTGGCTGAGTATTTGGCCAGTTTACAAACAATTAAAATGGCAAAATCAAAATCGAAATACACAAATTTATGCGTCTAGCTGCCAGAGCCATATTACAATACGACAATACTGTAAATAAATTGCACAAATTCTGTCCAAGGGTGGGAAGAGAAAAGAGAGAGAGGGGAAGTGGAATTGCCGCACAACTAATGAAATAATGGACCAGCTGAATTAAATTATGGCCCAACAATTCCCTCGAGTGTTGCGTATCTCCGACTCCAGAGTCTAGACAATAACTAAATTTGCACCAAGGTAAAGGAAACGAAAATTTTGATTGCATTGTTGCCGTTTGATTTCCACAACCACCACCACCACTACAACCGGCAGCTGCACCACCAACCCACCCACAAATTTAGCAAAACCATCCCCAGAACAAGTAGAGTCACCCACAGAGATCCGACGACCCATTACGACCTGTTTGTAACCTCCACTCAAACACTCATTGACTATTCACACTCATGTTTTTCATACAACACTATTACTACAACTACTATACATATATCTGTACTCCCATTATTATTATATTTTATATTCCCATTTTATTTTTTCAGCTATATAAAATTTTTATTATTTGCTCGTTTACGGCTTTGGGTCTTTGGCAATCGTCGCTTTATCGTTTCTCGTTTCTCGTTTCTTGTATGGTGCGAAATTATCACAAAATGCATTGAATTTGCTTTTATTGTTGTTGGCTTTGGTCTGACACCCACCCTATATCTCATCTCATCCTTCCCCTTAGCCTTATCCCTCACCCACAATCCCTGATTCTGGCTGCCCTGCAGCGGATGTAAGGGAAAGCAGAATCTCTTGTCGTCTTATCGTTTCCTCTTTGGAGTGCCCGACGCAGCCCAAAAACGCCGCTGTTGCTGCGGTCGCTGTGTAACGGGTGGCAAAGACATGCACAGTGGTTCATGGTCAGTAGAAAAATGTATGTTAAGAATTTGAAAAATGTTTGTAGGTTTATCTTATACCTCCAACTAATACCAAATGTTATTTAGCTTTTGCTTTTACTTCCAATCAATATAAAATGTTATCTGGGGATCTGCAAACACTGTATTTATATGTTAATAATGCACAGCGGTTCATGGTCAGTAGAAAAATGTATTTTGAGAATTTGGAAAATATATGTAGTTTTTTTTTATACTTTAATAATAGCAATATATTATTTAGCTTTTGCTTTTTTCCCCTTCAAAATAAAATGTTATTTGGGGATCTGCAAACACTGTGTTTATGTGCTAATAATAATACAGTCAAATTGTTATTATGTTGTTATTATATCTGAAATGGGAGTACAAGTTAGTTTTATTTGTTTTTGTTTAACATTATATATTATCTTTTCTCTAAAACCACATTGCTTTAAATCAAACTAATTGCGACAAACTGAATGCGAGATAATAACAATAAATTTAATGTAAAATAAGTATTTGTTTGTTCATTAATGTTTTTTAATATGTATATGAATAATGCTAGTACAAAACATAAATATTAATAACAGTGAAAACGTAAAAATACTATCTCGTTTACGACCATATATTAATAATTTATTTACATTATTTCCGCTTATTAACAATTCTAAATTACAATGTGACTTAGAGTCAGAGCAGTCAAGGCCTTCAGGCAGTTGTTAGTGGTAGTTGTTATCTTGTTAATCGAATGGTAATTTAATCCAAATGTGCAGCATCAAAACACTTAACTTATAAATTAAACAGCTTTAGTAAAGATGTTAGTCTGATGATGTTTTACATGATTTACATGAGTTTATTCAATGAAAGGACATTTCATGCATTTTTTAAAATTATTAATTAATAGTTTATTTAGTTAAATAAATCAATTTCACTTCTCTTACCAATTACTAGTTTTTTCAACGTAATCAATTATAAAAATTATCTATTTCAGTTACAAGTTTAAAAAGAAAGGGTACCTAAACTTGCCCTTCATTAATTTCATTTTGTAATTTCTTTATTTCAGCCCACTGTGCATGCAGGGTTTCTTTTTGCCACCTTCCCAACGCGTCAAGCAGGTTACTCTGAGAGCAAAAAATTTGTTTTAAGGCCCTTGAAAATTAAAATGGGCTCTGCCGCTGCTGCTGCTGCTGCATCGAGGGTTGTTGTTGCTTTGACTTCCACTGTGGCTTGTTTGACCGTCCAACACCCCAAGGTCTTTGCCCAGTTATCAACTCCACCCACTGTGCACTGTGGCACTTAGTCGACAATGAGCAGTGACAGCTCCGAGAACATTGATGATGA
This sequence comes from Drosophila neotestacea, assembly GCA_035044365.1. NCBI lineage: Eukaryota > Metazoa > Arthropoda > Insecta > Diptera > Drosophilidae > Drosophila > Drosophila neotestacea. The sequence goes on from JAWNMD010000069.1 coordinate 5,866,836, forward strand.
TGATAGTCGGGGTGAGCCTCTTGTGGTTATACCGCAGACAACGGACTGAGCTCTGTCCATACCGTCTGCACGTCCGTTGCATCTGTCGCATGCCGGAACTAAACAACAACAGTGGCACCCAAGAGATGTTGTCCCTTCATCCCCCGTTAACGGAAACGCAGGAAAAACCAGAGCGTCAAGTCCTGTTCCCGATAATGATGCGTACGCTTTGGCGATTATGATGGGTTTGATAGAGACGACAACTACTCGACTTGACATGCATGATTTAGTGAACTCTCTTATAGTCCATTCTCCATCCTCCCCCTCATTCCACCCCCTTAATTCTCGCTTCGTTTTCCATTTTGCAAATTGCAAATAAGTCGCCGGGACAGTAGTCGCCGTGTGCCGCGTGACATTTCTCGCAAATTATGTTTTTGTCGGTGCCAGGCCAACCTAATCCGATTATTGTCTGCTTCGGACCCTCTAGCTTTAGATCCACTTTCAACTGCAGTCGCATTGCAATTTTTGTATCGCGGTGAGCATATGGCATTCCATGTGGACAGTGGCTGTTCGGCATTTACAAGGCATTGTCCTGGTCTAGCCAAGTCTAGGATTCGGGGTTACACACACGCCCCATAATTGGATTTCGATGACTGCAAATTGGTGATAATTTCGATTCGCTTCCGGGCATCGTGCACGTGATTCGACGCAGTTCGCGAAATGTGAGCATCTGCGCCCAACATCGATTCCACACTCAGGACTCTTTATGCCGGGTCGTGACTGGATGAACATGGATTCACATATTGTGGCCAAAGCCAAGTCGCAAAATATGTCAGACCTCTGACATTTCCAGCGACAGCAGCATGGCAGGCAAATCTTTAAAGCTTCTGATAAAACTAACAAAAACTGCAAAGAAATATAAGAGGAATTTTTATCTTAACAGTTGTTAAATATAGTATAGTAACAACTTATTTTTATACCTATTAGTCTAAATAAAAAGGGGAAATTTACAGCTAAGGAGCTAAGCTCATCAATTAATGTATTAGATTGTGACGTTTTTTCCTGCACCAATATGCCAGCTTCCTAATCTGCTCCAGAAACCCCTATGGAATTCAATTGAAAATATGATTTGTCACAGACTACATTTTTTCATAATAGAGGTCATAGATATAATAAATTACTTGATTTCTCGCATTTAGATGACTATAAAAAGTTTGTGATGCACTTCCTTTATTTGCAAAGACATTTCCCTTGATAACAGAAAACTTGTACTTGGTTGACTCATGCCCTGAAGTCATTAAATAGAATCCGATGGATGTATGTAGACCTCCTGGTAATCGTTGAAACGCGCTACTAGCATAGCTCCTCCGTTTAAATAGAAAAAAAGATATAAATGGACTGTGTAAGAATTCATAGATCACTAAAAAGTTTAAATGATCTTCAAAAATCGTTATCTTAAACGCTTTGTTACTTTTAGATGAACTACTTTTCAGAAAAGTTGTCAAAATAAAGAATAGCTTTTCAACTGTCAGCTCTTTCTTAGCTCCAGAAAATACTTAGACAAATATTAGGTCAATTCCAAAGGACATTTTAGACATGCTTTGATCTCTAAATTGATTGTACATTTAACAATAGTTTGATTTCAGGAATTTTTCTTTAATTTTGGATATGGAAAATTGGGATGTTAAAATTTTTTTTTTTAAACTTGAGTTTTTACTTTTAATCAACTCCTGGTTTTAACCAGTACTTCAAGTATAAAAAAACAAAAATTCTATTCTCAGGAGTTAGTGACTTGCAAAGTTGCCAGACTCAAGGGTCAACCGACTTCGAACTTGCACAACTTCGTCAAAAGCAGACATATTTTTAAGACGAATGTCAATATTTTAAAAATTTGATCAATACATTTATTCTACATTTGTTTTCCAGATTCTTAAATTGGAGTTCTGGTCAATATTTACTTAACTTTCTAAACACTTTCAGCAACAACAGCTCCACTTTGATCCCCATACTTGATCCCCTTCAACATGTGGCATGGCAACACTTTCGTTTTCTTTGGCCACATTGATGTCTGAGCCTCATTACATTGAATTGTGCCCGCGGGGCGTTTCGTGTCAATTTATGCAACTCTCCTGCAATTTCCGGTATATTAAAGCAATTTCCCGCCCAACATCGACCCATCAACCCACCCGCCCACTGGACATGGTCATGGTCATGACTTAATGCATATGAATATGTATGTATGTGATTGGACTGAGTGTGGAGGTTTGTGGAGGTGTGTGTGTGTGTGAGCGGGTGTGTGCTTGCCCGAAATGCTCTCCTGGGCATTAGGGTGACCAAACTGTGGGTCCCCCTTAGGTTAATCGTTAGCTAACAGTAAAGTTGCTTGGATTCAATTCCAATTAGAGATGAGCCAGTGTCGTGTTTCGTGACGTGACACGAATCAATAATATAATCAATCAATCTTTTATTGACATTTTCTTATATTCTGACAGATTGATAAACGTCAAAGTCTGTTTAAATTAATGTTAAATATTTTCTGTCACATCTCTAATTTCAAGTGCTAAAAGTCTCGAGTACTCGACATTCTCTCAAATAGAATTTCAATCTCTTTAGCACAATTTTCCACCTAAATCAAAGTTTTACACCCCGCGGCGAACCCTTTGTCACCCCTCAACACCCCCCTTGACTCAACTGTAGAGATGTAGAGAGACACATTCGTTGAGATGAGACGCAATAAAAAATTGTTAAAAAACTGCGTAAAAATGTCAAAACGTTTTAAGAGCAATGGAAGCAGCACAATAAAATTGAAAATGAGAACGAGCAATGAAAATGAAAATGGGAATGAAAATTCGCCAAGCAGCAGCAGCCAAATGCAATTTATCTGGCGGGTGGGTCTTCAAGTGACGCTGCACCCAGGGGGACTGTTTGATTTACCGTCAACAGGAGATTAAAAAAAAAGAAAAAAAAGATATAAGAACGTTAGAACCCAAAAAGTGAATTAAGTATTTGTGTGGTGGAACGAAGCAACCAATCGAAGGGTGGTTCACTTGAGTTTTGGTGGGGGATCAAAATTGAGTTGCAACACTTGGCAGGTTTTTATCTACGCACCACAATCAAAACCAACCAGTCAGCCCAGTCGGACCGACAGATAGAGAGACAGCCTGCTGGGTGGGTTGCAGGTCGCAGGTCGTTGGACATGCCACCAAACCACTAAACCCAAACTGGGCTCTGGCCAACCAGAAGCAGGTCGAGTTGGACGAGCTGTAAACTCTGTTTTGTGTTGGCTCGCGTTGATAACAAGATTTGTTTTTCAAAAATTATGGAGGGTCGTACTTAATTACGTTGAAAAGCGCAATAGCAGCACAGAGAACCACAGAAGCCACTGTGCCACACTCTATGTATGTACATAAGCCAGGACCAGCCCATCCCATCTCTTCCAATTCCTGTCTCAGTCCCAGTCCTTTTCATTCCCCGCAATTCGGCAATTTAACTAAATTAATTTTAGAGCGTGCTTCGTACTTCGATTGCTGAAAAGTGCCAGCAGCAGTTCAGAAGTCAAAAGTATGGCCCAATGCTTGATTTTGGCCAGATATGGTTAAAGGCAGACAGACACCCTCTACCAAATACGGGGTAACTCTACCTCTCCCTCTCCCTCTCCCTATCCCTTACCCTCTGTCTTTCCCTGGGCCAATGCACACACGCATCCTTAGACAAATGTGTCTGTCTGTCAGACTGTTAGCACTCTACATGGATATTCCATTAAAAAAAGTCGGCGAATTGAACAATTTTCACTTTATGATTTATTGTAATGAGCTTTTTATTTACGGGCCTTGTTTTCATTGTTGAAGTTTGTCTGCTCGGTAGAAGCTTGTTTTGAAAATTAAAAATTAATTAGGCATTTATCATTGGCTTCCCTTCGCTTGTCTTCTTGGAATCCATATGGCTTATCTTTCTGATCAACTTGCTTTTGGTCCACCCTCACTTTAGAAAGTGAAAGAACATTTTTCAAACTTTTAACTCCCATTAATTTGGTAATTCTGAACCGATATCCAAGCAGAGTCTGAACAGAAAGTAATTTTTCCACATTTTTGCTACTTGATTCTTTATCTTTTTAATAAATATTTAATATCTATATACATATTTACTGTTAACAATAAGAATCATGTTTGTTATATAAATAGTTATCACTACAACTATTTTGAAATTGTTCCTAAGTATTTATCATTTTTATCGGATGAGAGATACTTTAAATTTTTCAAAGCAAGGGATTGTCTTTGAAAAAGGTGATAAGTTAAAGGAACTTAAAACGCTGATCTTTAAAATAAAAAATATTTATATATCAATCTATCTATCCATACCTTTAGATTGCTGTACAAATTTCATAATCAAATTCTGTAAAATCGAAAATCATGGAATAGATCATAGTAGAGAAGTTTTCTTTAAAATATTGCTGCTCATCTGCGATACTTGTAATCTATGGTAGTGAAATGACTAGTAATTTTTCGGGTTGCAGGCTCAACCAGACTGTTTAGCTTTTATTGCGCAAAATTTCGAACCTAACTGATAAAATTTGTTGATGTAATTATAACCTAAGTAAGCGAACCAAATTTGCTTTTGTTAAATAAATTCTTAACTGTGATTAATGCTTGGAGTTGTCATCTGGAGCCTGGCAGCGTGGGAAGACGCTGCTCTCATAGGTGGGAACCATATATTTGATATTGATAAAGGCGTTGGGTCCACCACAAAACTCCAGTAACTTCAGTGTATCCTCAATGACATCGCCAATGCGTTTGCTACGATCGGGATCAACTCCTTCTCCCAGATTTACATTGACATTCTTGTAGAGATTGCAGACGGCCAGCAGTTGGCGATAAAAAGGCACTAGAGCTTGACCAACACAAGGTCCTAAGTTTCCCAAAATATATAGAATACATCTTAAATCTATCAAAAAGTGACAAAGACTTACCCAAACGCACCATTAACTGCAGCACCTGAAGTGCTGAAATGATAATGCCCTTGTCACGGGTCTGAAAAGCACGTTTAAGCGGAAGTATTAACTTGGGCAATACCGGAAGCACTTTATGGGGTTGTCTCATGATCAGATCGACAGCTGCATTGACTGCCAGCAAGCGTGTATCGCTATCTATGTCAGCAAGTCCATCCAGAAAGATTGGAAGATAGTAGCAATAATCTAAGTCCTCTGGAGTGCAATGCCAGCGCAAAGGACGATCCTTGGTAGGGTCCTGTTTGTTGCTGCGACCCGACAAAGCAACTGGGATATCGCCACGCATAAAGTAAATCTTAAAGACGGTTTCTTTAACCGGTTGACGCTTGAATATATCAATTCTAGAAAAGGGTTAGATTAAAAATGAATGTTCTTTCAACTTTGTGGGGGTTTTACTTTGTGGGTGGTTTTACCATGGTGCCCTTCTGTAGAGCTTGATATGTGAAGGCTGGCACCTCACGTTTAACCTGGAGAAGAATAGAAGAGATCAGCAAAGTTTCAATAATCCAATTTTCCCATCCTGATCCTTACTTACCCGCTTGGAACGCAAATAGAGCAGCTCACGACAAACTCGGCCCGGCTCGTGAATACGCTTGGCGCGCTCATGTAGATCAGGACATTTTTTGGCATCCATAATTAGTACTTACAAATTGGTACAAAAACGTTTAAAGGAACTAGGGAAATTAGCACAGACTATAGAGACAAAACAAGACTTTATGAGACTGTGACCGAAATGTTATTATTCGAATGGGCTGCTGAGTGGAAATGCCAACGAATATTATAGTAAAAGCTCTAAGGCCTACTTTGTTTTGATTGTAGAAAAACTATCGGGTCTGTACCGGTTTTCACTTGAATTTATGGAATGTAATTAAATTACTTTTGGTAATTCTTTGGTAAATTCTTAAAAGATTCTAAAAAGGCTAAAAGTTTTTGTCTTGTGTTAAATTTATGTTATTGAACAAACGTAACATTTCGAGTAATACTTTTTTTGTTTTTCCAAATTTATCGTTATGACAATGAAGAATAAATATTTACTTAGACTTTAGGCTTAAGAGAACGAAAGCTTTAAAAAATTTGTATATATATACAACACTATAAATACAACACTTAGCAAAATCAACTATCTCATCAAACTGAAACTGTTTGGTCTTTGAAATTTAATTTTGAGACCTTTGTACGCATCGATAAGAAAATCTACCCTTCGTGTTGAAATGAAGACAACCCTCAGCTTAGTACGAGTATGTAAATAAATTACTCGTATAAATATAGCAATATTTATATTTATATAACATTTGCTTATCAAGACGTCGACACGCCAACACAACCCACAGAATCCGCTCAGAAGGTTTAGCAATTGGGGGAAATGGGAAGTTGGCTCAACACCTAAATGTCTCTAAAGAGTCGTAAAGGGAAAGTGCAAACAGTTTGCGCACTTTATCATCTTTTTCCATTTCCATGTAACGGTAACTGTAAATATTTTGTAACGCCACCAATTACGGTGTCTGTGAGAAGTTTTCCCCACACATTCCTCCACTCTTCTCTTACCACACTTTACACACATTTTGTAGACGCGCCTCTAAGCGCATTAACCTACTTTATTCCCTTGGTGCAAAAGGAGACACGTGACTATCCTATTTATCTTCCTATCTATTCCAACATCTCCCTCTCTCTCTCTCTCTCACTTGCTCTTAATTAATTAAAATTCAAGCTGCGAATTAGGTTTTCATCTGTGAGTCGCCTTCGTTGAAGTTGACTTTTTAATTACCCACGCACAGCTTTTCACTTTCATTCAACGCCGTTGCACGTCGCGATTTATCCGTTTTAATAATCCGCCACTGTCGTTTCTCCGCCTTCGACCACGCCCCTTTGGTATGTAAATTGAGTTAGAAGCATTTAAGATAATGGAACATAAGCCCGCTGGCAACAAAGATCCCCAACTGACGATATGCGCTGCTTGTTAATTGTTCAAATTGCTGTGATAATATGACAAAAAGCTAAATAAAATGTTGAAATTGTGCTACTATTATAAGGTGGAAATTCTGATTAAGTTAAGGTTATCATAGAAAATATAATGACACTACATTAATATTACAATTTCTCTGTTAATGAACAATCGTGACATAATGCTCAAGACAGTTATTTGTTTTGTCAATCGACTTACTTTGACTTCAAGGTGAATAGAATTGTAAAGGATGAAGAAACTGCTTTAAATCGCATTTTATTTCTTACTTATCATAAGTACTTATCGTAAGTAGTGAATCTAAAAGAAAACTCCATATGCATTTTGAATATTATATGTTGCTTTTCAAATTTATATTTATTTATTTCAGAAAAGTATGTAGCTTATACAATTTAATAAACATACTTCTAAGTAGGAAATTTTTCAGAATAAGCGATTTTAACTATATTATTCCTTGGTTTGAACTAAATAGAATAAAAAAAATATGATTAGAAAAGTTTTAATCCAATTTAATTGTTCTAATTAAAGTGTATACTTACTTGAAAGTTCTAATTTTGTATTAAGATTATCTGGGATTGCTGCATGGCAACCTGGCATCCTTTTCGACTTTAAAGACATTTTCAAAACACTTCAAAACTTTAGAGTCTTATCTCCAACATATATTGATCCAATATATTGGTTCTTATTAAAGTATATAGTTGAAAGTTTTCTTTTTTTTTTTTTTAATTATTTGGGATTTCTGCTTGGAAAACTGGCATCCTTAATGACTATAAAGACAATTTCAAAACACTACAAAACTTTAAGTTAAGTAAACTATGTTATTATGTACTTTTGTATATTGCAATGTTTAGCCTAAAGATCTTCATTGTTTTATTAAGTAGTTGCAATTATAAATAATAAGCTAATTGCTTGAATTTGAGTCTATAAACAAAAGATGCCATCAAAATATAAATTGAGCGTTTTACGTAATTCTAATTAATTGATTTGGCTAAACTAAAACCAACCAACAAATATGTCAAATTAACAGGCTTATTTGAAGGTATTTGATAGTTGATCACGCTGTCACATTGTGTGTACAATACCTGTGGATTACTGTGTAATCATCTCAAAATTTTGCACATTCTATCAACAAATTCCGGACATTGGGGCGAAAGTTAAACAAAAGCGACGGCAACAATCCCTGTCCAGGACATTTTAATGACAGTGAGGATGCCACACGCTGTTAGCGCCGATGGAAAGCCTAACAAAAGACCCACTAAAAATCAGCCTGATCATAATTTATTGGCCAAAATAGAAAGCATTTCAAACGAACCCAAACAACAAACAAAAAGGACAAAATCAAACAAAGCGCCAGTCGGTTAACTCGGTTTGGTGTTTGGTATCAGTGTTGCCAAATTTATATAAAAACAAACAAATTTGAAAATAGATGGAAAAAAGCCACAACAAAAAATAAGATGAGATTTAGAGAAAAAGGGAGGATTTTTTCTGTCATGTTTGTTAACATTATGACTATAAATAATCAATAATTTTGATCACTTCAGAATAATTTTAATCCATCGAGAAAGTTTTCCTTGATCTAGGCAAAAATTATCTGTAATTACGATATATTTATAACAATTATAAAAAACTAATAAATTATAAACTAAATATAATTATGATAAATCTGCAAACTTAACTAGGTTTTTTGTAAAAATTATATAATAATAGTTATTCCTCTGCCCGCTGTTTTCATATTTTCTCTCAAGTTGACTTTAAAAAGTGGCCAGTTTTGACGGGAAATTTAAGTTGATTTGGCAACACTGATTGGTATGGTTGGTTGGCCTGTTTTTGATGATGGTCCATTGGTTTGGGTGCGTTTGTCTAGCTGACACTTTCATTAACAAAAAGTCAGAGAGCGATGACAATCAGCTATATGCTGGACTGTGTGTGTGTGTAAGTGTGTGTTTGTTGTTTTTGCATTGTTACAAAGTGCATTAAAGGTGTGGGGAGGGGGGTGTGTTGTGCCTGTCACACCTCTTGATGGCCAAACGTCCATGTCCATGTCCGTCTCCATCTCCGTCGCTGTCTCTGTCTGACATTGCTGCACTGCGGCACGTAAATCTAAACAGCCACTGACAGCTTTCAACTGGCTTCCTCCACCTACTCCCGCTCTACCATTTCCCCCCTCTACCACACCGTAAGCGCCTTTTTATGTAGCTCGAAATGTGCAATGTGAGGGCGGAAAAGGGAAGGACTGTGACATCTTGAGCCATACCTAACGAGCATATGTATCTATCTATATCCTGCACATATTTCAATATATGTACGCGTGCATATATATTAACGAGTTTGCATATAGTCGGGTTGTTTGTCTGAAATTGACATCGCTTGTTGCTGGTCATCATGCTCTCCTGCCCCAAACCTGGAATCGGGCATTGCTTTTGTTTTCTCGCCATTCTCTCATGTTGTCTGCCCGAGATTTTATGTATCCTCGCATACATTTTGAGAGCTTTATTGTTTGCTAAAATTCAGACAACATCTATCACTCTCTCACTCTCTTTCACTATCTCTCTCTCACTCTGCCTCATCGAACCAAACGAGTAATCGAGTATCCGACTATACGAGTATCGAAGTGCATGTAGGTGTTAATCTAATAACTGTCAAATGCAGGATGTTGATACTTCACTCGAAGCCTGGCAAAAAAAAGGATACATATTGGTCAGATGGCTTTTGTGTTAAGACTAAATTGTTCTGCAAATTGATGTGTGATGTTCAGATGGGATATACAAAGCATAGCAAAAGAGTTATTGAGAGATAGATAATATTTTAAACTTTTTAGTTCTTTATTTTAACTGCAAACTATCCATTTTGTCAACGTTCCGGAAGTCTGAAATTAGGAAAAAATTAAGAATTGGGAATAATAAAGTTATGTGACTCTTAAACATAGATGTAACGTATAGTAAAAATTACTAAATTTGTGAATTTGGTTTATTTAGCTTTAAAAACAACAGAGCTCTTCGTACTAAAGGTTAATTTAAATCCTATTGTACCTATAGCAGCTATAGGAAATAGTCGTCCAATCTTGACCAAATTTTAGTGTGTAAACACATAGTACAAAATTCATAATTAATAATTATTAATTAAATAATTCATAAATAAAATTAATTCGTATAGTTATTGAAGTAAATCAAAGTGATACTTAATATTTTAAATGATGCTATACAATAATTTGTATCTGTAATTTATTTTGTTTAATATTATATTTTATTATTATGAAAGTTTTCAGTGTAAGGTTAATTTAACTTCATTTAAATGTAAGTAATTGAATGTTTGCAATAAAGTTCATAAATCAAAGTTCAACTTGGTTTCATTGCACAACGCCCCCGACAAAGTTCAACCATTTAATAGTTTTAGTAGGTTTTCGGTTTTGTTTATTTGGTTCAATTGGAAGACCATGAGAGCAACATATCCACATAATTTCTGCATCACTAAATGCCCATAAAAATCAACTATATATGTATACACTATATGTGTACACTTGTATAGAGACATTCATGCAACAAAATGTCCTGCAGATGAGGGTGAGGGAAAGTGCAGTCAAGCATAAAATCGCAAAAACAGCACCGAGAATTTCAGCATAGACAGAAAAGCCCCCAAAACTCCAACCAGACGGAAAAACCAGAGGATTGAGAAATCGAAAAAGATAGAAAAAATACGAGAATGCACAAACGAGGGGATTTACTTACAAGATACTCTGTGTTGCAGTTTTAAGGTTTACCAATACAAAATAGACTATCCTAATAGAAAATTCCAACTCAAAAAAATGTTTGTACCTTAGCTAAATCTTGATAAATCAGATAACATAGGCAATATCTACAGATATTAGAAATGCAACAAGAAATAATTATTTTAAAGAGGAGAGATTGGAAAATAAAATTATTTGTTGATTAAGTTGTATAAGAATATATTTGGTTGTATATTTGTAAGCTAACCATTATCAATTCGAGTATAGGGTATTCAAAGAGATACAAAAAAACAGCTGGGATATTGGCGCATATAAAGTCGCTAGCATTTTTATGAGTCGTAAATCGAAGCGATAAAATCACACGACCAAAACAGAGACCAGGCCGCCATCATGGCCAGAATACGAGTGTAGTCTTCTGGCCTGGTCAGCTCAGACTGTAGACTGACTGTCTGTCCAGCTGTTCGTCTCATAAGTCACACGATAAATTTTGCAACATTGCGCTAATGACAACAACAGGAGATCGGAGTGGGAAAAGGAGGGGAGGTGCCGTTGCAATCGCTACAAGTACAAATCCAAAGTCGGCGCCATTTTGCGACTACAAACGACGGAAGTTCATTATTGTCAGTGATTAATGACAAAACAGATGAAGGCAGAGATGGAGGTAGCATCAAGAGCAGTGGCAGGAGCGGGGGTGGGGAAAAGGGGGGTGTCCTCTGCGGATGCCACATAAGTTAGCCAAGCAAATGCGCTGACAACGAGGAACGTTGCCCCATTTGTTGTTGTAACTAGTTCTTACTGTTGTTGTTGTTCCCAGTCGTCTCTCAGTCTCCATTCCCAATGACATTTATGGGTTTACTACTTCCGGCACAGAGCAAAAGGAGGTAACGAAAAAAAGAAAACAAGATGCGTGCTTGGCATTGGATGTTGGTCCTGTTCCTAATGCTGTTGACATCCTTGAATGTCAGAGAGTCAGTGCGTTGAGTGAAATGCATTGCCTCAACTGGCAAAATGATTAGCGCGTTGATTTGGCAAACGATTGAGTGCAAAATTGGGATAAAGCAGAGGCTGACTGAATCAGGAGAAAGGGCACAAAAGGCAAAAGGGGGAACGACACTCAACTGAAGTCGACTTGATGACAACTTTGTCCTTGGCTCTTCTGGCGTTTCAACTATGCAGTATTAAGCGCCATTGACAACGGCACGCACACCGGCTATGACGAGCTGCACGTTTCCAGGGCTGAGGTAGGACTAAAATACACTGCAAGAAAAATACATAATTACAATTAAATAGATTCTTTTATTTATGTGATATATAGTAAGAAATGTGATACACAAGTAGTTAGCAATGTAGTCTAAAAAGAAACCTTAAATAGGTTCAGTTAATTATGTGATACCTTTGCAAATAACGAGATTTCAAATTTATTCAAGTTTAAGCGTTAATTTATGAACAAATCCTAATATATTGCCCAATTAATAATATTTAAGCTATAACTTTTGAGTCAAACAAAAAAATAAGTAGTTAAATAACTAACTCATTGATTATGACTACATATGACTAAATGTATAGAGAAATGAAATGGGAGATAATGGAACCTAATATAAATGGATAACTACAAAAAAGTTTTTTATATGCTTTAGCTCCTATAATATAATATACATATATAATTAATATTCAAATATAAAGCCAATATCTTATAGTAAACAAAAGTCTTGAAAATAATGTTTAATATGCATAATTCAAAGGGGAGAGCGAAATATAAACTTGCTGATAAAATGACTATGAAAACATATTAATAAAACCACACAAAATGATTGCGATATATTGTTGGAAAACTTTAGGCCTTTAAAAGAGTATAATAAGAAACAAACTGGAATAAAAAAAATATATATACATGCATTAATTTAAAAGAAAATCTATTTTAAGTAAATAAACAATAAAATAACTCTCCCAAGCTTTAACACCCTTCGCCCTATTTTGATGGACTTACTTACCTTAATTTAGGTTTGAGAATATGTAGAATAACAAGAATTGATTGATTAAAAATTTAACAAAAACTTTAAGTTCAATTTTCAGTTGAAAACAAGTCACATTTTTGTATTACTTCGGCAAAGCTATAAAACTGAAGTTTTTCCATTTTTGTCAGTGTATGATAGGGTTCTGAGGGTTCCGATGGTTCCAACGACAAGTGAAATTAATTTCAAACAATGCAGCAAACAGAAGACAACAGACAACAGACAACAAACGAGAGACAAGAACGAGGCAGCATACGATGACAGAAAAGCAAATTAAATAAAAATTCCAACACGCAGAAGAGTACAGACATTGAGCAGGAGGTGGCAGTTTGAAGCTGAAGCTGAAGCTAAAACTGAAGCTGAAGCTGAAGCTAAAACTGAAGCTGAAGCTGTATTTGAACTTGCCTCTCAGCAAAAAAGTAGATGAAGAAGAAGGAGCACAAGTTTTCATCATATGGCAGACCGTCTGTCTAACTGCCGCTACGTGCCAACATAACAACAACAACAATCACGACAACAACAACAACAACGACAAGGACAACAAATAGAAAATTGGTGGCAGGCAACTGTCGACGCGTCGGTTCGATGCAAATAGCTGGCGAAAAGCTGTTAAGAGCCCCCAAAACAACAGCCAACTTGTCGAAAATTATTTCATTTTAATTATGCCAAAGGGCACACCCAACACACACTCACACACTCAGACATACACACAGTCCCTACTCCAACTCTCAACCCAACAGAACTGAACAGGAACCATATAATGCTGCAGGACGTGCCGAAATGTGTCGCCATTTTGTATTCACAAATGAAATCACGTCACAGCCAGCTGGCTGCTTTCTCTACATTTTCATTCTCTTTCTTCCTCTCTATCTCTATCTCTCTCTCTCTCTCTCTCTCTCTCTGTCATTTTCTTTCTCCATATCTCCAGACACCTACAACTTAAGTCGTCATTATCAATTTGACTTAATTGCCGACACCGTCGAGACGCCTTGCACAGTGGGTCCTTTTGCTAGCTATCCGACGCAAAAATTATAGCATTTGAAAATTATTAAAAAATTTAAAAATTTATTATAAATAAGAAATTGTCATTCTTTTCTGATTTTACCCAAAAACCAACTGTAATGTTTAATACGTAAAATCTTTTGTCTGTGTTTTAAAAGTTAAGCAATTAATTAAATGGCATACAATTTGTTGCAAAATTTGATATCATTTAAAATTGCTTTCAAAGTTCGATCAATATCAACGTCATTATTAATAAATAATAATTTTGAGAAAATTTAAAATAAGTTGATATAAGTCGGCTATAAGACTTCGAAAATATATGATGTTCGATACATTAAATCTCCTTTTTTCGATAATTTGTTTTCAAAAACAATGGACATGTGAACTTCTTGGACTTTTTGGACCACAGTTAATAGTTTGTTTAACATTTAATTGAATAATTAATTTGATTGTCAAACTAAAGTAAAGGTAAAGTTTAAAGTGTTTAACAAGATATCATTTCAAATAATCTTATCGGAATCTTTATTTTTATGGAATGTAATACCAGATATCATTTCAAGTAATCTTATTGAAACCTTTTTTTTAATGGAATATAATACCATTGTTCATTTTAATTATTTTTGCCACATTCATCTGTTTGTTGTCCCAATGTGCGTTACCTCTCCCTTGGCGCGTGAGTCGTGACAAGTCACGAGTCGTGATGAGTCGTGACAAGTCGTAAATCGTTACAAAATTCTCTGCGACTGCTTAAAAGCGTTTAGTGTAAATTTATTTCTATTACTCTAATGCATTTTGTGTGGGTTAAGAATGTTGATTATTAAATTAGTTACTTGCCACACTTTGCCATAAATTTGATGCAACATTTCGCGGAAATGCAAATTCCAAGTTTGTAAATAGAATTACGCATATGACAATTGAAATATTGACTAACAAAACAAAAAAATAAAGTTTACGATGTACTTATCAAAATCCTACTTATAAGTAAGTATACACACTTTATCCATTCCTACTTATTTAGAAAATTTTCGATACTATACTCGATTAATCACGAATTTGAAGTATTGAAGATCAGCTTTAAATACTCGTTAATTTCAAAAACTTTTGTAATAATAAATTTAGGTGGTTTTAGATGACAAATCTGAGCAAAACGGAAGCTTGAAGCTTTTGCAATCAATGACTTGAGACTTATAATATAGATTGTGGTTCACAATTCTATATAAAGGCTATCAGCATCTTGAGTAATGCAATGAAAATATAATCAAAATCATAACAGGTTGGCTGATAAGTCCCCGGTCTAACAAAGAAAAACACATTTTTTTGTAAAAATTCGTTTTTATTATTCAACATAGTTCCCTTCAAGAGCGATACAACGATTATAACGACCTTCCAATTTTTTGATACCATTTTGGATTCCGCTCAGAATCATCAACACGTTGTTGTTTTTGGTCAAATGTGAGCTCGCGCGGCACCCATTTTGCACAGAGCTTCCACATATCCAAATGTTGATTAATGATATGACCAACACGTTCCTTTGATATCTTTGAAGGCCTCTGCTATCTCGATCAACTTTATTTTACGGTCATTCAAAATCATTTTGTGGATTTTTTTGATGTTTTCGACGGTAACCACCTCTTTCGGGCGTCCACTGCGATCACCGTCCTCCGTGCTCATTTCACCACGCTTGAATTTTGCATACCAATCAATTATTGTTGATTTCCCTGGGGCAGACTCCGGAAACTCATTATCAAGCCAAGTTTTCGCTTCCACTGTATTTTTTCCCTTCAGAAAACAGTATTTTATCAAAACACGAAATTCCTTTTTTTCCATTTTTTCCACAATAACAAAAGTTGCTTCACAAAAGACGCTCTATCTCACAAACTAATTGACTGACAGACGTCAAATTTTGACACGAATCATTTGAAGGTTAGTACTATATAAAAAAATTATGCATTCAATACTAGCGACGCCATCTATGTGTTAGACCGGGGACTTATCAGCCAACCTAGTACACTCATGTATGTTGACACAAATTAAACAATGATGACAACTTACTCATATACAATTACTGGAAAAACCCAGTTGTCTAGTCGAAGAAATCGTCACAGCTGCATGACTACAGGACACTTTCTTGCTTTACTTTTTGGGAAAGAATCAACTGTAACGCTCATCCATATGCAAGCCCAATTGAAGGGAGGTCAATGGGTATAAGAGTAATATAATAATAATAATAATAATAATAATAATAATAATAATAATAATAATAATAATAATAATTAATAATAATAATAATAAAAGCCGCACCTTATCATTGCAATGGTTATAATCTACCACAAAGAGTGAGCAACAATAACATATGTATATACCATTATAGTATACAGATAACAGTGTTGTTGAACTTATTCACTTACAAATGATAAAGTAAGAAAAGCAAGTACTCTGACAGGTATCAGATTAAAAACTATCCAGGGAAGTTATACAAAATATATATAAATACGAAAATGTCTCTTCGTAATGGATCAGGATTATAGTAAATATTAAAATATAAAAACGAATTATACTCTCGAACAAAGAAATTAACAGACAAGTGAACGTCATGATGAAATCTAATCTTTACTGAAATTTATATATAACAGATTGTACAAATATAGATTAAGCAAACATGAACTGTAAACCGTAGCTAAAAAGTTCATGAAAAGACTCTATTAACACGTTGTTACTATACACTTATATACACGATACTATACTTAATGAAAATAATCATTCTTATATTATCTTCTAAATGTATCTTCTTTAATAATATTTTTGGCATATTTTCTCATCATAGCCATTGCAACTCACATACATATGCAAGTTGATGCTTGCAATTCGCAGTTCGCATAATTAGTTCGGTTTCTTCGAATCCTACAAATTCAATATAGACACAGAAACCATGAGGATAGCGTTTGTTGACTTCCTCAGATTCTTGCTGGGCAAAGAATGTGTAGTTCATGGGATGTGATTCATAGTTCCAATAAAACTCTTTCATTGTCTCCTGATCGAAGACCTTTGCACCAAGATTACCGCGATGTCCGCCGCTCCAGAAGTAGGGATGGGTATTGATATGAGAATAATGTCGCATATAATCTTCAATACCTCGCATCTCCTCGGCGGACTCGATACTCAACAACTTGGCATTAGAGTCGAGTGTCTCACAAGCGAATCCCGCATGAAGCCAATCAAGCTGAGAAACGATAAATTATTCAAAAAGAGATTCCTTAACATCATGAGTAAGACTTACCATGGCGGGTACGCTGAAGATGCGACCATTATACGATACCTTATAGTACTCATAAGTAGGCTACGAAAAGGAAAATAATTTAAAAAAGGACACCTTTTAAAGGTTATTTATACTTGCCGCTTTGTTGGTAGAGAAGAAGTAACAGCTATTCCCAATCTCCACAAAGGGTTTCATACAACGAGCTATGAATCAGTTAATTAAACTATCGGGTTTACGAATTGGACTTACGTTTCCAGAATACCATAGACAGAAAGACATAGACAGTCAGGATTGAGAGAGCAAATATAATGATTCCCAAGGGTTTCCCAATTCTGGACATCATAGTGACAACTTCAATTGGAAACTAAAGCTTAACTTAGACGGTACTGATACTTTTATAGGTCCCCAATTGAATATGATACTTGTACAAAGCACTCCAAATAGCTTTTTCTTACACCTGTGACATTCAATGGAAGTAACCTGATATCGACAGTTGGAGTTAAGTATGTTCAAGCGTATATTTATTAAATTATATATCATATAATTACTTTTAATGAATATCTTTTGAATTACATTTGAAACAAAGTGTGCAGTTTCTTAACGGTACAGTCCTTACTTTTGTATATGATAGCTTTTCTAACATAAATTAGATCAAATTGGAATCTTTTTTATTTCAACATAGCATGGTATACTTTTGTGTTGGTTGTTTATATTTGCTTTTTCTTTTCTTTTTTCATTGAGTCGCGTAAAAATAACTAGAAAAACGAAAAGGGATACGAAAGAAAAATGATATTTCCAATGAATTAAAAATGTTTTAAGGTGACGCCAAGAAGTCGTTAATTCGCATATATAAAATTGATCATAGCCCCACGATCGTATCATATATAGTTCAGAATCAATAAGTTGCAGACTCAAATTACTATCGCCTTCAGGTGCTTCACCTGGCAACCATTTTGTATAGTTTAAACTCTGATCCAAGGCCTCCCATTTGAATGGATATTTTCTGTCGTAACTGTGTCCAGATGTACCAAATGTACTACCATTCGCATAGCCCCTGGAGAGTATATAATTCTGCAATTGAATCATTTGATCGGAGTTTACCACAGATACCAATTCTCCGCCGTTTTTCCAACAACTGTTACGCTCGTCGAACCAGTCAAAGTACCGTTCATCCTAAAATTCAAAAATATATATTCATATAACTCATATTCAGGCATGTTTTACAAAACTCTAGCAACCCAAAAGCAACTCCAAAACAATTTTTGGTGTTTCTCAAAACAGGCAAGCATTGCTTTCAAAAGTCAAACAAATTGTTCAAACATTTGATAAATCTTTAAATTTACTGAATTAACTTTAAATAAATATTTTGTAAATGTATTAAAAAGGCGTAGAATACATTTTAATCAAATTTATAAATTTTAGAAAATACAGAAATAATTAATAGTTTTGTAAAAACTCGATTAAAATGAACAGCAGTAGATTTTCTTACTCCGAAAAATTGTACGAAAAAATAAAATCTCCGACATTTCAGGAACACCATTAGAGCTTTGTGGAACACACCGGATTGTTTTTAACGTTATCGACCTTCTTGTCAAGTACTCACACTATGTCCTTTTGCTATAAAGTAAGCGGAGTCGCCCACTTTATCATATACATAACTACATTGACAAATCTGCAGTACTGTAAAGAAGCTTATAAATCGAGAATGACTCATTGCAATACAATCAACTTTCGCGCGCAACACAACATTCTGAACTGAGCGTAACATTAACCAGACAGTTTATAATCAGCCAAACAAAGAAAGTGTACATTGCAATAATTCCTTATCATTGTTATTCTGAAATGCCCGACTAGAAGATACCCGGTACTTAATTGAATTATTTAAATATTCAGGCATGTTTCTTAAATAATTAACATGTTTATTATTTGATCATCATAAAGTTATTTTTTGGCAGACAGGGAAATTGTTTATTGAAGTCGCCTATCTGGGCGACCTTTATTCGCGTTAAGAGCAGTGATTAAGCGGATGCAGACGGCAACAGCAATGTTGATAGTTAGTTTATATAAAATAAATCAACTCGACGGGAAACGACTTACAATTTTTAGATCACGCTCTGAAAACATGCACAATGAAGCAGTGAGCTCGTTGTGTAGATTTCTTTCCACTGAAATTGTGAATTTTATTCTACATTTGTTTTGAAAGTATCAGGTTGTGTTGTTTGTGTTACGGTTTTAAATGTTTTGCTAAACATTATGAAAAACATTTTCTTTTAAGTTTCTTCAATATTTGAATATTGAGAAAAATCAAGATAGTTGAACTTTCACACGGACGTGTTTTTATCCCCGATCCGCAAAGAATCACAAAAGTGGAAGTAGTAATAGCCAAAAAAAAAACTGTACATAATTTTAATAACTGTTTTTTATCAATAAAACAAGTGAAACGAGAGGGACGTACAGTAAAATAGTAGTGTAGACAGTGATAGTAGTGATGTAAAAAATATCGAAATATCGATTGATCGATATTTTCATAAACGATTTTTTAGGTTTTTAACTCGATTTATTTTTTTGCCGATTAATCGATTTAAATAAATCGATTTTTAACCTTTAATGTAGCAAGTGTGTTTATATTCGAGCTACTTTGACATTTAAAAAATCTTGTGGCTTATTGTTTAAACATTAACTCAATTTTAGTTCTTAAAAATGCCATCTAAAGGTATAAAAGTAGTAATTGTACAAATTGTTGTTGTGACAAGTTTCACATCTGCTACTTGCAACGCTGCGAGAGTCGAGTGAACACCCTTAATGAGTAATGCTCAATGTTTACTTGCTAGTCAATTCAGTTATCTTATCTTGCTCTGTATTCTGTATTGCAATATTTGCGACATGCGCCCCTCCAACAACTTGGAAAATCGCTGCAATAACGACAACTGCAACGTTATCTGTGGTCATCAATGTTAAATCAAATATATATGTATAACGATACGTTTCATACCTGTGTACAGTTCTGATCATCGAAATAGTGCCTGGCCTGCTTTGGGAATGGCTTGGTGACCTCTGTGGGCGTTCCTTGCCCATTCCGTTAACCAACACTAATAATTATGAACATTATATAGGTGTGAATTATGCCATATGAATATATTAATCGGGGAAGCATTGGATCTCTATCAGGATGACATCCGCCGATTTGGAAAGGACGAGAAACAAGGATTGTAAATGCGTAGAAGAATTGATTGGTTGATTCTGTTCCTAACTAGGTGCAAAATGCTTTAAAGGTTAAAGGTCGACGTATTTTATAGTTACTTAAGAGTTAAGATGTTTTTAAGATTCAACTCATAATTGAACAATAAGCTAACTTTTGTCAAGATACTTTTGTCCCACATTTAATTGGAAAATAATTAGTCTTATATAAAAAAAAAGAAGAAATTTGTTTATGAATTTAGAAATTTATTCCAAATTTTTCAGAAATAAATGATTGGGAGAACAATTGAAAGTTTTGTCAGAGCTTCATCGACTGTACATGAAGTATTAAACCTCAAAGTCTTATATCAGCTAGCAGTATCAATAAACATGTTGGTCTTATCGCGTCTTTATTGATAAAGAGGGGAATCTTTTTAAGTACACAATTTTGCCGATTGTGTCAGCAGCATGTTGCTACAACATGTTGCGGGAACACAAAGTATCTGCAACATTATTTATCAGTCCGGGACAGCTTTTAGTGCATTATAGTCGGCTCGTTGATAAGCAACTGTTCACAGATGTCCACGGCATGGGCGTGGCAGGAGGCGCTGCTCATGAAGAGTTGCCCGGATTGGAGGGTGAGGAGCATACAATTGAGTCCCATGCGAGGAGTGGGCTCATCCTCCAGCCAATTGGTGTAGTTGATGGCACGGGCACGTCCAAAGTAATTCCAATAGAACTGCAAGTCACCTGGCCAACGATGTCCGGCACTCCAGAATTGTGTGCCATTCTGGTAACCGATATCATATAGATAATTGGCCAAAACTAACATTTCCTCCTCGCTCTCAAGGCACACGCGTGACGTGCGTTTTTCCTGGTAGCAAAAGTTGCTGAACGAAGTGGGCTAAGTGTCAGTTTCAATTATAAAGTGTAAGTCGTAGGGTAGTGTAGGGTTGTCTCTACTCACCAGCGGCTCCTCGTCGGCTATAAAGTAACAATAATTCTCCTTCACCTTCTCAAAGGGCACCTTGCAACGCATCCCCTCCGTCAGGTGGAACATTATCCCCACTCCGAGACAGATCAACGCCAATTTCCAGCTGTCTGGCATTGTAACCGTCACCAAACTGCACCACAAATAGTTTCCTTATCACTCATAGACCGAGTTTCGTCCCCTATTCCGATAAGTTAGCTCTATAAACGCTCTCTAATCAGTTTTTTGTGCTTTTTTTGTTGTATTTTATATTCTCATTTGTTTACATGTGCCAATTGGATGACCTTCAATTTGGAGGGAATTCTCTAAGTCGTAGCTCTCTCTTTCGTACTTCCTATAACAGAACTGATAAGCCAAATAAACTATACAATAATACAGCTATGTTTAATCAAATACCACAAAAGACAAATAATTTGAGTTCCCACATACATACGTACGCACATGTAAATAAATATCAATTAATTTACCGAAGAACACAAATAATAACTATACAATTTTTTATTTGTAAAAATTCTGTGAATTTTGAGGTGGGTCTATTTCTTAGTTTCTCGATCGTCAATATCATTTAATTTATTAATCTATTAACTAAATATGCTCAAAACTTCCAATGAACATTTGGTTCTTGTCATCAATATCAAATAAAAGAATTTTTTCATAAATGGTTATGCCTATTAATTATATTATAAGTAGTTCAAATAGGTCCTTTAAACAATTATATTATTTATGCAACGATTATAGTTAAATTTCGTGAGAGGAATGTGACAGATTGTCTGATTCTTTCTAGTTCTTCATTATCATTTGTTAACATTTTCCTAAGACGATTTTCTAATTCGAAAGCTAGTTTTTATTCCCTGTTATGTGTTGATTAAATTAAAGGAAATCTCGACTGAACTATAAATTGTATCTTTTATTTAAATAGTTAGTCAAACTGGCAACAATAATAAGTAGACTCTTCAATAGTTCATAAGTTATTTATTTAAATGCTAGGATTTATCTCTTTAATTCAAGTTTTTTACATTGTTTTGATCATTTTTTAAGAACCAATTATATGCACTAAACTTTTGCAATGTATTTACAGTATCGTTTTCAATATGATCTCATTAGATTATTACATATATTTTTCTTCAACATCTGCTGAAAGAAATGTACCAAATTCTTTGTTGACAGTTCTTCATAGTTTAGTCTTTATAATATCACGTTTGTCAGACCTTATCTGTGATCGCATTCTAGGCACGTTCGCACATCCGTTAATCCTAGCCTTAACAGTTGGACGAGATATGAAGTTTCCTGCTGAGCGAAAGCAGTTGGAAGCATATTTTCTCCTTGACGTAATTATGAGAACGATCTGCTCCTATCCAGTAACTACTGCCTCCAGGAAGACTCAAATATATTACAATCTTGAGGAGTCAAAGTCTATTCATTAATGAACACAAAATATTTTAAAATCTTTTAAGTCCTTGGAAACTGGCCCCTTATTCGTAAAGACATTAAAATCACTATATAATATAAATATTTCTGGTAGATAGCTTATAATCATAGCTTTTATTTAGCCTTCTCTACATTAATATTATTTTTTTCAATAATAAAAAGTATAAAATTCCTCTTTTGTTGCATTCCACTTTCTCATTACGATTCAATTCCCCTCCCGATCACTGAGAAGAACTTGAATGCTGCCGCTTCAGTAAATGCAATCCACAATCCACAATTCCTCCTGCTTGACAAAAACTGTACTATTTGCGCTGCAGACTTAACATGTTTATGACATTATGCACGCCAGATGGCGCACATATTGCCCTCATGCTTTTGTATTTTATCTCACAGACAGACTGTTATATTAACAGTCGGGGAGTGTGAGATGCTGTTAAAAGTTAACAGAGGTAGCTCAGAGTGTATATAATTAAATATTTGAATTAAAATATGACACCGCATACCTAGAACAATTTAAATTAAAGATGAAATTCCATGCATAATGTAAAACTAGCTTTAATAATTAATTTAATTGTGAGTTTCAAGTATTCAGATACTCTGTTTAAAGGCGGCGCGCCAAACAGACGAACAGCTGTTCAGACTGTATTTGAACAGAGCAATAACATTTTCATGAAGCGCCTCTGTTAGTTAAAACATTTTACTTTACAGACCTGTTATTCATGAATTTTCTGTTGAAGCGTGTGGTTGTAGCGGCCGGTAATGTGATGAAAAAACGAGAAAACAAGCAAAAGTTGCGTGTAAAATTGTGTTAAATACAAAATAAATTGTTTGTGGCGGATTTAGAAATGTTTAAACACATCGTTTGTTAACAATTAGGTGCTTTTCGCTATACTAAGCGACGCCACTGTTATTGCTCTGCGCTCTTCGCTGTTTTCTCTGCGCGTGTGCTTTGGTTTTCATATTCGTTGGATTCGATTGTTTACGAATTTGTGTGTGTGTTCATAAATGTGCAAAAACTAGCGGAAAATTACAATTGTTGAATGAAAAGGCCAACGAAAGGCTGGAAAACAACAACAAACATGTTTAATAATAACAAAACAGTGTTTTTAGCACTGCTGACGCTGGCTGCGCTGCTACTGCGCGATGGCAGCGGCGTCTCTGGCCATTTAAATGTGTTTTTAAATCCCGAAGAAGTGATGCGTTTGCTTGGTAAGTTTCCCTCCAACTCTTCCCCTTAATCAAACTAATTTCCCGATAAGTCGCGCCCTTTGTTATTGATTTCTCCACCTTAATAATAACAAATACAACACCAATGCAAAGCAATTGAGCAATTAGCGACGTTCCATTTGTGTCAACCAATTATGTGGCAGCTTCAATTTAAAATTTTTCAATTTTGTCTTTCATTGAAAACTGAAATGCTATTCTAAATTATGTTGATTTGTTTGCTTTGGCTTAATTTTAGACGCTCTCTCACTCTCCCCACTCATCCCCCATTCGCACTCTCTCGCTTGCCCTCTCTCTCTCACGCATGCTGTTGCCGCAGGTGTTGTTAAACAGTTAAACAAATAAACAAACAACAAGCAAAAGAAACAACAACAGCAACAACAACAGTACTGTTTTTTCTTCTTGTATGTACATAACTTTCTGTTGCTTCGTTAAGAAATTTTACGCTTCGTAAAAAGAAGCAGCAGCAACAACAACAAAAACAACAACCAAATTTACAAGCAGCATTAAATTTATTTCACTGCCAGGGAATATTTTTGAATATTTCTTGGAATTGAAATTCCTCTGCCCAAAAAAAAAAAATACAACATACACACACAAGAGACACGCAAACGAGATGACAACGCAAAGGAAACAACAACAACAAGAACAAATGCAACGACTATGGAATAAGCAGGCAAAGGCAAAACGTGACTTGGAGCAGCCGCAAACGCAAGACGTGGAGCGGAGATGAGGCTAAAAGAGACAAGAGCAAGAGAGTTTGCCAGAGAGCAAGGCACGGTCGGGAGAGGACAGCAAAACAGGCAACGTCGTCAGCTGTGCTTCTGTATGTGTATGCGTGTGTCTTTGTATTGCTTATGGTGGGGGTGCAACTGTGCACAGTGGGCGTCAAAGGACGTACGATAATGTTAAGAAACGACAATTCGAAAATATAAATTTCAATACCTTTCGATTGGTATATAACTCGATCTGTTCGAAATGTCCACACAAATTCATTTATATATTGTCCACATTAGTGACTAAAGTATGGTTACTAGCGAGAACAGTCGCTCACTGCGATTAGGTTAATACTTGTTCTAAATGGTGAATTAAATCAATTTCTCATAAGTGCGCCCACTGTGCCAACGCCTGTCGTTAGTTTGGCACTACCATTTTTTTTTTGGCAAGTCAGAAACTTGTGCCGCCCACTGCAACAGATTTTGCTTGCTGTAGTTGTAGTTGCTTTGTTGTTGCTGTTGTTTTGGCATGCTGCCTGCTTGTTAAGTTTAGATAGGAGTTTTTTTTTTCACCATTGCCATGTGTGGGATCAGAATTCTTATTCTTTTTTTGCTTCTCTCTTTTATTTTGTTGCCGCCAACGACGATGCGCATAATTTGCGTATGCATTTTGAATTTTGGGGCGTGAAATCAAATATGCAAAATATCGTATGTTTGGATTTGAATTCGGATTTGGACTGTTGGGGCTGTAAGTCTATGGAATAGAGTCAGTGGGCGACTTAAACGCATTCCAACATAGCATTTAAAGAACGCTGCAACTTCAGTAGAAACCTTGCGACTAATTAAGACTAAGCTAAAAAGTTTTTAACACTCTCTCACTTCTTTTTCCCTTCTTCCTTTTAGTCTTCCTCTTCTTATTCGTGTTCTTCTTTTGATATATGCGTGCAATAAAGAAATGCGCTAAGCCATAAATCAATTAGGCAGCATAATTTGCATTTGATTTGTGTGACTTTTGGCAAAAGGGGTTGACTTTCAGACCGTATTCCGTATTCTGGACTCAAAGTTGAAATCCATCCGAGGCTTGAATAAATTTTTATTTGCATTGCATTTTTATAGGAGCAACGGGAGAGCAGCAGCAACAGCAACAACAACAGCAACAGCAACAACTCATCCCAACGGGGAGTCATTCCTCTGTCTGCCTTCTGGGGTTTCATTTTAAAAGACCTTACTCATAAAGCTGCTATATGATATGATATTAGTCTGTGTGTATGTATGATCGTAGCCAGAGTCTGGCCAGAGGTCTGGGATGGGCCAACACGATCGATCGTTTCTGTCACTTGTTAAATATTTCATTTGATTTTCCTTATTTTTTCCCACTCCAATTCCTTAAATTTTATGTGCATTTTGCTGCTGTGACACGCTTTGGGTATTTTATTATATAAATTGAATTTTAATACCATTTTAATTTGTACATTTTTCGTAGTTTTCATTTGTGTTTTCCTTTTGACAGCTTTTTACGACTTTGACGCTTTGGAATTTTCCCTTTGTCTATTTCAAATGATTATTTTTATGGGCCCTGTGCCCATTGTACGCTCTTCAATTTTGTTGTGCTTTGCTTTAATTTTATTGCTCATTGCTGCCTGTTAATGACGAATGTTGAGGTTAAAGTTGTATTTAAAAGTTCATCGATCGGTGCTTAATGTACTTCTATCTCTCTCACAATCTATATATTTTGTTTCATAGCCTTCTGCAAAATAACATTTATTTTATACCAGTTTTACGGAACAAATGTTAGGCTTTCGAAAAAAGGACACCAACTTTTTATATGTACTAAATGTAATGTAATTTTTTAATGTTTCTTACAATTCAATAACATAATTAAATTAATAATTTATAAATGCGATACTTAAAGCTAATAATTTAGTTGTACAGCTTTTTTAAAATTGCTAATAAATGTGAAGAATACATATATAAATTTGTTAAGATTACAAAAATGTAGAATATTAACACAAGCGATCTAATGTGTCAAAGATTAAAATATGTAAATTGTATATTAATCAATTATTAAATAATATGAAATTAAATAAATTAAAACATTTATTTACTTTTCTCCCTGCTCTGGGATGTTAATTAAGTAAGTTAAATTAATACGTACAAGTTTTGCTGCAAATGTACCAAATGTGGCAAGTGTGCAAATAGATTGAACATGTTTCAATCTCTTGCTATTTTCCTCTCTTTGCTCTTTGCTGCACTTGTTGCTGGTGCCAAGTAGGACACGCCCACTGAGCAACGCCTGTAGCCTAGCTTTAACAGTGATCGATTGGCACAGCTGCTAAATAACAGCACAAAGGCAAAACAACAACAACAACAATAATGACACGAATGTGTTAAATTTACCACCAACTGTGTGAAATAAATTAAGCTTAGGCCCCCCAAATAGCTTCAATGAGGCTTAAAATATGACTAGAGATATTCCACATCTTCTTGTGCTTTGTGCTCTTCTTCTTTGCTTTGGCTTTGTCTCGTTGGCCAATTTCCAATTTCTATAAATACGAGATTTGCATAAATATTATAACCGTTTTTTATTTTCCACTTCATTTCGGGCAGTTTGAAGTGAGCCGCGACTAAGCCGCCATTTAGTGTAGCTCAGATGGCAAACAAGCTTAAAGTATCTGAAAGATACACAAAGACGAGCAGCGGCTGCTGCTACCACATTTAGCACCTAGCATTGGCACGTTGCCTTTAAGTATCTTTATATCATCGTATCTTCTTCGTATCTGGTCTTTTGGCCATAACAAGCATGCAAGCCACAATATTATCGTCTCGGGTTTATGGCTTGTTCTTCGCGCTGCTCGCCAAGATCATACCAGCTGATACTGGCCAACAGCTTCTTTTTCTCCACCTCCTTCTTGTTCTTTGTTTTTTCTCTTCTTCTTTTTCTACTTATACTTGTCGTGCTAAATGCCTTCCACAAACTGCCAACCGATCTCTGGGGGCCAAAGTTGTGTTAACGGTTTTGTGCAATGCCCCAACACGATATGATCAGCAGACGTTGCTTTTGTTGCTCTTGTGGCATGATCTATATTTTAATTGGTCGCCTGCCTGCTTGCCTCCAGTTGTGGCAAGCATTGCTTTTTGTACTTGTTCTCTGGTCGCAGCTGTGTGCTCTGGCCTGCTTATAATGAAGTGGCCATTAGCTAATGAAGCTATATGGCCAATACGAATGCTACCATCAGCCAATTTACGATGAGGATCTTATGACACTCTATAAGCATGCCTCGTCTTACGACGTGAGACAATTAACAGCTTATGTGATACCTCTTCCTTTGTTTTATGCTTTTTCTACAAGTATTTCCCAAAAAGTGGGCCATTATTATTATTATGATCTAGGCCCTGTTAATTACTAGCTAAATGATCTACTGCGCCAGCGACTGAGCATGAATATAAATCAACGACCTAATTGTCACTATTTATATTGGCTTGGGAGATTCTTTGTAGAAAGATCTTTTCCAGAAGACGAAATCTAGACGACAGAGGCTCAATTGGTTCCAAAGCACACTTTCCTAAACTAATACAAGCTTTTCTATTATATACATATAAACACTATCTTATCAATGAATTAGTTCCATTTTTCATACTAAATCTATATTATCAATCCAATTTTCTAGTGGAATCGAAAATTGTTCCTGCTTAAAATATCTCAATTACAGGGATTTTTAGTAATTTTTTGTTCGAATCTTTTTTGATTTTAAATGCAAATCTCATAAGTGTTATGTTAATTTTAACCTCAGTTTATTTCTTCACATCAATCTAATTCCTGAGCTGTATATCACTTTTGATCTCGCACATCCGGTTAAGTTCATTAATTAATTCTAATAGACGTCTCACCTTACCACCTTGACTTGAGATTATCGATGCGACAATCGTTATCGGCTTGAGTTTTGTTTTCGTTTGAAAAACTGAAACGTGACTTATGGAAATTTGTTGTGTGCCTCCTCCATTTGAGGTTCCATCTATGTATTGATAATGTTCAGCGATCATATTGTGGCCTCGTCAGCATTATCGATTACATTTTGATGGGCATTTGACAGGTCATAAAGAGTCATTATTTCGAGTTTCAAATTACAGGCATGTGTGTCATTGGAAACCTCTCATTTTGTAATGAGGCAAGGGCCATTTGCGATCTCTGTCTGTTGGCTATAAACCGTCATAAAGTTGACTAAGCTCGAGCTTAAACTGATTCAATGCTTGGTCATAAAAACTATAGACAAACAAGTACGATTATATGAATGGAGAGTGTGAGACCATTAGATACCTTGTTCACAGAATAACTATCAAATTTATTATCCTATTATTCTGAAATATTCCGAATTTTTAATTGGCATCAAAAACTAAGCTTGGCTTTACCTTTTAAATTGTGTTTGTTATACGATTTTTGTCGATTTATTCTTTATTGTAACTATGAGGCATTTTTATGGGTACAGGGTATTAAAGCTGCATTTAAATAAATGAAAATCACATAAACCGATTTGGCCAACGGTGACTACAAAACAAATCAAATCAAATAAACGCGAAATTGTCGATGGCATCGTTTACGTCAAAGGCTTAAAATCCGACCGTCTGTTCCATTGACTTTGTCCATTGTTAACAATTGTAAAAGGGAGTAGAAGTAGGGGGGGAGGTGGGAGTGGGGGGTATGTGGTTATCAGTGCCATTGCACAGAGGCTGCAACTTACTACTGTCAACTGATAACCCCGCCGGGCAGGCACGATGCACGCACCATGTCAATAATAAATAAATTCCATTGTTTGCCAGACTCTGTTCTATATACGATATATACAAACGCTATATATATATTTATATACGATACATACCTATATGCAGCATGTACACATACTACATATATGTACGTTCGTTTGTTGTGCAAAAAGGAATAATCATATTTACATTAAACAAAAACACTGACGAGGAGCAATGAATGAATTTTCAACGTCGCACAGTGGAGCAAGTTATTTTATTTGAAAGCAATAGTTAAAGTAAATAAAATTAGAAAATTAACAATATATAATAATAATAATAATTCTATAAAATTATGCATTTTCGGTCAAATTTAAACTTCAATTGATCAATAGTCAATGAATCAATAATAAACATTAACTTACTTGAATATTAATTGAGATATTTTTAAAAAGGTTATTTTTATTATGTTTTTGTGTCGCTTTAATAAATTTAATATTTTAAATATTACTTATTAAATATTGTAACTTTATTTATTAAAATCTATCTTAAATAAATACAAAATATATAGAATTGTTATTAGACTTTTATAATTTAATTTTTGTTATAAATATTTTAGACTGTGCCAGGTGAAATTCTATTTTAAAATTTAAGTAAAAACAAATTAATATTTAAATTATTTAAATACACATAGTAAATATACAAGTTGAAGATAAGATAACTCCTTATCATATTTATTGATAACATTTTTAATTTGCTCCACTGTGCGCATCATTCGCTGTCGAGTTTATTTCCATCATGCCTCATGAAGAAAGGTGGCACCGTGAGGCGGGGCATGGCAGCTGACAACAGCGAATCCGCTAGTAAGTAACAACTGAAACTGTGAAGGGGCATAAAAGCTGCAAGTTGCAAGTTCTGAACTGCGAGCTGCAAGTTGCTCATTGTGGCATCCACATGCATGTGCAACAACACGCATTAGTATCTGTATCTGCATCTGCATCTGTATTGGTGTGTGTAAATGTATCTGTTGTTATGTTTATTGAGCTGTACGAGTATGTTTATTTGGGCCATGCACTGTGGGAATTCGCCAGGAAAGGCATGCAACAAACCATGGCAACTTTGCAGGGCAGCCACAACGTGGCAACTGCATGTAAACTATTCGAAAAGCAGCTTGAGAATGAATACACTCACTGAGTAAGTGAATAAAATCATGCGTTTGGCATTGTTGTACAAAAGTTCATCGTAATTTCCCTCGGTTCATCATAAATATGTTGAAAACCGCACAAAAGTTCTGTGTAAAATATTAAAAATATACGAGTTAACAGTGAAGCGCTCTCAATAATATTTATATATTGTGTTAAGTGTTAAGAAATGTCTTTGGTAACTGTTTTTGAATTAGATTAAGAACTTACTGTTTACTTATTTAATGTTATTTTATCAGATTCTCAGCTGGATTTAACAAAATAAGTATAGAAATGCATATATGAATTATTTAAACCGTGCTGCCAACTCTTTGCTGTAGTAATGCCAACTTGTCAAATTGAAACTTCCACAAACGTACCAAAATATGTGTAGTATTATGATGATTTCCTCCCGCATTTTCCTAATGATCTTTAACCAAAGTTGGCAGCTCTGGCAACTCAACACCAACAGACAAGAGGCGATTAAGGTTAATTGCTATTGATTTTGGGCATTACAAGCCTGGCCACAAACTTGTGTCAGTTAGTCAAAAGCGTCAAGCGAAAAAATTTGAATGATTAATTTGAGCCAATTTTCAGGCATCGAGCCGAAAGGCAAAGAGCCAAAAGATGATATGAAAAATAACATAGAAACAAAAAAAAGTAACAAAATCTGTGCCAAATGGTTGCCAAACAACTGAAGAGGCTGGCCCTAAAAACATGGCTAATTTAGCTGGCACAAATTTGTTACAATCAAATCCGTAAACGAGTAACAAGAAACGAGAACGTTGCGCCTGCGGCTCCAAAAGCGGGAAAACACAGAAAAGCATAGAAAAACAGTAAAAGCAAAGCGAAAATATTAGGCAAAAGCAACAATAACAACAATAACAACAGTAACAGCAATAACAGGAACAACAATAATAAGAAAAGGCGCATCATTTATCATAACGACGACGTGAGACAGCAACGTGGATACAAAAGGCGCAGATACAGATACAAAGACCATAGATAGAGATACATCTACAGCTACAGATACAGATACTTTGGCTCAAAGCTCAAAAACATGTTAAATGTTGACATGTGGTAGGCGTTTTGAAGGCGGGGCTGTCTAAGCTTTTAAGCGAAATTGTTGTTGTGCGTGATAAGCCGAGTCACATTAGACTGCCGAAGGGGGAAACGGGGGGAAATAAGAGACCGGGAGGCTGGGCAAGAGGCGGGGGTGTTTATGGGGAGAAATACAGCTGCTGTGAAGGGCAGCAGATCATTTGTTTTATTTATTTTTCGATTTGGCAAACAAAATGCAGCAAATGCAGTCAAAGTGACATATTAGCCATTAGATGGGCAGATGAGCCGTTGTTATACCCTGTAAATATTTTCTTAAATATGGTGTATTGATGCTGAGCAGAGAGGCAAGATATATGAAGTGATGAAAACAGTTAAATCGTAATATTTTACAATTATATGAGGAAGAGTATTTTCAATTTCAGGAATTTAAAGGAAGGACAAAAAATGAATCTGAATGAATAGCTTTATATGGAAAATGTTATAAATTATGTAAGAATTATAGAGAATGCATTAATAAAGTATATTATTTAGTAATAATAAAAAAGGGTTAGAAATAAGATCTTAAATACTACAATATTAAGAATAAACTAAATTTGAAATAAATGCCCTTTCAATTCAACATACAGACATATTTTCCTACATATGTTTCCAATATTGAGAAATTAATTACAATCGAATGATAAACACAGAAGTTCTTCTATAAACTGTAATTTATCCGGGTAAACAAACAGCTGCAGTGGCGCCACCTAGCGCCTATAACTTGCAAAGTGTACACTTCATTCTGATTGTATATTTAAGAGCCCAGACACTTCTTGGGTTACTTGACGCACACCTGTAATGGGTATCTGGCAGTTGTGTATACAAGACTTTTTCTTTTGTGATAATTTTATTTTATTTATTTTTTGGGGGAAAGCGTGTACGTCATTAATCATCTATTGCAATTTGATGTGGTTCATGATAGTAAAGAAAGGGCAGAGGGCTAAGCTCGGGATTGTTTTTCAAGGGAAAAGCTGTGGTTGCAAAAGCGAAAACCCGAAATCCGTAACTCCCCCTATTGTTGTGTATCTAAATTGAGTATTTTGCAGGCTTAGTTCGCACAGTTGACAAATGAATCGGGTTACATATGCAGTTAAAAAAAGGGCTTCCAGCTCGGGAGTATTTAAACTTTGACCTCTGTTTTAGGAATCAGCATGGTTAATCGACAAAACTTCACGAACTGCAACGCTAATTACAAGAAAATAGAAAATGGAAAACGGAAAATAATACCAAAGCCAAAAGGCAAAGCCAAAGCAAATGCCAAAGCCAAAAACATTTTTGAGTGTCTAAAACGAGTTGGCAGTTTGGCAGTTGTCTAGTTGCAATTTTACTCCTTTTGCCTGGAAGTCCTACTCTATACAACGATGGTCACGACTCGCTGTTCAGTAGCAAGCTATTAAAAAATACTGCAACAACAACAATAGCAACATCAACAGCAACAGCAACAAGAATAGTAACAACAACAGCAATTGCAATAACAATAACATCAGCGACAACGACAACATCATGACTGCACGCTCTGAAAATTCGACATACGATATGGATACTCGTACTCGTATTCGTACTCATACTCATACTCATACTTATACTCAAACTCATACTCGTATTCACATGCACCCATGGGTCCTGCCTTACAACTCCCGGAACAACTACAGCTCCAGGCACGCCCCAACAAAGCACAACGTTTAAAATGATCAAGTCGACAGTCTTAATACTCTAAATACTAGCTTTATTATGTAGACTTTTATAAGGAATTTATTTAAAACTTTGTTCTAAATTTGGGAGAATAGCATAGTATTCTTTATAAAATATTTGTATAAATAAATATACTTCAGATGCAACTTTTCCATACAACAACTTAATAATTTGTTGCTGTAAAACTTAGGGAATATACATATGTATATTGGAAATAACAAATAATTGGTATTCAACTGAAATTCAAATCAAATTTTATCTACTAGTATAGTAGATTAATTAAATATATGTACATGGAAAGAATTTTTTAAAGAGAGAGTAAATCTGAATTTAAAAGTAAGATAAGCTGAGATGTTGGCTTTACGATTCACAGTAGTATTTCTATACAAAGACTGGTAAGAAAACATTTTCTGATTAGAATAGTTGGAGATTTTCTCCCTATAAAAATAAACTTAACTATAATTATTGATATACAGTTGTACTTTTGTACAAAGAAGTCAGCTGATAAATGTAAATAATTATACATTGTATGATATAAACATTTCCTGTTAACATAATAAAGAAGTTTAAAGTTCTGCCTCATGCATTACATATTCCTTAACAATTTAATAATACCCTATCTTCTTGTCTCACTCCCTGCCTCTGTCTGTCTGTTAGAGTATACAAATGCATATAAAAAGCATGCAGCCAGTTATGAACATGGCACACACAAAGGTTAAAAAAGTTCAAGAGACGTCGAGTTGGGCACATGAGAGTGACATTTGCTCGTGACATGAAGGTAGACGACGACGACGACGACGACGACGACGACGCCACTTCAAGACAGACTCTTGAGAAGGAGCATTCGCTTCTCACCTCTCCTTTCTAGCTCCTTCTCTCTTACTCTGCCTCCCTTTGGCACTCTTCTTACCCCACATCTTTGCAAAGTGCAATAAAGCGGCAACTTTCACATGAGCCTGTGAACTGCACCTTCTGCTTTCACGTTGCATGCCCCTTGGCTCCTGCCCCATGCCCCTGCCTCTGCCCCTGCTCCTGCTTCATATGGCAATCCAATAGCTGCCTCTTCTAAGCCTCAAAGGGTCAATGGAAGCGTGCGGCCTGCCTGCCTGCCTGTATTTGATTAAGTCATGGGCGCTATTTTTAAAACGCTAGCGAGGCATTTGTCGCAGCTACACAACGTGCAACATGTTGCACATTTGAGAGAGGAAGTCGCCCGACATGCCCTCTGTCTGTCCCCCGTCTCTCTGCCCACGTCTCTCTGCCTCCTACTGTGGGCACAACGTGTCTATGCCTCTGACACAATTTATACGCGACTTTGTCGCCTCCAA
The DNA here is from genome assembly GCA_035044365.1 of Drosophila neotestacea. Taxonomy (NCBI): domain Eukaryota; kingdom Metazoa; phylum Arthropoda; class Insecta; order Diptera; family Drosophilidae; genus Drosophila; species Drosophila neotestacea. Next base: position 5,901,349 of record JAWNMD010000069.1, read on the forward strand.
GTTGAGACATTCCACAAGGAGACAGAAGCGGGGAATGGTGAGAAGGGAAGGGGAGGCTGCATGCCCCCAAAGTTCTGGTCTATGTCAACCTACATGCTCACTGATTTTTATTGTTATTGCCAGTTGTCAAAGGAAGTGCGCCTCGCTTTTCTATCTCTCTCTCTTTCTCTTTTTGCCTCTGTCTCTCTCTGGTTTTTCATTTTTTCGTAAATTATTTCCTGTGCTTTTTTCCTTCAACTCTGAGTGCGGCATGCAACAGCAGGCGGTTCCGAAAGAGTTGAATGCACCACGTAGCGAAGGCTTTCGAGCTCTGCAGGTTGTTAGTTATCATATTAGCTCGTTTTGGCCAGAAGTTTACCAAAATCAAGCTGAGAGCAAAACGAAGACAGGGAGAAGAAAAAGAAGAAGTTAAATAATTCGAATTGAGCAGAGTTGTTGCAGACTGTAGAACTAAAATCACACGTCAGGTTTATAATCTTAATGAAGCTAACCACATAATGTACTTTTTGAAGGAAATTTGAGTAGAGAAACTGCGTTAGGCAGTAAAGAAATATATATTGACTCTAAAAGCAAGTTGAAAAGAAAATTGTAAGATTAAATAATATAGATCTTAGTCTTAAGTTCGTTTTGAGAATAACTTAATAGTCCTTCGATTACTATAGGCAGAAAAGAAACCATCTTCAAAATGACATTGAAATCTATGCTACATCCAGAAATAATTTCCAAATAAGTATGATAAAATCTACAGTACCCTCTAAGTGAAGAACAATCCTAAGAAAATATATTGCCCCAGGCAGCTTAAATTTCAACAGCTCATAATAATAATATTTATAATAATATATAGAAAATAGCTAGACGTATGTGCCGTTCCATTAACTTGGCTAATGTGTGTCTGGCTGTGTGTGTATCTGTATGTGTGTGGTCTTATGAGATGAACTACATTGGAAACTACCTGCACATTTCATAATCATTAACATAAACACAACAATCCATAACAATTCAAATCAGGGCCAGACATCTTTGCCAGCAGCGCAGTCGCTTCATTAACTTGATTTTTTTTTGTTTTTGGCCACCGCACGTTTGTTGGGTCAAACCGCAAATAAACTCAATCCAAGAATAACAACAAGGAGATGAAGAAGAAGATGAAAAACAACAAGAAGATTGAAGAAGTATAATAACCATCAGAGAGAGAACTCTGAGAACAAATCTCAGACATGGTCATGGCTCATTTTCTGTTTGTCTTTAAACCTTTTTTGCTTGGAAACCAATTCGTGGTCTGGCGACACGAGTTTGTTTCTTGTTTTGTTTTTGTTACACATAGATTTTCATACAGATATAGATACAAATGCAGATGCATTCGCAGTTGTAGATGCAAATGCAGATACAGATGCAGATACATTTACAGATACCAGATACTGATAAACTCAAGAAATAGTTCCGAGGAATTCCCTAAACTCGGTTGCCCATGTTTATTTATACAAAATGTAGCCCGACCTCTTAGTCGATGAGCAAACAAACCTCAACTTTGCTTGATGAAAATTCTATCTAGATAAATTTACATGTAAAGTGCAAGAGTTTGTTCCACTTACAAATTTACTCCTGTTGATGTTGTTGTTGTTGTTGGGGTTGTTGAAGTTGGTGCTCTGCACGTGTCGTAGATGTTTTTTGGATTGATATGAACTACTTGAATGTAGTTCGACGTGGTTTCTGCGGTTTTCGAATCGCGTGATTCGCGTGATTTCTTGGGCCATGTTATGAATAGGTTAATAAACTTGTCGAGTGCTAAACATTGCTGATTGCATTTGAGGATAAGAAACTGACGAAAAGTGTGGGATGGGTTGTGAATATTTCTGGGAACAAGCAAATTGAAGAGGGGATGGGAAATAAGAGTAAGCAAAGATCTTTAAAATAACTGAAATTTGTCATGTGTAAAAAGAAATACGCATTGATATCCATGCATAAACACAAATAATGATATATCTTGATACATAGAATTAGATTTGAATAAATTAAAACATAAACACAATTAGAAAAAAAAAACCATAGAAAGAACAATAAATATGGACTTGTAAATGGAAAAAGAAAAAATAATCTAGAGAAAAGTTAAGGAATAATGAATAATTATAATTAATATATAAATAAAGGTATACATTTTGAGATAAGTTTGAAAGAGCCTTGGAATTATAATTCTAAACAGAAAAAATCTTTACTCAATCTTTTTTAAATTTCATTACCTATCATTGAAGATTATACTTCAAATCCAAAATGTTTAAAGCATGGCGAAGTATAAACATTCTTTTAAATGATCATTAAGACTATGTTCTGCTATTTGTATTCTAAGTCTTTCAAAATAATCGTTCTCTGGAATCTATACATTTCTATCTCTATCTTTTTATGGACATTTCCTTGTTCATTTAGAAAATATATTGAAAATGAAATCCTTGCAATTTAGTTTACCATATCGTATCATCTCCTAACTCAACAATCTGTCGCTCTCCTTTATTTCCAGGTGTCTCAGCTGAGGTTTACTACGTTCGAGAGGGCCACATCAACAACTACGCGTTAAACTTTATAGTTCCGGTTCCGGCGAATGTGCGGGATGTGAGTTTTACATGGCAATCTTTGGCTGGACGATCCCTGCCTTACAGTCTGAATGTGGTCAGCTCAGATCAGGAGGTGTTGCCTCGTCCAGCTATAAATGTGTCGCAGATTGGGGAGATTCCAACACACATACAGACCTGGGCTGTGGCTCTGCGATGCAGTGGAGTCCGAGCCGCGGAAGTGGACATCACGATCAGCCTGGAGGTTATTCTGAATCGTGCATTGAACAATGTGACCCACTTGGTCTTTCGACGCAAGAAGATCTGTCTGTTGAGTGAGAACGAGGAGGAGCAACAACAGACATTGGGCAGTGAACAGGATGATCCACAGTTGCTAGAGACGGTGTTGCCACCGCCCACGGGACTGATCACTCTTGTGGTGGGCGTGACTGTGGCAATGAGTGCTGTCTGCATCCTTCTGGTGATCGCCTATTGTGTCCGTGGTGCAGCAGCCAAGCGCCAACATCATCAACATGGTGGACAACCCATGAGAACCTCCAGTTTTCAGAGACTGAACACACAACCGCCTTGCCAATCCTCTCTAGGCTCAGCTGCCTATATGACACCCTCATTGATTGCTCCAGTGCATGCCTCGTCTCTGCCTCGAAAGGTGGCAGTGTCTGTGGAGCAACAACAGCCAGAGGAACTACACCGAAGGATCTCCGAGTTGACTGTGGAACGTTGCCGTGTCCGACTCTCTAGCTTGCTTCAGGAGGGCACCTTTGGTCGGGTCTATCGGGGCACCTACAACGACACCCAGGATGTGCTGGTTAAGACAGTTGCTCAACATGCCAGCCAGATGCAAGTGCTGCTTCTGCTTCAAGAGGGAATGCTACTCTATGGCGCCTCTCATCCGGGAATACTTTCTGTTCTCGGTGTCTCCATCGAGGATCATACAACACCATTTGTCCTTTATCCCGCGTTGAATAACACACGTAATCTAAAGCTCTTCCTGCTGGATCCAGCTTGTGCTCGCACCGTCACCACCATTCAGATTGTCATGATGGCTTCTCAACTATCGATGGCCCTGGATCATCTGCATAGTCATGGCGTGGTCCACAAGGATATTGCCACAAGGAACTGCGTGTAAGTAGAAACGAAACGAAACTTCAAACCTCAATCTCTAGATCTCTAGTTGATCTTTAATTTATCTCTATCCCTCTTTTATATAAATGTATTTCATTATATCCCTTAAGGGGTAAATTAAAGCTAAATTTAAATTTAATTAAAAATTAATTTTTAATTTTTATACCAACAACTGTTTTGTATTAACGATATTTTTATCAAAGTCAATAATTTCAAAGTACCGATCATAACACTTTCATCTTTTTTATTGCCTCTTCATAATGCAACAAGCAGTGGGATTAATTAATTATTTCATTAGTCATAATATTTCTTATTTTAAAATTCTTTTATTCCCTTTTTAGCATTGATGATCAGCTGCGCGTGAAACTTTCCGACAGCTCACTCTCTCGAGATCTATTTCCGGCGGATTACAACTGCTTGGGTGATAGTGAGAATCGCCCTATCAAGTGGATGTCCCTCGAGGCGCTACAGCATAAACAATTCTCCGAGGCCAGCGATTCCTGGGCCTTTGGTGTGCTGATGTGGGAACTTTGCACATCCGCCAAGCAACCCTACGCTGAGGTGGATCCCTTTGAAATGGAGCATTATCTAAAGGATGGGTATCGTCTGGCGCAACCCTTTAATTGTCCCGATGAGCTGTAAGTTAAAAGATGAAAGATCACATTCTCATGATACTCATTAAGCAATTTTCCTTTTTCTATCTTTTTCTCCATCTCTTTCTGCAGGTTTACGATCATGGCTTATTGCTGGGCTCTACTTCCCGGAGAACGTCCGACTTTTGCACAATTGCAGTCCTGTCTCTCGGACTTCTATTCACAGATCACTCGCTATGTCTAGAAAGGAAGAAGGAAGAAGGCACGCACTTGAAAAGTGGCGTGTCTAGTCCATTTAACTCATCGAACGGCCCTCGAATTCCTCAACATCTTTTTAACTATAGATAGCTAAAGTCCCTTTAGTCTATAAACGGATTGTTAAACTGCCAAATCTAATATTTAGAGTCTCAATTGGGCGACCTTTTTTGTGTATATAGAAAAAACAATTTATGTTCTAAGTTCAACACAATGACTCACACACACACACACTCACAATAACAGACACAAACATACATATTCAGAGATATGCGACTTTAAAGAGAGATTGCAGATGGTTTTTAATGCAATTTCAATACGAGTTTAAACACATTAACTAACAAATCTAGCAAAAGAACCTTGAACCGAAATCAAATATAGTGATATTTATCTATACAACTTATACATTATGTAGTTTATATTAGTGTAATAAGATTTTTAAGCATATACTTAAACATATGATAATATAACACATATTTATAAAGAACAACAACCGCACAATAATATATGGGTAATAGAAATTTATATCGATTTATCGAAGACTTGAGGAAAGAATAAAAAAAAAACAAAAAAAAAACATGTAATAAAATGAAATTACTATAAAATTCAATAGAAATTGTGTTTTCTTGTGTTTAATGCTTAAGTTTTATTACCAAATCTTTAGAGAGATTTCCTATAAAGAGGCTATTAAAACCGATAAACCCGATCACATTCCGGCGAAAAACTTGCTGGAAATGCGGAAATTTATGGAGGTTGCCTTGTGAAATTTCTGGAATTGGAAAAGGCGTAACCTTGCTTCAAACAAAGGTGCCTAGAGAAAGAGAGAGAGAGAGAGAGAGAGTCAGAGAGAGACAAAACAATGTTTCGGGCACACAAATTAGCCATAAATTTTAATTTTACATGACAATGTTTTTTTGGGCCTGGCCTGAAAGACGGTAAGAGGATAAAGTCGACTAGCGCCTACGCCCAAAGCAAGAAGACGAATCAATTTTGTTTGTGGCTTGTGTCCTTGGCCGCACACACACACACACACACACACATATGCAGACGGAGTCATTCACACAGGATAATGGCAAGATGAGCGTATATATATCTTATGTGGAAGCTGCGAAAAGTGCGCTAAGTAGGTGAGGCTGGTGGTGTGTGTGTGTGTGAGTGTGTGTGTGTGCATCCATGTGTGGCTGATTCGACAACACAGGTTCTGTATGTGTGGGTGTGTATGTGTGTGCGTGTGTGTGTTCTTACACTTTAACAGCCATTCTCAGAGTCATATCGTAAATATTTTGACAGAATCGCTTTTGCTATTGCCTTTCGTGTTGGCCATTGTGTTTCACAGCATCCCCTCTCTCTCTCTCTCTCTCCCTCTATCTCTCATTTCCTCTCTCACTCCCTCTCTCGACTAGACTTAAGTCGACTCCTTGTTATTGTTGTGTCCCTGAAAGGGGGCGGCACCTGCTGCTATTGCCTTGCTGCCTGCGGTAATCCTTGTGTTTGTGACTTGACCTGCTTCGTTTGCCATGGCATTTGGTTATAGCCTTAAGCGGCTTTAAAGTTACATTTACCGTTGCCTGATGTTGCCTGTTGCTTTTGACTTGGCCCTCAAGGAGCCAAAGAGCCAAAGGACTCATGTGATATACGAGCCAGCAGCCATTGTAAACAGTTTGCTTAAGCACATAGTTTGTTTATACTTATTACTTGCTAATGCTCCCTGAAATATATACGATCTGTACGTATATTTATGTGATTATGTATGTATGTGTATATAGAGAGTGCAGGAAATCTGACAACATATTGATATCTATCCCTTGCAGCAAGATGCACACATATTCATATTCATATTCGTATACAACTGCAGCTCATAAAGTGAACATAATTGGAAGTCAATGTGTACTGCCCTTTTGCTGACTTGAAAACTAATCTATAAGCCAATAGTTTGTGCTTTGATTGATATAGTCGAATAATAAATACTCTAGATTAAGAGGAAAAGGCTAGATTTGAAAGTAACAAAAAGATTACATTTGGACAGAAAAAGGGAGAGGTTTTGGCGAAATACAATAGATTTGGCGTGAAAAGACATAATTTGTTGAGGAATAACCAGATTGGGACGGGAAAAGGATTCAGCAGAAAAGGGCTAGATTTGGCGGAAAAATGCTAGATTGTGATTTTTATAACAAAATTTATAATAGTTACAGTACCTAGTAAAAAGTATTAGAGTAGATGGTACTGAACAAGGTTGTTTTTCACCAAGTTTAAGTTTGCTGACTTGTAAGATGAAATGAGAAGATTTAATGGGAGATATTTTTGGGTAAAATAAGACATTGAAAACTTTTACTTTTATTGAACAAGTTCAGTTGAGATGTCTTAATAATAGAACGTTTGCCAAAACTTACTTATAATAATAATCTAATAAGCATAATGTTAATCGATCCTAGTTCCTAAATGCACATATGACAACATGTTCGAAACTTTTTCTACCTACGTATTTATTGCCGTAGTTGAAGTACCCTTGATCCGGTTAGTTTTGTGTTTATTTTTTGCAACATTTCCCAAGCATTTCCCATAAACAGTTCAAATTCTTAAGCAAAATACTGTCTTGCATTTCCGGCTGCTGGGGCGCCAACAGTCTCAGACCCCGAACCAGACCCAGAACCAGACCCAGAACCAGACCCAGACGCAGCTCCTAGAACCGAAGAGCAGTCAGAGAAAATACGAGTACTCGTATTTGTGTTGGTTCCTATAATGCAGCATTTATTTCCGTGCAACATGCAGCGTTCGTTGACGACACACTGACGAACTGGGTGGGCGTTGGAGAGGCTGGGGAGTAAAAGGGGCAGGGCTGGATTTCCATTTCACATGGCCGTGCGATTTCCACGTAAGCGAATGACGCTGCCGACCCCGTCAGCTTCTCAAGTGGCAGCCGGTTGAACGCGCCCCAATGGGTTGTTCTCTGCCTCCTGCCTCCAGCCCCATGCCCCTGCCACATATACACACTTGCAGTGCGCCTCGGTGATAATTTAAAAAGTTTATATGCCGTCGACTGGATGAAAACTGAAAACTGAGGCTGGGGCTGAAGCTGTAGCTGTAGCTGTAGCTGGAGCTAGAGCTGCAGCCATTCTAATGACAACTTAAATAAACAACTGCTGAATGGTCGGGAAAGGAAACGGAGCAATGTTCAAGTTGTTTTCCCATCGTCGCTTCGAGGGCGGCGCATTGTGTGGAAATATTTATTTTCTATAAATTATTTTCGATTATCGCAAGCAGAGTGAAGTTTCCCCCAACAATTCGATGGGGCAAACTAAATAAATACAGTACACTGCAATTAAAGCTAAACAAAATGCATAATTTCTGGTCATTTGCCGAGGCCCCCATCGATAAGCCCCCCATCTATTGAGATAGAGCTCCAAAATTTATGTACAATGCATCCGCTAATGGAATTTTAATGTTTCATTTGAAATAGTCACAGTCGGCGCATACATTTTCATTATACTTTATTCAAATATTGAATGGAACTATTATTTTCCTCTTCTATTTTTTTTATAGAGAGAGCATTGTTGTTAATAAGTGAAAATGTTTGTTGATTTTATGTGGAAAAGGTTGGCCAACTATTTACTGGGTACACCTGGCGCCGCAGTTCCACAGAAATGAAATGAAATGGAAAATTCATGTGAAAAAGTCAACTTGTAACGAGCTTCGAAAAGAGTGGAGTCAACTCATTGAATGCAAACATTTACCATGTAAAACTCATTGAAATTGTCAAGACTATCGTAAGTTTGGAGCGGTACAAGTATCAATGCCATTGTTAAACTATACATATGTTGTCGGGAAGTTAATTTATAATGATTTCGTTAGAATAACGCTGCCAAAGAGGAAGCTTGTTATTTATTTCAAGTTTCCAAGGAACTTCAATAATTTCCAGTTAAATGGTAGATTTTTCTTATAGTAAGTGACCCCTTTATTTGTTAAATTTAAGAGCATTAGCTTATTAGAGGTGTCAGCTAACACTCTGTACTGTATGTTATTTCTTCGAGTTATTGATTTACTTTATAGGTATATAATGGCTTTATCCATTATATAATATAATAATATATATAATAATCTAAACTAACAAATATACCATTTAATTTTATTTTATTTATCCGCGATATTTAATATGGGTTTCCCTATTCCCTCCCTTTCCTCAATTTCAGATAATATTCTCATTTAATATATTGTAAAGTATATCCTGAAATCATATTGCTTAATTAACTCGGAACTATTGAAACATACTTTAATTGAATTAATTTGTTATTGTACAATAAAATATTATTATTGATTATCAAATACACAATACTTTTTATAGGTTAAGGAAATAGTATTTTGCTGCTTTACTTTTCCAATTTAATTTAGATTCTCTTTTTGATTTAAGACTAGAATTAATAGTGCACTTAATATTGACAAAGTATCGACTGCATTGAGTATTATTTTCAGGTCATAATCTAACAAGAAAAGCTGGCAGCAACTTTGCTCTTAACCTGGGAAACTTTGCCAATTCTTTCTTGTCTTGGCAACTATCCAGTGTAAGTCTCTGAGTTGGTTATTCACGCAAATCCTTTAATGCCATTTATCATAGAAGAAGGTGCGCACATCTGAAATGCATGCAAAATATAACGCGTCCTGGCTGATCTCTGGCAAAACAACATTAAATTGAAACAAATTGAACATAAAAAGCATTCAAAATAAAGCAAACACCTCGACGAAGGCAAAGGCGAAGGCAAAGGCGAAGGCGAGCAACACCAACAAGGATGCACAGGATCAGGAACAGAAACAAGGATGAGAATGAGTTGATGGTAAAGTAAACACACAGTCCAACAGGAAAAAAGGGAGTGAAAGTTGGACTGGTTGTTAAGAGGGGAAGAGAAAGGGCGACTTGTTGGATGGGTTACTTTGGTAGTTTCAAAAATAGAACACAAAATCAAGCAAAGGTACACAACAAACTAAGTGAAGATGCGGAAGAGAAAGAGAGGCAAGTTGAGGAGGGACGAGAGACGAGACACTGACAGACTGGCAGGGAAGGAAACGGAAGTATTTTCTGTTGATACTGAACTCAATTTAGACGAAATCAAGTCAAACATGGCAACAGCTACCGGGAAGGGCAAGACGAAAAGAAGAGGTTGAAACGGAGGAAAATGTTGTAGTAAATCATGTGGGAGCACAAAGGTGTATGAGGAGAAGGAGTTGGGAGATGGCAAACTGGAGGCTAGGAGCCAATGCTATGCACTTGGCGTGTGTCCAAAAGAATGCTCAAGATGGAGACGATGACGATGTGAATGTGAACGTGAATGTCGTGGAGGAGTTTCTGCCACCTATAAAGTCAGAAAAACTTGAGGCCTGATTGATGTTTGTGCTCTTAGTTGTTGTTTGCAGACAGGACAACCAATTCAGGACTCTCCGAACATGCCATTCAATTTTCGATTAAGGTTTCGTTAGCTGCCAGCAAATTGGTTTCGTTTATATTCAGTTCCATTGGAGCTCCCACTAATCAGTCGCCACAGTCCAAATATTTATGCCCAGATTCAAAGCCCAGCGAGTGTCAAGCGGACTATAATTCGAGTAGATGTTTCCAAGGAAAGTGAAAGTCAGCGCAAAGGATAAGCAAAGAATTGTGCAAGACTAGCAAATAGTGTGTTGTTTTGTTACAATTTTCGTCTTTTTATACCAAGTAGTAATTGTAGCAAATGGGGTATGACACGACAAAGGAAGTCTATCAGATTTCTAAAGAGTAATGCATTTTTATAATCTCTGAAAGTTCTTATCTTTAATTCAGAAAAAAATGTTGCTTGGATTATCTCTTATTAAACGAGTAAGATGAAAGGATATAAAGTGTTTAGGCACCCATAATATGGATACATACAAGAATATAACTTAAGGACATAACAACAGTCAGGGAAGCATACATACATACTTTCTTAGAATGTAGATAATTTTAGATACTGTATCGATCAAGTTTATAAAATGTAGTCTCTTATTTAAGGGAAATTTTCCCTCACAGAAGAATCAGACTTTATTTGGATAGGATATATAAACTAAGGGTACCTTATAGTCATTCAGTTTGCTTTACAATACAGGACGTCTTTTTTCTTGTGTTCAGTTTCCTTTTGTGAGTCACATTTAATGGGTTTAGCAATGGGATTTTTTTTTGTTTCTCTTTTTTTCGGTTTGCCTCGAACAAAACGTTTTCCTTTCGTGGGTGGGTTGGTTCAATTTCGATGGTCGGAAAATGGATACGGTCTATACAGAGTGTTTTCCGACACCAGAGCCAGAGTCAGAGTCAGAGCCAGAGCCAGGACCAGACACAGACTCAGCATGTGGTGTAAGGATTTGTGTCCTTGCCTAAACCTTCTGCTCATTCTCAATTCTTTTCAGTATGGGCTGTCGGCACTTTCACTGCCCGCTCTATTTACAGTTTAGGCCAAAACTGCGAGGAGCCGGGAATTGTGTTTGGTAAACATTTTCGACTCTGTTGTTTTTAATAAGAAAATTGGCCAAAGGCCACACACAATAACAATAGAAGCTGAAGCATTCGGAGGAACAGGAACAGGACTAAGGGCAACTCTCTGGCAGATTGCTTTTAAATTTAAGACCCGCTTCGTTTCAGTTTTTATTCCATGCTGCGGAAGTGTATATGTTTCTAGTGTGTGTGTGTGTGTGTGTGTGTGTGTGTTGATGTGTGTGTTTGTGTTTTTACTGGTGATTTATGCTTGTTTGTTTTGGGCTTGAACATGGATTTGTGGGTCAAGTCGAGCCGAGCGAGGACGAGAATTAGTTGCATGGTCCAGCACATTGATAGAGTTTCAAGTGGATAACAGATGACTCGGAAACGAATGAAATTTCGGATGCTTGCTGAATAAATAAACCCAACCATAAGCATAAGCATAACCATACTGAACTAACCCAAAACCCAATAGAATAAACAACAAAATCTAGATGACATTTGCATTATAGATAAGAAATCTTTTAATAAACTGCGATAAGATCTCAATATTTTCTTGCATGAAAAACAAATTCCCAAATCAAATGCAAATACGAATATGCATTGAATATTTTCACATTCACATTCACATTTGAATTTAAATTTAAATAAATAAAATATGAATATAAAATATGTTCAGTGAACAAGAAGAAGATGAAGAACATCAAAAGCCGACGTGCGATAAAAATCACAGTCACAATAATCACTGGGGAGCCCTGACTCAAGGGATTGTAAATGGAAGAGGAACCTCTTATCGAGACCAGACATCGCATGCAGAGAGAAGGGTAACAACAACTCAGAAGAACTTCCAAAATGCATGTGATTTGGTTTCTGTTTTTTCTTTAAGATACTCAAGATGGAGCCGATGCTGATGATGATGATGATTAAGATGATGATAAAGACGCGGACTTGACTTTGGGGCGTAATCAATTAGGGGGCTCCAAAAGGTAAACACGCAGCTGAACTGCCTGCTGACAGAGGCAACCCTGTTAAGCGTTGCCTAAACGCACTTATCGATAATCTCCGTCTGATTAATGTCGATTATTATTGTGGGTTTAACGGAAGGGGCAACAGCAGGAGCTGGTTTTAAATTAATGAGCCAACCATGTTCAATGCTTTCGTCTTTAAAACTTTCATTTGTTTATTTACTTAATTTGATAAATGATGCAATTATTGAAGTACCTTACTTACCCCCTTGACGTGTCAGAGCACAGATCGTGCGTTAATGTGGAAACTCATTATCTGGGGTTGACATTTCAGTAGGGCCTGTATTTTCATATATATAAAAAGAAATGTAAGGGTTTGTTGAATTATAAGAGATGTACCTTAACATTATTATGCATAATGATAAATGAGAAAGAGAAATCGATTGAAATAAATTTGGGGTTGAAGTACTTTGAAGCTTTCACATTAGCAGTTCCTTTTTGTTAATTAAAGATGTATTTTTAAAAACGTAATCTTCCACTCAAGAACAGTGTAAATTTATTCAGAAAACTTTGAATTATAAGAAAAAAAGTAAATGCTATAATTTCCCATTGTTATCTGAAAGTTACAAAAACTTAAATATATTTGCTATATCAAACTATAAGAGATTGTTAAAAATAATATTATAATATCAATGATTTTATATATTAATAGGATTATTTTTACAGTTATCGTGTATAAGTCTAAGTTAAAAATCTCAATCTTAATGTGGTCGATTAGAATCCTGTGCTATTATTTTAACTGAAGCAACACTTTTTTGTTAGCCAAGTCAGCTTATCATCTCAAGAAGATAAGTGGCAGTACAAAAGACCTCACTTATCTTTTCTCCGAGGCAACGGCGAGTGAAATAACCAACTAAATAAGTAAGTATACTAAGTAGAGTATATGCATCTGTCAGACATCAACGTGGAAAGTGTTGACAAAAGCAGCCGACAACATCAGATGTCAGCAGCTGTGGTCCAGGAGCAGCCACGAGATGACTTAGACATCTCACCAGGATACCAGTCCATTCCCTCCCTCCTCTACCTTCTCTTCCCCCCTTTCTTCGCCATTCTTTGGCCAAATCCAAGGTATTTGCAACGGAAATAAACTGCGCACATTGCACAAACTTTTGAGTTTTTATGGCAGCGCGGAAAATTGTCTGTGAGAACCAAGAGAAGAAAGGGGGGATGGTGGGAAGGGAGCACAACATGAAGTTTACTAAACATATTAAAAAAAGCGAGTAGAAAGAAAAAAATATACTAAGGAACTGTAAAAAAATTGGTAGCAGTGCCGCCAAGTGAAATAAAATAAATAGAGAAAAATGTATTCGCAGCATACAAAAAAAAAAAAAAAACAGATGAAGTTGTCTTTCCCCTTGGATCTACGCAGAGTCGCTTTTATGGCCACAAAAGTTTTTAGCGTTTGCAGCTGCGTCTCAACTGGAAATCACTTCCATTGTGGGCGGCCAAATGGTATGGTGTGGGGGGCGTGGCATTGGCTTATTTAGCATAAACTTGGCTGAAACTGCAACGGCAACTGCAACAACGTCAAACATGGCTAAACTAATTCCGTATGCAAACTTGGCCCCCAAAAAGCCATTGGAAATTGTGCACAGTACGAGTACGAGAACGAGACTGAGAACGAGGCCGAGAAAGAGACAGAGAAATGTTGATATGAGAGCAAAAAAGAGAAAGCAAGTACTCGAGTGGGCAACTCGATAGAAGCAGCTCTTGAGAGAACTAACTGAATTTTATGGCAAAATAATCATTGGCACTCTTGTGGCCTATTGATTAGCATGTCGCTTAGGGAACACACACTCCACACACACATACACACACACACATACACCCTTATATAGTATGTTGCCACTCGGTGGCCAGCTGTATCTGTGCCTCAGCATTGATACGAGTATCTATAGGTCTGCTTATGCTAATGTTGCAGGTGCAACGCGTTTTCGCATTTGCATGCAAATTAGTTTCAACATTCGAACCTCTCTTAGAGGTCATTCGAATCTGTTCTCGTACTGTCCAACTAAGTATCTAAGTATCTGTAAGCCTTTGTATCTATTCTGTCTGCATAAATGTGCGAGCTGCGAAATCAAAGTCAAGGTGGCAATATCATGTGGGAAATTCTTTTAAATTTAAGAATTGAATAAAATCAGAGCTTGAAAAATATTTTGCACAGATTAGGGTATTCTCTGCATTTAAATTAAATATCATTTAAGTAAGTTTGATATTGGAAGAGTTCTTTCGGTTTATTTAATGGCAGATTCTTTACAGAAACTATACTGTTTATTATTCTTATTTTATTTTATTAAAATATTAGTAGTAGTAATATTAGTAAACCATATAAATCTAAATCATATAGATTTAAATGATCAATCAATGATCGTGCTTAAGTAACTCAATTATATACAACAAGAATACATTTTAATTGAATCTTTTAGTATTAGTATAAATAAACAAATTTTGATTTATAATTTTTATTTCACTTCAAATACATTTTAAACCCAAAATCTCTTTCTATCTGCGTGAAATTATTTCAAATTCTAAATATAAATAAATTGCAAACAGCTCATGATCAAAAATGCTTATGAAAAGTAAATTTTTGTTTATTTAATCAGAATCCTTATAAAACTTCATGTTGGTTTCGAATCTATAGTTATATTATAAACTCTATAGCATAGACTCTATAGTATAAACTGTATAGTATAGACCCTATAGTATAGTGTCTTTACTATTACTTTTTACATTAGCATGTTTTACGTCCATCTCCGATGAAAATCTTTGCGTCTATGCAAATGTCTGCCCACGCAGCTTCATTTGCATTGGAAAAACCTTTTGCAGAGAAAAATCTATGCATGTCGTATTTGTATTCTTTTTGGGTAGATTTGTCGGCCTACTACGAGTTAGTGCAAACGCCTTGCAATGGTTTTTTAATCAATTTCTGTCAGTTGGCTGTCAGAGGAAATCAGGCAACTGCCTCAGTTTGCCGAGTTACCTTAACGGCCAGAGTTGCAGTCTGAATTGCAAATTATGCGCATAGATTTAAAAGATTTCTAAGGTCCACAGAGAGAGAGAGAGACATATAGAGAGAGACAGACAGAGCTGACACTGTCCGACAAAACACTATACAGTGTACAACATGAACTTGATGCCAGTTGCTGGCGCTGATTTTTAATTATGATAAGTCACAAGTGCAACACAAAATTTCATGACCCATTGACAAGGATAAATCGCAGAAGGACGAAGTTCCAGGGAGGATAGAGGAGAAACATTTCCGCCAACGCGATTAAAATCTAAAACAAATTGTTGTCAAAGTGGAAAATGTTTTTCCGTATTTGTCTGGGCCATATTGAAGAGCATTTGATGACTGCACAGCTGGAGGAAGTTTCCCCGTATGTTTCGACTGATGCCACTGACCCAATGAGTTAGTTTTTGGGTTTGTTCAACTCTCTTTTGATTGGAAACTTTAACAGAAAATGTACCAGAAAAGGGGACATGAAAGGAAAATTGCACAAAGTGTGTATTAAGTGGGATGCTGTGATGGATTGCTGGGGCAATTCTTATCAAATAACACGAATATGTAACTCGTTCTAAGGATTACAGCAATGTAATGTGGACTAAGATGTACAGTAAAGACAGACACAAAAGACATTTCAATTTTTCAGAAATTAAAACAAGCAATTCTAACTGTATACAGTTTGGAATAACATTAATTTTGAAACTAGTTCTCAATAACAAGCTAAGTTTACGTTAAGCAACTGTACGTTAGAGCTTTCAAATATTTTAGAACTATAAATATAAAGTATTAACTGTGTTAACTATATTTCTCAGCAATATTGTGTAAATTTTAGGCTCGTAGCTCTTACGATTTCGGATCCACGATGATGAGTGAATTAGTCAGGACAAAGAGTTTTATAAATATGAGTTCTATTTATTATGTTAAAAATGTCACGCTTTTGTAAATTTAATAAGCTTTTGCTATGTTTGTAAACAGCATTTATTTAATGTTTAAAATTGTTGCAATCTTTTCATATATTAAACTGTTGTTTTGTTACATTTATTTGCTATGGATGGCAGCTGCAAATAAATAAGATAACTTGTTTAAATATATTATTAGCTGCCAGCAAAATAAAGCTGATGCTAAGCTGCTGTAAATACACATAAAATTTGCATCTTCAAAAGACAATAATGAATCATTTAAGTCTGAGATCCGCCCACTGTTAGAACCACTCAGAATCTACAAAAGCGCTTAAGTAATGCCCAAAATGACGACTACCGCGAAAAGCAGCTAAGAGAGTGAGACACGAGATACTCGAACCACTCGAATGGGGCTTTCTACGGATCAGTCATGTTTGCCATTTGGTTGCGTGGGTTGTCCGCCTCAGTGGCAGCTCCTCCTTCTGCTAATCTCGTTGGGCAGCCTTAGTTTGGATGTCATGCAGCATGAGGCATACAGCATGCTGTGCGTGCATGACGCATTGCCTCGTTGGCTGTAATGGCCATAATGGCTCAAGCGATCGTGTTTGGGAGGCATCATCATCATCATCATCATCTTCTGGCCAGACCCGACCGGGCTAAACAGTTGGCCAGGCTGTAGGCTGGCTACAAGCGATTGTTGTTGCTGTTGGTGTTTTTGTATTGCGTATCGCGTTACTTATGCAAATAATTTCAGTGGAAATGAGGAGCCGAGAAATCTGTTGCTTTGCCCCCTACTCCTCTTCCCTCTCTGTCATTTCCTCCCCTTGCTTTCCAGTAATATAATTTTGTGTCTTTTTCACTTTTGTGCGGCTGTTGTTGTAATTTAATAACCAAGCAAGTCATATTTTGCCTCCTGCTGCTAACCCCGAGGCTCCACTGCAACATTGGGCTGTGGGTGTGGCAAAGGCGTGGGCTGTTGTTGTTGTTCTTCTTCTTGTTGTTGTTGTTGTTGCCCCTTTTGCCCCTGACTCTGCTGCTGTTGCTGTGGCTTTTAAAGCACTTGTGCAATAAATTAAAAAGGCGATTTCGTGTCGCCGTTGTTGTAGCTGTTCTTGTTGCTGTTGCTGTTGCTGCTGTTAGTTGTTGCTGTTGCTGTTGTTGCTGCTGCTGGTGGTGCTGCAAGTGGTGGCAGACATGCAGATTTTTGACATACTTGTTTGCATTTTGCTGCCGCTGCTGTTGCTATTGCTGCCGCTGCAGTTGTTGCTGCATCAGCATCAGCTTGTCGCATTCACAGTCGCAGTTGCTGCTTCAACCTCAAGCAGCAGCAGCAACAACATCAACATCAGCGGCAACAGCAACAGTTTTGTTGTTGTTGCTGCTGTTGGCGTCTGAAATGTGCTACGTCATTTCTGTTGTGTTGAATGTACACTGCGAAAAAATGAAAGAGATCCAATTACTTACGATCTAACAATATTAAATTTATAAGAAAGATTTAAAGTAAAAGTAAATGCACAACCTTTCAATATATATTATTCTGACAAAGAATTTTAGATATATATTTACATTTAGCAAATTAATTAAGCATTAAATATCTTTTACCTCTACCTGCTTTTTATACATGAATGTATTTAGTTCATCTTTATTTAAATAATTGGATATCAAATTCTTTACTAACTCACTTATTCTTTTATAGATGACATTGGAGATATACTTATAAAGCTGTGAATTTGGCTTCCTTGATATTTTCAGAGTTTACTTTCTGCATCGAAAAATATTCGAATGACATTTTGGAGTGTCCTGCAGATTATTATATTTAGTTAATACTGAATAAAAACACCAACAACAGAATTAATTAAAACTTAAGATTATAAGTAATTTAAAATATTACAAATATTTTTCTAAAAGAATTTACCACAACTTCACAATTAAGACATGTTCTTAAATTTTAATAACGTATATTCTCAACGCAATTTTTAAGTTATTGGTCTTAATATTAATATCTTTATCACAAAATTAAGAATTATAATACCCTTGGTATTACACTTTATTTTGGTATCTATCTTTAGTCTTTAGTCTTTGAATATAATACTATATATTACACATATATACATATTACATATACATAGATGTATCTCTATTATTTATTATCTTAATTTATAAAAATGCTTGCCATTGAAATACATAATTATTATTTATTTATTTACTATTTATTTTCTGTCTAATTAAGAACAGTCGACACCGACAAAATTTTAAAACAAAACGAAATTTAAACTAATAATCTACATATGAAATCTAAAGTCCAAATTAAATTGTACAAATTTTATTGTAATTTCTTTCAGTGCATTGAAGATGCGCCTCGCCCAGCTTCATGACATTCATGTCGTTGCTCTTGGTTTTTGGCTGAGTCGCCTCTGAATGTGGACAGATGTTTGAAGGAGAGAAGAGGAGTGGAGAGGCGAGGACAGGTCTGGTCTGGATGGGCTGGGTTCGGTTGGGTTTGGATTGGATTGGGATGGGTTTGGTTGTGTTGCTGTGTTGTGTTGTGCTTCGCTTTGGGTGTCGTTGTCAGCTCATGTCCCCAACGAGATGTTTAACATACCCGTAGAAAATTGTTTTTTAGCTGCAGCGTCAGGATTTATGTCCAGAAAGACTGACTGGACTGGCTGAATTGGTTGGACTGAGGCCCGTGGCAATGGCTATTTAGTGAATGCAGCAGCTGCCACACTATGATTTGACCCACATTTCAACGGGGGTATATCATGGGAATAGGATTTACTGATGGGGTTTATAAGCTGGCACGTAATGGTCTTTGGTTGCAAGTGGCCAGCGCTTTGTTGCAGTGGCACCTGCAACTGCAACAGCAGTCAGTCCCTGGCCTGTGGTCTCCGGTCCCTGGTCCCGCTTGTCCACTGAGAAAATGGCACCTGCGGGGTGCAAGCACTAAACTGGTCGCCTGTCACCCAGCAATAACTTGGTTGAATTTCTGCATTTACTCAGAGCCAAAACTACAACAAAAGCCAAACAACTTGGCACAAGTCACAGCAGGCCGCCGTCGGCCGTACAAATTGTCCCGGGTGACCAGAACAAGGCCAAAGATGAGGAGGAGGAGATGGAGAAGGAGGCAGCTTCCAGGGAAATGCAAAATTATGACAACTGCATTTGCAGTAAGCCAACGCAGCAACTGCCTCTCTATAGAGAGCATCCTCAGCCTGGTAGGAGGTCCTGTTCCCTATTCTCTGTCCTGTGCCTGCCTGTTGCCTGCCCCGTTTTGCAAGTGTCAAAGTTAACTCGAAATTATTGTTGGCTAAACTTTTGTGGCGCTTAGCCTCCCCCTTTCTGCATCCGGAGTGTCCCTCTTCATGCCCAGAATTTATTGTTTGTGGTGCATTCCGCACATTTCAGTTCAGACCTGGCCATATAACTGAGTGCTCGGCCTCTGCCTCGGCCTGAAGCTCAGTCTCCTTCTCGGTCTGGGTCTCGGTCTCGGCTTAATCAACTGCAATTGGTGCAATTTTGTGGCCAGCATTTTTGCAGTCTCATTCAGCTGAATTTCTTTTCCTCTCTCTTTTTTTTTCCATCATAGTTTCTCGTTTGTTGCCCCGTTGCATTGTTTTGCCTTCAATTTCAAGCCTGACTGCAGTTACATTAAAACTTTTGATTGCTGCTGCATGTTCTGCATGGGAATATGGACGAGATTAGTTCAAAAGGTCAACAGCAACATGAACTGCAGATGCCACACACAACATAATGGAAGCAATTGTCCAGCTTGCTCTTAACAAAAGATTCGATTTTAAATTTATATCAAATATTTAATTAGACTCATAATTTGTAGTTTAAAGGTAAAATGTGTGTAGAAACCAGCTATTTTTTAAGTTCTTTGAGTTATCATTGTGGATGATCAGTGAAGAGTCCTCTATCTATTTCTATCTCTTAGGTGTAAACAGAACTTTGAGGAAAAGATTAAAATCGGACTAAAAAATCTGAAAGGAAATCTACATACTTTATTCTTTTTCTGGTATGCAAATATTATTTCTTCTAGTCAGCTCAATGCGAAAAACTGTCAGGATCTAAGGAAAACACAATCCCTAACCTTTCTTCTTTACCTCAAGGCATCTCCAGAGCCCACAACTCTAGTAAAATCTATTAGGAATTTCCCATCCAATCTTGCAATACTTTTCCTCTAATACCTTTTTAGTTTAACTGCATATGAAGACTGACAATTATGTCCTCAGGCAAACTTGTGTCCTTGTTTTGCCAAGGCAAATTAAAAAGAGCAACTCTTGAAATATTAATCAATTAAACCCATACCATTTTGAATGTAGAATTTTCCGCTTTGGGATGCCACAATTTCCACACTCGCTTAACTGTCGCTTGACCTCAATTAGACCTTATCTAATCCATTTTCCACACGCTTTGCTTTGACCTAATCACCTCGACGGTGAGAGGCTTCGACTACCTGCACCATGGGTAAATATAAATATATAAAATCCAAAAGGGAGAGGGAGCAGGAGAGGAACCTTCATAAAGACAGCGTGACATTTTCCATGCAGTCATGCCCCTAAAAATGTGGCATTTGTTTTCAGAAAACTGTTCAACTCAAGGCTAATTCCAAGATGCAATCATTATGTGGGTTACACCCAGTAAAATATTATATTATTGCTGGTTTGTTGTAGGTAGTTCTGAGAGAAGAGGGAGACTTATCCTCTCCGTTTCCTAATATGTGTTAGGGCATTTGGATTTTTTAAACAGGATTAAAAGTGGAAGAATATCATTGTATTTTAGATTTGTTTAGAGTATTTCTTACGGACTTAGGATTATAAAAATGTAAAGACTTATCTAGAAGTTTATCGGAAATGTTTACTTTACACAATCCTATAACGCTTCTTAATAAGCATTTGATAACTGACTGTATGAAATACTTAACATCCAAGCGTTGCGCTTTTCTGTTAACTTTAACAATGTCAGAATAACATTTAACACCAAGAATATATATTTCAAGTGTTAATATTTCAATGGGAAATATTATACCTATTTAAACCATATTATTACTTATTATATTAACTTTATTATCACTTCCAATTAACTTTCTGACGTGAGCCTTGAACTTAAAATTGTAGTTCCCTGCTTAAACTGTAATTTATTTTAAAAATTTCCACGCCTGTTGCTGCCTCAAGAAACAATCTGTCATGAAATGAAATGGAAGAGTCGTTAAAGTCAAATGTTAAGTAAAGACGATGATCGAATCGACGCGTCGATGCAATCTGCAGACGACAAACCACTAAAACCGCTGTATAAAAATCCACAAAGTTGCATGCCACAACAAGGCAAAGTTTTAGCTGCAACTGCAACTGCAACTTCAACATCGTCTCGAACGTCAACATCGTCTGATAATAATGACGCTGCATAAATTGCGTTTTAATGTCAACAAAGAGACAAATATTATAATATCCCCAACTCGACTCTATATAGCCTGACAGCCGTGGAGTCTCTTCAACTCCCCTCCACCAAACCCCCCTCCGGCCAGATGTCAAAGTGCGAGTAAGCAAACGTGGAGAATTATTTGCGGCTGCCGAAAGATATTTCCTGCGGCTGCTTTTTCATGCCACATGCAACTTGCTGTTGTTGTAGTTGTAGTTGTAGTTATTGTTGCTGCCGCAATCTAATGGAAATTTATGTTGAAAGCATGCTCCGTCTTCGTTCATGCCATCAACTTAAAGTCCAGCAATTCCCTCCACATCTCTCACCTTCCCACCACCCAATTTTCCACATCATCTCAATGACCAGCTAGTTGACCAGGCAACAACAATTTGTAGGCATTTTCATATTGAACTGCCCCCAAATGACGACCTTATGAATTACACTAGCAAACAAATTTACTATTTTAATGGAAATAAACAAAAACTTTTGGGAATATATAAGAAATTGTTAAAGTGACGCTGTTATGAGTCTACTGTTAGTGTTAACAGTAATTTAAAATGTAAGTGAAAAGCTAACTATGTAGTTCTGAAATTGATCTAAAGAATGTGGCAAGTGGTTTAGTTAATATATTAAATATTTTTAGTATATTAATATTCAATATGAAATAATTGACAAATCTATTTAATCTAAATATATTTAAGGAGTTTTCAAGAAAAGTTTTAAACAAAAGTTTTAAAATAGTTATTAATTATTTTCAGTCTTTAGTTTATAGTGTACAGACTAGGTAGCAAATCTTGTACTTTATATAATATGCATATCTACCAGCTTCAATAAATAAGTTAATTTGGAATTTAAAAAATGTCCAAGCCTAGTTACCAATTTGCTATCCAGATTTTGTTCGTTATTAAATTAAATTAAATTCGTTACATGAAAAAAATGGAAAGAGAGACAACTTAACATGATGTGAAATTAGGCATTAAATTAAGATTATTTTATTTATATACTGATTTTAAGTACGATCGATGTTGGCTAGTGTTATTAGACGCCAATTGAGGGCGCTGCAAAGTTTTAGTTTTGAGAAATAGAAAGATAGGAGGAAAAGGGGGAATAGCAGCTGGGTTGTAATTTTGCAATTATTTGCTTGCTGCGGTCATAACTCATAGTGAACGTGGGTGCTATCACACCAGCCTTATGCCGCATGCCCCATGCCCCATTCGCGATGCCACATGCACCGCACTTCAGCACTTCATCATCCAGTTGGCCGTTTTTCCTTTCACGTTTCCAATGCTTGAACTTTGACACACATTTTGCATTGGACTCATAGTTCCTCCAGCTCTCGAAGCATGAGACTGAGCTGATAATCGCATGCCAGACTGAAATATGCTCCATGTTTGCGCCTTTGGGGCGTCGGCCCGACCCAGGTCTTGGCCAGGCCACGTGAAAGTTTTTCCATGACTCTGAAAGGTTTTTCCGCCATTTGCGATTCCAACTATTGGACAAGAGAGTGAGGACAGCAGGAAGGAAGGGAGGAGGGGAGGGGATAGGATTGGGTACCTGTACCTTACGTTAACTTATCCCTCCTCGTTGTCGTATCTGTTGCTGCTCTCCCATGGCTATCGGCGTCCTGACAAGAGCACACACATGATCAGACTACGCAGATAAGGATTATAAATCATTTCTATAATATTTTCCACACAAACCAAGATAATAAATCAACTACAAAAATGTCACTTGGCGCCAGCCAACAACCACCATAAAGACACAGAGAAACATTTTCCACTTCTTTTCAACGTTTATTTTCTGTTTTTGTTTTTTTTGTTTTTAAAAGAGATTCTTACATATGCATGACGTTGTTACCATCTAATAGATGATTAATGTAAATGCTACGGGCTCTTGATAAACGATTCGAAGGTAATTTGCATAATTCGTGTCGTTTTGTTTAAGGAAATTCAGATATGAATCGACCTTGTCAGGGCATTTTCCAATTTTCCGTTCCCACGACTTGTTGACATTTCAAGCGAGTTGGCAGCGCTCGATTTGCTAATAAAAACCAGAGGCAACTGTACAAAGCACAGCATAAAGGGTGTTAAATATTTCTAGTGGAGCTTGTAAATATTATCGATAAACGCATCGATAGCTGCACAATTGTTGCACTTGCCATAAATCACAGCTCTCAACTCACAGTTGGTCTTATCAGCTGCTCGGCTGTTTGCACTCGTATGTGCCCTACATGATGCGATAACACGAAACGATTTATAAGACATACAAAACACACTCACACACTCACACGCACACACACATGGAGTTGTAATCGCTGCCTTGAAATCTCACGTAAAAATTGCTTCATTACAGTTCGACTCGGATTCCAAAGAAGTTTTCGCCAGGCCCTCAGTCCTCAGTCCCCAGTCCTCTGTTCTCAGTCCACATCCATATAAAAAAGGTGCTGCCGGGCTGCTGCCTTTTTAATTGATTGCTCTCTGCTCTCGTCCAGTGTCTCGCATTATCACAACAAGGCAATCGCAGCCTGCACACACACAAATACACACTCGAAACACACATAGTCATATACAAACACGATAAATAACAACACGCAGCGGGCACTCGACTCGGGTCCACTACGTGCGCTGCCTGTTTAAGGTTAGGCCATAAAGGCCCATAATGAACCCTTTCTTTAGGCCGTCTTTGACTTCTTCTCATCTCTTACCTTTCCTTTCCTTACCATTGCCATTGCATTTGCCTTTGCTTTGGCTTGCCTGCCGATAAACATCGCCCAAAACCTGTGCCCATCGTTAGTCTTCTTCATGTGTTGTTCTTGTTCTGCGTCTTCGTATACCCTGTAGCTTACAAATGGATGCAAAGGGAATGACCAAATAAAACCATTAAAATTCTTAATCGATCAAAAGATCTCAGTGACTTTAGAATTTGATATATTAAATTCTAGATGTCGTACTATTTTGTTCTTTTTAAATGTGTTTTTAAAAAATTAAACTAAATCAAAAAATAGAGTGCCAAACCATTAAAATTTAGAAGATATTTATTTCATTAAACGATATCGTTTAAATTAAGTATTAAATTATTAAAAAAAAAAAACGATTAGCTAAATTATTGAATATATACATAGTACACGCTACGACTCAAAATAAAAACAGTTGGTTGAACAAAGAAAATAAAATGAATACTGATGGTACACCTTAAAAACAATAATATATTAACTGCATTACATAATAACAAATATAAATGATATAAAACTAAAATATATTATAGATTTATGCAAATTATAACCATTATCAAATAAAAAAAATATATATACAAAAATATGCGTAAAATAAATTAAAGAAATATAAAAATAACTAACACAATTAATTTAAAAGTTTCTGAGCAATCGATGAATTATTGCTGATTGTAAATAAATTTATTTAAGAACTAATTGTTGCTGACACACTACATTGTAAGTATAGGGTATTTGCTAGTCTCAACCGTCCCACAACCATTTTCTCTGTTGTTTAGATTGCCGTTTTGCTTTGCTCTCGTATTTAGTTTCGGGAGCTCCTAACGAGCTTCTACCTGTGCCTCTTGCCACAACCTGGACGCAGTTATCGATTGAGCGATTCCAATCGGAGCAATTGACCATTGACCATTGCTGAGTTGTGATTCTGATTGTGATTGTGGCTTGATCTGTGTAGCTCACAGGAAGCATGTAATTAAGTGTTTCTGTAATTTGTTTAAGCCATGTCCAAGTTCATAGTTCAGAGTTAACTATGCAACAAATTGCTTGCGGCTTTTGTTCAGTCTGCCACTAAAAACTGTCGCTGCCTGCGGCTTAGTCAGCTGTCAACAGTTGATAGTTAAGTACACCACAGATCTACAACCACATCCAGAGTCAGAGTCAACTTCAGAGTCAAAGTCGGAGTTGGATTCAGGGATAGGAATAGGTCTGGCCGCACCCAGCAGCACATGTGTTGTCATTCCCGTCGTCACTTGCATTATATTTTGACAGTTCATTTGTCACTTCTTTTGATTTGACTGCGGTCTGGATCTGGCCATGAGTATATGTTATATAGTGGGTATGGTATGGTATGGTATGGTATGGTCTGGTTTCATTTGGTATGGTTACATATGGCGACCACCATGCCACAGATGTGTGTTGAAAACTAAACCCACACAATTCAGTTGACACTCACTGGGGCGTTGCAACTTATGACTTTGAATGAGATCTCAATTGAGTTGGTTAAATAAATAATATCAGTTGAATACAAGATTACATCATCATAATTTATGGACATTTCTATAAGAATTTTTATAACTAGAGTAAAAAGTGAGCGAGTTTGTTGTATTGAATTTCCTCAATCTTTCAGTTCTGATCATCAATTTCAATTATTGTTATACAAATTTAGCATTGATGAAAAATATTATAAGAAGTTTAAGTATATTTTAATTAAACCAACGAAGATTTCTTCTCTTCATTCAGAAAAGAGTTTAATATAGTGAAGGAATCAACAAATGTCCAAATTATTTCTCGAGTTGTATCCCGTACCAGGGAATTATAGACCATAGATAATCTTGGATAATTCGTCTATTAAAATACATGTTAGCTCATCTGTATAATAAATATTTTAAACTATAAATCCAAAGTGAAAAGCTCTATTACTATTGTATAGCTTTAAAGTTATATAAACTCTTGCTTCCAGTTTAATGGAAGTTCCCATGTTGTACAGATTTTTCACCAAAGAATATGAAATATTGAAATTTATTAACAATTTCCTCTATGGAAGCTCTAATATATTCCTGAAACTTGTTGCTTATCAGCATCTTTACAATCTAAGGAGCTCAGTCAATACTTATGCAGATGTTTTAATGTGTACATGTATATGTTATTTAAATATGTATGCAGATGTAAGTATTGAAATTTATTACCCCGTAATATTTGTTTTCTCTCTTTTGTAGCATCGTCATTCGTAGCTCTTGACAATGACCCCAGTTTTGGATTTGTTAGCAAAATCACCTGCAGTGCGGGCCAAGTCAGCCAAGCGAAGGTTTCAATAATGCAGACAATATTCTGCCCTGTTCTGTGTTACCTGTTTCCCCTTTCTCTTCAGTTCCTTCCCCCTATGGTTGGCTACCTGGAGCTCAATACGTCGAACTGATTTTGAATGATGCATTTGCTTTGTTACTTTGGGGCCCTTCTGGCTTACCGAGTAAATATGCATATGAAATATTGGACTCTTGTCAGAGTTACGAGCGGGTGTAAGTTAAGTTATTGATGCTACTTCTTTTAGCCAGATGTTAAGATACAAGTAGTACCCCATTGAAAGTTTGTATGTCTTTAAAATAATTGAAAGCTGTCAAAGTATACCATTAACTATAGATCTTAAAGTTCATTTAATACTGCAGTCAATGCACAAAATACATTTCTGAGCTTCTGTACTTCTCTAAAGCAATTCCAATTGCCTTACCATTTGACCACAACAAAATGAATTTGACAGCAACTTCTGCTTCCTTTTTAAGCCAATACTCTCTTAAGAAATGCAAACAAAAAGAATATTGAGACTTCTTTGGCTTTGCTTTAAGAATTTTTCTGTTTCTTGTTTTGCTTTGTGGTCAACAGCTTTGCTGTTTGCAGTTTGGTTTAACCAAATACTCCGACAAACTTTATTTAATTAACTCTTTGTAGAACAAGTAATTTGATCTTGGCTTGAATTATTTTTAATATAAGTTTAAATATTCAAGTGTACAACTGCAAAATGGGTACATCAAATGCATTTTGAATTTAAATCATCTTAAGTTAAGAAATTTATTTGCAATTATTTTGAGAGGCTTTAGTGTAAAATTGAATTTAAGGCTGAAATACAGAGAAATGAAGGTAGTCTGACTATAAATATAGTCGATTATTTTCAGGCAAACTTAATATTAGGAAAATCGATCATTATTAATTTATAATCTGTTATCTTGGAGTTGACTTAGACAATATTTGCAAAATATTATTATTATTTAAAAACATGCATATAAATTGTTAAGATCAGTTTTAAGAATCTACACAACTTTTCCCCCTACTTAAGCTATTATTTGATCTTTTATCGATTCACTTGTCATGTTAAGAGATTATTACAAATTCAGAGGAATCTCGTAATACCATCTGTGAGAAGATAAATTTAAAGTTTAATTAATTTAAGAAGAATTCTTGTTCATTGCTCCCTTATACTGTGATTAAATGCTTAAGTTTTCAGGAAATGCAATTACAAAAGTGCATAAAAGATTAAGAATAGTCGGATTAGTGATAATTCACTTATCGATCGTATACGATATCTCACTCCCTGCCAATGTTCTTATTCACAGCAATAGCTGAAGCATAGACCCTTCGAGATGGCTCATAAAATGCATTGTTAGGGCCAAAAGCGAAAGAGAACAAGTTCATTTAATGTCCACAATAAACACAACATGTGATTTTGATTCTCAACGCGTTTTGTGGCATGGAGAGAATTATGTAAATTTGTGCGTCTAACAATGAGAAAACTGTAAACATGTCGCATAAATTTAATTAATTACAATTTCTTTATCCAATCGACCCAGTTTGAAAGGGCCTGTTTCCCTGGGCTCCATGTGCTCCATGGTAATCGTTTTATGGTCGCACAGCAGCCGCCTACAGATCTTTGAGATTAGACGATGACGACGACATATACATAGAAGAAAGGCCCCCAAATCACTTGATCACATTTCGGTTCGGTTGTCATCCAATCGAAGAGAATTATTCGATTAGATTTCGATTTTAACAACGAGCGGGACCATTTCTTATTCAAATTTGATTTAGATTTTCATTTCAAGTAAAAGCTGAACACCCCATGGATGGTTGGGTCAGTTTAGGAGGTGGAGAAGGAGGTGGAGGGTCTGGTCGCCTTTGGCAGCTCATTAAGAAAGTTGTTCCGCATTCATTTTTTATCACCGTTGTCGCCCCGTTGCCGCTGATTATCTGAACTTTTCCCCAGCTTGTCTCGTTTTTTATGGCCGGGCGTTTATTTTACCTAAATGTTTTGATAAGTTTTCCAAAAGCCCGCCTGTTGTTGGCCATGTTCTGCTTTGGTAGTTGAGATATTTATGTGGCATCGTTTGTCATTTGGTTTATGGCTTGTTTAAGCTGTACGGGTGAGCTAAAAGATCATCTTACCCCCAAGATATTGCTAGATCTTGAGTTATCTTAGATGAACTTTAGATTGCAGAGAATAATATAAAATCGGTTTGTTTTTTTAGTCTTTAACGACTCTTAAAAGCCTCATATCATCTAATGAGTATTAGATACTTTTAATCATTATCCCAACCGAAGACTGATTGCGTACTTTTAAACAACTTTTTATTAAATAATGCTCATATAAATGCAAAACCACTTCAAACTGCAATCAAATATTCATCTGTAATTCCTCTCCTCTATTGTTTTATTCTGTAAATTACAATGGATCCTCCATCCAACTTTTCTATTTATAGACAACTCTTTATATCACTTGTGGACTATTCTTCATCACTTTTATATTGTATATTTTGTATGATTTACTTAAAGTATTAACATTCCAACTGAACTACACTTGGCTCTTGCTTCAAATAATCCCTCATCAAGCGAACAAACCAGACCAAGTTTTAAATTTTGTACATATACTCTTCTTTGTATAGAGACTTCTTTTAGATTTATTTGTGATTTATAACGGATTAACCTAAAGTCTTATCAAAGAAAGATCATTCTAAGTGACGACTTAGCTCGTCTTATCAAGCTCTCCATTAAAGTTTTATATCATCTATTTATTCACAGCTACTTGTAGACAGCTCTTCTGGCAAGACACGTCTTCTACGCACATTGGGGCATATAAAACATAATTTTTTTATGGCCAACTTCCCCAACTACTTGGTAGAATGAATATACGTATATTTATGTGAGCCATAATTTCAACATTAGGGCATCATAAAAACGTCATGATTATTTTAAAACTCATTTTCGTTCATTTATTTCTTTCTCTCTGCGTTTTTTATGCACAAATTACAACAATTTCATTGAAAAGAAATGAAAAGATGGGGCAGCACAAAGAATAATATTTTATTAACACTTCGTTCCAATGAAGATCAATATTATTTTTAACCGTGGGCCAAGTGAAGCGCCAGTCAGAGGAAGTTCCTCGAAACGGGTTGAGGTTCATCTGGGCTGTTGAGTATTACCCTCGGGGGCTGCTGGCATATATCAAACAACGAGACGGAAATTAATTTCAGTTTCAGGCTCCACACTTTTCCCATTTTCCACTTCCACGCGCCTTAATTGTACAATAAAACCATCAACGGCCTGTCGATACGTTTGGAGTGCAGAGTGGGAGTTAAAGTTGGTTGAGGAGACCCAAAACTATCTGTGGTAATTTGTTTATTTTAAATTATATTTGTTGAAGTTTTTATATATTCCATTTCCATCATAAAGTTGGCTGAGTTACTCCCAACGTTTTATAAACAAATAAATCGCTCGTCGAACGCAAATTTGTTGGGTCTACCCAAAACTCTTTAGACTCTTTAGGGGTGGGCCATTAGTCGCTACAGCGCCCCCTGACGGTGATTTGCGCCATTTCTCAGTGGCTACTTTTCCACCTCTCTCTCTCTCACTCTCTCTCACTCGCTTTCTCTGATTTTCTCTTTTTGAGAATAGGTAATTACCGGTCATTAATAATATGCAGATGTGCCGTTTTCTTGCCTTACAACGAACTAAACGAAACTCAAATTTCATTTTGCTGTTTTGAACATTTTCGTTGATGTTGTGTTTATGTTTTTATGGGGCAACATTTTCGGATTCCCAAGTATTCTTCAAGTGGCAGTTAAAATTATGTAAAAAAGCAACGAAGGGAAAGAATATTTATCCCCCAACCTGCTACCCTTGACCCCAAGGGAGTTTTTTACCACAACATATATTTTTTACGATGGGAAGATTCCTGCATGGGCACTTATTACCTGAGTAGGCTCTCGGGACTAAAGAAAGAGAGAGAGAGAGAGGGATGGGGAGAAAGAGAGGATTGTACAGTCAACAACTGAGACACCATTAAAGTTGGGGTTGTGTGGTTTTCACAATTGGGGATGTACGCATAGATGAAACCTATGAAAACTCAGGCAAGGCTTTGTTGCTTGGTAACGTGCTTGCAACAGTCCATTCAATAACCATATAAAGTGGACACTATTGCCATCTGTGTCCAACAGAGTTGCAATTTTTATGGTTAACTTTGAATATTTCCTACTCACTCACTCTATCTATTTGTATCGCCCTCTCTCACTCGCTGAGTTAATGAATTGGATGTCCGCATAATAAAATAAAATTTTATTATAGCTGCAGCTGTTGCATGTTGCAACTAATGAATAAGTGTAAATTCTAATGAAAAAGCGTTAAAGCAACAGAAACAACAGTCACAACAAGAGCAAGAGAAGAAAATTGTATATAGAGATGGGAAAACAGAGAGAGAGAGAGAATGAGGAAGAGAACGCTAAAGAATGCCAACTATGGCGAAAATTCAATTAAAAATGTAAAACAACTCTAAAGCGCGAGTTGCGTGAAGCCGTCTAAAGGAGGGAAAGTGAGAGGAGGTACAGAGGGGTAGAGTGGCACAGGGAGCTAGAGAATGGGTAAAGGGGGTATGGGAAGTGGCAGCTGATGGAGCAACGCAAACGAGCAACACAACATGCAATTAGAGAAGAAGGAGGCGATGCGCCTGGACACAGTTGGCTTTGATTGCTCAATATGTCCCTCCTTCCTCCCTCTTATCCACCTCTTTTACTCCTCTTTCCACTCTGTACTGCATATTTATTGTATCGTGGCTTTAGTGCGAATAGTTGCCATTCACATAACGCCTATGAAATGGCCGGTCGTTCAGTAAAACTGACAAAGAACTTGGCTAAGCCCCAAAACAACATCTGTGGGCAGCTCTGCAGTTGCATTGTTGTGGCCCAAACACGCTCGACCAACCAAGGGATTGGGGCTGATTGGGTGGGATTAGCATTGAATGTCCATGACATAAAGTAACGTTGTAAAAAAAATCATATAGATCTGTTGTGTGTGGGCTACAGGTAAATATCATGGCTAATATAATCCACTCTTAAATATCCCAGCTGAACCTATTATATTTTAGTGAAAGGAAAGCTGAGTTAGGTAGGAAAAGTTTTAAGTACAATGTCACGTTAATTTGATAGTATAAAAATTATAAAATAGAATTGCAGTCGGTAACTAAATATTCTATTGAATAAGTTGAACTTCTGTGATCAATATTTGACGCAAGTTCAATATGTTAAATAATGTCAATTATGATACTATAAGAAACTATTTTTTCTTTATGCCAAAATACCTTTAATTAAAATTTTATAATATGCACTTTATTTTTCTATAAATTATCTATACTTAGTGATAAATATACAAACAAGTTTTTAAAAACCTTTTAATATTTGCTCACCCTATAAATTTGAGTACTGAAAAGAAGTAGAGAACTGTGTAAAATGTAATCATAACAGTCTTTTTTATAAATATCATACCTATATATATAAATTATGTATAATTTTTATTAAAAATTGGAGTGCATCCAAAGTAACATTTTCTTTGCACCCCTAAATAGATTTAAAGTCTTTATAATTTTCTTCTAAAACAAACAGAGTTTAGACAACTTAAGCTAATTAAATTTTAGCGTTGGTTAAATCCTACAGCAGCTTCTTCTTGGCTTGAATAAATCGCAGCACATTTACCCAGGGCTATCATTTATAGCAAAATAAAGAACTTTTTTCGTATCTCTGACTACCCAATCATCCCACTTATTCTCTCTCTCTCCTTCCATCATTTTGTCTTGCTCTTTGCCTTTTTAAGCAGTTTGTTACCCTCCAGTTTTAGTGGCCAAGATTTATTTGCCGAGATTTTGAAAGAGTTGTTGCCGTTTCCCAGCCGCGTGATTATCCAGTGCATTGAACGCGGCCAACCATTAATTACCAACAGCTGTTGTTGCTGCGGGGGGAAGCTAAGAGACTCCCCAAAGAGAGAGAGAGAGACTACCCCTTCCATTTATCCCTCTCCCTATCTTTATTTACTAGAAAATCGTAGCCTATTTATGAAATATTATTTCAAGTGTTAGGTGAGCATTTTTTCATATTTTCAACCAAAGGAATTTCCGTGTCATATTTTCTAGTTTTCCTCGGGGGGAAAAAAAGGGAAATTAAGGCAACTACGCGTAGGTGTAGAACGCCTCGGATTTCCATAATTGTCATGTGGATTTGGTTTGGCCATGGCGTGTTCCACCCGTTTATGGGGACAACAGTTTTTATGGTGCCAAAGACATTAAAACTGTCATAGCAGCGGGCACTTAATTTGATATTCGAGTACGGCATAATTGGAACAGACCCCAAAACACAACATATGTAGGAAATGGGTAGACAAACATCCCACAATTTAAAACAAGGGGGGTAAAAACTCGTGTTTCGACGAGTATCAATTCTGACGTGTCTGCG
Organism: Drosophila neotestacea; assembly: GCA_035044365.1. NCBI lineage: Eukaryota > Metazoa > Arthropoda > Insecta > Diptera > Drosophilidae > Drosophila > Drosophila neotestacea. Next base: position 5,934,188 of record JAWNMD010000069.1, read on the forward strand.
GTTCCATGGTTCCATCATTTCATGGGTGGCCCAAAACTCTGAGCAGGGTATTCCGTGGGAGTGGCTTTCCGTCTAAGAGGGAGGCACTAGAGGGAGAGGGATGCTCTATTTTTATACCAATGTCTGATACCTGAATAAACATTTGACATGTTTATATCTAATGTTTCTGTAAATGGGAAAAACTGTCAAGGAAACGCCTTCAAAATAACACCCAAAAATTGTCTATGTTTATTTGTGGTTGCTCTTCTTTATAATAAATTGTTTAATTTTAAATGAATTGACAGGCCTTAGCGCCTCTGACATTTAACTTTAAATTTAGATTATCTGTAACAGCAATTGACAACTGTTAATAAAAGTGTATATTTACAGCTAATAAACATATGTAAAAACTGTTAGTGAATATGATTTATATTTAATATAATTATTTTATAAATAAGAATCTTTAAAAATAATCTTTTATAATTTTGGTTAAGTAACATAAATCCAACAGTGACTAAAAAATATTTTTAATTTCTATTATTTCGTAATAATGACTATTACTTCGTAAAACACAATAACCTATTCTATGTGAAACTTTTCTTCTCTGTTGAATTTCTGTGCTTAAAGTAAGATCGATTTCCTGTTTACTATATTCCATTAAATAATAACTTTATAAGGCAACTTTCTCATGCAATTTATATATTTTTTGCATATTTGCTAAATCCTCTTTAAACGTCAGGTTCGATTAATGTTTAGTTTTTTTTTATGCAACTATCATGACTATTATATTGTTTCCTGTATTACTCAAATATCCGCTCATTTATTTCTTAGCCTGTCTAAATTTATATTTTATTAGGTTTGGTTGGGAGCTGAGAGCGATATGTCAATATGTTTCACGAGTAAAAATATAAATCTCCGTGGTAATTATAATTTTTACAGAAAGTATTTATAGTTAAATCTCATTTTCTCTAAGTTTCCTTAAGTAATTTTCAATTTTAGTCACTTTGTTTGTGAGTACGAGCGATGATTGTATATATGAGACCACAATTTGCATGTTTCTTATTGCAAAGAGTTTTCCATCTTTCAATCTTTGGCACATTCTTATCGAAATCTTTCGCATAAATCAGAATCACAATCCACACTCTGCTGGGCTGGTGTGGCATGAGCAATTGCCATGTGGCATGTATGTCCATGGGCCACAGTGGCGACTATTCCCACGCTTTTTGCACACACACACACACACAGTCTCAAAGAGAGTCATAAAGTTTGCCACCCAAATGCTACGCGAGTCGCCAACAACGAGGAGTTTGTTAAGTGGCATTGGATCAAGGGAGTGATGGAGGGAGGTAGGGAGAGGAAAAGATGGGGACACATGTCGCTGGTCATAAAGCAAACGACGCCCGACGCAATGTCCTCGCTGAGTGGAGCGCACATAAAAAAGTTCTTCTACAATATAATAAACAATTTCCTGATAAATCAACAATGGCTCTGGCAAGCAACTGCAACTGTTCCCCTACTCTTTCTCCCTCTCTTTGTCCCACTCTCTTCGCGTGACTCTCTCTTTGACTCATTGGCATGCAAAGTGATGAGTGGCAGTCGAAATTTATGGATTTTAAAATGTAAGCGAAATATTTAAAAGGCCAAATGGGAGGCGTACGTGTCTAATGTGCGAATAGGCCATGGCTCTAATGAGTCCCCAGCCCCCAGCCCCAACTTGCCACATTCCCCATGCCGCATGCCCCTTCGAGTCTTCAGCAATTCATTGGCCGATTGGTTTGCTTTGCCATGCTGGCATTGTTGCACAAATAACTCAAGTTGCAACTAATTACGACGCATTTCGTACTTTACAACTGTGGCAATAAATTTCAAGCGTGTCCCCTGACACGACGTCGCCCATGTTGCAACTCTCAGCCACTCTCTGCCACTGCCAACTTGCAACTTGCAACTGGCGACTAGTTAGGGGCTTTGCAGATTTCAGATTTTCTTCTCCCGCTTGTTGTTGATTTTTTTTTATTGTACAACATTTAACACGCCTCGTCATCATATTCGGAAGCAATGCATCATTCCGCGAGGCAGGCTCCACAGAGGCCGTGCCACGTCCGCGGCATGTGTCATGGCAACCGAGGCACTTGCCGCAAATTGGTTTGCATTTGGCTCAAGCTTCGAGGCAGCCAACTGCAACAAATGGGAGGCTGGAGGGTCGCTCAGTTCAGTTCGTTAGTTGCGTTGCATGTTGCAAATTTTGTGCATGTTGCGCCGTTTACATGACAACCCAAAAGGGCTGATGGAGGGAAAATGAGACAAGGACAGGGGACAGGGACAGGGACAGGGGGCAATGCATCAGGTAGCATGCAACTTGTAAATGAGTTTGATGCCAATGACGAAGCTGGCGACACGACAGCCAAGACAACCAAGACATCCAAGACGGAAACCTGGCCAAGATGTTCTTGTCGAGCTGACAGTGCACATATTCCTTGTAATTGGGGCTAATGCGGCATATTTCGAGCTTAGAGCACGATGGGGCCAAAACAGATACCATAATTAAATCTAAATATCATTTGCAACTCAGTGAATGGGAATGAGACTAATGTGAGAAGGAATGACATTCACACCGGAGGATGTAGATTCATTCTTTTATGATTTATGCAACCATATTATAATTTAGAGACACTCACATAAGCCACTGATTACTCTGTGAAAGTTGAGAAGTTGATATAATACGACTCCTTATAGTTCATGTAAATTTGAGAGACTAATGTGAGAAGGTTTAGCATTCATAGCAAAAAACGTAGAATTACTCTTTTATGATTTATGCAACCTTACTTTAATTAAGAGACATTTAGATAAGTTCCTGATTATACTGTGAAAGGTTAAGAAGATGTAATAATATGACTATATATTAATTTATTTGAAATTACTTATTTATAGACAATTGAGCAATCAAATTATTTCGTAAAAATTTCATTTAAATGTGAGGAAGTTATAATAATAATTCTTTGTTTTATTTTATGCTTAATTAGATATTGGAAAAATAAAAGTATTTAATAAAACAAAGTATTTAATGCTTATTTATTTGATTATTGAGTATTGAGGCTAACAAGGATAATATATCGATTATTTTAATTTTATTGCCTCCCCGACACAGCTTTAAACATAAATATCATGAATATCGTTAAATAAAAGAGTTTACAGATTGATCCTTAATAGTTTATTATAGAAAAGTCCCAACACTCGTACTTTTTATCAATTATCTGCATTTATAGCTACAGCTAAATTAATTCACTATCTATTGACGATTTGCACTTATAAAATAAACTAACATTTAATTCACGCTTTTTGGTATGAAAAGAATTTAGAGAAGTTGTTTTATATCCAATCATTAAATGGTAGGTAACAGCTTTTCAGCATCTCGTATTAGATATTTAAAAAGAAATATCCTCATAAAATAGGATCTTTTGTTGTGAAGAACTTTAGGATCTTTTATCCCGATCAGTTATTTATGAACAAGTACTGCTGTATGTACATTTATTATGTTAGTTTTACAATTTTGCACTTAAGTAAAATCAATATGCATTACGACAGGGCACTTAAACACACTACTAAACAACGTTTTTCACACTTGACCATCGGCAACAACAACTGAAAATTACAACAACTGCACTCCATCCAATTACTCATACGACTCATCGACTATCATATAACAACATGGCGACAAATTCGCGACAAATTTGATAATGAGTTGTCTGTTGTGTGTTGAATGTTGTATGTGTTGCATTTATGTCTATACATAAATTCGCTCTTAATTGTAAGTCAAACATCGCAACAACTGCCGGTCACGCACACCATTCCCCATTCCCCAGACCCCTAGACAACCCTAGTCTCCTGGATATACTATATAGACCCCAAACCCAGACCTAGACTTGTTCCCGTTGTGTTGTTGTTCTTGCAACGTTGTTGCATACAAATCGCAGCGGTAACTGCCTGCCACGCCGACCTATCGCCTAATCAGGCAAACACATGTGCGCTCCATAATTACATTGGACCTGAATACGTGACCGCCACTGAAACCCGAAATTAAGAGCACTGCAACACCACTGACAACAACAGCAACAGCAACAACAACACTAGCAACTATAACACTAATAATAACAGCAACAACAACAACAAGAGCAACAACAAAATAAAATGCAGCGCATTACTTTGGTCCAAAATAGGCTACTCTGAAATGCAGTGAAAACGACATCGTGGGGCATGCAACGGCAAAAGGTGTTGCATAGTTGAATAGACGCGTGTCCCTTTGTTCTAGGGATGGGCAAACGAAACTTGCAGCTCAACTTGCCATTGATACAAAAAGTTTGAAACCTGAATAATACCTACAAATCACCAACAAACAAAAGAGAGAGTGAGTATAAAAGAATTCTAAAGAAGAGAAAATAAACGTTCTTTAAAGTTTACATTGAATGAAATTTAAAGAAATCGCTTTTACAAGCATTTATACGATCTTTAAACAAATGTTAAAAAGTAATGTTAAGCAAATGTTAACAAAATGTTAAAACAATGCTAAAGGATAAAGGATTAAAATATATATTGCTCGCAAGGAAAAGTAGATAAATTAAGGTTAAAATTAGAATTCAAATAAAGACTATTAAAATTACTATCAATCCCACTCCAGATATTTTACTGATGCTTTAGATACATTTATGATTTATGAGACAATAAAAAATGATCAATTGTCTGGTTTGTTCTAGTCACTCTTTTCTATTTTAAAGGATTTAATAATATTTATTTCACCACCAATATTTTTCAGAACAATTTAACGATTTTTTATATTTTGGTATCGATTTTTCCAATTTAAAATTAGAAATGGTAAAGAAAATTCACTTCCGAAAATCTTGCCATTTGTTAACCTTTTTGCCATATTCAACTTTTTAGGAAGTTAATCAGACACTTAATAGGTAATAAGTATAAAAGGTAAAAAAATATTCTCAAATGACAAAATAACAAATTCGAAACTTAAGTAATCACATTCAAATATCGGATATAACATATTTAATTTCAAAACTAAAGACTTCTATCAATTCCTGAATTAGCATATAAGGTATGTATTTGTAAATGTGAAATATGGAAAATATATTTAAGTAAGAACGAAATATTTGTATCATTTTTTAACATTATTCATTTACATATGAACAATTTCCAATGAAACTTAACTCGGCATTCATTCACAAAATATGAATATTATGAACAATTCTTTTCAGATTATTGTTATTTCTTTGGTCTTGATGACAATTGTGCGTAATTCATTAAGATACATTCTGCAGTCGCAATTACATTAATCCCTTTGTTTGCAAAATCACATTTTTCAGAATTTCCCCATCCCTGGTGAGCAACGCACTCATCACGTGCAGCAACAGCAACAGCAACAGCAACTACAACGGCAGCAACTACTACAACAGCAGCAGCAACATCATCAGCAACAACAATGTCAACAATTGTAACAACAACCGCACAATCAGTTGGCACCCGTCTATCCCCTTCTATCCCCTCTCTTCCTGGTAGCACTTCCTATAATTCGACTGCGTAAAAATCAGTCTCAAGGGGGGAGGAGGAAATCGGGAAAACTCGGGTCGTCGAGGCTATTGAAGTTTTATTGGGCAACGGCGGCAACCGTTGCTGCCATTGTCGCCGAGTTTCCGTTTGACATTTTGTTAACAATTTCGACCACAATGCGTTTTCATTGCATCACAAATGATAGAAGGAGGATGGAGTTGGGAAGAGGAAGAGTGAGGGGGAGTGGAAGCGGGAGGTCTAGGTCGGGGAATGCGTGTGAATGTGAATGTGGATGTGAATGAATGCATGAATGAGCTCGACGCTGCAACGGGACATACATATTGAAAGGGGCAGTCAAAGGGGCAGCAACAGAAAGAGGTAGGGTTTGGATGATATGAGGGGAAAGTGGTAAGGGGTAAGGGAAGAGGGGGTAAAGTTATTGCCCGAGTGAAATCAAACGACAAATGTCACGAAGCTAATGAATTGAAACGTGCCAAAGATTTGTTCGCATGTGACTGCAACTGCCACTCTCCAAATGATTCTGATGATAATGATGATGTGGAAGGTAATGATAATGTGGCAACAATGTGGGCGGTTATAGAGTGTGCATGGAGTAATCAGGGGATAGCATGTAGGTGTTGCAACTGCAAGTGTTGTGTTGATTAGAAGAGTGAAAAGTTGTTTAATCACGGTCCATAAAACAGCTGGAAACAAGTACAGCAAACTTGACTCAGCGATACCCTAGTAATCAATGGACTTATATATATAAATATATTAATTAATAGATTTATTCAACCTTAACTTAAAACAAGTGACAAAAAGTTAATTATGCAACTTATATTAATCATTATAAAACAATAATTTATATATCAACTTAAATTAAATATCATTTAAGCCGAAAATTTTATGAAATAAAAATTAGAATTAATTTTAAAAACTTTTATTATATGTAGCTGAAATTAAAACCCAGAAAATCTTAATCAGATCAATAAACAATTACTTAAATGATTTCCTCTATTCAAAAATTACACATAATTACTCTTGGAAAATAACTGTTAATAAAAACCTGCTTTTAATAACTATATAATTAAACTTGGATTTACATTAAATTTGTTTTTGTATAAGTTATTGATTTATTGATTGGATAATAAAAGAAACGTGTCGGTGTTGAAAATTTATTTTCCTGACAGCCAGTAATAACTAAAGTAATATTCATATGCTTAGAAATAAATGTAATTTGAAGTATTTCAAAAAATTCTCATGATATACTTATTGACTTTAAAGATGATAATTTCTTAATCGATTGGAAATCTAACATTTTCAATATGCAGGAAACCTTGTACATACATCTACCTATGAATAGGGAGCATAAAAACTCATTAACATGTAAAAAGTCGGCGTATAGAAAGAGAAATGCAAAAGTCAAAGGCCAAAAGGCAGTGTGTAGAGGGGACAAAGTAAGAGAGGTATTCCCACCAATATATTGCAAAAAAAGGGGGGGAGGGGCAGAGTGGAGAGGGGATGAGTCCAAACGTGGAAGCCGCGAAAGTGGCCCTGGCTAAATAAATATTAAACGCAACGAAGAAGTGTTAAAATATTCACTAACTTTGTAACTCTTTTTAACGAGGAATCCGTAGTGGGTGGTGGGGATGGTGGAAAGTAGGGTATGAAGGGGAAAAAGGATAGGCGGTTAGGCGGCATGGGCGTGGCAACTAAAATAAACACATTTAAAGCGAAACTTTATGCAGAGCCAAACTCATTTGCATGTTAAATATTTTACCAGCGGCAGTCAGGAGATGGAGTTGAGGGGTTATCGAGCCGTAGGAGGGGGTAACAGAGGAAGACAGATTTTAAGGAGGTAAGGGGTAGGGGAAGAGGGGTTTTTCCCTTCTATCGTAGCTGTCTTGGAACTTCACACTTTAAAGCTCAACGAGAAAAGCTGAAGAAGAAAAAAACAGAGGAAACGACAAAGCGTTTGCGAAAATTTTAATTAAAATTTTCGCCCAAGACGAGAGCGCGTAGTGCGTAAAAAGTGGGCGTGGCAGCGGGTGGCCGATGGGCGTGTTGGGAAATTTCAATTAAATGCGCACATGCCAAAAACGGAGGCAGCCAACAAACAACAACAACGAACAACGCAGCGACAACAACCGAAAAACCAAAACCAAAACAACAACAACAAATTGAGCGCAGAAACTGGGGAAAAGGATTCCAGGATACCGAACATCGAGTTTGTGGTAAACGATATAGATAAACACTTCAAATGACTAAAGGATTTGGCTTTTAAGCTGCTCTGTGGGCGTGGCCAGAGGGGCGTGACATGAAATGGAAATTAAGCAAAGCTTTAAAAATCCAACGAAAGTCGAACTAGAAAATACGAAGAGGGAGACTTGAAAGATAGGAAAACCAGCTAAAGCCAAGGCTGCAGTCTCGCAGAGAGGGGACTTTGGAGTATATGAGGGGACTGTCTGCATGTTGCATGCAACAAACAACAACAGCAACAACAACTGTCGTGGGTTGTTTAGCGGTTGGTTTGGGGTTGAAGCTGGGATATGGCGACCTTACAAACTGGCAACTGGCAGCCACTTGACAATGCTCAAGTGTTCCGCTGGCATGTTTAAGATTAAAGCATTGCGCCTTGCAACAAAAGTTGCACTGACAATGGGCGGCGAGGCATGCGACACGACTCACGGGCACGGACTCACAAGAGTGGCAAGGATCTACAATGGAAAGTGCTTCAAGTATTCAAGCTAAAGAATGGCAACGGAATTGCAATGGCATTTTCGAGTGCGAAGTAGGTGGCATGGCACTGCATTGTGCACACTGATGGGTGCCACAATTTGTGGCAGGAATGAGGAAACAGAGACCAGATACGTCGTCGTGGTATGCGTGTCCTTGTCCTTGCTCAACCAGCTGGCAGCGCCTGATGTCACTCACTTTGAAGATTTGCTCTCGGATAAACAGAAATCCGAAAGGTTGCCACACGGCTTCCAACTTATAGCCCTGAATGTAGACACTCAAGAGATATGCTTAGCCTTTTTGTATTCAGGCAGATTTAGTTATCTCATTAAAGAGAAATAAGTTGTGTTCTTAAACTAAATCTTGATTTGACTAACTCTTGGTTCCTTTGTGTAATTACAATTCCTAGAAGCTAATTAAATTTATTTTACAGCTGCCTTTTAATATTGTTGTTGGGCAAACTTTCTACCGTGTTGTTAGATATACTTTATTGCAAGTTTTAATCCGATTTGTTGTCAAGTTAATAACAGACTGAAAATACTTAATGAATTGGTTAAATATTGCAGACCACAGTTAAACTCTATTAAATTATCTTTAATCCGTATTTTTAAATAATTCCATTTTTGCCACTTTCAAAAATTGATTTCTCTTATCCAAAAAGATGTCTATTAAACTCTCTTTCAAAATGACAAAGAAATCTTCGTTTAAACTTAATCTAAGAATGGACTTTTTGTTTTCATAGCTTAAAACTAGGAATCACTGTCTCCATCAAGCTGTCAATTCATTTTCCCGCACAGATTTTAAGCATAAATTAAGTGATATAGCCAAAAACAACCATCTACTTTTCGACAGAATAATTTAAATTGTTTTTGCACATATTAAAAATTGATTAATAGATGTTTTCTTGACACAGGCGCAGCAACAACAACATCTTTAGTTGCATGCCACAGTGATTGCCACGCCAATCTTAACCACAGAACTAGGCGCCAACATTTCGCTTAGCTAAGGCCAAAAAAGTTTTTGCATTAGCAGCTGGTTGCATGCAACTTGGCTAACTCAGCAGTGTCTGCAGCAGACTCTTACCTCATCGCCACTCTCTCTCTCTCTCTCTCTCTCTTTCCTTGCAACTTTAGTGCCTGGCAACTGATGGCAACTGGTGTCTGTAGCATAATTGATTCGCCAGCCAGTGCCCAGTGTGTGTGTGTTTGTGTGTGCTTGTGTGTGTGTTGCCACTAAACGTTTTGCTGACAAGCAGTCACTGCATCTGTCCCTGTCTTCAGCTTTTCAACTCCAACTTGCAACGTGCAACGTGCAACGGGAAGTGCAACTGCGACTCGTGAGTTGTTGGCAACTTTGCCTCATTGCCTCGTGTTCTGTGTTAGTCAATGAGTGAGTTTTCTTTAGCAACAAATTTACGAAATGAAAATGCAACATCATTTATCAACATCAAAAGGCAAACGGCAGCACATTGGCCACATCAAGTGGATGCCACATGCCTCTGTTGGATGCCAGTTGGACGCTTGTGAAGTGGCTAAAGTTCAACTTGCATAATGGAGTAGAAGGTGCTGTGTAAAAAGTTGTTGCAACTCCTGCAACACTTGGATGCCACACCTTCCTTTCGTTGCAGCCACAAGTCGAACTCATTAGAAGCCCAGCCAAGTCAGCTGAGATTTGCATGCACTTCATTAGCCACAGTACTCAACGCCTCCACAATGGCAACAAGCTCTTGGCCAAGTCCAAGTCCAGTTTAGGGGCAGTCGCCACATCAATGGCAAAATTGTCTTGGCCTTCTGTTTGGCTTTTTGTCTCGTTGGGGGTAAGTCAACATGGCTAACACTCGGAGGCTGGAGGAAATAAATTACAGACGACTTTGTCATGTTGTCTCCAACTGAAAAACGAAAAGTATGTCCGCCCACTTCATCGCATCGCACATTTTGGCTAAATAATTGCAATTTTTATCAGAGAGCACAATAAATGCCAGGCGAGCAGTCACTTAGGACTGCCTCCCATCCTCCAATTGCCATCACCCATCCCAAATTATACACTCGCAGAAAGATCTTAGGCAGATAGTTAAGTTTACAAAGTAAGTTAACTTGTCTCTAAAGTAAATTTATTTAAATTCAACTTTTAAATATAATGCAAATTAATATACTTTTTATGATATTATTTGAAGCTTCAGATAACAGATAAAACTATCTATTTGAGTTTTAAAAGTTTAATATTATTTATATAATATTATCTTCCTTTTTCTATTTAATTTTATTTTAAAATTTATTGAAATTAAATTAAAAGTCAAAATAATTATTAATATATTTATTAAATTAATTTTAATTATTTTAAAATAAAAGTATATAATTAAAACTATCTTAGACCATATTTTCCAATATTTTTTTAATTCTTAAATGTTGACATTATATAAAAGGTTAATTCGAGAAGAAACTTTAAACTTGTTGCAAATTATAGATAAGCCATAACAATTCTTAATCAGGACGACAGTTTTAAGTATACTGACGATTAGTAAAGGAAAATCTCTGAGTTTGGGAGATATGGGGTTAAAGCCGGTTACAGATAAGTATTTTTAATGAAATGCTGTTAGTATTTCGTGTAGAGGTGGGACATATTGTATCACGAGATTGAGACGTATACAATACTCTCAATTGATTGGCTTAAAACTTATTTCTTCTAAGAAAAAGTTGAACAAAAGAATGGCCTATAATATTATATTTTAATCACTTCAGATCAACTGAAAGTATATGAAAATGTTTGTCTTAATTCTATTTGTTTCTTATTATTATTTATGGTCAATTCCTTATGTTTTCTTAAATTATATTGAATTTTTAGTTTTAGTTTAAAGTAGCTAAAAGCTTTACATTTTTAACGTTGACTGTGAACTCTGGTCTTGCCTTTCTCTTAGTTTCACAGACTTGTTAAAAATAGAGAAGTCCAAGCATCATCATCATCATTTTGTTGAGTGTATGAAATCTGTCCAGCTGGTTATTATCCTCATAGCCATCGATGATGTTGTCGGCGAAAGTTGTCGTTGTGGTTTAGTGTTTTATTTGCAACAATCAAGAAATATCTTGAGTGCGACTGTGGACTCTGTGGCGACTCTGGTGACTGCGGAGAGTGCCACTCATTTGGCCTGGGGCATTTAATTGGATTTCTGCCCAAATTGCGTTTATTATTGTGGTCTTTATGAGGTGTGAAGGGGCCAATCATGAGGCGAATGTTGCCCCATTTGGGGATTTTGTTTCTCCTGCTCTCAACCAGAGACTGACCAGAGAGTAATTAAGTTTTTGGATGCTTGATATCCATGCATAGTGAGTGTGGTTTCAGTGGTTTAGCGTTGCGAATAATGCGATGGCTTAAAGCCACTTTCCAAATTGGCATCCTTAAAGTTAGACATTCGTATACGTAATTCTAAAGGTAAACTGTCAGTTCATCACTTTGACAACCGAAAAATTTCATGTCAATTGCAGGACATAAATCACAAGCTAAGAAATGTAAATGTAAAACGCTTTGAGAAGCATCGAGGCATGCTCTCCATTTACCCCACATGTTTATCTATGGGGTTAAAAGAAGAAACAAGGGGTGGAAAAGAGAGAGAGAGGACGGAAATCTAAAGTGAGACGACTTGAATTCAGCAAATGGTGACAATTTGTGAAAAAGTGTGAAAGAAGATGTAGAGAGCAGAAGCTTCAATGGAAACTGCGTTGCATGGCAAATACTTTCATGTTCATGCCACATACATGACATTTTCCCCTCCAACTGTTGCAACAGCCCTCCTCTTCCTCACTTTTATTTGCCTGACCCACTTGGTGGAGCCAACGACTTGATTACAGTTTTCTATACATTGCAACTTGAATGGCGTTTTGATAGCCTCTAATGCAGCTATCTTGCAACGCGATGCAGTCCACTTAATGCCACATGCCCCACTCCCCTTTGGCCCCTCTCGATCCCTCTGTTTAAACAGCCTGCAGGCACTTTCACTGCCAGCTTGAATTACATTTCACTTATCTTTGGCTACAAATCCTCTCCAGTCATGCAAATCTGTACAGTTCTCTTGGTCCTTGAAGCAGCTTGAACAGCTGGTGGACTCGGATTTCCCCCTCTTCACCCCTTCAAGTACCCTTCCTTTCTTCATGTACTCGCACTTGAAATATATTTGTATATTTTTGCATTTTCTCTCGACGTTGTTTCTGATTCTGTTTCATGACAAAGTGTCAGAGCAAACTGTCCAGATCCGTTGCCATACAGCTGTCATTTCTCTGGCATATCTCTGAGTTATATATTAAAAACTGCCGACTCTTTTGGTAGCACTTGGAATTTATAGCCCTGTGATTATTGCTTCACTTGTCTCCAGATATATTTCTCTCTCTCTCTCTTGGTCTGGCTGCACATAAATTCTAAAACCTTCTCGTGTGGGAGGCTGAAAAGCATTAGACTTGTTTAAATTTAAGTACAATTTCCGGTCTTTCTACACTTAACTTTTACTCAATCTCTCTCTCTCTCTCTCTCTCTCTCTCTCTCGCTGTATCATTTTCTATCCTGCCTTAGATACACTTACCACGTGGCCGTGCATTCATCCAATTAAGCGCTTAATTGTCTGACAAGCAAATTGCTTTGTCAATATTTTCATCAAGTCATCTCGTTCCTTTCTATAGTATGTACTGCTTTCTCTACCTCTCCTTCTCTGTTTCTCCCTCTCCTTCTCTATAGACAAACGCACTTACTCCTACTTCTGACAGTTTCAAGTAGCGGACTTTATTACCCAACCCTCCCGTGCTGTCCTTCCCTGTCTGTCATGAGGTAACCATCAAATAGGCTTTCAACTTTGACCACAAGTATTGCTTTTGTTGTTGTTATGTTATAGCTCTTGTTGTTGCCTTGCCTAAAATGCTTCCTTTTTTTTTTTGGGGCGTGCCTCGTGTCACTTATAAACTTCACTTTAAGTTGTCAATATTTATAAATGTTTACACGCCCCAAAACAGAGGCCTTAGGCGAGGGATGAAGGCCCATTGAACCTTTCCTAGATACTTTCTCTGCTTTCTATCATCCGCTAACAGAAGCTGCTGTCTGGCAACTAATCTGGCTATCTGTCCTTAAATATATATGGGTTGTCTAGGACGAGTGATTAAACGAGTTTAGAACTGAGATAATTGGAATTAAGCTCGCAATCTTTTTAATCGATTAATTCGTTTAGTTCAGGTTTTTTACTCAAAATAATTTTGTCAGTGTAAGGAAGAGTCTTTAGTCATTTTTGAACTGTCTGTTTTGGCAACCAAGTACAACAATCGAATATTAAATATTAGACTTGTTTTATTATTTTATTAAGTGAACTTATAGAAAATAGCTGACAGATAACAGCATCAATACTCAGCCTTTGCAAGTAAATGTTATCGCTGTTTTAAATCAATAAAGCTCTTTATTTGATAAGTTTAAAAATGTATTGGTTATGATGAGAATTAATACCCAAAAGTTATGAATTGCACAAGTTTCACCATAGTTGGTTATGCGACTCGTGCAGCAATTTACCGATTTATTTGCTTACTAATAATTTTTATGTTTCCACCATTAAACACATTGAAGAATACCCAAAATGTCATGTAGTCCCATTAGCTGAGTTCCTTAAGTGCCATCAAGTTTCTTATAGATTTCCTTAGGTGGATAAAAGGTGAATCTTCCCTTCGATTTACATACCTGATATGCAATGATTTGATATAATAAATTTCGGGTTGTCATCTATGCCAAGTCCTTGTAACTCTTTTTCTTTATGTTTGAAACCCTTCAAAACAACCCATTTTTTTTTTTGAATTACAAAAGAGACCATAAACGGCAACATTTCACTTCCTTTAAACCCGGTTCAATAGCCGTAAAAACCGAACATAATTTCCCGGACTCAATGATGATTTTATGCAAATCGTAATCAAGACAGCAAAAGGCGCACATATGCCTGGCAATTCGGTTCAATAAAAGGCAACAAAATGCCTCTTGATAAGTGTTAAAATTTACAATTCCAATTTTTACAACAGTTGTGCTGAGTCTTTAAACTGTCCCCTCCTACCACGCCCCGCCTCATAAATAGGGCTTAACAATGATATGAAAAAATTGTGTTGGCTTACAAAATGCCACGTTAAATACTCGTAGAGGCTGAGGTTCAACAAAGGGTATTGCGATTCAATTGAAAATATCTCGGAAAAAAAGGGGTTGGGCTCGGGAAAAGCCCATGGTTGTAGCACAGCTGTTGAACTATTATATAAGAAGTTTCCGAACATATTTCTCAATTGTCTGAGCTGTTGCTTTTGACGCCTGGCAATCAAATTAAAAATTTAGAGAAATTTTTCTAGGCATACGAGAATGGGAGGGGGGTCAGGGATCAAGGGGACTTAAGATAGTCGAGTTGATTGCGAGCATTGTTAAGAGTCGAAGGGGTTGTTGTGGTGGAACTCTAATGAAGTCATTAAGGGTAGCTGAAAGTCATCAACTCTCTTTCCCATTCTCCATCTCTCTCTCTCTCCCTTCATATGTAGAATGTAGAGATGCAGATAGCGGATGTGTGTGTCTCTGAGTGTGGTTAACTTTGAGCAACTGCGGTAACTGAGGACCATAAATGTTGTTGCTGTCGCCGGCAAATGAATAAATTATCAACTATGTGAAGGTACTTACCGAGTAGAATGAGTGCGAATGAGTGTATTCGTACTAGTTGCTCTGGCTCTACTTTGAGTCTACTCACAATTTGGTTGGGGTGTAGTAATTGCAGCGCCATGTCGTCTAGGCCATTAGAACCTGGTACTAATGGGTCTCTAGCTACCCCCAAGCTCAAAAAAGGAAGTTGTTGTACCCCCTCCACACACACACACAAAAAGCCGCAGCCCACATTGGGGCATAAAAAAGGCATTTGTAAGACATGAAAGGCACTCAGTCAATGGACGGGCAGGTGGCTTTTAAAGGAGCAACTGGGGTCGGATCTAAGCTGGGCACACTGAGATGAGAGTAAAGAAAAAGAGGAAAAGAAGGAAGACAAATCAATGCAGGTGTCACAAATGTCAGACGACAGCTTTGGACCCCGCCCCGTCGAGGATATTAATGTCGCTGACTGAATTGATGATGACGATTGTTGTTGTGTCTTGCAAAAGGACGCAACGGGTGGGAGTTGTAGGTTGCAAGGGAGGTAAATGGTGTCGGGAACATGGTCTTAAGCCGATTTGCCATCTTATCACAGGCCAAGGCGCACGGCAAAGCGATTCCGATTCTGATTCCAATCTCTGCCTCAAGCGCCTCCATCAGCTTTCATAATGTGCTTTTCCTTGCCATCTCCTGACTGACTCTCTGACTCTCTGACTGCCTGCCGATTGACAGGCATAATAAATCATGTGTTATAGTATTAATCAAGTTGAAGCCTTCTTGTTGCTCCTTTGCTTCTTTGTAAATGTTGCATGTACCTCGTCTTGTAGTTGTTGTTGCGGTAATCTTATGACATTTATTACAGTTACCGTTACCGTTACCTCTGTCTGCCTTCACTTTAAACTGACTTTAAGTTGACTTAAACTTCAAGTGTCCTCTAATTACGACCTCTTTTTACATACCTTGTAACGATTAGGAATAGGAAGAGCTATAATTTCCTACAATATATTTCAAAGTGATATAGGAGGTAATCTTAGAAAGTCTTCTTACGATAATATACTTATAACAAATGAATTTTGTGATTTCTTAGCTTATTCATCCAATTTATTAGTAAGAATAATGCATTTAAACTTTCTTCAGTTATGGAAAACTAAGCTAAACTAAACTTGAGAGCTTCAAGATAATGTCTAATGAATATAAATGGACATATAGACTGAGTAATAATGATTTATAATTTTAGTTATGATCATTCTACGAGTAAACTTGTCAACTAAAGTCAATCGTCAAGTAATAGTATCTATTAAAATTATTTTCGTATACAGGGTATCTCTCAGTCCTATAATGCAACCTGATACTTACTCCGTCTTATTTCTCATTTTCCTCCTGTTTGAGTCCTACAATTGCTTTGAATTGTTTCTCTAATTGCCATTTGTTGCTCCGCCTTCTCGAGGTCAGCTTTCATTTCTCCTTTCATCTCCCTCTTTTCTCTTTCTCACACCTCAACTGTCTGGACGGCACATTAAGAACTTGTAAAGTTAAATTAAGTGTTTCGTCTACTATGCAAAAAATTAAAAGGAAACCGAATCGTGTGTGGCTAGAAAAGTTTTACTAACTACTTATTAAGAGAAAGTGTACTGTGTATTGGAGAAAAGATTTTTATAGGAGTAAAACAGTCTGTGAGTGTTAGGAAAATAACTTGATTTGGTTATCAGCTAACAATAAAACTTGTATTATGAGGGTTCTTAAATCTTTGATATGATTCAACCCATTAACTTGTAGTAATAGGATGGTAATTGCTATGGATATTATTAATGGTGTGATCTTTATTCTAAATAAAATTATAAGTTAGAAAATGAAATGAATAATTATAATATAAGCTTCATTAATGTTTCAATTTTGACACTTTCCCAATTATAGTCACGTTAATAATTGATAATATCAAGAGGAACTAATACCGAAGGTATTATACCAGTAATGTAACAATTTCTCTGTAAGCCCTCGCTAATTGCCGTCTCACGATTCTCCCACGCTTTGTCAACTATAATTCAATGTGCGAGTAGCTTATTATATAATTTGCAGACTGTAAAATGTAATGCAATTAAAGGATTAACTGGGAATGCCATTAGGCTTTATTGACATCAACATGGCGACGGCAACAGCTTCACAAAAATGTTAAATAATTCACACTACCAATTTTAGGTTGGAAAAAGGACAACCTGCCAGGAAAACTGCTAGATTCTATTTTCCTATCATACTTTTCTGTTGCCAAGTTGCACTTCAATTCCAACAATTGATACACTTCCAATTATTTAAATGACAGGCAACAAATCTTAAGTGCTTACACAAATTTGCCGAAATGGGACAACAGAAGACACAACCATAAAAAGGGGGAGAAACTGAAACTATCTCAGACTTAATGTAATTGCTGCCCCTTTTGATGCCTTCCCCGCTTCTTTCAGGAGGAAGTTTCCTGGGTATGAAAGACCCAGCAGGACCACAAGCCGAAACGAACCTCTTTCCGGGTACTTGGGGGCGGTCAAATGGTGCTATTTAAATAAAATAACGTTGACTTTACCAACTTTATATATATATTTTTTCCTACAACTAAAATAAATTTCTTTGCATTTTATTTTGCTGCAAGCAAATTTGATTTGATTTTTAGGCCCTTGCCTCGTTTCCTCTTTTCAAGCAACTTATTTCTTCAGCTGATATCGGCAAAAGTCGCAAATCAAATAAAGTAAATTGAATAAAGACAAACGACACGCCCCCATCTCTATCTCTGCTAGTTTGAAAGTGGGCGTGGCAGTGTCGTCATGAAATTAGTTGCTAGTTCACTTTGTCCTCTTGTAAATGCGACTAAAGAAATCGAAATCAAAATGTTCGCATAAAAGAATTATCTCTGCTTAAGTTGGATTATCTTTGGTCATAGTATCCAATTGGCAATTGAATGGAAAGATTCGATAGATTCGATTTGTCAACCATACAATTTATTTGCCCAGCCTTAGCCTCATCATTCTATTTGAAGAGTTCTCTTATACTCATTCCCCTGTCAAATGACTCCCACTTGAGAACTTGTCCAAATTCCCTCCATGTGTGTGTGTTTGATTTTATTTGATTTTATTTTTTATCAAATTTTATTCGATTTGCTTGGGCTTAAGCCAAAATTTATGAGACGGAAACATATGTTTTGAAAGTTAAGGGTTAGCCTAATATGAGAGGATAGAAATGGTAAAATCCGGCATTGCTCGAGTCCCAGATTTGAATCATATTTGACAAAGAGATATCGGAAAATTAAATGTATTAAAATGATTTCCCTTTAATCGTGTCATTTGAAAGAACTGTGACAGTAAATGAAAGATAGCTTGTTATTAATTCAGCTCTAAGTTTATTCACATAACCTTATAAATTCTTAATTATCAATTGTAAAGCGCTCACTCTTAATTAGCAGATTTACCGCCCTTTTGGGTACCCCTTTCTACTTCACGTAGAACGGACATCAAGAGTTCAACTTCACGCTTTATAAAATCAAGAGACTTTTCCACCTCGCGTCGACCGTAGCTGGCATTCATTTCTAATTGAAGAAAGGTTACTTTTAAGAACTGAATATAAAATCAGGGAACAAAACCGAACCGATATTAACCGTTTAATATAAAGTGAAATATTCGTTTTAGAACGTATCGAAACTGATGTGTTTCAGTTTGATACCCTGTTTAAAAGGAAGCAAAACTGTTTGAACTCACCGCGACGTTTGCACAACATACGATAGAGAATTTGAATGCCATCGAGAGCACGATCCTTGTCTAGTTCATTATTGCTTATTGTGTCCTTGCAAAGAGATAAAGTTTTCTCCCATTTAAGGCCAAGGGCACGTGCTTGATTGTAAGAGCGCTCCAGCTTCGCCAAATCATTCTTCAGACCTAATACAGTGAGAGCTGCCTCGCTTGTGATGTTTACCATACGTTGACGCATTTCCTCGATTTCCAGTAGCTTTTTGTTCTTGAGATCATTGATCTCCACCTGAGCGAGCACTATGAAAATAGTTAGTGAATAAATAGTTAGTTAAGAGCTGATAGTACTGTAAACTCACTTAGTGCATCGCAGCGATCCATGCAATCCTTGGGAGACACAAATATGTCCGAGATCTTGACGACATCGTCTAGGACTCTCTCATAAGGCTCAAACTGGGATACTGTTCCCTTGAGATCATCTCGAAAGGTATTTAAAACGCTAATGGATCTCTTGAATTCATCAATTCCTTTGGTCAGCTCATCATGGAGTCCTTCCTCCTCCCGAATGATCTTCTCAGCAGTACGCTTCTTATCCGCACAGTCCTTAATGAAGCTATTCACCTCGATGAAACGCTTCCGCAGACGCTCCTGCATCCGATACATCTGGGCTATACGTTGATGATTCAGTTCTGATTGGCGTTGTGCCTCCACAAGCAACTGGCGTTGCAACACCACCATGGCTTCATTCTCCCGTGCATTCTCGATATAAAGCATCTCCACAGAGTCTCCAGCCGAGTCCCAATTGGGAGGCTTTCTGCGATGTAATCCATGATTTTAATGGATGCAATCGTGATTAATCTATCAACTTACACGAAGAAACGCTCCTGCTGACGAGAGACCAGATACTCGCCAACTGCCTCCTCAGGATTCAGATCCAAACTACCGATGACATCGGTCTTAAATGTCGGCTTATGACGTGGCATTGTTTCTCTTGTTTAATATTTATCGCGCTTTATTTAAGAAATATATTCTGAGCTTTTGCTGAACTCCTTTTGTTATTGACCGAATGTAAAGTGTTATAAATGTCAGAGTTAAGTTCAATTGACAGCAAATACTTGGACTTGTTTTACAATTTGAATCATTTGTAATGAGAGTTCGTAGCAGATCTCATTTCAGAACATGATGAAATAAGTATAGGAGTTAGGAAGCGCTTTTGCCGACGAGACCACCTTATACTTATTTCGTCATGCTTCGGAACAATATTACCGAAAGCGATTTTTAAGCTTTTTTTTTGGAAACCGAAATCAAACTTGAGAAATCCCTTTACGAAACCGTTAGCTGAAAACCAACATCCGCCATAACCGTAACAGTAACTGAAACCTTTATTCCTTTCGGCTCGAGTCCCTGGTTAAAAAAATAAAAAAATGGAAGAAATTCAATAAAGTTGCCTTTTTTATTTTATCATGACAGCAATGAAAAACATAATTATTTTAACGTTGCCAAAATCCAATTGTTGTTTTTTAATCCAAACTATTTTGTATAATGAAGTATTGGATGATCGACAATATCGTCAGGATTGTAGTCCAAGTCCAGGCAACTGTTTTTTAGATCACTCACATATCGTAAACCATACGCATAGCAGTTCACACTGTCGCCTTTGAGCTCAACTTCAACGTCCTTGCCATTTTTTTCAGCATAGATCTTATAGTCAAGCGCATTCACTTTAATGGTTTTGTAATCAAATAGATCCGATTTCTTAAAGGACACAAAAACAGTTCCATCCGAGCTTTCCCAGACAGCATAATCAGTTCCAGACTTCGCTCTTCCATCTTCCCAACGATAAGACAAGTCCTTAGTAACTTCTCCAGTGCATTTCCAATTTAATGCAACTTTATCGGCATAAGAACAATTTCCCATATGATACATATCAGGTTTATCTCCAGTGAAGAGACTCAAAAGCATCATAGAATACCCAAGAAGATCATCAAGAAACATATTGCGTGTAACTGGAATTTTTGTTTTTACTAAAGTTAAATAGTTTTTCGTTTTAGTTGATCTTCTATTCAAATAATAACTGGTTCAAGGTTTATTTGGGAGACACATGAGTCAAGGAAAACTCGACACATTTTTTGAAACTCAAAAAACACCTGGGAAATGATAGTGAATTTCTGGTTGGACACACATTGAATTTGGTGATACCCCAAAATCTGATTTTACCTTTAAAAAAAAAAACTGTTTTGCGTACTTATGAGTGTCTAAGAGCCTGAAGCTTAGTGGATTGTACTCCGAATAAGAATTTCTTACCCGTTTGAAAAAGAAAAAGAATGGACATTTCTATTGGTAAACATACCTTTTGACCAAGTTTGAGAAATCTGCGTGCAACTGCCCAACAAATACAATTTGTTCTCACAGTTTGTTATCACTTTTTTCAAATTTTTTCAGCTTTGACGATGTTTTTATGGAATATTTTCTATAAACACTATACTATTAATTGACTGCCTTTGAAAGGTTATTTAATTGTGAGTAAAACCCATGTTTAATTGAAAAAATCGGGTAGTACTAGTAATTCACCGAGGTTCTTAACTAATTTTATGAAAAACTTAATTTTTTTTGGCTAGTTAACTCAAAAATATTTTCTTTACCGCTAATTTTTCAAATCGGCATTAGCAGTTTTTTGTCGAGCTGACCAGCAATATTCTTAAATCTTTTAATATTTTGAAAACCTATATACCAAGATTGGTGTCTCCTGATCCTAACAGTATCTAAGACCTAGAAAGGTATAAGTACAGACAGCCGAACATGGTTAAAGGGTATACAAGTATTTTTTGGAGAAGAATATAAACATCACAACTTTATAATCACGAACTAGGCTCCAATGTTTGAAACGTTGTAGGAATGGTCATAAAATTTATATTTGTCACACATAACTATGTAATGTTTGGTCTGAAAATTGTAATGTTGTGTTCTTCGTAATTTCTCTAGAACTTTTCGCACCATTATGTGTCAGCATGTAAAAAATGTAGAGTAACATACTATGTTTCAGTAGTTGATGTTAAATATTGAAAGTTGGTTACCCAGTTACAGCCCACCTAGTGATAAAATTTATAAACAATCGTTGCCATAAACTATTGATTGCCCAGGCAACCAAAGTTTATTTTCCTTCGCTTCAATAGATCTAAGTTTACTTGGATAAAAATGTTAACAATTTAGTTATTAAAGAAATATTTTAAAGACTAATACTGTTGCCGGAGTAATTGTTATAAGTTATTCCTTTTTCTTGAGTTACGTTGAGTTATTAAAGGTTTGTATTCGAAACTTTTGAAATGCCACGGATAAAGCCGACCACAACACTCGATGTCCTGGGCAATCTGGACATGCGGCCGGAGGAGGCGGTGGGAGATTATCTGATGTCCAAGGTGCAGGAGAAGTTCTTCGTGTGAGTAAGATCAGCAGAGATATCCAACAAACCCCTGCTAAATATCGTTTGTCAATAGGAAACCGCCAAATCAGGAAAGCGCTGGGGATTCCATCGAATTATTGTACATCCACAACACCCGGGAGCATGAAAAGATGATAAGACTTCAACAGGATATGCTGGATAATTGCAAGCAGCAATCACTAGTTAATTCGGAGAGAGTAAAGGAAATGTACAAGACGCAGGAGAAACTAAGACAACGCTTTATTGATGTCAACAGCTTTATTAAGGATTGTTCTGATAAAAAACGACTCGCAGAAAAGGCTATCAACGATGAGATACAGCTGCATGAGGAACTCAGTAAAGATATCAAGAACTTCAAGACCTCTATTGACGAATTGACGACATTTCGCGAAGCTCTCAAGGCAACCGTCGAGGAGCTTCAGCCCTACGAGAAGGTCCTTGATGAGGTCGTGAAAGTGTCGGACATATTCGTCTCTCCTAAGGATTGCATGGATCGTTGCGATGCGCTGAGTGAGTGTTTAAGAATTCATTATTATGTTCCTTAAGTTATCCTTTATTTCCAGTGCTCGCCCAGGTGGAGATCAGTGAGCTGGAGAACAAGAAGCTACAGGAAATCGAGCAGATGCGTCAGCACATGGTAAAGATCACAAGCGAGGCAGCTCTCACCGTGTTGGGTCTGAAGAACGATCTGTCCGTCGTAGAAAGATCTTATAATGAATCCCAAGCTCTCTGCTTCAAATGGGAGAAGATCCTGGCGGCAACTAAGGATGTTATAGCTGCTCATAATATGGAAAAGCAGCGCAATGTGGATGCGGTGCATTCCCTTTACTATATGCTATGCCGACGAAGGGGTAAGTGTTGATTATCCTTTAAATAATTATTTTAAACTTTGAATTAAATTTCATGTTATTCCATTATAGACATTTCTCCCGATATACGACGTAGAGATATGGAACGGCAGTTGGACTTTATAAAGAATGAGTTGGATTTGTTGCAGGAACTGTTGAGGGAGTTTGAAAAATCGGATAACATACAGAGCTCTAAGGAGGCCAATTTTTAAGTGGCAAAACAAAATTGAACGTATTTTTGTATTTAATTTTAAATAAATATATTAAAAAAACTTAATTTACTTAAGTAATTTCCTTATTATCCTTTAACAAGCTGTCATTATTTATTTTAAGAGTCTTTCCTTTGACTGCAGATGAAGCATCTCGTTTACCCTTGTTGCAACAGCTCTTAAACGTTATTAATAGTGCCCCACTGCAATCGCTTGTTGATGCCACTTTCTAATTGCTTTTACCTCATAAATCTTGGCCCCAATCTGGCCCAACCCATGCCCCAACCCATCTACTGCAACTTAAGATGAATGCGACGCGTTTTGGGTTCGTTTTCATTTACGGGTTGAAGTTCGAGTCGAGGTCCGGCATTTGTCGCGTTCATTCTCTCCCTTTCTCTCTCATTTACTCTCATTTTCTCTCTCTTGCTGCAGTCATCATAAGTCACAAAATTGTCGGACACTCAAGACAAATGCGACGCTGCATTGGCCGTTGGCTCATTTAATTAGAAAGCTGGAGACATTTGGAGTAGGAGCATCTATCCCTTGTGACTCCGGAGTGCAGTTAACGGCCTGTCGCATCAATTGCACATTACGAACTCCACAGAGCTCCGAACTCCGAACTCTGAACTCCAAACACTTGACGGCTTTTTAATTACGTCAGTCAAGGAATTCCTACCAACTGCTAACTGTCTCCTTCTCTCTCTATCTCTCTGTCCGTCTCTCCCTGTCTCTGTCTGCCTGTTTCATGTACCTTCCTCACAATTAGCGGCGCGGTTGACAATAGCTAACAAAAAAAGAGTATTGTCAGCGAGAAAAGCATATTGAAAAACTTTTTTAATTACCTCCGAAAAAAGTCGAATGCTGATTTTCAATTATTCATTGACAGCCTTCGTTCCGCCATTTAACCTGTCGACCACTTGACATTGTGTCCCAAAACTTGTCCAATTGTGACCCTTACTGAGAATAAGCGACTGAAAAATACTCTACAGGATGTTCTGAAGCTTTAAGAACATGAAGATAGGCTACTTCGAATTAAAAATACCATAAGCCTAGACCTTAATTACTATTTAATATTCTAGAAAAATAATGGAAAATAAATGGAATTGAAGCGACCAATCTTAGAAATGGAAACTTAAAATTTGTTAAAATTTGGAAACAACTCTCAAATGACCTAAAACAGATTAGAAAAGCAGCGGATATGTTCTAAAACTTTTTATACACCATCACAAACAAATCAATACTACAAAAAAAGAGATTATAATCATAACTAATATATATTTTAAAAATAAACAAATAAATATCTTATACAAAAATATATTAGTTTAGCCAATTTTTACATATAAAATTACCATTGTATTTGTAGCTATGAAATTTGTTATTGTATTCCAACTGTTATAGTGACTAAGTACTACTTCTTATTAAGTAGTGCTTTAGTCACTGGGATGTGGCAAATAAACAATTATATAAATTTAAAATTATAAATTAGAAAGATATAGAACACTTTACTTGTACGTAATGTAAGGAATTAAACAAATTTAGCCAAGCTACAGATGTTATCGTATTTCAGACGAGTTTAAATTGACTCCCATTTTAAGCGCATATAAATTTTTAAATCATACTTAATCAGGCAATCACTTATTGAATTTTGCCTGTTTTTCTGATGAGCGCCATTCTATAATACCCAACTTAATTTAATTGATTTGCAAAGGGTATCAAAAGCTTTCCCAAAAGTTCTCACCAAAAGTCGTCGACTTAACACTTTTATTGACCCGCAAAGTTGAATGCACTTTTGTTTGAAACAAAAGTTAGCCATTATTGTTGTTGTCATTGTCTTTATTGTTGCATAATTAATAATTTGGCTAACTAACCATTTGATTGCTATCGAATTAGTCACAATATTACCAAATGCCAAATAAAGTGAAAAATACAAAATTTTTGAGAGGGGAATCATTTGGAAATAATTTCAAATAATTTAAATGATTTCCAGCCAATGAAGCAGAAATTGAAAAATTATCCCGCTGCGACATGCCGACAAATTCAATGCCCAAAATAAATTTGAAATCTCTCCCAACTCTTTCGGTGTGGGTAGTGGGAGTTGGACGGGAGAGGGAGAGGGATTTGACATTTTTATACCATGTCGTTTTTCTGTTCGTGTTTTGATTTCAATTTCTAAAGACATTTCCGCCCCGTATTCGAGTTGATTTTCAGAAGGTGTTAGAACTCTGCCGTTGCCTGTTGTTGATATATGAAAACATTTTAATTAATGCTGACAGCTGGAAAAGTCGCGGTTGCTTTTGTTGTGTAAATTTTCCTCACACTGTTTTTTTTCTCTCACTCGAATTCTTTATTTTCAATCGACTTGAATGTGCCACGATAATTATTATTGGGGTTTCGTTCTGCATTTACTACTGGTTTTCATTTTAATTCAGCTTGACTTGTGTTTTTCGTCTTCGAGTTTTCCGTTTTTTCTTTATTTTTTTCCATTGACCAACACATCAACAAATTAATCCGCTTAGCCTCGCATTTTTACCTTATTGAGTGGGTGCTTCCCCGCTGGGGTTTGCCAGACTACTCCGACTAGACAACTACCAGACCCATAGCTCAGAACCCAAAACCCAGAACAGAACACAGAATACAGAACTCAGAACCCAGACGCATAACCAGACAGTTAAGCTTTAATCCTTAATAGTTTAGCTCAGGTTCGGTTTAGCATGAAGGTGAGGGGACAGACATTTTCTAGGGTTTCCCTTTGTTGCTGTTATTGTTATTGTTATTGTTGCTGGTCGGGTGTCAAGGTGAATGATTGAGCCACTCGGGGAATGTCCTGAACAGAAAGCCAGTCAGTTAATTAATGATTTCATTTATTAAAGTATTGTCCATAAATTGGATGCGATAAGTAGGATTTGTTGCTCAAAGATTTATGATATGATTGAGGTTAAAATTTATATTCAGAAAATAAGTTAAAGATGAAAATAGCTAGAGGGTAATGGCATTGCACATTAGCTTGATTTAAAGCTTGTTTCAAATTTAAATATTTCATTTGCATTTAATTCAGTTTTAAGCTTCAGTGGATGTGTTTATTTGTTTATTGTGAAATTAGTTTCCTGACAGCAAATTTATTTATTTATTTATTATCTTATTTGTTTATTTATACCAAGAATATGTCGTATGTCAATTATTCTATAAATTGTGAGATTTAACATTTTAAAGCCAGTTTCGATTCGGTTAGTTGGCTTTAAATTTTGTAAAGGCAATTTTCTCTTCGACAAAGAGAAATGCAACATGAGCTTAAATTAAACTAGAATACTTTAATAGTTAATAGTTATCTGATTTTATTACAAGCTTTTAAGTTTTCTACACTAACTAGAGTTAATCCGACATTATTTTTGTTTTAAGAAACTAAGCGCAACTCGCAAAACTTGATTTTTACATTAAAATAGTTAAGCTTTTGTAAATTGCTAATTTATGAGCTTAAACGAAGAATCGATTTATGATTTTAAGTCTTTTAATAATTTGACAATAAAACTGCAATTATTTCCAGTCTTACAAAACAATAAAAAAAACGACAACTTGCTAAACCCATCTTTTATATATTGCAAATTCATTATTTCAAAGTAACTATCTGTATGCTGTAGTTGTTTATATTTTAATTTCCACTTCTCAAGATTTATGAAAGCCACTTAAAGCATAAAAATGTCTTTTAAGGTATTTATTAAATCAATATATTTGTTCATTTATTTATGCACTTTAAATAATATTTAAAGATAACTTAATGTCTGAAATGCCACAAAGATAATTTGTAAATAGCAAAAATGTTAAAACTAATTTTATAATAATATTAAATCGAATGGCTCAGACAGTAAAAATACTACTATGCAAGAATATCTAGGGAAAATGCTAAGGAAAATCGCCTTGTCATGTCATTTGGTTGCCAGCAACAACGTTTGCCTGTCGGCCAATGCACTCTCTCTAGGTGCAGCAACAGCAACAGCAACGGCAACAACAATTTTCATGGTAATAACAATATATAACACACAAATTTGAATAACAAATTAACTTGCACACACATGCACTCTGTGACATCTCAGACTGTGTGGCGTGAGCCTCGAAATTGCCATTCAGTCAGGACGGGGTTCGACTTGCCGGCAAAACATAATTGAATGCCTGGAGGACACACACGACAAAGCAGCAACAGAAGCAGCAACAGCAGCAGCAGCAGCAGCAACACAGGAGCTGTTGCAGCAATATTGTGGATGTGGCAGTGGCAGTGGCAATAGCAGTCATAGAGCAAAAGCCACAAAATATTTGCTTATGCCGCTGTTGCCTGACTGGTAAAAGGCAAAATGCAGCCACAGGCTGAACCACGAACCACCCAACAACCCAATAGGGCAACCTTCCGATTACCGTCCAAAGTCCCACGTCCCACGTCCAACGTCCAACGTCCATCAAGCATCGAGGCATTGACCAAATGCGACTTGCCACAGCGTCAACGTCAACGTCAACGTTGCATAAATCAACACAGCAACGTTGCTGCCAATTTCGAGACTGCCCCAAAGTTGATTGAATATTTCAAACTATGCATCTTTAATAATGTGCAACAACAACAACAACATCAGTCGGTTGCCTGCAGCTATTTGTGGGCGCAAATGCAAAGCAGCAGCAGCAACAACAACAAACTGAGGCATGTAATCTTAACTTGACCATTCGCCTAAATACGAGTAGAATGCCAAATTCTAACTTGGAATTCTGTCTGGAATTCAAGACGCCTTCTAATCAAATGCCTCACTTCAAAAATCCTTCCTTTTCTTGGTGGCAAGTCTATGTTGCAAGTTAGTCACGAACTGGGGGCATCTAATTGAATCTGACCGCATCAAGATGAAGTTTTGTCGTCTCTTGCGACAGTTTTGTTTGGGGTTTGACTTACCGAGTAGAAGAACCAGACGATAGACCGAAGAAGCTTCTTTTTAGCACTTTGTGTATGTTTAGTTGACCGCAGTCAAAAATAGCTTTGAAAAAGTTTTTATTTTTGGGGGAATGAGGCTAAGAAAACTCTTGACTTTGGCTAAAAGATTCCTTGCCATCGCCGTCAAAGTCAAAAGTTTGCCATAGTTCAAGTTAATGTTGTGTGACTTTTGCACTTATTGGTCCAACGTCTGTCAGGCATTGGACCATGTTCGATGCTCTCAATGATCCATTGATATCCAAGTATTGGCCAAAAAGTTTTAATAACTTGGCCAATTGGCTGGCATGGATTGCATACATTTTGGCTACACAGCTAATGCAAAGTTTTTACCCCCCATTGCGGGGTAAAAAGCAAATCCCAAACTATACATTTTGCTGCTGCTGGTGCTGGTGCACTTAGATGAGCCATGTTCCGACTCGTTCAACATCCGCTTAATTAAAATTTTGCATTAAAATTAACTACTGCGGTGGCTAATGCTAAATAATTCCGAGGGATCTACGCGTCGTATACGCAATGTGGGCAAGGTGGTTAGCTAAAAGTTGCAATGCGGCAACTTAAACCGTACTCAGAGCCAAGCAAATCAGCTTAATACGACTCAGCTTTTCCAACCAGGCCCTGACTGGCTGTCCGTCTACGAGTCTTCTCTCTGCTTTCCCTCTTCTCCTTCTACTCCCTTCTGAACATCAGGC
Source organism: Drosophila neotestacea (assembly GCA_035044365.1). NCBI lineage: Eukaryota > Metazoa > Arthropoda > Insecta > Diptera > Drosophilidae > Drosophila > Drosophila neotestacea. The sequence goes on from JAWNMD010000069.1 coordinate 5,962,953, forward strand.
CATTTTCCATGTAGAAAAAGAAAAAAAAGCAACTTTGCTATGCTCACAATGCGAAAATTTAATTTAGCTTTTGCTTTTTTCACTGTTTCACTCGTAAGCTACATGAATAGGTGGCTGCAACAAGAGCCATTCGTTGGGCAACATGAGACGCATTACACATACGCAGTGTTATCCAACCGTGTTCCAACGAACTGTGTGCCAAAACCACAGGAGATTAATTTCGTGTCTGTGCATTCTTTTCACAACAAAACAGGGCAGACAACAATAGGGCAAACGACACAACACGCCCTAAACTCAAGCTCCCCTTGACCTCCCTTCTTGACTGTATATCGAACCGGGGCAGGGTCAAAGACGACGCATTAAAGTCAAAAAATGTGGAATGCATGAGTCAGCTTTCAGCCTTGTTAAGCGTATTAAACAATTATCGATTAATGACAGCACATTTTCCCCCGAATACGATTTCTTAACTACACCCGAAGATGCTAAGTATAATATCCTTGACAGATATCACACCTTGAGCATAGCAGGTGTCCATTAAGTACCAATTAGTCACACGTCTGTTTAGTGGCTGCCTTGATCACTGTCGGGCCAGTGGGCGTGGCCAGTAGGCTCCTGCTCGTCAAAATCACACGCTTTCCAATATAATCAACACCTCAAAGACTCCCCCTTCAAATGGGGGGACGTCCTGTTGTCTCTTTACCTCTGTTGCTGGTGACATCCTGCTGACACTTTAGTATGCCACAACCTCAGACTCTGTCTGACTTTGATGTGGGCGATTGCGTTAAGTGGGCGTGGTGTGGCCAGTGCAGTGGAAATTCTGCACAATTAGTAAATAGTTGACCAAAATCTCCGACTGTTTGCTTACCAACATGTTGCCATTAAGTAGCTTATTTCTCAGCTAGATTGAACCTCTGGTTTTTGCATATATAACATGACGAATTAAATACCTATCTCTTTAAGTTTTCATCCACTTTTAGGAAAACCACCTCTCAGCTAATTGCTTGGTCTTATCCTTGCCAAACTTTTGCCTCCACTTTCCAGCAAAGTTCAAGCCTCTCTCCCTCTCAGCTTTTTTGGCAAAATTTATACAAAAAAGTTTTGTGGCGTTCGCTCATAAATTTCAGATTTTCGGCATCAACATAAGTTCCAAAATTTCCAAGTGGCGCAGCATTTAAAGCCCACTTTCCCCTTTTACCACCACTTGAACCAATAAAAGCACAAATCCAAAAACTCATTACGGTAATTAGGCATTGTTCCGATGAGGAGGGTACCCAAAATTTATGTGGTAGCTGCATAGAACATTCATTCGAAATAGCCAATATTTTGAATTGATTTTTAACCAAAATTTGACCGAAAGTTGCATAATGAGCACAGCTATCAGTTAGGTCAATTTGCTAGGAACTGAGATATGAGATAGGTTTAGCAATGAATTGGTCTAGTATGCGGTGTGTGTCGAAATTGTACAATGAGCTCACATTAAGTACATACATACACTGCGCAAAACAAAGACAGCTTCCCATAAAAAATTTGCCTTTAGTTTATTGAAATATATTTTCGATTTTTATTGCAGCTTGATTAAATTTTGAATAATTTATTATCACATATTTATTACAGTTTTATGTAGGACAATTCTTTTTATTTACACTCAAAAAAGCATCAGAACAATTGTTAATCAAATCATTCATAGCAGATGAAAATTTCTTTTTTGCTGTAACATTTAATTATGAAACATTTAATACTTGTCAGATCTTTATTGATATTAATTAAGCACTCAAAGGTTTTTTGCAGTGTAGTAGTACAGTTTAGTGTATCGTATGTCAATTGCATTTGGCTATAATAATTTGCTGTTGCTTTAATTCGTGACAATCGCATTATAATTATGAGTTAACATCGATTAATATTCCATTTAAATGCGAATTCGTAAAGTTTTATCAGCCTCATAAAAGTGTCCCATTTATTGTTCATTATTATTATAGTTGTAGTTGGAGTTGTAGTTGTAGTTGTTGTTGAATCTGGTACTTAATTCATGTTTTAACTAAAGTGACATTTACAGGCAATTATTAAGCGGTTTAATTGCATGACAGGCTATTGAACTATGAATGGGAATTCGATATCCTCAACACCATCCAAGTTCCCTCAACAATATACGAATTGTATGTTTATATAAATATATATATAATGAGTACTTAGGGCAGTGAATGCACTTGATAGGGCACCACAGAGTTGCACTTCAAGCTGTTGGTTGTTGCTTCTCATAGCGGGCAGCTTTTGTTTGCCAGCGCTCTTCAATGGCCGCCATTATGTTGTTAATATCAGTGCAGCAAGCAGACAACAGCAATGAAACAGAGACAGAGACACTGAGTGAAAGAGAGAGATAGAGATACAGAGAGAAAGAGATGTGGCGCTTTATAGAGTTGCCTTTTGTTCACAGTGCTGTTGCGGCAACCGCATTGAAATTAACTTTAGTGCCATTTAAAGTTATGCGCTTCATAAATTGCAAAAACAGTTTCAATTAAAATGCGGCCATCATAAAAAGGAAATGCCGTCGACTCATACAGTGACTGCAAATGCATTGTCGGCTGTTGTTATTATTGTTGTTGATGTTCTGGATAGAAACAAAAGGCAACATCATCAGCTGCCGCTCAACGCTTTGGCCAATATTATAACCAAGCAGAGGCGTAGCTTGTTTAATTAAAGGGGATCAAACTTGAACGGGCCATTATTTTATTTTTTCTGTCAGTTGTACAATTTAGGAATGTTTTTAAAATTAAATAGAATTGCTCTATATATTTATAGCCCTCTGAATACTTTCTAAATAGGTCATAGAAGATGTTCTAGATAATTTGCTATAAAACTCTTGTTGATGTTTCTGTAATTCAAATGTAGTTTTATTTACTCTTATTCCCTTTTATACCCATAGCTGCACCCATGGTTTCTGCGCAAAGTCCGGTTGTTTGTCAGTGTGTGTATGTTTCAATGTGTATATGAGAGTGTATCCGTCATGGTCATCATCGTAATTTGAAGTCAACGCATTTAATTGCAAACTTGCATTAATTATTATTGAACAATTTTTGAAAATGTGAAAGCATCCGCGGGGCGTTAACTTTTTGCGTCACCTGTTATCAGGCGTTTTCTTTAACCAGCTCTCTCTCTCTCTCTCTCTGCTCCCTCTTTCTCATTCTCTTTGGCAGTTTCCATTGTCTGCTTATCAGCGCTTCGCAAGTAATTCAAAGCGCCCTCGGCGACGCGTGCAATTTTTGAGTTTCCGGTTTTCCTTTATTTCGGGGCAACATTTTCCGCTTATCGGCCATGAAATTGTATAGGCTTTCCATATCCCTGTCGTTCTCTTCTTCTTGTTTGTTATTTGCTTGTCATTGCTTCTGGCAATTGTGTCGATAAAATGATAGGAGGCTCTATGGGTAGATACAACTAAGTTGTCCCCTTAAAGGGACGCGAAAATTTATTGAACTCGATAATGCGATAGAACGGGCATGAAAGTAGACAAAACTTTCAAAAGGGGTGTGTTCCTGAGGAGAAAAAATTACCCACAAATTGGATACACCTCAATAAACAGATTATCAGCTATTTCAAGCGAACTTTTGTTCATTTAATATCAGCTCCATTTAAGGCAACAAACTGTTATTAAATTAAGCTTTGCATACTTGAAATTTTACATGAAATTAATACTTATCACAAAGAATACTCAAATAGTATTCAATAAACTTTGATAAAGCTTTCAATATTCATGGATTTTGAGGCCAACGACATAGCGTTATTCCAACGCATCATGCATTGAGGTAGGTCCATTCAACCCAAATATTTGTTGGAATAAAACTGTTTTTCAGGGGTATTGACTTTATAGAAGTGTTTGGCAACAGACTATAGTACATACCGAATCACTTAAAAGTACATATAGAAATTGAAAGGAATTTACTCCCGAAAGAGCTTTCTGATATTGGAATAATAATTCAAATTATAGAAAACTGAATAAACAAAATCAATTATGCATATATACTTCTTATTAAAGGTGCCCGCATATTTCACAAATTTTCGACACCCAAAAGCTGTCTTCTATTGCAAATATTTACAATTGAGTTAATTAGTTCGAGCCATCTAAGTCCATAAGCAAGAATTTGCCTCCATAAATTATGTTTTTAATGAACCCGTCAAACCGCAATCGCTTATTTAATTTGGGTTAAAGTGGAGTCTTAGTATTGTTCGATTGAATTTAATTTAGACACACTGAACATATTCAATTAAAAATAAAAGAAATGTTTTATATTAAATATTATTTATTCATTTAAAATTCTGAATAAGCGATTTCAGATTTTTTAAGCATTTAACGACATTATTTTCTTCAGGAAAAGATCCCATATTCCATGTCTTAACAGTCAACTACTTACTAGAAAGTCCAGCTTAGTAATTTTAATCTTCTGAAAATAACAGGGTATTTGCAGGTCTACTGCTAAATTAAATAATTCACTTTTATTCTTGCATTCAAAAAGGGAAAAAATTAAATTTACAGTTAATCAGACATGGCCACAAATACGCAATAAACAAACAGCAAAAGGAATAAAAATTGGCTAACGATGGATAATATTAAGAGGAGCATGAGGATGAAGGGGGTCCATAATGGCAGCTAGGGAGGCATCCCTATTGATAGAAGCATTGCGCACTTTTTTGTGACGCAGCTGCCGACAGCTGAAAGGTTTCTGTTTCCGTTGCTGCCACTTCCTCTGTGTCACCTTTCCTTCCCCTCTTTCTCCACCACCATTCTTTTCCACTGCTGGCAATGCCACATTGCACATTGAAAGTCATAATTGTTGAATTTACCATGGAGGTTGCCTATAAAATAAATCAAGGATAATGCTGCACGGAATTAAAAATTAAACGAAGTGCGCCATTTACTTTTGCACACGGTATTCGGTCGTGGAGCTGAAGCTGAAACTGAAACTGGATCTGGAGTTGATGCTGATGCTGATGCTGATGTTGGTGGACGGACATGGGCATTGGATGAGGATGCGGGTATTCTCATATTGCATATATCGCTTGTGTGCATAGCCGATTTTTATAGACGCTTTTTTACTGCGCATTTCCATTGATGTTGAAATTTTCGCCCGTTTTGAATACCCTCAAATTATGAAAATGAAATAAATGGGTATATAAAGTAAAGACAATACATATTTAATAAAAATCTTAGCAAAGTTTTGATTAAAACGTAAGTTTATCCTAAAAAGTATACCCTGGGAATTAAATAAATTGTTATTATATTCAAAGGTTTATACAATTAACCACCTCCACAGTTGTCTTACGAGAGTAAAACTTTTCCAATCTGACTAAAGGGTATCTCCTAGTCGTTCTACCTCCTTTACATTCTTAAAAGTTTTTTCTTTGCAGCCCTTTTGCATCGCTTGTTCAACGCAGAAATTTTTACCATTGCGCGCTGATTTTATTTGAATGAAAATTGGCGAATTGTATGATAGACGTGGGAGTGTGGGCGTGGCAATATGGGCGTGGCAGAGCGTATGCGTAATATTTTACGAACCGATAGTAAAGAGAGTGGGAATCGAGAAGGAACGCAAAATGCTGGCGTCCTCTCAATGTGTGCATTGGGCTGGATGGCACGAAGGATTTACAGAGTGAGAAGTAGAGGAAGGATAAGAGAGCAGAAAGAGCTAAAGGAGATAAACATTTGCTTCGATGCGCATCTGTTCAAGTGGCTGATTATATTTAAACTGAAGAATTGAAGGGCTTACGAGTCGCAGTCGTATGTACGTGTATGTATATAGAATAGTTTGATGAAGGATGCCAAAAACAAAATTGTTGATCTACGAGCATTCGAATAAAATCCAAATCAACTTGATACTCCTATATATAAAACTAAATGGAAATCGAGTATACGCTGAAAAATCTCAACAAGTTTCTGGGAAATTGCGAATGCCGCACAAAATACAATTCCAATTCGGTGCCTGCCCCACGTGCCACTCGAATGTTGCCAATGGTCGTTGTGTGCCCGCATCTCAATTTATAACGCAGCTGAATTTGTGGCAAAGACAAATTTGTCAAAGCGTGGCAAACAAATAACTTAAAGGACACACGCAACACACTCAATAACTCACCGAGCTCCCCATGGACACACCCTCCGCCTCTTTTTGCTCGCCTGTATCATTTATGCCAAATGACCCTCATTATTTTATCTTATTACTAAAATAAATTGAGTTTGGCTTAAAAATTGTGTAAGGGGAGGTATGGCTGAATCATCATACACGTATGTAGGGGCACCCTCTTGAACTATGGACAACATTTGTGGCCCCAAAATTAAATATTAAATTTCTTGTAAAATTGCTTTGAAATTGAAATGAAATTGAATTTACCTGAATGGTCCTGCCCTCACTTCTACCAATAGGATCCTCATTGTATATCCATCAAAGGCAGCTGTCAAAATGGCACTCCTCCTAAATTTCCTCCTATAATACTCCCTCTTCAATCCAACAAAACACGCAGTTTAATTGCTGTTGCCAGTAAAAGTGGCAGAAATGCTAAATCAAATATTGACAAAAGTAAGTAATATTTTGTTACTGCTCGAGGGGTACTTCCTGTTCTCTTCTTCTATCTACTGCTTGTTTCTTCAGCTTGTTTCTTCTGCTGTCCGCTTTTAGCAAGCAAATTCGATTAAGCGCCACGCCTTAAGGCCATTAGAAATGCCTTGTGCGAAATTGAATTAAAAATGCATCATGAAAAGTCCGAAGATTTGATTAATGGCGCCTCCTACAGCGGACAACGGATGGGGCATCAAATGAAAAGTGGAATGTGAAAAGTGAAAAGTGTCAGTGGAAAAAGGTTCTCGAAATAAATGGCATCGTAGGCATTTTAGCTTGACAGGACAACTAATCATAAAATGGTCTACAACTTCTCTCATCACATGCGTATCTGACAAATGCGAGTATCCCAAACTTCCAAGCCCGATCCCACCACCCACAACCCTCTCTGCCACCTCGTGGACTTAATGAAGCCATTCCAGTAAAAAGTTTCAAGAAAATTGAGCTCCTTTTACCAGGATCTGGGTCTGTATTCAGGGTTGGGGTAGGCGCATCGTAAAAATCTACAACCATATGGCAAGGTAACAAAAAATAACAAGCCCTCAGTAACGGGTTTCATCGGATTCCTTGGAATTGCCTGGACTACCCCTAGCGACACATTACTGTTACTATTACCCTATTACCCGTTACCGTTATCCCTGCTGCGGGCGTGTTTCTCAACCGTAAAAATATATAAAAAAAAGAGTATATAATAATATATTTCAATTAGTTGTTTTGTGTTGTTCTTTTTTTTATTTCCAAGTCGAATGCGACCATAAAATGTTTCTGGAGTGGATTCTATTTCATTTGCGTCAATGGAGTCGCTCGTAAATTACATCCAGGCGATCGTAAATAACTTTGACTTGTAATAGGTAAGGCGCAGCAGATGTTCCTGTGCATGACAAATAAGTGAGAATTGCAGTTGAGCCTGCTCGACTTGGAGATACTTCACACCCAGGTATGAGCCCCTTTAATCGATTTCTACATTTGTAAACGTTTCAATATCAAGCAGATATGTTTTTATAATATCTACATTGAAATAGTTGCCCATTTACAATTCTTATATCAGTTTATGAATTAAATGGAAAAAAAATGCATTGAATGAGAGTCCTTAAGTTTAAGTTTTAGTTTTCCCTAGCATATATTTTGTAAACTGTATTAATGATAAGGTATATAATATTTGAAATATGTCTAATTGTCAACTAGTTCAACTTTACAGTATAACAAAAGAAAGAAAACTCTTACAATTCGACAGTCATACGCGCTGTACTTAGAGCTATTTACCGTATTTATCTATAACTATGCCTTTCAATTATTCAAATCACATTTCATATCGAATTTGCCAGCACATTAAGCTCATTCTATTCCATTTTCCCCCCGAATCCCAGTCTTCCTGCAATACACAGCATGGCGAACCGCTTAAATCCGTCAAAGCAATGCAAATAAAATCAAATCGAATTATTTTTCAACCATCTAGTGGACCAAATAATGCAGCTATGTCCTGTCTACTCACACATATACATAAACATGTATATCCTAGCAACTGGTAGAATTCCACTTTGTGTGCATTGAAAATTCGCAGCAAATAAATTCAATTTGTGAGTTTAGAGAAGGCAACAAAAAAAAAACAACAACAAAAATATACCAGTTCCAACCCGAATCAATCGTATGGCTGACAACATTTTGATATGCCCAAAACAAATTGAATTTGCCGCAACCGAAAAGCTTTATATGTTAGTTGTATATCAGATCCCCACAACTCACCTCCCCAACTTCCCACTTCTCCATTTATTTACCTCAGAAATCACTGCGGTACCACGTCTGGACATCGTCTAGGCCCAAACTTCCTTTAGGCAGACTGGTCTAAGCCAATTTTATGCAAAATTGCCTCAGAAATTGAAAAGCAAAATGTATAAATTTCTCTTACTTTTTTATATACATTTCCCTCCGTTTTGTTTTCGGATTTTTCGCCACTTATGTCATTATTTTCATCATGTTGACTGCGGTTCGCTGTTGGAAGTAAATAGAAAAACACGGCAATAGATATAATAAAACGTAGTAGAGCCACATAAACTTGGGCGTGCTCGGATGATGAACCTACAGCGGGGGAGGTTGTTCCTTTTCTAAGTGTTTCATGGCATACTTGTGGTTGCATCCCAGTGGTGAATAGACTGAAGTGCTCAGAAAATTGATTAAATACAAATTGAATATATGTGAGTTTTTTATTTCAGCTTTTCATTTGCTTGAATATATTAATTTCTGATATTTTGTGTTGTCTTCAAACAATTAACATGCTAAATTATAAAGTTTTATTTTCTATGTATCTTTGAATGTCCGCTATTTTGATAAAGTAGTAAAATATTGCGGAGTAAAACAGATTCCTAAAACTAGTTTTACGAGTATATCTATTTAGTCTCAATAGAGTCGTTGATAACTTTTAGTTCTGCTTCGTTCTATAATTCACACAGTTAATTTACCTGATGAACAGATTACACACAAACAAAAATTATTCTAACTAAAATTCAAAAAAAATCTTAAACTTAGCTTGAGTTTTTTAACCTTGCGCTGTAAATATAAATTTTTAGTTAAGACAATGTGCTGATCAAATTTAAATGCACAGTCTAACAATATTTAAAAAAGTCTTAAATATTTTATTCGCGTACATAATTCTTGTAAAATTCTAATTTTTAAATTATTTGCTGGGAAGAATCGGTTCACTTTTTGATACAGTTCGGTTTCTTTTTATATTCTTTTAGACATCTTGGATTTCTTTTCTGTAAAAGAAATTTAATTTATTTTAAACTGAAAAATTATTAAAATTATTGTGGAATATCACAATACATACGTTCATGAAATTTTAACTAGACTAACTTTCCATATGTTTATTTTTTCAATAGCAACCATTTGGATGTGCAGTAAATTTCCTACTGGGTAGTTGCTTGCCTCGTCTCCACTCTGATGCTGGCGCTGCCGCAGTAGCAATAGGCAATTTTAGTAACGACAGTCAGCAAAATAAAATGATTTCTTTTGGAGGCTGTGAAATGCGTTTGTTGGCAAAGGAGAAATATCATAAAATACGTAACGAAGATTTGCCTGCCATCTACAGAGCCACTTTTTGTCGTTTTCTTGTCTGTTCTCTTTTTTTTATTTTACTTTTAGTTTGCCTTTAGTTTGTCTATCTATCTATCAGTTAGCGGCCCACATGCGTGTCCTGTGGCTGGTCGTAGTCCTAGTTCTGGTTCCGTTTTATTTTCTTTTTTTGTTTTAGCGATTGTTTTATTTTTTTGCATGCTCTGGCAGTCGACAGATAGAAATTTAGCTTTGTGCAAAAGTTTTTTTTCTAGCCAGCCCTCCTCACTCCCACACACACTCCCTTACACCCTACTCATGCCCAGCGAAGCGCATAAATGGCGATGACAATGGACGTGGTATGAAAGGGGGGCGAGACTGTCAATGGATGTCATGTGGTGGGGGTTACAGTGGGAAATTCTATCTATCAACAAATCAGCTGCCAAATTCTTGGTGACGCGTGTAGCCGTTGACAATGCTGCTATCCATTTCCCAACCTACAACATCTCCCATCTTCCCTGTTCTCCTTTCCTGATACCCGCTTCCTAGATTTCTGTTTCCCGATTCCTGCTGGTTATGCAATATCATCGCTTTGTGCCTCTCTCTTGGCTCTCTTGCTCCACACAAACTGCTGACACATGCGGCTGTCAAAAAAAAAAAAACGAAAAGGAAGAAGTAACAGTAGCGCTGTAAAAAACAAGTAAAAAAGGACATTCAAATGGTGATATCGAATAAAATTGTTAAATTGAATAAAAATCGCAAACTGAAAAACTGAAAATATTTGCGCATTTAATGCAATTGCCAAACCTCCCGGCTACCAGGAGGCCAATTTGTAATTCTCCCGGGGCCTCAGCTGGACACCAGCTGTTACAATTTTTTGCTCCTTCCAAAATGAACAATAATATGCGTAATTAATGACGGCTACCAGGAATTGTGCGGTGCGATGTCTTTGGCTCACAGTCTCTTTGGTAACTACATTAACGCCCACATTAGGGAAATGACCAGGTCACGTTTTAGCCTAAAGTTATGGGCTTTGGGAAATGAGCAAAGTTAGAGGGAGAAGGCATTAGAGAGCAAGAGAAAGTAAGAAAGATGTGTTTATTGAGAAAGGTGCAGGTACAGTTTGTTCATTATTATTCTGTGTTTTATCGGTGGCATTTGAGGTGATTTGCAGTCTTGTGCTTAGACACCTTGAAGTATTAAAGCTGTACAGGATGTAGGCGTCTCTTAAGGACGTGAGAGCTAAATAAATACATAAATAAATTAAAGAAATGATAGAAAGTTAATTAAGGTACCTTTAAGATGAAGTAATATTTTATGAACATGAGCTTTCTCTGTTCAGTTATAGAAAATTACGAAATATCTTGAAAATCCCTTAGACAACTTAGAGAACTGAAGCAGATACTTGAATATTTTAGAATTAGAATTAGCTTTCCTAATTACCATAAAAATGACGAATGAAAAATACCCACATCTAGGTAACTTTCTTATCAAAATACTAAAATACAGTCCGTTCATCTAACTTAAAGAACTTGAAAATTCAATGCCTTACTTATTACCTTTAAAGGTAGGTAACTTTTGCATGAGTACTAATTAATCTCTTCACGTTTTGAATTGACGAAACTCAGCATGAAGTTGTCAAGCCTTTCTTTTGATTAAAGATATTCATTCAATGAAGTTTACTTTTCTTTCACTGCAGTCAAAGCTCCGTCTGATTAAGCACATGAAAGGCCTTCAAAGTGCTTTACTTTTGTTTCATTGCCAAACTGATGCAGCCAAAGCTCCTGCTGATTAAGCACATACAAAGGCAGTTGCTTTACTTCATACACTTTTCATCTGCACTACAAATTGTATTTACAACTGCAATTGCCGGACTTCCGAAAGACTTTCAGGACAGTTGAGAAGTGCTCAAGTCCACAACTTGCTAGTTTCAAGTTCAACTCATTAAAGTTGCGGCAAAAAAACAAAAACAGAGTCAAAGTCTGACGGGAAGCAGCTCAATCGGAGTAAACTCAAGTCTCAAGCAGCGTTGTAGATACTTTTTCTCGCGGTCTCAAGCAGTTCGCCAGCTCGCACAATAAATGCCACAAAAAGGCAATGCAACTTAAGGATAGTCGAGTAGTATAGATATATAGAAAGGGGAGAATTCTTCTATCTCCGGCCTTCATCAAAGCAAGAAAATCGTCAAAAATCGCACTTATCGTCGCCAAGTGAAAAAGTCTCTGACGAGGACAGCAATGGGGCGAATAAAAAGGCTGAGATGGCTCCCTTGAAACTTAATTTCCGCCTTGGCTGTGGGGGCTTGGGTAAAGTTTATGGTGCATTCGAGTCCTTGGAACAACAAAATGAAACTTAAAATAACAACAACTATTTGCTCGTAAACAAGAAATTTCGTTCAGCTCCAGACACTCGAAGATGAAAGAAGTCTGCAAGTCTTGGGACTAGATTGTAAAAACTTTACAGGACGGGGGAGGAAAACCGTAGGAAAAACAGTACAGGGGGGAGGGGGGGAGGAAAAAAAACATAAACCAGCACAACACCAAAACCAAACTCCTGAATTTGTTTGCAGGAAATCCGCAGGAAATCGCTGGATTTTGTCTCGAGAGACGAGTCGAGATGAGACAAAACTGAAGGGTTGTCCACGTTCTCCTGACAAATGGACTGCACTTTCCCTTGGTCCTGTTAAATTGTTTGGTATTTAGTTGAATTTCTTGGCCTTTCCTCACGTTCGCCTCGTAATTATGCGTTTAACAATTGCAGATTCTTGCTTCGATTGCGGCCAATCAACTTAATGTGCCAAACATCAGCATAAGCATCCAGTTGAACAGACAAGCAGACAAGTAGACAAGCAGACAAACAGACAAATAGACAAGTAGACAAACGGACAAACAGTTGGCCCTCTAATCGTTTGACGTACAAATAATTTCCAATAAGTTTGCGGCTCATTGAGTCCTGGACGTGAGCTGTGAATCCGGTTGGGGAAACTGCTTTGTCTGGCATTGAGGGAATACCAGAATTTCTTGCTAAATGCTGGGGACTGTCTGCTCTGTAAAGGGTCTTTAAACGGGTTTCTTGTTTCTTTATAGCAATCAATGTAAATGAATGGCTTCATTCATAGCTAATTTTGTTGCAAGAATCTGTCGAGGACAAGATCACAGTCAGATATATTTAATTTATAATTTATAAAGTACATGTTATTGAAAAACAATCATACATATTTATACCTCAATCTTGTACCCTGTAAACCTATTCCAAAAAACTGGCAATAATGAATGTTTCATAGCAATAAGCTCTCTTTTTTTAATAGCATAGATCAAGTGTTTCATATAACTTTATCTTAATCCAGCCCAAAATCCTCAAGCCTTGACTAAAGAGAAAACGGCAATTTTATAGCAAGTTGGCTCTCTCTCTTTTTCCTTAGCTGTAAAGTTTCATAGCACTCAAGTCAGCAAGTTGAATAACATTTGTTGAACTTAACATATTCAAAACTTGTACTCATTATTCGTCGAATGGCGGCGTTATTTCACACTTTCCCTGCCTCCTTTACTATCGTTTCACAAAGACTTGGCAGGAACACAAGTTTTGCATTTTCATAAATGCCATAACATTAAGTAAAGTTGCTGAAGCTGTTATTAAGTACATAATTTTTACAGGCGCGCCACGCCCACATACCATACATACCCCTGGCCTCTTTCATTTTTTATCGTTTTGCAGCTTCTATTTAATTTTTATGAAATTGCAACGCAACCAAAAGCTGCCAAAATGAGGCGAAACTTTTGCCATGGAGGTCGTTAACACGTTTACCACGTGAACGTACCACACCCAAACCTCTTCTGTGATCTACTTGCCACGCTTGCCACACGAAGGAGCAACAGTTAACATGGCGTATGCGCAACGTATGCATTTAATTTAATTTCATTATATTTATGCGCATCTATACAACAACTCTGGGATGTCCCAGCTCCTCCACCTCCACCTCCCCCAAGCTCCAGCTCCTGTTGTGGGTTGTGAGCTTTGGGCGTGGCATGTAAATGGATAAAACTTTTGCCCACTTTGTTCAATTATTGATGCTATATATTCGTTTATGAATTTAAGATTAAAGTGTCATTTAATTGCAATTTCGATATAAATATTTATAGCCATCATTTTTATGCGAAATATGCATTATTTATAATTAAATTAATTAGCAACAAGTATTTGCTTAAAGGATGAATCAAATTTTACACAATTTTCGATTAAACTATTTTTTGAATTATCCAAAAATGTATGACTTTCCAATTGAACGGATAAAATTCAATTAGGCACCCCAATCAGACCCGCAAAATATCCCCTGCCAAGAGCAGATGCTATTTAAACAGTTTGTTAATTTGCATTCAGTTTTAACACTCACAATTTGAATATGCATTAGAGCTAAACCCCTTTTCCGTTCCCCGGAGCTATTCGGACATCAAAGTTTTGGTTCCATCTTGTGGAGTCGCGACACTTTCATAAATAAACATGCAACGCGGAAAATTATGCACTGAAAATGTGGCTGGATTTGGCTTTTAACTAAGCACTCGGCTTTCATCCATTAATATTATTGCAATTTAAATTCTGAATTATGCTTTTGCGATGCAAAAAAGCAAATTGAGACTGAGGGTTAAGAGTTGAGCTCATTGGATGGACACAAACTCCTTTCAGGCTTTCAGTGTGATGCAAATGTTTCGGTTGAGCTTTGATTAAAGCACAAGTTTAAATTTCCTATTAACTTAAGAGTACGACTGTCTCTTTCGTTCTTTGTGTTCTGTTTGACCAACTTATTTATAAGCGAATTAACTTATTATCCATAAAGTAAACCTCATTTGAAAGCTCTTAATGCAACAAGGAAAAGCTTTGGGGCTTTGACTCATTTTCCTCATCTGTGGCTCACTTTTCTTTACCTCATTGTTTGAGTTGCCTGCAATTGCAGTTTTGGGCCACAATGGAACAATCATCCGACCATCCAGACCATCCAGACCATCCAGAGCAACCAGACCCATCCACGACCGTTTTAAGGGGCCGTCCAAGTCAAGCGAAGCGGAAATTCTGCTTTTAGCTACTTTTTAGCTCGTTTTCATCAGCAGTTGTTGTATTGTTTTTCCTAAGAGATTTTTCCACGACTAACACACTTTTCTTTCTATGTGCTTGACTTTTCTTTGTGTACCCTAACAAATGGTAACTCATCTAAATGAATGAGTTGGCTTTAATATATATAATTCCTGGACAGCTTCTTGTTCGAAAATTATTGCTAAACTTTTGTTAACCACAAATATTCTACATTTCATATATTTTTAAATAAAATTCACTTGGATCTCACTTAAAATAGGTACTCTTATGAGAGTATTTCAAGTGTCGACACTCGGGAGTTGGGCTTTTTTATGATTTCCTTTTTGTTTTTTTAGAGCTATTTCAACTCTCTTTTTGTTGCTGTTGTATAGATTCGTTAGTTGGCAACAAAGTGGCCAACGATTTGCATTAGGGGCGTGGTAAACGAGGCTAATGCAAATGTGAATGATTTAAGTGAAACGCTAAGCGCGCGGTTTTAGCGAAATTAAGCATACGCCGCATTCGCCGCAGATGTGCCAGCTAATTAAACTCTGCCAACAAAGAGTTAGCTCTGTATCTATCTCCATTGCTCGCCTTCTCTCTATACTCGAGTACATATATGTTTTATTACCTGATCTAGGTGAATGGCTTTAAGCGAGGGTATAAATTTAAACATTATGATGCAGAAGAGTTAAGGAAATCTATGTTATTTTGTGAAAAACTAAAGTTATATTATTGATGCATAAATTTTAAATATCTGCATTACAACATTTTAAATTTTAAGATAAGCTAATTCTCTGACATGCCAAGATATTCTTTAATTTATTTCATCACATTATTAATTTTTTGTTTTCACCTCACCTTTAATATTTTTCAATTCATAAGAAAAATTTTAAAGGTGAGGTGAAAACAAAAATTAATAAGATTATTTACTATATACTTTATAAAATGAGTTCTAAGCCGTTTCACAAATTCTGACATCCTGAAAATGTGTTTGTTGATTACTTAACCCCAAAATAAATATCCTTCATAATTAAGTTCTCAACTGATTCCTTTTGCCCTTCAACTTTTGTTTTGTTCTTGTTGTTTTGGGGCCGAAACAAAAGCCATAAATGCGTGGCAAAGTTTTTAATTTCTTTATATACGAACATTTTAATTTTTTGTTGATTTAAATCAATTTTCAATTGTATTTTCCTCGTTGTTTATTTTTTCACTTGTTTCTTGTTGTTGAATTATTATCATAAATTTGTTTGGGCCTTAGCCCCTGTTTCCGTACCGAGTTCTATTTTTGTTTTTTCTACTAATTAGAAGTGTTGTTATGAGTGGGCGTGGCATACTGACACCCTCTGCGTACGTGTCGAGAAGTTTTAACAGCAACTTTTTCAGCTTTTCTCTGTTGATTGCTTTGACACTTTTGATAAGCTATATATATTATATTTTTGTTTGTGCTGTTATTGTTGTTTTCGCAATTCAATTGAATTGTTTAATAAAATGAAACATGGATATGATTGCCAGCCATTGTGTAGTCCTTGAGGAAACCGAGAAAACTTTTTCGTTGGCTGCAAGAAAAAATGTTAAAGATACGAGATAAGTTAAGTATGAAATGGGAAAAATTTGTGGACTACCTAAGCTGTTTCTAAAGCATTTAAAAATATTTGAAAAATACTTTTAGCTCATTTTATTATCATGTTAAATATTTGTAAAATTTGCAGAGGCAACAACTCTATTTGAAAGTACTTCTACTCTGCCAGCTGCTCATTTTCATTTCAGGCATGGAAAACTTTGCATTTCCAACTCATTAACTGGGACAAACTGCAAACATTCCCTACGAAGAGAGTTCTCAACTTAAATGCTCCCTAACCGCACATGCTTGACCTTCTCATGGCACAAACTAAATACACATATACATACTTTAGGCAGGACTGCCAACTCGCTTGAAACAAAGTGGGTACACCTCAAAGACTAGGAGACAAGACACTTTACGAACTTTCTAAGCTGCACAAACTTGTCTCAAAATTGATAAAATATCTTAAAGTTATCCCAGGACACATACCAAAGGATCAGGGACCTCAAAACACACACAAACATACACACACCGAGGACTTAAAGATTTACGCAAGCAAAGCGCATAATCATTTGCAAGTCTCATTTGTGCTAAGTGGGGGGAATGAGGAAAGGCAAGGAAATGGATGGCAAGGGAAGGAAAGGGGAATTGCGTGGGTGCTTCAGGGATTGCAACCACAGTGGTAGTTGCAACAGAGCGACAGCAGCTGAAAATTTGCATTTAAAACTGTTGACGGCATTTTATTAAGTTGAAGATAAAACCAGGAAAGCCACAAACTAAAAGTAAAACACGAAACTTTGCCAAAAACCTCCCGAGCGAAGCTGTGAACCAACAACAACAACAACAACAACCAGAACAAGAACAACTACAACTAAAGAGAAACTCAAAGGGCAATGGAGGAGAGAGGATGAGGAAGTAGGTGCGGGAGGTGGCAACATCGTCAGAGTCGCGTTCTGGTCCTTCAGCGGTCGACTGTGTGTAAAAGGATATGTAACTTGTGGGCTGCCTTACACAACCCATTCCCCTCGCTCTTCCTCCTCCCTCTCTTTCCATACCCTTCCCTGGTTGCTGTTTTTGGGTTTTTTGGGAGCACGAAAAAAGTTGCATGTAAACGAAAGTGTTTACAAAATGAAGTTGCCACTTGAGCGAGTAAACAAATGAATGAATTCATTGCTTCCTGAGGCAGTCGGGGATTTCCCCCTCCGGTCCTTTTCCTGGGGCTGTATGCCACCAAGCCACGCCACGTAGTTCCATTTGCCACACAACACACACACACATACACTCGTAGGTGTCAAAAGTTAAAGCATCGGAGCGCAAAAGTTGTGCAAATTTAAATGCTTTGCCATTTATACATTTGGCAACGTCCAACTTTTTGGTTACACTCTTTGGGTTCACGAGGGGGGTCAGGCTGAGGTCAAAGAGGGAACAATCGGGGGCGCCTCTCTGCGGTTGTAGCGTGTGTGCCAAAGCAATTATTTTAGCTGCCAGCAATTTGCATTACGTTTTTGAGATTCGTTAAGCTGCTAATAGATGGAAAAATATGGGGAACAGGATAGATGGGTGGTGTTTTATCTATCCAAAAGAAAAACAAAACTAAGCTGAAAGCTGTTAACTAATGCTGGGTATTGACAGCAGAATTTGCAATAAGTTGGACTGGGTTAATTAGAAATTGGCCCAGCTTAAAACCTTTTATGGTACCTAAGACCTTAGCTAGGAGTTTTGATAATCAAACATAATGAGAGATATCCCTCTATTAGGAGAAAAGGTAATCTGCAAGTCTTTATAGAAGAGAACCCGTTTAACAAGTGTTATAGTAATATAATAGCTTTTGAAATCTTAAGACCAGGTAAACTTAAAGAGTCGTAACTTCTTATTTTCTTCTTATTCTACTTTCAATAAGGTTTTAAGAAATGTAAAGTAAACTATCCACATTTATTTGTTCTTCCATTTATTTACTGAGGCATAAAGTACTGGAATACAATTTCAATTGGCATTTTAAATAAAAGATATCTTATATATTTCATAACTCAAATCTTTTCTACTTGTCTAAATAAAATTGGCATCACAAAATTCAGATACATACATATATAAATCAATAGACACTATTTTATACTGAAAGCCTCACAAAAAGAAACTGGCAAAAACAAAATCGTCTGAATAAAATACAAAATCCTACTAAAACCCACCTTAAAAGCTTAGTTGAATTAAAGTTTGATTAAATATAAATCACTTCTAAACGAATTTTTGTATCTAATCTGCTTACAGATTTTCTTTTTGGCCATTACTCATACATTATGTTGGCAATCTCTTTTAGGCTACTTGTAAAATCTAAAACTCTGTCTGGAGAGATTAACTTGGAATACTTTTATTCCACAACAAAATATTCTGTGTGTTTTTTTCTGACATTCACAAATTTTAAGCTGATGCCATCTACAAGATAAAAACTGTTTCATATTTTCCACTTTCGCACTTCATGACCATAAAGCATTTGCTTTATGCCAGGCTAACAAATTAGACCAAACCCATCAAACCAACAACAACAACAACAACAACAACAACGAGAAAGCCCCAAAACAGAACTAAACACAAGAGAACCGAGCTGAATACGGAAACAAGTTGAACTTTCGTCTCGAAATTGCGCAACAAAATGCAAAAGTCAAAATGCTGAGTTGCCTCTGGAGGGGCAGGATGTTGGTCGGGATGAGGGCGGGGTGTTGGGATGTTAGGGCTGAAGGCGTGGCTATAAAATGAGCGTTGCCAAAAATTCTCTGTGCTGTGTTGAAACCAAATGCATGCATAATCAACTTTGTTTAAACTTGGGCGCCATTTCCACAGTTGTTGTTGTTGTTGCTCACGTTTTTTTGTTGCTGTTACTGTTTATGCTCCAATTGCCAGTTGGCTTCATTGTTGTTGTTGTTGTTGTTGTTGTTGCTGCTGGCGCCTTATCTCTCTGGCAAAAGGCGCCAAGTTAAACTCAAGTTAAAGGTTCATTTCATTAATTTGCAAGTCGCATTTAGTGCGTCGTCGATGTCTACAGAAATTTGCATTTAAATCCCGTGGCAAAATGAGCAGAAGAAATGACAACAGCAACAATGATAACAACAACAACAACAACAACAATGGCAAGGACAATGATAACAAGAACAACAACGTTGTTGCTTGGCTTAAATGTTTCTTTCTCTGTGGATGATTGCCGGGAGTTTCAGTTAAGAGAGAGAGGGAATAAATGGCGGGGTGAGCATATGATGAACTAAATGCTGCTTAGCAACTCGAATGGGCTACATTTCGATACCCTGTATATAAATAATGATAGCTTTGTAGGGGTATATTAAAATGAAGCAGTCAGTAAAATCAATTTCCAACTTCTGTATATTCGAACTTGTGACATCTGATCAGTTTTTCAATTTAAATGTTAAATCAGATAGGTATTTAAATTAAATTTAAAAATTAACTCCAATAGGAGTAACATTTATTTGATGGTTTTTTATTAACTTAGAATTCACTACCTTTTATGCAAGATTCTATCTCATCAACATTGTACAGTTTGAATGTTTTTTAATTGGACACAAAAAGATAAACATACCATTCCATTTTAAATAGAATTTTTTATAGATACCTTAAATTAAATAATTTTTTTATTTTTTATTCAAATATAGAAATTGGTTTTCACTTGTATAATTATGGCTATAATTTAATGCTTAAATATTTATGTATATTTTTTCAAGTCAAATTTAATTTTAAGTTTTAATTTAAACTTCCATTGAACTAATGTGATTTATGAAATTCTTAAGAAAGTTCAAATATTCTGTATTTAAGTCATTATTTGTACACAAGTATTATCACTTTAAACACTTTAAACAATACTCACAGCTTTTTTAATATCCTCAGCTTATTTTACTGGGTATCTCGACATCGTGCAGTTGTCAATAGTTTAGCCCGTGTCCTTGTTTGCTTATGTAATCGCAAATTGTTTACCAAATTAAGTTGCCACTTGAGCTGCTGGTAACTTTTTCTGTGCTCTCTCTTTATCTCCCTGTCTCCCACTATCTTCATTAGCCATTAATAACTTGATATCGATGAGCTGGACATGCTGTGTGGCTTGGCGATTTGTGGCACTTTGGGGTCAGTTTAAGGGGAGGGAGGTGTGTGGCAACCGCAGGCCACAAATGGGGGCAGCGTTGCTCGGATGCAGCGGCTGCCTGCGGTTGAACGCAAAATTATGTTATGCTTGATACTCCAAGTACTTGAAGTGAGGCTCTCCTAATTGGCTGCCATTTAAGGCTTTAAGACTGGACATCACGCATACGCCGTGTGGCTGCAACGTGTTACAGGACGTGCCTCCGTCCATCTCTTCCATCTGCCCTCTGCCGTTTGCCGTCTGAATGTCTGATATGCGAAACGTTTCTTTGCATAATCAGAGAGTGGAGCGTTGGATTCAGTTCCACTTTTACTGACAGTCCTGCAGTGCTTTAGTCCTTCAGCCTTCAGCTTGAGGACATTAAGTGCCGCGTGGGAAGCGTCACAGCTGTCAGAGCCTCGGGACATTAAGCGTCGCAATAGCTGTTAAAATAAACACAAATTATTTGTGTAAACTTTGCTAAGATCTCGCAATCAGTCCCCAGCCCCGTATCCTCATTCCTGTCGATGAATAAAGGTTTGTGGCGTTGCTTAAGTGCCTGACGAGGCCTCTAGGAATGGGGGAATTGAGTATGACTTTGATATGGGGCTAGCCAGTAGTTGATTGATTGAAATTGATCATCTCGTTGTGGGGCAGTGACTGGGGAAAAAGTAAGAGTAGAAAAGGGGTACGAACCCTTTTCGTCCGTTGTTTAGCTTTGAAAAAGCTCAAAGCAGGACTTTCATTATACCCTGAGTTCATCACATATATATGGGATGGTTTACAAAAGTGGGAACTATGAAATTTTATTGATATGTGTATTGAATTCTCTGAATTATCGATTTATGCCAGAGATGTCCTTTCAATTTTATTCGAAGCTATAGGGTATGTACATCAGATATGCTAATATGAATGCATAAAATATAAAACGTAAATTACTTATACAACACACTTTGCATTACTCCTAGAAATGCCCATATATTTTATCTTGAACTATTTGACAGGGTATCTGAGAGTCACTTTCGCTCGATACAGTTTTTCTATACTCGGAATACAACAAAATTTACTCTACTAATATAATGGAAATGTTTCTATATAAGACAAGGTATTTTACATTTACATCCAAGCTTTAAAATATATTTATTTATCTATCGGTAGGTAAAAAATGATAAAATTATCCTGAAGTAATTAGTTTACGGGGTATCAGCAAGTCAGTTATGTTCCTCTGATACAGTTCTTAGCTTTATTACAGGCTTTTTAACTTTCCTGCATGTGGAGTACATACAAGAGAGATTATATAACACTTCCAAAAAATCAATAAATTGAAATTCACTGGGTATTTGAAGGTCTATTGTGCTTTTCCTGTATATTATTAGCTTGTTCTTTATTCTGAACTAGTGAAATATAAAATCGATACGTCAATTGGATGCTATCCAACCAATATTATGCTATTAGCCACTATGTCAGCTGATGGAATCGAATGGTTATCAAACTGAATCAAGCTGCCAACTCTTTTACTTGGACTGACGCTCAACTTAATTGAGTTCTTCTTCCAGTTCTTCTCTCAACTTTATGTTTTATGTGTTGTCTTTGGTTTTGATTTTCAACACCCACGAAAAGGAAACAGAATCGAGTCGTAATTCATTCGCATTATAAACGATAAACGATGACAGCAACGGACCAGCAACTAAACCATTTTCACACAAATCTCGGAGCGTATATCAAATTCTACACCAATTTTCTGACTTTCTCTCCCTCCCTTCACCACTCACAAAGTTTTGGGTCTTCTTTAAAGAATGCCGCATATTGTTGTCATTAATTAAAACGTTTTATGGATTACATGGCCAGACGAGCGTGTAGCATAGGAGCATGTATGTTCTATGACTGTCTGTGTTTTTCCACCTAGAGACAACGATTTTTCACAATTTTTCAACTTGGCGCACGGCAAGCGCTAAATCACTTTAATATTCCAAAATTTCAAAAGTCGATGCAAAGGGAAATAGAGGGAAAAATAGAGAGACAAAACTCAAACAATAAAACATAAAAATGTCAGACAAGCGACCGGGACAGGAAATCACCAAATGCAGCCCGAAACTTTGTTCCCGACATCGAAGTGCGTTCAATGCGGGCAACGGGAGGGGTACTCTGTATATATATATGTGTGTGTGTGTGTGTGTTTGTGTGTTGGGAAAAGTGTGTATATCTGTGTGTAGACTCGCTATAAAAATGTCACAATAAATACCCAAATGCCAAGACGAACTCTCGTCCAGGGCGTGTAGTTTTAGGGAATATCGACTGTGACCCAGTTCAGTTTCGAGGAAGAGTTGGGGGAGGTCACAGGAATTTCAATTTCAACCGGCGGGATGTCTACATGTCTCAGTTGCCACACTGCCTGGTTGCCTCTTTGCCTCATGTTGCCATTACCAGCGGCAGCGGAAATTAAACCCAATGACAGGCAGACCACGTGGTGAGCTTGATGCCAGGATATAACCCTCCAAAGAGCATTTTGAACCCTTTTGTTGAACCCCTCCCCGTCCCTGTCACGAGTTTCACTGACTCACATGTCAGTGGCTGCCACAAAACTGCTTCGGCTGTCACCTGTCTTGAGCTTATGTTTATGAAAAAAATGAGAAACCCGCAAAAACCTCTGGACTACATTTTGCCTATACCATTTAACGGCACATCAAAGGCAATTCCCAGGTGAAAGTCGCTGGTGACAAAGACCAACAACCACTTCGCTTAAGTTGGGCTTTCTTTTTTGTTAACCCCATTCCACTTATCACCCTTAGTGCCACCCAACCACCCATCTACCCACCCCCCACTCATTTAGCTTGTGCCAAAAGTGACACGACAAAGGCAAAATGCAAATGCTAAGTGTTTTCCGTAAAGCAGTTTTTCATTTATTTTATGCAACTTGCTAAAATGTCAAAGGCGTCTCCTAACGCAAACACAATGTATTTTCCACCGACTACGAAAATTTTCAAAAAGAAGCTCTCTACTGTGATGGGGGAGGAAAGGGGTGTGGCACTTGACAGGCCCTCTTTTTGAGTTGACTTTGTTCCAAGCAAAGGCAAACACAGAGTCGACTTAAAGAAGCGTTAATTAAAGGTAAGTTTGAAAGTTTTCGGTTTATGATTTATGGACATAAAATTCACTTCAGTTTTTATAAAAGAAAAATAGAAATGAAAAGTGTACTGGCAAAGAGATAAAAAGTAAAGCGAAAAATAAGAATTATCTGACTTATCTTAAAGATTTATTTCCAAATTTGTTAACTAAGATAGCATAAGTAATTGCATTTCATTCTAAAATGTACTGACAAATATTCTTAACGATTACGAATTATATAATTTATTTAAGGAATTCCTTTTTCCTTGATTATTAATTATCTATCCCAATCCGTAGTCCAATCAAACTTGAAGTTATTAACAATCTCTTAGAAACTATTGAAGTATATTTCAAGTGCGACACTGCGCTTATTTATCCTTGTTTCTTTTGCACTTCGTCACAAACAGCAATGGCTAATGGAGTATTATTAAGCTGAGAGTAAACAGTTTTAAAAATCTTATCGGTATCGCTATCGCTATCGCTATCGCTATCGCTATCACTATCACTATCGTAATCGGCATTCGTACTTGTGATAAGTTTGCAACGCTGACTGCAAGTGTCAAAAACTTAATTAAAAACGCGTTTGCTGAGCAGCAACTGTGGTTGCCTCAACTTCTTCGACTACTTCGACTACTTGGAGTACTTGAAAGTGGTGGGAAAACAAACTTGTAGATACTTCTACGCCAGGCACTTAATTAGACGTTAAACACTTGTAAAATACTCAAGGATAATGGATGGATGCGAGTGAGTTTAAGGGTTGAGTAATGCGAATGCAATCGACTTGACAACAAGCATATCTGATACTGAAGCCTGGCTTAAAAGGCTAAACTAATGGCCAGACCAATTAGCCACTTTAGTAAGTTGTTTACATAATTTTTAAATAAGGCCTACATAGAAATTAACTAAATTAATTACATATATGGTTCGTGTTGCACAGACTCAAGTGATTACCCTATGAGGACAGTCGATATAGCCTCACTACCTCCCTCTCTTCCTATCACAGACTCTCTGTCTGTCTGTGTGTCAGTCTGTCAGTCTGACTGATGCGTTTGTGTGCAAAGTTGGTCATTAGTTAATTCACTGCACAGACAACTAACTAACCAACTGACCATAAATGCGAGCAGTTTACGGGGTGTCCAAGTCGCAGGTGGAGCAGATCATTGAGGGGAACATTAGAAGCAGCTATCAGCTACCAGCTACCAGCTACCAACTACCAAAGTGAAATCGTGTAAATTGGACCACACACGCACACATTTGTATGTACGTAAACATACAGAGTGCGACCAAAACAAGCTAACCAGATACGAGGAAGCAGCACCACAGCACCACATCACCACCACAGTACCACCTCGAAAAGTGGGAAAGTTCTGCATGCATTTCAGTTGCATGTGAATCGAGAGAATCGAGAGAAGCGAGATGCGAGACTCGAGACAGAGTCTCAAGGGAGTCGCCCATACAAAACTCGCATATATATTTTGCATAAATTATCATCAGAGACCTCTCTCTCTCTCTCTGGCCACACGAGGGGACGAATCCATGTGGCAGGGGCAAACAAGATAATGCCACAGCGGTGCAACATCATTAAGGAAATTACTTGTAATACACCAGGTACATCAGGCACTTATTCCTCCCCTCTCCTTTCCTCTCCACCTGGACTGTACCACCGCACAACTGGCCACCATCAAACTAAGCTTCAAACCAGGCCGAGACTAAGACTGAGACTGGGAAATTATCATAACTGTGGCTCATACTCAATATTTTAGATGCAAAAATAATTAATGTGAGAAGCTTAAGCTCTGATTTTGCATTCACTCAGTTCAGTTGGCTTGCCAACCAACAGCTGCCACTTTTCCAACTTCGACTTCTACTTCGACTTCCACTTTGACTTAGCCCTATTACCGTGTTACCGTGTTACCAACGTCTTAACGTGGGTAGCCTAATTAGTTGACTGCACGTATTCGCACTCACTTCTTGTGGCTCACTGAGCTCGAAGCTGGCAATCTGGCAACCTGGCTGGCAAGAAGGCTTACAAATTAAGCTATTTGCCATAGTTGTTACCCTGATTAGCACTGCCAGATAAACAAGTAGACGTGGGAAGGATTTTATAGTAACAAGCTCTACGATTAACAAGCTGGTGATGATTGGAATTAGAGACTAACTTTTTGAAACTCATCTTAAGGAATGCACTAATCTCGGAACATGCTTTTTAAAGTATAAACACAATACTTGAATTTGAAAAGAGCATTATATTTAAAATGCAATTTCATCACATTGTGGAGAGATTTTTTACTTTACTTTGCTTACTTTTTAAATAAACTGAAAATAATAAACTCATTAGCAAATAAAATTTATAACTTAAAAAAAATATATAAAAAGAAAAGTTCTTTTTCGATTCATATGCAGACAAACTTCTTTAATTACTTATTCTCTGCAGTTTCTTTTCAATTAGATTTAGAACTACATTTTTCTGTAAATAGTTGGTTGTTACAAATATATATATATTATTAAATTCATTAGATCTTCTGTGATGCGTTACATTCTTCATAGAACATACATAATACCTTTTATTTAATGTAATACTCTAAAATGACACAAATAATACTAACGAATGCAGTTCAATTGGAAACCGAAACCTCTGTCAATATGAGATGCCATTTTTGAAGGCACTTTGACCGATGTGGCATCCAACACTTTCACTAGCCCACAAAAACCACGACACAGATTCACAAACACTTTGCCACCCAAAAGATGCAAGAATAAACAACAACAAGAAGTATAATGCCAACAACAACAACTAAGCAAATGATTGTAAAGGAACGTCGAACATTTGGTTTGTTGCTCGGTTGGCTTCAGACTTCTTCTCTCGGTACATGAAATTTGTGCTACAAATTACACGAAAATTAAATGCATGAATAATTCGAATGGTTGCTGTGGTCTGAACAGCCCGAAATGGCTCACAGCTTACAGAGGGCCAGAGCTAATCAGGGTTAGAGTCAAGAGGGCGATCACGACCAGGGACGAAGGACGAAGGACGGAGGACGAAGGCGAAGTCCTGCTTTATATTTACACTGCATTTTATCGCTTTAACACTCTGACACAATGAATATAAATATTTAGACAGCAAAAACAGCAACAGCAGCGTGTCCTGGCAGCAGGACATGACCAGCAGATATGCAGCTCCTGCCACTGTGTATGAGTGTGTACAACTGAGTGTGCGTGTGTAGATTTAACCTGCGCATAAATTTCAATATAAATGAAAGGTTGTCGGACATTTTAAAATTTTGTATATTTCTCGCCAATTTTCTATTTATTTGTCAGATTGCAATGCACCCTTTCTGAGAGAGTTTTGATTTTGTGACGAAGTTTGTAACATATCTGACTGCCGACTGATAGACTGACAATCTCGTAGAGCTTATTGTTCGATATTAAGAGCTAAAAGATTAACTTACCAAAACATATATTATTTCTTAGCATTTAGTACGAAATTCCTATTAAAAGAATTGAATACGAGGGTGGGCTGATTCATTCATTCATTCATTTCATACTTTTTTAAATTTATAGTTAATTTACTATTTAAACGATAAATGAATTCCTGGGCTTATCTAGGGCATTAAATCTTCGACTTGCCAAATAGAAGCCGTCTATTTTCGTTACACAAAATGCTAGAATTCATTAAGTTGTTATTAAAGATGTCGAAGGATCGATTGAGATGCCTTTTAAGTGGTATATGGCATTCGGTATCCGGGGAAGCACTACAAATTTATTGTTTGCCATTAAAATTGACGCAAAAAGTCTTGTTTATGTGCACTTTTAGTTAACAAACTCATAGACCCATAAATTGAGTGGCAAACATGAAGTCAAAGTTCGCTTAAAAGGCGCAGCCTGCCTCAACAGTTTGTCCACTTGTGCCTTACCCCCTCCTTCTATTACAATCCCCCTTCTTCCCACTAAAAGATTGGCAAATTTGTCGCAGGAAATGTGCGTATATTGCTGAATGTGGAAGTAAGGGGCTGAAGAGGTTTCTAAGAGTTCTAGGGTAGGTGCCAGTTCCTCGACTGGGCGATGGGTTTCTGCTTGCTGCTCTGCCGCCTCAGAATGAAATCAATTTCCGTTATAGAACTGGTTTCGTCCTCTTCCTTGGGCACAAGTTTCTTCCTGTTGCACAAATAAATATTTTGCACCGGATGTTTGGGTCACAATCGCGTTTTCCAACTAAACAACCAAACAAACAGATGTCTTTTCCTCGCATCCCAAAACTTAATTTAAGCTTACAATATCAACAATTGCATTTTAGGGAAATCAAATTTTAAAGTAGTCATTGCTTTAGAATACTTTTATCAGAATTCATATGATTTCCTACAAATATTTATTGTGTTTGATTCCATGTTTGCAATTTTACTTTATTATATATTTACCTACATTCAATTGTGTAGAAGTTACTATATGGAGAATGTTCTTAAAGTACAAAACACATATGTTTAGCTTAAAAGGTGAATGTAAAATAAAATATTTAACTTCATAAACAGTTTCCAACTCTTGCCTTTCTTCAACTTGGCTTTTGTCTACTTTTACAGACGCTACTGTAACCACATCTCTCAATTTATTCTGCCAGAGGTTGAAGGCTTCTGCATAATCACAAATATACCAGATAATAGAAATTATTTATCGATATATTGCTTATAATATGAACAATTCAAAGTTACTAAAGATCCTCATTCATATATTTTCACATTTAAATAAAATTATAATCGTATGTTTCTCGTGCTTTCATATCAATTGATGTCAGTTGGCCATCTCAAATGTGAGTTTTCATCAAATAATAGTCGAATCTGATTATTTACATTGCAAAATAATTCAATCAAAAAATCCAATAAAAAATAGCGAATGTATGTCACGTAAAAGTACTTTCAATTCATTTTTTGTTGCTGAAATTGGTGAACCATTTATCCACAAATATTTATAGTATTTATAAATAATACGAATATTTACCTGTATTTCAGTTATTTTCATTTTTAATTAATGCTCTGAATCAAATTAAATTAACGTCAGCGCATGCAATAAATATATTTATATATGTTTTTATTCAATTGAAAATCGGTCAGCAACCCGAGGGAAAATCTCACACCGAGCTGCTCCCCAAAGTGGTATGTACACTGCCGCTCAACTGAATAGGTTCATCAAAGATCTGTTTGCATTTTGTCCTCTCTCTCAATTCCTTGTTTACGTATATTTATCATTAATGCATGCTTTGAAGCTTCATTCCTTTCACTACATGGCAGCAAAGCAAAATAACGGAATATGCCTAACTGTAATCAGATTTTTTCGCTCGTCGTCAAATTCGTTAGAATTTATGCATTTTTTTTGGCTCAACTGAATAGGTTCAATAGCATTTGACTTTAATTTGTGAGCGACAGCGATAATCTAAAGACGTAAATTTTTTAGTGATTATCAATTAAGAGTAGTCACAGCTATTATAATAAAAAATGGGCCGCGGAACTCAACTGAGTGACTTTGAAAAAGGTAGAATAGAAGGATATGTCGAGTCTGGTCTAAGTCACCGTCAAATCGCCAAAAAAAATAGATCGAAGTCAAAATGTCGTTAGTAATTATCTTCGAAATAAATCGAACTACGGCAACAACATGAAAGGAGGTGTAAAATACGCGACAACGGTAACAGCGAGAAGACACATTATTAGAGCAGCTTCCAATTCAACACGCTCAGCTGCCAAAATCAAGGAAGCATGCGGTGTTAAGGCCAGTCTGGCGACTGTGAAACGCATAATTCGTAGTGCTAAACATTTGAAGAGGTTGAAAATAAAAAAAAACCACCTCTCAATGATGTGCGTAAAGCTTCACGCCTCCGGTTTGCTCAGGACCATATGGCATGGAAGGAGGAATGGAACACTGTCGTGTTTTCCGATGAGAAAAAATTCAATCTGGATGGTCCGGACGGGTATAATTTCTACTTTCATGATCTACGAAAGGAAGAATGTGTTTTAAGTCGCCACCACTCTTGTGCAGGTGGAATAATGGTGTGGGGAGGCATATCCTATTATGGGACATGTGAACTGCAGTTTGTTTCATCAAAAATGAATGCATGCAAATGTGTACAAAACTGTACTACAAAAGAGTTTTCCACAATTTTCCAATGTGTTTCACCGGCTGTCATGGACATTCCAGCATGACAACGCACCTATTCACACTGCAAGAGTGGTAAAACAGTGGATTGCAGACCAGAACGTAAGATTGCTCGAGTGGCCACCATACTCCCCGGACCTAAATATTATGGAGAACGCTTGGGCGCTATTGTCTCGAAAAGTTTATGAGGGTGGGAGACAATTTGAAGACAGAGAGTCGCTAGTTGTCGCCATTAAAAACGCCTGGAAAGAGATTTCTCTTGGAGTTATCGAAAACTATTATAAATCTTTGCCAAATCGTATATATGAAGTTATACTAAAAAAAGGAGGGCATACTAATTACTAAATTATAGCGAAATAGTATATATTTTTGTTGAAAATAACCCAAACTGTGAATAATTACTTTTTATATTTTTATTTCTTATTTGAATCTCTTGAACCTATTCTGTTGAGCCAAAATAAACAGTCAATTTTTGTTATGTTTTCTGGAAAATAAAAAAAAAAATTATTTGTACTTATATTAGCGACCGCTAGCTGTTGTTTATTATTAAGAACTAAATTTTCTATAAAATGAAATATATTTCATCGGAATCGCCCAATTACTTAAAGAGATTTGATCCAATAACTTTGATAGAAATCGTGAACCTATTCAGTTGAGCGGCAGTGTATAAAGAGAGAGGAGAGGATGTTTCTTGAGGGAAACAGCTTCATTAGTTGCCCAGCACGCAGTCCTGGAGGTCATAGGAAAAACCGCAAAACTTTAAGACACGCATTGCACCCTCCTCTCAGAACAATCTTAACTGTTGACGACGAGTCCTGATCCTGTCTGGACTGTACTCAGTACTCAGCGCCTTAAGTCACACACCGAAAAAAATGAAGGAAAGAAACTGGAAAACTTTTTAGCTGAACAATTTTTTCTTGTTGCTGGTTTGGTTTTTTGTTTGTTGTTGTTCTACTTGGAATGTTTGTAAAAGTTTTATTATGATTTTGCTGCCTTTTTTTTGTGGACTTTTTTCCTGTTTGTGACTTTGTGTTGACAATTGAAATTGATTTTGCGGTTCCTGGCGTTGCTGCTGTTGTGGCTCCTGCCACAATGTGCTTTGTTGATTTTTGCAAATATTCGCTGTGAAATAATCATAAATTGCAGTTGAGTTTGCTTTTGAACGCCGTATCGCAAGCAATTTTATAACAATTTAAATGAGTTTTAAATTACAATCACAACAACAATAACAATAACAATGACAACAACTAGCTGATGTTGTGCTATTGATAATGTCACATATCGAGTGCAAATTTAATATAATTTTTATGTTTACTCTCGCGTTATAAACAATGCAAATGTAAATTCACAAAAATAAATCACAAAATGTTAATTTAAAGAGTGTCAACTGATGGGGCAGTTCGATAAAGAGGGGATCGAAGTGGAGAGGGAGTATATGCGGCAAGATTCAACATAATTGACATTTTAATGCGCTGATAGTTGGCGAACGATAAAAACAGATTTAATATTCTGATAATTGCCACAACAATTATGCAACTTAATCGAATTGTCAACGCACTTTGAAAACATTGCAACATATAACACGGCGTATGCGCAATATTATAACTAAAAACTACACATTAACATTCATTCGATTGACTCGAACAATGCTGGATAAATTCTATTATTGGATTTAGAAATTATATGAAGTATGTCTAGAAAAATTGTCAGCAATGAACTCAATGAAGTGGACACAATATCGAATAGACAATAGATCGAATCTATGAACTTAATATTTCCCTTGCTCTCATCTCTTTAAAGGGAACCTCCGCCTTCAGCGTCACAAGGCAGTAACTGATTATAAGATACGAGTTCTTAACGATCATAGATGATAACATTGCATAAATTTAAGACGTCCCGTTGGAGATGGCTGTCTTTTTCAATAAAAAGTTTTAAGAATATCTTTAATTGGCTCTAGACTTTTGAAATTTCATTTTCTATGTAAATAACTAAGGAGCGACTTAAGGACTGGCAACTGTAATTCACCTGTTTGTTAGGCTGTGGTTTGGAATTTAACTCATATTCTCTTATTCATATGACGCGTTCATGCATTTTATTTGTTTATTTGTTGCTTGCATTAAATTGAAATTGAAATGCCACAGACCGCAGGGACAGAAATGACACTCAAACAGGCAAAGGGACGGACAGACAAAAGGACAACCAGACAGCACAGATGCAGCAACGGACAGATGTCTGCTGATGCTGACAGTCGTCGTCAGTCGTAGCCGAAAAACGAGTACAGTGAACACTCTACAGACAGACACACTCGCCAGCGCTTTTCCAAAAAATATCGTAGCTTAAATTTTGATTTTCACTGTACGTCTGTAAAATCACTCATACGCCACCGCAACAATCTATACGCGTTGTGTTGGAGCCGAAAGAAGGACGGAGAGTGGGGAGAGGGGTCGCGGTGTTGCGGTGAGCGTGTAAAGCAAACAAAATGAGAGCGCATAGTTTCATTATCCTTCGGCTCGTTGGGGCAAAAAGGAGCAAGGACGAGGCATGGACCTGTCGCTACATGCAGCGCATTACAAATTTTCGAAATGAAACTGAAATCAAATAAAGGGCAGCCAAGAGATACACACACACAGATACAGCTACAGCTACAGATACAGATACAGATACAGCTAGAGCTACAGATACATGAGAACAAAAGCAACAACAATACAATGCAATTAAAAATGGCTGTGTAAAGAGCGTGACGAACAGGAGAAAAAGGAAGAAGGGGCAAGATATAATGTGGAAGAGAAAAGTGAACAACGATAATATACCCTGTAGTCTGTAGATAAAATCTTTAAGCGGAGAAAACTGAAAAGAAAAAATGATGTTCCATTCTTTATTAGAAAATATTGTTATTAATTAATATTTGAAATTCATTACTTTATGTACAACAAATTTCCTTAAAATTGTAATAAAATTGTTAAAAACAACCTTACTTTCTTTTGTTATACCCCTTAGCAATCACTTTCTGTTACAGGAAATAACAAAAATGTAAACAAAAAGCAAATGTGGAATGACAAACATGCTGCGAATTTGTAATTTGTAATCTGTAATATGAATTCGAATTCGAACTTTAAGGATACAGATACATATTTCTGGCAGGTATGTCAGGTAAAAATGCAGAAAACTGCGAATGAATTCGAAGAGACGTGAAACATCTGAATATGATTGCAGCTCGATTTAATTGAGTTGCTGGAATGTTTTGGACACCAGAAATGTGTAGGAAAGGTATGATGAGATCTACGAGCATGAAATAGCAACAATCCAATCAGCAATATTGTAATTGGCAAATGTAAAATACCAAATGAAAGAATGAAATAATCGAATGTATGAATACTTTTTGCGGCAATTGATTGAAACCGGAAATTGGCAAATAACGCTATGAATGTAAATGTGGTTTAGCTATCAAAATTGACCGATTTCAACTGACAAATTGTGTGGAACGACAACGACAATCGAAAGTATTGAAATTCTTTAATTGTATTAATTTATACTCTTCTTTTTTATGTAGTGCATGCAATTTAATTTACTTAATATTAATCAAATGTATGCTTTGCGACACAGGGACATCAATTCAAAATATATATACATTTATTGTTAAAATTTGAAAGTTAATTGTTGATGGTTTACACTTAATTTATTTATTTATTCAACTAATTTAAATACATTCTTTTTTTTATATTAATTTTCAGAAAACTTAAATAATATAATAACATAACAAATAATTCAAATTTACTGATATTAATTATATTTTTTGTTAATAAATAATAAATATTATTAAGCGCTATACAGTTCTTAATATTAAAAAACATAATGTGGTATTATTTTTAAGGAGTTACGCTGAAGTTTCATCAATCCGTGTACAAAATCTTAAGAATGTAGCTTGAAAACTGCTTTTCTTATTAATTTTGGTGTATTTTTTGTAATGTTTTATAATCTGTCTTTATAATCCATAGGAAAAACAACGAGCTAAATATGATAAATTATTATCATAAGTCTCAATTATCGTAATTTGTGTGAAAGAAATTCACGAAAAATGGTTTTTAGCTTATGTTGTAACCTCCAAATGTTTAGGAATTTTGTTTATATTATACATGTCCTTATTTTGGACGAATACGAAAATTGTTTGCCCCTGAGACCCTACTTAGTCAAAGTATCACAAATTATCTCAACCTTCATCAATATCCTTTTATTATCTGATTGATAATCTTTTTATTTAAATGATTTAGAAAAAGAAAGAAGGATTTATATAAAGCTTGCTAAAAATTGGATGCCATTATTCCCAATCAAGTAAAGTAAAGTCAAATCGCGTATCTGGTTATATTTATTACATTCCTTAGTCAATCACACTTATTAAAAAGATTGTTGACTAAATTTACCTGTCACACATTCACTTTTATTCATTTTATGTTTATTTCACTACTGTTTCCCACAATTTTGATCAAACTGGTTTCTTCATTTGGCAACATTTATTACAATTCAGTTAAAGAAATCCAGAAAATGTGTTCATACAAATCAAGATTTTAACAGGATCAGTTGGAAATGGAAATCTCATCAATTTTGCTGACATTTAATTGAATCGATCACGCTGAGCCTATAACTTGTCCAACTGGCAATTATAAGAGTCTTTGCTTTGCCTTTACTTTTGCCAGTTTCCAATTGCCAGTTGCAACTTGCCTGTCGCCTGTTGCCTGTTTTCTGTTGCCAACTGCCATTAGTTGGTTGACTGACTGATTGCTTTGTCTTATCATGTGGCTCCTGTTTTGTCCCTTGCTACCAAATATCGAATACAATTCAATTTGCCATGTTGCCACACCTACTGAACTCCCCTTTTTCGTTTTGCCTTTTGGGTTTTTTACTTCTGGCCTGTTTGTTGTTGGTGCTTCTAATCAGAATTTGTAACCAATTTTTGGGTGATGCGTACATTTGTTTCCATTTCCTTTGAAGCTCTCGCAATCAGCCAGAGAGGCTGGCAGGCAGTCAGTCAGGCAGGCAAGGACATCCATTGAAATACTACAGAGAGCCAGTATCTGAATCTGAATCTGAATCTGAATCTGAGAGCCTGAGAGCAACATTTGATTTTCCGATTGAATCAAACAATCAATTATCTTGTCTTCTTCACTCGTTTTTGCCATGTTGTTTGCAAATTTTATTGGCCACATTTTTGTCAAACTGACAAAATGGCAAAGCGAGAACCAAAAATGGCAAAGGTAATGACTGCAGGCAGTTCAACGCAGCAACAAAAGAATATAAATCAGTAAAAATGTCAAGAAAATTTCAGATGAGCGACAAATTTGCAAAAGTTTCCTTTTTTTCTGAGTTTTTTGTGTGTCGAGGAAATTGATTGCAAAAACCAAAATATATACATATACATATGAATTGTATATTTATTTTTATGTACATTTGACAAAAGATTTATTTGAAAGATTAAATAGCGTACACTATAAGTTTAAAAAGTAATAAATCAAATAGTTCCAGGGCAATATGTTGAGCTGTAAGCATTTTTAAAGTAACCCGAAAAACGTTTAAGAACTTAATTTATATTACCTATTTTTAATTATTTTCCAAATTTAATTTGGATAAATTATTTTTGTATATAAAAAGTTCAGAAATTCCTTTTTTAATTTTGTAAGTATATAGCATGTATCAACTAAAAAGTTGAGTTGAAACTTTCCGATTTCTTTCCACAGTTTTCCTCATGAACAGTATTTATCGCAAGCACTTCAAATGTTCGGATTAAGTTGCATTTGGAACGTTTAATTTTCTATTTTTTTTTTTTTTGTTAGAGTTTTATTTTTGCACACACACTTAACTATGTCAACAGGAAGTCAAATGGCTTGCGAATGCAAACACACTCACACAAACACAAACACATGCGGAGGCAAACAAAATGGCGCACATAAATTTCCGGTCCGCCCATCCGACAGCATTTTATGAGCAGGCGACTGAGCCGAAGATTGTTTATGGTGGCCAACAGTTGATTCATCGCATTTAATGGATAATACTCGCATATTCAGCATAAAAAGGAACAAATACATCAGCCATATAACGAATAACAGAGAAAGGAAAAGAGAGAGAGAGAGAAAGAGAGCAATAAAATGACAGAAAATACCCTCTAAACATATGCAATTTTTTTCAAGTTTTTATTCATTTTCTATTTTTGTTTTGATCGTATATGAAATATGATTTTGTTGCATCTTTATTCTTTCTGTCTTTGCCCATCCTTCTTGGCCTTGGCTAAAAAGTTTGCAATTGGAATTGTGTTGCTTTCATTTTATTGTTTTTTGCACCAGGCGTAAATTGTCTTGTAAGACCAGCATTTCATTCAATGTCAATCCCCAATTGTCAAGCAATGCCGATGGCTTATCATTTAATGAACTGCACAAGAACAGCAAATGGAAAGAACAACAAAAACACCCCCAGCTTTTATTTCATATATGTAGTATATGTGTGGCTGGCATTAAGTGTCTATGTACGTTTATACCCTATATTTAGTAAAAAGGGTATTTCTGAACAAAGATTAAACTTTAATTAATTTACTTATGGATCAGTATGAACAGCTTTAATAAGTTTAATAATAATAGGTTTAAAGTTAAGCTTACACTAAAAATTAATGCATACATTTGAATATTGTTTTCTTTAATATCTTTCGAATTTAAAAAACAAACACAAAGGCAATTTCATTAATTAGTAAATAAATTTTTTAAATTTATATTTAAATATCATCTTCTGTAATTATAAAATAGAATCTTTTAACTTTAAGCCTTTGCAAAGGGTATTTATCGGCTGCGACATTTCCATAAATATTTTTTTTACTTATTTAGGTCAACTTTATTATATGCACATAATTACAAATACCAACAAGCTGCGTGTGTTGGCCAAAGATAAAGCATTTATGAAGACAGACATGTGGGAATTGCTGACTGAAATATCTGGCTGAATGAGGGGCAGTTAACTTAGTCCTAAAGTCTAAGACTCTGCCTGCTTCACACTTCCGTTTCCATTGTAAAGGAGGAACAAGAAGAAGTCGTCTCTCATTTATTTGCGCTGCTCGAATAATAAGAAATAATGTCATTCTCTATGTACTTCGTATTCCTTTGGCCTATTGTCTATGGCTTGGCTAGAGAAAGGGCGAAAACAGGGAGAGGAAACTGCTTGGCCTTCGCTTTTGAGGAGAAGACTAAAATATTTATGCGACAAACGACAATTTTGGATTTATGTTTGTGCTTTTTTCAAGAGTCTTTTTTTATATTTTTATTTTCCAAGCCAGCAAAGGACCTATAAAAGGGGCTGAGTTTCGTTTTTCTTTCATATACACATACATATATAAATATGTATATATATATGGTTTTTGTGTTTTATGGAACAGGAACTGGTCCATAAATAGCACCGCCATGGCAGCCGCTCTTGTGTGTGCGAATTTATATGGCAATGTACAGGAAATTGTGCGGTAATAGAGAGGAGAGAGCAGGACGAGGAGAGGAGAAGATGATGACGGCGGTGGTTTGAAACTGGAACAGCAAATTAAAGTGCTTCGCATTAATTGAAGTAGATTTTGATGAATGTCGAGCAATGTTTTTAGTCTTATTTCCCACTTGGCACATTTGATTTAGCCATTCAGTTTCTGTTGTTGCCCATGTTATCCAAGTTGTTAGCCAACAGCTAAAGCTTTTCATGCTTCCAAATCTTATGGCACATTTTGCCACTCAGCAAACAACACTCCAACACACACACACACACTCACATGCGCATACAATAAAAGCCACTTCATTTTCAATATCAAATTTCCCAAAAATTTGGCCAAACAGCAGCCGCAAACACTTGAAAATGTTCCCATAGCTCAATTAAAATACTTGCACCCCTTGCATCCCCTCTCCTTCTTTGTTTACTCGTGTGTATGGCCAAAGGATATACACGACGCATTGAATTACGCAGACAAAAGGCCAAAGCATTCAAAATTTCCATATGCAGGAATTCACATACCCATTTCCATTTCCCATTCCCATTCCCATTCCAGCAAAGCTTTTCGCTTGGGGCATTTTACTAGACGAAATAACCTCGTCTTGTCATGTAATTAAAGTTTTGCACAAGTGTCGATAAATTATGCGGAAGACATAAGATGGTAGATGGTGAATTGTAGACTCTAGACGGGTAGTTGCTGCTATGCAAATGGCTTACAACTTACAAGTTACAGCTGGGAGCTAACCGACTGAGCTGAGCGACAGATGGACATTCTTTTGGCTTTCGAATGACAGGCACTTCATCATCGTGTCCTTCGGCGAGTGTGTAATTCATCACGCGAACAACCACAGCCTCCCAGCCCCGTCCTGTCCCGTCCCGTCCCGTCCCCGTCCTGTTCTGTACATCCTACTCCTCATTCAGCTGACATGACATGTTGAGCCTGCATTTGAGTGGGCAATGGATGGGAGGGAGGAGGAGGAGATGGTGGTACAGGAAATTACTGCGGCTCATGTTGTTGTTGAGTGCGCTTTAAGTTTTGGCAGCAGAAACCTGGAATGCTATTAACCAAGTTGACATTAATCGCCTTGACTTTCAGCGAACTGAAGCAGGAGGGGAACCAAACAAGCTCAGGGCAAGGTTTCCTGGCCAGAGCTTGTAATGTGAAAACAATTAAGTATGTAAAATGCAAATGTGCTGGAGCCTAAAAGGTAGTCGAGATATCCAAGGGAAGGAAGAAGGAAATCTATCAAAAGGTGGCAGTTGCTGACTTGCTAAATGACAGTAATGCCTGATGTCAAGTTTCTCATTCAGCTGACACAACATGTCATGTGATGAATGTAAGACATTTGAGCTCTATTATTATTAAATATTTGGTATCTATATTTTAGCTTTTTTCCCATTTAAATGAAGAATATGTAATCATATTTCTTGACCTTTTCACTGTGACTGGGATTAGTTTAACTAAGCATGGCCCTAACTCCAGGCTCATAAATTTAACTTAACTTATACACACACATGTGTACATATACTCGTAAATATGCATAACATTTAGCTGCTGTCTGTTTTATGAATTGGATTTGTATGCTTGGCTAACTGTTCTCTCCGCCCACCTACTGACCCCGCCCACTGTGCGCCTCCACAGGATGTTAAGTCCTATTAATTTATGTTATGGATAGGAAAATAGTTAACACAACCGGACTAAGCTGCTGGCCAATGAATACGGTTGATCCATTAAACAAGATTACGCATACGCCCCTCAAACCCAGTTTCATTCTTAATGCCTGCTGTTGTTCTCATTATGCAGCAACAAATTTCTATAGTTTACTACACAGTTAATGAACAACTAATGCTCTTGTCGTAGTAAAGCCAATCAGTTGCCCCCCTCAACACACACCCAACCCTTCTATTCTCTAACCTCTCTCTCACACTCTCTTCTATTGACGCTACACTAATTTCCTGTTGCAGTGATTTGGCCCGAGGGGGAAGCATAACTAAACTAAACTGTAGAGACCATGCCACTTGCAATAGGCAATCTACAACCCGCTACATGCCACATGCCACCTGCTGCCTACTGCCTTCACATCCAATGCAAATCTGAATACAATACATGAGTCCATAATGAACATGGATAGATTTATCATTTATTGTATTTAACCATAGTCCATTGTCATAATTTCCCCTGTTCCTCTTTAGCTCACCCCGGGCTGACATTTTGTACATTAATGTTAATGTAATTATGAAATTCGCAAATGTCTGGTAACTTGATGTCTAATAAATGTGAGGCATGCAAATTCTATTGCAGCCAATTTGATATGTCTCGTTGTAATATTCCTAATGCCAAATGTCAGAAAGATACAAAATCAAATGTTTTCCAACTACAATTTCCCTCCTCATATGAATTATGTGTAATTATTAATGATAACAACTAAAGGCTGTTGCAAACATTAGGTTAGAGCACTTACCAATTGTCTAATCACCTATGTCCCAGACAATCAATACTTAATATTGAGATTAATTTTCAGTATGGAAACTGAAATCGATTTAAGTATGATATAAGTCGGCAGTACAGATTATCTATAAAAATAAATATTTATCATATCGTTTCTTAATTTCAATTTACAAGCATGATTAATTTTTGAAATTGATTGAATGCTTATAATATTTTATTACAGAGAATTAATAAATATTATAACATTAAATAGTTTTAACATACCAACTTAGTCAAGTTAACGTATGAAGGGTATACATTTTAAGAAGTTAATTTTAATCTGCATTAATTCATTTAATATATATATTTTTTGTTGAAGTTCAGATCTTTATACTATTTTCTTGGAAAAATGCCATTACTTGCAAATTATAAAAGTAAACTAATAGAAAAATAATTTTATTCAAAAAGTTGTCCTTCTTTGTGTGTTAAATAGCATACAATTTTAGCAGTAGAATTTATTAATGAATTTTTAATCTCCCTTTTACTTTAATTTGTGGAATACAACTGATGTAAAAATTCACTTGTTAATTTAATTCAAGAAGCTTCCTTAGCTTATATGCTAAATTACGTATTACAAGGATCGAGTTTCATGTTAGAAGGCCCGTTTTTTCCCAGTGCACATTTTCATCTTTGCCACTTATTTCTATAGACCATCAAATTTGATAACACAAAGCGTGGCAGCTTCCTGTCCTCCTTATCGCCATCGCATGCCACGTTCACAATATTTTATGTGCATCTCATCCGCAAAACATTATCAAAAATCGCTTACAACCAATTTGATTTTATTAAAACGAGCGCCCTAAAGCGTAGCTCTCTCTCTCTCTCTCTTTCCCACTCTTTTCTCTCTTTCTTTCTTGCTGTTTAAGCAACGCTAATCATAAGAATCGCCTGTGAAAAAGATGTGAAAAAACATGTATTTTTGTAGTTTATGTAGGAGTCTTTACGACTCTGACGATGACGATTAGCATTAAAGTTAGCTCCGGGAGTATTCCGTAGAGGGGAGAGGAGAAGGGGAGGGGCAGCATAAAACCGTTTTATGGACGCCCATAAACAGGTGAGAGGCGGATACTCATCTGGCAACCGAATTTTTGCAGCAATGTTTCAGTCCTACAACGAAAGCAACGAACACACGTTGCCAGGTGGCATTGATGCGAATTTTGTGGCATAGGGCATGTGGCATGTGGCATGCGGCAGGTTGGATGGGGTAGATCATTCGTTCCGGCGTTGACTCTCTCAAAATGGCCGCACATAAAAATTATATTAAGTCATAAAACTGTGCCACATACACACACACACACACATACGAGAGCACCTCTTAACGCACATAAAGTACTTATTTTATTTGCGGTCAAGACAATTCAATTCACATTTTGACAACACTGTTGTCAAGTACACGAATTACTTTATCCAGTTTTTCTTTTTACCAAGGAAAGCGCTAAAATTAGACTCATTTTGGCAGAAAAGTCTGTAATTAAAGAAGTTATTAAAACTGATTCAAGGCTGTTAAGGAAAGTGAATAAGTCACTTATGTATCAAAGGTGTTTGCAAAAATTAACTTGGCTATTTTTTTATGCATAAAGTTCTAGCGAATGACGAGATAAACTATGAAGAAAGTCAATTACATGGCATCTTAATGAATTCAAGTATATTATTTTATTTTATTATTCAAGTATTATATTTAACGAAGGTTTAAGCATTCACTTTAATTATATTTACATTTAAATATTAACATAATTATCATAGATTATATATTACAATTATATTAATGGAAGCTTTTATGCAACTGAAACTATATTATTATTCCATATTAATTAATTGAAAATCTTAACTCTGTAATGATTCCGTATTAAAAAACTTGACAAAGCTATGTTATTTATGTTCCATACATAAAAGTTCAATTAAAACAAAACCAGATTCTCAATTGAAATTTAAAT
Organism: Drosophila neotestacea; assembly: GCA_035044365.1. Lineage (NCBI taxonomy): Eukaryota > Metazoa > Arthropoda > Insecta > Diptera > Drosophilidae > Drosophila > Drosophila neotestacea. The sequence goes on from JAWNMD010000069.1 coordinate 6,004,510, forward strand.
CGTAACTGATAGACGGATTTCGAGATTTAGGAAAATCCAAATATTTAATTAATCTAAAGCTCAACCGTAAGGTGTAATAAAGAGTTAGGACAAAAAAGGAGAAAGAGAAGAGAAAATTATCATACACTGAATTTTATTCTAACTAAAAGCTTGATTGTTAGTGAAAGTGAGAACAAAATAGAGATTAGATCAAGAGCAGTAAATTTAAAGTTGCTCTAATTAAAGATCCAATTAACTTTTTCATATAATCCACAACTAACTCATAAGTGAAAAAGAGATGAAAACGAAAAAAGAGAGAAGTGTTACTTGGTAAGCAATTTGTTAAGTTTTCAGCTGTAATTCAGATGCATAGTGTTTAGTCAATACAATCAATTTGGCTGTTTGATAGATAGAGACTCTCTGAGTTTGAGAGAATAAATAAAGGAAATCTGATTTATTGACTAAGAGAAAGAAGTAGAAATCGAAATGCATTGCATCACATCGCATTACTCTTGAGATTAGTTAAATGTAAACCAATTCTAGAGTTTGCCCCAAATAAGATTTGAATTCTTTTTTGCGAGCGCATTTCAATTTATGCTCATTCGGTGGCCTGTTCAATATGCCAGTTACATGCAGATGCCACGCCTCCACCTTCCGGCTGTCACTTCCTCAGCTCCCTTTCCCCCCCCCTCCCTCACTCTCTGGGTGCAACTTGTGCTAGCATAAATCGCAGAGCATATTACACAATGCGATGCGTGCCTGGCTCAATGGAGGAGACTCACAAAACACAGGCAGCGACGTTTTTCGGTTCGACTTTGCCTCACGTTGTGTTTGCATTTGCAACGAACGAGGGGCGGAGGCAATAATGGGGCACAAACTTTTTATGCTGCATTCGCCCTGTTGCTGCCACACAGCGGTGGCAGATAGAGAGGTTCGAAATGTTAGGGAAGAGCAGAAGAGGGGCGTATGCTGGATAGAGTGCATCCTGGTGAATCCTCCTGCTGCTCTACGTGTCCTGCCTGCGAAAGCATTCAAATTGTTTACCGTATGAGCGGCGCGCACGTGAAAGCCAAAGAAAATTGTAGTAAATTTTAAATGGCACGGCAGCAAAAATGTGCAACGTCTCCCCCTTGTCTCTCTTCACCTTTCTCTTCAGTCTCTGATTCTAGCCAGAAGCTAGATGGTTGCTCCTTGACGCAGTGTAATTTATTGGCAGCACGTTTATCATGCCGTCTACTCCGACTACGACTACGACTGCAACTACAACTACAACTATGACTCAGCCTCCAACTCAGTCAACTCGTCTCCTTTGGTAACCCCAAAAAATGCAACCATGCGGTGCATGCAAAAATGCCTATGCCACACAGGCAACCAAGGACTAGAAGAACTAGAAGAGGCTGCCTGGTTGCCTGGTTGCTGCCACAACATTTGCACAAATTGCATCAAACTATACGATGCCGAGTTGAGCTGATCTGCCTGACGCCTTTCCACATCCTATCCACATCCTTTTTACTTACTTTTATCCTCGGCCAATGTTTGTCGAGCGTTTTGGCCCGTTCGAGAAGTCGTAACTGTGTGTGCAGGCCATTTTATTGTTTGTCTTTTCCAAGAAGAGGAGGCTGCGCCTGATGCAACATTCATTAAAATGTTGCCAATGTGTTTTTGTGGCAAATTGAAGCTGCTCCCCAGCCTGCTTGCAACAAAGGAACAACTCTTTCTTTCCCACTTTCCCTCCCCAAAAAATACAAGTTTTGGATATGCATTTTCCGAGTTGTTGCATATTCATGCGCCTACATTTATAGAGCAAAGGATTAGGCTCCAGTCTGGCAAAAAGCCTGCAGAGATAATGGGAGCAACTGAAAAGGAATTGCTGTATAAATAAACCACACACATAGCTATAATTTAAAGATCTTGTGTTATGACTCTGTATATTGTGTAATCTTTACTTTTCCCTGGAAAGTAGAAAAGGAGATTTCAGCTAGAATGTCGGATGTGAAATTATAGGACAATGGGTAAGTTTTACTGATGTAATGTTTAAAGTAATAATGAAAATGAAAGAAACTTTGTTCACCTTTTAGGATTATCATTAAAAATAGCTACACTATACATAATATCAAACATTAATGTAACAGAAATTGGTAAATAAGATTGGTTGTTAAGATTATTTAATAACTTTAAGAATGAAAATATATTGGTATATATATAAAATTGATAGTAACAATAAAATTGCTTTGGAGAATTATAAGTATCAAATAAAATATATATCCTTAATTTCGAAACCTAATGGAAGTAAGAAAAATATAGCAATTAAAAAATAAAATTCTAAATTTAGTTGTGAAGGGAATGAGCTTAAAGGACTCTATGATTTCACTCTACTTTCTAAGCCAATAATAGACACTGCATTATCATAAGGATAAGCTAGTTATTGTTCTGGTCTTTCCCCACTCATAACAAACTATCTATATTTCTTTTCCATGTTGAATGTTCATCAGCAGAAGCAGCAACTGCATCTAATTGTTATTTAACTTAATCATAAATGTTGGCAATTAGGCTGAGACTCCCTTTGGATGGTCAAGTACAAGTAAAAGCAATGCGATGTCTTCCGCAACTGTTGACACTTTGTTAGCAATTAGTTTGGTCAATGCCAGAGTGGGATAGAGCGGAGAAGTGGAGATGCTGGAGAGGGGGATGTGGCAAGTGCCTGGTGCAGGCAATGTTCAAAATCGCAGCAATTTTTTCCAACTAATTGGCCAGCCACAAGGATCAGAGGGAGAGAATGTGAGAGACTGATTGTGAAAAAACGAGAGAAGAAAGATGTTGGTAGAAAATTAATTAAAATGCTGCTTTCTTTGCTATTTACTCAACAAATTGCTTCAAATGCGCATAAATCAAATGGTTCACACCGTTCGAAAGGACACAGTTACACATTTTTCCCCAAACACAACAAATTCAATTTTCCATGCATATTTCATTTATTTTGGGTGTGTGTATTTAAAGCCACACTCTCGAGTGGCGCCACTTGAAAGGGAGCACGTTTCAGGGCTCAAAAGAGGATCAGCGGGTGGCAGAAGAAGAAGCTGCTGAAATGGAATATAAAGCAACAAAAAAGTATATACTGAAAAAAGTCAAAAGAGTCCAGGCGGAGTCCACGCTGTGTGTGTGGTAAGGGAGTGTGTATTGGGGTGTAGGAGATTCCTGGTGTTTTCCGGGTGGTGCCCATTTCCTGTTCCTGGCAGAGCACATTGGCTGTCAGCCTGTTTTTGATTCATGCGTTAAATGAAAATTAATCCGATTTAATCTGTCGCTAATTAGGTTTACTCTGGGATTTGTTTCGCACCTCTCACAGGCCTGTTCTGTTCTGTTCTGTTCTGTTCTGTCCTGACCAGCCACATATTTGTTCTCCATTTCTGTTTGCGCAATATGTATTGTGCGGCATTCGATGTGGACCCTCAATTAGAGAGAGATATTCCACCAATTAAATGCACAATATACTGAGTTATAGATTATGCCACAAATCATTAAATACTTAAAGTTATGCTTCAAGTTTAACTTAGAACAATTAAAGTTGTTTAATTATACATATGTGTTTTTTTTTCAATTAATAAATTTATTCCAGATCCATTTTTGACGTTTTGTTTACAAAAATAATGTAAATTAATTAAATTCAATATTAACTCAAAAATGATTTTGTATTTAAAAACATTGTTAACTTCAGAAACACTGAACATTACTTATCAAATAATATTGCGTTGTTAGACGCCTTATAAATATTACTGATACTATTCTATCAATAGTAAATCAGTGCTCAAATATTTATTACAGACCTCTATATATCTTTTCTTGTAACTCCACCGATTGCAGCTCAAGACGTTCCTCAAAATCCTTGACAGTTTGGTTATTATGCTTGAATCCTTTTAGCCAATTTACATATTGCTCGGGAATGCCGCTTTCAATCGCACCCTTGACTAGAACTTGGAGATAGGTCTTTGAGGGTTGTCGATCTTCGGGTACCTCATTCCGTGGCATATCATGTACATTACCCTTTGGCACATTTGTGGTCACATAAAGTCGTGCTGGCAGATTAGTAGAATTGTGATTAACTTGTACACTGACAGGTCTATAATCGCCCAAGTGGACACCTTCTTGACTGAAGAGTGGAAAACATATTGATTATTTAGCGTGGGTCAATTATACTTGGAACTCACTTATCTATATCCGGCAAGTTAGACAGATCGATCTCCCAAAGCGTGCCCCAGGTTTCTTTGCCCGGATCCGGCACAACTGTGCCCACTGCTCCCTTCCAGCCTTCATTGGGCCAGGTAAAGTCCAAGCGGTAATCCCTTAATAGAGCGGGACCCACTATCACTGCAGTCGGATTCTGGATGTGAATTCGCTTGGCCAACATATTGCTGCCAAAGCCAAAGTAATAGAATCTATCGCCATGAACTTCTGGCAGTTGTTGAACGGAGTGATTGACACTGTCTTCAGAAATCTCCCTGCCTTTAGCCAAAGTGAAGAATGCAAAGATGAAGGCACTAAACAGTTTCATTCTTATTATTACGTTAATATTCGCTGTTTCGATTTGCGATTGAAAGACAACGATCTCAATTGGAATCTAAAACTATACTGCAGAAATGAGAATAAAATCATATTTTAGTTCAGTTGTAAAATGAATCTTATCAGTTCAACTTATATGTTGTTACATTCTTTTTTCTAAACTACTTATAACTATATATTGTACAATAGTCAGCAAGTTAACAGAGCCAATCTCTATATATGTAAGTATTTTGATAAGAATTTATACGTCATATGAATATGTATACTTACATATATATGTATGTAAATATAAACAGGCAATCTTGTGTACATTTAATGGAATGTGCCTATTTAGAGCTTCAAAGTTCAGTTATTATTTTAAGGTTTTTTACAACCCAAAGTAAACAGTCAATTTGAATTAATAACTTGCTTAGAGGTAGGATAGAATATAATATGTTTACTAAACTCATTCTCAAAAGTTTTTAGATAAAATAAGTCAATCAGGCATGTTCTTGAACTTTAAATAATACAAAAGCAACTGTCGGTGTGCTCTAAATCAAATAAACGAATTTCGTTCAAGTTAAGAAAACAATTTTGAGACAATAATTTATTTTATTCAAATTATAAAATTATCATTTCTTTTAATAAAGAGCAGCAGGAACAGGAGCAGACTTAGACGAAACAACAGAAGACGAATAAGAAACAGGATTAAAACTAAACATTAGAAGGTGAACAATTAGAAAGGAAATCAGGCTCAAAAGGAATAAAAGAAGGCATTTGGATCAGATGAGTTGAAAGAAATGGAGGAGCATAAAAAGGAGCAGTAGTCTTAAGCTTTAAATAAGGTTTGCAACTAAACCGACACATAACCCAAATCAACGCTGATGATGACACTCATACGCACTGTTGCCTTTCCATCTGAACTGCACCTTCGCCTCATTCCATCGAGCAACCTCACCACATTCCCACTGCTGCACTTTGTAGTTGCTGCTGTTGACAACATTGTTTCACTGACTGGCTTCTAGTCTGGTCTGGCCTGGGTCTAGTCCTTGTCACTGCCTCATTTCCATAACACACAGAAACACACACATGCACATATGAGAAACAAAACAAAACAAAACAAAGCCAAAAATCTGAAGTTTCATTACCAAAGGATGCGTTGCCTCTGCTGCATCTATATAGTGTGGCATGTTTGTGCGCTCGTTTCTGGCCATGTCAAAAGCCGGCAAAAACCAAAACAGATTCTGCTCATCGCCTCCATCGTCGACATCCTTGTCTGGCTGGCGTCTACTGTGCCTGCCTAGATAATATGCTTAATACGTTTTTATGTGCCTGGCAGGCGGCCTGGCTTGACTTCGTCCTGGCTTCCTTCTGACAGCTTTTTTGGGATCCCATTTTCATTGTTATTGCCAACTGCTATTGACTGTTGCCTCGCGTGAAATCAAATTTCCACTGAAATGACTTTTGGGCCCACAACAGAAACTTTTGTTTTTTGAGCTTTGTCATGAATTATGCAAAAGGACAGTTGGCCAGGATGTTGCCAGGATACTGGTTGACTGCCTAACTGCCTGACTGGCTGTAAATGTAGCTATATGGCTGCTGCTTCGGTTATCAAAAGCTATTGACCCATTAACGGGTTTTTGGTGTTTGCAAACGACACTCGAGAGCGACGCCTGCAAACTGCAAACTAATTAACATAACGCATTAAACCAGCAAACACTTTGAAATTATGTCAAGTGGCGAGTGCCAACATCAGGCACTGGCATCAAAGGATTGGCCCATTCTCTTTTCCTTTCTCTCTCTCTGCCTGATAAGTTTTTGCAACTGACAACCCATTTTTGCATCAACCGAAATGCATTAATCGAGGGGGGAGGACTGGAAAGAGGAGGAATCGCGACTTGGACGCGCTTTGACACGCGCTCCCGACACTCAAGGCAACATCTCAAAGCAGCTCGCCGCCATTGACATGGCAGCACTTGGTGGCAACTCGATGGCAACTTGGAGGCAACTTGGAGGCAACATGGAGGCAACTCAGAGTTGGCAGCTGACACAAGGCGCCTCTTGCTGCATATTAAACAACCAAGGCTCAAGTGGCGCCACTTGGGAATGAGTCAAAGGCATCAACTTGCATCTTGTTGCAACTTGCTACTTGCAACTTGCAACTTGCATCTGACAACTGCATTCCATACTTGAGCCAATGCAATCTTAAGTATCTTTCACTTATCAGCTAGGTAAGTTGACATCAGATACCATATCAAAAGGCGATTGTAACGATTGTCAGCTTATTAACTTTCATGCTGTCAACTTTTAACTCATGTAAGTCGACAGACTGAGGCTTCTTACAGTTGTTTAACATAATCTGCATATGGAATGCAACAGCGCTTGATTTCCTTAACATAATTGCTTAATTGCAGCTTTTTAAAATAACATGTTAGTAAAGTCGGATAGTGATATCTATCGATATTTTAACATTTTAGATAGGTAAAATTAATAAATAAGATTTAAGATTACTTTAAAACAGAAAGTGTACAAAAAAATTATAAAAATGGTGAGTAACATTCGCTCTAACATACAAAGGTAAAAAAATAAGAGAATATTGAAATTTAATTAAGCTAATCAAATTATCTGAAAGGTACAGTCACAATTGTTTCAGTATAATTGTCTGCCTATTTCCCTTATAAAATCTACTAGCCCCGTTATATCAACATGAAATGACAATTGTTAAATGTTAAAGTTGAAAAACATATGAAAACTTAATTTCTTAACAATAATCTTTTAAAGCAATAGGCAATAAATAAACTTGCAGCTATTTAACTTACTCCACGTAAATTAAAGTTTTCACTTACAGTTGCTTAACAATATGTAATTAAAATGCTACTTAAAGCTGTTTACTATAGTTCAATACACAAATCTATTAAAAATTCATATTAAGGGCAGTGGGAATGTGTATTTAAATGATGAACTCTTACGGAAAGGCCTTAATATTTATTGGCGAAATTCATTTCATGGCAATTGGTCAATTACTCCATAACAAATTTAATTGGGTATCAAAACCTGGTAGTTAAAAAAACTTAACAGTCTTGATAAAGATAATATTTATTTGTTATCGTTAAAAATTAAGAACTTTTCATTATAATAATTACTATTCACATAGATATTTCAGAATGAAAGTAATCCAACATAGTTAATGTGTTAGGTACGAATAAATAGTGCTTTTCAGTAAACAATTTGGAACTAAGAATAATATATATAGAAGTGTTATATTTTCTACAATATTTCTACTACTTATCTTCCTAATTGATTGACATAAACATTTGTTTTACTGTTTTACGCAGATCCTAACAACTCTACGCTCTCTCACATATTCTAACACCAAGTATCTTAATTTGAAATCCTTTCAGAATTATTCTCCAAATTGCCACAGTCTCGTGTCTTGTTAGTTTTGTGGCAAGTGATTTTCCCAGTCTGACATTGCGGTGCCACATATGCGACTGTTTGTCATAGATTGCTTGTAATTAATGGAACACAAAGCCGACCGTAATAAGCAATTACATAAAAGTTGATGTAATTATTAATTATTTAATGTAAATATAAGTATGTATGCATATATGTTTGTACATATGCATACACATATACTCGTATAAGGCATGTGGCATGTGGCACTTACCAGGTCCTCGTCTGCTCGTTAGGCCTGTCGCATGTGACGCACAATAAATGTATTTAAATTTATTGCATAATAAAGATTAAATATTTATTTGCACAACGTTTCAATTAACTTTCGGCTTTTCTGTGTCACGCCCACCAATGCGCCCATTTTCATTGTTTTTGTTTTGCGCCAATTTAATTATAAAATTTATTGTTTAAACTCGCACTATAGCTACAAAATGGCGGCCCAAAAACCGGAAGTCAACAAGTTGAACGACCTTCCCGCGTCCGGATGCCAGACTCCCCTGACTCCCCTGGCACCCCTCGACTTCCCCCCGCTCGGTTGCCCCCTGGCGGGGAATGTGCCACACATATTATGCGGCCGGGCATATCGAGAATGTGCACCCAGAAACCCAGAAACTTGCCATAAATTTTAGTCCAGCACTCGCAAAGCCAAATGGCAAATGGGTTAAGGATTCCCACTGGTTGCAGGGGCAACTGCAGGAGGCAGAGGAGGAAGAGAGGCTGCAGGCAGAGAGTTTGCAGCATTTTTGTATAAATTTCACTCAATTGACATTTGGGCCATGAGTCTAGTCAGAGTCCAATTCTGAGTCAAGCTGAGCTGAGTTGAGTTGTCGAGGGAGTCGACCATGCCCCCTTTTGGCTATAACTGCATTTGTGTTGGCTTTTTTTTTGAATTTTGCGGCACTTCAAAGTCAACGCAGCTGCTGCCCGGAAAAAATGCGGAAACTGTACGGAAACGGAAGTCGCAGTGGCAGCAGCACCGTCCTCCCTTTAACGATGACATCAGCTGTGCTGACCAGCTCCACACTTTACCTCCCCATCTCCCCCGTCTCTGTCACTGCTTTCCACAGGCTGCCTGGAGACAAGCCAACGGCAACGTGTGGCACAAGGGGCAGAAAGGAGAAAGCGCGGCTGCTGTCGCTTTCAAAAATTCATATTCGTAATTGTTGACTGTATTGTCGCTGGCATTGTTGCCAACCAGCCAAAGGACAAACACAGTGTGCACACACTAAGTGAAACTGCAAACACTGAAAGAGAAAAGTCACAATAAATATAAAATTTTAATTAGCACAAGCGAAACAATCCATTGAATTATTTGTATCTTTATGGGCAGTAGTATGAATCCTTCAAGAAACAATAGAGTGTACACTTGAATCATAAATTATATAAAACTAATTTCAGAGTAGATGATTTTATTTCCAGTGATTCTTCATTCCCATTTTTATATTAGACAACATATTTCAATTTGATGTTTAAAATATAGTCTTTAAGAAACTAGATTTTTAGAGTTCGATAAATATCTACATTTTACAGTAAATGCATTTTATAGTAAATATATTATAAGCGTTAAATTAAATTGAGTTAAGTTTAATAAAACACCAAATTTAGTTACCGATTTTAGATAAAGTTAAATCAAAAATAATTTCGAAGACTTCTAAAATCACTTAAAGCGAATTTGTACTGTGTTCTTAAATCTTTAAAGTACCCAGTGCATTTTACACTTTATCTCCGACATTTTAGAGTATGCGAAATATAAAATATTTTACTGCTAATCTTTTGCGGCGGAACCTTCGTGTTCCGGCTCAGTTTTGCTAACACTTTCCGTTTTGCCGAACAGCGTTATCCATATGTCTTGCATATTCCATCTCTGACCGTGGACACAGGGGATTTGACATAATATCATCTTGGATATAAGTGATAAAGCATTTTATACAGTATAAGGTTAATACTTATTCTTATGTAAGTTTCAGTTATACATAACTGAATTAATCTACTAACTACTCTTGCTTTTCCTGTCTTTGGTAATATTGGGATTTCATTAAGATCTGTTTCTTTGATATTTCCAATTCTGCTTTTAATTTCTGACCTTTCCCTCGTCATAACTTGCTTCTGAATTGATCTTTTGGCTATCGTAAAATGTCACATAAGTTGTTTTGCCCTGAGGCAACCCTCGGAGAGTAACCCCCATAGTGTCTTAAATTATTTTTAGCTTTTTCTTTTGCTGATAAGCGAGACTCGAAAATAGTCAAAACTTTTATCCAACGAAAAGGAGGAGGGTTCAATGCATTTCAAATGCACTTAGCTGAGTGCCGCCAGCATTATTATAAGATATAACGAGCACATATCATATTTATGCTTATGGAGGTCCCTCCACACCCGCACTGACTGGGGGGTGCCTCCACTTTATTCCACTCCCCTCCATCTACGTCTCCATCCCTGTCTCTGTCTCTATCTCTGAGTCGGAGTCAAGTGCGGAGTCGCCGTCAACGTTCGGTTAATTGCATCGGAGGCCGTCGCTGATGAGTTTAATTGAAATAATGCGCTCAACTCTTGGCGGGGGCTGGGCCGGAAAGTGTTTCTGTGTTCGGAACATTAATAATATTTCTCTTTATAGGCTGTACCCTGTAAACATGAAGTTTATATGAAGGGTTGTTTAGTTATTCGAATGCCATATAACCTATGCTAAAGTAAACTTTACTATACGCACATCGAGCTTTGGATATACAAATATTTAAGCAGATTATTAATATTATTAATATGTAAATAATTTATAAATGATAGCTTACTTGTTTTTTTGTTAAAAATATTATTTTGTTTGTTATTTAAAAATATTAATAATTTTAGAAGAATTGCAATTTTAAAAGTTATGAAATAATGTATCTGGAAGTTACAGGGTATTTTCCAGTCAAGCCATCCTACCCTCCTTATGTTTTTGTGTTTCTTTTGTCGCTTTAATGAAGTTTGCGCCGAAAAAAGCGTACAAGAAATAAAAGCGACGCTGTCAAAATGTTTAATTGCCAGCAACGGGGAGCGGAAAGGAGCAGCCCTAATACGCCAGTAGGGAGGGAAAAAGAGAGGGACAGAGGGTAATAAAGAGAAGGGGAAAAGCGGTTCAAACCATTAGCCAAATGAAGCGCATGATTTGTCACAATTCTGGATTGCAGTTCTGTCATTTCAATTGGGCAATTTCCCATTCTTTTACTCGCTTCAGTAGCCTCTCGAGTATTTGCCCGGATTTCATGTGGAATTTGGAATATAACAGAGTAGGCATTAATGGGTTAAAGCTCGCTGACAAATAGCTTAATGCAGTACTGTAAATACAGCCTAAACACAACTTTGCTGCTGCTGAATGCTCTCGAGCTGAAAATAATTTCACTTTGCCTCGTTTCAAGTTTTACTGAACTTTTTGCATATTTTTGGGCCAGAAGCGCGCAACGTGAAATGATCTATTGTACTTGTGGGCGGTAAGGGTAAGATGGGCGTGGCTACTGCTATCAGAACATTTGCAAAGTGAATGCGCAATAAATGGGTGACACCCGAAGCCCATTCGACAAGGATGTGGACCGAAACTTGCCCCGGTTGCCGGTGACGCTAAACTGTGGGACCAAAATACATTTGATGAGTTACAAATTTATTGTATAAATGTATTAATACAAAACAATGTGTGAAACTGATCATGATCGGCAAGGAATATGTGAGTGTTGGCCAAAAACCGAGAGCTAATGATCTGTTTTGGCTCCTATCATTAACAAAAAAGCTATGACCAGATCTTCGTAAACAAACTTCTACAATTCTGCTTTTTAAAAATATATATTTATATAAGTATTTAAGCTCAAGGCAAAAGAATAAGTCTAAGCGAATTATATTAAAATGTATAGTATAAGGTGTACTTATAATTTTGTTCAGGCATTTAAAGACTAGTTTTGTTTTTTAGATTTTACTGTGTTTTTGGGCATTTTTATAAAAGAGGTTCGCATGATAATATTATTGAGAAAAAAACTAATGCTGAGCTTAGATTCAAGGACCAAAACTTCTGATATTATTTTTGTTGTTAAAGTTAATAAATTTTATACTTCAACTATTCTTAAATAAAATGGTGGGAAGTTCTTAATTTTTCCTTCGTGTTGCACCGTGACTAGCGTCCACAGTGATATACAGTTAAAATCAAAATAATGTATATCAAAGACAATTTAAAATATGCAAATTAAACTTAAGAACGGGCTTACAAATTATTTATAATTGCCCTGCTCCTTTGGGTATTCCAATATTTTAATTGTTTTATGAGTTTATTTTGTTTATCAGCAAAAATATAGAGAGACTCGACCCACTGTGCGACGGCGGCAGCCCAAAAGTTAAGTGAATTGTGCAAAGTTTTTCGCTTTTCGGTCGCTGCAAATTTGTGCACTGCAAAAAGTTTTTTGTCTGTAGATGTGTGTGTATGTTTGGGAGTCAGTGTGCGTCCCTGTGTGTGTATGTGTGTATGTGTGCGTTAAAAAAGTGTGCCCATACCCGTGACTGGCTAAAAGGTAAATATGCCTTGGCAACACCAGCAACAACACCAACAACTGACAGCAACAACAATGACTTTGGCAATGGCCACACAATGGGACCCCATAAAATGTGCTACAAAATGCAAAATGGCTTCTGCGGTTTCAATAGCAACAGCGACGTCGACTGCGACAGCGACTGAGGCGCACAAACCGCTGATGCTGTGAAATTTAATGTTGTGAACTTTTATGGTATATGCGTCCCAAGTTGCCGCCACCAGGTAGGTGCCAGGTGGCAGTGTGGCTAGGTGGCAAGTTGGCTAGGGATGCCGCATGCCCCCCATGCAACCATGCAACCATGCAGCCACTAGTTGCATAGCCAAACAACATAAAATGTAAGCACATTTTTTGCCAGCTTGTGGCAAAGGCAAAGGCAGCTGCAATTTGGTATCGTTGAATGCCTCTTCCCCCTCCCTCACTACACTCAAATGAAGCAATAAATGTTGCATTTAATTTATTAGTGGCTGCACACACACACACACACATCATCTGAAATGAGGTGTAAGATGTGTAAAATGTGTCTGGGAAAACACTCCAACGGATTTTCTGAAGCCCTGAAGTGAAGAACCAAGTGTGCAAAGTCGCCGAATGCAGAGTTACGTGTGAAAAATCACTATTTAGTTGGCTTAATCGACAAATTTACTTCATTATAATTGTACTGGCACTAAATTACTCCATTGATGTTATATACGAGTGTATGTATGAGTGTATGTATGTATGTGGAATATTCCAAAGATCTCACTGGACTCTCTATCTTTATTATATGTAGATAACTTCAAATATGATACTATGTACTTACATATAAAAATAAGTTATAATTCATATATTTTATTAAATATCATATAAGATATAAAAATATATAAAAGAATATACATACATATATCAATAGTAGCAAAAATAAAAACTAAATTTGTTTTTTTATAAAAATTAAAAATTTTGATTTACATAACATTTTTAAAATTATTAAAGTTAATTAAGTTAAATGAAGTCAGACTTTGTAGAATGAATTACAAATGTATCGAACACACATAACTAGTCACAAGAACTCTCATCCAGTTATAAAAGAAAACAGATACCTCGAATAACTCAGATAAATCGAATAGACATATTAAAATAAAACTTATTTTTATTGGAATCTAAGGGAAGTAAGTTTGTTAAACTAAAGATGCCATGGAAACAATCTGCAATAGAAAAAACCAACAACCAACTATGTTTCTAACTTATTTTCTTGTTGTTCTTGCTTTTGTTTTCCAATATTTTAAAAGAAATTTGGTAAATATTACTTTCATTTTTTTTTATGTAAATTGAAACATTTTCTGAGATTAACTTTAATCCTCACACTCGTACTCCAATACTTTGTCAGCATAAAATTGACCACAACATATTTCGATAGTTAAAAACTGGCAGGAGAAGAAGCTCTAAATGTGCTCAGTAGTTCAATCACTTATATGCCAAACAGGATAATCGCATTTCGAATTTGGATTGACGACAAACTGACACCGTAACAATGTAGAAGATTCAGAGTGCAGAGCTTTAGTTTCATGGGGGATTAGTGTTCCTTTACTCCATTGTTTCCCCATAAATGTAGGGCTTCTTAAAACCAATTTAAAGACATTACAAGATGATGCCGGACTGACTAACAGGTAATACTGTGGGTGGTATTTCAAATATGTGCGAGTGTAACTCAATACCATAAATCAAGTTGGACACTTCAGTTAAGCTAAGCTACCCTCTTGTAAGCTCCCTACCTGATCCCATTGCGAAATGCAGTAAGTCGGATCTGTAGTCGATTAATTGATTGTCTAAATGCACTTGTAAGCAACTCGACAAATCAATGAAGTGTGGAAAACAAGTCAAAGCTGCAAACAATGTTCAACAGTTCCTAACAAACTGCCACGCCCACACATCATGACGGCATTCATTGACGAGCGAAGAACGTAGTGGAGAAGGTAACTGAAAAGAAAGAAGTAAGACACAAGACAACACGACTGAGGAATTCCCTGTAAATCACTAAATTGCTAATGCTACTTCCTTACAAGCTTGAAATATTTTTCTCTAATCGGCAAGTTCATCTAGACTGTAATGTTATTGGCAAGATGAGAGAAGAGTCCTTAGCATATATCCTCTCTTAACTTTCCTATTTATCAATCAATCTTCTTGAAATTTTAAGGATAGAAAGAGAACATATTAATCATGCAGTTTATTGTCATATTTATAGCAAATATGCTCATTATACGTTTTTGAGTAATTTCATTGATTATAAACCAATCCGAAGGAAATTTCGAGAATAGAAGGTAAACGTGATAAAATTGATACATACACCCGTTTTTTTTATAGCTTAAAGAGTATAAAAAATACAAAAAATTCAGTCTGGGAATTGGATTTTGCGGTTTCACGTTTCGAATTACCATCGACAGCAGCTGACAGTTGCCGGGGAATAAGGCAAAAGGCAAAAGACAGCTCCGCGACTGAGTTAGCCATGGTTAATTGTCACTATCGTTGATGGTTCTGGGTTCTGGATTCTGGTTCGGTATTGGGTTTTGGATTGGGTTCTCTTGCTGTCTCTGGCTATTCTTCCTGTTACTCCTTTGGCATGCAATTATGCCATGTTGCAATGTGGTGGGTGTGTCTGTGTGTCTGTGTGTGTTTGTGGTGCTGGCATCACTTGATGTAACTCAATCGCAGTTGAATTGCTGACAATTTGCCAGAATTCACAAGCGAGTGAGTTTGACTGGAATTTCTCTTGGAATCCAACTGGGCCACGCTTCGTTGACTGCTCGGCCTTCTAGAGCAGAGACGGAGAGGTGGTTTCACTTGGAGGTAGCTCAGTTTGTGTTGGCAAGTTCATCAAGTTGTTAAATATTTAACATTTTTCACATCTTTCTCAATCCCAGTGTATCTCTCTCTCTCGTTTACTCTTCCTCGTTACATTTCCTTGCCTTGTTGCCATTCTCTGCAGCACGTTTAATCGTGTTAAACATTTTATGAACGTTGCCCCGTTCACTTTGCAACCAGCTTGCAGTTGGCCCTTTTTGTTGGTGCACCAGAAAACCTTTTTGCGGTTGTCATAATTGTAATTTTGGTCACTGCAGCCTGCAGAGAGTGCATGAATTTATGATGAACGGTCCGGAACCGAACTCTCTGCATCTCCCAACTTCAGTTCCAGCTCCAACAAAATTTCCATGACACAAATTCGGCAAAGTCGTCTCTGTCATAAATGTCACAGAGTGGTTTTCCTATATATATAGTGGATATATAGTATATCCGAGTAGCTAGTACTGACTATAAAGCCAAATGTATAAATGTATTTGAATTTATGTAAATTTTCATTTCAAACGGTCAAAGATGAAAATTGGCCACAGGATGTGGCTAAGTGCCTTCTAAGCACAACTGAGCAGACCAGAGTTCTTCCTCTTTTTATTCAACTATTTTACACTTTTTGTTTCTAATGGAAAGCAAAAGTTTCGATGTGCTATTAAAGTTAAGTGGTTTCTAGGTCTATGGAAATTTATGGGAAACGCAAACTGCAGTTATAGTTAGTAAAAAAAAATATATGCAACTTGCTTACAATTGATGCAAAGCTTCAAAATTATGTAACACGAAGCATAAAGTTTTTAAAATCTAAAAACTTTCAAAACGGTTGAGGAGTTTTAAGTAGGGTCACGAAACTGTAACGAATAAGGAATATTTATTGAGGTGAAATCGATTCTGAATTTGTATTTGAACAATAATGGTTAGTGAATACTAATACTTAAAGGTTTCGAGATGTGAAATGCTTTGATCTTATTAAAACTTACATAATAATTACATATATGCCAATTGCAATTTTATACGGAACTATGTACATAGTATTTGTCTCTTGTTTTTAATAAATAAATAAAATTTACTCAAAGAATTCTATTTAAAAGTTGAAAATGTATTTTTATAGTGAATGTGAAGTGTGTGTCATTAATATTACAAATAAAAAGTGTGATAGTGCTTCTTTTATAAATTGAAATAAAAAGTTAATGTAACTTGACATAAACTGTTTAACTACATTTGAACCATTTACTTATTCATGCTTATTTGATATTAACATATATAAGTATAATAGGCAAAGTAACAAAAAAAACTTTTAATAAGTTTAATATTTTCCATTACAATTATTCAAATTTACGTCTACTTTTTTATGTTAATTTGACAACACTTCCAATGTTTTGCAGAGCAGCTCAATTAAAATTATACAGTCAAATGTTAATATGAGCATTACAGAAAGTTAACTTCTTACCTTTGCTCCACTTTAAGTTCAATAATAACTATATTCCCAGTTGACGGCTTGATTTTCCATAGTTGGGGTCATTCCTGTGACCACCTCGGAAGCAACAATTGAGGCCACTTAACTCTGGACCTGCCTCAAAATTTGTTTAACAAACTTTTGAGTATGTGCAGTGATGCAATTATTTTTGCCACACATAGTCAAATTTGAGTCTGGAGTGTGTGTTGACCCCGCATCCGTTTTTATTGTTGGATGAACATTTACATTTTACATTCAGCATTCACATTTACACAATTTATACGTCAACATTTATTTTATTTAATACTAAAAACAATTTCCCATGGCTTAGAACTGGCCTGTACCAGATAGTTAGCGATATGCAAAAATGGCAAAAATTGCATCAACCCAAATTGTTTTCCTCGTTTCAATGGCCTACCAACCAGTCTGTATGGATGTCAGTCTGCCTATCTGTCTGCCTGTCGGACTAGATGGTTGTTATCAATATCTAAACATGGCTGAATTGCTCTTAAATAACCAAACAATAACTACACAGCAGATGGGAGTGGGCAAAGAGTGAGAGAGTGAGAGAGAGGGACAAAGTGTGGTAAAGATGGCAACTGAATTGTCCTTGTGTTTGGTTTGGTTCTTGTTTATGTTGCGCTACAATGCCAGCAATAAAACTATATAAAAGTCCACAAAAATAAAAGTGGTCAATTCACTGAAGTGGTAAAATAGGAAAGAGCATGAAAAAGAGTTTATCAACTTGCAGCATTAATTGCTCAATCTACGATAGCAATGGTTATCGTTTCAGTTTAACCAGGAGTTGTGTGAGACTAAAATGTCTAGCTGGCATGGCAATGACTATTAAGTATGAATGAGTTCTTATTTAGATACAAGTGCATTTCTTTAATTAGACATATAAATTTATGAGCAGCACTTCAAAACTGTTTAACAATTCTGGGTTTTATTGCAGACAAGATAGCTATATGTCAAAGTGAGGTATAGATATGAATCGTATCTACTTTAAATATTATTTTAGAAATTTCTCATAAGTAATAATATAGCTTGTTTTGAGCTTAGCAAGAATTTAAAATTTCCTATTATTCATTTTAACAGAGTTAAAGGTAATAGATAAAAAAAATATGACATCTCTGTCATTCAAAAAACACCTAGATTTCGAACAGTTATTTTTAAAATGAATTTTTACTAAGTACTAAAATAGAGCTTAGTTACATTAGTTCACAACATTTAAAGTTAAGCTAAAAATAAGAAATAAAAACAATATATTTATTTCAATTATTATTAAATTAAGCTTAAAAGTTGCCACTGTTACCAATAACAGTGAGCTTAACAGTTTAATGTTGGTAGCTGATTCTCTTTTCAAGCTTCTGCCTCTCCTTACAATTCGAATGAACCCTAGAATTGTAGGGTATACAAAGGGCAGCAATTTATAGGGACAGCCGCTAGAGTATAGAGCCTCTCCTCAATTTGTTTTAGCGCTAAAAATACAAATAAAATACGCTCATGCTTACATGGAGAGCGTGGCCTGAGGTTTCCCATAAACTCCACCTAAAACCTCGTACCAATTTGCAGCAGCAGCCAAAAGTTTACGTTAGATACTGTAAATTTTTGGTAGGGCCTAACCATGGGATACCCCAACTCAAAAAGAATACAAAAAATAGAAAAACAAAACCAAAACAACAACAACTGGAAAACCGAAACCATAAAAAAGGCGATGGAAATGGCAAACGAGCTGGCCGACGAGAAAAAATATGTCTATTTAAATTTGTTTTGTGGTCTCGTTGTGTTCGTCTGCGGTTCTTTTAGGTAATTTGCACATTTTACACGCAGACAGGACGAGGACAAGGACAAGGACGAGGGCACAGATGGATATCG
This sequence comes from Drosophila neotestacea, assembly GCA_035044365.1. Lineage (NCBI taxonomy): Eukaryota > Metazoa > Arthropoda > Insecta > Diptera > Drosophilidae > Drosophila > Drosophila neotestacea. The sequence goes on from JAWNMD010000069.1 coordinate 6,023,173, forward strand.
AATCGGTCGGATCCTCGCTATAACGTAAATATTGAAATGTATTTGGCAGCTGCGCTCAAATTTCGGTCAAAAGTAAGTAAAACCGATGGCTGTTCCGGCGGCGACGACAAGGAGAATAGCGGAGCGGGAGCAAGAGAAGAAGAGAAAATTGTAGAGTAGGCACAACATATGTAAATTGTTAGACTGGCACGTGATTTGCATTTTAAAGCGATAGTCGAGGCGCGGCCATAATGTGTAATATGTAATCATAATGCAGCGGGAATTAAAGACGACGAAAATATTAATCATACGCCGCGTGGCGCTCATTATGCGCCACTTGAGGAAATTTGTAAGCAAACCCCAAAGAGTGCACAGAGAGAGAATGTTACCAAAGGAGGCGGCTTGCGGCCATAATGAAAAGTGAAAGGAACCAGGCAAAAGGCTCTAGAAGCTGCTGCTTCTATAAGAAGATGAAGAAGAAGAAGTAGGCGTCTCCAGGCGAGCACAAGCGGAAATAGGAAAAATTTAATTAAAGCTGACGGCGCTGCAGGCATCTACGAAGTGTGGAAACACACAGAGCAAAGAAGTAGAACTTGTTGCCAGAAGTGGGTAAGAGAAGTGGCCAAAAGCTGATTTCATCTTAAACGTTGCGTTACCGAAACGAAGTCGACTCCTTCAGTCAAGTTGCCAAAGTCTATGGGCCTTTTTTACGAGAGGAAATATTAAAATACACAGTGTAGATTATAAACAAAGCGAAAAGTGGACTAAGTAAACAACTAAGCAAGCTGCTTTAACTGTTATCGATAACAAACATAGCAAGCGTATATGCATATTTTGGATAGATGGTGAAGGATTTAGGTTGAAGTTGAAGGTAAAATATATAAAAGCTTGTGACAGCAGAAACAACAAATTATATAGACTATAACTTTCCCAACTAAATCTAAGAATTATTTATAAGGATTATTTAACTTAATTGTAATTAATACTTATCGTCAATAAACGGCTTTAATACGATATGTACTTAAGGATCAGAGTTAAGTTAACGAAGTAAAAGAATTACAATATAAATCGATAGTAAATATCAATAAACCAGTTCAAGTGAAATCTTAAGTATTTTAAGTATTTTTGTCTTACAAATATGAAGAATTCTAATTAAAAAACAGCTGTAATACAAATGTTCACGTTTTGTTAAATTTTTATCCCTTTTTACACAATTAATTTTTACATTTATTGGAAATTGTAAACCAAAAATGTTAACTTTAAAATATGAAGTAACGGTATATTGAAACACTGTGATAAATCGAAACAACGCAAAGGAGATTGGGAACATTATCGATAAATACCAACTGTGTTTATAGGCGTATCTTTAAAAGTCATGTGAATTGGGAACACGTTTTAATAGGAGGAAATGTGCTTGAAGTATTATGCAGTTGGACACTTGAATACCTAATAGCTGTCGCAGTGTGACCCCAAACTCAGTCCAACTGAACTTCTGGTATGTGAAGACATATGTGCGAATGTGTATAAGTGTGTGTATGTGTGGGAGTGTGTGCATGTGGGTTAATAACGTCATTTATTATGCACTTCTTTCCGGCATTTCCGGTATTTACCGCGCACGCGACACGACACATAAATGTTGCCATAAATTTAGCAGTGCTACGCCACAGGACTTCAGGACATGTAGAGGAGTGTAGGGGATAGTGGGAGGTGGGGAGAGAGTACGTATGCAATACACGTAGCAACTGCAGCGATGAGGACGTCTTCGCTAAGGTCTCAGGTACAAGGTACAAGCTGTGAGCTGTGAGCTGCTGCAACTGCTGCAACTTTAGCTCAAATAACTTGCAATTTATTTGGTGTGTTGCGAAAAGCAACTTCCGTTGACGCCTCCGCCATTTTGTTGGCGCGCCGCAAACGCCATTTTGTAAAGGCAACAACATGGCGGCAACAACGTTTAAAAAGAAATGCAAATGTGCATGTGAATGTGAATGGGAATGGGAATGGGAATGGGAATACAAATGAATACAGAGGTATGAGTAAAGCGAATACCAAACGCGTGCTTGCCACCTGCCTGGCTTTTCTGCTTGCCACCTGCCACTTGCCTCGACGTTGCACTTATTTATATGTTTATATATTTTTGCGGTTTATAAATTTTTACATTTCACTTGGTGTTTCTCTAGGATTTTACGGCGTAAACTTTACGACGTTTTATGCGGTGAAAGTGGCTGTAAATCGAGCGTGGGAGGCATATGACAGGGGGAAAGAGGAAGAGATTGGCACGGAAAACTTGAGCTTCTTCCAAAGTTCCGTTAGCTTTGGCTTATGTGGCGCACATAAATTTCCATTTCGTTGCAGCCATTTCTTTTCCATAGAAATTGAGTAGATACTCATAAATCCTGGCGAGTTCAAATAACGTAAATACGAAATTGAACATTGAACTCCTTTTTTCACTTAACCGCATTTGCATTGGCAGTTTGAAAATTTACCCTCCGAATATAACGGAAGTGCATTAAATATATGTATGTATGTATGTATGTATTCTTAGCCTCAACTTTGGATCTGGTTTGCATTTGGGTGGTATCTTAAACTTTGCCTTCAATGATTGCCAAAAAATAATAATATTAAATAATATTGTAGCTGAGGGGAAAACTGACCTAGAATTTGGTTCAGGGAGTTAATAAAGTCATATAAATTTGATATATGCATTGTCAACATTAATGACAAATAGTTTAATAGTAAATTAGTTTAAATAGAAAAATGTACTAAGCCAGCTGATTTTTTTTTGTATCCTTTATAGATTAAGGATGTATTTTAAATCTTCTATTAAATCTTGTGATAGGAGGTAGAATCGATTATTACTAATGAGCATTTACTAATGAGTTAATCTTAGGAGACTATAAAGTCAATCCAGGGAATCTTTTAAGTAAGAATGTAATCGAATTGTAATAAATAATAGCCACTAATTGAAAAAGCAAATTAATTGTTACTATTGTCCGACATTATGTAAATTATACAATCCGAGATTTTTCCCTATTAACACCATTATATTTACGCTTTTATACACATACACAATTGCAGGGTATACAAAACTAAAAGACCCCACACACTTCTGTAGTCACGACTAATTAACTTTAACTTGATGACCACCAACGGCGTTTGCTCAATTGAAGAACATCAATATTCTCACTCAGATGCATTTGCCGCCCACGGAGTAGAAATTGACATAAATTACTATCAAAACAAATTACTACAACTACGAGAATCACAACAACAAGAGAAATGAACGAGTAGAATAAATAGAAGACAACTCAGTCTGAGTATTTCTCCAGCTCTTCATTTCCCTCATTCTTTGTTTTATTTATTGCCATAATTCAAACTCAATTTTTATCATTCTATGCTCGTAATTTGTTCAGCTCTTCCTCCCAATCGCCGTCTCTAGTAAAATATGCAAAAATAATTATGCGCAAAGTGCAACAAACAGAAAAGCAACAAAGCAACAAAGCAACTTGGTTTGTGTTCTGTTTACCTTTGAGTTGAACTCGTGTCGTGACTTTCGTGACACGTTTACAGAAAGAACAAAACAGGTAGATTATTTACTATAGTTAATTAACTGATGTAATGCTTAAATTTAGCTTAAGGAAAATATTTATTTTCAATTGGATTGGCCTTATTGAATATTTTAGGTACTACTAAAACTAAACACAAACTGAACTATTTTGTCTTTATAAATAAGTCTTATTAATAAATCTTAATAGAACAAAAAGTGTTATTTTGTGTTAATTCAATAAAAAAAGAAATTTATAATTATATTTCGCAATTAACAAATATATTTCAACTACTATTAAATATACACAAGGATTTAAGGTATTTGCCTTTTAGTTAACTGCCAATAACTTTCTAGCATTGAAGGAATTTTTCTTCTTAAACACTTTAAAGTATTGCAATAATAAAAAATAATAACAATCTTTTGAAAATGTTTATTACTTCTGTATGCATTCGAGTCTGACTAGCAATAGATGTAATTGTTGAGTATTTTAATGTAATTGTTTAATATTTTAAGTGTAAACAAAATGTTTATTTATTTGTACAAATTCATTTAATTTACACAGCTTGCCAATTATCAAAATAAATTTATATATTTGAGATAAGGTATCAACATATATAGTTTATACTTTATACAAATTTGTACATACTAATTTTAACTCATAATGAAAATATTAATTCTTCCAGATCGTCAGTTTTTAGCACGCACCCATCTCTAGTTTGACACTATTCCGTTCTCTGGTATTCCTGTTATGTACCTCATTTCCCAACAACTCTTTGCCAAATGCAGTTGTAAATATGTCCGTTTATTTGTTTGACTATCTGGCCAAGCCGCGTGTCCTGCTGTTTGTTGGCCTGTTTATTTGTTTGCCCGCTTTGCATAGTTTGTTCGTTTGCACATTGAAAAATTTAAAACTCATTGGACTTGCATAAAATTTCATTGGCAATGCCAAATAACCAAATAAAGTGAAGGTGGTGACCCTTTTTCCCCTCTTACCTAACTGCGCTTACGCAACCCTTTGATATGTGGGCCGAGAATCATTTGATTTCCATACAATTCTCCAATGTCCAGAAACTACAACAACTACAACACAAATTGATGCGCATTTATAATTGTTTCAACATTTGGAAATACACACAGTGAGAAAGAGAAAGAGAGAGAGAAAAGAGCGAGTTGGAGCTTATTTTATCTGCATTGCAAAATCCGAGCAGAGCTAAAAATAATGAAAATGTAATTTCATTGCCGGACAATTCACAAATTCACCAATTCACTCAATCATCCCATCCCCTTTTATCCTCATTCCACATTTATCCACATTTATCCATTTGCCCAATTGTTTGCTTTTCTCCTCCCTTGTTGTTTTTGGTTATGAAATTAATTTTCATTGATTTGGCAAATGTTGAATTCATAATTTTGACGCATTATTTTTGTGTGAATTTGAAATTGTGTTTATCCCCAAAACGTTGGCGCATTATAAGATAATGAACTGTCTGTGGGTTGAGTTGGAGCAATGTGGTTGGAAACAGATATTTGCATTTCAATAGGACTACTTGAATAGCTTTATAAATGTCTAATGAGGCGTAAGGAAAATAGGGAAAAACTAACAGCAAATTATATTCTCTCTTGCTGGAAATTTCCTCAATTATTAAGATTACCAAGTTTTTACTTCCTACTTCATTTACTTTGTTGTAGCATTTGTTTTGCATATTAAACAGCTCTAACAGTTACAGTTGTCAGTAATGTTACGTAACTTTAAATAAGCGTGAATCGCTGTTATTAGAATTTTATCACCATATCACTAGATATGTTTAAAAACTGTAACATTCAGCCAATTTAAGAGAAATGCTGAATCAAGTCAAGTAATTAATTTTGTTACAATTTTAATTAAATTAATTTACTGTTGATTAACATAGCATTAAGCAACATTTTGGAATAATAAAAGCAATGTCGTCTGACCCATTTCTAATTGCAAGATTAAGATTATTTAAATATTAATTGCAGCATTCGTCTCTAAACATTTACATGGAACAAATGTCTGATAATAATCTCCAAATATACTGAAGAATTCAAGTATTTTTTCAGAATTTTAAACAGCATCACATTATTATAAAAGCCCCAGCTAGATGTCAGGCCCCCTTGAACAGCAACCTTGACATCTTAATTAACCAACTTGGCAGCTGCTTCATGCCACTCAAGTGGGCAAGCAGCGTGGCCACTTCTTCTCGAGCGACCCCAAAAACGAGTAACTGAAATTTCAAGAACATTTAACACATTGCCAAATCTAGCGTAACCCAGAGCCAGAACCACAACCAGACCCAGACCCAGACCCAGACCCAGACCAAGACCCGGACTCCGAACCAGATCCAAAGCCTTCCAAAGAAGAAACTACAAAGCACCCACGAAAAACCCAAGTAAGAAGTTCATGAAAATTTTATTTACACGCTGCCAAACGGTCCGAATTAATCTCTTGGCAAATTTATTTGAAAATGTGCCATAAAAATGCATACAAAAATACGAACCAGCATTCCCACCCATCGAGGGTGGGAAGGGTGGCAAGGATATTCAGAAGTTTGGGGGTAAGGAAGCTGGACAAACAAGCTCTATACAATTTTCTTGCCATTTTCCCTTCAGCATGCCGCTTGATTTTCGATTTGTTTCTTAATTTTTACGAATTTGTTCTATGCTCTTGGATTTGAGCAAATACAAAGTCGACGGGGTGAGAATGAGGAAACTCAACCCTGGAGACAGCCCGAGGGGTCCACTCGTTCCAACACCACATTGAACCATAAATACTTCCCCTGTCAGCAACTGATTTCCCTCTGATTTATTTGCAAATGCGAATTTGCTTTTTATGTTTTTATTTTTATTTACTTTATATTCGCACCACGAATCCAAAACCAGCAGAAAAAGCAGCCCACAAATGGTTGAGGCTGTCCCTGAGCACCCTCTATACCCCACCTTTCTTTTGTACACCCCTCTCATCCAACCTACTACCTCCCTCTCATTTTTGTGTGGAGGTGTGAACGTGTTTTCTTTTACTCAACCACCCACCCTTCACCTCACACAGTTGGGTAATTCTTCTCAATTTTGTGCAGTACTTTCACTTGGCTTCCTTTTGCCTTCTCACTTTTTCCCCTTTTCACCATTTCTTTCCGTTTTTCTACGTCTTTTTTTTCCTCCAACAAAACACACAATAATCATTTCAATTTTAATGCTCCAATAATTTGGAAATAGCTGAGAAGGGTTATTTACTTCTTTTTCCTTTTACTATTCTTTTGCTGCTGCACTTGCAGTAAGTTAGTCGGAGTAAGTAAGTATATAAAAGGAAAACCTTGAGTTCATTAGGTAACTGATTTTCCTTGGCAAAGCTTGCATTGCTAACTGATTTCTTCTTTTTTGATTGTGCGAGACTCCAAAATGTGGGTCACATCTTGCGCAATCTCAAATACCAACTAAATGTAACGAGCTTTATATTAAGCTACATTTTAACTTAATTTAAAACGACAAAAAGTATAATGTGTACTTAAGTTCCAATATGGTTTCCTTAATTTTTTACATTTTGCTCAATCTGTTGCACCGAACTATTGAACAAATTTCTTTATATACATAAAATGTACTATATTAATACTTCCTTGATTAGATTTATACCTTATTTAATCGCTTATTCCATAAAATAGTAAAATATCCATTTATAAAAAATTATCTATTAAACTTGTTTAATTCTTTTATTAATTACTGTATTAATGAGGTTGTCCACACTGTTCAGCATGGTAATCAAGACGAATCAGAATAAAGTGCTAAGTATGTCTTTCTGATAGTTGTTAATTTTTGAAACAGATTTGGAGATTTCCACTTTTTATCTTTTACAAGCAGCTGTCGAAAATACAAGATCTTATTTTTTATACATACTTCTTAAATTCAATTTATTTAAGATAAATAATTTATACTACAATTATGTATAAAATTATCTTAAGGAGTCCATTTTATGCGCTTCTTGATGTTCAGTTTAAATCGCCACCTTTCAAAGTATCTTTCATAGTATGTTTCTAAAAAATGGAACAATTTAAATAAAATTAGTTCAATTACTAATACTATTTCATTTTTTTTAAGTCACAGCATAGATGTGTCTAGTTTATTTGGATAATTTTTGTTCAACATTATTCCTTGCTGCTTAAAAATTAAATGTATTCTTTTCTCATCGCTTTTGTAGTATAATTTTTCCACTTTATCTAATTTGCTAAAATATACTATATCATATGCAATCTTCTTCTATACCCTTTATATTTTATACATAGTACACAGAATAATTATCTTGTCCAACTATTAGACAACTGCATTAAATCATTTTATAATGAAGCAATTTTTCGTGTATTTCAACCCTTCCTCATAGCCATCCAAAAATGAGTCATATGTGAGTCGGATCAGCCCACAAGGAAATCACAGCTTTCGTAGTACATATATCAAAAACATGGCACCCCGGTCGAAAGCAAACCCGATGCCGAATCCTAACCAAAATCCTAGTCGAATTCCCCAACCGCGCAGAGCAATGAATAAATGCGACAAATGTCAGTTAACGCCTACCAGGATGACACAAAAAAAATAGAAATAAAGGAGTCACGACGTCTAAATAAATTTGCATTAGCGGCAATGGCGACGTCTGACATCAGAAATCAGACAGTGGCTTAAACAGGAGACGGAGCAGGGAACGGGGGTTGGTTGACAGGAAGGATGAAGAAAGCAGGGTATGGGTCGGCTGTATGTTCATATGCATAAATTATCCGAGGCGAAGGACATACGCAACATTTTCATTTGGAAAATCAAAAGCAGAAACTTGTTTATATTCAAATTAGTAGGCAACACAAACAGAAGCACAACACACAGTCAAAGGACACAGTAAACAACACCATGGTGTATGGAAGAGTAACTGTTTTTATTGTCTGCAAGGACGAAAGGGGTGACAAAGCACACACACACACACACACACTAACACAAGCACACACACAAGACCTTTAGCTTCATTGCCAGTTGCCATTTGCCATTTGATTTGCTTCGGTTTGGCGCGTTAATGAGCATTTTATAAGGATGCTCTCCTAACCGGCCTGAAGAGGACAACAACAATAATGGCGAAGGAGGCGCAGATAGGGCTGGAGTTGGGGGTGGTGCAGGAGCAGGGGTCGCCACACTGACAACTTAATTAAGTTTTCATTGTGCGTAAGGTGGGCAAAAGGGGAGCTTATGGCTGCTTGGATCATTTGGTTAGTTTTCTCCGACAGTTGCCATTGGGCAATCAGCTCACATTGTATGTATGTGTCTGCTCCACTGAAAGTGCCACAGGCCAAACAACGCGCCGCCGTTGAGTGCCACTTCAACACCAACGATACGACGCGACGGTGCATGCAACCCACCCAATAAACCCAACAAACCCAACAAACCCACCAAAGTGGTGCGACGACGCCTTGTTATGATCGATCGAACAGGCGAGTGTCGAGCAAGCAGCTGACTGTGCAACAAATGACTGCAATTAATTTGAGCGTTCGTTAATTAATTAATAACTGTGTCTGCCCCACCTCTCTCTCTCTCACTCCTTCTCCCTCTCTCTCACTGTCGCCTTTCAGCCTGTTGGGCTGTCTGTCTGACTTTTTGCATAACGATTGCCACTGCCACTGTGGCAACAAGTGAACAAGTGGACACAGATCCGAGAAGTTGTCCCTGGTCGCAGTTCTCTCCTCTCTCTCTCTTCTCTCGTTGCTCTCAACTTCAGTTTGGAAATTGTTGTAACTCATTAGAGTGCAATTGAAATATGATTGTTGCAATGAAAATGCGACAGATGATCAATCAAAACCGGTTACAACAGCCACTTCCAGTCCAACTTACAATAAGGTGTTGTAACATTTGACAGTTGAGATATTGTACAAATGTCAGACATTATAATAAGACTGCGTTACAGTTAGATTAACTGCTCAACGACAACTGTGACAATTGCAAACTCAATTTGAATATCTATACAAATAGAAATATGTCATTATTCAAACTTTTGTTTAATAAGTTTATTTAAATTTCCGTATTTTCATCTTTATATGACGCATGAGATGATAACGCTTAGTTGACAAGTTGGCAGCTCGCTATCGATAAGTGAACAGCACACTATAAGAAATTATTAAAGTTACAATAAATTATACTTTAGATAATTATCTATGCAGTTCCTAAGTGCAGTTCCTAAATAAATACTTACCATCAGGATGAACTTGCAGCTAGTTCCAGCTTTTTAAATGTATTAGAAAATAAAACCTAGTTATTGAACCTTTGAAACTGTATTTTATTTATCCTATTCACATAAGTAAAAAGGTTTTTATTTATTTTAGACTAATCATATATTTCTTTTCTTTATTTTGAAACTTTTATAACAATAATAATCCTCTTTCAAATATTATTTTATCTAACAATAAATACCACATCTCTTTAGGTATTGCCCTTAAGCTGTTATTTTTATTTTTTCTCCCCCTGGTGTGAATTTATCTTAAATCTCGCAGCTAAGCTAATCGCATATGACAATGTTTTCGAATTTCCAAGCATTAAGAGCTCCATTTAAAGCGAAAATTGTCTTGAACACACACACACACAACAATTGACTCATAATACAATACGGTTTTTAGAATCTCCCCAGAAAACAATCATTATGATGCTCGAGCCCAGAAATATTTTAATAAAGTGCCAAAAACTGTCAGTAACAAAAACACAAATTACTCTCTCACTCTCTGTCCCTTTTGAGGGAAATGTAAAATGCAAAAGACTGAAGGACTCAGAGACTCAAAGACATTGTCTGATGCACGCCCTAAAACTGGACTCATATTTATTTAAGCAATCAACATACCGCTGCTGGGCTTGGTATGGAGTCTCATCTCTCTGGGCTGCTCCTTGTTCAAATCAAAAACACAAAACTAATTCCTTTGACAATGCCACACGCCGGCACCAGCCACAAAACAGTCAAAATGGGAAATGGGAATGGAAATAGGACTACAAGGGGAACTGGGAATGTTAAAGAGAAATGAGGTCTGAGAACTGGGAACTGAGCTTAACGTGAGTGAGTTGAGCTGAGTTTCAGCGAGGAGCCTGTCAAAGATGCGTTCAAGGATTAAATTAATGTCACAGCAAGTGGACAATGGACTCTCGGGTTTTTGGTGGGGGAAAACTCTAGGCGACTCTGCAATATTAACGCTTAATTGTTTGTCCAAGGGACAGGGTCAGGGTGAGGCTGAGAATGAGAATGAGAGTGAGGGTCAGGGGTTAGAAGGTGAGGTGCGGTACCTGCTACTGTCACTAAAATGAAGTCATAAAGAACTGACAGCTGTATAACCTTTAAATATGGAAATGTATGCTCAGGGTCGTAGATTGCCCTCAGGGAACTCTATTCTATCTGCCTGTCCCTCTCGGCTTCTGCTTTTGATTCAGCTTCTCGTTTTTTGCCTTTTCATTCTTTAAATCAAATCGCATTAACATTTCTTTACAATTTTCTGCTTAGCTTCGTGACAAAAAATAAAGTGTTTGTTGGTCGGGGGCCAAAGCGCATAAAAAGGATATTTGACACTTTTAAATGTGCGCTTATTGTGACTGCCCCCCGTTCCTGTTCTGCCTTCCTTTCATCAAATGGTCGTTCCTTTTGTCTGTTCAACTATTTGCTGCCTGGCTTCTTCAATTTTTGTTATATTTCTCTTGCGTTTCTATTTCTTTTATTTTTCTTTTTCTTTTCTTTATTTTTTTTTATTGTTTGCTTTTGTGTCTTGGCCTTTGCTGCCTGCCAATCCCATTGCCATTGCCATTCCCATTCCCTTTCCCATTTTCAATCCCATTCCGCTTCCTGCCTTGAAAAATCAAATCTATTGTCATTTTGCCAGCTACGTCTAGGTTCGTCCTGGCTCTCTTCATTTTCTTCGTCTTGGTCCTGGTGCTGGTCCTGGTCTTAGACTTGGTCCTCCTCCTGGTCCTGAGCCTCAGCACTTTGTCGGCGTGTCATTCCCGTCAACCTCATCGTCCTTGCAGCGTTTAAAAGCCATAAGCGTTTGCTTTTATTGAGTTTTTATTGTTTTTTATACGCTTTCTTTCTCGACATTTCCCGTTCTCTTCGGTTTGCGGTCCGTTGCGAAGACTGAAGTCAACGCTGATAGTTTTATTATCAAGAATCAATGATCTATAAGTATTTTACCAACGCTGTCTCGTCACGTCTCCCAGTTACAGTAAACTCTGCCAATGTCTGACAATAAGTTACATTCAACTTATCCCAATACTTTGCTCTTGATTGAGACATTTTTTGTAAATCAATTATAGAGTTAAAGTTGGAAAAATTCTTTTTTTATCTCTGATACAACTCTTCGAATGTTTAAAACTTAAAGCTTAAATTTCAAATCTTTCGAGCTACAATAAAATTAATATTGTTTAATAAGTGGAAGCTATTAAATAAAAGAATAAAAGGGCATAAATTTTAAACTTATTTTATAAAAAGTGAGCATTCCCTTTTGTGGATATGGTTGAATATTTAAGTTCAAACATATTTAGTCTCAAAACTGTTTTAGGAGTTTGAGATGGTATGTTTTCGAGTAGTCTAAGAATTGTATTAGATATTAGCTCAATTTATTTATAGACAATACCATTTTTAGAATTGCATCTTGGAATAACAATATTAATACTCTCTCCTTTATTCTCGGAATTAACAAGATGTATTTCCCATGTAGTTTCGCAATCTTTACAAGCGAGTTTACAGCTGAAAATACGCACAAAAAAGTAGCTCAGGCTTTTGTAGATGATGATGATGATGATAGGTTGATGGTAATCCTCTTGAATGGGATGTGGGCCTGTCACATTCAGCAAGATACTGCAGACATCAGTTTCTAAGCCTTCGATGAGCTGCTGAGACGTCGCACTTCATTGCCAGACAATGCACACTGTGCTCAACACATCAAATGTATGTCAATAACACTGGCCAACACGGCATTGAGCTGCTGTCAACATGGTCGTACCGTCTTGTCCCTCTTTCCTTCTCCCTCTCACTCTCTATTTGTTACCTCATTTTCTTGGTTTCCATCTTGCTCACGCTCTTGGCTATTGGTTGAATGCAATGCCACAGTAAATCGCATCTCGAAAATTCATTTCATTTCATTTCCAGGGAAAAATCCATTGAAAGAAAAAAAAAACATAGGAATACACAAACAGCGAGGAGCACCATAAAATTGAGAAATGAGAAATATTTTGCAATCATTCGTTGAAATTATGACAAACGCATTTCTAAGCTGTCGCATTGATTGAATTTTCCCTCCGTCCTCTATAGGGTTTTCAATAGAGTAGCTGCCCCTATTGTGCTTGAATTTTTGCACCTTTCAACAGCGCGGATTAAAAGAAAATGGGAAATCTATGTCAGTTGTGCGGCTTGTTTGAATTTCATTTTGGGTATGCAGTTGCATTTTCCATTTACCACTTCCACTTTGATTTCCATTCCCTTTGTCGCCTTTTGACACCTTTCCCTTTTGTGCCACATAATGAGGGACAGCTCGAGAACTCGACAGCTACAACTGCATATTATAGAACGCTTAAAAATCAATTAAAGAGATTTCCACGCCAAATTGTTTACAGCTGCGCTTTGTGGTTTTCTATTGTTGAACCAAATGAGATTTCCCCGCATTAGACATAATCAGTGCAGATAAGAGAGGCTCTACTTTCCTTATAGGGGTTTTCCTTAAAGATAAGTCCAACTATGCAGCTTGTGCTGACACTTAATCCATCAGTCCAATTTCAGTTCAGTCGTAACTGCCTCTAATTGACATTGACATTTGAGTGTTTTCGGGGTAGATGTCGAAATCAATTTTCATAAATATTAAGACAGGCGCATAATTGATGCCCCTAAAAGAATAAACTATTTACATTTGCCTCAGATAGTTGCAACTTGATTGATGGCAGTCTGAAATTGACTTGCTCCTCTCTCATTCTTTCTTGTCTCCTGTTCCACAATTTATTATCTATTTACAAAATATTTCTAGCATAAATTTGGTTGTCTTATCTCAGAGTCTGTCTTTCGAAGTAAAGTCATTGCTGTGGCCATAACCAAATGACTACTAATTGACTGATTTCCCCGAGTCTCTCTCTTTCTCTCTCTCTCTTCTTCACTCTCGTTGAATGTTTTTTTGTTTTTGTTTTATTATTGCGACTGTGGTAGATTAAAATCCGACTGCCTGTTATCCCCTCTCCAGCGAGGGAAGCGGCAGTTTTTGTGCATTCATGTGATCAATCATTTGATTGACGCCACGTTGCCACAGAATGAAGGATGTTCCTGATATGTGTGGGTGGCTGACTTGGTTTCCATTTGGACCTGCCACTGGTCAAAATTGCTGGCACCTGTTTGGATACAACTACATATAACTGAAAGTTGTCTGGTCCACCAACTGATGCCTGTCTAAGATTCAAGGAGAAAGCGACCGCCTGTGGAGAACAAGTTGAATTTAACATGAATTCGAATTGGAAATGTTAGTTGAACTTCATTTTATGCATTTCCACTGAAAAGTAGCATGCTGAATGATCATTAAATTAATCATTATCATTTTGATTAATTTAATGTTGGGAGTCCCCATTGAGATCTATGTATAAACTAATTATCTACGATACCCTACATCTTCTGTTCTGAGTGTACTGTTATCTCGGATGTCTTCAACTTCTTAAAATGATGCTGAAAATGTTGATTTTAAAGTTTAAAGAAATTTTTAAATTGAGAATTGAATATTAAACAATCATTTACATATATTCAAATTACTCTAACAAAGACTCTATCGAGAAGGTAAAGATTAAAATCAGCTTAAAATCCAAGGTTTGCTTTTGCTAGCTTCGTTATCTTTAAAGTCCACCAAGTATTCTTTGCAATGGTTCATACAAAGCGAAAAAGTAATTTATTTAAATGCGGCTTAATAATAAATAAGGCAAAAATAAATTATTATAAACTATTAACAAAAAAACTTTATATTTTTAAATAATCATTAAAGTTCTGAATAATAAATACTCTTCGAAAATTCTATTATTTAAATCAGAAAAGTAATTGATTTAAAAAATGTATTTAATTGTCCATTTATATAAAAATTTATAAATAATAAAGTTACATATATTTCACATGAACATCAAAGTGAAGAACTGTTTGAAATTTTCAGGATATAGTCTGCGGATATCAGTGAGGCTCTGTAGCTGACAGCTTTTGACAGACTGCAGCTCAAAGCTGGGTTTTAATTAAATTGCTGTAACTAATTGAGACAAAAGCTGGCAAAACTAATCATGAAACAAAATGCATTGACATGTAAATAACGCACCATTTCATCTCTCTATTGTTCTCTCTCTCTCTTCCGGATATAATATCCATCTCTGTCTACACTTTGCTGCTTGTATTTTGTTGCACATAACTTATAACAAACGAGATGCGATGAAGGACAATGGGGAATGGTGTTTTTTGTATATTATTTGATGTGCCTCGCTTGGGACACCAACAACAACAACACGAAAAACAACGACAATAGCGTAAATGAAGTGGGAAGAGTGTGGAAGAGGGAGAGAGAGAGAGCGAGGAGGAAGAGGTGGCTCGATAGGTCGGGGCATGTTGTTCGTCACGTGACCGCGCCATTTTGTTGTTAGCTTTGGCAGCACATTTTTTTGCCCGAATACACACACACACACACACACACACAACACATCGACAAACAGGCCGAAAATGAACAACAACAACAACTTTTGCTTTCTTTTATTATTGAAAATCGCCAGCGCCAAACACGAAAACAAACAAAAAATGAGATGAAGAAAGAAAAGCAAAAACAACGTAGTCAAAAAATGTGCTGCTAATTGCTTTTAAAATGCAAAAGCACTGACAGAGTGACAGAGAGAGGGAGAGAATGAGGGAGTAGAAGAGGAAGCGAAAAGTAGAGCGGCACAGCATCAGCAGGACCAACATTGACTTTGGCAGGACATGCGAAAAAGCCGCAGCTGCCTGACTGCCTGTAATTGTTTATGGCAAAGCCCAGTGAGAGCAGGACGATGAACAGGACGATGCACAGGAGAGCGGATGAACCAACCAGCAGGAACAGGAGCAGGAGCAGGAGCAGAATCAGCAGCAGGATACACATAAATCAAGGATAATGGGCAGCGTCGTCGAGTCGCCATTGCCATCGCATCGTGCGGTTAAAATTCGTAATTCGATGCTTTTGCATTTGCTCGGTTTTTGCTTATAATATTCGTTTTTTTTCTTTCTTTTTTTCAAATTTTTTTTCTGTGTATACCCTGTAAATAATGAAGTGGTAGAGTTGTGTATACTTAAGATAAAATAACACTCTCTGTGATCAGCGGTGCAATTATAATTTTTAAAATAAAAATCATGAAATGTGTTGATTTTTCTCAAATAATAAAAAAGAACTGAAGAAGAAACTTTCTTCTCTTCACAATTACAATAAGTAAATCGAAAATTTTCTCATTCACTGCATAACATTTTTAGCTTTGATTTCTTTAAAATCATAACGTTAATTTGCGATCCTGTCAGCCACTAATACACTTCTTTAAGGAGCGTTTGCTAGTTGAGAGTTTTATAATGAAATGCAATTGGATTCTTTCAATACTTTTAACAATACATATAAGAAATTTATCAAAGATTCCTTAATGTAAGAAGCGGTCGATCCTTTACAGATAATATCTTAGTTAACTCAAAGTTTCAGCATCACCGAGTCTAATAAACCAGTTTAATGGATATTTGGTAGTTGTTCAGTTATGAATTATTTTCTTTTCTTTTTCTTTGTGCTTTGGCTTTATTAAAAATTGAAAACGCATTCAATTTATTCAGTCGACAGCAACAAGGTCGTCCTCATCCGAGCAAATCGATTGAACACTGCCTACTCTGCGGGGGTTACCCCGAGATTGGAAAGGGCAACAGAGGCTGCTCCGACGGGGACTCAGGAATTGGGATTAGGGCGTCGTCTGAGTGACGTTTCGTGGCAGTTGTGTGAAATGTTGGCCTCTCTTCATCGCCGGTTTTGTCTTTAAATCAATGTTAAAGCAATTTGTCACGGCCGCCGCATGGTGACAATGAACGCAAGAATCGTGAAGAGGGCGGCGCGGGGATGCCACGAAGGGGTTGCCACTCGCCACAGCAGCAACAGCAACAGCAACAGCAGCAGCAGCAGGACAAAGCGCCATTGTCTCTATAAAGAGAGAGAGACCATGGTACTGCCATTACCTGTCAAGTGAGTTGAAAACAAATCGCAAATCGCAATGGGAATGTCAATAGGCCAACCGCCCTATCGAGAATGCAAAGTGGCGGCAAAAGGGCGACAGCGAGACAGCGAGACAGCGATAGGGGCCCCCTTTCAGTTCTCAATTGATTTAGGATTTAAACTGAAGAGACCGATTGAGAGACAGAGAGAGATGCAATAACATCGATAATGATAGAGTGTGAAAGAGAGAGAAAGTCTAGCAAAAGGCAGCGATAAAATCTGTCAACACAAAGCAAGCGACTAATTCGACCCAAATGAAAAGCGCAAAGCATTTTCCTCTACACTCAGCGAAATTGTTTCCTTTCAATATAAAATGCACATCAGCTTATTTAAAGCAATCGAATTCTTTAACAATGGATTTAAGCTTTAAACGGAAATTATTTTAAAATAAGAAAAGACATACAGACTCTCTACAGTATCGTAAAACAATGTACAGATAATATTGACTACATTTTACTTGGGACTAAAAAAAAGTGACAAAATACTTTACTATGAATTTACATATAATTTTAAATTGAAAAATTGTCAAAATTATCAGCAGAAACCACAAGATAATAAGTAGATAATCTACGATAATGTTTGAGAACAGCAAAGATAGAAAACCGAGCATGCTGAAGACATTAAGTGAGTATCTGAAATATTAATGAGCAGTTTCAATTGCAAATTTGCTAAAATGTTGGCATCTTTTAAAGTATCAACGCCAACATGAAAGTCTACAAGGATTTCATTACCAGTTATGAAATGTTTGCAGACACCTACAAAATGAAACTGGTCGAAGAGGAGATTTCGAATTCTTAAACAGCTTCAACAAAAATATTCAAAAAACATTTCTTTTTGGCTAACGTTTTTCTGGACAAAGTTCGAAATTTATGTTTATGTCTAGACAAAATTCAATATTTTGGTAAAATTAATACATGTGTGCACAGATAAATTGTAATTGAGCCCGACACACACTGTATATTTATGTAAAAAAGTTTTTAGTTTGATCACATAAAAAACCAATCGCTAAAGTGCAGGAAAAGAATACAATCAATATTAAATTTTCAATTATGAAAGTGAATATAAGTTATTAAAGAATTCTTTCTGCGCTGACATAAAATATATAATCTAAAGTAAAAGATTCGTCAATATGAAAAACACAATTAATTTATATATTTATTTATATAGATAAATAACTTAAAAACATCTTAGCTCATTGAATTACTATATTGTTTTCAATTTAGAGAAGTGCATTTAAGGGCCATGGGCTTTCTTGATTTCCTAGTTTTAATCACAAGTTAACAAAACTTTGATGTAAGCCAGCAAATTTACAATGTACATAATTGAAATGAACTGATTTAAGTGAAACATAACAAGTCCATTAAGACAATCTGGAGCTAAAGGAGAATTAAGAGGCATGAAAGAGGAGCTGCAACATGTGCGGATAATCAAATTGGAAAGGCGGCAAACTAAAATTTCAATTAAATAAAACGGCAGCAAGTGCAACATTTACTGCAACATGCAACAACGACAACAACAACACTTGGAGTAAATGTTAGCTCAGGTTAAAGTGTTTGCAACAAGGCGTCGCGTCGATTTCATTGATAGACAACGGGGTGTCGTCGGTATGCCAAAGGCATTTGTGGCATGCAAAAAGCCGCAGCTGCAATGCTTTTTGAAAGTGGCACGAGGCAGCAGGAAGAGGATAACTGTGGGGACAGAAGGAGTCATAAACAACCGAACGGATTTCCCGCAAGAATGAAAATGTCAAAAAGGCGGCAAAGGCAACGCCAACTGTGGCATGGGGCACAGAATCAGCGCGTGCAACGCGTGCAACTCGCATCGATAGCGATAATTATGTGGGCGTGTCTGGCAAGTCTCCTGCTGCTGAATCTCTACCTCAATCTTCATGTCTCTCTCTCTCTCTCTCTGTCTCTGTCTCTGTCTCTGTTTGTGCATCAAACGCAATTGCCGCACGTGGCGGAGGCGTCGTGCCACCATTCGCAGCGTGGGTGCAAACAACGTGCCGCAACAACCATTGCCGATAATCGCGGCTGATCGGTGGCGGCTTTCCTTTTTTTTTGCAACTGCAACAACTTTAACTCATCCTCCTTGCCACTTGCCACTGATTCTTTTCCTCCTTCATCTGCTGCCTCCTCCTCCTCCTACTTCTGTAGTTGCGTTGTCAACTTGCACTTCACTTAATTAAATTGCAACCCAGCGCCGCTTCACGGATGTGCCGCCGTTGGCATTGGAGGCAGTTCCTCCGGCATTTGCAACACCCGCAAAACGTTGCGACGTCACTTGAAAGTCGCCGCGGCTATAATCGAATTATGCGGCAAGTGGCGGCAAGAAGAATTACGATGGCAAAGCGAAAACATTATTAAAAGCTCATCAGCAATTGACATGCAACGTGGGTCGTCATCCCAGCCATGGTCCGAGGAGGAGCCACAAAAGGGTGGCAGGTGGCAAGCCAAGAGACACAAAGGGAAACAGAGGGAGACAGACTGAAAGACGACCCACAATTAAACGGAAGCAGCAACTACAAAATGACTTCATTAACTAACCTTTTAAGCATGACGAGAACAATGACAGCTTAAAGAATCAAAAATAGATGAAAGTTGAGAAGTGAAGAGGTACAGAAAGAGCGAAAGAGAGAGAGAGAGGGAGGTAGTCAGAGAGAGAGGAAAATAAAGTTAAAGAAGGGGCAGCACAGGAAGTGGCCAGTTGTGGATTGGGTGCGCCATCATGACAAATAAAAGCTACAAGTTCATATAAAAGACTTGAGTATCACGTGCTAAGCAACAATATAATTACGATTAAAACTCTTGCCTAATAATTGTTAAACACAGCAGTTTGCTTATTAGCGTTGTTAGTTAGCAACTACTTTAAGTTGTAACTGCTTAAAAAAGTTGGTAAAGTATCTCAAACTTTCTTAGATTAAAATACACATTTGCAACGACTTAAAATTTACTCAAGAAGGTAAATAAAGAGTTTTCCACCATTCTAAGAACGAATGGGATGACAAACGTCAAGTTAACATATTTTCTAATATAATTTTCAAATTGTCTATATAATATTTATCGTAATCAGTACTAAACACTTTTAAACAATTGGCTAGATAGTCAGTAGATAAACACATTATGACTTTATCTTTATAGACATATTGAACTTTTTATTTTATAACAATTTCTTTCTAGTTTTGTAAATCAAAAATCTTTCCATATTTTTTTATGCTTACTTATTTTGTGTTCAATAATTAATCAACTTATTAACAGAATTTCTTATCTTAACTTATATTATCTAATCATCTTTTATTTGGTCCTATAAGACTAGATAACTCTTCAGGTAACCCACTAGATTTAGATCTTTTATTGACCAAATCAATATTAACTTTTCAGATTTAATGTTATGCGACTTAGGGAAACTGTCAGCGTATTTTCTGTAAAAAATTAACACCAAATGACATAGGACTAAAATCTTTCACTTCCTTTGGAAATGTAAAACTGATTTGAAAATTCCTTTGTTTTCAAATCTTGTAAGCTATTTTAAAATATTTGTTCTCTTATTGGCAAGTTTATCTATGCTGTGTCGCAAGATGAGATAGATAACAGATGTATTCTTAGCTAAGCTCAAATATTATACATTTACCAAGTGAGTCATATTTATCCTGAATCCAGCTGTAGGTTCAGTAGCAACTCAATTGACCCTATAGACATACATAGTTACATGCTGGTCCGCCCCGCCATAATAATATATACTAATGTGCCCCCCAACCAAAGTCGGCTGAATGCCCAATTGCAGTTGAATTGAATTGAAACGAATCCAAATCAAATACTCGCAGGAGTACTTACACTCACACTCACACTCATATTCATACTCATACTCATAGCCGTATGCCATATAAGTACTCACAAATGTGCATATAACGTGTGCACATTGCCATCGTCATTATCGGCAACATCAACGTCATCACAATAACAAATGCAACTCGAACTACAACGACACTCTCAGATGAGGATGAAAGGGGCAGGAGTTGTGGCAGGAGCATCATCATCAGAGATGCAATCCACGTGCAAGTGTTTTTATGTTTGTTGTTTTTAGACTCAGAGTTGGGTTCGCTTCGGGTTGCCATGAATTGAATGCGACAGGAAAATTATGTCCACACATTAAATTGACGCTGGGTTTTCGCTGGGAGACTTTGTAGCTCGTTTGCTTTGGGGCGTTGCAGCAGCGGAACACGTTCTGTGGCAACACCAAAGAGAGAGAGAGAAAGAGATAGAGAGAAGGAGAGAGCAAGAGAGCTCTTGTCAACTTAATTTATGCTCGATTCCGGCCTGCTCCCCACATCTTCCCTTCTTTATGCACTGGTCTTGCCACATTTGGCAAGACTGCTCAACTATGGACATACGAATCCATCGAATCCAAAACGAATCCCAGTCCCCGAGTCGTCATCTACGTTGAGGCGTCTTGTGGCGACATTTTTCATGTCTTCATGTGATCGAAGGCATAAATTATGCACACGACCAGATCGCAGATCGCAAGACCCCGGCAGTCAACCCAAGGCATTCAATCTTTGTGTCAACAGAAATTATTTTTAACAGCAACAACAACAACTACAACTACAACAGCAGAGATCAGAGACTCTCGATGGACTCGAGGAATACGCACCATGCATGAGATTAATTGGACCTGATTACAAATGTATTTTGTATGGCAAAAGCAATGCAACTCGACCCTCCATTCGTATACGTATTCCTATTCCCATTCGAATTCGTTTTCGTATTCGTATTCGTTTTTCCTATTCGTATTCGTAAAATATGCATTTGGATCTATTAATGCTAAAAAGTGATAATGCCTGACATAAACAAGTCTTCCCTAACAGTTTTTTTGTGCTGACAGTTCTGTGAGATATGCTCATGGTTAATGGAAATTGTGATTCACTTCAATCATCTTTATCGAATGAAAATATTCGCTTGAATTAAAAAAGGTTCACATACTATATAGCCATAAAAAGTTTTATTAATAAGATTTATTTATTAATGCAATTAATCAACACAATATAACCATAAAAAGTTTTGTTATATTTTATGTAAACATTCTTTTCACTTTGAAAATCTTTGACTATTTTCTTTTTCTAATGCCACATGGCAGAAATAAGAATTATCTGAAAATAATTAAGAATTCGTTGGATGACAAACAGATGGATATTTTGGATGATTTTTTGTAGTTATAAAAAACAATCCTCTGAAACCTTCGACTGAGAAAGAAAATCTGATATTAAGTAGAACTAATAATTCTTGATGATCGTTTATTTCATATTTATTATATGTTTAAATGCAGAAGATGTGTTGTGAGATACTTTCCTTTAATGTTCCTTATTCAGTAATTACTAATTATTATTAAACTAATATAAATATAGTCCCTGACTTGTAGGTTCAAGTATCTGGTGAATCTGTTGCTACTAGTATCCATCAAAATCTTAAAGACTTTTAGGTTCTTCCGATTGAAATAACATCTTAAATGTAAATCTTTTTAATATATTTTTTTCGGTTATCTAAACAAAAGCTGTTCAGCATCCCTCTTTACTTACGCTAATTATAATTAGTGATTAGTGATAATTATCACCCTCTTTTGAAGAAGTTTTATATAATATTATACAAGTCATGAAGTCAGACTTAAAGAAAATGTATGGGTAAATGTGTAACTGATATTTTCTTCATTAAATTTGGTTGTGCCGATAACTTTAATCACTTTAAGTTTAAAGCTTTTTATCCCATTTACTTAAGCAGTTTAAGGATAATTTCAGCTATGCAACGACTTTGTGGCTTTGCCTAGATCAAGTTTCATTGTCTGTCAAAGTTTCCGAAGGAAAACTCCTCTTATTTCTCCTCCTTCGATTGCTGCCTCATTTGAAAGAAGTGAAGCACTTGGAAGAAATACCTTAATAGTTTATTAATGATTTTGTTGTTGCCCTTGTTGGGTATGGAAAGTTTATTAAAAGTGTAAGCGGCTCTGGAGAGAGGCTACTCCTTCTGCCACTTGGCGACCGGAAAAACTATCTGAAACTATCAAACCAACACCCAAACACTTTGCTTTCACGTTTACTTGACGTTTTTTAAACCAATTATAAGAGTATGCAGAAACACGAGCTGACTGCCTGGCAACACCTCCTCCCAACTCGCAACTCCCTGCTCCCTGCTCCTGTTACTGCTCAAGAGTCTATGAAGCCATCATGTGGAAAAACACTTAATTACTTTAGAAGAGCTGGCGCACAAAAGTGTAAAGTGCCCGACCACGCCCCCATTCTCCAGCCTTTCCATTCAGCTAGCCAGGAGTTTGGTTCATAAACAGTTAACTAACTAAAGTAACTGGCAAGTCGGTAGTTCTTAGTTCCCGAACCAGGTTGCTATCAAAGGTTGCCTGACTACCTTACCCATTTTCAGGCTGATGTGTAGTCGTATTTAAATTAGATTTACCTGAAATCGTGCGTGATTGTCAACGTTCTGGAACTAGTATGGGAACTGAACTGGAACTCTATTTGGAACTGGCGACAAGGGGTTAAAGGAGCGACACAGATTTTTGCGTGTGTGCACTCGAAAAACTTGCAAATTGGATTTTGGTTTTTGAGTTTTCGAGTTTTGCCTGAGCTCAAGACACAAGCCCCAAGAACTTTTTATCGCACATAGTTTGAGTGCTCAAAGTTTTTGATGGGCGTGGCCGTAGGCGTATTAAGTGGGGCCTTGAGCAGAGTCTCTACACCATATGCTAGTGTCTTTAATTTAAATCTTTCACAAATTTTTAGGTCAATTAAACTGAAGCAGCTCTTAATCAATTAAATACAACAACTGCAATTGTCTGAAGAGTCTGAAGCTCGAAATGAACGCGACATAGTTAACATAAATATAATCTGTTTCTTTAAAATGTCGAGGAAGGAAATGAATAATTTTGGTCAGCTCTGAGGGCAAGTACTCAAATTTGTCTTAATCAGCATTTGACTTGTGGGAAACTATTCAACAAAATAAAAAAAGACAGTAACAGTCATAGAAAGAGAGGGAGGGAGGGTTTAGTTTCCCAGCAAAGAAATTCCAAATTCCAATTCCAATTTCACGATCCATTATCATATCAAAAAACAATTGAGCACTTGAACTTCAAGTCAACTTAAACGGAAGCATAAATAAGAAACAATTAAAGGCATTTAAACGCGCATTTTATGCCCAAACACCGCAGGACATCAGGCTAAGGACCTAGCTCCACTATACAAGATAATAAATGATGTTTAGAGGGAGGGAGCGGAAGCTAAACTGTTTTGACTTTGTTAATAAATTGAAAAATTATGATAATGCCTTTGGCGAGCTGAGTACAAGGCACAACTGTGTGGGTACACTAAATTAAACCAAAAGGACTTCGAAGGACGAGCACGGCGCAACGCAACATTAAACAGGCGACTCTTAACTGGCAACTGGCAACTGGCAAGGACATTAAGGCCACACGGACGAGCGATGATGCAACATATTCTGGTTGTCTGTCCCCTGTCCCCTGTCCCCCGTGTTTCTGTTTCCTCTTCAGTCTCATCGCATATCCAAGACGCCGCAAGTGCGCAATTACATTCGAGCGTGTCCTGTGTGCATGTCCTGCAGCCGGCGCCGTTGGCAACTGCAATAAAGTGTCACTATAAATAAATAATAACGCCCACGAAAACTCAACCCGGCCAAGGTTGAGCTCAGCCTCCCGCTGTGCAAAAAAAAAAGAAAAATATTGAAAAATAGTAATTGTATCTCATAGATACAATTACGGCGCAGCTCATGACACGTGACCATGTCATCCCCGCCCCCTCTCCTGCCCCGCATCGAGTGCGAAAAGTCACCAGCGGCATTTGAATCCAGCCAACGGCGTCAGTTGCAATGACGTCACTTAATGGACCAGAGTTCCGAAAAGCAAACAACAGTAACGCTTGATTGCAAACGAGGCGGATCAGAAGGGAATATTTAGTTGATGGGATGCTCGGCAAAAAGGGCAACTGGGAAACACACGAAAAACTCGGGGAAAACACTGTAAAAGTGCGGGGAGAAAAACTGGGCAGTGCGTGGCAAAAGGCGACAAATGCAAACAAGCCCAGAAAGAGAACCAAAAACAGAGTCAGAATCATAGTCAGAATCAGAATTGGACCCAGAGCCTGGTACCGGAAGCGGCTAACGTGGTATGGCAATGGCTGGAGAGTTGACTGCCTCGAGGGCAGGACAACGGGATGTGTTAAATGTGAAATGTGAAATGCTCACAGCTCACAGCTCACAGCCAACGCATGTTGCAAGTGTGAAGTGGCAAGCAAGCTGTGGGCAAAGCAAATATCAAGCAAAGCAGCAAATTCAACCCTTTTATGGCACATGTGAATCTGCTTTGGGCAACCGATTGAAGATGGAACAAAAGCATTTAAATCATATCTATCAATTTACAAAAAAAGAATAATATCTCGGTTAATCTGACCTTAATCATTTGTGGATGTAACCATAGCTGAAAGTAATAGATCGATCAACTAAATTAAACATTTAATTTAAATTAGACACACATCTCGGCTTATGTAGCCTTAATAATTTGCAGACATGCATAGTTATAAATGGACAAAATAAATTGAGCTACTAATAGAATCTGAATTTTAGTTGGAGAACATAAGAATTTACTAAATAGAAATAAGACACACATCTCGGTTAATCTATCTTTAATCATTTGCAGATACATATAATTTTCAATTGAAGAGGGAATATAAGAATTTTACACATTCAAATGACACACAGACCTCTATCTGAACATAATATTTAAATTGAACTAACAATTAGAATTGTTAAATTCCATTAAACTCTGTTAAACGAAATTGAAATGTTGACATATACAAGAATTTTGCTGTAAGTTCAATAAGTATTAGAAAATATGGTATTGCCCTTTCGATTAAGTTATAGTACAATATTAGTACACATAGCATTAAAGCCTTCAATTGTAACTATGTATTTTTGAAGGCTCTTTATAAAATTGTCTAAAAAATTAAATAAATAAATTTGGATATTCTATTGAAGAGTGTCTAGTCTACTCTTAAATACAAAGTTCATATTCAATATTATTACTTACATTAAAAACCATTCGATTAAGAAAATAAGTATAATAAAATTATAATAACTTCAATCTGAATCTTAATCTGAATCTTATATATGAGATTACAGTTTCATATGAGTATCAAATCGCTTAAGCACCAACGAAATGTGGTCCGAATTACCACAATCATCTGCGATTAGTTACACTCAATTATGTCAAGCTTGTTACCCAAAACGTTCCCAAAAGCGCTCACCTCTCTATTTGTTTTGGATATTTTGGGAACTGTAGCACATGACCATTCCCAGTTCTCATAACACAGGCTTATCGCAGCCATTTCAGAATAAGGCGCAAAGCCAAAATGGAACATGCATAAAACTAAAAGAGAGGCAGAGAAACACTTGAAAATACAATCCCATAAGCAGCAGTTGAATGTGTGAGAGAAGGAGAAGGAGAATATGGGAAGTGGGTGAGGAGTTGGGCAGCCACAGATTTGAATTCAGGGTGGTCAGAGAGAAAGAGAGAGAAAGTCAAGGAATCAATTTTACTTGTGGGACTCTGACATTAATATGACATTTATTTGTCACAAGGCATTTGCTGCGGCGGCCATTTAGGATATATTTCGATAACCCAGACTCAGACTTAAAAGCAGACATGGGAACTGCGGCACTAGCCCCCTCTCTTAAATTCCCCTCTCCCGTCACTCCATGAAGACGTAGACCCTGCCAGACGCATAAATTCAACTGCCGTTAAGCACTTGGCCGGTTATCAATGGGTTAATAAACGTTATAAAATATGAGTTCATTATGGCTGAGTTATAAATTTTTGTGCTTGTTGCACTCGCAACGCTCGCACTGCAGGGGCTATAAATTCGTGACGCCAGCAGCAGCAGCAGCAGCAGCAGATACAACGAGAAGTGGCAACAGCAATGAGGGGGTTGGGGCAAGAGGCAACAACATATGCCTCAAGGGCGGCTCCGCTTTTGTGGTAGTTGTAATGAGAGATTATATTGCTTTATGCGACTTGGCATTGAGCACACGCGTGTCCTTGTCCCCTTGTCTCTCTTCTCTGTGGCATGTGCTCTCGACTTGATCCAGGCGCTTTTGAGCCTGAGCTTAAGTTGAACAAGACGCGACCGCAGGACTTCTCACAATGTGTGTGTGTGTGTGTGTAATGTGTGTGTATGAGAACTGGGCAGTGGGAATGCTATGTTTTTTGACTGGGGTTGCTGAGAAACTGAATAGATTGAAATGATTTATCTATCAAATATGTGCTGATTTGTGATTATAGCTTCGAAATCTTTATTAGACTTTTACTCAGACATTTTTGAATACCGGCCAGTGGGGTGCATTTTGCAATATCATTAATAAATCATTAATTTATTGCTATATCTTGAAATTAAATATGTAGCTGATAAATGGTAAAAAAAGTTATCTTCATTATTTTGTATTTTCTCACAACAAACATATATTATGTTAATTTTTGTTATGGAATGAATTTAAACCATTAATTTTTACTCTTTCTATAAACATAACTCTGAATTCGATAAAGTGAAAAGTATAAAAATTATCTTCATTAATTTTTCAATCCTTATTTATTTATTATGCAACATGAGTTGGTAGCTTGCTTATAACTGTATATTAACTGTATAAATGTGATACAACGTATGTACAAATTAAGTTCAATAATATCATTTAATTGAATTTTTCTAAAATCTGTGCGGTGAATAATATTTAAAGGTGTATTGAATAGTTTTCAAATATTTTCCACCGCCTCTACTTATTAACTAACTCTACTTATTAACTAACTTTAAATCTCAAAAAAAAAACATTGGTTTTCATATAATGCAATGAAATACAAACACAAATATTACTTAGATTGAATGCAAAGTCTTTTATATTATTTGGTTTTCTTTAGATCAGTCAAACATAAGTCAAAAACTATGAACATATTAAATCCAGCTTCAGATGTTGCGAAAAAGAATTTAAAATGTATAAACTTAGTATGTTGTACATTTGTTCAACTAGTTATTTATCGTTTAAATACTGATTTCTTTATTCAATTCTGGTATCGAGCTTTTGGTCAGCTTCAGTCAGTAAAATAGTCAATATTCTATAGAAAATATGAATTATAATTTAAAATATTTGAAATAAAAGAACTACATGTGGAATATACACCTCCCTATTGTAAATGATTTCCAAAGAGCAAAGAATTGCAAACAATAGACCTTAATTCGTATATTGTTTTTTCCAGCAAAAACGAAGGGATAAACTCACGTTACCCATTGTACTTTGAACTGAACTGAGTCGAACACATTTCTCCCTGTGTGGTTTTAGTTAACAGAAACTGGCAGATTGGGCGATTGGCAGATTGGGAGATTGGGAGATGGGCAATACTAATCACCGGCTTTAGACAATGGTAACTGATGCCATAATTGGGACTGAGACTTGGAAAACAATGCGCATCCGTTGACCAGTCGAGAGAATGGCCAGATAATGAGCATGGATAATACGCGTAAAATGAGACAATCTCAAAATGAAGTTGTACGTTGAACCTTTCGGTTTAATCTGGGTCTACCTTTTGGCACCTGTCCCTCTGCCTTTCCCCTTTTGTCTGGCAATGAGAAAACAACTTCACTAAGCCGTGACTAAGGCGGTAACAGTGATTGTGTTGGTAACTGTGACTGGGTTAGATTTGTGTGGTCTCTTTGCGCAGTGGGAGATGACACCAGAGTCTGGCACACAAAGGAAATGGTAAAGAAAAGAAAAACAAACAAGTAACAGACAATAAATAAACAATTGATTGGTTCCACGTACTCCATCCCCTTCTCCCACACGCACAGGACATGTGTTTTGAATTTGTCGCCTGCATAAATTTCCTTAGGCTGATCCTTTTTCTTCTTTCCTTTTTTTTTTTGAGTGCGTGTTGTGCCTTACAAATTTCATGCTAATGCCCATTTCCTTTTGGCTCGAACCTATCCAATATCCAATATTGTGTAAACAAATGATGCCAGTAGGTGTCGCCTTACAATTGCTTTCCTTTCTTCTCCTCTCCATTTTCCCCTCTCTCACTCTCTCTGCCTTTCTCAAGTATGTGTCGCATAGATCAACTGCCTGTTGGATTCCTCCCTCATCCCTTTGTCTGGCATTAGTTTTGAGTCATCCACTCATTGACAGTCGCCAGCAGCTGTTCCTCCTCCATTATCTTCAGTATTTATCTCCTCGATATGCGGGTGAACTATTGACACAATTGTTTTTGCCAGACGGCTAGACCTATGTACGTTTCCCCCCCTCTTAACTACTGCTCCTTTACCATGACATTGTCTCTGTCACTGGGCTATTTTTAATTATTTGTATTATGTTTCAGTTGCTTATGTCGCGTTTTTCTCCCCGCTCGTTAATTACACTGTACAACGAGTTTCCGATAATGACAGGCACAACATTAGATACTTTTTCCAATATTTGTCAATGGTTGAGTTTATATGGTTACCCAACTTGGCCACTTAAATGACATGGTGGTCCAGGGTTTCAGTTACATCAGAGAAAAGTCTAATGTGGTTACTGTGTTAGGTCAACGCCAATGCCCTTTCCATTTTTCCCATCTATTTTACAATTAACTTTCACTCACAACGCCCTAATCCTATTATTGCCTCATCCATCAACATACGAGGAAAGCCAAAAATCACGCTAATACCAAAAGAATTGCAACGGCCATGAATCTATTACGCTTTATTACCAGATAATTTCATTATTTAGCCAAAAGCATAATCAAATCCGCTATATCCATCACATCTAAAGACACACACACACACACACACTCACATTCATATACAATTAATTTCATAAGCTCATAAAAACGTGCTGGGAAAAAAGGCAAAGTCGGTAACAAAAAAATTTCTAGGAGAAAGAGAATTACAAAAATCAGATAAAGCCGCATAAATAGGAGGTACCTGGGTATACAGGGTGTTGATGGCGATTGCAAGTCTGATGGGCTGTGGGTTGGTGGTAGGAGGACGTGGAGAAAAACCGAAAAGAAATTATATATAATCCCAACGTGCAATCAGCGTGTAAATTATAAGCGGGCCTTGCCCAAAAAGGGGCTGAGCCAATGGGCGAGGCTGGGCTAAAGTACCGCAAACTTGCAAGCGGTTGTGAAAATAAAGTAATGCGAAATAATCCTTGGGTTGTTATCACACACACACACACACACACACATTGGCTCACACACACACACGGGACAACAACACAGCACGACATTCGCTGAGCTCGCGTGGCACACAAAAGCCTAAAGAGCGCCCGTATTTGGGTAGAGTGTAGGGATGACGACTAGAGAGGGGAAGGCAGGGTGGAGCATGGAGGGAACCCGGGGGTAGAAACTGGAAAATGCAAAATGGAAGCGAGACCATGACAAGAGAACAAGGAACAGGGACATGAGACAGGGACAAGGACAAAACGCTCTGACAGGATATTTACACAACGCGAATATTTGCTTAGACGTCTATGTATGCATGAATACATATGTATGTGAGAGAGAGTATCTGTGTGTGTGTGTGTTTGTATAGCGGTAATTTGAGCAAAGCAAAAGATATTTTATACGTGTGCAGAACACATTGTATTGGGCATGTGTGCAAAATATACAGATTATATATCAGATTGTCACTGCGCTACATTTGGTTAAGTTTATCCCAATTTCGAATAGCGAAACGATTACCCAAACATATAAAAACGAATATTGAATTGCAATCGAATGGAATTGAATACTTGTTAAGTGATTGCAACATTTGCGGTTGCCAGCATTTGAATGATACACGGGAAAGGTTAACCATGATACTTATAACTAAACTTTTAATTTTAGAGTTGCAATTAAAAAATGATTAGACACTTAGTATTAAATTAATTTAATTTTAATTGGCACACTTTTGCTTTTTATTGTACATAAATTTACTAAATATTCTCTTGCTGTTTACGTTGAATAAAAATTAGATAAAATAAAATAAAATTTTGTAATTATCAGGCTTTGCGTACATTTTTAAAAATATTAAGTAATAGGAGTTAAGACAATATCTGACTTGAGTTAAAAACTATATCTATATTTAAATTTTTTATGGTAAATTTATTCGTTAAACTTTTTGCTTATGTTATTCGACTGCCGATGTTAACATTACAAATACAATAATACAATAATTACTAAGATATATTAAGTTTTTAATAAAAACATGTTGCCCGTAAGTAAACAAAAATTTGAAGCGCTGAAATATTACATTAGAACTATTTAAGTATAGTGATATTTCAATAGACTTGTTAACCAATTAAAAACTTCTTTCATTATGTTTATAACGATTAACCATCAAGATACAACAAAAAAAGTTAGACATAATTATAATTTTTATAAAAATTAAATCAAGTTGCAAATGCAAAAGCCACATTTTACTAAAAGTGTTATGATAAGCAGTAAAACAGCTTCACTTTAAGAGAAAAAAAACTCTTTAAAGCCACATCAAAGAAACTTATAATGCCTAAAGTAATCCATTAACTCAGGTTGAATATCGATAACACAATTTACTGTTTACAGAGACTGAAAGTACCGCCCTCAATAGGCGAACATTGCTAACGTATTATTTATGGCAAGCTGGCTTAGGTATCATCAGCCTGTTTGTCCTGTTTCTTTTTGCATCTACGAAGGCAGTTTTAATGAAATTTTTATCTTTTGTTGCAGGAAGCCCGACAAGGCAGGAGCAAAAGTAGCACAAGGATCAGCAGGAACAGCAGGAGCAACAGCCACTGAAGCCGACGAGGCGTTGACAAGCCGCATTGTCATCAATTTTGCCTCTGAGAAAACATACACAACAACATAAGGACGAAGGAAAAAAGTGAAAAGGTGGTTGGTCACCCATTTTATCAGCTTCTATAGTTTAGATTATGAAAGATTTTTTTTATAATTTATGCACAATTAAGCTTAGCCCCAAAAGGGGAGCAGAAAGAAGCGGAATTATAACCAAGTCATTGTCACTAAATATTGAGGCGACACAAGCAATTGGCTTCTGTTATTGGAAAGGGAGGTGCGAGTACTGGTCCCTCAATCGGATTAGATGTGCGTGCAACCGTTTGTGACCCTCAGGGTTCATATGGTTATAAATGGATTAACGCTTCAATGGGAATTCATTTAAAAACTCAATTGAATCGAGGCATAAACAACAACGGCAACAGACCCTGGGTTCAGCTTGAGCCGAATCCTTTTTTTCCAATCAATTGTTCACACAGCCAGACTACAACCTCAGTCTTCGTGTCGAGGGGTTTTGAATTACACGATGTCTGAAATTCGAGCATGAGTAATTCTTCATCGCAGTGTAGCTGCCTCAGATACTTATTTCGAGATACAAGATACGCTCCGATCGAGCGCAAAATCTATAATAATTTCGTGGAAGTAAGATGTTAATTGAGTTATCAATGGATGCAACACACCTACATGATCTTGATCTCGAGCCTCGTTACCAGACATTGTCTGACAATAGATCTTTCTCCATGGTTATTTCATTAAAGTTACAATGGTTCTTGAGTGTCGTTTTCCGGCAGGATGCCATCGCAAGAAAAGGATAGAATTTCAATTTCAGAAATCTTCGTTGACAGCTGGGCTATCGATAGCTTCCATAATTGAGTGTGATTTATTACTTGAACTAGTTTCGTTTCTCACATAAATGTAGATTTATTTTCGATCTCATATCTTTAAACCTTACTTTTATCTCAGACAAATGCCGTTTGAACCGAGCAGGAACCACATAAATATGGCTTCACAATATGGCACAAAAAGTTTCCGTGGTTATAAGTCAAGCATATCCTGATGCCTGGCCTCAAACCATTCATGCAAAAGAAATAACTCGTGTCCTTTTGTATGCCACAGCATTTTATTGATAAACTTCTACCATGCTCTCCTAGTCCAAGGACCAAGAAGGACCACAGTCCAATGAGCAATGAGCAATAAGCATAGGAGCATGGCACAAGAAATAAAAATATATCCCATCTGCATTCCGTGCATGACTTTGCCAATAGAAGCTTCAATTTTATCATCACTTTTTTCTCTCCGCCTCATGACCCAACTGGGTGCAATCAAAATCCAGTTGTCGCAGTCGAAAGAATCTTCGACAAATATTTTTTCAATAAGCACCCAGAGACTTTCAACTTTATGCCACTTGGATTGACTAGACACAGAAGGTCTTTCGGGGGCGAGGACAAGACAAGAAGTTGGACAACACCTTTTGAAAATCGAGACAACGCGAAACATTTCTATAATCCCCTTACTCCAAATGATTAAACAGTACGCACATGCAAACCAGTTGGGATGGAAAACATGAGTAATGTTGACGCAGTTGGGGAGCTGTTCGAGCTGCAGAAGAAAAATGAATTAAAATCAATATAAACTGAAGATGACTACATCATTGAAGAGTTGTTGACTAGAAGATGCCCTACAGCTGGAAAGAGTTTTAATAAAAATTAACCTAACTTTGAATGTAGACTAAGGGAAATGAGTTGAAAAAACTTAATGAGTAAATAAATGATTACACATAAAATCTTGTAATATATTATGGACTTATTAGTTATTAATTAAGGACTAGGTTAATTAGATTTCACATCGTTAAAGCAGTATTTAAAAACAATGTATGAATAGACTGACTAACGATTTTTTCATTTTTAATAGAGAGAACATTAAATTTAACATAACATTATATGCAACTGATTTAAATGAGTAACTAAGTAAGTACGCACATTTATTGCAAATAATTGAAATCAAAAGAATTTCTATAGTTCTCTATTTTAATTAAAGACAATAATTAAACTATACTACTACATAAGTACATACATATATACACATGTTTACAATATACATATTTTCTGAACATAGGCGACTTTTGAAAAATTAAGGGGATTAAGGAATTAAATTATATATTTATTTATGTACTTACAAAAGCAATATATTTCTAAGTTATATGAATCAAATAATTTGTATATTACACAATACATTTTCATACTGGCTAAGATTGCTTGAATGAATTGCTTGCCTGTGGTTAACTGCAAAACTCCCCTCCCTTGCAGTTTACCTCCTTTTTAGTTACAGGGTATATGAAATATATAGCGCCAGACGTTGGTCTCAAGTAGCGGACGCTTCGCTTAAACTCAGACATCGTTGCGGAAAAACTAATGAGCATTTGCCTACACATTTAACGTTTATGGCGAAAAGTCAGCCTCAGGCATCTGACGGTCCTACTGACAGTCCTTCTGACATTCCTTCTGAGCGTGAGTACGTGAATTCGTGAATACGTGAGGACATGTGGACTTGACTCGCTCGAATAGAGTGTTTAATTTATGCGTCGCATATGTCACCAGCAAAGTAAAGAAAGAGACTCGATTCAACTGACAAAGCCCAGGTAAAAGCAGTACTTCTATGTTAGTTCCTCTGGGCACTCACGTAGGCTCCTCGACTAGCCTTGGCCAAAAATTTAATTAAATTGCACACTGCTCGAGTGCTAATATTATTATTATTATCATAAGAATTCATATGCGACTGTTGCGTTTATTATTGTTATCTTTGGCTTGATTCTGTCTCTGCATCTGGTGTTGGCACTGGTTCTAGTTTTCTATTCTCGAGTCGGTGCAAGTGCCAAAATAATAAACAAGTTGGCACCATAGAGTCTTTTAAATGGACAACACCTGTCCAAGAAGAGGACAAGCTGGAGAGAAAATAATTTTAAGTGCAGTGTAAAAGATTTTATGTGTGATTATTAATTTAATTAAAATATGGTATACATTTTAAATAAATTGCAGATATCTGTTGGAGGTTTTTTTAATATCTTAACATGTTGAGGGAATAATTTATCTGTTTTTTTTTTATGAGAAGTTCTATTTTCTCAGATGCTAAGAAATTTTAATGCAATATTAAAGATTCTATTAGAACTATGGATGTACTAGATATGACAACCTGTAATGTATATTTTATGTTTGTTCTCACATTTTTTTAAGTACTCTAAATTATACTCTTTCAGTGATATAATACATTTTTACTAGGGATACTTTTTAAAACACCCAATATGTAGATAAAGTAAGTATATGATCTAAGTTTGATTTAATTTAAAAGTGTCTACTTTTCACTCTATCAGGAAATTGTAATTCAATGTCAATTAAATATAATTTTTTCGAATAAAGATCAGTTTTCTTCATACTCAACTATCATCATCTTTCTACTGTTCCTATGTTCTAATAGATTGTTACCAACAACACTATTGAAAATACCCAAAAAGAAAACCCATAGATTCTTGAGTAATCTATCTTAAGGAAATACAATTTAAATACTTTTCGCCTAATCATAATGCAGTTTCTAAAATTGTCTTGTTGGTTTTGTGCCAGCCTAAAAGCTATAAGGCTTTAATATACTGTATTTAAAGTTCTACTTTAGGAGTAATCAGCTTTAGGTTAGCATCTTGAAATGGCGCTCAGAGGCACCAGTAAACGGGCTTAGGATTACAATTTGCAGCCAGGCAGACAATATTAGAAAATAGCAAATGGCACAACTAGAACCAGATGAAGGAGTCGACACACCGAGACGGAGGCAGAAGCAAAAGCAGATACAGATACATATACAGATAGAGGGGCATCATTAATCTTCGACCACATTCAATAATCATACATAGAGAGCAGATAGCCGAGCTGCCAGACGAGCTGAATGCCTCGTTGCCATACTGTGTGGATGTTTGGCAGTCTGCTAGTCTGGTTGTCTGTATGGCAGTCTGGCAGTCTGACAGTCTGACAGTGTGGCATGCATGCTGTGCACACTTAACCCCATAATGCCCCCGCACTAAAAACTGCAGCAGCAAAAATAATACAAGAGACAACGTGGAGCTCGAGCAACGAGTGTACTAAGAACTGAGCACTGAGCGGAGCGGAGGAGCGGGCTTTAAATTATGCCAATGATTTGTTGCATAAAAGCAAGTGGCAAGTGGCAAGTGGCAATACGGCAATATGGCAACTTGGCGATACGGCAGCAGCAAGCGGATAGCCAAAAATGTAAGCCGACAAATTGTGCAACTGCAAAGCCAAGTCAACTTCAATGCAGTATGTGTGTGTGTGAGGTGAATGTGTATCTATGAGTGTCAGTATCTGTGTTTGTGTGTGTGTGTGTGTGCTGATTTTGGCAGCAAGTGGCATGGCCACATTTATCGCTTCAATGGGCCGCCCCTTTGCCAGTCTGCATAATTTTTATACCATCAATGCCTTGGCAACATTTCTCCTCCTCGTAGGAGGACTCGTGTGTGAGGACTCCATTCGAGGCCTATGGCCAAAAGTCGAGCCATTGACAATAGCAAATGATTAAGTTGCTTATTCGACAAATTGATGTGGCAAGTCTGGGCATTTTTGGTAGCACAAAAGGTGCTACGCTACACTTGGAAATTTTCTAAATTCTAAAGAAGAGCAAAAGTGATGACCAAATCAAAAGATACTGCTTATTTATTTATTTGTTTATTTAAAGTCAACTAAGGCTGTCAATTCTAGAGAATGTTTTGAAAATAAAAGCTAACATCAAATTTAAAATAAATATAGATAACACAAAAATTTATTATATTTCTAAGCTTCAACAAAAAGTTAATACAACAATTAAATTCTAACAACTTTGTGATAGGGAAGAAAAATTTAATTTTTATTCTGATGCAAAAATGCATAATATTTCTAAAATTTAAGTCTTATACTAAGAACTTAAAGTTTATACCACAACTTAATTCTAAAATCTTTGGGTTATCGAAGAAAAATTTAATTATAATTCTACGGAATACTGTATTTTTACAAAATAACGTACTTAATTATATGATGTACACTTATTGCCTTAACATAAATATTTAATTTCAGAATAAACGTATAAATTCCATATGAGAAGTACAGATACTGTATAGTGATATTCTCCTTTTTCATTGACAATGATTTAGCAAGCAGAAGAAGCTTTTATTAAGTTAAGTTTTAGTAAATAATTGTAAAGATGGTACTCCATGTTGACTGAAAATCATCGTATAACACAGTTTTTTATAAAATATTTCGTATCTTCTAGTGACTTGAAAGTACTACGGTATTTATTTTTCTGTATTTATGCCAAGTCAAAGAAATGGTATTCCAACTTACCTATGTAATACCAAATTCTATCTAGCAACCAGTTGTCTCTCCAATGAACTGTTTCAGTGGTTTTCGAGCACCACTGCACCACCAGTTTTGTGTCAACAGCCAATAACTCAGCGAAGCAATTCCCCCTTGGGCTATCCTCCTGCAACATGGTTAGCCTTGGTAACAGCACTTGCAACAATTAATCACACATGGGGCTTCTGGTCCAGTCCGCAGTCCACAGTTGGCGACATATGTGGGAAATTTGGAAAGTTTATGGGGGGGGGGGGGGGCGGACTAGCTAAGCGACAAACATTTTGGATGAATAATGACAGCTGGCAGAAAGTCAAAGGCGAGTCAAAGGCACAAAACGGCAACACGACAAAATGGCAAACTGGCAAAACGGCT
The DNA here is from genome assembly GCA_035044365.1 of Drosophila neotestacea. Taxonomy (NCBI): domain Eukaryota; kingdom Metazoa; phylum Arthropoda; class Insecta; order Diptera; family Drosophilidae; genus Drosophila; species Drosophila neotestacea. The sequence continues at coordinate 6,060,570 of JAWNMD010000069.1, forward strand.
GTGTGGCAAATGAAAAATGGTTGCAGGTGCCACAGTTCCACATTCCAGCTATACAATCGATTGCCAAAAAAAAAGAAGAACCAGAAAAAAACGAAAAAGTTTTAATGAATTTTCAGAGGCGTGATAATCAAGAGGCAAGCCAAGCTACCATTATCGGCAACGAGCACATCCTTTCCCCTCTCTACATATACCGCCTCTAACTCTCCTCTCATTGTCTATGCGTCACATCAAACGCTACTCACGGCAGATCCGAGGCACGCCCGAGTAATTCAATAAAACTTTGCGACAAATGAAGCACCCGCCACGGAGTTGCAGCTAACTTTAACCGACAGCCAATGATGAGACTGAAGCTGATGCTGTTGCTGATGCTGAGGTCGCCAAGGGGCAGGGGAGAATTGGGGTAGGGGTAAGAGTAGGCGCTTGTGGGAGCAATGAAGCGATGGCTGGCAAATGAAAATGATTTCCTTCCATGTCATTATTATGTATTTTGCCGCGACGCGACTGTTTTCACTTTTGTCTAGAGTACGACTTGGCCGGGTATTTGTCTTCTATTCCCACTCCGATTACGTCTCGGCTTACGAGTTGCAAGTGCTTGGCTCATCGACAGTCCCGTAGTGCTAACTAGAAGGAGGCGGGTCTGCTCGACTTGGGTATACCCCATAATACAGGTTTCTCACAACATATGAGACCATGATGAAATAAAAACCTAATATATTAAGATATTGAGACTCCAAAGTGAAAGCTTTTATATATAAAGGAACACACGAAACCTCTTAATAACTTTTGTGATTATCATTAGATCATAATGAAATAATTAGAATAGATAAATAATATATTATTATATACCATTAAATTCCTACCGATACCTCATAGGCCATGTTGAAATAAGTAATTAGATTAAATAAATAAATAACGTGATATATATTTACAAAAGTGTAAGCCTTTATATATTAAAAATCTTACGATACCTGCTTAAATAACTTTTAGCCTTCTCATTAGATCTTAACAAAATAATCTGAATAGATAACTTATATATTACGATAGAGGAAATTACATATAATTATATTATACACATATCTTTGATATTCATTTTTTATAGATAGGAATTTGATAATATAAAAATATAGAATTAAAGCTCAGCTCACAAAGTTCAAATGTCTCATTTATGGACTTGCAAATTTATTCTTTATTCCTGCTGTATTTCTGTAACACACCCTTTCAATCCCTTTCTTGATTACAGGGTATCTTCATGGCAATGACTATTCGGTGATTTCTCTTAGCCATCGAATTTGTTGGCGTTTGTCTGCGTTGTATGCTTTCCGTTTCCGCTTCCTTAGCTTTGCAGTTTGTTGCCTTCCACCGACCACGCCCACACGCCTGGACGCCTTTCAACCCTTGGCTCGTTTCATTTCTTTTCTTTCCCAAAATTTTTCACATAAAAAATAATAAGAAAAGTTGTATGCTAATGTTGCTGCTGCTGTTTCGTCTTGTGTATTGCAAAATAGAAAAGAAATTGAAAAACAATTTTTGCATTTGGCATTTCTCAGCTGGTGGAAAGATAGAGAGATAGAGAGAGAGAAGAGAGATATAAAAGTTTCAAGGCGAAAGTCTTAAGAGAATCGTATAAGTTTACTAAAGTCAAATACTTACGCATTGATTATGTGCATTCTTAAAGTTGAAAGCAGTTTGAAAAGTTGCCAATGGCAAAATGTGATTAGCAATTGATGGAACCCGATAGAGAAGAGCAAACAGCTGCACCTTGGCAACCCTGAAAGAACCCTTCACACTTTATTTCAGGGGTTGGCATTATATCTTTAAAGCAATACCAAATGAGTTTCATCAACTTTTTAATTAGTTTTGCAATCAGAAAAGCATTAAAACTTTTCTGCAATTTAGAACAATCATAGCCCGAAAGCGAAAGAGTATGCAAGTTAACCACACCGATATCTGAAAACTTTACTTAATAATTTCAAAGGTAAATATTTATTTTACAGCTAATGCCTTCTGGCCATAATCAACAGCTTGAAAATGCCAAACATAAAAAAAATATAAATGTGCTCGAAAAACTGAAAACTGCGTCGCGCAAAGTAATCAATTTTGAGGCCATGCATGCCTGCCCCACTTTGGCAAAAAGTTGTTGCCAATACCCCTTACCCATACCCAACTAAATACCCTACCCAACACTGGTCGAGCTCATCCGTCGAAAGTTCAAACATCACCTGGTATAGCCACAGGGCTGGCAATGGCTCCATGGGGACCAACTGGGTCTCCAAAACTCCAGACTGACGACTACCTGTCGTCATTTTGTTTGTTGTTGTTTGACTTGTTGTTGTTATTGTTGTTGTTGGAGTGTGGTGTGGGTGTGGTTTGATAGGATAACGGGAAGGGGAAGGTGAAAGAGAGGGGAGTGAGAATGTCAAAGTTTTTGCGCGCAAACACAGCTACTGAAAAATTGAAATGCTGCCTCACGTGCTCGAAAATTTTTTATATTTGTTGATTTTTGGCTTAGAGTGTTGACCAAAAACAAAGTTGCCCAGTTGCCTTTTGTTTTTCAATTTTCCACTTCTTTTTTTTCATTTCCATTTTCCATTCGTTTGCTGTGTAAAGCTCAAGTTTCAATGAGCTTCGTCCCATTCGCATCACTTTTTTCTGTTTTAGTTGTGTGACTTTTATGGCAATATTCTCCTGCCCATCACCACAGCAAAAAATTCGTTTTCGGCTCGCGTTGTTTTTAATAACTTAATATCTTTTGTCAATTTGCTGAATCGCTTTAATTTGATTGAAACGAAACTGTTCCAAGTTTGTCTTTCGGCTTTTCAATTGACTTATGGCCATCGATGAAGGGCCCTTGAAAGGCCAACGTTAACTGAGTCAATAGAGCTACTTTCTGATTGACCTTTTTATATGGCATCAATAAGTAGCTGCTTTTTTCTATCAAGTAAATTTTAAAGTAACAGCGTTCATATAAGTTGTCAAGGGTCTGTTAACCATATATTTGAACGAAGGATTTCCATTTGTTTTAACTAAAAGTAAACTTTTTCCTCCTTTAACTAACCTGTCTGCAATCTGTTGAAGAGACTAGACAATCTCTACTAACACTTTGATTAAATTTCCAGCCTAATTTAACTAAATCAAGTTGGCTTCCTTTCTCCATTTCAAGATAAACTTGTCGCATTAAATTTTCAGTTATTTGTTGTGGGTAAAGAATCTTCTTTTCCACATTAACTTTCGATTTGGACATTGGCTTTAGTTAAATGCTACGCATTTCAGATGTGGCACGTGCCACATGATCTGCGCTCTCTGAACGTTTTTTAAAGACACTGTGTACAACCCAAAAAAATCATGAGGAAAGTTAGGTTAATAAAGAGGCGTATTGGAAATGCCCTGTAAGCAATTATATTTTAATAAATTGACACTCTAATTTTATCACAGCTTCTTCCATGTGCTGCTTATTACTTATTGTTAGACGAGATTTTCCAACCAAATCTCATCTGTCCAAATCTACTTAAAAACTTCTTTGTTTATCATTCGATTATTATGAAATTTTCAGAACATAAAGAAGCAAGGTAATTATACAATTTTATTACAAATCATGGCTATGTCTTTTAAGGTGAGAAGTTGGTGAAATATTCAAAATAGGAAGATATTAAAACCTTGTTATAAGTTACAATAAAAGCATGGACTACAATGCCACACGTTTAGTATACCTTAAGAACCTCTTTGTTGATTACAGGGTGTCAAAAAGAAGATGAACACGAAACTAGTCTTTGGTCTGATGCTGACGCTGTGACAGGCATATTAAAAAGGGACATCGTGCCTAGCCATGACGTGCCAAAAACTAAGTAGTGTCAGCTCAGCCATCAAAGGGCATGCCATGGTATGGTTTCTACCTTATAAGCTCTACGCGCTCGACAGGCTCTCCACGTACAGGTGTGGTTCTGGAAAAGAGGAGGAAGCAAATAGGGACAAGAGAGAAGGTTCCAGGCAAGCTCCTCAAATAGGCAGTTGGCATTACATGCCTTTTGTGTTGCCAGCACGCTTGGGTTGCCAAAAAGATTGGCTCGGGGCTGCAAAGTGTCTGAGTGTGGGTTGCACATGGTTAACCCCAACCACAATTCCTATCCCTACCCTTACCTTCATCTCTTCTTTGGCTCTACCCTAAGTACGAGCTCTGAGGAGTGTCGACCAAACCGTAGTGAAAACCAAACAACACATTGCTCTTAGTGCAAGTTGTTTTAGGGTAAGTGATGGGCGTGGCCGGCTCAATTGTTAGCGATATACTTACATAAGAATGCTTCCTTTTCCCCTTCTCCATCCAATACCATTACGTAGCTATTCAGAAATGCATTTGTTTGGTTTTTGAATGTTATGCACGGACGTTTATTGAAATCGTTTTTCTCTTTATATTTTATCTTTTTGTTTGTTTCGTTTTTTGTTTTGCTTCAAAATAAAAATCATTGTGAAATCATAAGAGAAACTTAGAACTAATGCGAAATGCTTAAGTATATTACAAAAACTTTCTTGAGACGGTTGAATAAGTATAACACAAAATATTCGGGATAAGGGGACTGGTAAAATGTAGGGAGTGCACCGTTTGGATTTCGACATAAAGTCACTAAACATTAGTTAAATAGATTCGAGTTTACTAGCTCTACGCTCTCTTAGACATATACATACACGTATAAATACATTTACATAGATATATATAGTTATATATATATATATATTCGATATATACGATATTATATTATAGACTATGACGAATGTGTAACCGATTTCTTCAAACTAAGACAAATGTTGTTGTCTATCTGTATCTCTGTATCTGCTTCTTTATCCGTATCTATATCTGTATCTGTATCTGTATCTATATAATGTTTTGCAAATGCTTTAGCTTATCATTTTCTCCTTTAACTGGGTTCTTTCGTGTGTCTTTTAACATTTATGTGGGGGTTTAATTACTACTTTGCTTGCATTGAAATGTCACATATGTTTCTCCTCGTCTTCCTTTGAACGTACTATCCTAAGTAAACCTAGTTGCTAATTATAGAGAGGGTAATCAAACTCGACCGACTTTAATATGTTTTAAAAGTAGTCTCCTATCGAGTACCCACATTATAAATACAGAAATAAGTAACTATTTATTGTGGGCAGTACCGGGTAAGGGTTTCTAATCCATAACGTCCCACATAAACGCCCATTTTTTAGGCGCTCTAATTTAAATATGTCTTTGGAAACAGAGTTTTCGACGTTGTCGTTTGCTGTGAAATCTTGCGACGTCGCCTCTTGTTGTATTTACAGGTCTTGGTATGCTTCATTACCGCAGGTTAAACATATCTGGTAATTTGTGTGTGGAACTCCGATAGGCAGATCTGTAGCTGGCTAAAAGAGGGTCGCTCGGCGGGCATTGAGGCCCAACAGTAGGCCATAATTGTGAAACTGTAATTGATCAGAGAAGAATGTCCATTTTCCAATCAGTACATGATCGAAATAATGATCAAAGGGTGTCTATCAGTTGATACTTACAGTTCATCGGGGCAGTTAAAGGGCTGAGCCAATCTGTAGCCATCCTTTAGATAATGCTCCATCTCATAAGGATCGATCTCTGCATAGGGCAGTTTACCCAACGTGCACATCTCCCACATAAGGACACCAAAGGACCAAACATCGCTTCCCTCATTGTAATGGGACTTCTGTAGGGCCTCAAGGGACAACCACTTGATGGGTCGGTATTCGCCATCACCCAGACAATTGTAATCGGAGGAGAAGAGATCGCGACTAAGGGCACTGTCGGTCAACTTGACTCGTAGTTGATCATCGATACTGCAAAGATAATTAGGAAAGGTCAAGAAAAGTGATCGATTAGACAAATAACAGAGAAATTACAATCGAAGAATAATATTCCTAAGCTGTTTATATCAATATGGAATACAGGATATATGGATAACAGGAAACAGGGAATATAGAATTTTTATAAAACAATTAAATAAGCGTAGGAGTTAGTTTTAAATGACTTTATGGAAGCAAGCAAGTTCTACTTACACACAGTTCCTGGCTGCAATGTCCTTGTGAATGACTCCATGGTTGTGCAAGTGTTCCATGGCCATGGCCAGCTGTGAAGCCATTAGCACTGTCTGAATGGTGGTTACACTCCTGGCATAGGAGGGATCCTGCAGGAAAGTCTTCAGATTGCGTACACTTCCAGTGGCAGCATAGAGGACAAAGGGTGTGGCAAAGTCCTCGATGGAGATACCGAGTACAGCCATGACATTGGGATGTGTGGCCTCGTAGAGCATCATGGATTCCTGGAGCAGGAGATTTACTTGAAGCTGGCTTGCATGCTGTGCCACAGTCTTGACCAGAACCTCTTGACAATCGTTATATGTACCGCGATAGATCCTCCCAAAGTTACCCTCTTGGACAAGACAGGAGAGACGGACACGGCACTTTTGGACTGTCAGCTCCTGGAGACGGCGGTTGAACTCCTCAGGCTCATGCTCATATTCGCGAAAGGGCCGCGTCAATGTCGCATATGTGGGTGTAATGGTCGATGGGCAGACATAGATCGAATTGTGGGCGGTGGAGGAGATCGTGGGTAAACGCTGGAAGCTCGAGGTCTTTATCAGATGAACGCCATTCGAGGGATGACGCTTGGAAGGACCCTTTGCACAGTAGGCTATCAGAATGAGTGTAGAGACCAGAATCAAGGCCAAAATACCTCCTACAATTAGGGTTAGAAGTCCACTTGTGGGTGGCACCAAAGTTTCCCGTTGCAAAGGATCGTAATCATTGTTAGATCCCACGCCCATTCCTGCACCACGACCCACTATAACCGTCGGTTCTGTAACCACAACCCTATGTCTCTCAGTTGCCTTGCCGTGTTCTGAATTTGAGGGTAATCTCCCATCGGAAATCACATGCTCGGCCGTATCCTCATTATGTTCCGTGTAGTGGATATCGTCGTGTCCACTCAGATCCGGATGAAGTGGTTCCTCATCATCGTACTCTTCCCTTGCATCGTTGGGTTCATCCTTCAGGCAGATTTTCTTTCGCTTAAAGATGAGATTCGTATTGTTGTGAGTTGCCCGATCCAGGATGACTTCCACGCTAATGGTTACAGTAACTTCTGCAGCCCTTGTGCCAGAACATTTCAGACTAACTCCCCATGTCTGCGGTTCCTGAGGCACATCTCCGATGCGAGAGATGTTTAGCATGGGGCGTGGCAATACGCCCACATCCGAGGTAGCCACATTGATGCTGTAGGGCAAAGGATGCTCCACCAGAGATTGCCAGGTGAATGTCACATCGCTGATGTTCGCCGGCACAGGGACCGCAAAATTCAAAGCGTAATCATTGATGGCTCCCTCCCGCACATAATACAACTCCGCGGAAACTCCTGTAATGGAAGGGAAAAAGGAAAAGGGAAAACATTTTAGATGCTTGTTCGAAATGTCTGTCTCCTCCCGCAACACTCTCGTTTGGGAAATTAATGATACGCTTGGTGACCCAATCGAAAACGGGAATACTTTTGGCCAGTCACTCGACACGACTGCATAATCAATCAACAGGGATAACAGTTTTCTTTACTTTGTCAAATTGATTTTCTTCGAACATTGCCCAAGCTTCCTTTTCTCTCTCTCTCTTTCTCTGTGTCTCTCTTTATGCCCTTCCCACTTTATCTGTCCACTTAGACACTTTTGTTGACATATTGAAGGAGTTAAATAGCTGAACCCCTAAAAACAGCTTCTAATGCCAGACAATTTCTTATTGCATTCACCCAAAATCAATCAAATGCGACAAATAACTTTGCAGAGAACACACAAGATATTTTAGAAGATCGACCTTAAGGAGTTGAAACACAGCGATACACTTAAAGAGTTTATAGTTTAAAAGAAAGTTTACTTTCTCTTGAATGTAATTTGTTATCTTTAAGTAATGTTAAGCAGCTGTTAGTCTAGCGCTGGCAATAACATTTGTATAATATATTAATATCCTAATATATACTAGCTTATTTTAGAAACTATTTTGTTGAAGTGACACTAAGTACCTAAGTACTATGATTATACCTAATTAACTATTTTCGCATACCTATTTCTTACATACTGTAACTTAACTCATTATATATTTCACTGAATTATTTTAAGTAAATAAATTATTGAGCATACATAGTAGAAAATGCATGAGCTATATTAATCAGCTGTAATTGAACACTTTCCTACGGACTCTATCGCTTTTACTAACATTTACAAACTATGTTGAATAGCTGTAAGTCATGGACTTTTACTAACAATTTCACTTCCATTTATTTTATAATTTATATTTAAATTCAAAAGTAAGCCTCTGTTGTATGGATAACTATGATTCCTTTTAAATATCAACCACAAAAACACCTGTCTATCTATTTGCCAGATCTGATAGTTTTGACAGTTGGCTCGTAAGCAAGCTCGCTCTCCCGTTGCCTCTTAATTAAATTAGCCGTAAAAATTATGGGGGGTATTCAGGCTACAGCTGGCGCTCTGTCTGTTTGTTACCTGCTACGATTGCACTTGCCACACTGCAGTTCTGTGGCAAGAGGCAACAATAAATCAATCAAATTATAAAATGCCTTGGAATAGGAAAAAACAGAATGCGGACCCTTTTGCGGACACGCGACGTGCGGAGGCGTGTCTCGAGGGCAGGTTAAATGTTTATGCTTAATTAATGTTGATGTTGCTGCTGTTGCTGTTGCTGTTGCACGCACACAAACACACATACATATGTTGCATGCCTCAACTGTTGGCCGCAGTGCGCTCGCTGTTTATTTTAGATTTTTATCGCAGTCAACGTCGCAGTTACATTTTATACTTGTACACTTTTATTTGAACTTATGCCACTTATACCATGTATGTGGCACACATGTTAATATGTATATGAATATAATATATACATATTGTACTAATTAGTGGACCGAACCCAGAACTCTAGCTACCTTCTAGTTGCCCCTGTTGCAACTTCAGCCCCGCCTTGCAACGCACGCTTCGTTTGCACTTTGAAAATGTAATTAGTGAAAGCGGCTGCTGGTGGAGCATGATGATGAGAGAAAAAGAGAAAGAGTGAGAGAGAAATATATAGAAAGAGAGAGAGAGAGAGAGAAAGATGCAGTATGACATTCTGCAGATATGAATACTGTCGCATAATGAACTGAGGTAGATAAAGAGCTTGCGATTGCTCTATGGTAAAAGGGTTAATGGGCTTCTGACATGTGAGCTCGAAAAGCAGCTCATTAAATCAAGAAAAGCTGAAAAGCGATGAATAAGTTGATCGTTTAAATGAGAGACAAGTCAAGTTGCAAGTTGGCCTATTTGCCGCGCGTTAAACATTTGCAATTAAAATTCCGCAGACATCAGAAATTTGTGCCATGCCCCCAGCTCAACTACAATTATAGGCAAATAATAGCAATTTATTCAACGCACCCTCATTGCTCCCCTCTGCTTACCCTCTCACCTTCCCATTTGAGCCTCTTGCTAATTAGAACTGATTGCTCTACAAACGAAGTTACTGTCCCACACTAATTCCCTCCCTTTTCTTTGCCTTTTGTCTGTTACCTTTGAGTAAAAATCGATTTTCATCAACCTGAACAGACACCTTCTGCTACCACCTTTAGACTCAACTTCAACTTCAACTTCATCAAGTGCCAGTGACATAAATTTTGGACGTCTAAAATAAAAAAGTAAAAGTTCCCAAACCGAAAGGTGCGCAAAAGATGTAAAAGCAGCTGTGAAAATATTCTTAAAGTGCTGCAAATTTGCCAAAGCGTAAAAAAAAATGGAAAATGCGGAAAAAATTTGAGGAAAAGCGAGAATGGAGTAAAGCGATAACAGACAGCAGTTATGTGTGTGGCAACAAGCTGATAAAATGAAATGTATAAAAGAAGCAATCAGCAAAGAAGCTTTAAGGAAAGCTTAGTATCCTGCCCTATAAAAATAGCTAGGAAAAGCTGTAGATACTTTCCAGAATCAATGTTCTGTGCATAGTTTAGATTATAAGTAGACAGAATGGAGAAAGAGATATGCTAAGTTCTGATTAAATTGTTGGCGAGCTCAACTAGGACTTTTTCAACTAACAAGTTTCTTTAGCTTTTAAAGAGAAGTTTACTAAAGAGAGAAAATAGATTATATTAAAAAAATACTCTTCTATCAAACTTAATTTAAAAGTTACAAGATAAGTTAAAATAAATAGAAAATGCATTAAAATCTTTATGTTTAGTTTAATTCATTAGCAAATGAATGGCTTCGAATTTTAGTTCTAATTAAATATTTCCTACCCCAAAAACCTTTCAATAATTCTCATTATTATTCTACCAAAAACTATGAGTTAATCAGCTTTAATTTCATCAGTCAAGCAGCTAACACATAAAGATAACAGTCTTTTCTCTTTATAGATTTTCTCTGACCCTCACAAAATTGTATAAATATTTGCATATATTTCTTTATTGCTTCTTTAACTCTTTAAGTCCTATTTGCCATTCCGATGCGACAAATTCCCCAAGATGAAGGCTGACAAAAGCGATTTGAATTCATGGCACGACATCTATTTAATTTCAATTACAACCCTAAAAATACCAGAGCAGACGCATAAACCAAAACTTTCTATGTGCCAAAAAAAAGGGAAAAATAGAAGAAAAAAATAGATACTGAAAAATGGCAATTTTTGCGCCCCAAATACGTTAGACCCATGTATTCCCCATAGCTGTAGTTTGTGGAACCCTCTTCCTTTACCCTTGCCACGGTCCTAATTTATGCAAACCAAAAAGCTGAGCGAGATTTGAATGTATGTCTCGCCTCATGGCTAGTGGATATCATTTTATGCTTTCTTAGCATATTTTTTCTCCCTCTATTTCCCCCTCTCTCTCTCCCTTTTGCTAATGCAACGCATCCCGTCCGACCTCCCACATTGCGTCACTTTGGACGACGCGTCGTCGTTGCCGGACGTCAGATTGGGGATTTCGCAGGCCATAAATCCGAAATTGTCTTTTGACACATGAATATGTTGTGCATTAAACGCAGACGGAAGACTAGGCCACAGTCAGAAGCGTCCGAGACAGAGTCTGACTCGAGTTTGGGCCAGACGATAGACCCAGGAATACCCTCGACAGAAAATCATATTGGCAAAGGGTATAAGAAAAGGCATGCGCTTAAGTTAGAATTCAGTATATTATCTACTTGGCTCAAATTTATTCATGTTATAAACAAGTTAACAAGACGAATTTTTGTAGAGAGTAACACCAAAGAATCCTTTGAAGGTTATTCCAATTAGAGGTAGAGAAGTTATTCAGAGACTCCCAAAGAATATAATTCCCTGGCAATTTCCATACTGTGTCTTTTATATTCTACATCCATTTATCTTATTATAGAGTATCTACTAGTCGAGCACAGTCAACATTCACATGCTACTGGTCTAATATTGTTATCAATGTATGCACAAGTTTTTGTCGAGGGCGAAATGTGTCTTTGCTCGCGGCTGATGATGACATTGGTGAGTTCTGGAACTGAAGTTGATGGAGATGAAGATGGAGAATGAGTTGGGGATCTCTTGGGGTTTCGTATGATTGCGGGCAAGGGTTGTGCCTTTGACTATCAAATGGTTTGTCCCCATTTCTCTTCATTGTGTGGCCCCAAAAACATTTTTATGTGCTGCAAATTTGACTTCAATTCGGGATGGAGTTAATGTCTTTAGCAAAGGGAGCATCATAACTCAAGTGGATTCAATTTGCTTGGGACTCAGACTCCGATTGAGTCTCCGACTCAGACTACAACTTCAACTGGGCTAACTGAAAAGTCAAGAGGCAAGAATCATGATGGAATGTTGCGCTTGCAACTAATTAAAGAGCATGTGGCAAAAAAAAAAAAAAAAAAAGATTCACTGGCCAACGAAGCAGACCATAGAAGGTCAACAAAGAGAAGAAGACCGTGGTAAAGGCGAGCCGAGGCAAGGTAAGGTAATTTTTATGCCCAAATGGTCATGATTCGCTAGCTCGTCTGTGGCAGGCTTGGCCAGAGTCTGTGGCAAGACGTTTGCTACGTGAAGCGTCTCGTCTCGTCTCGTCTGGCCAAACAACTTCACTGTGCTGTGCTCTGCTGTGGCATGGAGCGTCAGAGTGAAAGACAAACAAGCTAAAGGACATGTGAAGTGCACGATGCTCTCTGGCAGTTCTGGCAACTTCATTGCCAGCTAACATACAACGTGCAACGTACAATGTACAACATTCAACGTGCAGCGTGCAACGTTGCAACAACCAACGGTAGCTGCCAAGTATTTCTATTTGTATTTCATCGCCCCAGCCCGAGCAGCTGCAATTTATTTGCCTGGGTCTTCGGACCACTCTGCAGACGTTTTTTTTTATGCCCGCAGGCCAGACGCAATCAGCCAACGTCTCTGTACCTCTCCCTCCACCTCCCTCTCTATGCCCCAAACCCTTTTGGCCATCTTACAGTTTATGTATTTTCTTTTATATTATCACCTCAACACCGAGGCGGCTTCAACTCCATCGATGGTGATGTTGATGATGATGATGATGCTGTTGCTCCGCATGCTCTGGCCATAAATTCAAGTTCATGGGGGAGGGGCTGGAACAGTGACAGAGACAGAGACAGGGGAAGAGCGGGTGTTGCATAAATTATGATCTTGTAGATTTCTATGACAAAACCATAAAAAAACACATTACGTTTATGGTGATGTTGCCATGAACGAGTTGCAGTTGCGTTTTCAATTTAAAATGTAAATACAAAACTGACCCCCGTCCCACCCCCCTCCCTTTCCCTTCAGTTCCTTAACTTTTTACTCCTTCCAGTCATTCGCCGTATAAGGGTGGGGTCTGATGAGTGCGTTCCTGGAAGCGCCCTGTTTGCCATTACTAATTAGCGCAATGTTAGAACCATTTAGGTCAAGGCACTCAAGCAGCACGATAAATATGTAATTAATCTACTCGATTCTTTAAGTGCCTTTCATCAGTTTTTCTTACATACAATGGCTCTACCTCTAACTCTACCCCTGTAGGGAATTTTATTAGGCCAAACCCAGTCGACAATCTTAGGTTTCTGATTCTTCTACCACCCTCAAAGCACACACGCACAAAAAGTGCAAATTATTGACTCATAAAAATCAAAGCAACATATAAAACAAGCTGGTTGAGCGTCTAGTTCAGAGTGCTAGACTAGCAGATATCCTAGACTTGATCCCATCGAAAGATGTATTAATCTATATCCATAGATGTATTTATCACAAATCTATACAGTTTCTAACTAAACAGTTTTCACGTTATCAGCATTGCAGTCTAAATTTACCTATAATTCATGACTGTACTATAGGAAACCCTCATTCTTTTGAAATATATAGAATATACAGCTTACACTTCAATGTATATATCTGCCCAGACATAAGTTTCTAAATTGAATAATTAAGACAATAATGCTTGATTAATTAAAAGTGTTTACTATCTTTAAAGCCAAATATAACAATATCTTCTTTAGTCAAATCAACCTAATAATAGGAAAATACTTCTGTATTTATTTTGAAATAGACAAAAATGAATATACCTCAACTGCGCACTTTCAGTTGTACAGGGTATATGCGAAAGAAAATCAAGTTAGTCAGAAATTTAATGTGATTATCTGGAAAAGTTAATGTGATTATTAACCCTGGGTCCTGTTTCGTTGCGTGAGACATCAGGCAGATACCTAACACCACTGGGATCCATTGGGAGCCACCCAGAAACATCCATCAGCCAGTGAGTGGCAGTGATTTTAGCCACAAAGTCGAAACTGAACCATTAATTTGCCAGCGATGTAAAGTTTTTCTTTCATTTTTTTTTTCAATTTTCTGGCAACGTTTTTGCGTGATCTAATGAAATTTTTATCACCAATGGCTGGACGCAATCCGAGACAAGACTGGGAGCAATGTGTCTAGGAGATGCCATAAAATTTATGGATAGCCATAAAGCGTGGGCGGGCTGCAGCAGTTGCAAGGTGGCAAGGTGGAAAGCTGGCAAGCTGGCAAGCTGGAAATGTGGCAACTTGAAGAGAGAGGTGGCAAGCTGGCAGGTGGCCCAGTTAGTTGAATTTTGTTGCGGTTTCGGCTGTTTGGGTCAGCTTGTAATGTGCGGCCTGTGGTTTGATTTGCATGCGTCTCTTTGCCACATTGGGTGGCCTGAGGGATTAGCCCAACATGCAACATACACACACATACATACACACACAGAATGCCGCAAAAAGACATTCTGTGGCAAAGGCCGCAAAGTCGTAAGTTGTGCGTTGTGTATAGTAGGTGCTTTAAGTAAACAGCAACTTCCTGTGCCGAACTTTTTTGGGCTCAAGAGGTGAAATTTATGAACACTTTTGACATGGCCAAACAACGTTCTGATGACTGTAAACGACACGAGGGCAGGACAAAAGGGAGGGAAGCCCAACACCTCGGGGCCAGTCGACAATACAAACAAACAACGACACATACAAACACATATATAGTACACATACACTTACATATACTTTTCAATAGCACCCCCGGGATGGCGTAATTTATGACTCTGACCGACTGAGCAGCCGCCTCGTATTGACTTTTGGCCAGCTGCTGGGCTACCCGAGAATTAAGAGTACCGACAGTACCGACAGTACCGACAGTATCGAGGCGGCTACCCATCAGTGTTGCCAACTTTTGAGAGGCCAAAAACAACTGATTTTTGTGGCTTAGAGGTAGAAAAGGAGCTAAGTTTTCCACCAAAAAAATCTGGGGAAAAACTAATGTTTTTCAATGTTTATTAACATTTATCACATTTACATTTATTATTATCCAATTATCCAACAGCTTATCAATGTTCTTCATAAAAATGTGAAGTCTTAACAATTGTTACGACTTTAAAGCTTTCGTTGTATTTAAAAGAAATATAACTTTCAAAACTGCTGTAAAAATAAAATAAAGCAGAATAACAAAAACACATTTTTAACTTTACCAGAACTCCCACAGCTTTTAATCCTTTACCGCAATTGCACTATAACATAAAAAAAAGCTAGATTTGACGGGAAAAGGGCTGCTTGGGCAACACTGCTACCCATTACCCAGTTTCAGTTGCAGTCCCAATGGCTCTCTGCTCCAGGTCTAAGAGTAGTCCAAGAGAGATTAGCATGGTGTGTGTGTGTGTGTGTGTATGTGTGTTTGAAGTGGACTCATCTCCTTCAACTCCAACTACCCACAATTTCCTCACATACCCCGTAATCTCCTACTGTTTGTTGAAAAGTTTTTGGCTTTGTTTATGGGCTACGTTTTTTGCTTTTGGGTCAAAAAATAAAAAAAACACCAAAAACAATATTTATGTATGTATATGTATTTGGGTCTTGTTTTTCGGGTGTTTGCGTTGAAAAGTAGTTAAGGGTTTATCATCTTGTAAACGTGACGATGCAAAAACTTTTTAAGAGGACCACACACATACACACACACACACACAAGAGACTGGGTGTCAATGTGTTGGGTTATGTTGTGGTTCAACTTCTCGACATATGATGTAATTGGTGTGAGTAATTAAAAGATGCGAAACAGTTAAGATCTAAGTATAATTAACAGCTTATCATTAAGCTTAATATTTGACTAGAGAACAAAGTCATGTGGTTCACAAAACTTTTGTATATCTTATTTATTTATTATGCAATCTCAATGAAACTTTTAGAATAAATTACTGGTGCTATAATGTGTGTTTATTCCAAATTTCATTGGGATAGTCTTAAGCACAAGTACATAAAAATACAAAGTAAATGTAAAAGTTATCTGTGTTATTATAAATAGAAAGAATTGTTATGGTGACATTAGCAGCAAAGGATGAAATGTTATTGTGGGACTAACCTTAACATATAAAAACTAATGTGATTATATATTCTCAAATGTTTATTAAGGACATTGCAATTTAATCGTATTCATTTGCTTTGATTTCTTTATTCTCTTTATAAATAGACTCACTTTGTGTAGCTAAAATTGACATATTCAACCTGAACCGTCTGCATTTAAATATGTTAATGATAATGTTGCTAATATTCTCATACCCATCTCAAAGAACCACTCAACGCCATTAGACTGTCCAAATAGAAATATGTTTATACATTCAACACTCGCACACTCACACTAACACACACACACACACACCAATTTCAGGCCATTTGGTGGTCTGAACACAGGCTCACAAAAGATGAGAATTGATAATAAAGAGCGGGCAGACACGATAATAGCCGCGACTAATGCACGGCGGCAAATGAATGTCGAGTGTGCACTCATTGGCCAAAGCACCCAGAACGAATCGCATTCGCAACGAAACGAATCCGGCTTAAAACAGACAATATTTTTACTTGGGGTGCAAAGCGAATCAAATTTATGTGAATATGTTTTTTAAAGAGCAATTAATAACAGTTGAAAACAAAGTTAATCCATAGAAATAAATAATATATAGTAATCTGATCTGAAACAGAGTCAATGAATGAGAAAGTGAGAATGAGAAAGAGAGAATGATAATAATAATATTATTTATAACAAGTTTGTTATATAGTATATTGACTATAAGATAAGAATATATTAAATTATAATTTAAGATCAAAATACATATACATGCTTATAGTATAAAATAATATTAAAAGAGTTTTTGATTGGAGTTAATGCTTCAAGGAATTATTCTCAACTAAACAACATATAGAATCGGTAATATTTATAATTCGTTAATTTTCTACTTAAAAACTTCAAGCTACAACAATTAATATGATATAAATTCAGTTAATCTAACTAGTTTACATACTTATTTTACTTTATTTTACAAAAGACACTTGTATTTCCCTCGACTAGGGTAGATAATGGTCCCTTAATTAAAGTTAAAATAAACCGCAGTATAATCAGGATTGCATCTCTCATTTAGCTGGCATTGCTTGTTGCCACATAATTTGGCTTCAACTCCATTACCAGGTCCTCCTCTACTGCCCCAACTCCAACTCCAACTCCGATTCGTCCGCCTCTTTCTTCACGTGCCATGTGCGCGTTTTATCACGCGTGACAGGGAAATTACCGCAGACAGAGTGGCCCCTAGGCCCCCTAGGCTACTCCTCTCTTCTTTTATTTTTGTTAAGTCGCCGCTGTCGTCAGTCAGTCAGTCAGTCACTCAGTCAGCGATTTGGTTTGATTGAAGGCATAAATTACACACACCACAATCATTGTGTCAGCGAGTTGCCCGATGGGAACTGTTATTTTTCTTTGCCTTTGCCACAGATTGATTTCGATTTGATATTTTGATTAGCGCATAATTGGGCTGTCGAAAAACAGTTGGTTCTTATCAAAGACCAAGACAAATGTGGGTCAGTGGAAAATTGTGAAATTGGCAAATTGCTTTTGCCCCACTGTAACGTCTCATCATAATTCATTATGTGGCATGAAATATGTTTGGAAACATTAAAACATCTTTAAGTGCTGCACATTTTAATTACTAGATATTTTATCTGCATTGAACGTGTGCCCCCCAGTCAGCTTCCCCTTGTTCCCCTCTCTGCATCTCTCTTTTGGGAAAACACTTTGCGTGGGAAGCTGCAACAGGGTTGTAAGTATGCATTAAGACTGCGGGCGTGTGAAATTTTCCAATAAGTTGCATTTGTAACATATAAGTAGACATTATGAGGAACAGAGCAACGGGGGGAGAAAAGTATTTCTTTGACTGAGTTTTCAACTTTTGGGGCAGAATACAAGTGTGTGTGTAAGTGTGTGAGTGTGTGCCGCATAATTGTGCGGAAAGTAATTAACATTTTACATAAATTTAAAGTTGGAAATGGCCCACAAAATAGAAGCAAAACTACCGGATAAGTAGGGCGCGATGCTTCTAAAGAAAACTATCTAAAAGATAATAGAATATGGTAGGGAAAATATGTAAAAGATAATAGTAATCTGAAGGAAAGTGAAATGTTGAACATTGAGCAAGTTGATTCTCATGATATTATATTAATTATATTATTTTAATATATGTTAATAAAGATAAAAACAAATATTAAAATTATAATTTGAGTATCTTTGATAACGATACTATCGTAATTACTATCGATATCAGTAAAGTTAGTTTAATAACCAAAGCTAGCTCTAATAATACATAAGAGATTTAATTATATCAATTAAGAAATTTAACAAACTTCATATTAACGAAGAAAGCTAGCTCACTTAAGAAATCCGAGTTCAGCTTTTAATTGATTTTACTATCGATTACAGAAGTTATGACTATACTTTAACGACTTTTCCATCGTAATTAAGCAATGCTCTCCTATAATTTCTATTATCATTTCCCATTAAACTCAGTAAATTCATTTATATTTAATTGAAGCTCTCGACAGATAAAGGAACTTTTGCTTTTTTTAGTAAATATATAAATAAACATATCTTCAGTTTCCCGATTATGGGATGCAGCAACCCCTTTAGAGCTGGGATCTACCCAAAAAATAAAACAATATTCAATTCCCACAATCAATTCTGAATCAAATGGTCGCCACACACGCGTCGGTTTTTGGGTTTTGGGTTTTTTCTCTTTTTTGTTTTGTTTTGTGAGAGAAGTCGAACAAACAGCAATGAAAAAATTAAATACAAAATAATAAAAAATAATTTACGGGCTCATTAAGAGTCATAGAGTGAAAGAGTGAGGGAAAGGGAGGAGAGGGGCACCCGCTTGGAATTCGCGCAGCAATAAAAATACAAAAAAAATAATGTATATATATATTGGAATCATCGAAATCGCCGGCAGACACAGTAGCTCAAGGGGCTACCGACCACCCTCTTTTGGCAAGGCATATCAAATGAAGCCCTCAACAACCTGGTGGTGGTTGGGAAGAGACCAGGGAATGAGAGAGGTGGGGAGAGAGGGAGTGGCTGGGGTGGCATTGCGGTGCGGCGTGCTCAAGTGCTGGCGGCAGGACTCGTTGTGCGTTGGCTGTCGCTTCACATTTCGCTTCCGGGCAACGTTTGTTTGCATACCCAGCAGGAGAGGAGAAAAAGGCAGAAGGAGAAGGAACAGGAGGAGCAGTAGCAGCAGGGAGTGGGGCAGGAATACCAGCAGCCAGCAGCAGGACAGGGAAGGACATTCTGGGCAGGACAGGCAGAAGCGGGCCTTTCTATAGAGAGGGAATAAGGTACTGAGAATGGGATTGGAACTGTGTTTGTACAGCGCATTTCTGGTCCATTAAGTAGCGTTGTTGTTCTTGTTGTTGTCGTTGTTGTTGTTTGTAGCCATAAAGGTAGCTACCCTGCATTTGTCATTGTTGTGTGCGACTTTTCTCACTTTGCGAAATGAAGGAACGAGATAGAGAGGAAAGAGATGCAGATACTAAGGCAACGAATGTATCCACAAGATACAATTGCTGTGCTTTGTACTAAGGGCAGCACGCGTCAGTTGCTTTGTTTATTTAAAAGTTCATGTTGCAGCTAAGCCGCTGTTGCAACTGCCACAGGCAACAACCCTCCCCTTCTTTCCTCTCACAATCCTGATCCACTGTCCTCTTCTGGCTAATCACTCAACATTGTGGGAAAGCGTTTTTGCGCTAGCTAAGCACAAGTTAATTACACTAAATGGCGAACATCCTTTAATATCCTTGAATAAGCGAGCATATCCCTTAATGCGGATATTGTTCTAAGCGCCATTCCTAATGCAAATATCATGTACTTTATTATATCTGCGGCAATGGCATTAACATAATTGAAGCATTTCCATTTTCCACCTCCTTGCTGGTCCTTCACAGGATTAGGCAGCCATGAAAGCTAATTATATTCGCTTTTGGTCATAAATTTATGCAGAGGCAGTTGTGGTAATTTATCTTTCAACTTGCAGCCTCATTTTCAAATCGATTCGATGGCCAGTTGCCACATCATTGTCAAGTAGGTGTCAGTTCCCAACCAATTCTTGATCATTAAATCCCTATAATTATTTAAGCAATCGAGAAATGAAGACTATAAAAAGCATATTACACAACAAGTCAATTGAAAATGAAGCTTTAGAAAAAGGGGCTGCTTTGGATTGGATTGGGTTCACTTCTCCATTTACTTCTCTCACTCCATGTCTCCCAGTTCATTTTTTTTTGCCTGGTTTCCGTTTCGTGTCTAGGAGCCACCAATCATGCCAAAAGACATTCCCGCCCCGTTACAGTCTACGAATACTGAAACATAAACAATTGAAACTGATTAAATTCATTTGATAACGAGTCTGGGGATTGCCACTTGAGATATGGGAGCAGTTCCCTCTTGGGGGTGGCATATGCAACAAAGTTCTCAGCTCTTTAGCCGCTTGGGTCAGTATCTGCATACGAATATGAATACGAATACGAATACGAATAGAATTGTTTGAGTATGAGTGCGTGTTGAAACCCATTCATTCATTCTATGACTATGTGAAATATGCTATGTGCATAAATTTTCGGATAACTGATAAAAAATGTATATATTTAATTTTCCTTTTATATGTAAATGCAATTCTTAACTTATACATTTGTTTTATTTTTAATATAAGTAGTAGTAATAAATGAGCATTATCAAATTAACATTCCCAACTGACAACAATTTCATATTTGAATTTAAATTTATTATTATTTATGGATTTTCACAGAAATGTTGGGTTTGCAATCTTGGAATTGCCCATTTATTATAAAACTCATTAAATTTATATGGTGATTCAAAAGTTAAATTAAGCCAAAGAATGACATTTATTTTAATGTTATTTATTATTCTTGGTAATGATGAAGCTCTTATTCAAACTCAACGCATATGTTATCAGAAAAATAGTGTTAATTTTCTATAAGAATAATATTAGTTAGACTATTAAAAAATTAAAAATATAACTACAAGTTAAATAAAACTATGATTTTGTTATGAAACATATTGAAATATTAATGTTAATTTTTCTTTACTTATAAAATTCCATTACATTTTAATAATTTTTTTTTCAAATAAAAACACCTCGAGTCTTCTAATATTTTTAATTTAAAAGTATGTATTTTGCTATATTCAAATTTTTCCCGTTTTGAAACATATTCCGAATAAATATATTGTATGATTTTCTTAACTTTAAAAATACATTAAACTCCACTCACAATTTGATGCCACATGCTGATTATTTTCATAAGGTTTGTAAAAATAATTAAACTTTAAAAAATGTAAAATAACCTTACATATTTTCAAGTAAAAACTTGTCCCAATTTCCACTCAATTAATTTGTTAGTTTAGCTCAATAAATTTGTGACTTAATTAGAACTTTCGCTTTAATGGTTAGATCAACAATGTGATCCAGGTAAAATTATGGTTATTACATACATTTGTTATTTATGCAAGCGTGTTGTTATTGTTGTGTTTTTGTCACACGCCACAAGCAACAAGAGCAACAACATCAACAACAAAAAACAACATCCGCAAAGCATTTAGTGATTTAATTAAGCGCAAGTGGGCGTCAATTGTTGTCACTGATGTATGGTTACATACATAGGTGGGCGTGGCTGTCAATCCATGACCGTTTGCTGAAGTGTAAACTGTTTATGCAATGAAGGGCCAATGACTTGCAACACAGCACGGGACTAAAGCGGGAATAAAGAGGGGTAGTAGTAGGTAGTAGGTGGTAGGTAGTACATAGGTGGATATCTTTTTTTCTCGGTGAATGTTGCAAGCAATGCTGACGTTGACACGTGTGTCAGCCACGGATAAGTGGCAGCTACAAACAGTTTCAAAGAGTGATCGAGAGAGAGAGAGAGGGGAAGACACAGCTGCCAAGTGCCTGGTCTGTTGCCATTCAGTCAACCTCGTCGAACCACCCTCGTAATTAAGCGCATTGAAATGCAACTGAGATTTCGCTCCATGCTGCATGCTACATCCTACATGTTGCCTTTTCTTCTTCTGCCTACTCTTCTGCCACGTCATCGTCAACTCGTTGTGTCTATGTCATCGTCTCGTCGCCATCGTCGTCGTCGTCGTCTCATTCATTTGCCAATTACGCACTGTGCCCCCAAAACTTGAATTCAAGCCCAATGTGGCAGCTACAGACATGGCAACAACATGCTGCATGGAGTTGTTTATAATGTTGTCAACCCGGCAACAACTTGGCAACAGCAACACGCGTTGCGCTTTAGCATGCCACACGGCGCCTCTTAATGCCTACAATTTCCACTGCAATTCTACAGATTTTCCCCCTTGCCACTTGCCACAATCCCCCTTTTCTATTTATTAATTATTCCGTGTGGCAAAGTCGTCTCAACCAAAAATTCGGCACGCACTTTGCGCATTTTCTCGCAAAGATTTTGCCTGCAATTGTGCTTAAAAGGATTTTCTCTTATTATTATTATTATTTCAATCCCGTTGTTGTTGTCGCTTTTCACTAATTGAGTTCACATTACTTGGCAAAATATCTGCTGTGTGTATTTTTAGCCAAATGTTGCCGTTTTATTAGCCAAACGTGAGTTGGCAACATTTTGTGGCATAAATCTTGTAGAGTCTTTCAGAAGATCCCCATTGTTGCAGCCTAGTTGAAAGTGTCAATCGCTCAAATGTCCTCCCTTCGCTCATTCCCAAGTCGGGTTGAGATGGGTTAAGATTACCGTTAGTTGATACCCATCAAGCATGACGAGGCATTATTGTCATATCGAACGTGTTCAAGAATCAACGTAATCAGCAGGACTCAGCACTCAGCCAGGATATTAAGTGACCCTTCGAGAGGAGATGGGGAGAAGGAGTTGGGGACTGGCTTAGTCTTAATAACTTATGTTCCTAATGCTTTTTCATCTTCATGTTAAAGTTAAAAGTCAGTTGTGCAGCTGCAAGTTAATGCTATCTGATATTTAATGAATAATTAACTATGTCATGCATATTTCAAGTGTTGGTACTTAATATACTTACAATATGCATTGCATAATTAAAGTAATATTAGTAATTATAGTAAATTTATCCTTTCAGCGTTGCCACTTGGCCAAAAAGACATACTTAACAGCCACCTCTCGAACTTACTAGTATCATAACTAGTTGTGGCTGTCTGTCATTTAACAAACAGCTCAACTATAAGTTAAGTAAGTTCAGTGATGCTGTAGTTTACTGAGCCCTTCTTTATTGTTGTTTAAGTGCTGTCAAAATTGATGCTTAGCTTAGCTTTTTCCCTTATTTCAGCATATTTTATTTGTATCTTATAAGTGTCTGTCCTGTAGCTAGCTTGTACCACTTTCCCTTCAATTTTGCGTTGCTTTTCTTCCTTCTCTTTTTACTTGAGTAACTTATTGTTTATTATATATAATATCGTAAACTGACATTTAAGGGATTTTGAAGTTGGTTTTATTACTTTGGTTGTAGCTTATAAAGAGCGTCAATTATTTCTGTACCAGTAGCCAGTACTTTATTTTACGTATATTTAGTCATTTGTCATCCTTACCATATTTTAATATTTATCTAAATATCAACTCACTAACAGACTTATCAGCTTTCAATATTAAAATAAACAGATCTTCTTGTGTAATACTTTCCACTGTTTGTATCTCTATGGTAAACTTCAACTACACGCTCTACTTTTCCGTACCTCATTTTGACTGGAAACCCATTAACGATTTCTACGTAACGCTCATTCCGCTAACGAGCTGTATGTCAGTCCCTGACATGGTTTATATGTACGCAATCTTTTGGCCAGTAGTGCAATTTGGAGCGTCCTTTGGCCCACTTCACCCAACTAGGGTCTGTCCCTCCTCACCCTTCTACCCCTCTCTTTCCAGTAGAGTAACCTAACGAGCGGCAAATGTCAGAGCTGCAGCAATGTTGTCTCTTGTCTCTTTATTTTTTTTCTTTTTTTCTGTGGCCTGACAATTTAATTGATGTACACGCATGCACACAAAGACAGGTCAAATACACAGAGAAAGAGAGGTTGGAGTCAACCTTTTGAACAAACCGCTAAAAAATGACACCTACTACAACGAGAGAGAGCGAGAGGTGCCCGAAAAGGTAGCCGAAAGTAGGTCAGGCATGCAACCTGCTGTCAACGCTGGATAATTGGAGAGGGAAACCATCCACTCATCATTGGGGCAAGTTGCAATTGCAACGCAAATTGGTAGAGTTAGACCACGACAATGGAAACAGGCACAGAGAACCAAGCCGAACCGATTAATGGCTTTAACTTTGATATTGTTTGACACGCGGCTGACACAACTAATAAATTTCCATAGACATTTGATGGATCACCCTGTATGTGGCAGACTCTACACTGCATCTACACTGCAACTCTGATTGATAGTCCGGCGCTCCGATAAGCCGACGACGAGGTGCCACACCAAAAACAAAATACAAACTGAAACATAAACATAAACAAAAACCTAAACATGAATTACAACGAATACTGGCATCGATAGCTGGCAGATAAGCGCCTGATTAGCAGTCAAACTAGTCCAAATATTGACTCAGTTATTCACAAGTGACGCGATTTGAAACCCCCTTCGAATACAACACCACTTCCAACTCCTCCTCCACCCTCCACATCGCTCCCTGTGCCCATCAATCACATAGAGTATTTGAACAGGCAACCGCTTCACCATTCGTTGAGAGTTGTAAATTTTACAACATAATTTCTGATAATTTTTCCGTATCTGCCACGTTCTGGGCAAACACTTCAACGTTGCAGCCAACAGTGGCAAGCACTTTGCATGTGTTTTATGATATTCGACATAGATTTATTTTTTATACATTTTCTACCCCTTCCTCTTCCCTACCATCACAATACAACTACAACAACAGCGACAAGAGCAAAAGGTTTTTTTTTTAATACTTTTTTCTTTTTTGGCAGCACCTCGTAAAACACTTTGGTTTTTTATGGTTTGGGGACGAGCTTTTTAAGGCTGATATGGGTTCACATTTGGGGCAGATAAATAGCCTAATGAAAAGTATAAAATGATTTACGTATGTACATATAAAAGGAAGTATTAAATTAAATAATAAATTACAACTTATAAGTTAAATAAAATAATATGATACTTATTAAAGTTCCTATGGCTCCTATGAACACATTTTATATCAATAATAAAATTGAATTAAAATAATTTCAACATAATATCATGACAAAAACCTATCACGATAAATAAAAAGCTTCTAATAATGAGCTATAATTTCATTCAATTAAACAAAATGGCGTTTTAAATTAAAACCATGACTAACAAAAGAATACACACATTAAAAACAAACAAGCAAAATTCGCGACAATTTATTTACTATTTAGTTTATTTAAATATAATTTTTAATAGTATTATAGAAGTGCTAAACAAATAACAAAATAAATTTAATTTTAATGTATTTAAAATGTACTATACATTTTTAAGGCAAGTCTTTACAATCAGTTAACTGCGCAAATTAATAAGTTCTTGATCTTCTAAAGAAACCCTTAAGTACTCATTGTCAAAGGGTTCACTGTACTAGGTTGAAAAAGCACAGTAATCCTCTTGTCATCAAGATGCTCGATAAGAGTCAAGAGATACGTCCAGAATATAGTAGTAACACAACATTATTAACAATAGTATGTGTATATTTAAAATAATTAAATAAAACAATAACAAACTCAAATTAAAGATAACAAATTATTTATATAAACATCTTAATAAAATGTCTTTAGTTTTGCTTCCTAAGGTTACAAGAATATTATTCAAATAGCCAGACTTAGTAAATAAGTACTTGAAATGAATGCTACATAAAGTTATTACCAAAGCTAAGAGTAGTTAAGCCAGCTAATCACCTCAAGGCAGCCAAGAGATACGTTAACCTCAGAGAAAAGATACTCTCCATAATTGCCATCAGCAGGGATAATCACTATCAATTATTAATTTACAACTTGTAGATTAATAACACACAAACTAAACTAGAAACTTACACTGATATTATTAAATTCAACTTGTGGCTCTTTAATTTGTCATAACAAAAAAAGGCACGTTTTAAATTCAAATCAAATTTCGTTTAGCTTTAATCTCGCTTTGAACAAAAAAGCAGCTTAATGATGGCAACTAATTGATATTGATTCATTATTCAAATAATTTATACACCCATTGTGTAAAATGTGTGTGTGCGTTGGGGGTGTGTGTGTGTGTATGGATGGGCAACTCACCGATTAGCCTTAGCACCTCGTGCAAATTCAGAAATATATTCAAATGTGTCTGTCCGCTGCCGAGAAGCGCCAGAAATAATCCGATTGTGAAGATGCCTCTAAAGTTCTTCTCCATTGTCGTATCTTTGTATCTAGCACTTGTTTAATTTATTGTTTAAATAATTAATAATTGCTTTGTTAATTGTTTTTCTATTTGCTTCTTTTTTTGACACTGGCAAATAATACACTTTGAGATAAAAATTTTGAAATTTAATCAAATGGCGCGCATTTTGCTTTGAATTAATTCACAGTGCATTTGGCACTTTGCCTCGAAAGATTCAGACACGCATATTCCAATTGGAGCTATTACGTTACGCTGCACTTAGTAAATCTATAGCTCAATCTAAAGAGAGCCCAAGCACCAAGCACCCAGACACCAAGACAAATTTTTCCCGTTGGGCTTTTTTTCTTGGATTTTTCCGCAACGAATTTTCGTTGATGCGCGCACCGTGACGATTTTCCACAAACTGTCAACTGGATAAACAAAACATTGCTAATGCAAAAGTATCTCAAAGATACTTTTTTACAGCCCCCTGTTAAGAGCATTCGCTGTTATGTTAATGTTAACATAGCATAACATCCACACCGACTGTTGCTGTTGTGGACTGTGGACTGTAAGAACGGCGAGTCAGTTTCACAGCTGTTTTTGAATGTTTAAACAGTCTGTAACTGGACTGTTATGCTACTGTTACACCACTGTTAATACTTCTTAAAAAACTTTGTTTAACTATGGCAACTTTCTATATACATAAATAATATTTTTATATATTTGTTGTATATATTACTTTAATTATAATAAGTCACTATTAATTAACTTAAATACATTAAATGTTAAGCCACTGTTGGCTAACTGTTAATGTCATTGCTGCTGCAGCTGCGCCATCTATCGATATTTTAATGCACTTCTTTGGACAGTATAACAGTTGTTAAAATTGAAAAATAACTGCACTCACTTCTGAGTGAATTTCAGAAACGAATTATGAAAATGTTTTTGACACTCAAAAACGGATTTGATTGAAGCTATGTGGGAGAAAAAATCATTTTCCTGGTTAAAACATAAATTTTAAATGCACCCAAATTCGAGTATGCGTTAGTTGTGTTAGCGCCGCCACTGATCACTTTGGGAACTACAAAATGCCGCCACTGGTCACTTTGAAAACTACATTGCGCCGCCTCTGGTCACACTTGGAACTTTGAAAATAGCAAGATTTGACTGGAAGAGCTGAATTGGCAACAAACAACACTGCCTCTAACCAGGATTAGGTAGGCCCTATAACTCTTAAATACCAATTAGTAGCCCCCGCAATATAAAAGAGTATGTATTTAACATTCTATTGTCTTTAGATATCATATTTAATATAGCATACATAATACAAAGAGCTGCACTTTGGTACCAACTTAGACACAGAGACTAAAGAAGTTGATGGAATATATACATTCAAGAAGTATATGAAAACATATCACATAAGGAGAGGATAACTCTCTTAATGGTTGGTTAAGACATGTACATTAGTATTTCATATAATTAGGGTTAGTTAGTCTCATGACTTTATAAATACTTGTTTGATTATGTTTTGGACATTTGACACATACGTTTGAACTACACATAATAAATAATACAATTACACTGGCCACAGACAAAGAAATTTGTTTTAAACACATTAATTAATTAAATTAGATAATTAGACTACTCGTTGACATTCAGCAGCTCCATGGAACTAAGCGTTGTTTCAATTAACAAATTGTAGTCCAATTCGTTAAGGCTCGCTTTGGCTGTTAGCAAATCCAAAAAGGAGTTTAGAGGGGATAAAGTTTCCGCTGTGAGATCTAAAAAACAAAAGAAAGTATAGAAGTTAAGATGTGAAAAAGGTATTTAAATAAAACATTAAACAATTACTGCAACTCTAAACGAAATATGACACAAGAACGGGCAAGAGACAAACACACAAAAGCGCAGCTTACCAACCAAATGATCGGATAAGGGATTGGAGATCAGATCTGAATCCTGATCACCAAGAGGATGATCGCTGCATACAAACAACGCGTAAAATGCTTAAAGCTGCTGTGGTTAAAATGAAAAGCAGAAAAACCAAAAGCAACGAGTGACAAACGAGCGTTGTGGGTTTACCAAGTGCTTCGATGACAAAGTGCAAATAAAAAATTGTGTTAAATGAAATGAAATTAAGTTCTGAAGCCCTCTTCTCCTTCTTACCGCTTCTCGCATGCATGCGGGATTGTGAAACGTTGCCAGAACCTCGTCTTTGAGGCGGCTCCTGATGCTGACCCGACAATATATTGGCAGCGTGTTCCCTTCCTCGTATCATCAGGCTATCTGGATGTTGCCAGCACTTGAGCAAACGTTGAGCACGCTGCTTTGGCAATGCTGAAAGCAATGAGAGTTTTCGCTCAGTGCCCAGAGGGGAATCCTCAATATCTGCAAGAGATGAACAATCAACAAAAATTCATCTGAATAGGATTTAAAGTTAACCACAAACCATAGACAATGCTCTTCATGACATCCACTTGCAGCTCAAACACATGATTCTCCACGTACTGCAGAAACATGTCATAATCCAAGGCACGATAGCCTAAATAAGTGAAGAAGGAGGAAAAGCCTTCGGGCAGCGGAAAAGCAATAGTTTCCACAGCCAAGCAATAGCGTTCCAGTATGAGAAACAGCGAATGCTGTTGATTGCTGGACATCTGATCACTAAAAATGAAGCAGAATTAATATACATTCATTATAACTATTATAAGCGACTGTAACCCACATCAGTTGAAAGCCACGTAGCGTTTCTAGACGCGCATCCAAGCCGGCAGCTCGGCAAACAAGCGAGCATAGAGCACGTGACAACTCCAGCTGAGCAGAGACAAACTGAGAGGCAACTGCATGCACATGAGCAGGAGCCTGGGAGCGCTCAAAGAATGTCTCCTTGAGCCAACGGAATCCAGAGTGCGGCTTAGACGAATGCTTAACCAGATGCACGCTCAGCTCACGCAGATACTGAAAGAGGATAGTATAAATATAAAGATAGAACAATGTATAATGAGCTGAGCAAGTTTCAGTAGTTCAGGGGTTCTTGAATTTGGTCCGCGTACCGAGCCAAAATAATGTTTTATTGCTGGAACCATCAAAGCAAACCTTCTCTATAATAAATGAGGTTTCCAACGTAGCTTAATAGTAAAAAAGAAAAAAAGTTCTACTCACCACAGAGATGACATGCTCCTGCTTGCTGGCCGTGCAACCTTCCTGCTCTATAAAGGGCAACACCTCGTTGCTAAAGGGAAAGGCGCTACCGCTGCTGTAATCTCCGAAACCACCGCTGCCCGTATCCGGTGTCATGGGTGTGGTGCAAGGAGACAATGCCTCTGGCTGATAGCAGGCCAGGCTGAAGATAAGTTTCTCAGTCACCTGTTCGGCTGTGAAACGTGGTTGCTCCTGCTTGGCAGACTCATTGAGCAGCTCCCACAGTCGTGTCCAGATATCGGTGCGATAGGGAGAGAGTCGTTGCTGAGGTGACAACAACATCATGCTCGTATTGTGCAGTGATTCATGCGAGAGACCCACGTTGATGTCTGCTACGCGTGCCTGAATGGGTCGAGTGGCTACAGCGGTGGTCAGCGGAAGCAGGCGCAACAATGGTTTCGCCTCCTCGGGTAATCCTCTTACTGCGGCAGCATAACTGCCAGCGATGAGTGCCTCTTTTAGCAATGCCACTGTGTCCAGAGATAGAGGACGCTCCAGAATGCTGCTCAACAGCTCGGCTAGCACATCCATGTCCGAGGAATGTATCAAAAAGTAATGTATAATGCTGATGCGATTATCCAGCGAGTTGTCATTGCGAAAAGTTTCGATTAGATGAGCTCTCGGAACATTTAACGACACCAGATCCAAGGTAGCCACATCATAAGCCAACGCTCCCCATTTACGTAACGGAACGAGGTGTTTGACGTCGGGACTGCGATTGTTGACAGCTGGACACACAATGTGGCATGTGGGCTCATGTTGCAATCCCACGTCCAACAGATGCACAAAGAAAGCCGATGACACGAGTAAATGATGTGATCCCTGCATGGCAAATGTGGGACGTAACAAACGTGCCTTTTGCCAGGGAACACCTGGCATGACGCAGTGCACCACGCAACCGTGATGCAACAACGATACGGAGTAGGCAAAATGCACATCCTGCTGCTGCTTCGAGGATTCCTGCGCATGCTGCGGTTGCATTGGTTGATACAGATAATAATGGCACACAAAGAACATGCCTGAGCTGTCGGCTAAAATGATCAGATTCAAGGAACTGTCGTGCACACGCAGAGGCACTGCATCATCGTCGTAGCTGGGCGATTCTTCTGTGTTATTGGTGGGCAGCTTGGGCAGGTTGAGGGGAATATTGAGCTGTAACAAAGGATCATTTTAGTGGGAGATTTACTAGAGATTTATATGCTTCTACTGACCACCGTTTCCGTGGGTTGCTTTTCGTTAAACTGAAATGCAGACAAAGTGGGTGAGAGAGTTGGAGCTGTCTGTTCTCCAGTCTGTTCCCGTTCGTCCAGCAAACTGAGGCTCACAGCCTTGGGCTTTAGATGTATATAGTAAAGTGCCTGACACTCCGAATCCCACTGTGCCCAGCTGAAATTCCTCGCCAGCGTCTCGTGCGTTAAAATACTCGTATCCAAGTGCCAGGCACTGCCTTCTGCACTGCCCGTTTGTGACGTCGTCGAGCTCTGTTTAACAGTGCAGCTGTACTGTTTGATTGCTAAAGAGAGACCATATATATGAAATGATACTTGTTCATTCTATATCGACTTACAATCCTCGTGTGTGAGCACCAATAACTTATCCTGCCAGCAGGTGCGTGTTGCACTCTCCACACGCCACAAAAACTGTGTCATTATCTGGCGAGGAGAAGGCTCCTCATTAAGGGGAGTGGGAGTGCCTCCTTCGGTGCTTCGCACCTCCACAATAAAAGCCTCATAACGCTGCTGTTTCTTGGTCACATATGATAGCAAGGTAATGCTACTGTTGATGCTAGCCTGAATAATTTCCACGCAACCTGAAAGTGTCCATAGTACACGCAGCTGCTTTTTGGTTGCATGAAAGTGTCCAATGCAGGTCTCTCTCTTATCAGTCTCATCCAAAAACTCAAATATCCAAGATGTCAACAGTGAACCGTCCTGTTCCTGCCCCAAAATCCTCCATTCGTTGGCCTTTTCTGTACCAGACAAAAAAATAGTTGTTCAATTTAGTTAATTGCTCTTGTGGGTGAGCGCTTACCTTTGTAGCCCTGTGCGGCGAGCAGTCCACAGAAATTAGCAGCCAAGTTCTCCTGACGCAGCATGTTTCTTTTAATTTAGCTAATTTAAAAACAAAGTTGCCGTTGCTGCATTGCAAAATTATCAAAGGCGCTCGATAAATCAATAAGTGCAGAAGGCAAAGCGCCAAACAGCTGTTAAAAATACCACTTTATTTTATCGCAACGTTGCAATGTATCGAATGTATCCGCTTATCGATTGCTATCGTATCGATTTTTAAGCCAATAGCTAGTCCACAAATTTCAAATCTAAGTTTTGTATGCATATGTTCTCTTTAGTAAAGTCAGTCAGTTAGCAATTAGCTCTATAGAGTATTTTTGTACTCTATTCGATATCCACATACTTCGATGAGTATACCTAACAGTGCAGTGTGACCACATACGTAATAACAAAAACACATACAAACATGTTTTTAAAAATGCCGCAAAGCACCGTTATATTCACAACAATGTTGCCAAATCAGCTTTTTTCCGGACAATCTTTTTGTCCTTTTTCCCCATCCGCAAATCCATTTATGGAAATGTTAAAATAATTGAGCGCCTGTACATCTGGTCTCAAAAAACACGCAGAATACTAATGCACATAAGGGGAATTAGGTTAATATTAAGAAATTATATGTAGAAATGCATAATTTGTAAACGAAAAGATATGCAGGCTAACTAATGCTGCCTTTTTAATAAAATATCTCCAAATAGTCAGCAATTTGTCTTATTTGCTTTCATGTTTTAACTTCTATCCTTTTTTTCTGATCGGTTTGTCCTGTTTTTATGTCGATAAGCTGACATCACTGATTCACATATTCCAGCAAGACAATTTACAAAAAGATGCCAAGTGAAATAATTACTCTACAATTAGGTCAATGTGGCAATCAGAGTAAATAAATAAACCTATTTTAATGTGAAGTCAATATCATAGCTAGTAATTATTCTAGTTGGCTTCGAGTTTTGGAAGCGCCTGTGCCTGGAGCATGGAATTTCACCTGAAGGTGTACTGGAAGACTTTGCAGCCGATGGACACGATCGCAAGGATGTGTTTTTCTATCAGGCAGATGATAATCATTATATTCCACGTGCTGTTCTAATCGATTTGGAGCCTCGCGTTATACACAATATTATGAGTTCACCATATGCCAAGGTAAGTTTCAAGGACTTTCCACGAGCACAAACATTCGCCACATTCGATCACGTTTGATTTTCTCTTGGCAACTGATCATTCGGTCCTTATGGGAATTTGTACAGGCTGAACTGAACATTCGGTGAATGTGCTGACGTGCAACATAAAGAAACTACATGTAATATAGAGACTCCTTTAATTTTCAGCTCTATAATCCGGAGAATGTCTACTTGTCTAAGCATGGAGGAGGTGCTGGCAACAATTGGGCCTCTGGCTTTAGTCAGGGAGAAAAGGTGCAAGAGGAGGTGTTTGATATAATTGATCGTGAGGCCGATGGCAGTGATTCCCTGGAAGGTTTTGTGCTCTGTCATTCCATAGCTGGAGGCACTGGCTCTGGAATGGGCTCCTATTTGCTTGAACGCTTGTCAGATCGCTTTCCCAAGAAGCTTATACAAACGTACAGCGTGTTTCCCAATCAGGACGAGATTAGTGATGTTGTTGTGCAGCCCTATAATTCAATACTTACCCTAAAAAGACTCACCAAGTGTGCGGACAGCGTCGTCGTATTGGACAACACAGCCTTGAATCGCATTGCTACTGAGCGTCTTCATATACAAACTCCAACATTTACACAGATCAACAATCTGGTGTCGACTATTATGAGTACAAGCACAAGCACTTTGCGGTATCCTTCTTATATGAACAACAATCTGATTGGACTGACGGCACCGTTGATTCCCACACCACTACTACACTTTCTAATGACAGGCTACACTCCTTTAATAACAGATCACGAGGTGAATATATAAATCAATGTTTATCTTATTATCCTCTTCAACAATGTACTTTTCTAGACGAAGATAAGTGTGCGCAAGACAACAGTTTTGGACGTGATGCGACGCCTGTTGCAGCCCAAGAATATGATGGTCTCCTCGACAGCCGACAAGCGACATTGTTATATATCCATACTGAACATAATTCAAGGCGAGGTGGATCCTACCCAGGTGCATAAGTCGCTGCAGCGCATTAGGGAGCGAAAGCTGGCTCAGTTTATACCCTGGGGTCCGGCAAGCATTCAGGTATCTCTGTCCCGTAATTCTCCTTATGTGCAGTCTTCACACAAGGTGTCTGGTCTGATGATGGCCAATAACACTGGGATAAGTGCACTCTTCAATCGTGCCTTGGTCCAGTACGACAAGCTAAAGAAGCGGAATGCTTTCTTGGATCAGTTTAGACGTGAACCCATGTTCCAGGATGATCTTAACGAGCTGGATTCTGCACGCGACACGGTTGACTGCCTGATTCAGGAATACGATGCAGCTACCCAGATGGACTACAGGAACTGGAGTCCGCATGCAAACGGTGTATAAACTCAAATATTTATTCATTGCTTCAAGTTTTAAAATAGCTCAGTAGGCTGTGCCTTTTAATACATTTCTACCTCTACAACATAAAATTATATCCCTGTCAGGAGTCATTACGGAATTTGGTTAGTTTTTGTCATTGCATAGATATTAATTGTTAATGTTAATTTTATTAGTCTTCTCTTTTTCGAACAGCACTCAAATCCCATTCAACATGAAGCTAAAGGATTTTACTAAATGGATAAAACATTACATCGACAGTGGGATGCGACAAACCGTCAAATTATATTGTTTTATCACTGGAATACAGATTCGCCCTTGAAATCATCATGGAGTTAAGCAAGCTTCCCATAATTGCACGCTAAATTTATTAATAAGTTATCTATAATCGCCATAGGCTCCTACAATTCGTGAAGTACATCAAATAATAGCAGATAAATTATATAAAATATTTTAAAAATTGTAAAAAATAAAAAGATTAGAAAAGATTATTATCCATTTCCCGCTGAATAGGAGTGTGAGACATTCTTTGGTCAGCTTATCGGCCCATAGAGACTTTGATAGTCATTATAATTGAGAACTGATCTGACTGTGGTGCAGTCAAATAAAATTACTAAAGGAAGTCAAGCTTCAGTGTATTATATTTATTACTAACATATCCGACTAGATATGAACTCTGTGTGCAAAAGAAAAACAGGTTATTCCTTGAAATGACGGTAAAAATATTGAAGTGAAGTAGGCCATGAAATTTTTCACCGACAAGCCTAGGGCTGATCTGTAGGGATTTTTATTATTAGTTCAAACTTTGTGTAGTGAACACTGTTAAAAAACTTTACATTATTATTTTGCTCTCATTTTTCCAAATTTTGTCTGCAAATTTCTAAATTGTTGGAAACATCAATTTTTCTCTATAAACTACTAAAACATTTAATATAGTATGTTTACGAAAAGTTCTTTTAAAAATTGCATTTAAGAACGAGGTACTTTTTTTTCTTAGAAAATGTGCTGTGGACCGGCTGGTTGTTGCCCATCCTGTGGACCTCCATGTGGGGGACCTTATTGCAAACCCTGCTGTGTTGAGATGTGTATTTCTCCTTGTACTCCTGCATATTTGCAATGCTCTTATTTCTGTGGCTGTTGAGCAGCGATATGTTTACAAGCAGGACTTCGCCCCAAGGAGGACATCTCTGAACTGTGGGAACCAATTGACCAATAACAATCTGGAGATATGTGAATTTTAAAAATTGTAACAATGACAAAATAATAATGTAAAACCAAAAAAAAATATATATAAAGCACAATTCTAAATTGTATGTCAGAATTTTCCCTCCCCCCTCACCAACAAATTGCCTATGACAAATGACGTGCGTCGCCTGAATTTCCCAATTGGAGCAAACGCATCCAGATGTAGAAACGCAATATAAAAGCTAGCAGCAAGCAGTGCAGTTTCAGTATGTAACGGCTGAAAATATTCAAACACTTAAAGGGGACTGATTAATGTTGGCTCAATTTAATTTATTTAACGCTCAAATTAATGCTACATATTTCACAAATATTTTATGCTCAGGTATTGGCATAATAAACTCCACAACAATATTTGTCTTTGCCTTGCCATCCATCATATTGATAATAAATGTACATTTTTGCAATAACTTGATCCACTATTTAAGTTTTACTAAACGTCAAACGAAACGATATGCATATTTTTTCTGTATGATTTGCTTTTTGTGTGGAAAATAACATTTTTAATTTATAACTTATTCTTGCATTTAAAATGCAATTATCCTTTCCAATGTAAATATTTTTTTTAACTTTTCATATCGTTATGTATAGATTATACCGTCGCAAAAATGCTGCGAGCCGAAGCAATTTGATTTTTATTTTTCATATCATATCATATCATATCATATATGTATATAGTATGTATAAGTATATCTTTAAAAAGTGCTCATGTAAATACATAGAAAATTTCAGTGTATAAAAAGATAAGAGATGAAAAATAGCCTTTTTAATTGCAAATTAGGAATAATAACTTATAAGAAAGGAGATATATAAACATACATATAGAGAGTTGAACAGATAGCGTCTTATCTCATTTGAAAGACAGCTGCCCTAGGAAAAAATGGCCACGTATATTATAATATTGATTAGCTTTTAAAAGTGGTCCATTGAGTACATTTATATATTCATATCGTTTTGTAAAAAAGAAACACAAATATTGAAATAATACCAAATTATTTTTCCGGACTCATTTCTTATTTGATAAATAATATATTTTTTGCAATATTTTCTTTATATAATTTTTAAGATTTATTTTTCTTTTCTCTTTCAAGATATTTTTTTGTGAACACGAAAGATTTGTTTGGAATTTTATTTTTTTTTACAATATTACTAAACTGAAACACAGAACTTATGTTAATCCGGCTAAAATTGCGTTAATTCTTAGGTACCAAGTATGGGATATTTAATATTTCTATATGTGTATAATAACTATATGTATGTTTGTGTTAATATCATTTTGGTAGAACAATAAAAGAAACGGTAGGAATAAAATGGAATGTAAGGCTAATTACACAGCGGGTCAGATAAAAAGTTGTTTAATGAATTAGCCATAACATAGGAACAAAACGTACTTTCTTTCCGAATGGTGTGCGTTGGCACTACTGCTCCAACCTTTTTGGATTTCTTTGTTAAGAACGTTTTGTCTAATCTGTTGTGCTTTCAGCCTTAGAAATTTTTTTAATTGCAGACTTGAAAGTTAACGAATTTGAATGATGCTGAGTGGTAGATGCTCAATCTTAAGTTTAAATTGTTATAATGATGCTATCTAGAAATGTTTTCCTTTAGTTATATGTGAAGTAAATACGTATATGTGTTGCATCTATGATAATATTCTTTAATACTCATTAAATATTCTTTAAAAACCCAGTTTTTTGTAGACAAACAATTGGAATACCAAGATTGCTCAAGGAATCGCAAATTTGCCTTGGCTTGTGAACCACAGAAAGATGAAAGATATATCATATCGAAGACAAAATTATAATATTTTCTACAAAGAAGTAAGAAAACAACCAAATTATATTTGTATAAAACTAAATATATGAATGTATTCCATTTTAAGTATATTATTTATTAATATATATAAGTATTTGTTTTATATATACTATAATTTGCATTGATTTATTTAACA
Source organism: Drosophila neotestacea (assembly GCA_035044365.1). NCBI lineage: Eukaryota > Metazoa > Arthropoda > Insecta > Diptera > Drosophilidae > Drosophila > Drosophila neotestacea. Next base: position 6,097,711 of record JAWNMD010000069.1, read on the forward strand.
TAATTAATTGAAATTGTTTTTGAATTAACTTGAAGTTTATTTTCGTTAAATTATGATTATAATTTAAGTATAATACATTTTGTACAAATTTAAAATTAAGTTAAATTAATCAAATCGACATAAATCAAAAAGTGACAGACAAAAATTGGTCCTAGACATCAAATATTATTATTTTATGATATAGTATTATAGGTAGGGTAGGTACATATATACGAACATATATATATAAGTATATCAACATACGGATAAGTATTTAGTATGGTATTGATCAACAAGTTGTGGAAGTCTGCATCCAAATATATAATAATATAATGGTATGTACATAGTATCTAAGTAGGTAAAGATAGGTGTCCAAATCATATGGTAGGCATGTGCATACTTATATTAGATACTGTAAAGTACAAGTGCACTCGTTGTTGTTGCAGTTGTTGTTGCTAAAGGTGATCTGGCGGGTAACTTGGTAGCTTGGTCAAATTTGGCGTGCTGCTTATTGGAATTGGCAAGCAGTTTATACAGATTGTACGTTAACTGCTTATTGGATTAGGCAAGCAGTGTGTACAGTGTTTTCGAGTGTGTGTAAGCAGTGCAAGTCCTATATTAATGCTTAGAATGTGTATGTTTTGCTTATATGCATAGTTAACTGTACTTTATGCGTAGCGTAACGGTAAATACCGCCTATATACTTCTTTGTTTATGCTTTATCATTGTATTACATATATTATGTATATTATTCAACTTTATGTTTGCGTTAAGTATCCGGAATCTGTTTTTCTATATTTAGTATATGTATATATGTATCTTTAATCTATCTATCGATCTCTGCGCTGGCTGCCCCATTACACTAAGTTACGTTTTTCAAGTGAACCACACTTTGGACCGCCCCTTTGTCCCCTTCCCCCCCTGAGTCAGCCTACAGTTGCACCTGGAATGTTTGCGCTGGCGCCTTGGGCGGTGAGATAAATGGATTCGTGCTGTGCCTGTTGCTATTTCGAGTTCCGGTTCCGGTACCAGGCAAATCTGGAGACATTTTCTTAGCCGCTGCCACATTGGCCGCCCACTCGGCATCGAAGGGATCAGGATCAGTACCACCTGATGTGGCATTCGCTGCCATGGTCTGAGCACGCCCCACGTTGGCCAAATAGCTTGGTCTCTTGGGTGGTGCAGCGGGTGAAGTGCTACGCACCACTTGACCCAACCATTGATCGGCATTGGGCAGCTCGGAAGCATCGACAGCTGGTTCGGAACGTGTAGGCGATTGCAAGGATGCCACACGAGGCGTCACTTGGGCGGTGGGCGTGCCACTTCCACTGCCACTGCCACTTCCACTGGCGCTGTACGAGATCACTTGCTGTTGTTTCTCGGCGGCAATGATATTCTGATTGACGCTGCGGTTGTTGTTGAAATTCAGATCATCGCCGGCAGCCAGCAACGTATCCGTCTGGCTGAGCAATGACAGACCCTGGCTGAGCTCCTGACACAACTGACTAACTGTATCGGCGGCCATGATAGCCGCCTCGTTCCCTGACTTGGCGGGCGACACCTCCGCAATGGGCGACACACTCCGCAGTGGAGTGTGCAACGAATGTGGATTCGGATTGCCGGCAGCAGCGGCAAGGAAAGCCTTCTGCCGATCCGCATTGGACGGAAGATCATTAACTCGAAGTGACATCTGACGCTTGAACGGTGACTGGCTGCCAATGGTGCTCAGCCGGAAGGAGCTCTGCCTCTCCAGCATATTGGGCGTGGCATGCGGTCTCTCGATGGCAAACGGATTGAACGGCTTCACCGTTGCAGCCGGAGGTCCGGGCAACGCTGGACCATCGACACAACGCTCATTGCTGCCCACGGTGGAAATAGCCATTCGTTCGGTTAGCGTCTGCTGCCTGAACGACCCTGTGCGCGTAAAGGTCGAGTTCTTTGTGTCAAAGGTCATTGTGACGCCACATTCCTTATCCCTGCGCTGTTTTCGCTCAAGACACACGGCAAAAGCACAGCCCACAGCATGGGACAATCTCTCGCCGGAATCCTTGCAAGCAAGGAAGCCATGACACATCCAACGTCGTGTGGTGCCATCACGACAAATGTAGCTGAAGCCACGCTCGTGATTTCTGTCAGGCGCACAGAAGCTCACCTTCTCAATGGTCTGGTCCACAATGAGACCCTTTGTCTCATCATCCACCACACGGAGTCCATCGCCACTGACATGCAGCAAGCCGCGTACAGGACGACGTCGAGATTGCTGAAAAAGAAAGAAGGAATAAGTTAGTAATTGTTTTATTGCTTATCCAGATACATTTTTTGTTTGTCTTATTTTTTTTGAACTAACAACACTTATCGGCGATCCCTTCGGCTTTTAAGGACATTCAACTTACCCTCAGCACCTTGAGCGCCTCCTCACAGACCTGCATTCCACGCGACTCAAACACCTCCACACAGCCCAGATATTTGACAGAAAAGGAGCAGGTGGCTGAACGTACTGCCTCCTCATCGGCCTGCCATTGATGTGGCTTCGATGACTCGGGCACACGATCCTTGCGACGACGAAACGAATCCCGAAACGAGCGTCGCAGGCGATCCATTTTCTTGGGCGACTTTTTGCTAAACCGAAACGAGGCCGATTTCTGTGGGTGGTAAATATTTTAATTAATTACAGTGGAAATAGATTGTGTCAGTTGGTCTGTTGGCAGTTGGTAGATGGGGGAAAGAGAAACAAGTGCTTGGCTTTGTGATCGATCAACCCTCGTTGTAACCTACCCCATTCTTAACATCGCCGAATTTTCCGCGTGTGAAGCCGCGCTCGAGTGGTTCGTGCGTGTGTGACGATGAGTTTCCCATGGTTGCGGTCTGAACGCTCTTTCGATCTTGCTCTCACTCGTTCTCTCTGTCTCCCTCTTGCTCGTTCTATCCGGTTTGGCGTGAGTAAAACGCTTCCAATAACCGTTACAGCTTTAAACTGCACGATCTAGCGTTGCCAGATGTTCAAACAGCTGGCCAACTGCTTGTTTACACTCTCGTTCTAACCGGTCTAAAGAGCGTTGCCAGATGTTCAATTCGTATTCCTTCGTTCTTTCTTTTCAGTTCTCCCTCTCTCTCTCTCTTGTAACTGATAGTTGTTATTATTATAGTGTTTGGGTATTTTTATGATATTTTATTTTATTGATCGATTTATTGGCCTGTTGAGCACGCAAATTTATTTGTTCATTGAATTTGAGTTATGGATTTTGATTAAATTAATTGATGACTTGCTGCTGGCTGTCTCCACACATGCGATCTGTAAAGCGAGTGAACACTGTTAAACGGAGGGTATTACGTTATCTAAAAACCATCGGGCAGCAAGTTTGACGTTTCTGATATGCAACACACACACACACACACACACACATACATACACACACACACACTCATAAATACTCATGCTTTACTTATTGATTACTATTCGAGTGAGTCAGCTTTGTGTCTAGGCTTCTTATCGTGGAGTTACGCCCCCAGAATCCAAGTGCTCTATCGAAATGTATCCATAATGGTTGGGGATATCTCAAGTCTAACACTAACCAATTATCTGATGCTACTGGCCATCTGAGCACCTTACCTTCGAGAGTGAACCCAACAATCTCCAACTAAAATAAGTATACAAAATATTCTCACAATTCGCTTATCGTAACGTGCCATCGTCTGTCTCACGTAATTGTTTACACATATTTAATTATATATATACTTTTTTTAATTTTGTTTCGTACATTTAATTTATTTATTTCTCCTCGTTTAGTTTTTTTTTCACTCTTTTTTTGCTTTACGTTTATTTTTTATTTATTTATACTTTGTGAGGCTTTTGTTTTCTTTGCGTTGCGGCGATATACGCTGACGTTTTTGTGACTTTATCACATGTCTCATATTGCGGTAAACTTTACGCTATGTGTACTTTAATTTATAAAGAACTAATACACCCGCATTCACATCCGGACCCTCACCCCTGGTCAACAAACCCAAGAACTTGGTCTGTCGTTAGCGAAAAGTGCAAATGAAGCGCCCTTTAAGATTTTTAGAAGTTTTCTTAGAAAGCTAAAAGTTGAAGGGGAAATATGTAATTCTATATTCCTAATAATATTGGAGTAGAAATCTGAAGTGTGTCTATAGACCAATAATAACGTATTTAAATATATTTCATTATGAGTAATTTATTTAAATCGAAGTAATGAATTCGTCATACTAAGAACTGGAAATGTTTCATTGAAGCTGGAACAACAATATTCATTACATTATTGGCATATCGGAAAACAACTCGATATGAATATAGAAAAATCTGCAAATTTGAAACTATTCTCAATAGAATAGATAAGTAGTAATAGTTAACAAATAGTATTAGATAAATGTATTTAATATTTATAGATTCATAAACTATTTCATTCAGCAGGGAAATTCAATTGCTATTATCACGAATAAGCATTCAAAAGTAAAATCCATTTGCAGAGTAGAAAAACTCTGTCAAAATTCTTACTTTATAGCTCGTAACCACAACAACAATAATAACAATAACAATAATATACAATAGATATGTCTTATCGGACATGTGTTATCATCCAAAATGTTTGCCAGACCTTGTGGTGCAATGCCGTTGGTGGTTCCACGATTCCACGAATCCACAGACTTAACACTGCAGTTTTACACATTTTCAACAACTCTGACGTCGCCCATTAGCTCAGGGCCGTTAATTGACCTGGCCAACAAGACTATCGGGATGTTGGCTAGTTACAGTGTTTGTTTAGCTCTGAGCACGTATATTTGTCTAGTTGTGGTTAAGTTTTGAGTGCACTAAATCCGAGTTCAACGCCATCAACAAATAAATCAAGAAAGAAAGAAAAAAAAAGTATCTTTCGAATGCGGTTGCAGCTTCAAACTGGTAAGAATGTTTAAGCCGCTTTCTTCTTCAGTTTGGTGCTAGGAACCACATAACTGTAAATGTTACAAAACAGGTTTGAATTTTAATTTACTGTTGACCAGTCTAAGGTGGTGCTTTTGTTGATATTTGTTGTGGTGGTGGCGTTGTTGGTGTTGGCGTTGTCTCTCGATTGACAAGGGCACTCGACAATTTGTGGCTTTGGTTTTCTACACGCGTTTAAAAGCCCAGAGTACAACTTTGGGCCAATGACTCTGTTGCTGGATGCTGTTTGACTGCATTTTCAATTTTGGTTAGAGAGGAAACTCTGTTTGTGGTCTGGGCGTGTCGTAAAGGGTCAGTTGGCTAATCAAATTATGGGCCCAAAAGCGTGAGATTAGCTGCCTTTTCTTTTCTCTCTTTTTGAATGTGGGTCATGCATAATGTATTTTGTTTCGTTTTTAGATAAATAGGGATTTACAAGAACTTGTTGCTTATCACATGGACACATGAAGTGGGTCATGACCTCGACGTGTAATAAATCAATCCCTGTTTCTGTAACTGAAAAAATTCAAAAGAACCCTTGATTTCTCAAGAACTTCATTTCTATTTCAAACGATGAAGAATCTGTCTAAAACTGTTAATTACAGACAAGTTTCAGTTGACTTGAATTGGGAAAATCCGAAACAGAAAATACATTTATCTTGCATGATTCATAAAGCGACAAATCAAAACCGTTGCACGTTTTATGAAATTGAGAAAAAGCCTATTAAGTCACGCATTAAAAGCAAATATGATATCATGAGTGACAACAATTGGGCTCAAAGCAAAACCGGGCATAGCTCACCGGAAGGGTTCATTCAACCAATAAGCCAAACATGAAACAGGTTCCATTCGAAAAAGAGGAAAATCAAAACACAAATCGGATGGTGTGGTCGAGTTTTGTACTCATACATGGATATTTACTTACAAATATGTACATTTGGTAGATAGAGCGACAACGGACGTTGATAAAGCCAGGTGTTGACTTAATCAATTCATATGATTTCTTTATATTTGCCATATACGTTAATTAATCAATCCGATCTATTTATTTAGTCATTTTATTTCCCGATATATGCAAACAATGCACGACAGGTCAGTGGGGACATCTAATCAAACCAAATGCAATCAATCAATCACAGAAATATCAAATCAATCCATGAATTGTTGAAAAGGTTATTGGAATATTGTATCTGAATAGCTAATAAATTGATATAACCCTTGGGAAAACTACTTAATATCCGTAGTATTACCACCCTTAACTAGATATATTCCAGTAATAAATTCATTACATCACAAACTGAACTCACACATTGAATACACATATAAAAAATCATATGGCGCTGATCTATAACACTTGACATCCCATGACATAATGAAATAATTAACAATTGTAAATTAGCGTGCCAGAAAATGGCAATTTGTGAGCTTCATTTTCAGACAGCATTAAACAATTAACCCTAACATGAGCGCAGTCATTGACACTTAACTTGAAGCATATATCGATTGAAAACTATATAACTAGTCTAGGGTGTATATTAAGGAAGAAATCAAAATACCGTCTATATGCTAAGAATTATCTCTGTAGACTATTCTCAAAATAATTAAACTTGGAAAATCAGAATATATTTTAAAGATATTTCCTTGAAATTCCCAGTTACTTATTAATTACTTAAACTATTCTGATAACTTCAAAAAGATTCGGGTGATCAAAAATCAAAAAAAAGAGTACTACTTAAAATTCAGCAATCTATTATTAAGAATATTTAATTAAAGTATAACTTTTAACTGTTAAAAATACTACATATAGTATTTACAAATAAGTATACTTATTTAAATAATTTACAGATGTTGTAAATTAGGTAAAGGTTTTCAAGACTGTAATCAGGTAATGTAATTCAAAAAATGCTTTTTCTTTTCGGTTGTCACTACCATAGCAAAAAGTAAGCTCTAATTAAATAAATCATTTAAGAATTTGTTTAGATTAAGTTTCTTCACCATACTAAATTTTTGAGAACAATCTCTAAATAAACAGGAAAGCTATTCAAGGTAACCTTATAAAGAGTATCTGATATTCGGTCGAATTTAATAGTTATTACATAACAACAATCAAGCTGGCACCCACAAGCTGCCTGTTGATGAAGTCTGTAATTATTTTGATGCCCCCAAAAGGCCAACGACACTTGTTGCACATTTGTGACCCGCCCATAGGCCCCTAACCAATTGGCCACCAACGAGATCCGAGTCTGTCCAGCTGTAGTCAGAATGTTGACGTTCATCTCCGTTGCGGTTGGTTAACCAGCTTATGAGTAGGAATTCCCAACTGGTTAAAACCAAACAGATGCTACCATTTAAGCATAATAATGAGACCATGATGTGGTCGTGGGATTAAGTTTGCAGACACAGCTTAGATCTTGCTTAGGATGCATGATTATTTTATGAAAAGGAAACAGAATCCTTAAGATTTAACAAATCCGAATCCTTATCTATTCAAATCCATTTTATCTGCAGCTCAAAGCGAGGGAATGTGACAATGGATGCTCTGTTGCATTTCTAGCTGCATTCCCAGAGTTCACACGCTTTGTTGGCAGAACAAACCGTGGAGAGAGAGAGAGGTATAGGAAAAAGGATACACATTTTATGGCTTCCTTTTTTTCTCTTTTCTTTTTTTATATACTCTCATACTCGTATGTGTAAGTCGGCTCATCGACGTAGTACTTAATATGCAATTATAATTATGCCGCCCTGCGCTTTGTCTGATGGTCGAGGAGGGGTATGCGGTGTGAAGCCTATCAACCACCACGTCCTCGTCCTCTTCCTCTTTCTCGTCGTCCTTTTGGATGTGACCAGGCAAAGTCCATTGAAAGGAGGGTTGGTTGCTTGTCATAGTGTCGGAATTTATAATTTTTTTTTATCGCTTGAAGTTTGTGTCGGTGGTCGTGGGAATTTTCATAAAAAATGAATGTCAAATAAATGTGACTCTACATAGTATAATGTAATGCATATATACGGACAGCTTAGCGGATGTTTAGATAGGTAATTAAGTGTGTGTGTCCCCCATAATAATGGCCTCAATTAGTTTACAAGCTCCATAAAGGAGAAGGTCAACAGATGCCTACAGCAGGAAGACTTTTGCACTGTCATCTAAAGGATCTAATGAAGGCATTTCCGTGACTTAAGCTGTGTTTTCTCTACTGTGTTCTCTTTAAGAAGTTTCCCTTTAAGAATTTAATATTAAAACTATTTTGAGGCATGATTTCCTCATTTATAGAATCTTGACTTAAAGTGTGATAATAAAACATAATATACAATATTTTTTACTTATCTCTCTCCCTTTTATGTATGTTTGAGTCTCCAAACATTTAAGTCTATTTCTCTTTAATAAACCATAATTTAATTCTCATTTTATAAGTTTGAATATATTTTCTTCAATCTTGTTAGATCAATTTCTTTCTTTAGTTGAAAGAAAAGATACTTCTACAAGTTCGATATGAAATATTCTTAGTAAAAACAATAAATATAATAGCAATAGTTCTCACAAAATTAAAAAGCACAATTCTCACAAAATGCGCACAGCATGCGAATTTATTGTTCATTCTAGTGAATATGTCTTCATCTTTAGAACCGAGGCTGAAGGGGTAGCTTCTTACATAATTCGCAGACAATTGGGGAAATTCGCAAATTCTTGAACTCCGTGGGATTCGCATCGTCAGCCCAAAGGATGAGAGAGATTCAAGAGGAAGCACAGACATAGACAAAAATTCACACGCCGTAAAACGCACCCTTAACTTCCTAGGAGGCCATGGGCTAAGGCTAGGGGCAGAAGGTAGGGAATAAGGAGTAGGGGGCAGAGGGTCGACATTCCTATGCACCCATTGCATTCCGAGGGTTGTCGGAGAGGGGAAGGGGCATCATTGCAGTAGTTTGTACTGTTGAAGTGCGTAATTATTAGCTGTCAATTGGGCGTTGATCCGGCCAGCATGGAGTTTACCTGGCTATACACAGGAGAACTTCCCAATATGAGAACTGCAGTATTGCAGCAATGGGAAACTTGTGAGCTGTGAGAAAATTAATTCTCTGCATCTTTGGATAGCGTGCAATGAGATGACCATCAACATCTGTCGATGCTAATTATTGCCCATGCAAATTAATACAAAAGTATCTTTACAAAAGTTCGAAGATCGTGCGATGGGAACTTTATACAACTTTGCTTAAGAATTTCGTATTCTTTAATGTGCTATTTTCGACATACTATTATTTATTTCAGGGTAAATCAAGCTTCTTTTAAGTTTATAAAGTCAGTTTAATTCTGCCTTTAGACTATCTATATAAACCGAATCATTCTCTTCTTCAATCTGTTTTTATCCAGCTCTATTGCGCAATATTTGCCAAATCAAGTCTCAGTTCGGAATGACTTTATCTATATCCGCTCTACTTGCATGCAGAACTGCCTCTGTGGTTTCCTTCCCCATATCCTTTAACAAAATAAATAAAAGAAAACCCAAAAAAAAGAGAACGAAACCACTTGAAAGAAGTTCAAAAATGCAAACGGAAGTAAAAGAAGATGTCGAAACAAAGGCGAAGCCCATGTAAAATACTCGTATACCCATATAAGCATACACTTGGGTAATTTCTTAAGTACGTAGTACAGCATGTCCTGCCTACACACAGATGCGAACTCAGAAATTGCTCGACTGCCAGACACTCTCTATAAACAGGACCTAGAAAATATTATAGGAATTTTTAAAATGTGCTGATGATTTGTAATTATCTTGTTATTTACGGGACAATTAAAACTATAAATAGAGATCAAACCAGGTAATACTCCTCATTTTAACAAATAGAATAGTTTATCACATAAAAAATTCATTTTTTAAATGAAAATGTTTTGGTTTTTCCAGATTCTAGTTTACTTTTCCCTTTCTTCTAATTATTTTCCTTACTTTCCTTGTTCATCTCTTTCACTTTCTCTTATCCCTGTTCTAAAGTCTTTTTCTTTATTTTTGTCGTTCTATCTCCTCTTACTTTTTCTCCCTTTCTTTTCTTTTTGTGTTTATCCTTTTTTCAGTATACCCTTCCTTATCAGTTCCAAGCGTAGAGGGTATAAACAAAACAAAACAAAAACATTCGGCAGCCATTTGGAATTGGTGGCATCTGCCAACGCTATGGATCCTGAGGCACGCTCCGATAATAACGCCACTGACATATGTTTCTTGCACGTGGAACGAGACTGAGGTTCCACTTGGAATCAAGCACCAGCCACATGTTCTCTGTGGACTCTTGTGAGTCATTTGATTTGCCTTTGGCACGTATGCAGGTAGACGAAAAAAAATCCTTCAAACTCTGTCTGAAAGGATATGTGTATCTATAGCAGCTGGCATCTGCATCTGCATCTGTATCTGCATCTGTTTTGTTCTGCCTTTCTGCTAAGCTCCAATTAAAGTTGTTTAAGCCAACTTGAGGGATCAGCAAAGCTGTTGTCTTTCGTATCTTAATATGTTTTGCATTCTTAATGCAAATGACATAATGACTCAGCAACTATTTAAAGACCTGTTTCCAAGAAACTTGTCTTCCAACACTTAACTCAACTTAATTTATTCAAAATAAAAAATTATAAATGCAAGCAGCCAAATCAGTCAACAACTCAAAACTGACTAGAATTTCATAATTGATATGCGTTAACGCATTTCAATGCTACAAGTTGTAAGCTCAACTTCTTATATGTAAATATTTATCACATAATACACATTCTTAGAGAGTTCCCCGGAATCGATAAGTAATCAAATGCAAAAGAATTTGGAAAGTTGAAAACAAAAAGGAAAAAATACCCATGTTATGAGAGGTGTGCTAAGTTATGCAAAAAATATACCCAACTTTCTCAAGAGAGTAAAAGACTGAAATTTATATTCCAGGCAGCTTAAATTTCATGTCTTTTAATCAATGGAGTTGATTGTTGGTTTCTATTGTAAACAATGTTATGATATAATATACTTTTTTAATTATTTACTCTATTTTTATTATTTACTCTGTGCAAAAAGAGAAAATGAGTTCAAGAATTTTTAAATCATGTTTATGTTTAAGATAAAATAATAAATAGATCTTATTTTATTTACCAAGAATATAATTTGAGATTTCCTACCATTTTATGTTAATTAAAATAGTTTCTACATCTGTTTAATACAAATTTTTACTTATTAACTGTTGTAGTTAAATTTATTTTTCTTAATTAGAGAAATGTGTTGAAATATTTTCTGACAATTAGCAGATCTCAAGTTTAGGAATTATATTATATATAGGTTATATTTAATTTATATGTACTACTTCATAGACTGTGCTTATTACGATTTTAATCAAAATTGTAATACTGTGCAAAATCATAATAGTTTGTTTTTTAGTTTCCCTCTTAAATCACAATTAACTCGCTGAGCTTGTCAGATTTCAGCAACCCGTCAAGAAGTATGAAATGATATATGTTTGTGCGATAAATGTGTGTAACCAAAGTAATCCACATATTACGTATATAGATGCATATATATATATATATATAAATATTTTGCGCTGACATGGGCAAACAGAGTTGTCGTAAGCAAGCAAGCTTCTTTATCTGGCATATCAAACAGAAATACTTAAATTTTAAATATTGTTGTTCCTCATTCTGATAAGAGGTACAAACAACAACAAAAGCCCAAAATACATTTAGTTATATAAACTTGTGGCTTCTCAAAAGAGCATTAGATAAAAGCAGGTACTCTATGCAAATTATCATTGAGATACATTTAATAGATACATTTCCCGGGAGTTATTCAGACTATGCGATGCGATGCTCTTGGCCAACGAAGCTTGACAATTTCCACTACCATTTTAGGTGCTCCATTCTCTGCTCTAATTGTCATTGTTAACAGGCCAGAGGGGCAGAGGGACGGGACAAGGTGGCTTTTTAGGTCCAAATCAATTTAATTGTGCGCGAGAGTGTGACAAAAAGTTGTTTTCCTTTGAAATTCGAATGTGTTGCTCGCTTTTGGGCGTACTAACAACTTGTTTATTTGGCGCAAACAAGAAATTTCAGCTACATCCCCAACAGCTGTTGCCATTATAAAGCCCCGATGTTCCAAAAAATATACCAAACAATATAGTTGGGGGGGACTACGGAAGAAACAAACCAATCGATAGAACGGCGTGGCATGTAAACAAAACCGAATACTATTCACGGAAAGAAGCCCCTCAAGAGGGTGTGCGGAAGAGAAGAACAAATAAAGTCTACATTAGGACAGTGACAGGTGTGATAGGCTTTCCTCTTCACCCTGTCCACTTTCCATGACAATCTGATTAATTGCAATATTCATCAAGTTAGCTAACAATTCAACAATTAATTCCATCAATCAATAGCATTAAATTGAAACAATCAAATGAAATTTGATATGATTTGAGCAGATCTCTCCGATTTTATTCCATTAATCCAAACATATGCAGAAATATTGAACTCGAAGGCAACTTTAATTTGTTTCAACTCGAATATTCCGAATTCGAGAGCTCTAAGTGGAATACGGCACAAATTTAAAGCTGATTGCGAAGTCGATAATTAATTAAATTAAAAATGTGCTTTGAAGTGAGGTTTACAAAAAAAAATAAATGTAAAAACAAAAATTTACTAAATAACTTTTCTAAAAATATAGCTCAACTTTACACAAGTATGAGTAACAGTATATTAAATATCTATCGAATTTTAATCAAGAAGCCATTGCATGCAAAATTGGCCAACTTTCTAGTGGTTTAACATTTTCCTTTGACATTTAAAACGTTCCTTCCCTTCCAAGCTACTGGTTATAGCTATACCGTTACATTACCGCAGCTACACTCAAGGACAACAAAAGTATAAGGGGAAGTTGAGCTTCTGAAATTCGAGCAATTCAAACGATTCGAGTCCCCCAAGTTGGTTGTAGTTGTTACGTCTGACGTTACGCTACGTTACGTTACGTTAATTCGGTTAAAGGAATACTTTGTAAACTGACTTCAAAAAAGGTCAAAGTTAACAAAACAATAAGCAAATGGAAGCTTAACTGAATCTAATTTTGTTAAGCAAATGGTCCGTAAAATCCTTCGTTTGCAATTCACGGACACACACTCGGGGTCTTTGAACTTAAAATGCACACGGAATGCATCTCTGAGAGCATTAAAAAAGAGCTCGATTAAAATGCGCTTAGTAATCACAGTAACATTAAGGAGTCAAGTTAATGGCAAAACGTTTACATACACAATTAGCCAAGTTTAATTTCCTGCCAAGACAGCAAAAAGAACATAAGAACCAGAAAGCTAAACACAGACCAGGCACAAGTCCAAGTCTTAGACAAGTTAATGAGTTGGTCAACAACATGACTAAACAGACTACTAGATACCCTTTTATTTCAATGTTTATGTGCTGTTTAGGTAGCTAAAAACGATCTAAGACTCATAAACGCATCAGTTAATATTTCAAATCAAGTTTTCAACGTAATAAAGACAAGAAGTTACAACACGGTCCAGACGATGACGATGACGATGAGGAAGACCAGCCAAAACCGACTTGTTCTTGGCCATCAGCTACAACATAATCATCATCATCATCGTCATCATGATCGTCTTCGTTTGTCGTCATCAACTGTTGGCGGTTGTTAATCAACTGCATAAAAATAGAAAGGAAATTCCATGAAATTAAAGTTTTATGTATGCTCATAACGCAGCAGCAGGCCAACAAACAACAACAATTGAGCCAAGTCTCTAGCCAAGTCCAAGTCCAAGTCTCTCTGATGTTTGTTGAACTTGTGCAGCGAAAGCCAACAAGCAGCTGAAGCTAAAGCTAAAGTTGAAGCTAGTATTGGAGCTCCTGGAGCCGCGACTCCAAGAATGCAGTTTGGCATAATCGAAAGGCAAGTGAGAAAAGTGGCTAACAGAAAAAAAAGAAGAAGAAAAAACACTGAAAACTGGTTTCCACCATACCAACTGCAGTGGCCACAAACAGTTGTTATTGTTGTTGGCAACATTTTGTTCTTACTTTTTGCCACGGCTTGTTACCAGTTTTGCTGCTTGCTTTTCTTGGCATGGAATTCTGGCTGTAAGTTTTTTTCTTTTCTCATTCAATTTTTTATTATGATATGGCGGCTGTTGCTGCCACATTCCCCAGTTGCAACTTCGAGGAGTTTGAGCTTGTAACCTGCTGAGATTTATGCTCTACTCTTGGCAGTTAATAAGCCGACTTCACCAAGGGGCTTATGGCGGCTAAGAAAATAATGCAGGATTGTGGTTTAGTTTACTGCAAAAAAAGAAGCTCATACTGCTGAGGAATCACACTTTAGAAGCTTTAACAATTTGGGAATTTTACTGCAACTAACGATTTCTAATTTATCATTTTAAATTGCGCTCTCTTCATGACTTGAAATAAGTGAAAATTGTAAATTTGAATATAATTAATATGGGGAAATTGTTGAAAACTATGTTAAGCGGGTGAGAACTTTGCATTGTTATAAAAGCTCTCTAGGCCTCTCCATTTGCTTTCACTACTAACTTATTTAATTAATATATTATCATACACAACCACATACACACACACACACATACACTCACATCTATGGTATGCATTAGTCATTTGCTCAGACCTTAAATAAAATGTTCACACAGAATTTTTTGCATTTGGTTAGAAACTTTCTGTATAATTTATGCAAGCGCATAAAATTATTTAGTTCAAAAGCATAAATTAAACTCAAATCAGCTGGATAATTGTATACTCTTTACATTAGCATTTCTTATTGGGTATAACCGACTAGATAATTTGCATTATCAATTAAATGACATTCATTGATTTGTTTACCTTTTCAAAGTAAACCAAAACCAATACCAATACCAAAGTCGGCTTTTAGTCATACACAATCTCCAATGAATCATCACAATTATAAAGTAGTACTTGAGAGCAACAGATACAGATAGATAGATAGATATAAGCTATAGTCTTAGCTATAAGCTCGACAGTCTGCTAATTGCAAAGATTGTTTGCTGTGCGATAATTGCTATTCTCAAGTACACTGAATTGGACATTGTTAATTTACGATTTACGTTGAAATTAGTTTTTGGAAATAGTTTCTGACAGTACGAAATTAAAGTCATTGCAATGAAGTATTTATACTTATAATGAAACCACAAAAATTGCTAGAAAATGAACAAAAATGGGCTATAGACAAATTTGTTCGAAAGTGTAAATCTGAAACTACATCCTATTTTGTTTAGGAAAGATCAAAAAAACCTTTATAATTTTCAACACTTATATAAAATTCTTATCCTGATTTTAACATCTGATTTGGGACATTTAATCTCAAGTTTTTTCAGATACTATTGAAACTTAAGTATTTTGAATACTCCCAAACCTCAATATATATTTTCAAAACTAAACCGTGTCAGTATTAGCAATATATATATTTTAAGTTTAAACAGCTGTTAGCTGTATTGATAGTAGTAAGAAGAAGAATGAAGCCATATCTATGTATGTTGTCAGTAAGTGAACTATGTTTGGTTCGAAGAAAAGTACTCAAGTGTGAGAAAAAGCTGCTTATCTATTTTTCTTTTTCTTTCACTTTACTTCCTGTTCGTTCTATGAATTGGGTAAATCTCAGTTATTTCAGGTATGCATATCAGAAACGTCGTAGATCTGCCTGAAAGTTAATAGTATTTAGCAATGCAAAACTACAAAATTCGTATGCAACAAATTCAGGAATTAAATATTGTTGTATACGAACCGAAAACCTGTACTCAACGACAACAACAACAACAACAGCAACAACAATTCGAACCAAGAATCCAAGAATTGTATGCAAATTTTATATATATACAAAATACATATTGTTTATTTTTTTTTGTTTCCATACGAAAACTCGTTTTCGCATTCAACCGGAGGAGAGTCAGTTCATTGGAGTCTCCAGTTTTCGTGTCATCGACGAGAATGTAACTTTAATATATTGTAGGTGTTGTTGCCATTGTTGTCGTTGTTGTCGTTGTTAAAGTCGTATGACATTTTGAGTTAGGACATACCGTTTAAATATCGTATATACTACTTATTTGTAAGTATATCCAAATTTGCAGTTAAATCCAGTGAGAAATCAGCTTTTGTGTTTATTACTTTGGCACTGTTCAACTATTTTTTGATTCGGCCATTAAACCGGTTTCGGGCCTTATATAACTTATTCAAATATGTGTTAACGTTTATCAAATACATATATGTATATTT
Source organism: Drosophila neotestacea (assembly GCA_035044365.1). Classification (NCBI taxonomy): domain Eukaryota; kingdom Metazoa; phylum Arthropoda; class Insecta; order Diptera; family Drosophilidae; genus Drosophila; species Drosophila neotestacea. The sequence continues at coordinate 6,113,874 of JAWNMD010000069.1, forward strand.
ATTTATTTATATATGTACAATTATTTATAATTATTATGTTAAGCACTTGACAAAATATCACGGCACCGATAATTATGGAAAAAATGCGAAAACACGAATTTGATTTTGGCGAACCTGAGGCACAGCAACAGTAGTAGATCAACCTGGTAACCCCCCTGAGTTGGTAATAAAGAACGTTACGCGGACATTTGGGACACACTCTGCAGACTGACTAACTGACTAACTGACAAACTGACGGTCAGCGGGCAACGCGTTTTCCGGAGAGGTTTGCTCGAATCGACGGCTCAAATTGCTCTACTGTACTGGGCGCAGTACCGACGACTTCCAAACTGCTTCCAAAACTGAATGGCCAAGCGCACCACAAAAGAGAGCATCGAATGAGAGAGGAAGAGAGCGAGAGCAAGACTTTAAGAGAGCGTGTTGTTGTTGACAGCTGTTGGGCGACAGTATCTGTGTTTGCATTGTGTGTGCATGTGTCTGTGAGCTACGCTCTTGCTGCGCCTGTGTGCGTGGATTTGTTCATTCTCCCATTGTATTTATTTACTACCAACAAAACAACAGCAGTTACCTCGAGCTAGAGAGCCAGCTAGCTGTTGCCAGATACAGATACAGATACAGATACAGAGGCAGAGACAGCGGCGACACCGATAAAATTGCGACGCGTTTAGTGCAGCTTGTAGATTTTTTTTTGTCGTTTTCTATAGAGTCGACTGCCTAACGGTATCGGCCAGGTACTAGCTTAAATGCCCTACCCTAGATCAATGCTCAACCGATCACGACAGTCCACGCTAGTGTGAAAGGCGACTGTCAATATATACAGGAAGAATAGAAACTTGGCAACGATCGCCCGATCCGATCGAGTGACACATAAAATAGTTTGACATACTGCACATTGCAAAAAGATACTTTTATGTATCAACAACTACCATGTTTTTGAGCCATGTGCTGAAAGCCAAGCTGTTCTTTTTTAATTTGAATATTCATCGTTAATATGATTAATTAATTTAATTATTTTTATCGAATTTGTGAAAACACAATCTATAGCTTTATTCTTCTACAATTCCTTCTTTTTGCTTGACAAACTTTACTATCAGTTTTTTAAGGAACTCCTATTTGATGATCTACAACTATATTGAAATTTCGTATACTTTATCTTGCATTTGTAACCATTAATTCACTCTACAATGTATATGCCGTAATGTAACAAACGTAGAGTATCTGAAACCAGTTGTTGGGTCTGCAGCTGCCAGTTTTACATACATAAATAGGTACAAATACAATCATAGGTCTGGGTTTGCGCTTGTGACGCAGACTGGAAGTGATTGTTGGCTTAAGAGAACCTTTGAGGGTCGAAGAGAGCCTACAAGAGAGTTGCTTAACGCAAAACATCTACGATTGTTAGTGATCGTAGTTAATCAATGTTATACAATGACTAGAAACTGATTAAATAAATTTCGTAATCAACAAAGGAACTTATCGATTCGCATTGTTTAGTTGCCCAACCTAAATTTCGTGACAATAATGTCAAATGATCGATTGATCAGTTTAAACAAAGCAATAAGACAAGGTCGTTGCTTGCAAAAAGAGACTGATTGAGAGAGCAAAAAGAGTGAAACAAAGCGAGAGAGCAGTAAGATAAAACTGTGATGGAAAGGTAAAAAGAGAATCAAAATATGAAACTCACGGTGCTCAGCATTGGAACGTGCGAAAAATTGCAATGCGGCGGCTTAAAGATACATTTGTATACTCGCAGATACAATGTATCTGTATATCTATAGAGATAGTCCAGGTAGTTGAGCAGGTAAGAAATAAGGTTTGAGGGAATCGTAAAAACTAACCAGAGCATCGGTTGTTGATTAAAGAAGAAAATGGCAATAAAACTTTAATACCAAGAACACTTAAGACAATTCCGCTTTCTTCATTATTTGCCAAGAAATGGAAGACGCACCCACAGACAACCTAGCAGGTTTCTTGTCTCCTACAATTATCAGCAAAACCGTTAGGCGAATGCCATAGCCAAGTTAATTTTTGCGTTTGCAATTTGCGTAAAAGCCAAAGAGTGAAAAGCAAACGTGATGAACCAAAGTACAATTGCAGTCGCTTAGATATAGACAAATGAGAATTGGAATTGTAAGACCCCCCTGAACACTCCCACATTGTATATTCACACATTACGAACCATGCCAACAAATAGACAATAGATAAGCTCCTATTTGTATGGAAGATTGAGGGATTGGTGGAGCTTTGCAATGGGACCACAAGCTGACAAATCAATGTCGACGGCTAGACAAAAGCCACATGTTGATCTAATCAAAAATTCAATCAAAGCCCGCCATCAGATGTAACAAACCAAACAATATAGAAAACTATTAAAGCTTTACCACTGAGTCATAATGGCATAAACACAATTAACACACACAAGTCTTATCAAGTTATTTAACTATTGCAAGCTGAAGGAAAAACTATTAAAAAGTTTAAACAAGCCTGAGAAAGAGAGATAATTTTTCCATACACTTTATTATAGTTATTCAGAAAAGCTTTCAATTGTATTTCAAATAGAGTCGAAACTGGACACCTGTCCAATTGACTAAGCTCGATTACTTCTTCAAGAATTGTCATATTAATTTAACAAGAAATCAATAGCTACATTCTTCGTTTAAGTATAATCAAACTAATAAACTTGCTAGATTACTTTATGAATTTCATTAACATTTCCCCCAATCAATGTTTAATTTCTTTAATCGAATGCAATCAAGCTTGAAAACTTTATTATCATTAATAAATTCTTTGAGCAGAAAGTTTATAGCTACCATAATATTTATAGCGGTAATGCTTTGTAGACAATATTATTAATAAATATATATCTTTTTCTCATTTTATCATTTATAGTGATCCACCGTTGCAGCAAGTCATTTATAATATTTACTGAAAATTGAAAATATTTTACCACAACAAGCACTTGTTTCTCTGTATAAAATAGATTAACTGAAATTTTAAGAGCTGTTCACTTACCCAAAAGCTTAAAACGTGAGCGTTGTATTCTGGAAAAGAGAGAAAAAGATCACTTTTAGTTAAGACCGTTTAAAAGTCAGTTAAATAATTTAAAATGTTTACAATTTGGTCTGGCAATGCTGTCAAGTGGAACGTGCTCTTAGCCAGAACTTAAGAGCAAGCTCTGGGCAATGTTAGTGACATTGATGACGGGCTTAAAGCGCGACAACAAAAAGTTCTCACCCTCATTAGGGTCATGTATCGCATCGTAGGTCTCGTGTTCACAATTATTTGTTTGTTACAAGTCCCAAGTATGTTCCAAGATTTACGAGGCAGGCGAGGCATGCAGCTGAATTCATGTGGCATATGGCAAATGGGGCTTGAGTGCTTCTTGAGACGCCGGCAATGCGTGTGTGTGTGTGTGTGCCACAAAGCTTGAGTGGATTCTGAAAGCTTTCTTACTCAGCTGGTTCGTTATACTGCTTCTAACCAAAAGCTTTTTAGCCAGGTTTAAACTTGGCTTTTGATTGAAGTTCAGTGAACTTTACCGCTGACTGTACAACCCATAAATTTATATTCGTATTCAACGTAGTACATAAATATGACAATTTGTATCTTAAAGTGTCTTAAAATACATTTCTATAATGTGTGCAACAGGTTTAATTAAATATATGTATTTTTATGATAAAGGTAATAACAAGACTATAAGGAAGATGACTGTTATTATTCATGGGAAGCTTAGAAACAGGTGAGGACCTAAGCTTGCCTGTATTTCAAATTTAGATGAAAGACTTCTAAAATTTAGGTATAAAAATCTTTGGAATTGTCTTTAAAATAATTTGAGTCTTTAACGATATTTTCAGTATTAACAAGAGTATATCTTACTATAGGTTAGTCTGGTTCATTTATATTGTTCAACTGACACGGAAGGCAAAGATTCTGAAATTGCCAAAGAAAGATTATTCGATATGTTACAGTCGTCATAAGTTGAATGCTAGACAAGAATTCTCCTTCCTCTCATCCCCTCACAGAGTCGAACACATTTTTTAATGGCTCTAAAGCAAAATATTATTCTCTGCCAATTTTCCCCCTTAATCCGGCACTCGTCATTTTTTATTGGGGTATCTCAACTACAACTAGTTCATATTTCACACCAACCCAGAGAAACAATTAGCTAAGGGTTGCAATAAACTCTCCGCCCCAACAATGTATTTCGCAAGAAAATAAAAAACTTTCAGGGCGGGTGAAATTTTCAAGTGTCTGCGCCTGGCACAGATACAATTAAAAACCATTTAGCTCGGCTTAAAGGCAATAATAGAAAGATTGCTCTAAAAAAGATAAAAACTAATGATTACTTTTATAGTGGTAACCGTCATTATGTGATGTTTACAGAGGCGTGTGAACCAACAGACCTCGCCATTTGAGTGGATTTGAATAATCCAAAATGTTGGATTAATAACATTAAAGCTTTTTACTCCCACTTTTATAGGTTTGATTAGTAGAAAAGAATATTTATTTCAGAACTCCATTTGCCTCTAATGATGCATCCATTTATAAGCAATCTGCGAAATAGCCCACGGCATTTGAACTTCGAATTATCATTAGCGAAAATTGCTTAAACAGTAATTATGTTTTGATTTTACATCAATTTCAACAAGAAAGCCTTAAAAAAAAAAGAAAAAGAACTTTCACCAAACACAATATGTGGGAAAATAGAAAGGCAGAATATGGCTTAAATGGAATTTAGACAAATTTAAAATTCTTTAGCAAATTTTTAACTATTTTTAATAGGAGAACTTGACAATTAGTATGGGAAGAGTTAATCTGAAGGCATGTCATTTAGCTTTCAAATTCGCCAGGCCTTTAGGGCCTTCGAAAAGATTGTGTTTTGCCAAAACAATTGGCCAACCATAAATTCCCTCTTCTAATGAATATTTGTAACCCTTTTGAGCTTAGCATTAGTTTGGTCTTGTCTTTTTTTTTACATGTGTTGTTATAGTACTACTTAAGCAATTTACAGACTCAATATTTAATTTTAATCTAATAAAAAATAATATAAATATAAAAAAAAATCAGAACGTACCAAATACAAATTAATTTTTAAATAGTAAAGCATACTTTTAGGCTGACACAATCATTTTACTTTCAATTCTAATTAGGATTTCAGGACAACTTTCAAGTATTTTTTTCTGATTGAGCCAATAAGATAACATTTGCCTTTTTTAAATACAATTTTTAATTTTTTTACATGATTAAGCGTATCATAACAACACAAGTACAGTAACAAGGAACAAAACTTATGAACTAAGAAAAAGAAATTTAGAAAGTATTTTAAAATACCTTAATTTTCTAATTGTAAGAAATTCTATAGTAATTTAACTTTGTTTGTATATTGAAACCTTATTTTATAAGTTTATTTAGTATGTTAAAAAATGTTGTTGACTGCTTTTAATTGACGCTAAGTTATTAAGTAAATAAAGCTATAACAAGGATTCTATATACAGCTTAGCAACTTGTTTGTTATGTCAAATATGCATAATTTTTGTTAGCACTAATAAATTTATTATTGCAATTTATTTTCATAATAAACTTATGCTTTACGGCATTCAACTTTCTAAAAATCAATTTTCCACTGCTTGGACTTTCCATCATCACAGTAGTAAACATTTTTAAACACAATTTGCTGTCATAACACCACTTTTGCCTGCCTGCCTGTGTTGACAACAAGAAGTAAAATGCGTAAATGCAATTCCATTTTACTGAAAATCTTCATCGTCATCGTCAACTTCATCATCAACTTCTTTCGCATTCCCATTTACCTAAACATTAAGTTGAATTGCTTGGCAGCGGAGTCTACTCGTAGTTCTGGATCTGTTCATTGCAGCTGTGTGTCTGAGGCTGAGGCCTCTCGACCACTTCGCCGGGATGATTGTGGATGCAAAGCCATGTGCTGGCAATTGGAAATGATGCTGTCGCCCACCTCCATCCAGCATACAGAAATGGAACGTGCTCCAACTCAGATCCAAAGTGTGGGTTGCTGCTAAAATTGCATTAATGCAATTCTTTTTCTTCTTTTTTTCTTTATTTCTCTTACTTTGCCAATTCCCCCAACTGGAGTATAATAAATGTGCCAAGCAAATGTCAAATGCTGTGCACAACATCTGTGTGTGTGTGACTCGGAGTGCTTTACGATTGGCACACACCACGCGGCATAAAGTTTTGTGTGTCGTAAAGTGTTTGTATCTTTATGAAGATGTAATTGCACTTGCACTTCTCGTAATATTCTTATTCATATCCAGAAGGAGGATATGACAAACTGAGTACACATATAAAAGTATGTACATATATATCTTTATTTTTGATCAGTCCGATATTTTGGATCTTGTATGAAAGAAGCAGTCAAATTCTGAAGAAAGTTTTGTTAAAAAGATGAAAGCTAATTGGAGCTGTTGGCTTTCACCCAAGAATCACTATGTAGATGTAGATGTAGAGTTGCGTATTCCGAGAATTTTCTGCCAAAGAGATTATCTATAGTCTCATTAAAAGCTTTAAAAATTAGTTAACTCTTGGATATTAATTATTCGAAAAAGTTAAAATTAAGTTGAATAAGTTTGGATAAGTTTACCATAATCTTGGTAGTCTGTCACTAACGGTATTAGTATGAAAAAGTGTATAGTTCAGCTTTCTACTTTTTATTAAGAAAGAAAGTCTTACTAAGTCTTAATAAAAATGCAATAATCTGCACTTTAAATAGAAGTACGCAAATTTACACTATTAAACTGTTGTTATCTTTTTTCTCTTTACAATATTTTGTTAACAACATTTTGAGTGCATCTCCATCAGCATAATTATAATTCAATTATTTACACTCGACTGTGCTCGACATCAGTGTTTAATCAGTTTTTTAATCAAGAACCTTTAACGAGTTTTTGTGCAGGGCGTTAAGTGAGAACTTTTTCCGCATCGTTTCTTGCATTAATTCCATTTAATTTAATTGTTTATAAAATTAATTAGCTTATCACTTGTTTCCTTTGCAAACGAATACGAATCCGACTGTGCGATAAATTTGCACTTGGCCATTGCAGCTTATTTCCAAAGCAGACAATAAGGTACAAGCTAACACACACACACACACACACACACACTCATATGCATATATCCCACTTGCATTAACTGTCGGGAAGCCCACGTTAATCAATAAGCTGGAGGCGCCACAAACCAAGCCCCGAGGCGTGGCAAACATTGATTGGTCTTTTTGGCGGTTATGCCACCAGATTAATGATGGCTATAAAAGTGCCAAAACATGTTGGGCTAACCACAAACACCCACTATGCCACACACACACTCTCACACACATTGCAGCTACAAACTAGTGTCTAACAATTCTGAAGTTGGCAACAAAATTCGCCAAAGAGCCAATAAACCAACTCCTCTCCTTTCTGACGACCTTCGTCTTCTGCTGCAAGCCAAAGTTATTTCCTTTGCCAACGCACAAAATGTTGTTGTAGTTGTGGTTGCTGCTTTTGTTCTTGTTGTTGTTGTTGTTGTTGTTGATTGAATCGCACTTGAAGTGCTTCTTCCACACACCTTGAAACTACTATAATAATAAAAGCCGGATGTCCATTGAATATCTTGCTAAAAGTTGATATTTTATTGGCCTGAGGTGTGCGTGTGTGTTTTTTACTCTGTGTGTGTGTGTGTGTGTGTGTCTTTGTCTTGGTATACGTTTTCATATTTATTTCCGTTCATAAAATTGATAAATGGTGAAGGAAAAACCCCTTTAGGAAGAGCTGTTGATTGAACAGCCAATCGAGGTCATTGATTGGTCTGATGGAATGAAGTTAACTTAGAATTAACTAGAATTTCTAAGATAGAAATTGCAAAGTTTTTTTTAAATAAATAAATAAAAACTATTAGGACTTTGTGGTAAAAATTAGAAATAACCAATAGGCTGATAATTAATTACCAATAAAATAAATTGCATGTACAATTTATCAACAATCCGATAAATTTACAATTCCAACTGCAACTGACTCTGCTCAAAATTATACAAGACTTTTCTTTTTTAAGAAAAAAGAGAATTGTTACTGAAAAAATAACATACAAAATAGAAAAAGATATAAATTAACAATAAGACTACTTCTTAAGTTGTTCATAATGTTTATTAGAACTACCATAATTAATAAACAAAAGAAAAAAATCTTTTTATTAGTTAATACTTAGGCCCATTTTTTCAATGTCCATATAAGCTTTATTCGATACACATCTTAGACATTTTCCATTAGTTTCTATGCATTTTACGACAGTTTATTATTCGGATAGCTATTTTAGACCTTATACATATAGACATTGAAAAAATGGGCCTTAATCTAACAACTCAAATATTATTTAATTATATTAGCAGGATGTTATCAAAAGCATTAAAATAGTTCATTAATTAGTTTATACATGAATCTAACAATTAAAATATCGTATAATTTTATAAGCAGGATGTTTTCTAAAATAAAGATAAATAGTAAACAAAAGAACTAAAATAATCCTTTAATTAGTTTACACATGAATCTTACAAATCCAATGTCATATAATTATATTAGCATAACATTTATAGGATAAGTTAGCTTAACCCACGTAATTGATTTACTGGATTTAAATGCTGTTGTGTAATTTTCTCAATAACATGACAGCCCTGAATAGTGTTTACCCTGCGCAATACATTTTCGCACGCCCACGTTATGAAATCCTAGATATTCCCACGGGAAACAAGGTCGGACACACGTGCCAATGCCAAAGCTTGCCTTAGCTCCACTTTTCCCAGCAAACCTTTTCCGCATTCGACCTTCTTGCGGCATAGGCACGAACCGTAAAGCTGCTCTTAGCAGTTGCACTTGTATCCTGGTCATATGAACACAAGCGCCTGCCACAGCGACGTTTAAGGATAATACGCCACACGCCAACTCCATCTCCATCTCCGACTCCGGCTCCGCTTAACAGTTATTGTCCACGTCTTGGGGTGGTTAGCCACGCAAAGGAAGTGGGAGGAGAGGGGTTGGTTTACGCCGTAGACGGAAATCATGCAAAAACGTGTCGGACACGAGCCGAGTTCAAGAAATTGGACAATCCAACGCGTCGTCGCGTCTGTTTCTGACAATTGCCGAGTTCGCATTGCGCCTTGAACTGGTTCCCATTCAAAACTACGAAAGTTTGTGGAAACATCGACCCACCCCTCGATTGAACCAGGTTGCTAACTGACATATTAATTGTCCATAAAGTAAACAGCAACAACCACCAACAACAACGCTGAAAACCGCAAAATCTGTCACACTTTTGTGGGGTTGCAGCAATTCTGATAAGCAAATCGATTCAATGCTAAACAAATTCACAGCCGTGGCAAAAGTTAACAATCTGCCATTTGATCTAAGCCTATTAAGTGAACTGAGAGCTCTACTTAGCCAGAGTTCTCCCTGCCTATTGAAGTATCCATGTCTGTATCTTACCATCTGACAGTCACCTTAACGCTTCGCTGCATTATTTGGGTTGCCCTTTGAAAGGGAAAGGATAACCAGACAGTCCTCTAAGCATATCAGAAATATTTTAAATTGCTTATTAGCTCTGGCAGCGCCAAAAGGAATCTATAAAAGTGCCAAAAGAAAAGGCAAACGTGGAAACAAAAGAAGGAAGATTGCTTAAATGTTGAGGATAACGAAAGATGTCAATCTGTTGAGACAGGTCGGTTATGTGAGAATGTATAATCATAATAAAATCTTAAATTACTAAATTAAGCAAGCTTATTAACAAGCTAATTCAAAAGTGCATTTATTTTTATAAAGATTGTTGAAATATTCATTTTGTATATATTTAGAGTGCTGCTTAAAAAGCAAGTTTTAAGTACTAATTATCTAGAAAACTGCTAATGACACAGCCGAAAAATAATTGTTATAGTTATTTATCCAGAATACATTTGCAGAAAAAAACTAAGTGAAATTCGTCAGTTGGCTTAAAGTTGTCTGAATTTTTCGTCCGGTAATAAAACAAACTTCAGTTACTATCAGTAAGATGATAAGAAGCTCGCTTGAAAACTTTAAAAATGTCCATTAGTTTAATCAACCTGAAGAAATTTAGGACAACTAAAATGTATCTAAATCGAGCTTTAGTTATGTACATATATGATTTATGGTATGCTCTAAACAACTATGTTGCTTGAGTATTACTATATAATTGTAAGTTGCATTAGACTTTAGTTTATTTAACCTTTGGGCTAATAAATATTTTTTAGGAGGTGCTAAGACTTGACCTGTTGAAAATAATTCTTAAGTATTAAATTAGATTCATTTATTTAAGACCTAGAAAAGGTTTCTGTTAACTAACTGAAAAGTATTTCCACATAAAATGTATAGGAATTAATATAAATAAAAAAACCGTATTAGAACTAAGCGGGTCTTTGCAGATGCTTTATCTACAAACTTATTCATGCATATATTAAGAACAAAGCACGGCATCTTTGTCTCCACCATGGCCATAAAAGTAGAAACACACCTTAGGCGGCATCTTTGCGATTCATTAAAAAATTATGCAACTGCTTGATAAATCAAATTGCCACTGTTAATGGTAATTGTTAATGGTTAATTATCGGACAGACAACACCTTAAGCGGACGGAGTACAGTCAAATTAAAGGCAATTCTTTATGCGCTACTTAAAGTTGTGCACACTTTACGAGTGTCAACGTCGCATCCGCATTGACAGAATCCCCACAATATATATTCTATTGGGGTGTGTGGGGATCTGGGAGTGTTTAGAACGAAGCTATATAACCTGGGAAGGTTTGCGGATGCCGTTGTGAATGATGTCGTGCTTGGCTGCTCATTTATGACCATAGAGCACGGCGGCAGTAAGTGAATGTAGTGTATCTCAAAGATACACACACGCAAAACTCAGAATGCAATGCAACTTTAAGTCACCGAAGTCACTGCTGTTGTTGTTGTTGTTGTTTGATGCTTCAGTGAACGTCCCAACAGCCTTTTTACTTGGTAGAAGTTCAATGTGCTACCCGACATCGTAAACGCAGCCTGAAAAACTTCGGTAGACTGTGATTTTCAGTGCAGTTTAAGCCCAAAAGGCTGAAAGCAATGACTAGGGTTAATTTGGTCATGCTTGAAGTGCATCTAATTAAGATAACTAACAACGTTGACTTTGCCTTCAAGTTATACTTAAGTAAAACTTGTCAGAACACGAACCTTTGGAATTTACTTGCATTAAAAAACTAGACCAAAAGAAGAGTGTGAATCCCAGTTGAATACAAGTTATTTTAATGAAAGATATTTCAATCACAAACATTCCTATTCTCTTGTATTCCAATTATCATAAACAATTCAAAGCTCAATGAAATATATATATTTATGTGTGCATCTTTATCTTAATGTATATCATTCTGTTTATCAATACCCATCTCTGTATATACAGACAGCTATTAAAAGTATCTTTAACTTTATCTGCATTGGATCGAAATCTATAATTTGTAGATCTTTGTTATCTGTTTTCCTACTTGTCACTAACTTCCACCAACAGATCTTTGGGTGTATTTATATATATCTATATACACATACATTCCATATAGGGAAACACTTATGAATATATCGATAAATATTTGACTGGGCTTTTAAGTAAAGTGCATGCTTGGAAACACAAATTGATTTATGTTTTTGCGATAATAAATTAAAGGCCAAACCAAATGCGCGAGCTTTACAATATATCGCCTCGATTATTAAGTGCTTTATTCTTATCAAAACATTTAACTTTTTTTTTCGAGAAATCATGATAAATGGCATTGGAAATGGAATCCTAGTTAATCGATGGTTCATATGACGCTGACAACACATTAAAAACTATAACTGCCCTATGGAAAAATAGGAAACTTTGTTAGTTATAATGGATAAAGTAGAAAAAGTAATAGTTTCATATTGAGTTTGTTAAGTAATGTTATTTAACCTACAGATTCTCTCTTTACTGTTCTCGGTTTGCTCTAGGATAGCTGGGAAAATATGGTGCAACTTTTATGCAAATCGTTGAGTTGACAATTATTCGCACCCTGACGCTGATGCCATCCACACAAACACACACACACTCTCTTTCACACACACACACTCCCATCTACATAATTAGACATGACTACGAGTAATATACAGATATAACGACAGTTGCCCGCACCAATTTGCCATCTTTTAATTCTATTTGACATTTAATTTATTGTTGTTGGCATGCAAAACGTTTAAGCTGATCCCAGAACCGAACCACCCGACCAGACAACCGCCCCTTACCACCATTTCACTCCCCCTTAGCCTATTTATAGCGCAATTGAATGAATGAAGAAGACATTTGCCTTGAAACTTGTGGAGGAAGGCAACTTCACAAAAGTATATACATATTCTTGATCACAATGATAATGCTTGCGAAAATTATATCTTAGACTAACTATTTTTTTTTTATAATCTTGCTGACATTTTGTTACCAAATTTATCCAATAATTGTACTATAATAAACACATGAACATATGTTACTTTTAAGACTTGTAGTCAAGTCAAGAGTATTTTATATTTCGCACAGTTAAGAACATTATTTTTTATTATTTGTTTTATTGTGATTTTTCAAGTGTTTTTCTACTCAATTTATGAAATGAATGATTTCATCTTGATTGGACTGTATGGCTTTTAGCATGATCCAAATTTGGTTGCGATCTCCATCTGTCATTATATTTATTGCTCTTAAGTTTTGGGACGCCTTAATTAGCAGATTTTTCATTGTTTTTTTTTTCTTCTTTGATACAGTTCGTTGTCGATACGCTTAGCGGTTTAATTAACATTTATGTGTAAATCGTATCCCATACATTATTTATTATTTATCGACACTAAGGTCATTGTATCTGAGAGCTGGTTTTAAGCTCCAACCGCAAAGTTGTTTAATTTCTCACCCATGTAATCAAAGCGTTTGCGTCACCAACCACAAATGTCGAATCACGCAATAGTGATATGATATTAATATTATTTAATTAATTATAACGTACATAATGCGCTTTAGTTACAAATATTTTAGCACACAAAGCACATGGAATTCATCAGAACATCTGTAGGTATTTTAAAATTAAATCCAAAGTAAAGTTATAAAGAATGAAAAACTGATGAATTGTGAGTCTTATAATAGACAGTTGGGTGAATCCCCCTCTATAAATAGTTAAGTAGTCTAAAGTCTCTTGGTTTTTTAGAGGCAATCTTGCTTGCAATTTTTAAAAATATTAGTTATGATTATTTAATTTACATACACATATGTATGTATAAGTTTTTATGTAAACGCTGTAAAAAGGTATATTAAGTATCCAAGTATAGACGCAGTGTCAAATCTAAGGAACTGAAATGATTTGTGAAACTATTTCATTAAACTCTACTATTTTTAGTGCAAGTGTTAAATCTTTACATTAATTAATAATTAAAAACGATTACTAAAATAAAACGATTAAAATGAGCTTAATTCACAGAGGAATATAACTTAAATATTTAATTTCCATTACTAAATTTAAATACGTTTTAAATCTGTCATTAATTAATATTAAAAAAGATTATTAAAATGAAAGTTTAATATCAGCTTAATTCACAAAGGAATTTCAATCTGTTCTTTAATTAACAATTAAAAAAGTTTGTCAAAATAAAAGTCTAATATGTATGAGCTTATTTCAAAAAATGAATATACACGGGTGTTTCACAAAGCTCTAGATCTTCTGCCGTCAATTGCTTTTGAAAACAACTGTTCTAAATTTTGGTGTTCCTAGAAAGTCAGAGATTTTAATTTGTCAAACAGTTTTTCAAAGTAAGAAAATCTGCTGCTGTTTAATTATTTGGAGTTTCTACAAAATTATTTATTATTGCTGTATTTTATAAAATTTATAAATTAATTTAAAATGTATTCCACACCTTTTCAATACATTTAAAAACCAATTAAAGTGAATTCAATAAATTTAAAGTTTTATTAAGTGTCTCAACAATTTTCTTGACATTTAAAAGCACTGGTTGCTTTTTTTGAGGAACACCAAAAAATGCTTTGGGGTTTGTTGCTTTTGGGTGGCTTGAGTTTTGTAGAACATGCCTGATAACTTTTCTTTTAAATTTCGATAACTATAAGAATTCCTTTAAATTTTTTCGATGCGCATTTATCATTATTACGCTAGCAGTAAGCTCTGTGAATTATTAGAATATCAAGTATCCAAGCACAGTCGCAGTGTCAAAGGTCAGCAACGACAAGGAAATCCCTGCGAAAAGCAGAAAATATGCAGGGGATGATGCAAGGTTACAAAGTAAACGAGCGACAATCTCGTCCATATGGTACACACACACACTCACATACACACACCTACCAGTATAGAGGCCGTTGCCTTGGCAATGTGACAGAAAGCAAATGCAGAAAAACGCCTGTCAAAGGTAAAAGCAAAACGGGAGTCATAGTGGAGTTGTTGTTATTGTTGTTGCTCAAACTTTACATACATACTTATTTATGTATGTACTTATAATTGTATGTATTTAGACGAAATCAACAGAAATTAAAGCGCCAACGCAACTCGCTGCAAAATAAAATCAATAATACAGCGTTCTTTGTTTTTTTTTTGGCTGTTCCTTGTTGTTGTCGTGTGCTACCAAAATGTGTCAGTAAAGGGAGCACGCCAAATTGGAGCAGAGCGTTTTGCGTACATACATACATTTGGACATATGTATTTGTGTTATTAAGTAGAGAGGGTTGACTAAAAATAATTGGCTACTCACCTGTTTTGGCTTTTTTTGTAGCTTCGTTGCGGCTGTTTTCAAGCTTGATTTGACTTTATGTTGATTTATGTGGACATATATTTTGGGGAGGCTTTTTTGGAGTTGAAGTTCAGTCTCATAAAAGCTTTAAATAATTGTTAAATATATACAGACAGTTGTATTTTCTGTAAATGTGTGTGTGACAATTGTACAATACAAATACAGATGTAGCAACAACTCTAACTTCAATTCACTTGGGGCGATTACACAACGCAAAACGAAAAACTTCACGAGCCGAAACGAAGTTGAGAGCAAAAAGACGTAGGCGATGAGATTAAAAAATAAGCAGTCGTTTTGATAACTCCGTTTTGTGGCTGCTTTCGCACTTTGAAATTAATAAATTTTGGTTAAATATCACTTTGGCGGAGTTTTAATTTTGCCAAAATGTACAACAAGCACAGCACCACGAGCACACATACACTTGCACACACAAACACGAACACACTTAAGTTGGCGTCGGTCGCCAACGACAAACGACAACGGCAACAACTGCGATACGCGAGCGCGCACCAACAACTAACTAAACTGAGAACAGAAACAGCAAATGAAACGTCGACGACGACGCAAGGTGAATTTACTTATGAGGTGACGTATTCACCAGAGCTGCTCTCTTTCTTGGGGCTTATTATTTGCAAAGCAATAAAAAACGGTAAATTGAAAGCGAGTATCTACTTTTAAAAGTAAAACATAGGTGGCGATTTATGTTTCGCCAAGAGAAAAAAAGAAAACGCCACCGTTTAAAACGGGCGGCAAAGCTTAGACCTTTTTTTTTTAAGTACAGTAATTTGGAAGGTAGGCCAAATATTTGATAGAATTTTGTTGAGCTTAAATTTGTTTAATGGAATTAATTTATAACCTTTATTTTGTCTAATTTATAATTAATTTGGTTTATTTAAATATTATGTTTTTGTTTAATTAAACAATGGAATTTATTTAAAAAATCAGCATGTAGCAGCGGCGCAGAAAAGACTAAGCAAGAGCTTTGAGAGAGAGAGAGAGAGATATGGTGGCAAATTTCTAATGAGCGCGCGCTCAGCTGAGCGTTGCTTTCACAAAGCTTTTTGCCAGCAGCTTCTTCAGTATGTTTAACGGTACAATGTGTGTTGTGAATACAACTCTGTGTGACACCGAGGCGCCAAGTTATAATTAATTTGAATTTTGTTAATTTTATGGCATGCTGTAAATTGTTTAACAAATTAATAAATATTATCTATGAATTCATTGTGTTGTGACAACTTTGCCATTATCGTATCGCCAATTTATAATTAGTGGGAATTTGGTTAACTTGCTATATTTTGTAATCTGTTGAACAAAATGATATGTTACTTTTAATATTCAATACTCACTATATATTCTGTAAGCGTGGTACATTTTTAATTTATTTGAATTTTGTGAAATTGCTGCATTTTGTAATCTGTTTAATAAAATAATTTGACAATTTTATCTTGAATATTTAATATGAACGCCAGGCATCCTCTATAGCGTCAGGAATTCTAATAATGTCACCCAAATGTACCGGACCTTTGAAAAAAATTTAAACTGTAAATAAACTGATTAATTTTTAATTCAATTGTGACTTACCTTTGACAGCACGTAACATTTGCATGCGTGGAAATTTTAACAACTCCACACGAACCTCAGTAAGAATACCGCGAGCACCGATACGCCCCAAAACTTTAACGACTCGGGCCGGGGCGGAGGGTGGTTCCATTTTGCAGCTATTTAACAAAATTACAGTACAATTTGAATGCCAGCGCAAATGCTGAACGATTATTTATTTTGTGTTGCTAAATACGTAATGACATATATGTACATAAATTCAAGTATACTTTGTTTATATATAATTGTTGATGGAATGACATTTTATCCCTGAACACTTTCGAATTTGCCACGCAACAGAACATCCCGCATAATTCCAGCAAGCTCGTCATCCTTCTGAGAACGCATTTCATCAATTAGTGATTCACGAAAACCAGCATCTTTAGCCGGATCAAGCGGCACTTGCTGTTTTTGTTTCTCCAGCTGTAGTTGTGGCACTTCCACACTCAAAGTTGCCCCAATGCGTTCCACACTCAGGAAACCAGCTTCGCCAATACCAATCTGTGACCAGCTGTCCGTGCCAAACCAAATGGAAAGCGCTTCATTGTAGTCGGTAACATGGGCTCGAAACGGATTTGTGGGACTTCCAAAGCCTAGATGGCTAATGGTATCCCGCAGCACCTTTGCCAGCTTGGGTAGCTTCTGTGAATAAAATAACACAGCTCCTCCGACAAGATGAGCCATGGATCGCAGGCAGCGACAGATGTGTTTTTTTAGAGCCGGCTCAAAGTCCATAAAGATATCGTATTTGCCGCCCACAATGACAACCGGAAAGGGCAGCAGTTCCAGTGTGCTCAAATCCTGATTAACATGCTTCACACGCTCCAAGGCTCGGCGTTCCAGATCCTCCCGAAGTTGCGGAGTTGCCAGCTGCAATAAACGCTGGGCCGTATCTCGTAATCCTCTATATGAGCATTCCAAATCCGCCCAAACTCTTTCTGGTTGCGATAAATCGACCATTATAAAGGCGGATAACTGTTGGAGGCCGTGTGTACGCATTGGAACTTCAAGCAACTGTTCAGCATTGTCCAAGGATCCCAGTTCCCATACGTTCAACACATGAGATGTCCTGCCGCTGCCCATGCGGCGTCCATAACTGTATTCCAAAGCCAAGGTTGGACGCGTTGTCTGTTCATCACGATCAAAGAACTTGTTGATGGCCATAGACTTTCCCTAGACCAAAATATATTATAAAATAGTTAATATAATTTATTATTCATCATTAACTTACCACACACTTGCTTCCCAACACAAACAATGTGCGCTCCTTGGGGTAAGTTGTGCCTCCGATTGCCGCAATCGTTGTTGTTCCTCTGCCAGACGTCCGGCAATCTCTTGAATGCTTCCCATTGCACTCAAGCTGTTTTCGTTGCTTTTCTCAAACATTTTGTGTAGTTTATTCTGCAAATTGATTAAAAATTTCGGCAAACGCATGACATTGCAACATGAAAAAAAACCGATTTGTTTACAACTCCAAAGTTTCCTTGGCAACCATCATTTGCAATTGTACCTGTCTGGCAGCCTGCAATTACATATGTCAACTTTCTGGCAACGCCGCAAAAACTTTAATCTTCCTTTACAAAATTAATTTAAAATTTAATTTAAATGTAACCGTAACTTTAAGTATATTAAAATTTTTATTAATTCGTAAGTTCAGTACTTTTTAATTTCCGAATTCGTATTTTTCCATTTTACTATAATTGTTATTGTTTAGCTAATTTAATCGCCGTTCGAAAAATTCCTTAAAGTTCAAATGGAATTACGGATTATGGAATTCGTTGAAGCTTAAATATAAGTATGAAATTATTTTAACCCATATTTTATTTAAACATCTGTAAAGTCCCGGACAATATATTGTAATATTCCTCTAAATATAATTCCGTTGATAGAAAAAAACTTTGTCAAGGTTGTCCTTATTAAGGTCAACCCAAGAAAGGAAGATATTTTAAAAGCAAGCTCATTTTTATGAAGATTTATTCCTAGAGTTATATGCATATGCTATAAACTTTTCCATACAGAAGTTTGGTTAATCGTATAATTAAACAGAGATATATGTAGTGTATTTACTTTCTATTGTTTTATATTTATTTCCCCGGTCAGAGGCTGTTTTCTTTCTGTGCTTAACACCACCTGTGACTGCTCTGAACCATTATTGGGTATTTTTAGGATTGCTCAAAAACACAAATTGATATTTTTCTGTTTCGGAATATGTAACACATTCCAATATATTTACATTCATATTTATTTAACTCAAACAGAATTTCCTGCACATTTCCTCAGTGGCAAAAAAATTTAATGTGTAGCCTAGACCACCCCATACAAAGCTAACGCATTGACGAGTTGACTTGATAAAATGGAACTTTATAGTTTTCGCACTGCCAAAGCCAGTGTCGGTGGGAACTGCATCACAAGACTCTGAAGAAACGAAGAATTTGTTAACATTCAATAATATTAATTCCAGGATCTTACCAGTATCGTAGGCCTTAGTAACGTGGCTCATGTAGAATAATGCCAAAATCAGCAAAGGTAGCTTAGTTTCCATATTTCTCTCGTAATCGGTTTCTACACGGATAGCAAACAGCTTCTGAGATCAATTTATCAGAATCTAATACGTTTTGGTAAATTACCATCGGTAATATGATACAATAAGAAATTCAATTTAGAATGCCTTTATTTTCATTAAGAATTGGATATGGACATTTCCACGGTTTGCAAACTCGACATTCGTCTATGTATTTTAAGGTGAAACAAAAAAAAACAGGTAAACCCTTAAATAAAAAGTATAATTTTCATTTTAAGGTACTTCATGTTGTACTAATTTTAATGCGAAGATAGATTCCTACGATATGATGTTACCATGGATGTGGTTATCAACTTGCACCAAGAAAAAATTTGGTGAAACAATCGTCGAATTAAATTTTTTACATTTTGGAAGTTTATTTTACAAAAAATTATAACACGCTCTGTAAGGGTATGCAATGTGCGGTTTTGTAAAATATGTATATTGTTATTTTTAATAAAATTAATATGTTTCTAGAAAATATTTTATCATATTATATTATAAAAAAATATTGTTTTAATTTTCTAATTTTAAAATTTTTGGAAGATCTGTATATTTTCGTACAAATGGGCTTTCAATTAAGTTTTTCAAGTTCGGTTGACCTTATTCGGAAGAAGTCAGATTCATCTTATTTGTAGATTTTATGGATTACTAGCATTCGTAACGCTACAATTTTGAACACATTAGCACAATTTATCGGTCTTTGATATTATATAAGTATTTTTAATCTAATTCAATTTTATATTTAAATTATATATCAATATATAGGGCAGTAAAAAGTATTAATCAAATAAGTTTGATTTCTAAGAACTGGAATTAGCATTTACTTATACATATATTCGGAAAACGAAATACATTTATAAGTATACATCATATTCAAAGGAAGCAGGCCTGGTGGCAAGCTAACTGAGTGTCGAACATGTTCGCTGTGCAGCCTTCTCCCCCCCAATAAAAGGCATTGCATGTACGAGTTGATTTGATAAAGGCGAATCTGAGAACGGAGGCTGTGCCTTCACCTTTTAAAGTGGGTTCTGCGTCACAACGCTCTGAAAATACAAGGAACTCGTGAATTTATTAACTTAGATAATTGTAATTAAAGGATCTTACCATGATCGTAGGCGTTAGTTATATGGCATATGCAAAATAATGCCAATACCAAAAAAGGAGTGTAGTCTTCATTGTTTCTCGTTATCTGTTTAAGCACGGATAGAAACTGTTTTTCTAAGCAAGCTCTGAGATCAATTTATAAGAATTTGAAGTGTTTTGGTTAATTACGTTCGCTAATCTACGAAAATATACAATTTAACAATTTAACCCATATCCGCGATTTAGTACGCCTTTATTCTCATCTGGAATTGGATATGCATTTTATTTATAGATTTCATGGCTTTAAGTTTGCTAAATTAAATAGTGTCAAAAGTGAGTATTTTTCCTGCCCTGCAAAGTGTACACTGCTCTTTTTTATGTTTCAGGTTCAAGTATAAAAATTCTACATATATTTCTATGTTGTCATGTTCAAATGTGCTATATTAAGCCAAATGCGCTTTTTAGGTACAATCTGCCATAAAAAGTAAAACGAGGCAGTGATAAACTGCTTGCTAGACACAATATGGAACATCCCATTTATGTACTGCTTGCGATATTTTTCTATAACGTAGAACATCGCAATCCTGAACTTCTTACAGAATGCATTGCGCGATATTCCATAAACATCGAATTTAAAACTGCTTGACGGATTTGTTGTGCAACCATGCGGTAGATGGCGTTATTTAGAAACATTAAATAAAATATATTTAGAATCTGTGTTTTCCAATTTTCGGGGGCGAAAGGGAAGGAAAATTCTAAAGCAAACTTCATATGGGCGTTATATAGATGAACGTACAGGCCAAATTTGGCGTATCTAGCTCTTATTGTCTCTAAGATATATGTATGTAGGTGTTCAAAAAAGGGACAGACAGACCGACATGGCTATTGATCATCAAGATTGCTGATCAAGAATATATATACTTTATGTGGTCTGCCACGCATATTTTTTGCACAAACTCAATAGACCCTCTTGTACTTTTTTTAAGTACAGGGTCTAATTAATCGAATATGTCTGATTGCTAAAAGCCCAAATGGGCATTTATTTATAGATATATTCGAAATGCATAATACATTTACAAATGTACAGTAATATATTAAGAAAGGCAGGCCTTCTCGCACATCTCTTTATTGATGAAGAAATTCTGTGTGTAGCCTTGACCACCCCATAAAAAGGTAACGCATTGGCGAGTTGTTTTGATAAAATGGACTTTAGGAGTAAGAGCTATGCCATAACCAGTTAAAGTGGGGTTTGCGTCACAAGATTCTAAAAATACACAGAACTCGTGAATTTAAAAATTTTTAATAATTGTAATTTAAGGATCTTACCTGCATCGTAGGCATTAGTGATATGGCATATGCAAAATAATGCCAGGACCAGGAAAAGTAGCGTAGTCTTCATTGTTTCTCGTTATCGGCTTAAGCACGGATAGCAACTGCAGTTCTAAGCAGGCTCTGAGATCAATTTATAAGAATTTGAAATGTTTTGGCTAATTACGTTCGCTAATCTCCGAAAATTGTACAATTTAACAATTTAACCCATATCCGCGATTTAGTACGCCTTTATTCTCATCTGGAATTGGATATGCATTTTATTTATAGATTTCATGGCTTTAAATTTGCTAGGTTAAACTAAAATGCCAAAAGTGAGTATATTTCCTGCCCAGCAAAGTGTGCACTGCTCTTTTCTATGTTTCAGGTTCAAGTATAAAAATTCTATATTTCTATGTTGTCGTGTTCAAATGTGCTATATTAAGCAAAATGTTTTTTTTTTAGCTACAATCTGCCATAAAAAGTAAAACGAGGCAGTGATAAACTGCTTGCTAGACACAATATGGAACATCGCATTTATGTACTGCTTGCGACATTTTTCTGTTACGTAGAATATCGCAATCTTAAACTGTTTGCCGAATGCATTGCGCGATATTTTGCTATAAAATGCTCCATAAACATCGAATGTTTAAGCTGCTTGACAGATTTGTTGTGCAACCATGCGGTAGATGGCGCTATTTACACTAAGAAAATTGCATGCAGTTTTTAAAAAACAAAAAATTAAAAAAATAACAAATCAATGAAATTATAAATTAGATAAATTAAAGCGGATAATTTTAATATATGTTCTGTGTTTGTAGCCTTTCTGGGGCGACAGGTAAATTTGAAGCTACAGAGTTGTTTTGCATTTATTATCTTCGTTACATCTCTCATGGCGTCTCCGTATCCTTTACTCTATTTTCCTCTGCTCCATGTCTCCAATTCTCCTTCTGGCTTATTCGCTTTAACTGCTGCAGAGCTCAGGCGACCACCAAGTCATCAAACATAATTACTTGGCCAAAAGGCATGCGCCAATTGACATTTCGGTGGAACCATCATAATGACAACAGTTCCCTTGCACCTTGTCTTCTCTTCTTGTAATATGTACAGTGTTGACAAAATCTTACGAGCTTAAATAGCAAATTTAAAAAATGAAAAATAGTTCAAATATAAGAAAAATGATTTATGCGTTGAGCTTATAAATAATTTAGTTAGTAATTTAAATTTAACATTTTTTAACGTGCACTATCATAGCAAAAGATATTTTCTCGATTTAAATATTAATATTCATACGTACTCAAATTTATGAATGTGATAGAAATACTAATCTAAAGTTTAAACTTTAAATTCATTAAACCTCTTCGTTTAATTTAATTTATAGCATTTCCTAAATATTTTGAAGGGTATTGGAATTACAAAATAGCCAAACATACCTACCTAATAGCTAAAAGGGCAACACTATGTATCAGCTTACCAGCAGACTCATTAGCCAACACCGCAGAACTGAAAGTAAAAGGTGTGTACGCTCCATCATTATAGCCTTGGGCCTTACTTGATAATGAAATTCTTGGCGGATGTCCTTGTTATTGGACAGCTTAGACTCCTTAAAGCTAGAAGCCTGCAGCGCTTGATGCCGTCATCAGATCGGAAATAAAAACTTTATGGTCAAACTTTACCATCCTCATAAACTACAGCAAATCTAAAAATTGCATTAACATGTAGACTTCAAATTCAAATACCTTTGGCAAATCTGAATCTCTTTTCATACGGAATGTCTTTTTAACCATTGTTTTATCTATAAATTGATTATTAAGAATTTCGAAAATATGAAAAAAAAAAGAATTTAAAATGTAAACCTCGAGTATTTACCTTTAATCAACTCATTCGGACTGAATGTTGAATGTTGACGGCAAGTCCCTATAAATTTGTACAAGTGACTCCTCTGATTGCACGTGTAATCGTAGAGGTCGCTATCACTGTTCGACAAGGTACTCTGATTTACCTATTAATATTATTTTTTGGCATTTTCTTTTAATTCTTTTTGAATACTTTTCTGAATTATTTGAAAATCTTTATTTGTGGTAATCGTTCGTTTTAGTGTTGTCGAATCATTGATAGTACTACCATAGTATCGATAGTTCTTAAACTTATAGTGAATTGCCACTAGTTGGGATTATTCGGCTGCGTTAGCGCTCACGCAAAAAATCCGAAAAGTGTTTCTATTGCGTTTGCCGCATCCATAGTCAGCTGATTGCATGGGTACTTTTGCTGCCAGTGCCAACATTAATGCAATCCAGTGATGTTTAAACAAAGTCTGAGGGCAGAATACAAATCTTTCTTTATTTTTCATGTTAAAGAGGATATTTATTAGTTCATTGTAAATTGGCAATTACGTTGCACATAGAAAAGTGTACCCTAAACTCGTTATTATTAGCAAAAACAAATTCAAAAGGTTCCGAGCCACGGCAGAACTTCATTTCAGTTACAGCTAGAATTAAAAACAAATACTATTATGGAAATTAGTCAATTCAATTATTTTTTCAAATTTTCTTTCGAGGCTTTTTCTCAATCAGCTGTTTTATGCCTGCAATCCATGCAATCAGCTGACTATGGATGCCGCAAACGCAATAGAAACACTTTTCGGATTTTTTGCGTGACCCGTCACGCAACCGAAAAATCTTAACTAGTGTAAATTCAGTATAAGACTCTACATTTTAAAACTGATTATATTTATACATACTAAAAATAACCACAAACTTGCTTGTTCTTAATTATGTATGTACACAATTTAAAACAGGAAATATTGCCTTATGTTGATAAATGCATATAAGCTCAATTCAAAACATACCCTTTCGGCTTTCACTAGTATGAAAACTATCGATGGTAAAAACAGCCTTCGATGGTTGCGTCTTAAGAAAACTATCGATAGCGCCTCAATGATTTTACATCACTAGTTCGTAATTGTTCTGTTTGCAAAGTTGGCGTGAGGCGTCAGGAGCTTTGAAATTTGGTGAGTACTTTTTTTATACCTACATACATATGTGTGTGTATAAATTTATGTATATAAATACATATCCAAGCGCGTTTATTTATAGAGCTCTATAAATTTTAGGTTATGGATTCATCCTCCGGCGTTAAGAAAAATATGAAGGATTATGAAGTTGAGAATGTTCTAGACCATCGCCTCCGTAAGATAAAGGTTTGCACGAACGATTGCTTTAGTTTTTGATTCTAATAATCCATATTGGTTCTTAAGATGGAAACCTACTGCGTTAACGGCTTTGATCGCGGCTTGGAAGCGGAGAGAATATTGAATGTCAGTAAATGTGGTAATTGTTGTGGCTTGATGGTTCTTATTAAGTTCCAAGGTGTGGATGAGCTTGAGGTGGTGCCAGCGACAGTGGCCAATAAAAATACTCCACAAATGATGATAAAATTCTATGAGAGTCACTCTCGTTTTGAAGATTCAAAATAAAAAATTTAATTAATAAAATATTTTTATATTTTAAATGCAATCATCGGATGTATTGGTAGTGTATGAAATTCCAGCTTTTATTTTTTTTTTCATCCATTTGTGACCAAAGACAGCTTATTGTGACAGCTGATTGTTAAATATCTTTATTTTTTAAGAAATTAGTACTTGGTAACGAAAATAATCACACTTATCGGTTAGACAATGTTAGAAATGTTGTGTTCAATGATGTGTACATTTTACCAATTGCTCATTTTACAATAATTGCAAATTGAATTTGACTTCTGGAATGTTAATTTCAACATGAACAAAGATGAACATGGTATATTCACACAAACAGACAGTCATATTTGTAGTTGTGGATAGGATCTGAGCCATTTCAGTAGCAAATTGCATTAAAGATGCGCCGTCATGTCAGACTCGATTTGCTTTTGGATGCAATTGGGATCAGCACAAAGGATATTCCTGTTATTTGAATTACCTGTGTTGCAGACATGAGTAAGTATGTTTCTATTACAGCTGAATACTTGTAATTTAAGTTTAATATGTATGTATTTGTTAATTGGTCAACAGTGCTTGCAAATTTTGCATTATGTTATCAACTGAAATACGGACAACTTTTTGGGCAATTGAAATTTTCAACCGAAAACGAGTAGAGATGCATCTAGCCGGCTTGCACTGGATAAGGAAATACTCATATTGGATTGAAAATGGTAAGATAACCTAAACTGTCAGTTAAAAAAGTCAACTGTTTATCGGCAGTTAATCTTTGACTTTTGTCCATTTACTTAACGGCTTTCAATTATGATAATCAATGATTGCATTGTCGAAAGTTTTAGTGATGCCTGCAAATATGTGTATGAGAGGTGAGGGGAAAGTTTTATAGACGACATACACACATACTCGTATCACGCCCGAATGATGCCGCATCCTGTCACATAGGGTTGACATCATTTGTCATTTGATGGGGAAGGAAAACAAAGCGCACTGAAAAGTTGGCATGTGGCAAAAAAGTTTAAGGAAAAATTGCTGACAGTGCAATCTGAACGTGCATGGATAAGTTAAAGTTTGTCTTCTATGGTTGCAGTTCCCCATTTCTTGGATAAACACTTCAGGACACTGTTGATGTTGGACTTTTTGCACAGGGCGAGTTCTTGCTCTGATTGACAAGACAAGCTAAAGAAAAGATGACTGCATAATAGAGACTACAATAGTTTGAATAATCTTTAATTTCATTGTCTTATATGTATTAATTGATATTACTACAAATATTTATGTATTATAGACAGATTTCATTAGTTTAAACAATCCTTAAACTCATTGACTTCATTGGAAACTTATTTTCTAATACTAAAAAACTAGAACGTAAACTTTTCTTGTATTACAAATGCTTATATGTTTTGTTACTGATAAGTATAAATCATTTTCCCCTCTGACAGTCATCTATTAGTGTATTAATCTTACGATAATTGGTAATAATGTTGAACTCATACCGACCTTGGGACGCACAACATCTCTGAAACTTTACTCCTGAAGCATATGAAAAAAGTACAACAACCATTTGGGTTATGGCTTGTCAGGGACATTTCACCTAACATACTGTCCAATGATTGATGACTTCAGCTGTGTCGCGGATCCTGACAAAAATACCAACCTCGGCGAACCGAATTCTGGCTACACCCTATACTCGTAGAAATCTTTCTAAGTGGCTATGCCAAGTCAAACAGGCTGAAGGCAATATTTTTAAACAAAATATCTAAATATGTTTCCTATTGTTTTGGAAAATGTGACTAACCTTTTTTCAAATTAAGTTTGTTAATTTAAATGCTACATAACCTTTACTTAGAAAGAAGATTTAACTTTTTAGCCTTTTGCAAACTTACATCAGGTGAAAAGCATGTAGAAAAAGTCATTGGAAAGATAAAGAGTATACTATATGTTAAGTGTATTGTCATATCTGATAATATATTTTAAGAGGATCTTAAGGATGGCAAATTCTGAAGTCAGAAGTTTAAAATGCGAACCTACTTACTTGATTTCTACCTAACTTATTGAACATTCCTTGACCTGAGTACAGGGTATCCTCTTCGTGGCGTCTCCTTTTTTAACTTTTGTAGTTGTTGCAATATTTCGAGCTGTTGTCGAATCACACACACGTTGTTTTGTGGTAGAACCACATCCAAACCGAGGCATGTGATGTTGCTGCTAAGAAAGTGTCAACTTGTCGTCGAGTGTACGTTAACCGAATTTGATGGGTCGTCATGGTGCCAGAATAGACACAGAGTTACAAACAGATATAGATAGATATAGAGACAGGGTGTTTGACTGGATTTTTATGCCAAGTTTCGGTGTCAGCTGCAAGGGGAAACTGCACTTCTTTTTTTTTTTTATTTAGCAGTTTTTCTTTGTGACTTGTGAAATTATCGAAATTGTATTATGGAAATTTTATGCAAACCATTTTTTGAGCAGCGCCTGCTTTGATTTTTGTTGTTGAAAATTAGTTTTTCAATTTCCCTTCGCATGCAGGCAGCCAGCAAAAGGCAAGTAAGAAATATACTAGTTAAGTGTGCCAAGCTAGGAGTTACCCTGTAATAGTGGTTGAAAGATAACAAGCCTCTCTCAAAAACCTCCATAACTTAAGTGATTATTATAAGAATTTTGTAAGGTTTTCGAAATAATAAATAAATTTAAAAAATAAATGGAAAATGAAGATTAACATAATGGAATCTACAATTTTTCCTTCAATCTACCAAATTGAGTCCTGGCCTTTAAATAATCAGCAAGCTGTTCTGTAAATCGCTTAAATTATATAATCTAAGAATAATATTCAATTTTTGAAGTAGACCAAAATCTGTATTAAAGAACTGACGTAGTTGAATATAATGAAATTCATAGCTGTATCCACAAATTGTCTATTCCATATCATACCTTTTTCTTAAGTCATGCAAAGGGTATGAGTTGCAAGGACTTTTCCTATGGACGAACTTTTTTCAGCCGTCCAAGAGAAACGACAAGAACAGTGTGTCCCCAAACGGAGACGTCCTTTTCGTAATCCTCCTAGCCAAGGCAAGGACAAGTTATGTGCATATATTTTTTTTCGACTGTTTTGTCCTTTTGAACATGCAGATTGATTTTGATTTTGATTTGTATTTGTATACGTATTTTTTGTTGTGAACATAAATCGATCGAAATTGAAGGACCGTACACCGCTGGCAATTATCATAGGACTCAACTTATTAGCGCTGCCTGCAGCTGCAATTCTTAATTAAAAACTTTACAATGCAAAGTGCAGTGCAGTACCCCGCGGAGCCATAGATAAAAATAATGCGAGTGTCTTGCTTTGCATTCAACGTGCAACGTTCTAGTTGAATTTATGCCACACGTACTGCCACAGATAGAGAGAGGCATGCAACTCTGATCAACATGTTGTTGGCCAGGTAATGCTACCTGGTAACTGGACGGCACGTAATTGCATTTGCAATTGCCGTTCAACCCGTTTGAGCTTCACTTAGCCAACATTTCATGTCCCTTGTAGTCATATGACCCCAGTGACCTCCATCTCTCCATCTGACACTCTGTGCATCTCATAAAATTTATAAGCACAAAAGCTCATAGTTGGTATTGTGGGGCCTACAAATTCATAAGCCTGCAAATGCAAATAGTTTTGCATAGAGCTCAGCACTTGGGTCAACGGGAATTATTTCGTAATAAATAAAATACAAATTGTGGTCAGTTTAAATCGGAACAGTTAAGTAAAAGTTAAAGTCTCATCCTAGATTATGACTTTGTATATATGAAATATGAAGGTGTTATTATTTTTAGAGCCGATAGTTTTGAATTGGCTTTTAAGTCACTCATATCTATCACTTATCTTGTCTTTCACTTAACCATTTAGAAAATATTCGGCTTTCTTCCTTAATTATTTTTATATACGTAAGGACCTTTTTCTGCTTATCAATCTTTGTACGAAGACTTTCTTTCAAATCTACGCCAAAAACACATTTTCCAGTGCGATCAAACCCATTAAAGGTACAACTAATATTAGGCAATGATGTATTCAAAAGGGTAGAAGAAGAAATTACATTTGTAATGCGTGGTTATAATCACTCAACGTGCTTGTGTGAAATAAGCTGATTTGATGAAAGAGTTTTACTATAATTTAAGTAATATATGTTAGCATCTGATTTAATTTGATATTTGGCTTTAACTTAATTCGTTTTGTAGAAATATTACTTGAAAGTCAGCTCGTCAAATTCTTGGAAGAAATAAATAAATATAATTGTTCACTGATTTGTAGACTAAGAAAATAGTAAATCTCATAGCACAGAGATAAAAAACAACTGACTGGTAAGAGATTTAGTTATTAATTAAATGATGTAAAAATATGCTTAAGAAAAATTGATTATCTTCACTAAAACAGATCTGAAAGTAACCCCGTCTAAAGGCGATTTTTTGTTGGGCAATAAGTTTTCTTCAATTTATAGTGATATTTACAGCAATAAAATAACAATAAAGAGTCATAGTAAATGTATAAAGACTGCTGAAAAAACTGCATTTAAATTTGTTTGGCATCCTTATTAGTTTAGCGGCTATTCAATATTGAAACTGTGCCAAACCTCTGCATGAATTAAGCTGTAAGCCAATGTATGTATAACAAATCATACATCTATGCACAAATGCTCATTAAACTGAGTTTTCACTGTAAAAATCAATTGAGAAAAGCAAGCAGTATTCTGTTATTTACAATATATTGTTTTATAAATTCACACTTACTTCCATACTATAATAACATTAAATTATCATAAAAACTAAAGTTTGCTGAAAATGTTTTTTATATAATATGTAGGTATTTGTAAATACTAATTAGAGATTATTATTATTATAAAGCAAAGCTGTCAAACCTGCCCACATGTCGAGTTCGTTCAAATTAAATTAATCTTGTTTATTTTAAATCTAATAGGAAGTCTTAAATATCCACAGAATTTTAATTATTAAATAAAAGTTTATTTGTCTATAAATTTCAATTCCTGTGGAAGATTAAATAACAAGTTATTCAAGTTTCATCAAAATTATATTGTCGAATTTTAATTAATATAACTTTTAAAACTAATTTGGTATTATATGCATAAAATATCTTATTTCATTTTTTTCTGTTAATATTTTTGTATCTAACTTTTTATGCATAGTAAACTGATGGCAATTTTCTAATTGTTAACAAAAAAGAAAAATATGTACGTATGTACATACAAAGTAAGATTATTATGTATTCACACATAAAATAATATTTATATACATATTTGGAAAGATGGGGAAGCTATTAATTTGGTTTGGCTTGTTAGTCGATTTATTTGAATTTATCGCAATTTGCATGGCAGCCTTCAATGGCAATTTGGGTCTAATTTTATTTGCTATTTGTATGCACATATGTGTATGTGTGTGCGTGTTCGTGTGTGTGTGTATGTGTGTGTGTGTGCGTGTTCGTGTGTGTGTGTATGTGTGTGTGTGTTTGCCTGTGTGTGTTGTTATTACCATTTTTACATTTTTTCGATTGTTATGTCTGACAGCGACAAATGTCAAAATGTCAGACAGTTAAAAGAGAATCGAAATCAGAGCAAAATCGTCAAGGGGAAGCCAAGGGGCAAATGCAGAACAGGGAGGAAAAGAGAGGAGACAGCAACGGGACTAAAGGCCACGTTTGTTGTACACATATTTCGCTTTTAGCCGTATTTGTCATTCTTTTGCATATTCGGACCACATTCCATTTGGTTGCAGCACGCCTAAAAATATGTTATAAAAATTGTTAGCTCTCACGGCCAAAAAGCAAAAGTGTGGCCGTGCTATGGCCGTGTGTGTGTGTGTATGTTTGTTTGAGAAAATCACAGCTATAAGAATATAAATATTTTTGTGTCATTTTAATCCACTTTTCAAAATTTATTATGCAGAAACGCTCAGAAATGTTCCCGCCAAAAACTTTTGCGAGCACCACCAAAAAAAAAGGTCAAGTTTGCTTTGTTTTATCCTTTTTTTAAATTTTATTTTTGGACTAGAGTTGTCCACATGTTTCGGGTCATAAATCTGCAATTACCAGTCATGCTGGCAGAGTCTCCCTTTCCTTCTCTCTCTCTCTCTTTCTCCAATTTGTCCCCTCTCTTTCTCAGTTATCGTTTGGGACGCGGCATGTCGCCAAGTTGTCGGGCAAGTTGAGGAGTCACTGAAATGGTTGATGCATTGTTTTTGTGTGGTCCTTTTTTTTGTTGGTTCTTTGTTAGTTACAACTGTACGCTATGGTCTTTTGATTTTCAATTCAATCTGTTGCAACTTAAAGCTTGCTTTTTGGATGCTTCAATGTGGCACATAAATTATGCCTTGTTTGTTGCAATTTGATTGGAGACTTCGTGCAAAGTTCAACTGCAAGCGACTTGCTTCACTTAGTTTCGGCCAAGTAAATAGGCAAAACTACTGTTAAAAGAAGAACTTCAACTTCAGTTACCCCGTCCCCGACCCCGTCCTCGTCACACTCTGTTAGTAATATATATATATATATTTTTTTTGCTATTTCTTGGCCAAGTTCTTACTCGACCAACTCCAACTTGTATGCGTTCACGCTTGGCAGCCAATTCAAGTCGTGTCATTTTGTTGAGTTTGTGTTGAGAGTTGCCTCCTTTTGCCTCATCCTTCTGCCACTTCTGTGACTTACAAGCATCTCGTAATTCAAATGTCAGTCACTCGGTAAAGTCAGTCAGTCAGTCAGTCAGTCAGTCAGTCAGTCAGTCGGTGAGAAGCCAAAGTTCTTGCCAAGCATCTAATACTTGAGCTTGGAAAACGCAACCCCTTGCCCAATCCTTAGCCTAGTCTTCTGCTACTGTTCCCTCATCTTCTTCTTGTTCTGGTCTTCATCGTGGTCTAGGATAATGCTTGTTACCTTTATGTATCATGTGGACAGGTGTTGTCTCATTTGTGTGTGTGCCCGCGCCCTCATTTATCTCGTCTCCAGCGTTTTCTCTTCTCTTTCCATTTCTCTTTCTCTCTCGTCACGTTTACAATTCTTGTGCATAAAATATTCTCGTGCCAGGCACTTAAATAAAGAATTTATTGAAATACATGTAAAACTTTTGCACAGAACCTAGACACTTATATACTTACAGAAAAATTATAGTTTATATTTTATGTATAATTATTTTCTGAATAATAAATTGTCATTAAATGTATCATTAAATGTGATGTCATGACAATCAGATTAAGTTTGTTTTAACTTCTTTTTGAACCAAATAGCTATAAATTATGGATCAAAAAATCATCATTCAGCCTGTAACCAGATGCATTTAATTTTAAAGTAAGCTAAAATTTAAAGTAAGCTAATCTCTTTTTGAACTTTATCTGAAAGTAGCTGGAAATAAAATAAGTTTATATAATTCGAGAGTGAAAAACATATTTTTCTTGCTAAGGAATCTTCTTAATCAATTTTTCCTAAAAGTTTCCACAGTAAAATTCTTCGAACTTAATACGTAGCTGATCTGTTCTGAATTTTTCTTTCTAAGAAACTAAAGATAAATAATTCAGTAATATTTTGCAAATTAAAGCGAAACAAAAAAAGAAAGACACACATTTCTATTAAATCGCATTTCATTAGAATTATGTGTAGGATAAAAAAAACTTTTGTTATATACTGTTTATTGAGTATTTGGCCAATTGTTACTGGCCATCTCAGTGTCATTTAGCCACATTCACAATTAGAGAATACGTGTCTGTGTCTAAAAACTTATCTTTGATTTCAGTTTGATTGCTTGCAACAAACAAGAAAAAAACCAAACAAATGTCATTAATTAAGTTAATTTGTTGTACGTGTCACAGGGACAAAAAGGTTTAGTTTTTGGGTCGAAAGTTGAACATATTTGTTGAATTCTAAGGTCAATGGGCTGTGTATATAAAATTATTATAATTTATGTGCTTAATTAGCTGATTTCAGCTAAAATCGCTGTCGGCATCTAATTAGTTGATAATTAAATAGAATAAACAGCAACTGAACAAAGGATTCTTTCTGTACTTTTATTTTCTTTATTTTCTCGTTCAGCTGTAGATTCTAATGTTGTTTTTTGCTTGTGTTTGTTTTTGGGTTTTACTCTTTTGAGTGCCGGACTTTTCACTTGCCACAGTTGCAACTAATTTACAGGCTTGGCCCCCCTTTTTGGGTTGCAGCTCAGAAGGGGCAGTTGCACAGAGCACAAGTAACAAATCAAACGAGTCCTTTTGTAAATTACATTTGAATTATCCGTTCACTGCTGGCTCTGTTGACTCCCTTTCTCTATCTCTCTCTCTCTCTCTCTCTCTCTCTCTCTCTGTCCTTGGTTTGCTATCTCTTTCTGTTGGCTCATGCATTCATTTACAGCAGCTCTTTTTATGCCACTGTTGCTCATGCTGATGCTGATGCTGCCACATGGCAGCTGGCAAACATCCTTGAACAGACAACGGAACAACAATAGCAAGGACCTGGCATGCAAAGTGGATCAAACAGCCAAAGTTAATAAACACTTTGCCTCGTTGTGAAAACTTCCCCCTCTCTACAATTGTGCACCCTTTACCCCGAACCCCTTATCCTTTCCCTTTGCTGTTGTCCCGTTTTAGTGTCCATTGCAATTTGGGTTTTGTTGCAGAGTGAAATTGAATGCAAATAGAAAAACAAACACACACACCACACACATACGCACAGCACTTAAATTTACGCGTTTTCCATTTCAATTAAAACAATTTCAATTGCAACTCCCCTCTACTCTCTCTTCCCTACTTGTGGCAAGCATTTAACGCCATACCGCTTCGAGCGCCATTAAGTAGGCAATGCTTTTTGTATGTGCTCTGCTTTTTAGTGCATGCAAATGGGCTATGTTGAGTGTACACCCAACTGGCTAATTATTTATTGGCCCAGTCATAGCCTAACCATACATAGATACCCCTCATTTAGCTAAATTCCAATGAATCGAGGCTACATTAACTGTCCCTCACTCTCTCTCTCTCCCCCTCTACACAACACTCCGTCATTTGTTCGATTACAAAAACTTGTTTTTGGGCCACTGCATGTGTCATATGTATTAGCCAAGTCTGTCCTTATATGTACATGTATATATCACTTGATTTTACCCGTCATTGTCTTGCAGTCTTTGGCTTTTCATATATCTTGGCATTGTGAATGACTCAAAACCCCGTTAATTGTGCAACATTTAATTCTTTTCAGTTTTGCAATTGTGAAAAAGGCTTTTAGCCAAAGTATTCATATTAACCTATAGAACAGCTACAAAATCTTTTCATTACCATTAATATTTACATATGCATGGAGAAATTTATTCAACAATTATGCTGTAAGTTTTAATAAATGCGATTTAAGAATTTGAAATAAATGCATAATATAAAGCAGCTTATGAGATAGACAGTAAAATGAGGTCAACTTAAGCCCAGAAGAGATTCATACTTTTGATTTTTATTTTGTTTTATTTCATTTATTAAAGACGAATAGAAGCAGTCTGCAAAGGAAATTATACATTTTAAATAAGATTAACTTAAGTTAGCAGCAGAAACTACAAAACTAGAAATATGAAAACAAAATACAAAATAAAAATGCATATCGATAAAAATGCATTTAATACTTTCAATCCATTTTTCAGAAAAGAAGATTTCTTTTCAATCTCAGATGAAGAGTAACAAGAATAAATATGAAATTTTCACATCATCTTCAGCTTACGATTGATGTTGACGTTCATTTTAATATTATTACCGAATTCGATGAATTTTTGAGTCGAAACTTATACTAAAGCTGCGGAAGCTGCGAAGCGATGACCTTGAACGTGAATATAATGATGTTAAAATAAATATAAATAATTTAAAATTATTGAAAGGGTCCCGACATTCAAAATGTATACTGACATTGAAATGGTCAAGATAACAAAGTGAAAAGTCAAGTTTTTCGTAGTCATTGTAAAAAAAATCGGAGATCCCTTAACTTTTGACACCGTTTGTATTGATCTTATCCCGGAGAGCTCTGATTTTTTTAGCGTAATATAAATATTCTCCTCGATATAAAATGCGGAGTACCGAAAGTTATAATATTTATATGCGAACGCCTATAGAATCATTAACATTGAACAAAAGGAAATAGAAGTTATCATAGTTAGGAATATCATTATAAATATAAATTATTATATGAAATCTTTAGATACACTAAGGATACAACTAATGGGAGCTTCAAGCATGAGTTAAATAAGGCAATTGGGGTTTTACGAAAGTCAATCGTCATTCGTCGGTTCGTTGCCTCTTTATGTGTCAGATGCGAATGTGGAAAAGGAAATCGTCGGTCGAACAACATGTCGCACATTTAACGGAAATATTGAGCTTCCACTGTGGAAATGGAGAGCATAAAGTCCGTGCCTGCCTTTTATCGATATGCGTGATGGGATGGGGGTAAGGGTATTTTGTAGCGGGTAGACGGATGCGAATAGGGAATGTCGAGTCGTTGTGGCGACGTGCAAAAAACACTTGCCATGTCCTCTGACACTTGAGCGACGTTCAAATGTAACGGAAATGAATTTTATGCTGAGGTGCTAAAGAGCGTAGCACTAATAAAAATTGTAGCTAAAGTTCGTAGCTATACAGATACAAATGCAGATACAGCAGTATAGATACAAATACATATATGTATACATCTTGTAGATACATTAAAAGAAAGCAACAAATTTGTGTGCATTATTTACGCGTTGCTGGCATTTTATGCTAATAAATTACCAATATGCACGAAGGCAAAACTTTTGTTGCATGCAACTTCAGGTGTAGGTGGGGCAGTTCTATGCGAAACTGACAAGCTGCATAAACACACACACACACATAGATACATAAACCTAGGAACGCATTTATTATTTTTTGATATTTTTTGCACACAAAAACGAGAAAATCGAACTATGAAAAAAGTCACAGCCATGACATACAACCAACAACAATAACAAAGAGGATGAGCATAGTTCTATCTGTGTGGGAGTCAACTTGAGTCTGTGTGTGTGTGTGTGATTGTATCTGTGTGTGCTGTGCATTGGTTGACGCCAAAGAAATTTGGCGTCAGTTTTATGCGAACTGAAAAAAAAGGTAAAGGGTAAGGGGTGGGAGGAAGAGCAACAACAGCAGGAGAAGAAGAGATTGAATCAGAGAGGAGGAGGAAATTGTGAATGAGTGTGGGGACCAGACGAAGGGTAACAATGGCAAACAAAAATCCGGAAAAAATAGCAAATCGTATAAAAATAGCTGCAACATACGCACACACACTCACACCCACACACACACACACACCACAGTCGCAGCCCAAATGTGGCCTGAACAGAAACTGTGAATGGTAAAGGCGGCTAATGTGACATTTGGCAGAGAGGCTTAAACCAGGCGCATCTAATGGAGACTGACAAGAGGCAGGATGAAAATGTAGGCGCTAATTGCAGGCAAGTTGATTAAAGATCGGCAATAAATTGGAACATGTAAATTAGACAAAAATAAAACAATCTTCAATCGCTATCGTTATCAATCATATTTCTATCTTTCTATATTAATAAGTGATGCTAAAAACAACCTGAACCTAAGGTGTCATTTTAACCATAATTTTAAAAATATCTATGACTTGTAATCTTGTTAATACTGTTTAAATTTGCAAGCGAATAATAATTTTCGTTATGGATTGATTTCGGAATAAAAATACTTTCTTTAATACATTAAAGTGGGTAGTGAACTCGAAATTCGGCTGCAATTGTATACAATTTTCACACCTGGCTGCACCTGAATGCAGATATAAGAAGAATCAAAGAAAGAGAAAGAATATGCAAAAATTTGTACACTGAACTCAAGTAGCTATCATATGAGTATTTTTTGGCTGGCAGGTAAATATGGCTGTCGTGGCAGAGATAACGCTAACACCGTTCAACTTTGGCCATCTTTTGCTACGGATGCACGGGAAGGGCGTCGATGGCAGACAAGGGGCGTGGCACTAAGTTGCATCTGTGTGTGTGTGTGGGTGTAACCAGAGTTATGCATTTGATATTTTTGCAAAAGACATGTAGACAAGCAGCGCACACAAACAAATTCAAAGACAAATATTATTGAAAACCAAAATTTCAAGGTAAACACAGCTGCAAGCTGTGAACTGAGCGATGAGAATTCTGAAAGGCGAGAGGGAATAGGGGCAACTGATATCCCTACATTTTGTTTGTCTGCTTTGCCAAGCGATGCGATTTTCGTACCAATATTTCAAGCTTCAATGACAAATTTGCACTGCTAACTTTAAGACCATAAGCAACGGCGTCTTTTAGCCATTTTTCTTATACGTATAGTAGGTTTTATCAGGGCAGTGGCATCGACTGAACAAGGACCAACAGCAATTAAGTCTGAGTTCTGGTAATTTACAGAGTGTCGCAGAGTCTGTGACCATAATTCAGAGCAAGTCTGGCAAGCAACAGTTGCCACCGACATCGACCAAAGGAAATTGTAGCATATTATGGCCTGTGTGTAAACTGCAACGACAGCGGAAGTGAGAATGCTCTACTGAAAACTAGGTGAACCTATTGAATTTATTGGGTGCTAAAACTCAAAATGCAAGTCAACGTGCCAAAATTGGGAGCAACAAACTAAAATAAGGCTTAAAAAGAGACTCGAACAACTTATCTCTAGTTGCTGATGTCAACAAATGGACAATAACGAATTTCGATTTGTTTATATTTATGTGAACACATTATTTTATAAAATTAGAAAATATAATTTCAATTTACAATTAAGAAAATTTACATAAAAGCTATTCAGTTGTTGCAAGGAGAAAACCCAATTTATTTAGAAAACCCTAATTATTTAGAGGATCAGATCAGCTAAAAATTTTAACTTAAAAGTATTGTTTGCTACGGGCTAAAGTTAAGAATAAGATACTCAATGGTACACGGATACAATGTTGATTCTGCAATCTAGAATATTCATAATAAATATTTTATTATCTTAAGCTTAAATTCTATGAAAATATGAGCTTACATTCATTTTACTAATTAGAATAATTCTTAAGGTCTTAATTTTAGATGTGCTGTCTTGCATTTTTTTAATATTGTTACTTAGTTAAAATAATCGATACTTAATATACCAAGAATTGGTTTTTTTTGTTTTATTTTTTGCATTTCCCATTCTCTTATCAGTTTTGATAAAAATAATTGTATTTCAGAACCTTTTTTATATTATTTATATTACTGAGAACAGAGAAAAATGTCATTTGTAATCAGTAAAGATGAATTACATTGGAATAGGAAACTTAAATAATCATTAAATTTTATGAGCATTCGCCAATTGAAGACTTAAGTTAACCATTTTAAGCAGTTGGCCTCATTTAAATAAACCACAACTCAAACATTTTGTGAGAACCATAGAAAGTCTTTTGTTTTTAGTGTTAACACTTTAAGTTGGCCGCTGTTGTTGTTCTTAATGTGGCCAAAAGCAAACCTTTAGCTGGCACTTGAATGGTGTAAAATGTGACATGAAGTGCAAATATTTAATTGCTAACAAACGCCAAAGGCGAGACAATTGGCGCCTGTTTGCATTGCATTTCACACAATAATAATAATTGCATGTAGAGAAAGCTCCAGGGCTGCAAGGACTTTGTGGGTCATAATTATACTATTTAGTGACGACGACGACCCTGGTCAGTAATTAAAACGCACTGTCGTATGCAAATACCATACTAAATATAGCAAATGTGTGCATACTATAGTTAATTAGTATTTCATTATGCATACTTGATGGTCACTTTGTTTTGTTGCATTCCTTAAATAAAATATTGTATATTTCTTCATTTATGATTAGAATTATATTTTTAGTAAACCCATTTATACTTATTGATAAGTATACAATAAGTTTATTTTCGAATATCAATTGTATGAACATAATTTTAGTTGTTTAGTTTTATTTCAACATTTTAATTGTTATTTTAAATTTTCATCAATTTTTTGTCGATTGCTTTTGATGAAAAAAAAAATTAAAAAATGCAGTTACCCAAGTTGTATATTGTTAAAATTATATTTAGTAAGTTTCCAGTTTGCCCTTTTCGACTGCCGCCAGAAACTGTTAATCTGCAGACAGCTCTTTTGTTGTTAACTTACTTATTTTTCCATTGCTGGCCTTAAGTAAGACCTAGTATAAATTTTCACAGCGTTTTAACACCCAAAGAGCGAAATTCTGTTGTGTTTATTCACAGTAGGGGTTAATTTTCCAACTCACAGTTAGCTAACATTACAGACTGGGACTCTGTAAACTGTTGCCACTTTTGCCTGCTCTTGTTATCTAACAGCGGAGAGTGCTGTTAGCTAATGCAGGGGAAAGTAAGTATTACAGGCATTTCTCTTTTGCTGTTAGCTGCATGTAAAACTATAACAGCATGTTGCGGCACTGTAAAAGCCTAAAAAACCAGTGATTTCAAACAGTGAATTAAAAATAAATAAATAATATTTTAGAGTGAACAATTGATTTCAGTATAATAATTGACGATTTTAAAATAAGTATGTAAATAATTTATATTTATTCTATGTGAAATAATTTGTTTACCTGTTTGTAAATAATGTAACTAAAAATGTGAATTGAAAAATATGTATAATTTATAATATTATTTCTTTTTTTAATAATCCACTTTATTAATCTTTCACTTTATTTTTATTCAAACTTTGTATTGCTATAAATAAAGAGAAGATATTGCAATATTATATTATTATTAGAGAAAAAATTAAGTATGGCGTCATTGTTTTAAGAACTTATTCAAGTTGTTAATAGTTCTTAAGAAAATAACTACTTAAATCTCTTTATCAGATTAAAACAAAGTGAAATGTTCCTACTCTGAGTCCCAATCCCTTTCTTTGAACTAATAAATAACAAAAAGATAAGTTTGCTGAGCCAACAGACAAATATTTGTTTAAGTTTTCAAATGAAACAATCAATTAATTGTCTTTTGTTGTGATATAAACAGTTAAAATTGCATCGTTTATTTAGTTTGGCAAGTGATGCCAGTTTATCCATTAAATATTAAGAAGAAAAAAACATTTAATAATGAACTTTATAGACCAAAAATACTTAACAAGAGGCCTCACAAGTTTGCTGCCTTCGTTTGCAAGCCAGCTTCATGCCACCAATTTAATTAATCTGCACAAAATATGCAACGTTGCAAAAGTTTGCCAGGCGTCGCTACACATACACACACACATCCATTCACACCCACACACATGCCAAGACATTGCCACAGTTATAATGCTTGACACAAAAAGAGTGTATGTTTATGTGTGTGTGTGTGTGGGCGTCTAAAAGCAGACAACGGCAAAAGGAGCAGCAGCAACGGCAATAAGATTACTTAATTGATTTAAATTTGCTTGTCTAGTGGGTACAAGGGGCGTGGTCTGGTAGGCGGTAGCAAGGGGAGGGGGCTGCTTGATGATGTTGCACAGTGCCGCTTGCGATAATGAAGTTGTTGACAAGCTCTTGGGGTAAAAGAAAATGTAAACAACAACAAAATAACAACAACAAGATGACGAGGAGAAAGAAGAGCAAAAGTAGGAGCAACAGTAAAGAAGAATGGAGAAGATGAGCAGGAGAAGCAGCAGCAGCAGCTACAACAAGGACGTCGACGCAGAAGTGCAAGTAATTGAAAAGCAGCAAAAGCAACAGCTGCAACAGCAACAACTTCAACAAAAACAACTACAACTACAGCAGCAACAACAACACAAACAAAGAGACAACTTGACGTTAGTTTGCAGCTGCAACAGCTTCAAGTGCCACCACACACACGGCACACAAAGTAAAGGGATTTTGTTGACAACGTGTCGTATGCGTTATGCCTTGTACTATATAATTACATATAATTAATGGCATTACGCCTTAAGAATGCCTGGCTAACATATTCAATTTGTCAACATATGTCAAGGCATTGCCACGGTGCTTATCAGGCCAAATTGCTCATACGCCGCATAAGCCAAAAGCCGAAGCAACTGCGATTCGTGTTCAGATCTGAAACCAAGTCTTGGTACGAATCATTGTCGCCATGAACTGACCCCAAAGACGTCATTGCTTTATATTTTTTAAACCCTAGTACTTATAAAGTGCAAAGGGTGTATTAAGATTGTCAAGACACAATCCCATAGAGTATAAATTGTAACTATTCTTGTTCAGCATCAACGGCCGACCATAAGATCTAGACAGACCAAACCTGGCCACGCTCCCCCAAAACGAAAAATTAAAACACATAAACAGAGAAAAAAAAGGTGGAGACTCGAGACTTGCTAATTCAACGCAAACAATATAAATAAAACTTAAACAATACGCTAAATTTAAAAAAAAAACACTTTTACAACTAATAAAATTTAAAATTTGTATATATATACGTGTATATATATATATATATATATAATCAAAGCTACTTTCACTTTTCGTTTAACATGTATGTTCTATACATATTAAACGTGCTCTAAACACTATTCAAACTTGAAGGTCTGTTAATTAAATTAAACAAATAAAAAAGTAATATAAAATTATACTAAAGTTCGGACAAGAGAACATGGCTTGTGGTGTGTATGTTTGTGTGGTATGTTGTCATGGTTCTAAAATTCAAGTTTCAATTTCTCAAATTAAGATGAAATATTTATATTATTTAGTCAGAATAAAACTTTTAGTGAAAGGATATATGCGGATATAAGTAGCCAATTGCCCAGCCCCTAAGACTTGTGTGTGTGTGTGTGTATTTTTTACAGTTAAGTACAGAATCACTAACAGTCGAGTTCTCTCCACTGTAGCCTTGCCTATTAGTGTTTTTTTTTTGTGATTGTGTCTGTTATTAGGAGAGCCCACTGCGCCACACGTCACTCGGTTGCACGCTCGTTAGCATTAGCTGACCAACAGCAACAACAGGAACAACAACAACAGCAGCAACAAGAATAACAAGGACACAGCAACATGTCTATCCTTACAAGTAGCTTAGTCATGCCCAGCAGCGACAATGAGGAGGATGAGCACGACCAAGTCGAATTTTCACTCCCCTCTCTGCTGCTGTATGTGACTTGCATGCTGCTCTTTGCATTGGCCGCCAAAGTTTTGACTTCAATTTGCCCGGTTACAAATTTCACCAACAACACCAGCAATAACAAAAAATTCCAAAAATAGAGTGTGGTAAAAAAGTCTTGGCTATTTGGTGGGACGTGTTCTGAGCTCTGTATGCAATCATCCAGCGCAGCATCATTAAGCCAAACCCAAAATAGCCAAGGAATGTGAATTGTGGCTACGAAGTGTCTGGAAACTTGCAACCAGCGTACTTCGATGACTTACAATGACTTGGGATAATTATCAATATATATATATAATAGGATAATAGGATCGATTATTAATATAGGTAAATTTTGAATCAATAGAAAGATCAACATCCAACAAAACACCATTTTCATCATTGTCTACTCTTTTTATTAACTTGCATTCTTTTGCAATACTTCTAAGTAAGTCTTTCTCTATAATTCCAAAACGATTACAGCAGATAATTTCCAACACGAATCAGGATAACCGATCACTACATTTTGTAGCCGGAAAACAATCAAAAACATCGTTACCAAAATATTAAAAAAATCATGCAGAAAGATACCTGATAATAATATATATTTTTTTAAAAAGACGCAGACTGAAATTCTCTAAGCAGACGGTGTTTAACGTGGATCTGAAAATTATTTAAGTATATAATTTTATAAGGCTGTTTATTGTTTATTATATATATTTCTCTTTCTTTCACTTATTTTAATTTAAAAAGTATGTGTATAATTTTATTAAGCTGTATACTGTTTATTATATTTATCTCTCTTTCTTTCACTTTTTATAATTTCAGTTGT
The DNA here is from genome assembly GCA_035044365.1 of Drosophila neotestacea. NCBI lineage: Eukaryota > Metazoa > Arthropoda > Insecta > Diptera > Drosophilidae > Drosophila > Drosophila neotestacea. Next base: position 6,156,622 of record JAWNMD010000069.1, read on the forward strand.
TTCAAGGAAAGATAAATGTTGCATGCTGAATTTAACTTCGATTGATGCCCAACCTTAAGCTTTTTAACGTCTTCAAAAGCCGCACGATTTGATGTAGGCTAACAGTGCCTGCCCTCATTCATCCTCCTTCTTTACTCTACGCCTTGTTGAAAGGAAATTGAAAAAATGCAGTCGGCATTTTGTCGGACAGTTCTCAGGAAAACTGTCAACGACAGCACTAAAACAGAAATCCAGCAAGATGGAGCGTGGCCCACATAGACCTCCCCTTAATATCCCTCGTTGGGTGAAAAGGACCTAGAATTGAGGGGTAAGACGTGTCGTCCACATGCATTTTATTATAACATATTATATGCTTTCTATACATTTCTCCATATGCCATCAAATGCCAAACACTTGCTATGGAATTCGTAATTGTGGCAGTTTTTTCTAGAATTACGATAAAAAGAAAACCTTTCTACAAGGCAGGCATCTTTATAGTCTTACAGTCGAGTACATCGGAAATTCTATTCTCTTCTATGTTATAAGAAGCATAAAGAGAGACTTGATGCTGTGAAATCGTAGTTGTATAAAAAATTTATTGAGTGCCCTTAAAGCTCATAAATCAATATTTCATTAAAGCAATTCACTCATCCACCTCTTCCTAGAGCCATTGGGATTATCTTTCTCAGAATGTTCTGTTCTACTTCTAGAATCTAAAATTTTGAGTCTTTATCTCTGAAAAGAACTGCAGGTTTAAGCATCTAAAGTAAATTTTCTGAAACTCCCCGTATAAAATGATTTTTAATCCAAATTCAGTATACATCTCGTTTTTATTTTCATTCTTTTGTTTTGAATTTTTATTAAAAATGTAAATTCTGAAAATGCGGAATACCATAGTTTTTGTTGATCTTTACTCATATCATACATATGTATGTATGTGTATATGTGGATGCACAAATAATTGGTTGTTTTTCTTCATCAATTTTCATTTGTTTACATTTTTCGCTGACTTGGTTTGATTTGTTTTTCATTTCGTTCAGCTTAATTATGAATTACAAAATATTATTTGCATAATGCGTGTAGATATCATGGATTTTCCATATCTTTTTTAGGTTTTTTGTTTTATCATATTTATTATATATGTGTCTTTGTGTTTTTAATGCACAAATGTTTGACGATCACAAAACAGAAGAACCAAGCAACTATTGATAGCAATATACACAATATATAGCATATACATATATATGGTGTTATACATATTTATTGTATACAACTGAATTGCAAGCACATCGATCATAGTAAATTGTGGGGAGCATTGTATATATGTATATATTTGTGTATGAAGCAGGCGTTTGACAACTCGATATCGGTTTTATTTGGGGATTATAAAGTGATTGTGAGGGTAATGATAATCGAGGGGGTTGTCATGGAGGAGGATTGTGTGTTGGAGGATTATACATCAAAGTTTATATGCATGTCTTTTAAATTTCGTTCACAACAATCAATTTTGGCCAATACAATGGATTTGATTATGTACTTTACTGCCATATGTTGTATATTATTTGTTATATATTTTATGAATATATATCCTTTAGGCATATCCCAATATTGCGACAAGCAAGCAATGTTTGTTGTAACTATTTTCTTTTAATACATGTCTAAAATTTCATTGCACATACAAATATCATGCGCCTTTTGATGGAAAAATCTTGTTTCATGTTTGTGGTTGTTGTAATACATTTTGTAGTTGGTTGTTTTTATGTTTTTGTTTTATTTTAAACTTTATTGGATATTTAAATCGCTTTTGGTTTTTTTTGGCAACGGCCGCACAACGATGTTGAAATAATGTTGTTGTAGTTGATGTTGTTTTTGTTGTTGTTAAACTGCAATCTCTATCGTCCTGACCCAAGCCTGCCACAAGCGTGCACCCATCCACCAAAGAATTAAATCGTTTCCATTTACTGATCCTCATCGCCGAGCTCATGCTTAATCTTAGAGAAGTCGAAAGTCTCGCCAGTTCCACGCTTAAAGATGTTCAAAACATCCAGGCAAGTAGTCTCAAAATGCGTGGTGGCATCATACGATTCCGAAATGAATATTTGAGACTCGAGACCAGCATCGATTGGCTCCAAATAATCCGAAATGGTGACAAACTTTTGTGCGATCGGCTCGAGCAAATCCAGGCCAGGCTTGATCTCCGCTTCAGGGTTCTCAGTCTCCACCGTAGTCGAGACCATGCCCACAAACCAGCCCTTGGCAGCCACCTGATGGGTGGAACTGACCAGCGATACATAAATGTCCGATTTGCGACCGACTTGCTTTTGTGGAATGATGATTTGAGTGGAGAGTCCATCCTTGGTGCTTGCCACCGGATGATCCAAGATGCAAATGCAACGTATGACCTTGCCACGCTTGCGCACCTATAAATAAAAGAATAAAGAACGTTCATTATAAAGAAGATACTAATATTCCATTAATGATAGCTAACCTTATCGGGCACATAGCTGGGATCGCAGTAAACCTGCTTGCATTTGGCGATTTCATCGCCAGAACGCACACCGACCACCTTGCCGCCCTCACCGAGCACAATCTCATCAATCGGCTTATCCAACATGTAGGTGCCACCATAGATGGCCGATAGACGGGCAAAGCCCTGGGGTAGCTCTCCTAGACCGTACATGGGATATAGATAAGGCGACTTGCCATATCTCGCCAACGAATCCGAATACAATTTGATGCGTCGAATGGTGTTTACAGCCGGCTCGTTCAGATACTCATCATCACGGAACAGCGCCAGCGCATGGCCAGTGAAATCCTGGGTATTCTTGTCCAGGCCAAACTTATCATAGAGTCCCTGCATGTTGGCTTTGGTTGGATCAAAGTCCTTCCATGTCTTTGGGTCATCCTCTCTAAAGTCCTGCACGTAGATCAAGAAATTGCGGAAGCGACGCTTCTCAAACATGCCTGGTGGACAAAGTAAAAAATACAATTTAATTATATATTGTAACAGGATACATATATGTACATAATAACAAGTGGTGAAGTGGACTTTACATTTATCCCCTAATTTCTAGTTAATTTATGGGTAAACCACCACCAGCAGTTGAATGACGTCATGACAGTCATATGTGTGCTGTACATAACGGCTAATGGTGAAAGGGTTCAATGCGCCTTGCGTGCCCGCTTTTTATTATGGCCAACTCACAAAATTGGCAACAGCGAATGGAAGAGAAATTCACAGCTGGCCAAAATGCGAAACGAAAACAAATAAAAACAATTAAAAATGCATCGAGATTGGCAAATTGCGTTTTGTAATAGCCCAGTGGCAATTGTTTAAACAATCTCGGACAAAACAAAGCAAAGCAACAGCTACAATTCGCAGGTGTTGAAACATGAATCAGCACAACAACGGTTAATTACTTAAATTGTGACCGCAGGGTTGCCATATGTATGTGTCGTATGGAAACAGCTGGCAACACTAAAAATTCTAATTGGTATTAAATATGAATAAGTGTGCTTAAAGAAGCACACAAATAATGCGTTTATTAATCTTTCTCTTGCATATGTACACGCTCATTCGCAATGTATGACGATGTTAGGAGTACAGCATCAAAAAGCATAGACGAAATACGTAAAAAGGGGGCAGCAGCAGGCAGGAAATATTGCGGCTTTAAATGCTCAGACACACAAACACACACACACACAGCAGGGCCACTAACAAATACGTGTCACAGTCAAAAGCAAAAACAACACCAGCGAGTGCCATTCGGCGAATGTAAGCCGAGACAAAGAAATATGGAGAAAACGAAAACGCAAGAGGGGGCGCAGATAAGAGCGAATTATGTATGTACATACAATTTTCGCAAATACCTTTTTTTACAGTTGATGGATTTGTAATAAATATAGGATTTTCTCATTACGAAGACAACTCTTACCCATGAGATCAGATGCCAGCGCCTCCTTTTGATCCACCGGCACTTTGGCAATTTTTCCACCCTTGTAAACGTAACTGCCCTCAATTGACTTGAATTCCAAATAACGGGTAACGCCCGTGTGTATCAACAGTTTCACTAATTGCCCATTGGCCATTAGAAACTTCGGAATCAAGTCAACATTCCAGTCACGACCACGCCCAAATTTCTCGCCAGGCGCCTCCAGCCCATAACGTTGGAAGAGCTCCTCTAACGGTGTAATGGAGGCCGACTCGCCGCCATAGTATTTGTTGCGATCAATATGCAGGACTTTCTTGCCGGAAACGGAAAGCATGCCGCTCAATATGCACTCCTTCAGGCCGGTGCCCAAAACTATCGCGTCGTATTCCTCATTCATGTTTGCGTTTTTTTTACAATGCACCAGCGACTTTTTAAATTAAAAAAGATTTTCACTTAGCGGACGTCGACGACGTTTTTACAATTTTCGTTCAATACAATTTTCTCTACTCGCTTGAAAATCCCAAGATTTTACCTTCTCTTTATGGATTTCGGCTACATTTTTATCTGGTCCCACTGCGCAAAACAGCTGTTAAATTAACAGAATTTAGCACTCGCTGCTTTTAAGCTTTGTTGCTGTTTCAGAAATATTAATATCAAAAATATTATTTTTAAATAACCTATTTCACAAAAAAAAATACAAATTTGAAAAATATTTAAGTGTGCCGTAAATAAATTAAGTTTCCCCTTCAAATTAATTGTAACAGCCCCAATGCTCCTCACTTAACAGAGTGGAGTAGTTTTTGTAAATAATGCTGCCTACGTACCACCTGCTAAGGCGCTGTAACGTGGCGTCATCTTTTGTCAGTTAGCGGAACAACATATTTGCCACATATGGCTTAGTTCTAAATGTAGATTCTTATTCGCCAAAAAATTCGATACAATATTATCGTCAGCAAAATGTCGATACACCTATCCAGTTCAAATTTAAATTTTCTTTTTGACTTGCTGTTTAAATTGGCAGGCTAAGCCGTCACGAAGGCAAAAAAAAACCAAAATCAAATACTTCTGTCTACTAACGAAACATTAAACACAGAAATTTTTAAAATATGGTTATTAATTTGAAACTGTTTTACAAATGTAACAGGGCTAGCTGTAATTACGTTTACAAACTAAGTATTACAGAAGCTTTGTTTTTTCTCCTCTTGTTTTATTTAATTTTCTGTTAAAACTTAAAGATAAACCATATTTAATTTCTATTTTCAAAAATCCTGTGCAGTCGAAATAGGCTCGATGTATCGGTATTTGTAACATTGCGCATATCGATACATTGCCAACACAGATGTACATCGATAGTTAAACGAATTTTTGCTCAGTCAAAAAAAAAACATTGAACGAGACGGACGCGATTGTTGTTATTATTTGGTTATTATTACTTTTGTGTCGTCGTTTGTTGTTTCCTGTGTTGCTGAAGAAATTGATAATAATTTGCAATAGTTGCGCTGCAAATGAAAGAACAAGTTGCAATGTAAATGCTTTTATGCTTTAATTCATAATAACAAGAAAATTGAAAAATAATACATAGCGTTGGTGTGTGTACGAAAACCTAAGAGTGAGCGTGTGTTTTGTGTGTGTGAAAAAGTGAAAATGCAATTTAGGCCAAAATTGTATCAAAATTCTTAACGACAACAACAGCGACGGCAAATTTAAAGAGTTCCAAGCCACTTAAAGAAATACGTACATATGTACATATGTAAGGTCTGGTGAGACGAAAGTGGGAACGGGACGGGGAAAAAGTGAACGGTTCGTTCGTTGTTGTTGTGTTTGTGTTGCGTGTTATTTTGTGGTGCGAAAGTATTAGGAAGGCAAACCATAATTAAATTTATTAATTGAAAATTATTTGAAATGAAATTGAACGCCAATTTCAAGGAATCGTCATCTCGCCAACATCAAAATTGCAATTTTAATATGCTCTCTTGTTTTCAATCGTGTTCGTGCTGTTGTTGTTGTTGACCTCGGTTATGAATTCTTGTTGCTATGCTCAATATCTCTTTTCTTTTTCTATAAAAATAGCAATATAGTATATTTGTATGTATCATACGAAATTGTGGTTGAGCAGAAAATAAAGAAAATCAATTAAAAGTGCTAAATAAAAAATTACCATATCAACATTCGCATAAAGAACATTGCTTTTTCATTTTGGGTAAGTTTCAAAAACAAGTTTTGCTGCAAAATTGACTCTTTTTATTGTTGTTTGTATTGCAATGTCCGTAAGCTGAACAAACTCAGAATCAGACGAACAAAAAAACGAGTTAGTTGCTAAGAACCAGTTACTCAGTCACTCAGTCACTTCAAGCAGTCTCTCCTACTCCCCCTAACGAGCGAGTCTTTTACCTGACTATCGTCGCAGCCTCTCTCACTCACCCATACATGCAAACATAGTTTGCAGCATTGCCTCTTCCCTACTCTTTCTTACTTACATTGCTCTTGTACCGGCATTCGATAAACAAACACATAGATGCTAATAAAAATCCAGTTCTGTTTTATTTACTCTTTGCTTTTATCGATAAAACATAACAACACTGCACTTTGTGATCTTGGTTACCAACGATCGACAGGGTATCTTCTAGTTAAGCATTCTCTTCAACAATATTTGTATTTGTTTATAGCTGTGCTTTTTGAGGTTTCTGGTTAAGATTCAGAAAATGTTGCCACATCACACAGTGGGCAAAACCATGCGAATATTTAAGTAAATAAACAACAGCTGATGGAACTCAATGACATGTTTACAGGAATTTATAGGTCATACCTGAACGTCATAAAGTAAGAAAAAAGAAATGACGTCTTGGCTATAAACATAATAAAATTCGATCCCAGTTGTTTGTTTACCATTATCTCTGTCGTAAAACTGAAACTTTAGATTTCAAAATAGGTATTTACTAAGAAATATACCTGAGGGGCGACCACATTTTACACCTATTCTTCTTTGACACACGGTGCAACGTCTTCTATCTCTATCTTTGTATATGCTCTTCTCAATTTAGTTCATCGTTGGTTGACGGACGTTACTCTCTGCTAATTGCATCCGTGACAACACTCAGCGAAAAAACTGATGTATTAATCGACAAAAACAAGAAAGAACTGTTATCTTTGGATTCATAAAGATTTAATGCCACTTAATAAGTGACACTTATGTAAGATTTTGATAGAAATCAACCGGAAAAAATTTGATTTAAGATCAATCGTGCTTTTTTTTATTAGCCATTATCATACATTATCTTATCATTAGTTACATTCTGTTACAAGATTATCAATCAATATTGTAACGCAAGTTCTCAGTTAAAATGATAACTTTATCTTAATACTAATGATAAAATCATGTATGTCAATTTATTACTAGGTTTTTGTTTTCAAAAAAACAATCAAATGTAAAATCCTAATGTTATTTTTGCCTCTATGTCTGCAGCAGTGACTAGTGCCTTAATAAGCGTTAGCTTGTAGCACTAGGAAACGAAATAAATAAGTATAGCTCAAGTTACTTGCAGAATTTTCTTCAAGTGAACATCTGCACCATGAGAGACTGTTAACTGTTTTCGCGTTTGTCGTCGTTTTTTTTTCTGTTTGTCTATGCAATCTATTAGACGATCTCAGTTCCCAGTTTGAGTCCCGGTCTCCGTCTCTATCCATCTATCTATCTCCAGTTCAGTCTCAGTTTTGCTCTGTTTTCTTGTTCGTGTGGCCCCAGTAACCGTTAACGTGGCGCAGCCAATTGACTCCAATTCTGCAACAAACGGAAGCGTCAGTCGCCTTAACTTGTCTACATATATAGATCTGAGACTTATTTGCCCTCTCCCCCACCCCCTTCGTTCCATTTAGTTGGCTTGGTTTTACTACTGTAATTATTTCCAGTATTTGTCTATTTTAATGACGGCATTTGCGTACCACCATCAAATACAATATAGTACAATAATAACAATAGCAGTCTGTGTATACATATATTTTGACGCGATTTACGACCGAGGCTTATCACCTTATCCCATTACGAACTACCGAATAACGTGGCATTTCACTTCACTTTTCTGTCGTGTCATAAAAGAAGATATATCTCTACACATGCATATATAGTATGTGAATATGTATTTCGTTTAGGTCTCGATAAGCCCCATATATAGAACTGAGTACTGAGTAAACGTGGCTGGAATTTCAAGCGAATTTTCTTATCAATACGTAGTTCCGCTCTATCTGAGAGTGTTCCATGACAGCGTTGTGTTAAGTCCGTTTGCACATTTCGTCATTTTGACGCCCGAATCGATTGAGGTACAACATTAACGTATATAGTTAACTTAATTCCTGAGAGAACTGCCCTACGCTAATGAAGGCCCTTATCAAATAACATCGCGATAACTCTTCACAAAAAATGTTCAATGCTTTGTAGATTATGACACATGTTGCAGTAATTAACTTTTATTTTCCTTAATTAAATGTAGTTTCACATTTCTGATCAACACTAAAATGATCTCCAAGTTGAAGAAAGTCGATGTCCAAAAATAATTGACAAAAGTCTTATCGACTTGGGTGCAAAATGTGCGTAAGTTTAATCTACGACTGATTTATTTGAAAAGTTAAAACATTATCCCCCAAGTTGGAAAGAAATTGAGATCTATCTATTCCATAAAATACTTTAATTATTTATATATTTTCCTAGCTTATTTTTTTTGGTTATACAAACGCTGATAACCTATCGCTAAACAGAAATATAATAACATCTATAAGACAAATTGTCAATTCAATGTTTTATGCATAAAACTGTAATTTTCTTAGAATTTTTTTTAATTTACGATTCAATCAAATATCTGATGTCATTTATAGGGCAACAGTCTCCCCAGCCGTCAGTCGCATATATAGTATATGTATCTACAGTGTTTCTTCGCTATATAAAGTATCTAAAACCAACCACATTTGCATTCGATATATAGTTTATGTATCTACAGTGCTTCTTCGCTATATAAAGTATCTAAATCCAACAATTGTATTCGATATATACAATATGTATCTACAGTGCTTCTTCGCTATATAAAGTATCTACAACCAACAATTGTATTCGAAATATACAATATGTATCTACAGTGTTTCTTCGCTATATAAAGTATCTAAAACCAACCACATTTGCATTCAATATATAGTTTATGTATCTACAGTGTTTCTTCGCTATATAAAGTATCTAAAACCAACAATTGTATTCGATATATAGTTTATGTATCTACAGTGCTTCTTCGCTATATAAAGTATCTAAATCCAACATCATTTGCATTCAAAAATAGTTTGGCAATCTTTCATTCTACCCACACTTGAACTACTTTTAAGACTGACCACGTTTTTATTCATTTCTCTTCTCATCTGATGACGTATTTTCAACACGAAGACAGTTAAATTATCGACTTAAATTATTGTTCTTTTGTTTAGGAATGTACGTTCCGGTTTCGCCCACTTTGTTGATAAATAGACATTGCCAAAAATGGAAAACTTGAATATCTTTTGCAATATATGCACATCCGTTTATGGCTTTTTTTTTGTTTTTTGCAAATTTTCATGTCGTTTCGGTGTCCGGTTTTGTTTTTGTTTAACATGATTAATTGCCACATTTTAATCGTTTCTTATGCTTTTAACTGCACTGCAACAACAACAACAACAACAACATCAACGTGTTTCTTAGTTTTTCTTCCTATAATTTTTGCAGTTTCTTCTAGTCTTCTTTGTATCTTTTGCCCTTCTCATCTACTATATCTTGCCTTTCCATCAACTTTAATGACTTTAACATCCAATATAATTTTCTATTGCCATGCACTGGGTAGTAAAAGTGAAAGAATGGCCGATGCTTTATGACTACCCCACCCTACCCCTTATACAGCAACAGCACATTGGTTCCAAAGCATGCAAACAAGAGCAAAAGTACTTGAAAATATCTCAATGAAGTATAAAAAAAATGTTGATCGTTGTTCAATAGTAAACTTTGTTTAAAAAAGATAAATATTATTTGTTTAATTCCTACTCAATGAAAATATTTAGAGTAAATATCTTTCTATCTTTGCGACCTATATTCGTATCGAAAGTAAACATGTATCTTGCAATATAAAGTATCCGTAAACTAATTTTCACTATCTACATTTTAATTGACATCTGTAACTGACAGATCGACCCTCGGGTTTAATACTCAATTTTAAATATTATTTGTTTAATTCTTACTCAATGAAAATATTTAGAGTAAATATCTTTCTATCTTTGCGACCTATATTCGTATCGAAAGTAAACATGTATCTTGCAATATAAAGTATCCTTTCACTATCTACATTTTAATTGACATCTGTAACTGACAGATCGACCCTCGGGTTTAATACTCAATTTTAAATATTATTTGTTTAATTCTTACTCAATGAAAATATTTAGAGTAAATATCTTTCTATCTTTGCGACCTATATTCGTATCGAAAGTAAATATGTATCTTGCAATATAAAGTATCCGTAAACTAATTTTCACTATCTACATTATAATTGACTTCTGTTACTGACAGATCGACCCTCGTATTAATTATTAAATTTTAAATATTATTTGTTTAATTCCTACTCAATGAAAATATTTAAAGTAAATATCTTTCTATCTTTGCGACCTATATTCGTATCGAAAGTAAATATGTATCTTGCAATATAAAGTATCTGTAAGCTGATTTTCACTATCTACATTTTAATTGACATCTGTAACTGACAGATCGACCCTCGTTTTAATCTTAAGAATAAAATATGCCTCTTATATAAACAGCATTTGTTTTTCTTACATAAATTTGAATAAATATGATAAATCGCCTCGGAGTGAATCAGAGCGAGAGAAAAGAAGAGAGAAATAGGACTAATTGAATTAATTTATATGTTAATTTATTGTGTCACAATTGTTGTTGGGTGCTTACTGCCAGACTCATCTAGACCAGGTATCTCCCAGTCTAGGCGCCCCCATAAACTGCTGCTCACTCAGTATGACAGCCCAATAAACTTCTCCACAAAACTAAATTGAATGAACATCGCCTTCTGCACTTGCCACGCCTCGTGCCCCGCCTCCTGTCAACAGTTACTAATTAGTCGTGCAACTTTTTGTTGTCATCGATGCTGTTGTTTTCATTTTTGCTTTTTTTTTTTTTTACATATTTCGCAGTTTGTCTCATTGGCGATTCTCACGCGCCCATGGAATTTTTCCCATGTGGTGTCACATGCAACACCTCGTTGTTTGATATCCATTGTTTCAATGTGATTCGGAGATTAATGGTTCTCCAGGTGTACGTATATAGATTTTTAAGTTCAAACAATCAAAGCTGACAAATTGCTTGATTCTAACGGAGAAAAATAGTATGGCAAAAATTCAACAAACGATTTTTACAATCCCACGATTATTGAAAGCAATTATTAAATATCTTTTAAGCGTAATTTTTATAAAAATTCTCTCCACAGTGCATATATTTACTATATTTTAACTTTATGCAACTTAAAAAAACAACAAAAACGAATCTTTTTATGTGAGTAATATATTTACAAAGGGCTTCACTGCAAAAGTTACTGTACGAATACATTCGTATTTATATATATTCAAGTATTCTTATCTGACTCATTAGCAATTGTCGTCAAAAAAAAGGCAAAGAAAAACAACAATTGTTGATGTGAGAAATTAATCTCTTGACCGTTAAATGGCAACAGCTGGCAGAGCTCAAGTGCTTCAGTTTTTTACTTACACATTTATGTATGTATGTATGTACATTTATTTATATATATAAACTGATAAATAGGATCACAGCTATCGAATAGCATTCACTTTCAGTACTTGGCAAACACAAAGGCAGTAAAAAAGAACCACCGATCTTATCCTAACTCAAGTAGTAAATTTCCTGTGTGAAGAACCTTTGTTGAATTTATTTTAAATATCACTTCAAATGGTTTATCAGCCAAACAATATATTGAAGAATTCTTTTCAAAAATTTCATTTATAAACAAATTTTATTGAAATTGTGGAATTGAAAATATGCGTATTAATTGTGAACATTGTAAACATTGTTATACTTTTCATACCTGATCGAAGCTACGCCATAACCACAGCTGAAACAACAATTGATCTTAATGTTTTAAGAGCATCATCAAATGTATTTTCCAACAATAAATAGTAATAAATTCGGAATATCATATGAGTTACGTCATTGGAAAGTAATATGATATTGTTTCAAGAATTAATGTTGAGGTCAAATCGTGATCAGAAACCGGTTTAGTTTTCCCAAAGTTATAGAAGTCATTAAAATTAAGATATTCCGAGTATTTATGAAAAATTTGTTGTATGTGGAATGATTCTTCTAGAATCCACAATATATACTCATCTTCAAACTCGTGTATCTTCAATACGTTACACATTGCATGACAAAACATGATGACTGTAGAATAGATAGAGCACAAAATTTTGTTTATTTCCCATCCCCATACATATGGCAATAATATTGTATTAATGACCCTTTTGGGTATACTTATCAATTTTAATTGCGCCATTTGGTAAAATATCTGTACAAATTATTATGAAAATGAGCTGTTATGAAGCTGGGGATTTGTCCAGAGACATAATGTACTTTTAACAATATATAACAAATAGTTAATTGAAAAACAAATGCTATAGTTCAACCTTGGGAATTTGGAAATTCCGGTTGATTTATTTTTTGTTAAATTTGAGCTATTGTTTTTAAGTCAAAATGTAATCTCTTTTAAATCTTTAACATTTTAGCTCATTACTGTAATTATTCTCTGTGAAATTTACATTTGTGTCAGTATACCCTGTAAACTTTGTGTAGCTTTAACAGGTATTAAAACTTTAAAAGTAATATCTCAGACAATTTTATCAAGCTTTAGATTAAATATGAAATTTAAAATAATAAATATCAAAGTATTCAAAATGTTAACCGAATTTAATTACAAAAAATAAAACTTTATTAATAACTTATGTATCACAGATAAATTTAACTAGTAAGAAGTATCTTCATAAAGTATCTTCTAGTCGAGCAGTCACAACTATATCGTTTAAACGTAATTGTTGTATTATTGCGTTAGCCATTTTAGCTCAAATGCTTATAAATTATTTTATAATTACTATGCCCATAAATGTATTTTCAATGCAAGGTTAATCGATGATTGAACTGAAGCGTACAGAAATTAATATAATACATGTTAGATATACAATAAGTACTATATATGTATTATAATATTATAGGTTCAAAACTTCATTTTTGAATGTATTACGAAAACAAAACCGCGCAATTTTCACCTGTTTCTACACACACACACACACAAAATGCTGGAAATTGCTATAAACGCCGCACTTACTATATAGTATTTGCCAGACGTTGACGGGCACTATAAATGTATCTAGATATATGTATCTATAAGATGCATGCGGCACACAGACCACAATATTTGTTTTTATTGAAAATACAATGAACTTTACAACAGCGCACATTTATTTTTATGCCTTTCCGCCCATTCCCCTGTACCCCGTCCCCTGTCCCCTCCTACCCCTCTCATGCCACTGTGCCTCGTATTGATAACCAATTTGGTATTTTCCTGAGGCTTGGCATTGTTTATCTTTTAAGTTTATTTCGCATGTGCGTTTTATACGCTTACTCTCTGGTCTGCTCGGACAGCTATAAATAAATTCCATTTTGTAGCGGGACAAGAACCACCGCAATCCACAGAGAGAGAAGCCAAACCAAACCCAACCCACAGACTCTAAAGGCACCCCAACACTTTGAAGTCAAACCACATACATACATGCTTAAACTGATTTGAACTGATTTAAGTGGTTTACACTAATTAATTAATGTGCGGCTGCGTGAAGTGAACCATAAAGAACTTATCAACCAGTTTTCAAGTTGAAACTTCTTCAAAAAAATGGAAAGAGTAACTTCAGATGACAATTGAAAGATACATTAAGATACTGTAAGGAAACATTGACTTTTCTAGCTACCTTTAAGTGTGCACACTGTACAGATTGTAATTAATTAAAGATACCCAGTTCAATTCTTAAAAATAATTACTTCTTAAAGTAATTTTATCAATAGTTATGAGGTCAAAAATACATACAGTGTTACAGGGTATTGCTCTTTTAATTTTTGATTAGCTTTAATATTTCTAATACTGAAGATTCTTTTTTAACTTCAATTACATTGAAATTACACGGTATTAATATCTAATAAAAATTTTTAAGCTTTTATAATAATATTTATACTATTATACTATTCCTATTGTCACTTGAGTTACAGGGTATTGATCTCTGAATGAACTCACGTCTTTACGTTCCTTTAGTTTTCAAAATAGTTTTTGCTCTATTGTGTGCACTTTTGTTGGATGCTCAACATTTTTTTAAGGCTTGTCTTGTCGTATATTGTTCGGTTTCTTTTTGGCTTTTTGTATACGTTATTTTATGGTTTTTTGGCACGACAACAATGAAAAGAATAAGTTTTAAGTTCAGTTTACAGTTGTGCCGTGTCATTCACATTTCGGTTGACCTCTAATTTCTTTGAAGCTTTTGTTGCAAAATATTTCGGTAAACTTTGTAAATGATAAGTGTAAAGTTGATATTATTTATTTAAGTGACTTTGTGTAATATGATAATTTGCAGTTGTTTAATTGAAGCAAGGACATTGTATGATAATTGAGATAGATCCAAATAGATAAGTTGTAGTCATCTTATCATAACTCCTGCAGCCTCATTTTGTATTAATAGATCAGCGTGGGAGACGTAGTTTGAGTATATTGCCTAGTTTTTTATTGAAAATATAAGAAACGTTACCAAAATAAGACAGTTTTTTACTTAGGGGTACTATTGGAGTTAAATTTAATCTTGTACTCTGTTTAAGAGAAGTTTAACTGTTCATAGTTTCTGCAGATTCACAAATTCCCAATCAATTTAAAGTTATGACACTTTGAATTCATTAAACTTATACTTGTGGAAATTGTTCACTGCGTTACGCATTTCTTCACAAAGTATAAATACCCACTGAGAGAGAGTGTATTAAACACATCAAAAGTCAAGAAAAACAGGCGTGTGCCAAATTCAAATTTAGATTTTGTGTCGACATGCGGTTCATTTTTGTTTTTGTACCAAATACACATACATATGTTTCTATAAACATACATACAATATACATGTATTTACATATATACAACAAATTACTACCGAAATTAGTTCATCACTTAATGAAATTAAATTTAAAAAAAAAAAAACCAAACGCTCCAATTTATTAATGTTTATTGAAGTCAAAACATGCTTCTTTTTTTCTCTTGACTTTTTCTACAAAATTGCCAAAACTCAGCGCAAATCTAGAAAATGTTTTTTCTTCGTATTTTTGTATTTAGATTTGTATTTCCTCAATTTTTGATAGTGTGTGCAATATAAACTTAAGTATTTTGCGCATGGTTTTGTTCCAACTTTAGTTGAATATTTTATGTAATAATATTTCTATATACTTACTCAACATTTATTTATATATGGGGTACAAAGATTTTAGTATCGAGCTTCGTCAAATTCCTTTAAGAAAATAATTCTTTTTTATTGTGTTGTCATAAATCAAATTTTAATTTTTAAAAATGGTATATTTTATCTTTGTACACTAAGGCCCATTTTTTCAATGTCTATATAAGGTCTCAAATAACTGTCCGAGTGATAAACTGACGAAAATGTATAGAAACTAATGTGAAATTCAAAGATATCTATCATATAAAGTTAATATGGACATTGAGAAAATTGACCTAAATGTTCACAGTCAAACTTGAATACAATGAACGCAACTGTATGTTTCTTATACAATGTAGATTACATATACATACAAATATATTAACTTTTTAAATTTGTTTATTGAACAATTGAAAAATTGAATGCTAACAATAAGAGAGTTTTCTACGCACTTTAAAGTACCAAGAATTTTCTTTAATTCAAAAAACATTTTTAAGAATGCTTTAAATAAATGATTTTTAAACTTTTTATAGAGAAGCTGATATTGAAATTCAATTTCAAATCAAATGTGATATTCATTTTCACGATCTGCCTTCCGTTTGTTTAGTTTTAAATGAACTCTAGCCGATGTCGTGATTGATTTATGATATGAGGCGTCGACCTATTCAGATTAATCTTCATGGTCGCTGGGGACTGTTGAACTTTATATATCTCTGAGGAATATTGAAATGCAAAGCATTGACATTGCTGTAAAATGATGTAACATAACAAATTCAGAGAAGTTAAGATGGTTGAATAATGTCCAGTTTATAATTATGCATACAAGCTGGCTATAAATACATCAATCTAGAGTATTCAATTTGAATTTCAAATGGCATTCAGTTTGAATCCGATTTAAAAAGACTTGAAGTTTCCAAGAAAAAAGATAAGTTAAAGCTTATTGCAAAACGGTCTATATTGAACAGTTTGTATTGTTTGAAAATTACATCCATATGTATACAAACTGGTTCTGAGATAATCTATCTAGACTGTAAATTGTCCAAACTGTATTCAGTTTATAATCGTTACTACGTATAGCACTTAACGATTAATTAAGATTATAAAAGTTTGAAGAGTTTTGAAGTAGTAAGAAATAGTAAGTTCAGATTAACAGAAGTGTTCGTTTAGGAAACTATCTTGATATTCATCCAGATATCTCCAAAAAATATGTTATTACTGAAAAATTCACTCTTCTCGAGAATTTTCATATTATGATTGCTGTAAATGAATAAATTTAGAATATTCAAATGTTATTCATCTATAATTTAATTGACTGTCTTGAGAAATCGCAAGAATATAGCTAATATTATGTTTAGTTTACAGACCATGAACTTTGTCGTTGGTCATCGATCAATGTTGCTTTAAAAACCCGAAACAATCTTGTAGAGTAGTGTACACTCTCCACTCGTCTCTCCCCATTCTGCGTGACCTCGCGTTACTCTTTGACCTTGCAGGCCATTCACAGTTTTTTTTTGTTTGTTTGTGTATTTTTATTGTCGTTTTCGTGATATTTTACGCTTTGTGGCAGCTTTCAGCTTATCGGAAGCTTGAAATCAAGGGCACACTTTGGAGCACGCAGCAGCAGTTTTGAAGAGCAACCAAAGAGTAGGGTGTGTGTAGGTCGGGTGTCTGGCGGGTTCGTCAAACCTTTCAGTGTAATTATATTCGCTGCTTGTGGAACACAAGGGTATATTGAATGTATCAGGTAGGCTTTCGCCACGCAAATCTTGAAAAACTTAATAAAAATGTCAGTTTTTATATAGAACGCTTTGGTAAATGTTCCCATTTCATACCATCATTTAATCGCATCAAGATCTGTGATATTTGAAAGTAGCTGTGGCTGTTTAAAGTTTTTTAATCGCTCAACTGAATGCATAGTCTAGTTTTTATGCCGTTAAAGTTTAAAACTCATGGAACAATTAATATAACATACAGTGGCTCACAGCTTATTTAAACCAGCAGAAAAAACTTCAATCAAAAACTTCAATTACATTAAAACTTAAATAGAAACCTAATTTATTTAAGTGCAGGTGTTTTGTTCTTTTAACTTTATATATTTTTAATGTGATTTCTTTATGTTTTAAGACGTTATAGTTGATTGGTGTTTTCCTATATGCTGGTTGAAATAACTTGTGAGCCACTGTATATATGATATTTGAATTGGATATCGGGTATAACTAAATTAAACTTATTTAAACGTCGGACTCAAGGGGGGTTTAATTCAAGGGCTCAGTTCCAAAATATTTCTTTCTTATTTGTTTTGAAGACTTCCATCAAATCTAACTCTATCTCCATTTCTTTCTTCCCTTGCAGGTGGTCATGGCTGTCGTAACTGATGCCTCAACGTGGACGACGGGAACGGTATGGGCGTAAGGTGCTAATTAAGCCGTTCCCAATTGATTGAGAATCAAAGAACTCCTCCAATCGAAACGCACACATATTCAAACGTAACCTCATGGTGTTGGCCTGTGAAGATGCCTTCAGCAAACTCCGAAGACTTGCGGCGAAAGTTTCTAGTTGTTCAGCAACAACGCTCCGCACCACCAAATCTGGCTGGGGACAATCTCGCCCAGTTACAGCAGCACAGCACAATGCCAACGACATTGCCGACATTGGCGTCCAATGGCGAACCGGAGCGAACCTATGTTTTTCCGAGCACACATCAGGTGGGCAATGTGGCAACAGGTAGCATGACCGGCGGACCTGGCATACCCGGTGTTGCAATCATCTCCAACCATGGCAACACCACTCTCAATCCCGCTGGACAGTCCCGTGGTGGTCATGCCCGTTCCGTCAGCCATGGCGGTGGTGCTATTGTCGCTGTCGGTGCCGGCGGGCGACCCATTAAGTCGGCCATGAAGGGTCATCAGCGTGCCTTCTCCCAAGGTCAGATTACGGACTCTCCGCCAGGCAGCGGTACATCTGCTGGACGTGGTCATAGTCGTGTTGGCTCGAAAACGGATTTTATTCTGCCGCCGGGACACAAGGATGAGCCGGTGAGGGAACGTGAATTTGGTCCTTCGGCACCAAGTTCGGCAACTGGAGGACGTGGACATTCTCGTCAAGCATCCCGCTCCGAATCGATCTATACACTGCGACGCACAGAGGTTCCACCTTGGTGGAAGCGTTTTAGCCTCTGCAATTACAATAACAACGACAAGTTCGAGGAGCGGAGCTATCGCATGGTGGTTCCCAATCACACGGTGCCACCAAAGACTCCCAAACGGGAGCATCCCAATGGCCAGTTTGTGGGCAACAAAATACGCACAACAAAGTATACCCTGCTCTCGTTCATACCGAAGAATCTGCTGGAACAGTTCCATCGTGTGGCCAATTTGTATTTCATTTTCATCGTTCTCCTTAATTGGGTGCCGGCCATCAATGCCTTCGGCAAAGAGGTGGCCATGATTCCGGTGCTATTTGTCCTGGGCGTCACGGCAGTTAAGGATTTATTCGAGGATCGCCGACGACGTGCGTCTGATAAACGCATTAATAATACAACCTGCCGGGTCTATGACGGGTAAGCTTAAATTAAATATTTATTAAACAACTTTCATGAGAGTTGAGTAAAGATTTTAGGCTTATAAAAACTATAATTTTCGTCGATATTCTTATAGATACATTTTCTATTTCATTTCTTTAATGCCTAGTTAAAGTTTAAGTAATAAAGATGCAGCTTACCTTAGAATTGCTCAACATTATGTACACTATAATAGAGACTAGCCAAGTTCTAATAATCTATTTCAGTTCCTAAAGATATGAAGAATGATATATCTAAAGAAATGCTTATAGGTATTGTCCAAGTCTTCTAACCTATTCTTCATAGGATATTTTTCCTAATTTCTAGTAACCAAGAAACGAAGCAAATTATTTTTTGTGTACTTATTACATCCAGCTTTTACTAAGACTAAAGAATCACATGTTGAGCTATTAAAATATATTTTCAATAATAATAAAACTGCAATTCATTTTCAGTTAGTTTAAAAGCTAAAGTGCAAACTTGTAATCACATGCCAAATCCATAAAACAAATTAAGTACAAAGTATTTCCAATTGGTAACGAGGCGAGAGTGCTCGACCTTGTGTACCCTTTATACAAGCAGTAAATTTGATCTACTTGTAACACTTTACACATTTAATGGGATCATCCATTAGGTATATAATTTTATATCTGAAAAAGAATTTCTATATCTTGTGAGTTTTTCTTTATTTGGGTTTACTGCAGAAACTTTCCCTTGCCAAATCTAAAACAAAGCAATTCGTAAAAGTTGAACCAAATTAGTTGAAGAAGAAAAAAAAATAGAAAAACGTTACCAGTTATACGGGACCCAGACAAATGGTGGTCACTTTCCGCACACTTACACACTTACCAAAAGTATTTTTTTTTCGGCCAAGTTTCGATTGTTGATGCAAATTCTTTGTCTACGATTTGTTCGCACAGATTATTTTTAAGCGCAATCTAGAAATCGATAAGCAGACGCAAATCCAACCAAAATAACAACAAGAGCAAACAACAAGTAGGCATTCTGAATGCCAGACAACTCGACTGACATATACCCTGTAAATGACCTTAGAAACTTGACTATATTTTGTGCTCTTGATACAATAAGAAGATGCTAATAAATGTGCATATAAATGTAGAGACAAGATAAGAAAAATGAGTCCAAAGTATAGAACTATAATTATACCTTAGCATAGTCAGTTTATTATCTTGCTTATACCCTTTAATAAACCTGCTTTCTTTGACTCTTGTAATTTCTACAAGACAGAACTTGATTACACCCTTTCGCCACTAGTTTATGGTTAGAGGGTATAACAAACAAAGAAACTCGCTAAACTTTCCCCTAGAATTATAGTAATACCTTAGCCGTGTCAGTTTGTTACTTTCCATATACCCTTTAATAAACCCTACTTTCTTAGACTCTTGTAATTTCTAAGTCAACTCTACTTTTTAAATTCTAAAGTTAAAGTTCTATTGTCTATAAGGTATATAGTTCCAGCAGAACTTGATTACACCCTTTCGCCACTGGTTTATGGTTAGAGGGTATATAATAAGCAAACAAACTCGCTAAACTTTCTCTTAGAATTATAGTTAAACCTTAGCATAGTCAGCTTATTATCTTGCATACATATACCCTTTGATAAACCTGCTTTCTTAGACTCTTATAATTTTAAAGTCAACTCTACTTTTTAAATTGTTCTATTATCTATAAAATTTATAGTTCCAGCAGAACTTGATTACACCCTTTCGCCACTGGTTTATGGTTAGAGGGTATATAATAAGCAAACAAACTCGCTAAACTTTCCCCTCAAAGTCAATTCGAATGTGGCTGGCGTCTCTCTTCTTTTTCTCTCTCTCTCTCTATCCCTCTGTCACTCTTTGTTCCCCCTATTGCCCAACTCTTAAGCTACTTCTTACCTTGTCTGCGGGCTTATTGTCCCACATTTGAGCTTCGTCGGCGGTCTACAGCTTGTGGTTTTTGTTGTGTGTGTTATTGCCTGCCTCAACTCAAGAGTTCCGTTTATTTATTTGCCTGCACGCGTCAACTTTCCAACCAAGTGACAATTTACTTACTTACTATTAGTTGCATTGCACGCATATCTCTTGTTGTTCCCATCCCACTGTCTCTACCTCTACCTCTTCCAATTCCCCTTTCACTGTATCTCTTTTGTTTTTCCAATCTTTCCCTCAGTTATCAGCATTGATTTGTACTTGAGTTGGCTTCCAGTTTTTGTTGCAAGCAACCAACTGTTGTTCCTATTGGTTTGTCATTGTTATTGTTGTTGCTTTTGCGGTTGTTGTCTAGTTTGTTGACCAATGAACTTAGCCATTGTTGTTGCCAATTATATTTGCATTTTGTCATTTTGTTTTATGCTCTTTGCACACATTTTGTCATAAGCTTTAGTGATTTTTGTAGTTGTAAGCGCGTCATGCACAGTGGTAAATTGGTTGATGGAATTGTGACAAAAAATACACATTCGTATGTAGAAAACTTTGGTAGGAACAAATATTATAAATTGAAGAGAATCTTTATTAAAGAACGTTTAGAATATATGAACAATTAGTTTAATGCAGTTCAAAACTCTGTAAAAGAAAGCAAAGTATCAATTAATTTTATATTATTGACTTTTGTATTGCATAAACTAATTTGTATTACAAAACAAAGGGCACCTAATGAGTGTTCCTAATTGAAACGTTTAAGAAACAGAAGCTATTAATTGTTATGGTTAAATTTAAGTACACAGTAATTTATATTTTAATTGAGAACTTTCTTAGTACGAGTTTATGACGCCTCATTTTTACTAAACTTGCAGTTTGTAAAGACTATATTTAATGTAAATTGTATACTATCTTAAAAGCAAATGATATTCATTGCACTGTGCGAATCCGCCCACTGATACCGTTGTTCCTTATGGTGTTTCCGTGACTCGACTGTTGCTGCAATCCCGTAAGTTAACGCGTTGAATGCAAATAAGTCACATACATACATATGTATACTCATACTGAGGCTACCTGGGGAAATGGGCCCTGAATGACTCTCGACTTTCGAGTGTTGGCAAGAAGCAACAGGCCCATTTAAAATGAACACACACGCCCACCTGAGGGCTTTTGAGCCAACGTCCAGTGTCGGCCCTGACCATCTCACGCTTTTACAAATTTCATGATGAATACATGACCATGTGTAACGCTTTAAACACGAGTGTGTATGTATGAGTATGAATCATTGGCGCCTCTTTAAGTGTGCGTGAGTGTGTCTGAGTGTGAGTGCGAGTGTGAATGTATTTGCACAATGTTGCTGCTACTGTTGACACAGTATTTGACAGATTAAATCGATCTCAATGACATTTATGTATGACCAACAAGATCCGTACACGTTCAGTAAAATAATCTGATCTTAAGCAACAACATAATGGGGTTATTCACTTTTAAATTAATAAATTACATCATGCTAAATTTTGAGAAACGGAGAATGTTTAAAATTAAAGGGATTGAAAAGGTCGATAAAACTGAAACTGAGAATGTAAACTTGAGTTTCGTCGAGTTTTTCATTAACAGAATATATAATTTTATTACCATAAAGATATGAGCTAAGATTGTCATAAACTGAACTAAACTCATTGAAATTCAGACTATATATCCATACTTTCATTAAAAATCGTTCTATTCAAGCGTTCTATATTACGTGACAAAATTATGAAATAATATTCCGTACGATAACGTAGATATGTAGATATACTCTATAATCTCCGGAACACACCTCCAAAAGCAATAAACGATCCTAATTGACAGACGAAATATCCAAGTTAAATCAAATAAATTGCGCTAATTGAACATTTTAGATTTGCAAATTATTGTGAAATGTCTGTGAAGTTGATTTATTTTATTTTCCTTATTTTTTTTATCACAAACAATGAAAAGTTTGTACTAAATGAGTAAGCAAAATAAACGATGAGCTCAAACATTGCAAAAGTCATGCAGCAGGAAGCCAAAGAAAAGCGACACAATTTTTAGAATATTTTTACAGCACATTGAACCTACAGAGATTGACAATGAGAGAACCATAACTGTCGATAAGAACGTTGGAGAGAACTACAACTGACCAGTTTAAGACAGAGAATTGAACTCTTCTCTTTAATGATAGTAAAAAGTTGTTCTCTCAATTGATTCCATAAATTTCTATTTAGTTTCCAATCAATCCCTGTTCTTCGATAGTAGCTAAAGTGGTTGTCAAGTTGTCCATCAACTAATACCTGAAAAGGAGTTTAAATGGCGCCCAATGTAGTTGATTTAATTGAAGTTTTCCCAATTATTTACTTTTTATATGGCATTCGTGCGTTTTTCTCCATCAATCAAATTGAATTCGTGCTAAAATTTTGATTTATACACAAGATAGTCCATAGACAAGCTAATCAGAATTGTTTCTAAATATGTACTTGATTGAAAAAAACACGAGTATAAATATTCATAAGTAAGTTATAAATGAATGCACGTATTTTGCAAAAACTTGATTCTTTTCTCTTCCTCTTTTTTTTATATTATTGATAATATATTTGCCACGAGCTTCACAACTGCATGACATGAAATGGTATGGTATGGAATTGTTCTGGAGCTGATTGTCGATATGCCAACAATTCATGACTCGCTTGTGTGAGCTGTGAAAATTTGCAATAAATAATAAACATTCGCCTCGTAACAGTTCAATTTAAATTTGCGCACCCATCGATATTGTTGGGATATGGTCTGAAATGCCGCTTAATTTCATCAATACGTAGTCCTATCAATTATTGTCCCAATCATTTGATTGCGCGATTTCACAATCGATACAATTTTGAGCATATTCGAAATTAATTGTTTATTATTTTAACAGATTTCTTTTGAAATGCATGCTATTAAATGCACAATGGGATGATTTATAAACTATATGGTAGATGCTCTCGGTTCGCGGAAATATAGAACTCAAATTGAATATTCCAAATTATTGACTTTGAAGTGCAGTCTTAACATGAAATACACTTTTCGATTGTAACACATTTAATATATGTATCGAATCGAATCGCATTGTTCTATTTAAGACCCGAGAACCTGTTGGATTTATTAACTTAAAACACATGCCGAGTTCTCAGAACAAAGTTTTGCAATACGATTTATTTCTTACACCCGAAGTCGAAAGTCGGTTAATTTTTGTAAATAATAGAATATATGGTAGACAACTCATTCAAGTGACATTTAAATGTTGAGTCTCTATCAGCTGTCGCCTGTCCCAGACGTGTCGCTGCCAAGTGTGCACTTTCACCAAAGTCTCATTAATATTCTAGACTTGGGCTTCACAGCTGTCTAGAAGGGCGTTTTAATTTGCAGCTCCTAAAGTACTTAAATAGCAACAAGAATATGAAACGTAATCAAGGTTGTGGAAATAGAATATTGTCTAACAACACTTTTTGTGTGAAACACGGAACGTCTAAGAAAGAACCACAAAAACGAAGAAAATATACAAAAAACTACACCATCTAAAACCCAAAATGTTAACCTTGAAAAGCATGTGATACAGCTATAAAACTGACTATTAGTTTCGACCTTTGTTGAATATACTTAATACACAATGGATATACTGATGATAGCCATCATTGTCACATAAATATGAAAATTTGGTTAAACTATCTGATTGTAATGCTCTACTGGGAATAGCTTTTACCCCCAACAGGCACACAACCATTTCAGTCTTGATCTCCGCATTTGGGTTAATAACTAGATATAGCTGTCGTCGTTACTTGATGAAAGGCCCGTCTGTTTTGGCTGGGCATTACCAGTTCACATGAAAGCCAGCAAATACATACATGACATTGAAAATGTTTCAATATGGCAATATGGCAGTAAAGAAACAAGTTTACAATACCCTCTAAATGAGCAATGGGGTGGAATAAAGTTGTTAACACTGGTTTTTTTATTCTTTTGCATAAGATATAAACATAAGGTATTAAATGTGTTATATTGATATTTATCATATCCTTTTTTGACTTATTTTTGATATTTTACAGATGCATTAGAACTTATCTTAATTTTTAAAATTCAAGGTGAAAATCGTAACAGAAGAAACTGAATAAAGTGTATTAAGAAACATTTAAATATTAATATTAAGTACGCATCTTTAAAGAACTAAAAACATATTTAATTTTAGGAATTTCCATAACCATAAAATATCAAGAACAAATCGAAAAGGACTGAGAAAATGAAATCCCTTTGATCTATTAAATTGTAACCAATTTTTGAACCAAAAACTTGGGTTAAAAGATCGGTTCCCGAACCGAAACAATGTCTTGCTTTAAGATTCGAACCTTCTTCAAAATCTGGAAGGTTTGCAGCCTTGATTTTACAAACCATCATTCCATTCTAGAGACTGAAACAGAGTATCTCTCGTTCGATCATTCTTTATGGATTCCCATTAAAGCTGAAGCTGCTGACGTTAAGCAAACCGGTTGGCAATCAACTTTTCTGGCTGCTGCCCCCAGATGTTGTCTAGTAAGAATCGCCAGCGGCCAGCTTCAGTTCAGCTTTTGACGACGCTTTAAAAAACCAACAACAACAAAAACAAAAACTTGGCGCTGTGATGTCAGCTGGAGTTGATGTTCTTGGGCTATCTGCTGATATCTGGTCAGAACTCAGCCGGCAGCTTTTTATTGTAGTTTCTTTTACGTGTACACAGACCCCAAGCCGACTGTCTAATGGCCATGTTAACAAACCCGCGTCCATTAACACTCTTTGGCCAAGTTTTTGTATTCTTTCGTCATGCAACAAAAAATTTGGCATACGTATACTTTATTCTGAGATTCACATTCCATTAAATACTTACATTCGTGATCATCTACAATTTACATAGACTACGTGTATTGTTGACAAGTGGCCGACAAATGCCACTCAAGTTTATCCATCTCGGGTTCATAACTCAAGTGGTTTATCATCTCAAGCTTTGCACTTGCTAAAATATTGGCAACCAATCCATATTGTCATCAGATGAAAGTCATTTCGATATAAGTAATATCTGGCTACGATAGTTACAATTGTAGTTACTTGACATACTTAATAATTAAAACAACAACTTATATCTCACATTTTCTGTAACCCACTTTAAGTTTGTAACTTTACAAATCTGCTCTACATTTTGAGTTGATTTGGAATAAAATTTAAAATGCAGTAGTTTTAATAACCATCTTAAAATATATCAGAGCCTTTTGCAGTTTCTTCTAACATAAGATTCCATATCTTGACTATAATCTAGCGAACTTATCTCAATATATTGAAAACTCTTTTCTCTCCTTCCCTTTGTGCTCTTAGTCAGTTATATCTTTTTTTCCAGCTTTGCATGTTCTGTTAGATATAACATCTTACCCGATCTCTACTGATTATTCTCTAATGTTTTTTCCAGAGTCTGCACTCTTCTCCTCTCTTTACACATTTCTCAGAATTTCCCATGTTGTTCGGCGTTTGAATGACATTAATTGTTAGTTTCAGCCTGTGATTGAACTTATTTGAACAATGAGTGTCATTTGTTAACTCTCCACTCAGTCCACAGCTGCTCTGTTCCTATTTACATTAGAGGTTCACAGTGTTGTGCACACACACATGTGTTTATTATGTGTACTTATTTGAAAAGTTAATATGCAAATAAATGAAATTACTTATTTGACCTCTGATTAATAGCAATTGAACTGCAGTAACAATCTTATGGCCTGGTATTCGACAGATGATATGGTTATAAAATAATATTTCAATTATTACTAGATAAAGTTTAAAGTTTTATAACTATTTTTTATGTCATTGAATGGTTTTCTGCATTTGTATGTTTACCAAATAAAAAAGGCAATTAAGAATTGTATAACAATCAAAAGGAGTAAGAGTCAGGTACTTTACTGAAAAATAAAT
This sequence comes from Drosophila neotestacea, assembly GCA_035044365.1. Classification (NCBI taxonomy): domain Eukaryota; kingdom Metazoa; phylum Arthropoda; class Insecta; order Diptera; family Drosophilidae; genus Drosophila; species Drosophila neotestacea. Next base: position 6,183,510 of record JAWNMD010000069.1, read on the forward strand.
GAACTCATTGGAACTCTCACAAATATTTTTTAAATACTCAATAGGTTTAAACTGTTATTTAAGATTATAGATTTACATATATGATTATTACAAATCAAGTTATTATTGAACAATCTTCGTAATTTGCACACATTTATAAGTATTACATAAAATATCTGTTGGAAAAAAGGAAGTACACAAGTTTGTCATATTAAGAAGAAAAGTTAAATAGGTTGTACACTGTCAATAGATTTTAGGGTACCTGTTAATTTAAAACAAACCAGCTTGTTCTCTCTTACATATTTGACGTATGATTTCTAGTTTTGAAAAGTGCAAATTGATGTCAACTTTGTTAGATACAATCAAGAGTGCCACAAAGCCACGTGAAGTTCCTTTTACAGATACTCAGATATGCATACCCATATAGAGATTACAGTTGGGGAATTCTTACACTTGCCAGGTGTGCTCTACAAAAGTTAAATGGACATGTATGGGGTTCTATCACGGGTCTATCTCTCTCACACTCTCTCTCTCTCACACTCTCTCTTTCTTTCTGTCTCTCCTTCGACACATAGCTCTAGAGACCCATAATCAGAAGTCAGTCACTGGGCATTGACAATAAAACAAATGTTGGCCTTTCCCAATAATTGACCTTACTTACTTTGTTATTATTGTTTTTTGTTGCTATTGTGGTAATTGCGTTTAGGTTGTGGCAACATTCCACCAAACAGTTATAACAACAATAACAAATCAAGCACTGACCATTGAGAGACTGCGTTATTAATTATTAATTTAGACGCTCAATCGAGCGAATTGTAAGGCCCAACAATTGTCTCCATATCGTATGTGAATGCCGTCTGGCTAAGTCTCTTCCTACTCCAACTCCTCCTCCTTTTGTCATTGTTGTTGCCACAATGTTGCGTGCAACCAGATAATTATATAGCAAAATTGTCTTTTTCCAACGCGTTCGAATTGTTGAGGGTGGTTTGATTTAGGTTGGGAAGGAGGCATTGGGTCTAACGGCTTCAGCAAAGCAAAACCGTAACTCCCATCCACCCAATATTATTTGTTGGGGAGTGAGCCATGTGCTCTAATGGCGTTTACATGATTGATTCATGCGCGACTGCTTTTGGCCAAGTTAATGAAGTACCGCAATCGAATATATTTTACATCGACTTGTCGATTCGATTATTGTGTATGGCTCTGTGTGTGTGTGTGTGTGTGTGTGTGTGTGTGTGTGTGTGTGTGTGTGTGTGTGTGTGTGTGTGTGTGAGTGAGAGTAAACTTTAAAAAGTTGATTACAAAAGTCAATTGCGTGTTTTCGTAATTTCACATTTAATCATTTTACCAGGAAATGGGTTATCTTCCTTTTTTATTGTGGGTGCCATTAATTTTAATTTAGATGAATCTAGAATAGATTGAAATTTAGTTACCCACTTTAATTTATTAAGAAACTATTACTTTTTAATTTGTATTCCATAATATTTTATCTATTTCATTTAGCGTCTTAAACAATCGGAAAAAAGATATGATATTATTATAAATGAAACCCAAATTAAAGATGAACAATTACTTTCAAACTTCTTATAGTCTTTGAGTTCAACATGGAAAACAAAACCTATAGTAACAAACTAAATAAAAAACGAACTATACATTTTCAAGGAATAAAACTTTCATGTAAAGACATAAAGACATCTTCACTTTATAGAAGTTTTGTATAGTAAAGATCAGAGTTTCTGTTAACAACTTGAATCTGTTAATTTCACTACTTATACTTTTTTCTCATATAATATTTTTTATTTAATTAATTTGAGCCGAACCTCAAACGCAGTATGAGGATATATTATCTAATATTTATCTTTCTGAACTTTCCAATTTTGTTCTATTCAATTCGCAATTTAAACCTAATAAGGTCAATGATTTTGAACCTACTGACATTGCTCTAATTACTCAGCCAAATATAGGAGAATGGATCAGACCAATTAATGCTCTGCTGACTGTGCATGACCATTAAATATGTGCTAATTTACAATAAACTGAATAAAGCCCCAGCTGTTTTGTGTTCTTCCCCACAATCAGCCATCTCGACTAGTTTTGGTTTTTCCCTTCGCTATCAGCTCATTATATCTACGTGTCAGGTCGATATGGTCCCTTGTTTCCCTATTAAATACCTCCAATCCCCTAAGAAAGTGTTTATCAACTGTCTGGCCCTCTAGGAATTTTGGCCTAGAACTAAAGTACACAACATAAGTGTATGGCCAGTCAATATAGGGCTAATATTTACTTGGCCCTCTGGGGATGTTAGCTGAAACTGTGTTTATGGTCTGTACTTACCTTAGCTATGGGCATTTTATTGACTTGTGCTGTGAGCCATGCGCATGTGCTTACTTCTGGCCACGTTAAATGAACCTTAAGTAAACGTTCTGATGTCCTGACGTTCTTAGAACTCATAACAATAACAATATCCAGCCCACATGACCTACTTTAACTAACATAAATTTCCATGTACATGTTATTCCCACATCCCGAGAGGGAGATTCAAGGCGGAGAAAGTCCAGCTCGACAAATAAAGTGCAACTGCGTGCTATAAAGCACTTTTTCTGATTTCGAGAAACCTCAACTTAAGGCAGCTACAGAAATATATAGCTTGGTTATGTGTGAAATTATTTAAGATTTTAATCTGCAGTAAAAATCGTTCTATCGTTTTCGATAACGAGGTAGCAAAGTAAATAATTTTAATGGCCATGATTGTAAGGAACATTTTTACTGGTTTTTCTTGGACATATGGATTTTTCAGCTACGTGTACTGAGAAATGTATTTCAAGAATATTGAATTCCGAGAACGAAAGCTGTTCTAGTTTCGGTTCGACTTTTTATATACCGAATTTTTAAAATTATTTTCCCCCGAACCCAATCTCGCATCGGACTTTCTTAATAAAAAGGTTCAGTTGCACTCCATTTATTATATTTAATCTACAAATCGTTCTTCTTAAATCTTTATTTTTATTTTATTAGCAAAAAGTACAAAAATAAGATTTTCATGACACTTCCATCTGGTTTTTAATATTTTCAATTTCATACCCATGAGGGCTTTCCATATTTGCCTTTAAAGATGTAAGAAAGTTCACAATCAAATTACATTCCATGAAGTTAACTGAAGAGTGTTGCCATATAATTAAAGCTGCCAAATTAAAGTTGAAGTAATGCCAACAATTGTCAAAGCGTTGCCACAATTAAAATTTATTACAGCCACAAATCCATCCCTAACTAAAATCCATAGAAAATCCCTGTAATTATTTCTTTAATTTGGGTAAAAACCTTGAAAAGACGTCGAAAAGAAGGCGGGTCAATGTTAACAAAGTGATTGATGCAGTTAGCACATTTAATTGGTGGAAATTTCATTTTGGTAAAACCTTTCTTTAGCCATATTTCTGTAGCCTTTAAAAAAGCCAAGTCGTAGACGGCTGCCATGTAAACAATCTACATTATTCATCTTCCGCAGTTGTTGAATAATTAAATACCCCTGTAACATTGTGCGTTTTCTGTGGAAACCCTCAGGCAATTGGGCCCTCATCCAACTAATTCCAATTTTGGAGGGGGAAACGAGCAAAAAAATCAAGTTCAAAATGATGGTTTTGCGTGAGTTTCGTTTTCCGTTGACTTGGTGTTTTTGTTTGGCAAATAATTTAGCAATCAACGGGCCATTATCATCGCATTAATTTAGCATTTCGCTCAATCGCCCACTAAATTGATTCACTTCCCACCCCCTCATCAAAGATTCAACGTTTAATAACTTTGGCGAGGTTCAATGTTGGTAAATAGATGTCGCCTTTGGGCCAATTATATGACATGCAAGAAACCAAGAACTTTGACAAAGTTTTGTCCTTTTGCCAATATTTTACATGAGTGGCAGTTTTGTTAAACGACTAGACACTTACAAATGGCTGCCCCAAGTTGTCACCTTGATTACAATAAACCTCCTTCTGTCCTCCTTTGGATTTCAAGGTTTATGAATCCATATGCTTTATATGTATGTACATACACACACATATCTGTGGGCTAGCCACATGAGTGCTTGACCCAAATCCCAAGTGAAAGTGAAAGACTCATGCGAGGTGTGTTAATTTAAGTCTCAGTTTCAGTTTGAGTCATTGCCGAAGAATCTGAACTGAAAGCAATGAAATCAGCTTTAGATTGATTAAGATTATAAATATAGATAAGACATGATAATCGATTACTTAAATAAAAAAAAATTAATCTATAAATGTACATTTATTATGCTAGATGTTAAGGTATTCTGTTTGGTTCGTTATTGATTTGTAGACTTGATAAATAAACTTCTTTGATGCAAAGAATATAATTGAAGTAAAGTAGAAAACATCTTGAAATTCTTAAGACAAATAGATCACACTTAGTTACTTTGTTTATGTAAAATCAACAGATCTGCCGTCATTCATTCAGAGTTTGGCAAACTGCTTTTCTTCAATAAATTGATTGATAAGCAATAAATAATGAAATAATAATAAATATGGTTATCTTTATTGTGGGAAGGTGCCGTCACAAACAGGAATACGCTTCTTGAGAAAATACAGTCTTAATTTGATATCTTATCGAGCTGCTTGCACATCCAAGATAATGGAGGCAATAATTCAGTTAATTGAAAGTAATACTCAGATTCAACAAAATAATAGTCTCTATTATTAAAGAGGGAAGAACTAGAAAAACTTTGTGTACTTCAATGTAATGCAATTAGAAAAGTGCATTAACTAGAACTACACATACTTTCATATATACTAATTAAGTACAGATAGCCACAACTCGTGTGTGTGTGTGTGTGTGTGTGCGGGAGTATGCCATAAATTGTGTTAGAATATGCAATCTCGCTAATGACCCAATTAAAATGATGGCAAAGACTTTCACTGGCCGACAATGAAAGTCCACGCATATCCGGCTTGTCATTCTCCCATCGCTCTGACATTTATTGAAAGCACTGGGATTGTAAGCAGGACAGGCGGACAGGGGGGATGTCATGTTATAAAAGCAATCTGAAATTCAAGCAATGCAAGGACATGACGAACACGAACAATTCCAACTAAATAACACTGACAGCAGCACTGGCAGCAGGATGTCAGTCAGGTCAGGATCAGATCGGTCTACCCCGGACACGCGAAGAAACATGTACTAAATTACATTTGTATATCCCGTAAACATTAAAAGGTCTAAGGGAAATAGGGTATATGCGTACATAAACTTAATTTCCTAACCAACTTAAACTCACAGTCAAACAGTCTCTTTGTCTTTAGAATTCTAAAAACTTCTTGGGAATACAACAAGAAACATCTAAGTTACACAAGTTGCTGATTAAGCTGATTCAAGATTATGAAAAGCAGAGGCATTTTTCGACTTGTGTTCATAATAATTCACAGTCTATGTTGCAATATTTTGCTCTCATCTTTGTATTCTGCAAATTCCATAATAATAACATAAGAAACTCTGAAGTTATGCATGTTGTTGTTGTAAGCAACAGAAAAAACAAACATCTCTTAAAGTTGGCCAAGTACAAAGTATCTTTCAGTTGAGTTCTCACATTTTTTTTAGCCTTCCCTGTTTAGCCATACCAATTTGCAAAGTGAACTTCAGTTAAAGCGAATTTCGACCTGGCCCACTGACGCTTCTTTCATAAATATCTAAGTAGCTGCATGACAACCGCATGACGCCATCATTTCATTACGAGCCGGAATCCTGCCTAGGCAGGGTCCGACATTTTGTAAGCTTTCAGCATGATTCAAGGTCGCTGATCCGCTGACCAGGAGAAGGTATTTGGGAGATGGGCGATGTGGCACAGTGAAAGGAAACCTTACCTTGGCTATTATTCTGCAATTTTCTTGTTACTTTACCAAGCACTTCACATCACTATCTCTAATGGGGTTGACCTTGACTCTGTTTACTTGGCTGTCTATCAATTTTGTGGACATTATCCTAACCCCATTTCCTGTTCCCGTTTGTTGTCCATTTGCTCGCATGCAAATTGTGTTGCATGGCCTCATGTGACAATACTAGTAATTGACAGCTGAATTGGACAATCATTAATGTTGTGCATGACAGACATCTAATTTCTAACAATCTCTAATATTGTGATTCGTATAATGTTCGGTTAACTAATTCAAATAAATTAAACTCTTAAAACGCAGGTCATTTTTATATTGTTTGACATCTCGAATGTTGTATCTATTAACAAAAAGTAAAGGAAATGATTCGAATCATTCTACTTAGGAAGGAATAAAAACATGTTTCTACTAAAATGAGACATTTGAATGATCCGAATGACGTGCATTTAAAATGACAATCATTTCATATTTTATTTGTTTCGGAAATGAAAATTATTTCAATTTTTGTATTGATTTTTTTCAAAGAAGTGATTAAATTTCTTTGAGTTACTCTGATGAATTTTGAACTCGATTTCCTTTTATGTATTCAAAATAAGAAATATTTAGAATTTAGTTATTAAGATATAATGCATTATTTGAATTATTGCTTTCAATAGTTCATATGACCGTTGTTCGATTTAGATAAACTACTATAAATAATTTAGGGAATTTTATTTTTCAAATTATCTGAATGATCCATTCAATTTGGAAGCAGTAAAACTTATAATTTACTAAAAAAAATATATGTATAAAACAATATAGAGAAGAATGTTGCCATAACTTTAGAACACTGATGTTTAAAGATTCGAACAACTCTTTCAACTTAAAAGTTTAAATACATTTAAAACTTGATATTTTTATATATTACTTTAAACTGATTCTCCTAAGTTCAATATATATCTCCTAAGTACAATATTTATCTTTTAAGTACAATATTTATGATCAAATAACATTCTCGTAAACTAACAATCTAAGAGTATATTCTTTGATATTTTGCAGAGAAACGGAGCGTTATAAACGTATAAAATGGCAAGATTTGCGTGTCGGAGATATAGTCCATCTGTCGAATAATGAGACGGTGCCCGCCGACATTCTGCTGCTTCGCACGAGTGACCCCCATGGGGTTTGCTACATTGACACCTGCGACTTGGATGGCGAAACAAATCTGAAACGCCGTGAGGTATGTGAGGAGAGGTGGTGGCATTAGGTTATCTCTGCCCTATTGCCGGGTCTACGTGAGAGATATGGGTTTTTTTTCTGCATACAATTAATGGTATTTTATATAATTTGTACAGGTTGTACGTGGCTTTACGGAAATGCAAAATATATTTGTACCCAGCAAATTTATGAGCTGCGTGGAGGCGGATGCCCCAACAACAAAGCTATATAGATTCCATGGGGCCTTAATACATCCAACGGGAGAGCGTGTGCCCATATCGACCGAGTGCCTTTTGTTAAGAGAAAGCAGACTGAAGGTAATTTCAAAATACTACCATAAGATTATCCACTTTTGTTTACAAAACTAAATATGTGCGAAATCTTTTTAGAATACGGACTACATTGAAGGCATTGTTGTCTATGCCGGACATGAAACAAAGTCCATGTTAAATAATAGTGGTCCAAGGTACAAGCGCTCCCAGGTGGAACAGCAAATGAATATTGATGTGATATGGTAAGTGTATACATATATCAAAGAACCTTGTTAAAGAAATTCAAAATCAAAATAGAAAAGTTCTCACTTGTGTATACCAAAACATTAAGTTCAATGAATTTCTAACTACACGTAAACAAAACAAAGAAAGAATAAATTCAGTCAGATTAGATAGTTATTAAAAAAATTGTACCTGCAAGTCAGAAACCAACATTCGTCTTTTGCTAATGTTAAAATATTTGTTAAGAAATGTGAAATTTATTGAATGATATTAAATTTATTTTTCAATGGAGTAAAAAGAAAACAAATTACACTTTAATGTGTTGATTTATTATATAAATGATATCAATAATTTACAATTCTGTTGAAGTTTAAAATACATTTTATGACAGTCGATTTTTGGGACTCCAAAAACGAATTCTTTGATGATGCGGGTTTCAAAACCAATAGCCATTAAAATCTGTGGTCTTTTGAGACCCACAAGATAAGATCGATATAAGTAATTATATCGGCTGGTAACACAAAAGGTTTGATTATAGAGTGTTTAGATTATAATTAAATAATCTTAAAGAAATATACCTAAAAGTATCATCAGGTCTTCAAACACTACAAGAATTTTGTAAAATTCATTATTTTTATACCCTGTTTAATATGAGATTGTATAACTAGGATACATTATTTGTTGAGTTTATTTCCCCAGCTTAAACTTGAACATACCCTTTTATTAATTGTATTAGTTGGGTATACCTAATTTGCAGGTGTGCACAAAGTTTGTACCCTGTTTATTATGAGATTGTTTAACTAGGATATATTGGTTTCTCTTGCCCCAAGTGGAGTTTATTTCCCAGCTTAAACTTACATGTACCACTTACTAATTGTGTTCGTTGGGTATACTCAATTTGCAGGTGTGTGATAATATTGTTGATCCTTTGCGTTGTTGGCGCCATTGGCTGCACAATGTGGCTGCGCTCCTTTGTTAACTTTCCCGTACCCTATTTGCCGTTTGCCGTCGACGCTGCCTACGAGGGTATGCTGACCTTTTGGACGTACATCATCATACTACAAGTGATGATACCTCTCTCACTGTATGTGACCATTGAGCTGTGCAAGATACTGCAAGTGTTTCACATACACAACAACATTGATTTGTATGACGCGGACACGAATAAACAAACGGAATGTCGTGCCATGAACATAACCGAGGAACTCGGCCAGATACAACATATATTCTCGGATAAGACGGGTACACTGACCGAAAACAAGATGATCTTTCGTCGGTGTGTGGTTAACGGTGACGACTACAATCATCCGCCATCCGAGCTGGAGAAACTGTATACCAAGCCAGGAGCACCAGCTCCACCATTGCTGCCCAACGAAGCTCTAATCGATGACATGATGAAATTAAGTGGAGGTGCTTTTCTCACTCCAAATGCACAACGTATTCAGGAGTTTCTGGTCGTGATGGCCATCTGCAACACGGTGATTGTGAGTGCGGCTCCTCATCGTGATCTCATGAATGCCAGTGGGGTCATTGAGATGCATCAAAGCGGTAGCAATCCGACCATCAATTCCTCTCCTGCCACAGTGACACATGTGAGATCTCGGGGGGGAAAAATGCTGACCACGACAACCACGACGACGACAACCACAACTATACTAAATGGTGGACCACCACCTGCTGCAATGGCTATGCCAGCGGATCGATATACACGGCTGGCCGAGTCGCGATCTGTGACACCATCGCCACCGCCAAATCTACTGTTTGCCATGCCCGTACAGAGTCATCAGCCGACTCTGTCACCGATCAGCAGTTCACCAGAATCCACGCCTCATTCGGAATCACCATCGCCGCCAATGAAGAATAAGGCGATCTCTAACAGCATTTCACCAACTGGACGTGCCAAGGCTGTGATCAACTCCAAGATAACCAGCATAGCAACCTTTCTGAATGCCAAGACACAAGGCAAACGTCTCAAGATGAGGTGAGTGCTAACTGAGATTATTATTTCCGACATTATAATTCATTATATCGACTTTTCTTGCAGTGAAACAAAGACGCAAACCATTTACAGAACCGCCGATGGACGTCCTCTTTATGAGGCCGAGAGTCCGGATGAATTGGCGCTTGTGAATGCCGCCTATAGCTACGATTGTTGTCTACTGAACCGCAGTCCTAACCATATCCTGGTGAGCATGCCCACGGCAGGAGCTACAGTCGAGTATGAGATTCTCAAGGTACTGCCCTTTGACTCCAGTCGCAAGTGCATGTCCATTGTGGTTCGTCAAACGGGCACACAAGAGATTGTGCTTTATACAAAGGGTGCGGATAGTTCCATCATGCCCGTTCTGGCTCCGTGTGCGCACAATAGTCCTGAAAGTAAGTAAAAAGAAGAGAGGATTGTCAGATTAGCATTTATAATCTTCAAAACAGAGACCAAAGTATTCGAAATTTTAAAGATTATATCTCTCCTTGGCGATCCCTGCTTGAAACTTATCTTTTTTAACGCCCTTTTCAGATTTACTGCGCGAACAGACGCAACAGCAGCTGGATCGCTATGCGAGGGAAGGTTTACGGATTCTCGTGATGGCCAAGCGCACTTTGAATGCTGCCGATTACACGGATTGGTGGGCGCGTCATCAGGATATTGAAATGTCCCTAGAGAATCGTGAACGACGGCTGCGTGATTCATTCGCAAAGCTGGAAAGCAATCTGACGCTGCTGGGTGCCACTGGCATTGAGGATCGCCTGCAGGATGGTGTGCCTGAGACGATAGCTTCGCTACTTGCAGCGGGCATATCCGTCTGGGTGCTGACGGGTGACAAACCCGAAACCGCCATCAATATTGCCTACTCGGCAAAGCTGTTCACTCAGCAAATGGAGCTGATCAAGTGAGTGACTGTTTAGCGATCTTCAAACTATTTGTTTTTATCGATATTTATATATACAGGCTAACTGCTCGATCTCGTGATGCTGCTGAGACGGCTATTAATTTCTTTTTGACGGATTTGAGGAATGCAAAGGCGACAACCTCCACGGGATATAGCTTAACATCGCGCAACAAGCCACGGGCTTTAGTCGTGGATGGCAAGACGTTGACCTTCATTCTGGATCCCAAGTAAGTTTGTTTTATATTTAACGGCTATCACAATCTATGATTCTTTAATACATATTTAAATTTGACTATTTTTCCTTTATTTTAATTTATTAAAATCATAATATAAAACTTGTCTATTATTAGTTATTTTTTTAAAAATCGACATATTTGTTATTTTACTTACAGTATTAAATATGATCTTAAATGTTTATATTTGCAGGTCGAGATTGATTCTACCTTTTCTTAAGCTGGCCAAAGCTTGTGCCTCGGTGCTCTGCTGTCGCTCGACGCCTCTACAAAAGGCCTATCTGGTCAAAGTGGTCAAGGAGGAGCTCAATCTGCGCACACTGGCCATTGGCGATGGTGCCAACGATGTCTCTATGATACAGATGGCAGACGTGGGTGTGGGCATCTCTGGGCAGGAAGGCATGCAAGCTGTCATGGCTGCGGATTTTACACTCTCCCGTTTTCGTTATCTGGAGAGGTTGCTGCTCTCACATGGCTATTGGTGCTACGATCGCCTTGCTCGCATGATACTCTACTTTTTCTATAAGAATGCGGTAAGCAGAAGTGGATTAATTATATTCATCTTATTTATATCAATTAATTTTTATTATTTTGCAGGCCTTTGTTTTCTTGATATTCTGGTATCAATTGTACTGTGGCTTCTCCGGCTCTGTGATGATGGACCAAATGTATTTAATGCTCTATAATTTACTCTTCACCTCGCTGCCTCCCCTGGCAATTGGTGTCTACGATAATCGAGTACCGGAGGATTTGCTTTTAAAGAATCCATATCTATACAAAAATGTAATTAATAATCAGAAAAAATTTCTTTTGAAGTCCTGAAATTAATTTAAATGTATTTTTTAGGGTCGATTGGGTCTTGTCTATAGGCCACATGACTTTTGGCTGATATTATTGGATGCCCTCTATCAGTCCCTTGTCATATTCTTTGTGGCTCTCTGTGCCTATGCGGAAAGCGATGTGGGCATCTGGGAATTTGGCACAACCATCACAGCAAGTTGTCTTTTTGCCAATTTAGTGCACTGTGGAATTGAAATCCGATCCTGGGTAAGCTGAATATATATCTTTAAAACGGAAGACTGTAATAATTTTATATTTATGTGTTTTTAGACGGTGCTGCATGTAATTTCCATAGTGCTCAGTCTTGGCTCGTTCTATATCTTCTCAATTGTGTACAACTCCATGTGCGTCAATTGCTTCGGACTGCCCTCCACCTATTGGGTCATCTTTAGATGTTTTGCCTCTGCCGTGCACTGGCTGGTCATATTGCTTTCCACAGTGGTTGCAGTGCTGCCTCGGTAAGTTGTCGACATAATTGAATTACTTTGATTCCTTCTAATGCATTATTCTTTGCAGATTGCTATTGACTACAGTGCGCACTTCCATGTGTCCCGACGATAGCACCAAAGTCATTCTACAAAGCAAACGTGAGCGCACCAGAGGTGAGGGTTTGTTAGTTACATGGTCACGCTCGACGTCAGCCTCATCTATATATAGGTAAAAGGCACAAAATAAATAGAAAGCATTGAAAATTCTTTTTGCACGATTTAATCATTATGAATTATTCTTTTCGACATGCATGAAGATTTTAATTTTTTATGATTTTGTGTCCTTTTATTTATAAACTTGTTCACTACTTTGCAATCTAAAATGAGATAATTTTTTGCAGAATCGCCGATTATGGGTCTAAGAATCAGATTATAACAACCATTACCTGATCCAGCGTCAAGTTGCAACGTCATCAATCGCAACACTCACTGAAACTACACAAATCGCAACCCTTTACATACTTACTACACATGTGCTTTCAGTTTCAAAATGTGGCCTTTCGACACCGATTAATATATAATTTAGTTTAATTTAATTTAGTTAACCAACTGCAACTCTCTAGTTTCTGAAATTCAATTCTAAAGGCTTAGAAATATTTAGTAGAAATTTAGATTGATTATATGTGTATTAGTTGTAATGATATTTGTTAAAAACATTGATTATTGATTACCTAATTAATTAGCTAACATATTTTAGTTACAATCTTTGCCTTAATATTAAAACGCATCAATGAAAAACAATTGCAAAAGCTATATATACATTTAGAAATACTGTATGTCTGTCATAATTTATGAATATTTATTTGTATATAAGTAGGAAGTTAATATATGTACATGTAAATCAATATGTTTATGTACTTGCCTACGCATATTTAGTGCATATAGCCAACCACCTAATCAACTAGAGTAGTCTTAACACAAGCGACGCAATTATTATTAAAGAAAACAAACTGATTAAAACCACACTATATTTGAAACTAGATGTTTGCGTGCAATCTATATGGATTATTCAAGCAATTATAATAACAACAAAACAAAAAAACATAATTTTTAATACTGGACAATTCAAACAGAACGGAACTTCAACGTTCGATGTTCGTGAAAAGGCTGTGATTCTACACTCATGAGAAATATATCTATATATAAGCAAAAACATCAATTTACATACATATATAATTTAGATGCATTAATTCAAGTATTATTAAACAAACACACATACGTTTCTCTTGAGTTTGTTGTCAAAAACTTAATGAATTTTCTACTTATTTTTTAATTTAATCAAATGACAAACGATTAAAACTATAACTCTATCCATTTAATGTTCTAAACTATTTACCTTAACTGTATGTAGATCGTTTCAAGAGAGAACAATATAACAACAATTATGAAAACAACAACAAAAATGCAATAACATAGTGTACGTTAAAAAAAATACAAAAAGAAAACAACAACGTTAGCTGAATATTTACATTGTTGAAAAGCAAAAAAATCATTTAATGAAATAAATGTATATTTACTTAAAAAAAAAATATTTACGAGCTTTGTTTTATTCCAACAATGGAACTTAATCGACGGCGATCTCCCAAGATTGATGTCAAGAATTTCTACCAATTTTCTGGTGTACAGACAAACAATTTTTGACTACCCATTAATAAGAGAATCAGGTTTCTATTTATATAAATATTTTTATCTTAATTGAAAACGTGTCATATAAAAAATATATTTGAATTATTAAATATATACAACATACTTATATACTATAAGTATACCTAGAAGTAGCTTATTAATCAACAGCTAATATCCCAGAGAATTTGGAACTAGTCGTAAGGTAAACGAGTAACATCAATACACATGGCATCTGTGGCGATTGTGAATTGTGGCATTGACTAGGCCTGGTTATCCATGTGAGCCACGCCGAGATTACAATTGCCAAGAAAATCAAGCTCTCCCCTCTTGGCGATGACGCGTCCAATATCGTATGGTAGCAAGGCCAGCTCCAAGTTAGCTGCCGCTGGAGGCAGCGACTCTATCGCATGTGGTTGCTGTTGTTGTTGCAGCTTGCTTGCCACAGCTCGCCGCACCAACCTCTCTACAAACATTCGTAGTACATGGGCTAATAGTGTAAGGGCTAAGGATTGAGAGACACCCGGCACGCTCTGTTCCGTCTCCAGGACAATACCCACATCCTTGCACATGTCACGCACCAGCTGTGAAGCTGTTTCCAGCTCCTCAGGTGGCGGTAAATATAGCATCTGATGGTTATTTGAATTATTTCTTACGCTGAGAGGTTGTCGGTTTTGTGGCTTGGGAGGATCCAAGCCAAGTACATCGACTAGCTGTTGATCCTCCACCTGTTGCTCACGGCATTGCAAACGTTTCGCCTGCTCCGTTAGCCAACTGTCTAGGCGGGTTCTTGGCGTGAGACTGCAATACGCTTGGAATTGTGACTGCGGTTCATCCTTTAGCTGCTGTTGAACACGCTCCGACAATGGAGTAAGCGCTGATGTTGCTTTCTCCCGAGTAACACAAAGCATTTTTAAAGGTGGTGTGAATCCGTGGAGACGAGCAAAGGCCACAATTTCTCGTACACTCCAGAAGTGCTCTTTTCCGCTTGAATGCAGTTGCTGCAGACGTTGATGTTGCCGCATGCAACGTGACAAAACGCGACCTCGCATATATTCAAAGAAGCGTTGACGCAAAGCGGGTTGGGTCTGGAATGCTGATAGTGTCTGGCCACCAAAGACAAACTCGGAACTCAACGCACCTGTCAATGGCAAGCGACGCAGCAGAAACTCAACAGCACTCCGCATACTTTGAAAGTGAATTCCATTAAAGAGCTGCTCCAAACGCAAGCGTTGACTTTGCGGCATCACTGGCACTGACATCGCCTCGTGACTACTCATGTTGGCATAACCATGATCATTTTGGATGCACTGCAGTATATGCCAACGTTTGGACAACTGTTGCTTTGGCTGCTTGAGCAGACTTAGTTGTGGCTTCAATAGTGACTGCTGCTTGGCGGCCTGCTTTAACCTTGATTGCAGTGGATCAATGATGTAGAGTTTACCAGCCTTCTGAAACACCACATTCTTAACCTGTCCCTTAGCGTGTCCATTTTGCAGTTGCTGTTGCTTCCTACTGCTGTTCCCATTGAATGACAGATGAGAGGCGGAAGACTGTGGACGCATATCGGGCACTGAATCCATGGAATTGAGGTGCCGTGGCATTTTGTTGGGCGTCACTGGTGCAGGTGCAATTTTTTTAGGGCTGCTTAACTTCAAAGGCTCCGAGACAAGCACTGTGGGCTCAATTTGCTCAATGTCATCACTCATCTCGATCTTGTTGATGCAGGCAAAGAGATTATCATCTAGCTCCTCCTTGTTTTGTGTTATAGATATAGTACGTGGCTTAGAGCTGTCCGCTGGTGAAGGAAACGTATAGGGAGCAGGTGTCGTCGTGTGAGGCTCTCGCTTGATTGTCACGGGCGGCATCGCTGGTATTTCAGGCGTAACATTCGCTTCGGTACGCAGCCAAATCTCGACAGTTGTTTCACCACCCATGGTGTGCAATCCACACATCGTTTTGTCCAGCACAATGTTGTGCATTAGTTGAACGGGCTTTTGCTGCAAATGGTCTTGAAAGTAGAGCAGAATTCGCATGGGGAACTCTCCCCAGCCACGACGTGTCAGCTGAAATGGTGGAGAATGTACGTCCACAATGTCGTTGGGTCGATACGAATGATGCAGTTGAAAGCGCACCTAAAACCAAACATTGGTAAATACACAGGCTATAATAATGCTCTCTCCACTTACCTTTTTGAGGAAGCTTTCCAGCGGTTGTGATAGATTCTTGCCCTGTACATAGACCAGCCATTTGTAAGCCAAGCCTTGACTGCCTCGACTATCCGAATCTCCTCCTATGTACTTGGATGTATTGCCGACCACAAAGTGGAATTTGTTCTTATTATTCAAACGTGAGGCATTCAAGACTGGCACAGATCCGATCTCCAATTCCTGCTGCCGTTTGTAAGCCTGTTTACTGGTACAAGGCTGATCATCACAGCTAGGATCAACTGTCTGCTTTTCCTTCTCCTGTGTATGATCCGTAACAATGCCCTGCTCCCGTATTTTCTGCTGGCGTCGACGCTCTGCTCGCCTATGTGCCGGATTACGCAGTCTTATTGTTTGTTTTGCCAGTGTTGCCGCTGTACGCTCGGGCAGGTGTAATTGTATAGGAGCAGGACGTTTCCCAACGATCTTCTTGATAGCTGGATGCAATGGCAGCTGCACACCGTCATGTTCAGCAACTTCGCCAAACAATGTGTCTCGGGATCGAATTCTAGCGACATCTGCAGCTGTCAACGGCACCTGCTGCTTCTTATAGTATTCGCTGACCACATGGTAGCGTAATTTATCCAAGAGCTGACGTGCCTGGAGCAATCGATTGTCAATCTCGCTCAACTGTTGCTCCTTTAGGGTCAATTCCTTTTGGAATTCGGCGCGAACAATTTCCTGAATGCGTTTCAGCTGCGCCACGCTGTTAAGAGGAATTCGTGGTGTGTTGATTATCACATCCTGTGGAGCTTCATCTCCCTCCGCATTAGGCTCTGGCTCTAGCTTTACGCGTTTCTCCTTTTTGTCATCGGAATTGGGGTTATCGTAACCAAACCCGTAATCCGGATCGTGGTATTCGCTATGCTTTCGTTTCTTTGGCGTTGTCGTTGTCTTCGACGGCGTCGCCGTCGAATTCTCCATGTGCGTGTGCGCGCTGTTGTGAGGTGGCACAACCGCAGGGCTTGTATCACCTGGGTTCAATATAAAACGGCTGAGAGACACTCTTAAACTGCCTTCTGCACATTTATGCCGTTATTGGAAGTGAATTTATCAAGCGTGGGAAATACTTGATAAATAAACGCGGAAAATGTTTATGCTTTGCCCAAATTGTTGATATCATATCGATTTCTTGGTATATCGATATTTATCACGATAATAACAATGTAACAAATGGTAATGTTGCTCATCTCTAAAGACCACGCGCCTTGCATTGTTCAACACTGTCCGAACCATCTGTATTTTAACGCGGGAAAGAAAGATCCACAGAGCATTAACGCTGAAGATTTACACTACAATTAATACAAATTAGTTAAAAACAAATAAACAACAATATGGTTGAACGCATTGAAGACTTAAATTTACCTAACGCTGTGATTGCCCGCTTGATAAAGGAAGCCATACCGGATGGTTCCAATGTAAGCAAAGAAGCCCGTGCCGCAATCGCCAAAGCAGCTTCAGTCTTTGCAATCTTTGTGACATCCTCCTCGACAGCATTGGCGCACAAGCATAACCACAAGACCATTACGGCAAAGGATATATTGCAGACGCTAAACGAGCTGGACTTTGAAAGCTTTGTTCCGTCACTAACCGAAGACTTGGAAGTTTATCGAAAAATGGTAAAAGATAAAAAGGAAAGCAAAGCCAATAACAAGAAGGATGCTAGTGCTGGAGATGCCGCAGCAAGTAGCAGCTCAGTTGCAGCTGCCGCTGAAAATGGTGACGCTAATGAATAAAGTGTCTGTCTATCTGCCGACTCCGGCAACAGTAAATACGCTAGTTACGGAGCGATGAATTGCACTGGCTGTTTAACGTATATTCTGTCTATATATAGTTAGTATTAGTTTCATATATAAAATTAAGAATGATTCAAATAAAAAGAAAGGTTAATTAACGTTTGTACATTTATACTGAGTGACTTACTCCTTATTTGATATATTACATTTTCTTGTGGAAATAATCCATTATTTCTATTACCAAATTTGCAAATAAACATTTTGGTCTTCATTCTGTTATCAACACTAAACCGTTTCTGAATGTCTTTTCCAACACAGCACCGGCATTTCAAGCAGCTGGGCTTCTCCCACAGTTCATTTTATAATTTTGCATGTTGTTTTATAAAACAAATACGGTATTTTATGATTTACTTTAATATTTGTAAGCGAAATGGGTGTAACTGGTCTGTGGAAACTCATAGAGCCATGTGGAAAACCAGTGCCGGTGGAAACCTTGGAGGGTAAAGTGCTGGCTGTTGGTAAGAAGTCGAATTGGTTGCCTTAAGTTGTGAAATCAAATTGTTAATGAAATTGTACCTACAGATATCTCTATATGGTTGCATCAGGTGGTAAAAGGTTTTCAGGACAGCAAAGGATCTGCACTGAGCAATGCGCACCTTTTGGGTCTCTTTCATCGCTTATGCAAATTGCTTTATTATCGTGTGCGACCCGTTTTTATATTTGATGGATGCGTTCCTCAACTAAAGCGAGATACAATAGTGAGTTTCTCTTGTTTGGTTGTTTCTACAATGAGATTATTAAGTTGTTCTCTTTCTTATGTGTTAAGGCTCGGCGTCAGCAACAACGTAGCAAGCTAAGCAACGAGGCTGATCGTATTCAGGCTCTTTTACTGCAATCCCTGGCCAAGGAGAAGGTGGTTCAACAGGCCCTTGGGACAAATGCAGAACTTCTATTGAAATCCCCGTCAAAACGAGGAGCAGCAGCAAAGACGGGCAGGAATGATGAGGACGATCTTTTTAAATTGCCAGAGCTGCCAGCTTCATCATCTCAACTTAATGAAGCAGACAGCGAGCTAGAGGATCAGGACTATGCAAGTACAAGTGCTACGTCGGACAGTTCCTTTGATGAGACGACAGCACGACATACATATAATGCCAGCTTGCAGGCCATCGATGTACGTAGTCAGCACTTTAAGAACCTGCCAGCGGATGTGCGTCACGAAATACTTACAGACATCAAGGAGACCCGAAAACAATCTTCTTGGGGCCGCCTCCATGAACTCCCAGCACGTAGCGATGATTTCTGCTCCTTTCAAATGAAACGTTTGCTCAAGCGTCGTGCCGTTCAAGAAAGTCTGGAAGAAGCTGTACAAGAGATGGGCGGTCATACCCTCACCTATGCTGAGCTCTCGGAGTTTTTCAGTGAAGAAGGTATCGTCACGCCCACCGCCATTGAAGAGAGTACGCGACAAATTAGCTCGGATGAGCACACCAGATTCTTGTTAGTGCGTGACCTTAAAAAGAAAGCCCTGGAAGATAGCCAGAAGGCAATGAAGATTAAAATCGAAACTATTAAAGAAGAAGACGGTGAGGAAAAAGCTGATGAAGAGAAGCCCAGCACCTCAGCAAAATCTGTAAAAGCACCAGATCTTAGCGATGAGCAACAAAAGAAACTGGGCGCAGAATATGATAACGATTTAGAGATGGCATTGGCATTATCATTGGAGGAATCCGGCAAGGTCTATGACGAAAAGGATTATGATTATGATTCGGATCAAGACTTGCGGCTAAATCGCGAACAAAGCAAGAATTTACGTCATGCTGCCAAGGGTCCAGCACGTACATATATGATTGAATACGGAGGAATGAACGATGAGGAAGTGGGAAATATAATGGAAGCAACGCAACTAAATGATACCCAAAGTTTGGACAACTTTTTACACAACACGATTGTGAATGAGAAGACGGCAGAAGAGGATCTGGCAAATACTTCAATTGAAGAAGCCAAACAACTCTCATTGGCTATTGAGGAAAGCAAGAAAACCTTTGCTGAAGATATTGCCAAAACGAAACAGATTGAAGCTATAGACAGCGATACTGATTCCGATCTGGAAGAGGTTGTTGATCCCAAAACAATGCCAAGCAAAAAGAGTCTGGAAATTCGCGTAGATATTAAAGATGAATTGAATGTAGATGATGATCTTTTCGCGGATATTTTTGAAATAGAAGACAAGTTAAAGGATAGTGAGAAAAACAAGGAAACAAAAGTTGTTGAAGAAAAAGGTTGTAAGGAAATACAAACGTCAAAAGAAAGTAGTATTGAAGAAATGAAAGCAGAGGAAGTTATTTTAATAACTGACAGCGAAAAGCAAGCAGACTCTGATGATGATGATGATTTCTGTGAAGTAAAAGAAAGTGAATCCAAGTCTGAAGTAACAACAACAAATGTAAAGTCGACTGTCGCTCTCGATTCTATACTGGATGATCTTAAGAAGCAAACAGAAGAAGTTAAGAATATCAAACTGAATATCACCAATGAAGAAGAAAAGCCGCTCGTCGCTTTAGACTCCATACTTGATGAGCTTAAACGACAAACGGATGAAGTGAAAAACATAAAATTGGATTCAATTAAATTAAGCAATAGCACTGTCATGGAATTATCCTCTGATGATGAAGCTGTTAAAACCAATGCACCGACAGTAACCAAAGATGTGATTGAGCTTTGTGACAGTGAAAATGAGATTGAAAAACGTGAAATATCACCAAACAAAACGCCCAGTAAAAGCAAAGCAATAACTGATTATTTTGAAACTAGTTATAAGATAAAACGCACTCCTGATAAACCATCAGAAGCACAAGTTACACCACCCACAACTCCGAAGGTGGCAAAGCCCTTTTTTGTAAAGCGCACACCAAAATCAGGACGAAAACGGGCTGGTGATGAACTCAGTGATGAAGGTATCTCACCCAACAAAAAGTCTAGCAAAGCAGCCAAGTCGCTTTTTGAGGAGAAAGAGCAGGAGCAGGAAAAAGTAGTTCCAGTAAATCCAGAGGCAAGTTATTCTATTGAGATTGTATTATAAAATCAAAATTAATTATTTTATATTAAAATGTTAATTATTTCAGAACTTTTACATACAAATTTTTAATAAATATTATTTTTCAGTTAAGGAATGTTCAAAATACGATAGGAATTAAAAATGATTTATTTAATATAAATAATAGAAGTGATTTAATGTTATTACGAATCAAATATAAACTTAGGCGTAATTCATGTTACTGTTGCACATACTCTTCAGTTAGCTACATTTTGTTAAAATATGTAAATACATAAGTTATATATGTATATAATAAACTAATTTATACATTCACAGGATCTCATAAAAGACGCAGCGGATGCCTTGAAGTCACAAAAGACAGATGAGGAACTGCAAACGATAGCCAGCAATTTAGCCCAAGAACGCCGGGATTTGGAAGTCGAACGTAACCGACAGGATCGCATGGGCATGTCAATTAGTCAACGCATGAGCAACGATTGCCAGGAGTTGTTGCGTCTCTTTGGCATTCCTTACATTGTGGCACCCATGGAGGCGGAGGCACAATGCGCCTTTCTCAATGCCGTCGAACTCACTAATGGCACCATAACGGACGATAGCGATATCTGGCTATTTGGTGGTCGAACTGTCTATAAGAATTTCTTTGCACAAAATAAGCATGTTTTGGAATTCCGAGCTGAGCAAATTGAGCAAACATTCAATTGCAATCGCGGCAAACTCATTCAGTTGGCCTGTCTAGTGGGCAGTGATTATACCACAGGTAAATTTATTTTAATAGAAATTGAACTTTTTAAGTTAAATTTTTGTCTTTTCTAGGTATACACGGCATTGGCGCTGTAACTGCTCTTGAAATACTCGCTTCATTTTCGACTTCTACCCAGCTAGAAGCGACTACCTCAGCCGCAGGATCTATGCAGTCTGTGCTCTCTACCTTGGTCAAGTTTCGGGACTGGTGGCAGGCACATAAGAACTCCAATTTGCCAATAGGCAGCTCAGCACGCTTGTCACTGCGCAAGAAACTCAAAAATATAGAACTGCACGAGGGCTTTCCAAGCACGTCCGTTGTCGAGGCTTATTTAACTCCCAAAGTGGATGATAATCGCGATGCTTTTAGTTGGGGCTCTCCCGATGTGGAATCTATACGTGAATTCGCGCGTAAATCTTTCGGTTGGACCACATCGAAAACGGATGACATTCTCATGCCGGTCATGAAGAAAATCAACGAGAAGAAGATTCAAGGCTCCATTCGCAACTATTTTTCGGCCAAGAGCGCACTTCGAGTACAACAACCACTGGTCAGCAAACGTGTTCAGACGGCTATTGATAAGATGTCTGGCAAGATTGATGTTGAAACGCCAGAGAAACCGAAACGTGCACCACGTCGAGCACGCAACAAGTCAGCAATGGCACCTGAAACAGGGGATGGTGCAGAAGATGATCATAGTTCGAGTTCAAATCCTAATCCAGTGCGGCCAAGACGCGCCAAACGAAAATCTGCAGAAGCAACAACTGCAGCTTCTCCAGAAAAATCTGTCACATCCAACGCTACCTCAAAGCCTGCAAAATGTGCACGCATACCGAATACTAAGGAAGTTATACCGCAAAGGGAGCGAGATTTGGAGCAAATGCGTCAGAACAAGGCCAAGGCTGCAGAGGTTCTAAAGGCAAGCTCCAAAGCTGCTTCAAAAAAATAATAAATACATGTAAATCGGATATTTTGTAAATACGCATGCCCAGAAAATAAATTCTCTAAGATTCATTATTATATTTTTCTTATTAAAAGCCTTAACTCCGAGCTTAAGTGGCTGCCAATCTTAATATTTATAAATACCATACACTTTTCAACAATATAGGTTTTCTTTATGGATTTGATTCATATGTCATGCACGCCATTTATACAAACCCAAATTTATTGTTAAAAATTCTAATTCAAAAATATTTAATCCAAGGCAATGTCAAACCCGGAGCTCATTCATGAAGTTTTGAAAGAACATTTGCTTATTAACAAAGATCGGACATCCAGACATTTGCAGGAGTTTCGAAATATCCGGATTACTTTGTTAGATACAATATGGCCACTTTTGATAAATGCGCAACTCAAATCATCAAATTCGAAAGACAATCGAGCGTTGACGTCCCTGATACAGTGCAAGGATTTGTTGGACGATTGTTTAAAAACGATGCAAGATTCTGAAGATGATCTATCCAGTATATATAGTACGATCATTGATATCACAGAAGGTAGCAAGATTGATGATACAAATCTAGACAAATACATTGTCAGTCTTGGGTACGCAATAAGAAATTTTGTAGAAGATCAAGGAGCTTTTCTTGGCAAGGAGCACAATAATGCGGCTAAACAAACATTACAAATCATGTTAGTTGAAAATATTGGAGTATTACAACTCGCTATTCAAATGCTCGAATTATTAACGGAAAAAGACAACAATTTACTCTTGAAATTGAAGGAAAATGGTTTTCCGAATACCGTAGCAGAAAACCAACAAGAAATTAAGATTCCAGAGGAAAGTATCTCTGAACCGGATAGCATAAGTGAAAGAAAAAGTGATCCCTTAACCACAAACGTAAGATTGGAATGTAAAATAAATATTTAATAATAAATATGTTATTTTGCAGAAAGGAAGTGAGGGTAGCCAGAGGAGCAGTAATAAAAGTAGTAGCAGTAATTTCAGTAGATTGGAGGGTGGTATAGGAAGAAGAACTCTTATAAAATGGGCCAGTAAGGAATACGGAGGAAGAAAAACTATTTTCAAAATGCCCATTAGAGATTCTGACAATAGCAACGACTTTTTAAAAGGTATCCACAAATTTCGAATGATAGTCGCTAGACATGGAGGTCATGTAGGACATGGAAGTCATGTGGGACATGGCCATTTCGGGCATTTAGGACATGTAACAGAAAAATTAAAGGACTCTTTGACGCCCAGGGCATCTCTTGCAGTACCAAGGCTTCAATCGGATTCAATGAAAGATACAGCTTCCTATATTATTGATACCCTAATCTCTCAGAAAAGTAGTTCGAGGGCATCATCAAAATGTGGTGCATATTTGACTGGTGTCAAAAGTATTGACGTCGGATTAGGCAATATTTGGCTTGAATTGTGTGAAATGTACAGCCAAATATTGTATAGTCCGAAGTATACAAAGTTTGAAGATATGAAAGAAAACCTCACCAATTTTTATTTGACAAAAATGCAGATTTTACTACAGAAGAACACTCCGAAGTTTGCATATATTGCTCCAAAAAGATATTCTAGAAGACCAACTCTGGGTATGTCGAGTTCTGTGAGATCACTTTTGACACAAAACTTGCCTGAGAGTAGAATTATCGTCATGCACAAAATGTTTTATACCAATCAGTTGGAAAAACTTCTGGAAAATCAAAAGGTGTTCAATACTCGCAAGTTATATAATCTGATTATGCATCAAGAGGTACCCGAGAGTCCATCTGAGCTTTCAATTTTCAAGCAGTATGAGACCGATCCGGAACATTATAATGTTCTGATGATGATGCTAAATCGTGATAGCCATCGTGAAAATCTACTGCAAATTATCCATCGCAACGTTGAGGAAATTAAGAATTTGATTGATCGTGAAAAACGTCGTAGAAATATGTCCAAAACCACAAGCATATATAAGAGTCCTCAAATTGCTATTGATAGAAGATCACCAGTTTTGTTCAAAGATATCAGTTCTGTATATGACGAGGAGTTCCTTGAACAAGAGCGTGCTAAGTGGACAAAGTATTTTGCCGAGCAAGAGAAGACACCAACGGAGCGTAAATTGCTGAATATGCGTCGCCAAAGGGAAAAGAAGCTTGACGAACAAAGGATAATGGAACGGAACCAAAAAATTTTACTGGAGCGAAAGACTCGACGGGGGATGAGACCCATCATTTCATTATACGAAGCTCCTCGTCTCACTAATCGCGTTCGTCAAGCGATGGAGCATCTAAACGAGGAGAAATCACTTGACTTTAGTCCACAAATTCAGAAAAAGAAACCTGTTAAAACAAAAACTTTCAAAGAACAAACATATACTTTGGCAGATGCTCTATTGGAATCTGAATCCTGGACATCCTGCTGCAGTGAATGCCGACGTTTACAGCATGCAACTCCTTGTGATTCTGCTCTTGATCGATTCCATCGCACACATGAACAGATCTTGGCATCGTCGAATTATTGTGATTACAATCCCAGTAAATGTTGATGAAATCTGATTAAAGAATCAATAATTTAGATAATTTGCTAGTTAACTCTTTAATCTCTTTGTGAAATTGCTTATTTTAAATGCCCAAGCAGTACAAATAATTATCACGGCAGCCTAGATAAACGCGTCGTAGGCTCTCAATATAACACGGCGAGGAAAACAGTTCTCCAGGCAGTTTATCCGACCATAATTTCTGTCCATTGACCATATTTGCCAGCACAACTTTTCCGTCGGTGCCACAACAAAATACCATAAAACCATTGGGCTCTATTGTTAATATTGCAGGTGTAGCATAAACTGAGGCACCCACATCCACCTTCCAGTGCAGCTCAAAGGATGCATTTTTCCCATAAGATGTCTTGCATCGCAGGCAGTAAACATGATTATCAATGCATCCAAAAATCACAAAAGTATGCCCCATATGCGTTGGTGGCGATTTCACAACCAGTGAGGAAAAGATGTTGCCCTCTGCGGGGTAGGAGTCCAGCTGAAAAGGAGCAGAGAATGAGCTTAAGGATTTATCAATTATAGTTTTCAGGGTCTTACGATCTTTCCGCTGTTTATATTGCAGGCATGCACATGTCCATTCACCTCTGCGCAGGCGAAAGTGTTGGCATCGAGCAGCACGGGAGTGGCAAAGAAAGGGTTCTTACACTTCTTGGCCCACTGCACCGAACCATCAAAGAGTGAGACACGTGTGTATCCTCCATCCAATGTGCATATAATAATTGCCTGTTGTTTGGGCAACTCTATGGGACTGGCAAAGATGGCTTTTGCGCCAATGCGCATACACCAGAGCACCTCCTGTCGTTCCGTGGACAAACAAATGACATTATAATCCTCTGCATAACTACAGATTACAATACGTGCTCCATCCGATGATACAAAGGGTTGTGCCTTGATCATACCTCCAATATCTACTTTCCAAACCATTTTGCCAGTCATCGGATTAAAGCCATAGAGACAACCATCGTAGCAACCCACCATGGCCAAGTTTTCGCTGAGGAATGTAACCTTGCACTCAATGCGATCGGGCAATCTTAACGTACCTTTTTCTTGGCCCGTAAGTGCATCAAGAGTTCGCAAAAGCTTTGAATGGGAACCCACGGCAACAAATTGACCTTGGTACTGTGCCACAGGAGAATCGACGCATTTGTTAAAGTTAACCTTCCAATGGAATTGAAAGTGAATAGCTGGCTGTTCCAAGCGTGTAATGACCAGTCCACTTGCTCTGCTGCAGCTGGGAGCTTCAGTAACTGTTGCTTCCGGGGGTGGCTCTATGGGTTTAAGTTTGGTATTGTGCGCAACTAACTTGGCGTTATCCAGAAAGCTTAACACAACGCGCAGTGGCACATTTTCGTCCAGCAGCAGCTCAAATAGATGTCGCTGCTCATCGTCAATGCACATCTGAAGGCCAATTTCACGGCATAGTGTTATGGCATGAAAAGAAGTGCCACCAGCCTGACGAAAGCTGAGATCAAAGCCGCAGGGATTACTTGTTGAATCAATCTCTAAACGCTGTTTTTTCGCCGTTCTCTTATTATCCACACACTCGAGTCGATCGTGCAGAAAACTCTTCAATATATCTTGAGCAGGTTGTGCTAACAGAGTGGACTCCTTGAGCAAGAGTTGTTTGTCCAGTTTGCCGTGTGCATCGCAGGGAAAATGTTGTAGATAAACAAATCTGTCTGGTTGCTCGGCATCCGACAGTTTCGACAATATGTCAAAGGTCTGTGCTCTTTGCTGCACCTTTGTCTTGGGCTCAAAGCAACGAATGCAACAGATGAGCTTCTGCAACTCCTCTTGCCACAAACATATTGCCAGCTCACTGCTGTGCAAACATTTCTCAATCTTGCGGGTGATGAGACCTGTAAAAGAGTTAAGTGAGCACAATAAATTTTAAAAATCAAATATGTAGCAAACCTAAACTGATGCGATTCCCCGAACGCTTAACTACATCGTTGGCACGCTCTTCGTAAACTATAGAGCCATCATCCAAACGTCTTACTATGTCTCCAGTGGCACGGTAACAAGTGTTAGAAGAACTCTTTTTTCTCACATCATCGATTTGTGGAATGTAACAGCGACGTGTAACACTTCCTAGCATGAGTTCACCACAGCCGATCTTCTGTTTGTCCTGATAGTGAAGAGCCAGCACAGTCTGATCATCAATGGGCGTTCCCAAAGGCACACGTAAATGTAGCGACTTTAGGACATGGATCATGCTCCAACATGAGACCTCTGTGATGCCGTAGATGTTACAGATTTGTTTCTGGAGTAGCACCTCTGGCTCCATCCATGTGGCTAGCTCTGCGTTAGAAGGAAACGGTTCGCCGCCCAAAAGTAGCACTCTGAAATATTGGAATTACATTAATATCCTTCAATTAAACATAGCTTTGTAACAATTTTCGTTTACCTTAATGTGCTTGACCTGTTTAATATTCGTTCCCTTATGGCGCTGGCCCCAAATTGCCGAAACAAAGATGGTGTCATTTGCAATACGGTGATGCCGGACGTTGTAACGTTGGTGGGAAAGAGTGCACTTAGAACCCGCCTAGGTGATTCTCGCATCGTGTAGTGGCTGATGAGCACGGCAGCGCCATTCTGTAGTGCCAGAAAAAACTCCACAATAGACGGATCAAAGGTGCAGGGTGTGCCCAAATAAATGATGTCAGCCATCGAAATATTCAGCTTTTGACTAGCAAAAAAGAAAGACTGAATTTTTAATTTTAAAAGTTAGTAATTATCTTACATTAAAATGTTTACTAATTAGCCAAAGAGAAGACTCATAGAGAAAGTATAGTAAAATCTGTAATTCGCACCTTTCTTTGACATAGTTAAGATAACATCGTAAAGTAGAAATGTTTTGTACATAACGTATTACAAATCTTTTATGATGAAATAAATAAAATTATTAGCCCTAAAGATAAGTCTCAGCAATCTTTCTGTCACTTATTTATATTACCCTCAGAATCTATCATCAGAACCTATAACAACATAAAAGATAAACAGACTTTGTGTATTTACTAGTAACAAAATCTTATCTTGTTTTACAAACTGACCCCAATGCCTTGTTGCTTAGACTGAAATAATACTCATGATTTTCTTATAAATAGAACCTTACCTGAGAGCCACAATGTTGGGTTGAATGCACTCGTAAGGTACATGTATAAGTTTGGGAGTTCCAGTTGTACCCGTCGTTGTAATTGTGTAGCACATGTTGGAGGGCAAAGGAGCTTTAGCCTCGATTGACGGATCTTTGGCGGTGTGCGTCAGCTTGAAGAGCTTGTACTCTTCATTGTAGACAAGAAAAGTGTCGAGACATTCAAAGAACACAGCACCCACGGGCATATAACCATTAACAATAAGATAATCAATGCCAGCACGACACATTTGCCAATGTAAAGCCTTCGACAAGATCATCTTGTCATTGCTATAGAAGTGGCATTTGTGATTAAGTATGCTAAACCGGAATAACAATTAATTAAAGAGCTGTCAATCATTTATTTTGTTATTCTACTCACGCTAGAATCAAAATGCACGACGATGGTGTATGATTAGCTATACGTAAAGCAATCCCGATGCCATTTGGCACCTTGTTACGACGAAGTTGCTCCAAGATTGTTTCCACGGTGCGCACAGCTTTCTTATAACTAATTAAAAAGTCCTGGGGCTCCATTCGTTTAATTACAAAGGGCACATCACCAAATTCCCGTAATCGATCAATATCGTACAACTTTCTAGGTTCTTTAATAATCGTGGGTTCAGCATCAAGCTTCAACTCGTAAACAATTTGTACAGTATTCTCTGAGCTGGAAGCCTCTTCATATTCACATGTCTGTTCAAACTCTTCCCTGGATTCCCTGGGCTCTTCCAATTTTGAAGCTTCAATGTCGATTTCTGACTTGATCAGAGTTTCCAAAACGTTCTCTGAGTCGGAACATTGATTATGCTCGCCTCTAGCTTCCGGTTCTGTCCCATCACCAGACTGCGTCTCATCCTCCAGCTCGGTTTTTATTTCAACAGGTTGAGCTTCAGCTTCCGGCTCAATTTTAACCAGAGCTTGTTCTTCATCCGCCGGCAGCTCTGTTTTTAATTCCAAAGTATCCATTTTCACCAAAGCATTGGCTTACCACCTGCTTATTTATTTAAGTATATTAAACTATTACCAGCACAGACTCTTTGCTCATTTTAATTTGAGTTCACCCGCACCGTAAATATTGTTTTTGTTTTGGGCTCTTCTTCCTCTTCGATGTTTTCTTTTGTTTTTGTTGCTTCGTGAGCATGTGAGAGTTTATCGGTTTAACAGAGCCCAATTACAGTATATCGATAAAGAACACAGCGCGCCTCTATCGATAGAAGTAACAGTAAATTTAAATAAATTGGATTTGATTTCTTAGATAAGTTTACTGATAATTATCAATTGGCAAAAAGTTATATACACAGTTATATTAATAAATTGCAGTCACCAAAGTAAAACTTGCGCACTTTTGACACCATTTGATGAAATAATTTTACGCAACGCAATCCGTATAAACGTAGTAACGGTAACCGTATTTTGTGGCAACAGCCGCTGTTATCGCAGCTGCCGGCCTACGTTCTTCCCCTCACTTACCATAAATTTCTATCAGTCGAGCAAACGCATTCAACCCCCACAGACTGCATGGGGTCGTTTTTTGAATTTTATTCTGTTTTTGTATTAAACATTTGAGGTTGCCAACGGTAACGAGAAATATATTATTGAATTTAGTTAATAAATGTGTGTGCGCGTAATTGTGTAGTTAATTGTGGTTGTAATGGCCAAGAAAATCCCATTTAATGTGGTATTTGCCACAGGTAAACAGCTCAAGGAGTAAAACTTCTATAGTGTCTTGCATTTCATTTATATTACTTAGTACACGTCTTTTTTGTTGTCTTTTGTTTATTACATTATGATTTTATTTGTTTTAGTTTCCGTTGTCACTGGCCAAACGAATGTTAAGCATCGCGTGCTTTTTAACTGCACTTGAGAAATCGATAAAACACGCATACGCCTATTGTGACGGCTTATTAAAGAAATATGCATAAGTATCTTAGTTTAAATGCAAAACAAACAATTTATTTAATATATTACCACATCTCCAACATAGAACATATAACACACTTTTTAAAATTATTATTATATATAAAATATAATTACGTACATGTATATAAATTGAACTAATGAAAAGGAATTCTTTTTTTACCTGGCATAATGCATTTTTTCATCATAAAATCAGAGCTATAATAGCTCCATTGTCATATATCATTATATTGACATATTGACTGCATCGTAAATCCAATTTAAGATGCAGTCAAATATTTT
Source organism: Drosophila neotestacea (assembly GCA_035044365.1). Taxonomy (NCBI): domain Eukaryota; kingdom Metazoa; phylum Arthropoda; class Insecta; order Diptera; family Drosophilidae; genus Drosophila; species Drosophila neotestacea. The sequence continues at coordinate 6,213,712 of JAWNMD010000069.1, forward strand.
TTTTGGCAAGCTTCCAAGCGCATTCAGTAGACGGCTTGAATGGTTTTTCGACGCTTTTTAAAAGTTTGTGCGCACTTTTTATATTTTTTACTACTAACTTAGAATGTTCCCATCGTACCTTGCTTCATTGCACCAACCATTAAAAATAGGCAGTCTGACAAAAAATATTATTGCTGCTGTTGCTTTTGCCTTCTGTACTTAAGTTTGCTTATTAGAGAACCCAGAGGTCCAATCATGGTCAGAATATAGACCACTACAGTGGTGAGCATCATAACTGGTATGAATTGATTGTCTACATATTTCGTGAAGAATTTAGAATAGTATCCTAGGAAAATAGCTGTCATGCCAATCGTAAACGTAAGCAGGCCAAATAAATTGTGACGGAATTTCAGTTCAGAGGGTGGTAACTTCTTCAACACAAACTTGGGTTGGAAAAAGTTTGCCAGTCCACCAACCACACTGGCGGAACAGCCAAAAGCGGCAGCCACACCTGCAAGTCAATCACAATTAGAGTTTTGATATTCAGTCAACCATTAAATTTATGTGCACACGTACCAAATGTACCATGCCAGGTTTCAAAGTGCACATCCTTGCTGGTGAACTTTCCCAAAGAGCCCAACAACACCATAGAGCCTCCAACTAACTGCATTAGTCCATGGTAACGAGATTTGTTTTTGTGGGAAATCCAACGTGTTATCGGGTTCACCTTGTAGTGTGACATCAGCGCCTGGGCGATTAGAACATGAAACTGAAAAAAAATGGGAAGTTTTTTACAAGTATTAAATAGATTGGCTGCGATATCTTAAAAGACAGTTTTTCATACCAAAGGTTGATTTTTTTATGATTGTTTCTATGACAGACACATATGTATATGATTATGTATATTTAACACCCTTTGCAGGGTTTAAAGGTGACAAAACTAGCATTAAGTGAAGTTTATCAATATTCAATGTACTTGACACTGCGATAAGATAATCAATGATTCGACAGTTTTAACAGCTTTATTATTTAATGTAAAATTTATTAATGATATTTGTATATTCTTACACCGATTCCCGTCATAAACATGTGCATAGCCGTATCCTGAAAATCAAAACTTCTCGCCAGTACGAAGAAGAACGCAGCCACCAGAAAGATCAGCATATGGTTAATACTATTCAATATGCTTTGTATCTGCAACCAGGAGGATGCACGAGAAGATGAATTTTTCACATCAGTCATCTTTGAAAAGTATCTTTTAAAGTAATTATTTTATAACAATCTAGTTCGTCAATGTGCTCTGTCACAGGTTAATTGTCCGACTAAACAAAAACTGGTCGACTTCGCTTATAAAAAGAGAATTTATGCGATGGAAGCGTCGCCGGCAGCAAGAGCAACTAGCACAGCCACGTAATCGATACACGCACATACATTCGATAATATGTATATGTGTATGTGTAATCTAATGCCTCTCTGTTTACTTTTTGTTTGCTTTGCTTTGTTTTTCCGTTTCATTTGACATTCGTTGTTTATCAACACTGTTGATGCTAACAACTTGTTGCACTATTGTTTTGCAGATGAGGACACCGGTTTTCCGGCTAGCGAGCTGAATACACATGGACCCACAGTGCATGGTTGGCGCAGTGCCGTGGGAGGCAGCGGTCTGGCCACCCACGATATCATTTTGCGTTTTCATCAGCCGGCAAAAATCTACCGCATACAACTTTTAGCCCACCAGTATCTAATACGTGAGTTGGGGCATAGTGAAATCATTAACAAGGAGACGTGTTATTAACACCACAATGAGAGAAATCAAGTTCTATTCTTGTCACCTTGTTAGTAATTTCATCATGGGCTCGGATGTTCTTATAACTGTTGCATGTTTACTAATCTAAAACTCTTTTTAGCGGAAAAAGTCGAGCTTTGGCTGCATTACTCACCAAAGTCTCTGCCCAGCACTCCATCCTCCCAGTACTTTGATTTCCTTGGCTTTGTGGCCCTCCAGGACAATGCAAACACAAACTACAAATCCCGGGAGCTACAGAGTGTAACAGTCACTCCCAGACGAGGCACGCATCTGAAGTTACGGCTAATTGGTGCACATAGTAATGAGTACAACAAGAGCGGGCAGATAGCATTAATGGCGGTAAATGTGCTTGGCGAGGATCTGGAGTCAGCTGCCATCAACAATGAGGAGCATCTAACAAGCGAGTCTCCGCCCATAGACACTGCAACAGGAGAATTGGCACTGGCCTCTCTTTGTGATGATCTCTTGTTTTCCATGTACGTGGAAGAGTCAATTGTCCAGCACATACGTGAGTTGGAGCAGCGTAAGATGCAGGCGGTCAGCTCGGAGAGATTTGAATATGCCCGCAAGCTGAAGCTGTGCATGACGGCATTACGAACGGCAGGAGAACGTCTTGGTCGGTATGCACTGGCCAAGCGTCAGGCGGTACAACAGGAAGACTTCAGTGCAGCCAAGTTGCGCAAGGAGCAGATTGAAATGTATCGGGCGTGTGTGTTAAAGCAACTTAATGTGCATCAGCTCCTTGAAAGCGAGGGTGTGCTTAGCCAGAACGATCAGAGCTGTGAGGTCTACGCGGGTGGGAAACCTAGTCTGCCCCCCGCACCTAGTCTACAGGATGTGGCACATGCTTTAGCAGAGGCGACAATCAGTCCAAAAGCAATCAGCATGCAGGATGAGAAATCCGTCAATGATGCCACCAGCACAAGTGACAGTGTGGGAGCAATTGTTGCATCGGCTGCTGCACTGCATCTGCATGCCAAATCCCATGATGAGCTGCCACAATCGCCACGATTGCCTATGGCGTCACGACACAGTTCTCCGATGTCCAGCAGACAGGGATCTCTGAGAAGACGCAATAAAAGCGCTCCTCGCAACTCTTATGAAGACTACGAGGAACGTGCTATTCCCACACTAAGGCAGTAAGTTTGAATATTTGTACCCCATCTTATAGCTGTTGTTGTTGTAATAATAATTTTGCATGATGCAGCATGAAGTTCCACAGCGCACACGATAAACCAATAACATGATAAAGTCAATAGTGATAGTTTTAGAGTCGCCATTTAAATAAAACACTAACAGTAACCGTTGTCGATGTCTTTGATGCTTTTTTCTTTCGTTTATTTACTGTCTCTATTTCCCGTAAACGTTGTCGTTCCGTTACAAAAACTGTTTAGCTCAAATACTAATGAATTTTTAAGGGAGTGTCAGGGCAATGCACTGCTCGAAGCGGATCCAAATCGCAGTCGCTCGCGGTTAAATGATCGCGAGCGTCGACAGGCAGCGTTGCCTTTACTTGTCTTTGGCAGTGAACTGGTAAGTCCTTATAAAGGGTGTTCCACAAATCTCCAGAGCAATGTCAGTGTTTCTGAAATATCATTAATTCGCTAAGATCGGCTGCTGTACATTTATTTTAAATTCATACAACAAATAGATTCGTTTAAAATGTGTTTTACGCCCTTATGTTCAGCAACCGATCATTACTTTTGGGTATTTTGACATTTGTGGAACATTGCTTGATTATTTGTTTACATAAAGAGCTGTATTAAATATTTATATTACATTACAGGTTGAGCAGTTCTATTCGAGGCAATTTCAGGATCGTGAGGATGGCCTCACGCGCTTGCGCAATTTTCTCAAGGAGCAGGATGTAGTTGATCCGGAAGTCAATGAGCATGCGGCAAGTCCAAACAAGGTGGCACGTAGTGCAGCTTTGTTACTCCATCGTGCTGTTCGTGATGCCGTCTACTCGGTGTTTAATCAGGCCACCGAAACAGTTCGCGTGCTGTTCCTTGAATACGTGCCTGGACGTGTATCACCCAGCGAGGTGGCACGTTGTGTGGATCGATTGTTGCCTGAGCTGCTGGCCAAGTCAGGTGATCCCTCGGCGCGTCTGCATACGCTGGCCCAGCACACTATACTCAGCATTGCCGCCTGCCCGCAAGTAGCTGAGCAACATCTAGTGGCTCCAGCACTTTCTCGTAGTGTAGGTTCAGGAACTCACCAACGTCTTGCCATGAGCCGGCTACAGATGCTGGAACAGCTGGTCCACACACAGGGTATTAGTACTGATAAGCATAGTGGATTAACATGTCGTGCTCTTTCCGACTGCGGCTGTTCTGGCATACATCATCCGGCTGAGCCGGTGCGCAAAGTAGCTGAACGAATACTTCTTCTTGTCTACAAAGTGAATCCACGTCTTGTGCGCAAGCAATTGCCTCCAGATGATGACATTACTCGTCGCAATCTCCTTTACCGTCAGCTCTTCACAGAGTTTGATAAACTGGACTTGGAACGAAAGCAAGAGTTGCTGGAGGCCAACAAATTCAATTCGAGTAATGAAACCGATTTCCTGCAACCGACAACAAGCACAGATGCTTCACGCCTGCTGAAGAGCAAGAATGGTCATGTAGTTGGCACCGACAATGGCTACGTTAGCTGCAATGGCAAGCAACAGTACAATGAGCAACTAAAGCGCTCCATGCTGTCAGCCTCTAACTCTCGCAAAGGCTCCGTCTCTAACTCCGAATCCACCGAGGAGACAACGCCCAAAATGTAAGTATAGTATAAAGTAGGGCATAATATCAAATACTGAGCCGTTTTATATGCATTTTTTTTCTTTACCATTGTAGAAGCTGTCCATTCTGCGGCTGGTGCTGCACAAGCAACGATGCGAGTCAGTTGGATCGTCATTATTGGAAGACTTGTCCCTTTCTCACCAAATGCCCACAATGTAGTCAAGTCCTGGAGGTCGCTGCACTCAACTATCACTTGACGAGTAAGTTTTAGTTGTTATATTGACTGTTCATACAATAATTCCCAACTCTGTATTGATCCATAGCTGAGTGTGATGCCAAGGATAGTTATGTGGTCTGCACCCGATGTACAGAGTCTGTGCACAAGCAGCTCTATGAGCTGCATCAAATGGAAGACTTTTGTCGGGGTATGGGACATTTATTCAATCATTAGCTGCAAAAGACTAATCAACAATATATTTTCTTTTATCAGAACTCAAAACGGGAGCTGCTCGCTGCCCTCTGTGCCATGATGATGTGAATCTGCCTTTAGATGGAGGATGGAAGTTGCATCTTTTGAATGCCGGCGGCTGTCCAGGCAATATACGTAAAAGGAATTTAAAGAAATCAAACTAATCAAGCCCCTGTAGAAGACAGCTAAAAGTCAAATTATTACAGCAACATTATAATCGTGAGGCTATCTAGCGTAATTTAAATCAATTTTCGTTACACACATTTCTTTTAGACACATTTTGTTAAGCGACAACATTATTTATTCATTAGATTTTGTTAAAAGTTTTACTAGTATATATGTTTTTTACGAAATGTGATTTGTTAACTATACATAACACGAATTTCGAAACGTCCTACAATAATAAAGCCCATCCAAAATAATAGTGTGCTAAAATTTCAATTTAAAGCAGCCGCCAAGTAATCGACATATTCGATAAAATTGTTTTACAACACTAATACTTATCGGAATTTCGAGCTGGCAACTATTGCATTAGGTGGCAACTTTACATCACAAAATTAATTAGGTTTCAAACACAAGTATTTTTCTCAATAAACCACGTAACGGGTTCTTGTGAAATTAATTAGAGTATTATAATTAGTTCATATAACTACAGTATTTAATTAGGGCAACACGTCAGCGTGTATTGCAAAACAACCCCCAAGCCAGCTGGGTATTTAAGGGCGAGCGTGTGTGCATATGTGTGAGTGTGTGTGTGAGTGTGAAGCGTGAAAAAAACAGCCGGCAAAGTATTATTTGCATTAAAAATAGAAACGAGCTGTGCGCACTTTTAAAATTGCCATTCAATTCAAGCTAGAGTGCTCGTCTGCAAAAGTAGTTGTTTCCCCTACACAAATTGAGTTAATAATGTATTGAAAATTGGCAATTAACGTAAAAGCAGCTGCCACCTACAATAACAACTACAACGGCAACTGAACCGATAGGAATCTCGGAGATTACATACTTATGTACATATAAGGGTAGTATAAGTATAAGTTGTTAGTATAATAACCTAACGAAGGAGCACGTGCGTTACGTCTTAAGGAGGAAAATGCAGCGTATAAGGGAAATGTTGAATTACAAATACCTGACGAGGGTGCAAATAGATGGCTTTGACAATTATAAGGTAAAATTGATTGCATGGGGTGGGGTGTCCATAAATATATAATAGACAATCTTCTTATTTATGGGTACAGTACAGCTCCATAGACACCTCACCTCTAAGTCAGTATGTAATGCATCCGTTCTGGAACTGGCTGGTCAAGGTGAGTCATTGGCATTCTCATGGCAACAAAATCAATAATTACAACAATAAATGCAATTTGCATGTTTTAGTTCTTCCCCGTTGGGTTGCACCCAATCTGATGACATTCCTTGGCTTTCTGTTCAGTGTAATGAACCTATTGCTACTCTCCTACTACGATTGGAATTTCGAGGCCAGTTCGGGAGAGGAACACACTACGCCAATTCCGCGATGGGTATGGATCAGCTGTGCCATCAACATATTTGTGGCATACACTCTAGACGGGATTGATGGCAAGCAGGCACGTCGCATTGGTCTCTCCGGTCCACTAGGCGAGCTGTTCGATCATGGATTGGACTCGTATACAGCTATGCTGATACCCACATGCCTCTACAGCATATTTGGACGGAGCAAGGTCTACTCAGTGCGTCCAATGCGGATGTACTATGTCTGCATGACTGTGTACTTCAACTTCTTTGTGTCGCATTGGGAGAAATACAATACGGGTATATTGTACTTGCCGTGGGGCTATGATCTCAGCATGTGGGGCAGCACAGCTATGTACATGGTAACCTGGTGGATGGGATTTGAGAGCTGGAAATATGAACTCAAACTGGGATACTTTGGTACCCTGCCTCTGGGCAATGTTATGGAGGCGGTTCTGCATGTCAGCGCCATGGCCAATCTACCTTTAGTAATTATGAATGTTTACAAGTAAGTGAGCAATCATATTTCCCGAACTGTATCATGTAAATAATTATATTTATATTTATAGCTCATATAAGAATCGCACTGGACGATTATTGCCACCAATGGAGGCACTGCGACCCATGTGGCCCTTTATTACTTATTTTGTACTTTTGATGATCTGGCCCGTCTTATCGCCCAATGACATAATGGAAAGGGATCCGCGTGCCATGTTCATGCTAAGCGGCACAATCTTCTCCAATGTCAGCGTAAGTTTCATAATCAGCTAATCACTTGAATTAGTATTGAGGTAGAACAATAATATTGCTTCTCAATTTCTAAATATTGTCATCGAATTTAAGCTTGATTTTGATTGATTGGCTTGTCGTGTTTATTTTAGTAGGAACTTTATATCACGCGACGTTCAATTGCAGTTTGTGTGTCATTAACGATCGATCGTCATACTATTCCAATTCTTATCAGCACCCTGACTCATTTTAGATATGGGGTAGCGTGGTTTTTACTCATTTTTCAAAACCTGATACCATAAATCAGTTACTATTTACGCGGAAAGTAGATAAGGAGTATTAAGAAAAGGTTGAATAATACAAAAGCAAACCATAAAGATAACGATGGCTTTGGGTCTCGAATATTAAATACCCTTACAATCTGAGAAGTAATCAAATTCAGTTAGAATCTACTCACATTTCTAGCAATTGTTCCTATGGCAACCATGTATCTAGTATAGTTATCCGATTTAAGAAGTTTCATTTCCTGAAATGTACTGCCACATTTATTCCCACCGTTTGAGAATTCAAAAGTAATCCAAAAAATAAAGAAAAATCCCTAGAAGATGCCACCGTTTTGCTGTGGCGGTCGTCGCTGTGCCGCAGATATAAAACGTCGGGTGGAGGGCAATAGCGACACTCTGTTGGATGATGAACACACTGCATCTAAACTGACTCCAATAACTGTCACGGAGGCTGAGTCTCCCTTGACTCTGAAGTTCTATGCTCGCCACGATTGGCCTTATTTCAATTGCACAGATGAACAGGTTCAACGTAAGCGCAATAAGTTTGAAAAGGATGTACAGAAAACATCAGAGGCGGACAATGTTAGCCAAACAACTGGGGAGAAAGTCAAGCAGTATGAGCCAAAACATGCAACAGCCCAGCCCATGACAACGAATCAGATTTATGGCTGGTATCAACATCGGGCTTATCGTTATTTGAAAAAGGATCGCGGCATATTCGTCTTTCCACGCGAGGGTGATCCATTAATTAAACTTATTCTGGCTTCCAACTGGATGGGCAATCAAAAATAACATTGGAAAGGCCAAGCTAATATTTTAGGGTGAAGTAGAATTGCAAGAGAATGACCTGAGTTTCCATATTAAAATTATTTTGATCAGTTTTATTTGAAAATTATAATATAGTTGTTTAAAGCCTACTTTAATTCCGTCTCCATTTAGGGATATCAATATATGGACAAGGATATTAAAAATATAGATAAAACAAAAAGAAAATAATACATCTTTTTATTTTTATACAATTCCTTCAACCATGTTTTAAAATATTTGCAGAATCCTCGAGATATGCAAAAGTTTTGAAACGGAAAGCTTTTAAAATGGGTCTTAAAATAAACAAAGTACAAAAAAGTCAAATTAAACAAATTTTTAATTGTTTAAGTTAAAGAGGAATTTGTAGTAGGGCTTTGAATGAGCCAAGATTAAAAAATATAAAAACTAATAGAAACTAATGAAGAGGTAGAAATAATCAATCGTGTCTTATTTTTATTCTATATTTTGCAGTGCCGCCTGATCGTCTCCCAAATGTCCAGCAGTCGTTGCGAAGCCTGGCACTGGCAGACGCCCTTGTATGTGGTCACCGTCCTGCTCAGCTTGTGGATGCCCATATTGGAACGTTTTCTTCTCTACGTGCTGCTCATTGTAACCACATTGACGCATTGGCATTACGGGGCCAGTGTGGTGAATCAGATGTGTGAACACTTTAATCGCGTTTGCTTCACGGTGCACAAAAGAGTGCAGAACATGGGAAATCAGAAGAAACTGCAGGATCAACCGGATGAGCTGAAAACGTCACTGAAAAAGGATTAAGCAATTCGGTTGCTGTGCAGTTTACTATTTGTTTTTCTCAGTTGAGCTCTTCGGCGTGTGGTGTTCATCTTTGGAGGCTGTTTTTGTCGATCAAACAACGTTGTGAGATATGAGATTACATATAATCATAGATACATTTTGTTCTAGTTTGCGCCTTCTTGAACAAAATGCTCAGGTGACAATGGACAAATAACCTCGAGTTAGTCGACAAGGTTTTTTATGTAACATTACAATACACACTTCCCAAAAGACTATTCCTCCCATTTAGAAATGAAGAACCCACATTAACCCATAGTATTCAATCGAAATTAGTCGAATCTGCTGTCGTCTATGGTAAATAACATTATAAGCTATCACCCCATTGATAATTATCCAATAGCAACATCACACACAATTGTCAAACTACGTTCGTCATCATAATTTTAAGACTTGGATTCGATACCAAGACGACGCTTGCTTCCTGTACCCTATAATCGATCTTATTACTCTAAGTGTATTTAAATGTTAGTGTTTTATGTATTTAGCTTTCAATTGTCTAGACATAATAGCATATTTTAAAATTTAAATGAACTTAATTCATTTTGTATTATTCTTCAATTGTTTTACTTAGTTTGAAAACCAGACAAAGCTGAAGATATTAATTCGTGACACTTTTAATTATACATATAATAACCGCTAAGACCTCTTATTATTTAAATGCATACTATGTTATTATGTTTTAATTGCAACGCAATGACATACATCTATAATCTATATATAGTTTGGCACGCTTTTATTATATTCAATTGTAATTGTAAATGTAAATGTCGCTTCCCCATCCTTGTGAAACTCTGTAAAAGACATGACAACAACTTAAAAGGAATAAAATAAATTATATATTTTAGAGAACGCAATTTACATTTGGAGCTAAGTGTTTATTAAAAAGCAGGGGACTCTTGCCAAACCCTCTGATGATTCGTTGTTTATCTCAATTACAGATCGGATTCGGACAATAAGCATTTAGTAGCAATTTTAATATATTTTAAAAGCGGTCATGTGAGAAAAACATTTAGATCTAAATGGTAGGTAAGCATGAGGTTATTAAAGTATTAACGACTAGAATATACCTTATAATACATAACTTCTATTTACTATCGTTAATTTCTGTGAAATCATGAGCCAACAAATAAATAGACCCTAAAAACGAAGAACATTTTTATAATTACGGATTTCTATATATAATAGCAATGCAATAAAGTACAGGTTTTAATAAATAGATGATACCCTATAATACTCTAATTAAAGTTCTTCCTTATGAACAAAATTTTCATTGATTATATTAAGTCAATAAAATAGACTTATCAAACATATTTTCTACTGCTTTGTTCTATAAAATACATAGTATATTTTAGTTATCTACGGGTCAACGACTAGAAGATACCCTCCAATCATAAAAGTAGCCATAAAAAGCTTTCCTTAATGATTAAAATTCATAATCATTAATTTTTATCAAATCAATAAAGTATATTCTAGTGAAACTTGATGATTTCAAGTGTTTGGGCTTACTTCACCTTCTAATCGATTTGTTATGGCATTCAACGATTCTATTTATTATTAACGCACACACACTTACTATTTATTCTTATGTATGGATGTATAGCACCTAATGAAGTCCCCACGACTGATAATACCAGGTTTGCACAGCCGTCAAAATGTCCGTCTATCAATCTAAGTACGTGCATGGCCGATTAGTAGCTGGACATCAAAACGCTTCCTCATTGCCTAATTGGTGTGAAAATCTAATTCACGTCCCACTGTGCGGGTTGTGAGAACTCGCCCTGCCCCACCCCCTCAACTACACGCCTAACGGACCCCCCCCCCCCCCCCCACAAATATCAATAACAAACAGAGAAGCAAAAAAGATGTTGAAGTCGACGTCGACGTCGACGTCGATGCGTCGTACGCAAGTCACGCAAACGAAATGGGCACGACAGAAAAAACGAAACAACGAAAAATGAATAAATAAAAGCAAAACCAAGAACAACAATGGCGACATCAAGAAACCAGAATGAGAATCAATGTTCGCGATGCAGAAGAAAGCAACTGAAGAAGGAAGCAGCGGCAAAAAAGCTGCTGCTGCAGAATATGAAAGTTGCGCATGCGCCGACGTTGACGTCGACGTCAACGTTAAAGCTAACGTCTCGGGCTTGAAATCAGTTGCGAGGCAGAAGCGCGAGCGTTAAGAACAAAGAACAGATCAAGCGGTTGTTGATAAAAAGAAAAAATACATTGTCAAATCTTGAAGAAGATTTCAAAGATGCTGCTGCAGACTTTCACGCTGCTGCTGCTTAGCACAACAGCGTTAACATCGCCACCTGATGCTACAACAGAGAAGCCTTCTACTATTAGCCAGAGTCCAAATCAAAATCAAACTCCCGTGGGAATCAAGGAGGAGCATTTTCCGGCTGTGGCACCCGCACAAGCAGAGGAGGCAGCTTTGATTGAAACACATCCCGGTTCATTACAACCGCCATTGCAACCCTCTTTGGAGATTGAGGATGGACTACGTCGACGTCTTATCACCTATGATCAGCGTCAGGAGGGACAGTACAATATACGTGCAGATCTGGAGAACTTTATGATTGTGCTGATTCCGCCAGGACCACAGGAGGGTCTCAGTCTATTGGATCTGTTGACCAAACCCTCGTTGCGGAGCGCCACCAAAAGCGGCCAGACTAAACGGAAGCATGCTCTGAAATCCTATTACCAGCGACAACAATTGCAACAACAGCAGCAGCAACAACATCAGCAACATCAACAACAGTTGCCCCTTTCGGACTTTATTGAGGGACGCACTCCTTACCATGTGGATATCTCAGCTGTCAGCGAGGATCAGCAGCAGCAACCACGTTTACATCGCCAGCAGGTGGATGTGTTGCCACCACAATTGGTGCCAATGCCTCAGCTGATCAAACCTTATCATCTGGAGGCGGAACCAGAGCTTATTCAAGCATTGCCACCAGTTGTGGCAGGTAGCAGCAACAGCAACACTGGAGGCAACAATCTTTTAGAAGGTTACAACCAAATGGGATCCCATTATTATCGTAATTCACGCTCGTTGGGCGGTGACAACTTCCTGGACACCAATCGCCTCTCCCCTGAAACAACCTCCAGTTTCAATGGACGTGCCATCAGCGTACCAATTTATCGGTCCGATGTTGCCCATGCTAACACCAATGCCTTGTATCCGCCCATCGATGTGCCCGCCTACATTGTAAACGAGGCACAGCCACGTCTCTGGCAGCTGGACGATGAACCGACGCCCATTCAACCAAAGCATTTGGTCCATGCCGATGTCCTAAGCTTTGAGCTCCTAAGCGATTCACTTGCCGATTCAAAGACACTGCTCCGGGATGGATTGGCAAGATGTGCGCCTGGACAGCGTCGTGATAGCTACGGTGCATGTCGCCAGGTCGAAGGCTACTGACCTTTGAGACCCTTTGACCTTTGAGACTGCCTGCTAAATGAAAGCGCTATTAAATATAAGTTAAACATTATGCTAAATGATAAATGATAACTGCTAACATTTGCAAAGTATTAGATTTAAGTTTACACAATCAATAAACACTTGAAATTCACGTTTAAATTCTAATTCTCATTCAAATTAAGCGCCAAGTGGCCATGCTTTCAATGGAATAAAAAAAATGGCGGAAGTTTCGTTAACAAAAAACATAATGTAACTGTTATGATGTTCTGAAGGATAAGCCAAGTTAAACCCGAACAAACATTAACTGACATCAAGGGGCCAGCAATTATACTAAAACAATTAGGAACAACTAAAAGATACCCAGTAATCAATTTATATATGTATGTTTACGCATTTAGATCTTGCCTTGAATTTAAATATTTGTATCTAGCTATAATTAACACATAGTATATATTACTTTTTCCAAACTTAATACAATTAAGTAAAAATTATTGATAATGATAAAAAGTAAAGTTCGTTTCCGTTCAAATTGTTTAATTTTTCTGACAACAGTTGAAATAATACGCGAATATGTGCGTTTCTTGGAGGCTTTTCAATTACATTTATAATTCTATTACTTTTTATTGACCTACGAAACTATATCCGGGTTCATAGTTTCGTGTGCTAACATTGGTTGACAGGACAAAGGCTCGGGTGTTATTGCTGATCACGAATATATGTTTATAATGGTGTCTGCCCATCAATATACCCTTAAGCTCTGCGAGTAACGGGTATGAATGGCAATTGCATAGACTAAGGCCAGTGCCATAATTTGCAACACACTTGACTGTGTTTCTCAATTCCAAACCAGTTTTCATTACACACAAAAACGAGCAAAAACAAAAAGAAAAGCATCGCATCTTAAATGCAGTTTCTAGCTGGTGATCTTCCTGTGGGAATTGGCTAGAGTAAAGTGATTGCTGGTATTGGTCATTGAACCTGGCCATCAACTATCATAAAACCTAAGCACACACATACAACGTAGGTATTAACCGAACCCGTTAACATTTACAATAAACAAACCCAAGTAAATATATAGTATATGATGGTTATAACAACAATTAGAACGTTTCAACAATGACTTACGTTTTTTCTCGGCTTTTAACTGAATTTAGGTTATTGGGTTAAATTAGTTTGCACAAATAATTAAACACTCAGAGACGCGGAAAGTTTGAATGAAAATAAATGGAAATGAATGAATGTGAGTACTTTCTGAATTTCTATGATTTTCATGATTATCAAAGAAGCGTTAGAACTGCTCATAGTTGATGTATGTATATAGATGTGCATTGATTTGTTCAAGTCGCGGTCAGAGCGAAGGTTCTCACATTCCCATCACAATGCGGAAGTCTTTTGGCCATTGAACTGGACTGGAATCGGGTTTTTTGTTTTTATACCCTTGCAGAGGGTACTATAATTTTGTCCAGAAAAGTGCAAAGCCTTACTTCTGAGCCATTCTAAATATTTGTTATCAGGATCAAAAGTTTAGTGGTTTCTTATTCCAAGTTCGAACAACTAGTACAAATTGTTTTAAGTACGATTTTTCATTTCGCTATCAACAAATATTTTGATCATCGGGGCTCTTATATACATTTTGTAATTATATTAAGTATTTTAGACTATTTTAATGCTATTTTTAGGTATGAAAAACTATGTTTTTTGAGATATCTTAATGAAGTAAAATAAGATATCTTAAAAGTAAAATCTTCCATCATTTTGAAAATTTCCACTGACCGCTTTATTACACAACTGCCATTAGAATAAGGGTAACAAATTATCGGCGTGCCTAAGAATACCTTTCTATCTTGTTTTTCTTATTTTTTCAGCAACAGGCTAAGGCTCTTCTAGTATTTAAACCCAGAACTGTGGATCATTCCTCGTCCGCTGTCAGAAGACAACGGTCCTGTCTACGCAAAAAAGCAAAATCAGCCCAAAAAAATGTGTAAATTCACCCATCGCCTGTTTGTCTTGGTCTTGTTGCAACTTGTTGCCTTGGCTCTTTCCAAGCCAGCAAAAATGCGCAGCAGCGCCACTGATTTATTGGAATTGTTGTACAATGATTATGGTGACTATGGTTATCAGGTTGAGGAGGTGCACTATGACCAACGGCAAAAAGGCGAAGAGAATTTAAAATTGCGACTGAATGGATTTGTAATCGGTCTACCTGCTACCGATGATTCCTCTTGGTTGGATCTACTTGCCGATGAATATCTAAGTGAGTTAAGTTGATTCACAAAACGTCCATTAAATTAATATTTGTCTTTTCTCCCAGCAAATGCTCTGCCAAAGAAAATTGTTCCTGCAGAATCTGAAAATACTGTAGCGGATACGACCACAGCACAAGTAGTAAATATACCAGCGCCGAAAAAGGATATCGAAAGCCGACAACATGCCTATGATGAAGTGCCAAGTTCACCTCGGTATGTTTTAAAAGATCATTTAATAAACCATGTATAACCTTTATAAATATATTATTATTATTTATATATTATCTTTATAGCACGAAAGCGCACATGTTGCAGCTTTTGCAAATGTTTCGACGCCCACAACCCTAATTGTACTCCAGAAAAAATGCAGTTCTAATTACATTATGTAGAATTCAAAATAAATAAGCTTTGAAATTTTGTTTATTTTGAATATCAGTTTCGCACTGCTGCACTAATACGCCATCTTTTGGCAGCTTGTGACAGCTAATTTCTTTGCTATCGATAGTGCGCGTCGACTGTTCTGCGGCAGAAGTCCCAGTTTCTTATTATTATTAAAAATGAGATCAAATTAAATTAATTATAAATTAATTCAATTCAAAATTCAAGCGGCTTCTTCTAGTAAATGTTTTATTCATGTAGCCCCATTGGCGATTTAGTTCCTTTAAACAAAATGTAACAAATCTGGGAAAATAAGAGAAAATTCTACAAAAAATCCACCCAAAATTTCAGCTCAATAGGATTTGTGTCGCATTTTCGAGTGAAAGAATTTTTGGCCAACCGTTTCCGCAAAACATTAAAAGTTTTGGACAAATTCCAATCAGAAGCTGCCAGATTTTAAAACAGTAGAGGCGCCATGTCTTGTTTGTTAGCGCTGCCATTTGTCTATTGTTTACTTTTGGAACTAGATTTTTTGAAGTCTGGCAATGAGCTACTTGAGACCCAGCTTTGGCATTACATTTCATTTTTTAACAAAAATGTGTGTGTGCGTGCATTTAATTAAGAAATAGAGTTAGTCGGAGCGTGATTTGCAATATTTGCGCGCAGAGAGAATATTCAAGAACCTTCGTGTCACCTCTTTACCGACCGGGCAAACTGGTATAAAAGCCGAAGCTGCAACCATTTGTGGCTGTCAACACAAACGAAGAACAAGTGCGACGCAGTTCAGTTCAGACAAAAACAAACACAAGGGAAAATTTGTGTAACAAAAATAGCTACAAAAAATATTTCTTATTTCATTAATTGTTAACCAAAATAATAAAGGTTAATATTTCAAAATGTCTGATCGATTGTTGAAAATAACTTACCATGGAGCACCAGCTGGTGCAACGAAGAAGCTGAACGCATATTTAAGAATGCCATCCAACACTTTGGTTATATTGCGTCGTGAAATTGAGATGTTCCTTTTCCAGGAGCGTCATCTACCCCAGGTTGAGATCAGGACATATTGGATTGGTAAGTGAAAGGACCTATGATATAACGTAACAAGAACTTGTGAAATCAATTGAGTGCAGCAAAATGTGTATTTGTATGTGTAAATAAATGCATATGTGTGCAACCAAACAGTGTCTGTGTGCAGGTACACTTGCACAATCTTTCCATGTGTGCAAAATAAGCGCAGTGCGAAGTTCTTAGTGCACTAGATACATACACACAAATAATGCGTGTACACAATAAATCATGTACTGTGTACACAGCTGTTAATTGGTACTTTTTTCAATATACTATAAATTTATAATTACTTTATACCTTCCAACTCCACGGTGTAAATCACTGTTATGCGTATCACTATCAGTAGAAGATTTGATAGCGAAAATAAATGGCAGGCATTTGGCAAAAATTAAATGATTCATATTTACCTACAAGTTTATACATACGTCCGACCATTGGCATACAGATAAAGTAAATACATAATGTCTTTATGTACATTTATTAAGTTTTAACCTAATGACTTTTTGAACATGGAACCAAACATCAACCGAAGTATTCTTTACTGCATTTCGTCATATGGTTATCTCTTTCTAACACATTACATTGCTGCAAAATCAAAACAAAGCTGGTATTCAACAGGTTTCAATGATTGTCAAAAACTAGATACAGTTAGTTAAATAATTGTGTTGACAAAATGAATAAATTCATATATTTAATTTTACAAAATATACATGTGTATATAATAAACCATTTAAAAAAATAAAAAATACCGCCTGTGAAGCATAAGTTTGCACATTGAATAAAAATACTTAACTTTTCTTGTTCAAACTATTACTTGACTAATTGTTGTTTAATTTGCTAATATTATTCTTTTGCATATTTGATAGCTCTAGTCAATTTCACAATATCTCCAAAAATAACATTAGCTAAGAAAAGAACACGTGTCATTATTTTAAATATACATTTTTCCTCTATTCAGATGCTGATTCTGATGAAATCGAAATTGTCAATCAGAATGACTATGAGATTTTCTTGGCCAAGTGCGAGAAAAACATGCACATGCAAATTGCATCTGCTGTCGATGAGAAGGATGATGTCAAGCAGGACACAACTAATGCACCCGCTGTAGACGATCCCAGCAATTTCATCATTCATGACGGTGTTGAGTGTGATTCATGTGGAACGGTGCCAATGATTGGATTCCGTTACAAATGTATACAGTGTCCCAACTTTGATCTGTGTCAGACATGCGAGTCTGCACACAAGCATCCGGATCATTTAATGGTCCGTATGCCAACTAACAATGGACCGAGCGTTGTCGATGCTTGGCTTAGTGGTCCAGGCACCAGTTCTCATCATCATCGCCGTTCAAGCCGTCGCTTCAAGGGCCAATGTCCATTCTCAGAAGCCGCAGCTGCAGCTGCTTCAGCTCAGGCTACTCCAACTTCAGAGTCCCATAAGGAGAGCCGTCGCGATCGACGACATGCTCGTCGTGGTCCCGGATTTGTGTCCCAATTTGTAGATGCGATGTTTAATATTCCACAGGCCGAGACAACAACCACTTCTGCTACAGCTACAACTACAACAACCACTTCAGCAGCAACTCCAGCTGCCGAAGCTCAAGAAAAGCAGCCTTCAACCGAAGAGCCAACTGTAGCTGCTAAGAAACCTGAAGGAAATTCAGAGACTCCAGTTGTGGAGGAGCCGATCATCACGGCCAATGTAGAGGAACCTGTGGCTGCACCACGCACCAAAGAACAAGCAAAGTCTGAGGAAGCTTCTGCTGCCAACAGCACACCGACAACTCCAGTAATTAGCCTGGAGAACTTGGCACAGATGGTTAATCCCCAATATATGCGTGCTGGCATTGAGATCTTAAACAACTTTAGCGAAATGTTTGCTAAGATGATTGATCCAAATGAGGCTGCTGCCTTTGGCTGTGCAGATACCTCAATGATGTCCAATGGCTCTACAGCTCCAAAGAAACCAGAAACAGTCCCAGAAACCCAGCAGAATCCAAAAGAAAGCAAGGAATCATCACGTAAAGCATCCTTGGCCGAGTCTCTTGGTTCGAATTCAACAACTGTAGAACCTTCTGCTCCAGCTGCTCCCGTTCCTGTGCCTGCTACCGCACCCCCTCAGGCTGTTCCAAATCTGACTAAATCGACAGAGTCTGAGGAACGCCGCAGATCGGACAGCTTGGACCAGGACTGGCAGATGATTGACAACAGTGCTGCACCAATTTCCAATGTATCTAGCACGGATGCATTGATCAATTTGAACAACACCAGTATCACTTCATCATCATCATCGACTACCACTTCTTCATCTACCACAACAGATGCTTCAATGTCACCAGCACGTGACTTTGTCCAGTTGGGTGAGATGCTGCGCCAACACGTGAACGAGGAGCAACAACGGGAGCAGACTACGGCACATACCCAAACAGCCCAAGTGGACACAGTGACCACATCGACATCAACCAACCCGGTGGCCACTAACAGCACCTCGACTTCGACATCGACCTCGACGACTACTGAAAGTCCTCGTAAGCCAGAAGAGAAACGTAGTGTGCCCATTTACCACACTGGTGAGTTCAGATTTCCATCAGAAATAAGACTGATTTTTAAACTATAATATCTTATTATCCATAGATGAACGTATCAATGCTGCTGTACACGCCATGATGGCCATGGGATTTAGTAATGAGGGCGCCTGGTTGACACAGTTGTTGGAGTCGGTGGAGGGTAGCATTCCCGCTGCTTTGGACATAATGCACACATCGCAAAGTGGTCGCAATTGATGCTTGCTTTCTTATATCTATCACTTAATTCACTTCAATATCTAAAATATTATATTAGTGTGTAAGAGGACATAATTGTCTAATCTGTTTTATTTGTGGTGATTTGTGGATTAACGATCTATATGTATTTGTGCTCATGTATGTCGCAAATAATCAAAACTATATAAATATGTATACTTATATTATCCAATGTATTGAGAATTAATCAACAAATAAAATCATAAATGTATGTTTAAACAAATGAAAATCAACTTGAATATGGATATGAGAGTGAGTTCAAGTTTCCATTTGAATTAATCGCTAAACTGACTCCATATTAACGTTACAATATCCCTAAAAAATCTTCGGAATTCGTAGTTAATTGTGGTAACAGTTGCGATAAACGTAAACAACTTGAATAACCGGACGTGGTGAGCCTTCCATTGACGTCGGGCAAATCCCGTATTGTAGCTATACATTTGCGAGATCATCAGAGATAAAAAGCTACTGAGAGCACAAAAGCGATGAACTAGTTTGAGAGCTTTACTTGTGATGAAATAGAGTGGAAGGCCGCTGAGCACGGTACAAAGCAATAGAACACAACCAATTATTCCTAGGGGAGGTAGGCAGAGAGAATATGTAAATAGGCTGCATTGGATTTGTTATGAGTTCACATGTACTTACCCGAGAACCCATGATTACTACGAAAGTGTCTAACGCTTGCGTTTGGATCCTCGCGCTTACGTTCAAGCTTTTGCCACGTTTTGATGCCCACACCGATAACACCGACTCCAAAGGCCAGAGAACCAAAGGCACTATGCAACAGATCCAAGTTGAACAGGCCCAGATACGCCTCCAAGACGCTGCTGTGCCGCACGAGAAGCGCCTCACCCAAGCAAAATACAAACTGTTATGTTAGAGAGAAGAATAAAAATGAATAAAGTCGATTAGATAAATAAAAAAAATCAAATAAATTAAAGCTTAACAATAGATATAAAAACATATGAGGACAGTAATGTTAATATGAATTAATTATATCTATACATTGTTACTATTGCAATAATAGTAGAAAATTCTTGTAGCTCTAGGCTCTTAAATATTACAAACTTAATGAATTAATAACATTAGTTACAAGAATGTATCGAATGTGAAAGTGTATTAATTATACATATTAATACATAGTAGTATAGATAATGTATAATGTTGTAAGAAAATTCTTGTTGCACGAGTATCTAAGATAGTGTAAAATAGATGAATCAGTTCCAGAAAGCTGTAAGCAAAGTTATCTTCCTGGGAAAACTTTAACATAAGCAAGTGTTAAAGTGTATTACTTATAAATGTATTTAAACATTGTGACTAGTGCAGTCACTTATTTAAAAACTATATTAAGGAAATTCTAGCTCAAGTTTCTAGAAGAAAGCTTTTACTTACAGCCACAGTGCAGTAGAAGGCATGTCCAGCAGTATGTTCCATCTTCAAGGAGATACATTTCCGGACAACAACAGCTGTGATGCCCGCAAGGAGAATATGCGATAGAAAGGCACAGAAGCCAAAGTAAAATCCTGCCGAGGAGATATCCACTACGGAGATTGTCTGACTGCCATTATCTCCACGATCCTCCAATTCTAACCTGGCGTATTCCAGCAGATTTGAGTTTTCGCAAACATCACTGAATTCCGAGGAGCTGCAGCCTTGTAACTGGTTGCTTGCCATCATCTTATTGCTTTTATTTTATGGAGAATTCGTTTATCTACTACGTGAGACGCGCACGTTGTGCAGATAAGCTTTAGGCGTTGTAAAACTTTAAAGAACCGCGCGCTTCGAGTGTCTGGCAGCGTTTGAAATGCCATAGCCCTGGCAGTAAACAGCTGAGCTCTCAACTTAACTGGATCTCTCCGAGAACTCTCTGTGCAAAAAAATATAAAAACCCGAAAGCAAACTTAGAAAGCAAATGGAGCGTGACTCAGCGCTCTTTCACGTGCTTCACCTTGGTGCGTAAAAGGCGGCAGCAGCCACACTTCCAGCCACAGGTGCTGACTGTTGTCGATTGGCATTGCTCACATTGTAAGTGTGTACACACATTCTTAATTAATATCATGTTATTTTCGGCAAATTCAAACCGGTTTTTTTAATTGTTTGCAAAATACTTGCCACGGGACTTTTTATTTTGTTGTATGTATTGTACAATGTACAATGTACATACATAGCTGACAGCTGACTGAGCACGATTTTTGCGGTCCACTCTAAAATCGTTGTTGTGAATCATATCATTCAAGTGTTACGAAACTCTAGCTAAAAGCAAGTGGCTGATAAAAGAGCAAATATAAGAATATAAATAAAGCAGCGCAAACGACGATTGATATGCGCTACTGCGACTAGTTAAAGCTCTTTTGACCATACAAGTGTATTATTTATAAGAGACTTACAAATATTAAAGATAAAGATCTGTTAGATTTATTTTACATTTAACTAAATATGAATTGTGTGGCAAATGTAGAATACCATCTACAAATTAAAATACTCGCTTTTTAAATATATATTAATTTATTCACTATAATACTTCTTTCAATATTTTTTAACTAACGGGTAAGCTTTTTTACCAATTACCAAATCACAAATGTCGTAGTTTGGTACAAATGTACCTGATGCCGTAACCGTTATTGTAGTAAAGTCGAAATGGGAAATATAATATTATCGATTTTTGGAAATCCACCGATGTTTTTAAAACTCTAACCAGAGAACTGTACATTCATTATATATATATATATCATATTGTTTACTATTATTACAAAAGGAAAGCGAAAACATTTGGTCTTTTTTGATTACCAGACGAAACTAATGAAATGTCACCATTTTAAAAGGGGATTTACATTCACCATAATATTCAACACAAAGCTAATGTTTTCGCTACAAAGTGAAATACATTTGGAACCACACACGCACATAAAACTCTCCAAACGGTGACGTCATTTGAGATAAAATACCAAAACATAACAAACGACTGAGAGCAGCAATAAACAGAGAGAAACTGAGAAAATAATTTAGTTACCAGCTGTCTTTCACGTCGTTTGCCGGTTTTTAGCTGTTCTGTTGTTGGTTTCCGATCAGAACGTCTACATCTATTTGTGTGTGCAGTACATCAAAAAGAAAACAACAAGAAAATAAGCTTTTTATCTATAAGATTGAGATTAAAAACTGTAAAATACATCACAACAGCAAATTGCAGTAAACTGACAAACAGCAAATACTTTGTTATTCCTGGAAAATTGATTAGGGAATTTCCCAGTCCCAAAAAGGTACGTCAACAAGTTAATTATAGTTAGTATGCGACAAATATTTAAACACGAAGCTAATATATTATAAGGTGGACTTTTTGTGAATAACTAAAAATCTAAACTCTTAAATGTACGCTAAACATATGACAATTAAAGTGCTAATAACTATTCAGAAATTAAATCAAATCCACATGGAATTAAAGATTAATATAATTAAGCATTTGTCCACTGCACAAGCGAGATATTAAATGAATAATATTTATTTGGTTTATTGCATGTCATGACTTTATTACTTTTGACTCATATAGTACAAGCACTATAAAATTAACACTTATCTAGATCAGAACGCCCTTTAAAACAAAATAATATCAGATACGTTTTATTTGTCTTTGTGCATGTATTTAGATGTCACAGCTAAAACATTTTTCAGGTTCTTTGTCTTACCAATACTTGTGAAATATTTCCATTTGTATGAAATCATTTACTGTGCCTGCCAGCAGTAAATTTCCCATTTCCATTATCAACCGAATCCAAAACAACTTATAATGGATTATATTTTTAGATTTTCATTAATTAAAGACATAATTTTCGTTCATTGATGATATCATTAAGCTGTAAATGAATAAAAAAGTTCATGACCTATATCATAAAATACAACAAGTATAATTTTCTAAAGAAAATTTGAATCATATATGTACATAAGTATATAGAATGCTTAGAGATTATTTTCTAATCGTAGTACCCAATATATAAAGAATTTCGTAGCTATGTATAGTACTTAAACAACAAGGTACAGGGCTGGTAATTTATTTAAAACTTGTTTAATATATATTTATTGACTGTCGTTTCGAGATTGCCGGCAAGTTGCATATTTTGTCTCTATTATTTTATTAGACATTAAACAAATAATTGATTCTTATACATTTTTCAAAGCAGACATCCATACAAAATTTTTGTTAATTATAATTATCAGTGTGTGTTTTTATTTTGTATTATTGTTTTTTTTTTTGTGGCTACCGTCTCTGCCAACGTTGGCGTCGCTGCTCAGCTTCAGCCTCGGCTGAGCTCAGATTTTTGATGCTACGCCACAATACGAGTACATATAACAAATCCCGTATTTGAGCAGCCTAACCAGTCACAGCTCAGCTCTGAGCCCGGTCGGTTGTCTCATCGCAACCTTTTCTAAATCATTGGAAAATTGTAACCAATCTATTTACAAGTTTTTATTATCGCCTTTTTCCTCTCTATTAAAACAACCACAATAACAAAATGCGTCGTGTAGGCGCTTTTGCTGTCATCGCTTTAACGGCTGTCGGGCTCCTACAAATGGCGGATCCAGTCAAGGGCGAAGGGTAAGTGCGAATCTCATCCGATTCTCCAATATATCTATATTCATAACTACTTTATGGGATTTACATTTACGCATCACGTATTATTTTGTTTTCATAATTTTCAAGGTAAACTAATGTGATTTTTATCAAATGTTTATTATTAAATGAATATACAATTTGATGAGGGTAATTGATGCAAAAGTTCATTGTGCCAAATAAGGTTTTTAGTATTTGCATAGAATTATTATGATTGTTTAATATATTACTTATAAGTACATTAGGGTGGGTCAACAATTATTTTATTCGAGGTACACCGAGTGATCTAAAATTAAATCAAGTTGATAGTAAAATTTGTTAATTAAATAAAGTTAAATTACTACCCTTACAGAATACAAAATAAATTTAAATATTTCTTATATTTACAATTAAAATTAAAAAGGAGTTTATTAATTTTTGAATATGCTTTATACTACTTTTTCGACTGTACAATTTTAAAGTTTTTAAACCAATTTATATGACACACCCTATTGGATATAATATTCAATACTATATTTCAAAGAGTCAAGGATAGCAAACAGAAATTACTGCTTAAATAATGACAGGCATACACATACGTACAAAAATAGGGTAGTAAAAGCAAAAACGTGTCCACATACATGTACATATAGCACATACAAATATTGTAGTTTGCTTAATGCTTAACACCTTATGAGTAATCCATAACTGCCAATTAGCGGTTGCTTTTTATATTGTTCTGAAGAAAACTGGAAATATATCTCCCAAACACACTAATGAACCCGCCTAGAAATATTCAAAGATTTGGTTTTTTTTTTATATAGTACTTGTACTGTTAATTATCATCCTATAAAATTACTAAAACAAGTTAAAATATCTATTCAATCTCATCTTCATATACATGTACGTGTTCATTGCCGGTTTCAATAGGCTATGTATATTCAAGATCAAGCTGATAATGAGTTATGATGCTTTAATTAAAACGAGATATATTCAAGTACATTAGATTAAAAATTATTACCGATTATAAAACAGGAAAAAATTGAAATTTAATTAGTCCCCAGTTTTTTAGTCGGAAATCAACTTAGTTGTCTCGTTAAATGGCTAAGCCTCGCTTCAAATGAGCCGAAAAATTCACGGCCCATTTGCAATGCCTTCTTACATAACTTGACTGAGCCGGTTTCCCCAGATCAGGTTCTTAAAAAAATATTTACCGTTAAACGTGTGCAAATTAAATTCATATTTTAAATGACTCCTAATAAAAAGTAAAAAAAAGAAGCAGAGCTTGACTATAAAATACTATGTATGCTGATCACAAAACAGTCGGAATTATAATAATAATATATGCATGAAATCAACCTCTTGAGCATTTTCTTCTATTATCATTTGATCAATAAAGTTTCTGAATGCGAAATGGACCGACAAGGATCCAGTAATGTCAATACAACTCTGAGTTGACATAGCTAAATTTCTAAGTACTAAATTTCTAAATACTATATTTAAAGTCTGAGATCTAAGGCGAAGGTTGAACGTTTATAAGGTCGAAGAGATCTGTTGCATGCACTATCACATCTTCCTAATAACTGTGTGTAGAATATAAAATAAAAACAAAAGCAAAACAATTATTTTTTCTTAGAAACAGCCGAATCTACAGTAGAAACAAATTGATAAAGCGAAGCAATCAAAATAAAAACCATCAGTTTTTAGATTAAACTGTACCCATCTCTGCTGGCTTTAAACTGAAAAACCCAGACCCATAACATTGAAAAATACAAATGAAAACAAACATAAAAAACAAATAAAAACTAAAGCTAATGAGTGACCCAGAATTTCGACATTATGAATTCAATTTGAACCTATGCTGATTATGATTAAGTATTAATTTAATTAACTTGCCTCAACAGTCAATACACCATCGTTGGACCAGGAACTATACACTCACATCGTGATTACAATGTGGCCGTTGCTGTGCATCATACCAAGGAGCCGGTCACACTGAAAATTGGCATTACCGGACCCTCCTACAATGAGACTCAAACTGTGGAGCTCCAAAAAGCTGATGAGTTTAAGCAGATCTCCTTCAAGTTGCCCCCTCTAAAGTCGGGTGAATATAACCTGACCGCTGAGGGAGTGTCAGGATTGGAGTTCAAGAACTCAACAGCGCTTACCTGGTCTGATTTCAAGCCCTATGTAAAGATACAAACCGACAAGGGCAAGTATAAGCCCGGCGATACAGTCAACTATCGTGTACTCTTCTTGGATGAGAACTTGCGACCAGATAAGCCTGATGATGATGTCGTTGTCTGGTTTGAAGATTCCAAGAGGAATCGCATCAAGGAAGTAAAGCACATCCAAACCCGCAGTGGAGTCTATACAGGCAAATTCGTGCTCTCAGAGTTCGCCACCTTGGGCTCATGGACTCTTATGGCCCAGAATGGTGGTGCCTATTCTGATGAGCGTGCTTACTTCGAAGTAGAGAAGTATGTCCTTCCCAAGTATTCCGTCTCAATGGATGCTACTCAGCAGGTGTCGGTCAAGGATGGCGATATGCAGGTTGTGGTGAGAGCCAAGTAAGTACCTAACTATGGAACGAAAAGATTTCATAAAATTTATTTGATTAGTATAGATTTATTTATTTAGTCACTGTTTCTATTTCTTTAAGTTTCCAAGAATTTGTAGCTCTTGGATGTTAGCTAAAATAATTACTGTAATTTACAATTGTAAGCTATCTATAATAAATCCTAATCTAATATTCAATCTATCAGCTACACCTACGGCAAACCGGTTAATGGCAAAGTTGTTCTCAACTTGTTTACATCTGAGTCGAGCACCTGGGACACCGTGGATGGAAAGACCGTGCGCACGGATAAACCAGGACATTCTATCATCAGCACCGCTGACATGGTCAATGGCAAGGCAAAGTTTGATTTGAATGTTAAGGAGTTCGAAAGTTATTTGCCATATAAAACATCTGCAGCGTATGCTCAGATTTTGGCCACCGTAGAGGAGGCATTCACGGGCGTTCAGCTCAATGAAACTGGCGGTACTCAGATTTATCCCTATCGCTACGAGATGACCTGTACTGATTACAGCAAGTGTTATTCCTTTGTCCCAGACAAGGATCACGAGATCGTCTTTAAGATCACTCTTGTCGATGGCACGCTTCTGAAGGACACCAAGGGCGTAGTTAAGGTAGGACATTGATTGAAAATAACCTATTGAATATTTTAATTTAATGTTAATTCCATATCTAGGCCAAGTTTACCCCGGGTCTACGTCATTCCTTGTATGGTGATGAATCAGAGCTGCCTAAAATTAAGCAGGAACCTCTTGTCTTTGAGGCTCATTTGAATGAATCGAGCTTGGCTGTATTCAAAGTCGTCCTCCCCGATTTACCGGACATCGAAAACGTAACGCGTTACTACAAAATTGAACTTGAATATGCTGACGAGGAGCGGGAACTGTATACGACTTACCCCTATAGGGAACCTAAGAAAATTGAAAATCCACCAGAGGAAGAGAAGGAAAAGGAATGGTTTAAGGCTGACGTACAGCGACCCAAGGACAAGTGGACGTATGTATAAATAAACTTCAGATTCTCATTATACAAATTTAAAAAATGTATGATTTTATAGCCTCAAAATTGGAGAGGAGTACCAAGTAACCATTAACTCTAGCCGCCCCCTAAACTACTTTGTCTACAACATCATTGGACGTGGCAATGTCCTTCACACGGAGCGAGTGGTGCTCAATGAACCACAGAAGGTCCATAATATTACATTGAAGCCATCGTTCTTTACATCTCCCTATGGACGCATTTATATTTATTATGTGGATGAAACTGGCGAGTTCCGCTATGCCGAGGACACTTTCCATGTGGATGTCGAACTTCAAAACCAGATCCAAGTTACAGCTCCCGAGGAGGTGAAACCTGGCGCAGAGGTTGAACTGGAAATTAAGACCGCTCCCAAGTCATTTGTGGGTCTTATGGCTGTGGATAAGAGCGTCTTGTTGTTAGGAAACAACAATGATCTAAACAAGGACTCGTTCGGCTGGCGTCTGGGCCGCTATGAGACAAATACTCCCTGGCAGGGTGGTTACTCCTATTACCCTGGTGAACGCAGTGGTGTTGTGACCATGACGAATGCCAACTTCTTCTATAACCGCACGGCACCCGAATATTATCCACGTAAGAAGAAATTAAGTAAGATATTTGAACATTATCTTTATTTCTATAAATTACAGAGGCCTTTTCAGGCGCGGTTAACCGAAAATCAGGAGTCCTACATAGTCAAACAGTGAGCACCCCTGGCCCAGCCTTTGCAAGTGCAGGTGTTGTTATGGACGCTGTCGGTGCTGGTGCTGGTGCTGGAGCACCCTCAGCTCCCGCTGTACGCAAGAACTTTGTAGAGACTTGGCTCTTTGAGGACATTGAGGAAACCAAAACGGAGATTTTCAAATGGGTTAGAACTATTCCGGATACCATCACAAGCTGGGTGCTTACCGCCTTCTCATTGCATCCCGAGAAGGGTTTGGGCGTAACCGACGATCAGCTGAATATCAAGACTTTCCTGCCCTTCTTTGTGTCCATTCGTCTGCCCTACTCCGTGAAACGTGGCGAGATCATCAGTGTGCCTGCCCTGGTCTTCAACTATCTGCCAAAACAATTGGATGTGGAGGTTACACTTAACAACGAGGACAATGAGTATGAATTTGTGGATGTGTCCAATGAAGTAATTGGAGACCAGAAACGCAGTCAGATGGTACGTGTTGGAGCCAATGCGGCAGCTGGTGTCTCCTTCCTGTTGCGTCCCAAGATCATTGGCAGCATCCTGCTTAAATTTACCGCCATTTCCCCAGTTGCGGGAGATGCGGTCCACAAGACACTCAAGGTCGTGCCCGAGGGTGTGACTCAGTACAGAAATCGTGCATTCTTTGTCAATCTTAAGGATGTGGGTGAGCACAAGGATAGCTTTGAACTGGAACTGCCTGAGGATATTGTGCCGGACTCGCAGCATGTGGAATTCGGTTTAGTTGGCGATCTTCTCGGACCGGTTATTAAGAATCTGGAGCAATTGTTGCATCTGCCTAGCGGCTGTGGTGAACAGACGATGTCCAAGCTGGTGCCCAACTATCTGGTATACGATTATCTGAAGAGCATCAAGAAGCTTACACCAGAGTTGGAAACCCGCATTAAGCGAAATCTAGAGCAGGGTTATCAACACATGTTCCACTATCGACATGACGATGGCAGCTACAGTTCCTTTGGTCCAGGAAAATGGCGTGAGGAGGATCCCGAACGCAATGGCTCCACCTGGCTGACTGCTTATGTTCTTCGCACCTTCAGCCAGATCAAGGATATCATTAAGGTGGATGACAAACAACTGGAGAAGGGCTATGAGTTCTTGCTTAGCAGACAGGCGGAAAATGGCAGCTTCACTGAGTCAGGAGAATTCTTTTATGGATCAACCCGTTCCGGACTTACACTTACCGCAAATGCATTGCTCGCCCTGCTGGAGCAGGAGAAACCCAAGCAGGAAGTCATCGATAAGGCTGTTTCCTTCTTGAGTGCCCATTCTAATGAGAAGGAATCGGAGGAGCTCTTGCCCAGAGCCATTGCCACCTATGCCCTGAAGAAGGCCAAATCTGCAGATGCAGACAAACATGTAGCTTCAATTAAGGCACTAGCCAAGAGCGAGGATGATCGCACTTGGTGGACCGACGATGTCGACAAGTTCCGCGGTGGTAAATGCGGTCGCTGGTGGTGCTGGATCTGGAGTCATGATATTGAAATCACCTCCTATGCTTTGCTCACTCTGCTGGAGGATGAAGCACCCGAATCGGTGCTCAACTCAATTCGCTGGCTTGTGGCACAGCGTAATAGCTTTGGAGGATTCTCTTCTACCCAGGATACGGTAGCCGGTCTGCAGGCCCTCATTCAGTTCGCCAAGAAGTCGGGCTATGAGTCCGCCAAGTGGGATTTGAGCGTGTCCAACCAGGGTCAGCGTGAGAAGACAGAAAAACTAACCGTTAACGATGACAACGATCTCTTGCTCCAAACCGTGGAGTTCCCTCAAGGCACCAAGTCTTTGACCTACGAAGCCAAGGGCACAGGCGCTGCCCTGGTACAGATCAGCTACCAATACAATATTGTTGAGAAGGATCCAAAGCCCAGCTTCAAGGTTCAAACCATTATCAAGCCCGAATCTCCGCCTTCCAAGCTGGAGTTGAGCGTTTGCGTTGAGTATGTGGAAGAAGGCAAAGCTAAGGCATCAAATATGGCCATATTGGAGGTTTCACTGCCCTCCGGATACACCGCCGATGAGGATAGCTTCAAGGATATTCAAGATATAGAGCGTGTCAGGGTAAGACAAAAAAAACACACACTTAATCTTTACTCTCTTGCTAATCTTTATCTATACTTAGCTGGTTGAAACTAAAAACGAGGATTCTGTGATCGTCATCTACTTTGAGAGCCTGCCCAAGGGTGAAATGAAGTGTCTACCCATCGAGGCCTTCAAGACCCACGCGGTTGCCAATCAGAAGCCCGCTCCAATTGTGCTCTATGACTACTACGATACGACTAAGAAGGCCACCGATTATTATCAAATCGAATCAAAGCTCTGCGACATCTGTGAAGGCGATGACTGCACCGCCAAGTGTTAAGAGCAATCATTTAATAAGTATATAGGATAAATATGTCTTATATGGGATATTATGATAATGATAACGTTAAAAAGGATATTAATAAAAAATATACTGTTGTGATTATAATGTACTACTGGTTGGATAGTTTCTTTCGCGTCGATATCAGTTTTTGAAAGCAGTACATTTTTACTCATATATTCGCGAACTTGATCTGGGCAAGATATAGAAGAACCTTCATTTCAAGTTTGGTGTCTCTAACTCCTATAGTCTATGAAATGTAGGCGTTCAAAAAAAGAGAGACCCTATTGTACTTTTTTGAAGTACAGGGTCTAAATAATCAGATTAAAACGTACAAGAGGTAAGATTCTTAATATGTAGATTACTGAATGAAAGAACATTTTAGTTCAAACAATCAATAGTACGACAAAGGTATTTTCGCGTGATCACATCGTGGTTACTTTATGGTAATTAATAAGCATTGGCGATTTCAATGTGTCAAAGTCGCCGAACAAAATTTGGTATTTATTGCACTGATATAGCTAATTTAAAACTGATATAGAATGAACACTTATATGCATTTATTCATACAATTTGCACACTTTTTGGACTTTTTATGAAGTCTTAAGCATTTTCTATATTTAGCCCATATTTTTATAATTTCTAGAGCTGTAAGCTCATATCGCAAGAAGAACAAATTCCCGAAATGTTTCATTGACCAGAACAGCCTTTGGAAGTGTTAAGTAGTAAATACAATGTGAATATGTATTAAATTGGTACACTCATTTCTAAGAATAGTTAAGTATTCTTATGCATGCGGACGTAATATGAAAAATGCCTTCGCAAAAGGCCAGTATATAAATTATCATAGTACGTGCGATTTTATAATATGATAAGGTTTAATTCAAACAAATAAGTGCTACACGTATAAGTGCCTAATTAATTTCGATGACATCGCTGATTTCCAAAAATAATTTCACTCGTAAAAACTTGAAAATACTAATATACATATTGGCATGCACTCCATGTGTGTGCATTTGGCTCTAAGAAAAAATGGTTAACGTGCGCCGAAGCACATACAGATCTGTATATAGTTAGTATATCAAGTTTGGAATCTGCTGCAGTCAATAATGATGCAAGATTCTTAGGTTAGATTATCTCAAAACGTAGTAAAACGTTTGCGATAACTGGAATGGACAGAATGTTAAATGTGAACGTGATGGTGCTCAATTATATATTTTAATCCTTCAGCTTATATGCATTAGAATTGGTAGTTCAACTGATAACAAAACAAATATACATTCAAATTTGTGTATACAGTGGCTCACAGCGTATTTCAACTAGCACCTAAAAAAACTTTAACCAGCTTCAACACAAAAAGATATAAGAGTTACATTAAATAATGTTTAAACTTATCAAATACAACTTTGTTTTTAAAATACTTTCAAAAAAAAAGAAAAAATAAATACTGGAGTTGTATTTAATAAGTAAGAACATTGTGCTAACAACTTTCGCTTATGTTATTCTGATATCTCTTTTAATTTAATTGTTATTGCTGATTAAATTATTTTCTGGAAGTGGCTGAACTTAGCTGTGAGCCATTGTATATAATATGTACATACATTGGTAATTATAGTCAATAAAAAGAGGTCTCCTCCAATTAGTTGTCTGTTCCTCATGCGTGAGTGCAGTTGACATTCGGGTAGCTCAAATATCAAAAGTGTTAATGTCGAAAAGGATATTTAAAATATAATACATTTAGAAATTAACCACAGACAGTGGACAATTCAACGGAACACATTACAATGGGAGCAGAAAAAGTTAATTCGACGAGTGCCCTGCAACACATTGAAGCGGGATTAAATGTGCTCAACCAATTGTGCATTGGATTTGTTACATTTTGGATATGTTGGAGCTGTCTTCGTACGGGTCTCGCAGGGATTCGCCTGCATGTCTGGCTGGTGTCCTTTGGCTTTGTTTTTCTTATGGCCGAGTCCATGATGTGCTTTTATAATGGCAACTGGCTAACACTGCGCTATACGCGAAAACACAAAACTGTTATCCATGTGGTGCTTCAAATACTTGGTGGCGGTATGGGCGTGGCCGGTTGCCTTGTCCAACTAATACGCGACGACTGGGCAATTTCAGTGACCATACATTCCAGATTGGGCTTCGCTGCCTTTATACTGTGCCTAATCTCGCTTATAAGTGGAATTATTGCTGCACTGGCCCGCAGTTTGTCGAAAGTTGTGTCCCCGTTGGCCAATAAAACTTTCCACGTAATTCTAAGCCTAGGCACGTTTGTGACGGCCATGTTGGCTCAGTTCTATGGCTACACACAAACAAGAATATTCAAGGGTCAAGGACAAGACTTTGTTATATTTATGCAAGTTGTGACGATGATCGTAATGGTATTAACTTGCATTGCACCGTTTAAGTCATTGTATCAAAAATTTGTTAGCTTTAGAAACTAGTCTGTGATTTTAGTTGCTATTAGTATATGAGTTATATATGTTTAGATTAGAAAATTAAATAAAAGAAGTACACTGTTATTCGAATGAAGACCACTGTTTAATTTATCGTTATAATTACAGTGCTGTTTAGTGCAAGCCACTCAATACTAAACCGATGTTGCGATAGTTGTTATCGTTCAACAAATGCAACCTGTTATGGCATTTGTAAGCTACTGTTTAATTTATCGTTCTAATTACAGTGTTGGTTACTGCAAGCCGTACATCGATTAACAATCAGCTGATCTCTGATCCGATGATGCGACGATTATTATCATTACAATTGCAACTTGAAACTGTTATCGGTACTGAGGCAGTCTGGTTTGCGGTTGTGAATTCAAATGCTATAACATATAGTATATGTTTGTAAGTATGTAGATTATCGCGGTTGGTACGTATTTGAACAGCTTCCCCAGAGGAAATTGATATTGAATGTCGTTAAAATAAAAGCTGAGCTAATGTTCTTATTTGCGGTTTATGGACATATACATACTTACAGATATCAATATATATATATATATATATATTGGTTTTAATCACTCGAAAATGTGCTCCATTAGTTGAACAATTTACGACAACCAGGCCAGTCAATGGGAATTTCGGTCGCGCTTAAACAATAAAAAAAAATCCCGTGTCATTCGGCACTGGCTTTTAAGATATGCCTACAATATAATCGTAAAAAAAAGGTATGCGCCAATTTGTAGTTCATAGACGCAACTATCAGTCGCAGAAATTCTCAAAATGTATTTGTTGTAACTAATACATTTAACACAAAAATAACATTATTGCTGTACGCAGATAAGAGCGTTGTACTAACTAAAAGCAATTTTCGAGGCACAATGTCTGAGCATCAATCGGCGGTCACTAGCAATCAGGTTGTCGTTGATTACGGAAGCACGACGACGACAGAGAGACCAAGTCCAAGTACCTCACGTACACAGCGTTTGCCTTCTTTTGTATTAATTAACGAATCTCCAACTCCTCAACGCTACACGAGGATGTCTCACAATGCGTTACATAGTGACTCCCAAAAGGCGGGGGATCGATTGGAGTATTTCCTGAATGTGTTGAATCAGATGTGCATTGGATTCATAACCATCTATATGTCATACATTACGCTGAGAACGGGCCTTAAGGGAACTGGCCTCCATGCCTGGCTGGTTACCATTGGGGTAAGTTCTCTCCAGGAAATAATATAATTATCAGATTATATCACATTTGTTTATTGCAGTTCTCGTTTTTCATGGCGGAGGGTGTTATGGCGCATTATGGCAACAATGTTCTTACCAACAGTTACAAGCGTAATACTAAAACCACAATACATTGGATGCTTTTGACAGTGGGCGGTACCTGTGGTGCTGCTGGGGCACTCATTAAAATGATACAGAAGGGATTCTTGTTGAAATCCACTCACGGTAGACTGGGTGAGTAATACGAGCTAAAATTGGCATGCGCTGACTTCTGACAAATAATCCGGTTTTACTCTACAGGCATAACCGCCTTTATACTCTGTCTGCTGTCCATGAGCTCAGGATTGGCAGCACTTTGCTCACCTCGTGTTAAAAAACTGATCACACCCTTGTTCAACAAAGCAATCCATAATTTCTTGGGCATTGCCACCTTTGTCATTGCTTTGGTAACTCAGTATTATGGATATGAGACGGGTTACTTTAAGAGTCGATCAGAAACAGATCTTCAAATCTTAATGAAATGTGTAACACTCTTATCGCTTGTACTGACCAGCATTGGACCTCTTAAGGCATTCTATAATAAAATAAAGTCTATTTCAAGACAATTTTAAAACCAAGTTCAATATTATAAATATGGACATATGTGTATAGTTACATGCTCCCATTGCTTGTGTGCCCCGTCACGTGATACAACAGAAAAAAGCCGCAACGTTGCCAACTTGTTAGGCAAGCAGCTGGAATTCCCCGCTTAAAATAATACATATTACTGTCAACTCAGCTTATACTCAAAAGCACTATCGATTTCGTATAATGAGAACTGAGTTATAGATAAGATCGTCGGGGCGTTGCAACGCGTTGTCGAGACACGTACTGCTGATATGTGAATCCCAATTGACAGGAACATTCAACATTTCTAAAGATTAAAGTATGACGCAAAATGTTATACATTTTTTTAAAGCTTTAAAGGGGGAACTAAACAGAATTAGTCATCTCAATAGAGCCTAATCGAAATTTTATTTCAAAAGTTACTTCGTATTTAAAAAAAAGCAGTTACATATTCTAAATCATTTTGCTTACTTATTGGGATATTCCAATTTAAGAACATTGATAACACTTCATTCAAGTAAGTCTAATGTCTAATGTGTTATAAAGTTTAATAAACTGATAAGTGATAAGTATAGAAATTGTATTATCATTGTTTGCTAATAAAAGAACATTTTAATCTTGTATTGGTAATTTGATATCCCTCACTTCCTGAGTAATTCAATTTGATCTACAAGGCCTATTTATAAAACCGGAAGGAAATGCCATTACGCTCTAAACAATTTTCCTGGCTTACCTGTGATCTACATTATTGCGCTTAGTTAGGGTGTTTCAGTAATTAATTGCCGTGCACAGCGTCATTCATGGCTTTCGCTAAAAATCATTTCAAAATCTTCATCAACATTATTATTCTTATTAATGTTTCTCTTCACATTCAAAACCCTTCTTTTTCACTTTTTAAGACGACTTTTTCTTCCTGCATTTAAAAATCACGAAATCTAATTGGGCGCCAAACGGTAGAATTGTAGTTCTAAGAGGCGCTAGCAATCAATAGATGGGGCCAAAATTTAGTTGGAAAACTTGACGTTTTGAAGGAACTAGGTCCCCAGAAGGGCTATACAGACTTAAAATGTTTTAAAAGAATCCGCTTGAATCTATCTAATTTATAACTAATTTATTTGGTTTATTGATAAAAGATTTTTATTACCTAAAAAATTGTTTTCTAATTTTTAAAAAAAAATTTTTATGGCGCGAATTTTTAGCACATTTTCACGAAATCCCGAAAAGTATGCAATATGATCGCCCAGAGCTGTCAAGTTTCACGATGCTGGCGCCATCTTTTTGCTAGCGCCGATTTTTTAGAACTTCAATTGTTTTGTAGTACCGTAAATTTGAAAAAACAAAGTTCATCCTTGATTTTTAAATATTTTGAGTTCTTGCATTTCTTGAATGGGGAATATAAAAGTGACCTGCAGCGACCAACGTTCTCTGGACTCTGAATTACGTATTATTCTTTAAATGCGTGTCTGTCGCGAATGTGGGCGTGGCACAGACGGATGCGCAATCGAAAACAAAACAAAAAACACTACTTTAATTAAGTTTTTTTTAAAGGGAACCAACATTTATTTATTACAATATTAACCCCTTTATGACCATTTGAAAATGAAATAAAACAGTTCATATTTGGGATATGCTTTTTTTACATAAAATAGTATGCAAGTGCAAGTGTATTTATAAAAAAATTCATCAATACATTTTCGTACATATCTAGTGCAATAAATAATACTTGGCGTGTTTTTTTCTTTTTGTTCGTTGTGGATGTGTTTCGGGCGATACGTATATCAGTTAAGAGTAAAATAAATATAGCATAAGGTATAAAAATACATATTCGATTCATAATAGAGAGTACAGAGAGCACTGAACCAGGCTAGGGAATCAAATCTGGAGTAAACCTGTTTAGTTTCAGGCTGCTTCGTACAAGGCAAATACCGCATGGATTGAAATCCGATGGTTACACACTTAACATGTAAATAGGACAGTACTGTAATAAGACTACTAAACTACGACTAAAGCACATAGAAATTCGTAATACGCATTTTCGACATAACATGCATAACGGGAGCAAGGTAATCATCATTCAATTATTCCGATTTCAGATTGTATTCATCTTTCAATCTATAGCTTTGTGCTGCGCCTAATGGCAAAGGACATCAGAGCGTGCTCCAGCCGTAGATGATAGGGTAACTTGCGATCCACAAGAGGTTCGTCTCCACCAGCGCAGCATTGAGCACGGCAGCAATCGCACAGTTCCCGATCGCTTTCCTCCTCGTCTTCATCGTGCAGCTCCCGTTCCAACTCGTAGGCCTTTTTGCCTGCACGCTGTTCGTAGCGTAAGTAGAAAGCGAAACAGACAAATAGCATAAAGACGAGTGCACACATTGCACCGCTGGCAATGCTGGCCTTCTCCAACATTGGACGTGGTCGCTTGGGCAGATAGGATCCATCAATTTCCTTGTACTCGCATCGTTGCCCCATAAATCCAATGGCGCACTCACAGCTGTAGACCGGCTGCTCGGCAATCTTGACGGCAAAGCAATGGGCATCATTCAAACAATACCAGGCATCAAAGTTATCTGGGCATTTGTATGTGGGGAATGTTATGTTTGGCCTGGGCGTTGTTGTTGTCGTTGTTGTGGTTGTTCGAGGTGTTGTCACCATTGTTGGCGGCGCCTGTGTAGGCGGTAATGCTGTACCAGACATGGATGATGAGATCGATGGACGAGGCTTGGGCACCGTACGGCTGGAGCATGCCTCGATAATAACCGGACAGCCAAGAAAGCTTACCATTAATAGCAACAGCATAGTGGCCATTCTGTATTTGTCAAATACTCTTGATGTTGTTATCATTGTCGATGCTATTGTTGTAGTTGTGCTTGTGGAATGCATTTGCAGTTTATAGCTTCACGTTCTATTTGGTTTGCAACTTTTGGTTTCTCTTAAAATACTACAATATTATATAAACAAAATCATAAAAACTATCACAAAGTTTAAATAAATCGTTCAGCACAGCGAGGCGTCGTCAAAGGATCTTTGGAATTCTGTTCTTAAACTTTAGTAAACTGTATCTGTATTATCTACATATAACAGTATT
The DNA here is from genome assembly GCA_035044365.1 of Drosophila neotestacea. Classification (NCBI taxonomy): domain Eukaryota; kingdom Metazoa; phylum Arthropoda; class Insecta; order Diptera; family Drosophilidae; genus Drosophila; species Drosophila neotestacea. The sequence continues at coordinate 6,251,369 of JAWNMD010000069.1, forward strand.
TGTAGATGTAGCTGTATCTGTATGTGTGTGGAACGTAGTGTTGAATCAACGGCGTATCTGTGAAAAAGACACAAACGCATTAGAAACTTGAATTGTATAAAATCAATCAATTGTTAAAAATGTACTCAAAACTCAAATTCATTAAAATATTTAATCAAATAAATATAGATAAATATATACTCTAGAATCTAGATGATAAGTTTATGCTATATAAAATGATATGAATTAATTTTGAATTTCAATTAAATGATATTTTGATAATTATTTAATTTATTCACATTTTCGACACCAATTCACAGCAATTTGATTGTTATTAATTTTTCATTTGATTTGCTTTTCTTTTTCATGTTGTTTTCCGTTGATTATCCTAGCTCATCAAAGCTGGCTGTGATATGCGTCGGGTATCCATATCACAACCACTTGATGAGGCTTAGATAAGCAACATCAAAATATATATATTTGATGGCAATTATTTTTGTGGGCGTGGCGTACATAACTTAAACATATACTCTACCCCTCCCATTTTCCCCATTATGCATCTCTCTATAAAAGAGAGAAAGAGAGAGAGAAAGAGCATGAGAGTGTAATTATTGGTGGTAATTTTAGTATTATAGTGTTGAAGGTGCACGGTAGATATGCTTGATCTGAGAGTTGATTATTCGATCGTTTGATGTAAGTTACATTACGCTAAGCTCATCAAAGCTGGCTGTGATATGCGTGCAAAGCTTTTAAAATGCATTTCACAACCACTTTGTGAGCGCAGCATGAATGTGCCAATATTTATGCAAGAGGAGACTGATAACAGGTGTACAATAAGATAGATAAGAGGGATCTTAAGATTGGTAGGTACGTACATGTGTATGATTTAATTTTGTTTAATGATCTGAATGTAATGAAACAGCTGGATTACAATAACAACGACAAGTACAACACATGCATATAAGTTTAAGTTACAATTTGGTGTATATTTTATATTATAGTTAATTTTTTGCCTTGAGCATCGCGTCGCTCCTCAAAGCTGGCTGTGATATGAATAGGCATAAAAAGGCAAACATTTCACAACCACTTTGAAGAATGACACAATTCTCTTTCTATCTCTTCCCCCCTCTTGTTCGTTAAAAAACACACGCGAGGCTCTTTCTCTCTACCCCTGCCCCACTCTGCGTCTCACTCTCACCCTCTCTCTCTGTACTTTCTTAGTTGTTTTTTTTTTATGAGATGTTTCCCTTACTTCGTTGTTACGTTTTAAATTCTCACGGCCACTGAATAACAAATAAATAAATATATAAAAAGAAAACAAATAACAAAAGCAGCGACAACAACATGTTGGTGTTAATTATGTTAATGGCGATGACGACGAAGATGATGATGATAATGATGACTGTGTTTCTGCTGATAGTACACAAATCTGAATGGATGATGCTTTCAAAATGCGTCCGTTGCAATTTGTGCAAAATGAATTAATGGCACTTTTTGGCGTACGCTTTATGTTGATAATAATACAATTACAATTACACACACACATAGAGACCGCAACGACAACAATATTAAGAGCAAAAATAATAAATATGATAATAGTGATCACCGTACGCTGACACCGACATTTAACAACAATAAACAATCAATATATGTACACACAATAATACAGACATATTAAACATTACTTAGGGAGATCATTGCACTCAATGAGCATAAAAAACACGATGACACTCAGGCGCCGTCAATTTGTCGCCAATTTTCTGATAACGACAAAATAGAAAAAAAAATACATTTGTTCAGAAAAAAAGAAACCATCAATAAAAGCGAAACGAAAGCAAATACAATAAACAAGCACAAATTTAGGGATGGGTATCGATATTTATTTTAATGTATTTCTGTTTATAGTAAATAAGTACAATTAGAACATGGAATTTTATTAAACCGTTAAATTAAATAATTTAAAATCCCATTTTCCAATTTTACTTATTTACAAATTTTATATTGTGTCGACTGCGTTTAATCAACGATAAAAAAAACCAGAAATATAAAAAATGTTTATAAATATCGATACCCATCTCTAATTCTATCGTTGCTGTTGTTATTCTCATCGCATGCAGGGCGGTAACTAGAATTTCCGTTACACAAATTAAATCTACAAATGGCTGTCCGGGAGGAAGTAGAAGGAAGCCGCATAAAGTAAAAGTTGAATAACCATATGAATTGCGCTTGAACTTGCGAACGCGTAGGTCAAGATCATGAGCACCTTTTTTTTGCGGTGCTTTTGGCCTATCGCTAATGAGAGCGGCGACAATAAAAAGCAAAACAAGTTCGATGATCGTAGTTGTGTCAGGTGGCAACGCTGGCGAAAGGTAATAAATGTTGGTGGTAAAATAAAACGAATAGAAATTACAAGAATTACTCTACGTGCAAGACAATAACACAAAACAGCAAACGCTACGTAAACAACAAGAAATATGTGCATACATACATGACAATTGGCAGACACCGTACAAGAGAACATCAACAACAACAATAACACCCGCTAATAATACTGCTGCTTCTGCGGAGACTTCTGCTCGGGTCGTTGCCGTTTAACTGCTACTGCACCGCTCTCTTTTTCGCTTTCTCTCTCTGTCTGACAGTCTGTTTTTATGCTGCTGCTGTGTTGTTTGTTGTTGCTGTAATTTTCATGTTGCCTTGTGCTCTTTCATTCTTGGGCGTCGCTGCTGTACTAGTGAGTTCGTTGCTCGTTGTGTGCTAGGCTATGTGTATGTGTGTGCGTGTTTAGAAAACTGTAAGAAAAGCGGAGTGTGTGAAAACTATAGTTAAAGTGAATTCTACAACATTGCACGCACTAGACACAAGCCACACAGTCGCATCCAAGCACACACAATATCATTCGGCATTTGTTGCGGCTGCTTTAAAAATTTTACCGGTTTTTTTGCGTAAAAACAAAACGCAAAAACAAGTCATACTAGTTTTTTGTTGTTGTATAAGCGCAAAAGAGATAGCAAGTGTTGTCTCCACTTAGTGGCGACAACAACCAATATTCGAGGTGTGTTGGATAGCATGCATAAATGTGTGTATATGTGTGAGAGAATCGGTGTGTGCGTGCGTGAGAGTTCAAGTGCATACGATAGTATGTGTGTTTATGTCTACACTCCGTCGCGCAGGGAGTACATAATTTTTTTTCCTTTTAGCTTCTCGTCGTTAAGTCTCTGTGTGTGTGTATGTGCGCGCGGGAATGTTGTCAAGAATTCTAAGAATTTTGCCCAAGCGAATGGGGCGCGGGCAATAGTAAAACGAGTAGAGATTATGACAAATAAATATGGCCACATTTTAAAGATGCTTTATATTAGAAACGTAGTTTTATCCAATTAAACAGGCCTACAAATTTATAATTCCAGCAAAGATGCACGCAAATACAGACGCAGGCGCTTCCATTTTCTTCTCTTCCTTTCTTTTCTTTTTTTAAAGCCAACATTAATGTTTCACTATTATCCACTGTATTCCAAAAGTACATACATTTAAACATATTCAAGTTTTCATTGATTACCAAAAAATAATGATACGATAGAAATAACAAAATCACTTGGCATGACGCCGACGCTGCCATCAGCATCAACAGCAGCAGCTCACAAAACACGACCGCATCGCAAACACTGTAAAAGACAACTGAGGAGACTGCACAAAACGTAGCAAGCGAAAGCAAAGAGCAAGAGCAGAGCGTGGCCAGACTGCTTAAATAAGAGACCAACCAAAAGTAGACGCCAACGCCGTTTTCATTTGCTCTTTATCTGTGTATTAGTGCTGGCGGCGCACAGCAACGAAAAAAATGCTGCAAAAATAACATAAATAACAACAACAACAAACGGCTTGGGGCTTGTTGTATTTGTTTTGGTGTTGCCAGAAGGTTTCGCACGCTATACATAGCTAGTAGGATCAACATGTTGACATCAGTGTTGCCATTCTAGCTATCAAGTAGCAATATAAAACAATTGCGTAGATGTAGGGTATGGAATTACCTTAAGAAATCTACTTGGTTAATTGCAATATACTTCTGAAATTGGCAGGGAAAACAATCAGCCTTGGTTGAACGAATTGTTTATAAGCCAGGTCCAGCTCGGTAAGACCAAGTTAAGAAATTTTAGAATAAGGTTGGTTTGAATATTTCAATTTATAGTAATAAAAAGAAAGAAGTGTTGCTCTATTGATTATATTTACTACACATTATACTGAAAAAAGATCGTAGAAGAATCTTTGTCGCTCGCAAGGTAAATTAATTACCTAAAATCAGCATTATATTGATATAAGCTTTATTTATATAAAACTATGTTCATCTTGTTTAGCAGATTTAATAATTAACTTAACTATTTTTTCATTATCAAATTTGCTACTTTAGCCCAACATAATTCTACCAACACTGGTTGACATGCCGTCACCAATCATTGCCACCGCCGTCGTCGTCCGACCAGCTTATAGGAGCAAAAAGCACACAAACAAGAAGCGACGCAGAGCGGCGGTTAAAAGCAGGTAGGTAGGCATTGAAAAACGGGACGAACAGGATGAGCCCCAGACTTGGACGACGACTTCTTGTGCTGTTGCGGCTGCTTGGAGCTTGTTGTTTTGGCGAATTCGTGGAAATCTGGTTGATGCGCAGGCGCGCACGTAAACAACATTCCTCGGGGCATTGCAATGGGTCTCGGTCTCTTTTATCTCCTTCACTTTATGCGCGCCAAAAATGAAACGCGCGCCAAGGATGATAAAGTTGCCAGATAGTCCCAATTGATATTCATTGCAAATAACGCCTACATTTAGAAAATTTGCCTTTTAGAGACTTAATAATGTAACAAGTATCCGGCATCGAATACGTTAGGAATGTTGTTAGAAGTGAGCCAACGACACCATTCCAAAATAGCCACAATTGACGTCACGAGATTATGCCAAAGTCCAACCTGATGCAATGCTTTCTAAGTTAGCTGTTTACGGATCTTGCTAGATCTATGGTATTATATTAATCAAAGGTCATTCATACTTAAAATATGCTTAACGGACTTGTAATTTTCATATTCCATCTATTATAACTTTTTCATATTCAATGATCAATGTTTTCGATACTCAACAAAATAACTTTAATTCCCTTTTGTCAGTTAAGTTGTTGCTTTTGCCAATGCAGTTGCTGCACTTGTTGTGTGCGTAGGACATTGAACCAACATCAACTCAGTGGCAACATCAATTTACACCAACTACTAAAATCAATAAACAATGCTGAGAACTTATTAAGCGCCACAGACACATATACACACATACAATCAAATAATCAAGCACCGATGACGATAAAAGGTCATGCGAGAAAAATGTTGCCAATTTGAGATTGGGGCTGGGTCGTCTAGTCTGGGTCGCGAGACAATGTCCGACTAGACATTCAACGCAAATTGTAACGGTAATCATTAGATAAACACATACACACACAAACACAAATAGGCATTAACTCACATTTGCGCTCTCTCTCTCGCATTATTTGCATGCCGCTCTCCGTGTAGAGTTCGACGGCCTTCTTACGTAAAGACAGCAACAACATGACGCGCAGCGGCATTTTTCTTCTTTCTAATAAGCAATCCAAGGGGGAGCCAAAGCCAGGGAGGATGGCAGCAGCGTTGCCACATCGGTCAAAGCAGAAAACTCGTTTTCGTCCGAATGTGTTTGTCTTTGCAACTGTACAAGAACAACACGAAAAAAAACAACCAACACGGCGCAGACGCCAAATGAACGCTCCCCGCTCGCTGTCTGACGGAGTGTCCGTCCGTTTGTCGTTGTTTTGGACCGACCGCTTCTCTCTCTCTCTCTCTCTCTCCTTCTGCATGTGTGTGTGTGTGAGTAAACGATTTTTATTTTTCTGAATGTAAAGGAAGTGGCACGTACTGTACACAGCGCACCGCCGCTGCTGCTGCTACCGAAGAGGGATCAAAAACTAGGGAGTGAGAAGGGAAAAAAAACAGACTACAACGATGGTGGTGGCAAGCCAAGAAAAAGAACTGAGGAGCGTGGGGGCTGAAGCTGAATTAGCGGTGGGGACTGACAGAACGGGTGTGTGTGTGTGTGCAGCATACCTACTATAAACAGGAAATTGAATTTACAAACACATGCGTACATATGTATATATTTATGTATGTACGAGCGGACGTGCTGCTTAATTGACAAATGGGCACAAGAGAGAGAGCGGCTTACCCAGAGAGAGAGTGAGAGAGATCAGACAAAGTTGATTGAAATCAATAGTCGTCGTACAAGTGTTTGTATGTCTGTATGTGTGACAGCGCGTGGAATGTGTGAAAAAACGCGGCCAATGACGGCAACGGCAATCAAACAAACGCTTGCTGTCGTCTACATGTGTACATACATACATATACTATGTGGAATTCTGGAATGTCCAAGTATCTTCTCGTCGCGTGGAGACTTTTACGTCGTCTTTGCACCTGACACACCCTGCAGCCAAACACGATGTCTTGATACTGGCTCTTCTGTTTCCGTTGTCGTTTGACCCCATGTACATACATATTTATAATGCTTATAAGTATATACATATTTATGAAATTATAACAGATCAGCTATAGCTGCTTACGCAAAAACATACAAACATACTCATGTCTGTACATACATACTTATGTATAAAAGTACCCGTGTGTGTTTGTATGCATGCAACTTGCATCGTAATTGCAGATGGCGGCCAAGCTACACACAGAGTGTGTAGTTTTTACTCGGAAATGAGCAATGAATGAAATTTCGTTGTTTTCAGCTAATACAGTCACACACACACATGTCAGCTCACTCACACACGTTTGTATATCTGTTATACATATACAATTGTATATATTTGGAGCAAGAGAGAAAGTCTACAATATGTCGGGCCAACAGACGCACGCGTTGCCAACTGTATTTATGGACAAATTGTTTACATTTGTCGCTTGCCGGCTATGAACGCTAAGTACGCTATAATTAAAAAAAATCAAAAAACAATAACATGCAAAAAAACAATTGGTACAAAACAATGAAGGTAACGCTCGCTGCTGCTGCGCACTAACCTACATTAATGTAATACAAAATGTGGCAGCATAGCCAAGTGTGTTTGGCAACGCCGCAAACTAGTTTTCTTTTACACGCAGCCTCAAACTCTCCGCATTGAGCGACACATGGTTAATGCAACGGTGTGTGTGTGTGTAAAGGAGACGACAAATGAAAAAACCCGACAAAAACATACATACAAATACGAATTTACTGCTGCTTGCGGTGCGCCTTTGGCTGGGGACTCACGCACACACTAACACACATTTATACAGAAGCGTATTTTGCCTACTGCGTAAAAATGGCCGAAATAATTTTCCTTCACTTTTGATTGACGAAAACCAAGCATTTTCATTTAGCATTTTGCAATTTCTGTTCATTTGCAGTTTGCCAATTCGAAATTGACAATTCCAATAAACTTACATTCGGTTTTTGTAGTAGCCAGCAACCTTCCGCCGCTTTCAAAATACTTTTTACATGCTTTGCACACACGCGCACATTTTTTTCACTTATACTGCTTATTATTTTAATTTTTTCGTGGTTTAAAACAATTTAAAGGCACACTATTTCATTCTTTTTGCTTTTTTTATTAGTCCATCCGTCCGTCGTGTAGAGTTAAGTTAGTTGTATCACTCACTAACCAATGAATACTACCTCTCCTACATACACGAGCAACGAACGCACACACACACACAGCAACAGACTGCAGAGAGAGAGAAGCGAGCAAGAAGAGAAGAGAGAACAACGTTGACTTTAATTTGGAAAAAATCAACACTTTTTTCATACCCAATTTTGAGTACTTTCCAGAAACGAGTCAGCGGTCTGCAAAATGTACTCAAAGTGGGCCAAAAGATGAAATAAATTTAAACTTTGCATAGATTTTTTTGTATTAAAAAAATGAAACATTTCAAAGAAACTCGCTTTAGTTATCCCTGGTTATAGTTAATTTGTTTTGTTTGAAAAAAATAAAATCATTTCATCATTCATTTACAAAAATATGGTTTTATTAAAAAAGCGACATTAGTGTTGTAATTAAACAAAAATTAGACAGCTAGACTTCGTTAAGAATATAGTTCAAAAAGTAAACAACATGACAGCTGTCGCTGTGGTGCTAACAAACTAAATATGGCGCATTAAATTCGCTCAAAAATGGGCCAAAAATCAATTTAATTGAATATCCTCTAATTTTATTGGATTTCGTAGAGTTTTTAGGGGTCGTTTGAAGAAACAAGGCAGAGCTACAAAAAACATATATATTTGTCACTTTGATGTCTCTAGCGCCACATGTTGTCTGTTTTACGAAACATAAACGTTGCCGTGAAAATAACAGCACTGCCAGCAACAAATACGATTTGATACATATTTGAAATCGATTTATTTATCGACGCTAGAAACGTCTCCCGCATTTTTCATTTCAAACAAGCGCATTATTTTATTTATTACAAACAAAAGCATTGCGATGGGTGCAAAAGTAACAAAGATTGAAGGCAGCTACTTGCCAGACACACCAACGTTAAACAAATTGCGCATTGCCAGCGCCGCAGGACAAAATTCAGAGATCGAAATGTCGTCCACCCCTTGCCGAGACAATAATAAAGAGTTGCTTGATCCCAGGTCCCCAAATGGTTGTCGCACTCCACTGAATGTAAGTATGCAAATAATAATAGTTATGCATTTATCAAGTGAAAAATGGTGTTGTAGTTCTTACAGCCTGAACCACAAACTATACAAGCAGAGGCTCCTATAAATGAAAATGCATTTGCGCAGCTGCGAAAGCGTCTGCTTAAGGGATTTTCCTTGAATGATCCACGTTCCCCACAGTTGAATCGTACTCCTTTAATGCTTGATGAGGCCATAGATCGCACTCTAAATATGGACGATACTTTCTCTGATCTGTTTGTGGAAACTCGTGTGCCAACGACAGCTGAAAAAGAAGTTGTGACTCCAAGCGAAGAGCAACCAGAAGTGTCTACAGAAATCCTTCACAACAATAGTTCTTTAGAGATTGTATCGCTGGCTTATGATGAAGAGGAAACAATGCCTTGCGACATGATGATGTTGCAAAAGACACCGCCACAAATACACTATGATCCTCGCTCGCCAAGCATCGGTGTGGAAAGAACTCCCATAATATTCTGTGATGATGATGAGTCCGAGGCACGTGAGACTCAAATGTTGGAGGATATACTTGAAACTCTAACTCTTAATCTCAGTAATGAGAGCAGCATGGCTTCGTTTGTGAGTGCTGCCGGTGAGATCACACTTGATGAACCACAACCGCAGGCACGGCCCTCAAATAAACATTTAGAGCGTGTGCGTCTAGGCAATAAGCGACGTGTAGCTCCACGTAAGCCGGCACGTGCCAGTAAAGCACAGATTTATGTTGATTCCACTGAGGGGCAAACCAGCACTCCAAAAAGTACCCCGAAGAGCACTCCAAAGAGCACACAACGCACTCCCCTTAGCTGTGTCAACAAGAATCGCATCCATTTGAGATCGCGTTCTGTGGAGAAGGATTTGCGGAAGACACAGCTACCATTGCAGTGCTTTGATGATCAGCTCAATCCCAGCGAGCGTGTTAACGTAACTAGTTTGCGCATACTCATGTCAGAGGACAATCTCCAGGGCTGAAATATCACATACTAAGCGTGTTTAGTAGATTTCAGGGATCACAAAAAGGGAGTTTTAAAAATTATTTGAATGCGATTTAAAATCCCAGATATACTTTTATTTGGATTAAGTATCCTGGGAAAGTATAAATTTTATACTAAACTTGTATCACAAAAGTTAATTTTTATTCTTATATTTTTTAATCTTAATTTTTATAATATCAAAAATAATAGTTCAAGTTAATATTTATAAGAAACATTCACAAATAATATTGATTTTAAAATTTTGAATAGAAAAACTAAACTTGTTATGGTCCCTGGTAGATTCATTGCCTTAATTTTATACACAGCCCACCAATCATTTTATTTTATCTATTTAAGTATACAAAATACTATATATTTAATGAAAAACATTGCTAAAAAAATATAAGCAGTTTTGCGACATACTCAAAATGCGAGTCTTATTTTAATTTTGATACATTTTCAGGTAAGCTTTAACGTGGCCAACAGTTGATCTATGAGCTGATCTCCGCTTTCGTCTTCAGCATCGTTCTCCAGCACATGGTCAAAGGTGCTATCATCCAAATCACACTCTGAAGGCACATCATCCACTCCGGCCGTAAATTGCCAACCTCTTGCTTTACGGGTCTCTACATGGGACGTCAATCGAAGTGTTCGAATCATGTCATGGCCGTAGGTTTCGTAGAACCAGCGTATGTCATTTTTACGGCGTATATCGCTTACAATGACATAATCCACGGATTCGATTGGCGCTTCTTTCATGGCTGCACGACAAAAGAATCCATAATCCTGTCCTCGCACCTCATCACTCCAAATAATCATGTCACGTCTGTATTGCTCCTTGTAAGGTCCATCACTAAGCATTGCATTAATATCTAGTTCTAGTTTATGAGCCCATTCCTTTTTTATGGGTTCCGAAATCCGAACTATAATTGCTCGATCCGCCAACCTGTTGGTACAATTTTTGCAAATCCTTTGCCGGTATCAACTTAAATAACATGTTCCTTACCGTTTTTGCAGCCTCTCGGATATGAAGTCCTTGCCACATTTTCGTTTTCCACTAATGAGTAATATCTTACGCATAGTTTTAAATAAATAAAAAACTTTCACTTTGGTTTGTGTTGCCCACAATGAACATGCCCTCAATACGGTTTTCGACTTATAATCACAGATGACTCTGGGTTAATCTCATAGTTCAGTCATTATTGTACTTATGCTAATGTTGCTGTACAATAGTTCAACGTTGGTTGTTTTGTTTTACTATATTTAGAATTGTTTACAAATTGAGTTTGCTAGCTGACTTCAGGAATTATCGTTACGACACCAGTTATCGATAACGATGATTAACAACCTGCAGTTTGAAAAGTGCGCCTGTGACTAGTACGCTGATTAAAAAATAAACATTAATTAAAAAGCAGTAAGTAAAAGTATAGAAACGCACATATTTTTTTAGTTAAAGTCAGCTATTAGTTATGTTTATTAAAATACATAGTTGTTGTATTTAGGGTAACAATTTTTCAGTCAATCATAATGATATCGATCTTATCGATATCGGCCGTTTCGCGCATTTTCAATTGAATTTTGAATAACGATTTTTTGCTATACAAACTTGTTTTATTTGTACAAAATCAATGAAGTGACCCATGCATAAAATTGCAGTTTTTGTTCATTTTTTTTTATCTATAATATTGCGTTTGCTGCCAGTTGCTGCTCGCGCCGCTTGCCGCATTGCCTGTCTCATAACCGCCTGTCAACTGAGCGGAATTACCTACATTCGCATTGCTACCTGTTCCCGTCGATGCTCCTATACCACTCGCATTACCACCACCAGCTGTACCACTTGACCCTGTAGGTGTGCCAGTTGTTGCAGTACCTGGATTACCGCCAAATGAAGCCAAGACGCTGCTATAGTACGAGGCATCTGCGACTGTATCCGACTTGTGTGTGCCTTTCTTCAAGGTCTGGTGTAACGATGCCTTGCCCTGATGACACTCCTGGGCATTTGCGTTGTTAATGCGTGCCAGATTTGCCTGAGTAAGGGATGAGTGCGTGTGGTTGTTGGTCCGATCGGTGGAACCTGGTGGAGGTATAGACCCAATGCCACCGACCGAACCCCGTGCTGTAGACCGTTGCTGCAAAAGGACAGCAGCAACGGCAGAAGAGGCGGCTGAGGACTCGGAGAGCTGCAAGGGCAAGCATTAGACAGGGTGCTTTTTGTTAGGAGCCATAGCAACTACTCGCCTTGCGCTGCTTATGCAACTCCAGGCCGCTCATCTCCGTCACCTTTGGCTCGACGCCCGAGGATGCGGTCAAAGGCGGTTGTGCCACATGCCTGTGATTGATGTGAGCCTGTAGATCGCGCTGTGATAAATATGTGCGGCGACACCCAGTACTGCCATAGCGACTCCCTCCATGTGTGCACATAAAGACTGTACCCAAGCCAGATTGCTCCACGCGCAGCACTTTATCGCTACAGCGTGGACAACTCTTGATTGGCTCGGCACGAGCGCATTTGAGGCAGAATACGTGCTTGCAGGGTATCATGCGGCCATAGACGAGTATTGGCTTGTCACACTGGTCGCAGCAGTGAATCATGGGATTGAGTACCTTCTCACCGATGAGACTCACTTTGTGGTTCCACTTCAAGCGTAACATTGGCTCAGGTGGACCTCGAGATAATGTGGTAAACGTTGGCGCTTCCAACTGTGAAATGTCTGCTTCCATATCAACTACAAAAGTGACACAGAGTGAGCGCTAATTCAAAATGGACATCATAAATACTTACTTGTTTGAGCCAACACTGGAGGCGGCGCTACCTGCTGAGGCGGCGGTAGCGTCTGTGGAGGTGTCATGTTCTCGATGGGTGTTGCTTGTTCCTCTATGGCTGTTAGCATTTCAATTTCATTCTCCTTGTCGATCTCTTGCATTACAACATCCTCTCCACGCTCCATGCTCGTTGGACTGTCATCCAGTACTCCGTTATTCGATGCCACGGCGAGAGGAACTCCAATACCAACACCACTTTCATATGTTTCGATTGGGATGCCAGTGTCATCAACTTTCTTTCCACGTCCTCGGCCACGACCGCGTCCACGACCACGTGCCCGTGAGCCTCGACCACGTCCACGACCGCGCTTTACTTCATCAGTATCCATTTAACGTTTGTAAAATCACAAAAATTTACTTTTTTCACTTTTGTTATTTTTCTGCGTCCGCTACCGCTGAGAGCTGCAAAACTATCGATGGCGCTATCGACTATCGAAACTTGTTCAGCAAGTCTTGTTACCTACTATCGATTGCTACTTTACACTATCGATTTGGTGCCTGGAAATCTATCGTATGAACATAGGTGGCGCTTTCACATGAGTACTCCCAAGGTGGATTTAAATTAAAAAATATTTTTATTGGACAATAATATTAATATTAAATTTAAATAAAACATATGAACTATAAATTAGATTAAATAAAGAGGATTTCAAGCTAATCGGAGAAAAAAACAAAATAGGATTTTTTAAAATCTGTTTTTATAGGTCGCCTGTTGTCAGTTAACGGAAAATAACGGAAAATAATCGCCATCTATGGTTTCAAAAGTAGACTTTTAGATGGATTTGGCATCCTCATTTTTGTTTAATTAAATTAATTAAATTAACAAAATGATTCTTTAAAAACTAAACATTTAATCATAAAATAGATCAACTAAAGCGTATTTTTTTAAAGTTTCAATTGTATTGGTTTTGTTGCCCAATTTTCAGTACATTTTAAATCGCCGAAATGCTTGTGGATAATATTCAAAATATTAGCGCCGCCAGCTGTCATGTTGTTCATTCCTAGAACTAGAATCATCCACATGCTTTCAACAACAAATAGCGGCGTGCGTTTTTGATCTACAGAAAAAGAGTGACTGCTTAAAAATATAAAGGCCATGGACATTGACGAGCTATTTGATTGCTTTGATGAAGTGCCGCCAGAAAGTCTACAGGCGCCGCCGATACCCATTCCTGTAAAGAAACCGAAAGCTCAAAAAGTGGATGAAGGCGCATCAGGAAGTGATAACAAAAGTAAAGGCAGCAAACGTGCAGTAAATTCGGATGCAAAGAATACAGAGGAAACCGCTGTAAAGGATGAGGATGAAGAGGCTGAGCCTTCAAAGCGGCCACGTGCTGATGTCACAGAAGAGGGCGACAATGAATCTGATGCCGAAGTGAAAGAAGAAAAAGATGGCAAAGTTGAGGAGTTGGATGATTGTGCCTTGGAGGCACTCCGTGTGCGCATTGTAACCCATCAGCTGGTGTCACCCGAATCCTGTACACACGAAGTGGCAGCCCATCCAGATCACGAGTACATCCCCCTGCAGCCATTTACAGGAGTGCCGGCCAAGTCATATCCATTTGTGTTGGATCCGTTCCAGAAACAAGCCATACTCTGCATAGACAACTCACAGAGCGTGCTCGTCTCGGCTCATACTTCAGCTGGTAAAACAGTCGTAGCTGAATACGCGATTGCCAAATCATTGCACGCTAAACAGCGTGTTATTTACACCACACCCATCAAGGCGTTGTCCAATCAAAAGTTCCGTGAGTTCACAGATGAGTTTCAGGATGTGGGTCTGGTCACTGGTGATGTGACCATCAATCCATCTGCCTCCTGCCTGATTATGACTACAGAGATTCTACGTAACATGCTTTATCGAGGCAGTGAAGTAATGCGTGAAGTGGGCTGGGTAATCTTCGATGAGATTCATTACATGCGAGATAAGGAGCGTGGTGTCGTTTGGGAGGAGACACTGATCCTGCTGCCCGACAATGTGCGCTATGTGTTCCTCTCTGCCACTATACCCAATGCCCGTCAGTTTGCCGAATGGGTTTGCCATCTTCACAAGCAACCTTGTCACGTTGTCTACACGGATTATCGTCCCACGCCTTTGCAACATTACATCTTTCCAGCAGGCGGTGATGGCATCCATTTGATTGTCGATGAGAAGGGGCAATTTAAGGAGGACAACTTTAGCACAGCTATGGCGGTCTTGGCCAGTGCAGGTGAGCATAAAGCAAGCTTAAAGTGTTCTTTAAGAAATCGCAAATATGAGTTATAAGTTAAAAAATAATAAGTAAGAAATATTTAATTTTATTTAAAAAAAAAAAACTAAAATAATATAATTAAAAACAAGATATTAGTATTTATTGTTTTAAAAATTAATAATTGTAATATGTTCATTTTCAGGCGAGGCTGGCAAGGGCGATCAAAAGGGTCGTAAGGGCGGCATCAAAGGACACAATTCGGGTCAGACAAACATTTTCAAGATTGTTAAGATGATCATGGAACGCAATTTTGCACCCGTCATCATCTTCTCATTCAGTAAGAAGGATTGCGAGATTTATGCCATGCAAATGGCCAAGCTGGACTTTAACACCCAAGATGAAAAGAAGTTGGTGGATGAGGTCTTTCACAATGCAATGGAAGTGCTCTCCGAGGAGGATCGCCGTCTACCGCAGGTGGAGAATGTATTGCCATTGCTGCGACGTGGCATTGGCATACATCACGGTGGATTGCTGCCCATTCTCAAGGAAACAATTGAGATTCTGTTTGGCGAAGGTCTAATCAAGGCTCTCTTTGCCACTGAAACCTTTGCCATGGGCCTTAACATGCCGGCGCGTACAGTTCTCTTCACAGCACCACGTAAATTCGATGGCAAGGACTTTCGTTGGATCAGCTCCGGCGAGTATATCCAAATGGCTGGACGTGCCGGACGTCGTGGCCTGGATGACAAGGGTATTGTCATACTGATGATTGATGAGAAGGTCTCCCCCGCCGTGGGTCGCGAGATAGTCCAAGGCAAGGCAGACACATTGAACTCTGCTTTCCATCTCACCTACAACATGGTATTGAATCTGCTGCGCGTGGAGGAAATCAACCCAGAATATATGCTGGAACGCAGTTTCTATCAATTCCAAAATCAAGCCGCTCTTCCCGGTCTCCATGATAAGGTGCAGGAGAAGACACAGCAACTAAACAAACTGAGTATCAAGGATGAACACAACATTGCATCGTATCATCACATACGAGATCAGCTTGAGTTCAACGGCAAGAAATTCCGTGAATGGATTACCAAACCACAATTTCTGATTCCCTTCCTGCAACCAGGTCGACTGGTTAAAGTGGCAGCTGGGAAGCAAGAGTACGATTGGGGAATCATATTGAACTTTAAGAAACAGGAACAGAGTCGCAAGAATCCCATGAAAAGTGATCCAGGTGTTACAGTAGATGTCCTGCTGCATGTCAGCGAGGAAGCGGCCAAAACGGGCGACACCGAACCGTGTCCACCCAATGGACGTGGCTGCATGGAAGTCGTACCCGTGGCCAATACTCTCATCACTCAAATAAGTTCCATACGTGTCTACTTTCCAAATGATCTGCGCACTGCGGACAATCGACGTGCTGTGCTTAAAACCATTCAGGAGGCTAAGAAACGCTTTCCCTTGGGTCCACCTGTGCTGCATCCCATTGACGACATGAATATCAAGGACTCGGAGTTTCGCAAGGTTGTGGAAACAATTACACAGTTCGAGACGCTGCTCGAGGAGCATCCGCTACATAAATCCCCAGAATTGGAACGTGTTCACAAACGCTACGTGGATAAATTGACGTTACAGGCCGAATTGCGTGATCTAAAGATGGAATTAAAGGCAGCACGTAGTCTGCTGCAGATGGATGAACTAAAGTATCGCAAACGTGTGCTCCGACGCATGGGATATTGCAAACCCGGGGATGTCATTGAGTTCAAGGGTCGCGTCGCCTGTGAATTGAGCTCTGCGGATGAATTGCTCATCACTGAAATGATCTTCAATGGTGTATTTAATGAGCTTTCCGCACCGCAGGCAGTCGCTCTATTGTCCTGCTTTGTATGCGACGAGAAATCTTCCGAGGCGCCAAAGAGTGCAACGGAGTTGTCCGGCCCGTTGCGTTCCCTGCAAAGTCTGGCTCGGCGCATTGCCAAGGTGTCTTCGGAGTGTAAGCTACAACTGGATGAGGATAACTATGTGGATAAGTTCAAGCCGTTCCTAATGGATGTCGTGCTCGCCTGGTGCAAGGGTTCCAGTTTCCTCAGTGTCTGCAAAATGACAGACATTTTTGAAGGCTCCATCATTCGTTGCATGCGGCGTCTGGAAGAGCTGCTCCGTCAGTTGTGTCAGGCCTCAAAGACCATTGGCAATACGGATTTGGAGAACAAGTTTTCCGAGGGAATAAGACTCCTAAAGCGAGACATTGTATTTGCCGCCTCGCTTTACCTTTAAGTCTTTGCCAAGATATATATGTATCTTTAAGCACAGTAAGAAAACTTTATTTACTAATTTTATGTAGTTTGATGAAGATTTAAGGGACACAAGACACGCGTTGGACATTTTACAAATGAAATAATCGTTAAAAATTGTATTTGAATTCATATTACAATAAACATAAAATAAACTAAATATAAATGTAAATGGTAATGTTAATGTTACTGTATTTTCTATGTTTTCACACATGTAAACAATAGATCATATCATCTATATATTATATATACATAAACATATAAAATAAACAAGTTACACGCTTCACATGAAAACATAAAAATTATTGGACGGTTCACACTGATCTGTATGGTCGTTTGGTTCTATATATGCGACACATAAAACATACATATAAAATACAGACATACATATATAACTAAATACATATATGAGTACATTTACTTAACTCTACGTTAGATCCACAAAAGGCACTTGTCTTACAATTAGTAATTAAAAATGTAGATGGGTTAAATTTATGTGATTATAATGGGAATTTCTGTAGGTGCTCTGATTAGTTTGATTCAGTTTTTTTATTTTTAAAATCATATTTGTTTAAAATATTAAATTATATTATTAGCTGAATCTTAATTGAATTACGGACATTGCTTAAATCAATTTACAATTTTAAATTTATAACTTATACGTATATTTTGTTAATACAATATGTATGTACATTGAAAGGCATCGCCTCAAAAAGAGGGTCACAGCTATTCTATGGAATGTCATTGATATGGATTCGTATTCGTTGGGTTGTCGAACTTAACAAATATTGTGAAAAAAAAAACAATAAAGGAAAATAGAAATGCTTAATTAAGTTAGCTACATTTAGAGGAGTTCAAGAGATCTTACAGATCTGTTTAAATACAAATTATAAATAACCTAAAACTAAATGTAAAACAAATTTAAAAAACTAAACTTCTGGCGCTATTGAAATGTCAACTATTTCTGCAGGAATACTCCAATAACTGTCGAATCTGTTGGTAAAGAAGTATATACTTATTAAATAATGAAGTGAATGTAAGGTAGATAGAACTTACTCCAATGTCAATGTTACTTGGTTTTGTTGTTCATTCAAAGGCTCTGATAAAACACTCTCTAAGCACATCCCGCGCTTAGAGAGCGGTTACTTAGACAGATGTTTGTGGCACCCCCTCCACAAGTTGTGTGCGTCGTGGTTGCACCGCCGGCTGCACTACTTGCTGCACCGCTGGCTGCACCACTTTCTGGACAGCGGGCTGCGTTGTCAGTGTGGCTGTTGTCGTTGTGGTGCGAGCCGAGGGCACGGGCGTGGTGCTCCGACTGCTACTGCTCGCGACGCTGGCTGGCTTGGAACGATTCGTTGGCTCGGATTGGAGCTGCGGTACAGGCGTACTCGAGATGGGCTGTAGCAGACGCTTCTCCTCAATGGGCGGCGCTGCCTTGACAGTCGTTCCATTGGCCTGGGAACGTGGGGTCGTTGCACGCTCCGATTTGACCAGACTGCCATTTGTCTCCTTCAACGAGATACCCGACTTCAGGGAGGCCTGACTGCTAGACTTTTGGGTCATGGCCAGTGAGCTAGGCGAGCGCAAGGATGTCGTATCTGTGTGTACCTTGCTGGCCAACGTTTTAGTTGATGGAGAATCTCTATACTCGTAGATGTTATCCCGTGAACGCAGTGCATGATGATTGGTTACCATGTGTGCATTGTCTACACCACGTGGATCTTGCTCGGGTTCCATGCCCTCGCCATTGATAAAGACATCCTCATCGTAGAAACGATCCGATTGTCTGAGAAAAGAATACCAATAAGTTTTGAATTAAATTTTTACTGAAACAACAATTAAGACAGTAAATAAATTTTAAATTAAATTAATAAAGTCCGAAAATAAAATAGTATTCATTTCCTGGATATCGTGGATACCCTTATACATTCAAATACTTTTGTTAGGCTTAGATTTTTAAACTCATAACTCTTATTTCCCTGCTGTTTTTGACTTACCGCTTGGCATTGCGCCACATGATGCAACAGATGACGACGAGCACGATGAGGAAGAAGCATGCCACCGACATGCTCCAGAAGGCTATTTGCAGCGGCTCCTTGGGCTCCCACCAATACTCGGTTGTAGGCGGATATGTGGGCACCAGAACCCCAATAACTGTTGGCAAATATTGCGTCCAGAACGCGCATTCGGTCTGTCGATAGTTGAGCAGGATTGAGGAGTTGTAGGTGGTGTTAATGTTTAGGTAACGAATCTCTCCTTGATATGCTCGCTGGAAGTGCATGCCCAGCACTTGCTGTGGCGTCGGATTGCTGTGGATATAGAAAGGATCATTAGTAAAGTAAACTCAGTAGCTGTATATTCGTATCCTTAATCTCGTTCTCTCGACTTACCCGTATCTAGCAAAGTTCGAATAGGTCTGCATGAAGAAGTGACTCATGTTGCGATCGTTATCCGTCCACATGTTGCGCTGCAGATGCTCCTTTTTGGGAAAGAATTCAGTGTCCATGAAGGGAGCACCAGTCAAAAAGTAATGCTCCGTATCATGGGGATATTTTCGCCATTGGGGAAGATTTAATGCCTCCACGGTGGTGTTTAGAACATACATATAAACTGGAATCTTTTGTTCCAGCAATAACTTCACCATTTGATCAACTGGTGCGCGATAATAGAGATCGCTTAGCAAATTAACATATTGATCTCGGATGATGGTGTTATTGTTGGGATCTGGCCAATATGTGTACATGTATTTGATGGCTTCGTAGACACCATTTGGATTTAAGGTGTAGTTATATCGGAAGACGTGCTCCCTTATTTTCTGCTCAAAAAAGCGTCCATTCACTTCGTAATAAGGAGCCAAGGATTCATTTTGAGCCACAAAGAAAGCCGCCTCCTGTGTGGTTACACCCGTCATATACTGTATGTTTTTATTGAATCTTCCAGCACGTATCAGAGTCTCGGGTGTTTGGGTAAGGAATCGCCAATCCTTTTCTCGCCAACCCTCGTACCAATCATCGGCAGGCAGTGTGAAATTGTGATCCAAAACAGGACCCCACGGGAAGCTGCCGACTTGAGGAGAGAATTCCGCATTTCCCAACTCATAGAAGCTGCGTCCAGTGCGCAGACAGTTGACCAGCTTCCAGGAAGAGTCGATGGAACAGCCAAGCACTTGACCTAGCACACGGCTTGTATTCATCGCTCTATACTTGTCCTGGATAAATGCCCAATCCGCTAAAGCTGAACCGGACTGGGCAATCACACGCTTCACAATATTGCGTGTCTGTGGAGCTACCATTAAGATTCCAGCTGAAGCGGCTCCAGCTCCGGGACCAAACAATGTTATTGAATCACGATCTCCATTAAAGAACTCGATGTTATCGTGAACCCATTTGAGGGCCATGGCCTGATCCAAGATGCCATAGTTGCCAGGCGAGTTCTCATCGGCTGTCGACAGGAAACCCAAGGCACCAAGTCGATAGTTCAGTGTGACCACAACCACGTCATAAAACGAGGCCAGCATGTGACCCTGGAAGAGATTGGAGGCGCCACGGACAAACTCGCCACCGTGTATGTAAACCATAACCGGATACTTTTGAGCCACAACGCCAGCGCCAGTCTGTAAGAGATTGATGGATATAGATATTTATGTAGGGTGCATCGCCTTATAACTAAGAAACAATTTCCCTAATACTTACTTAAGAGAAAATTCTTACTACGCTTTCGATAAACAAATATATTCGGTAAATTTGCCCTAGCTTTGTATCTCAATCTTTTTAAGTTTCAGACAAATTACATCAAATGTATGAAAAAGCCTTAATTTATTTTAAATTATATTTATTTGTTGGCCCAAGGACTAAGATAAACTTTTCTAGAAATACCCGTTAATTTAAGAAAATGGCTTTCAATATTATCTAATTAAAATTAAATTAACTAGTACCTAATTTCTAAAATGTAGATCAATTCGATTTTGGACTCTTCCTATATGATATTTTTCTGAATAAAATCTTTAATTTAAGACCATAATGTGGTTTAGAAATGATCAATCTTACCTTGGGTGAATATACATTCAGATAAAGGCAATCCTCGTCCATGTCCATGACACCTTTGGTTGCACCTGTATACCGCACCGGTTGGGGACAAGCTGGTCCAAAGTCCACTGCCTGCAAAAGCTGCCAGCCACGATGCAAACGCGGTGGCTTGAACCGTCCTTCAAATGTGGGCGGTAAGGCGTATGGAATGCCCAAAAATACCGAACACTCTCCCATAACACGATCCACAGTAGAGTGATAGGGTCGATAGAACGATTTCGGATCAGGATTATCATACATGTAGACCTTAAAGCCCTGCACTTGACCATAGTTTGTTGTCACAAACACATCTCGCTCGAGTGTCAACGAATCCCTTCGTTGTTTACCCTGTAAATCTTCTCGCCAGCCGGCCAAGACACCCGGAAACTGTGTTCTCGCATTGGGATCATTCTGTGAATTGAATTAGGAATATATTAGAATTGTTGTTGTTTTTCAAGAAATAAAGTTATCTTTGATATTCCACTAATAAATAAAAGTATTTTTTTAAGTAACAATTATTTGGTGTTTTTCTTTTATTATTTTTAAACTTACATAACTTTGTCAGAACTTAACCGATGTTAATGTGGAATGTCTTTTTGATCATTATTTGATTTATTCATTATCTCTGAATTTTCAAAAATACAAATTAAAATTTCCTACAATTACCTACAACAATGGAGCTTAAAAATGCATGAACTTTTATATCTAGCGCCCCTCATAGTTATCAACAGTAGAAAAGCATTTGTCCATGTCTGTATAGAGGTGTAACTACTAAGTTATCTAAGGGCCTAGACGCTGAGTATCTTAGGTCAAGTACTTTCAACTAGAGCTTACTTGCTTGTTTGTCATTTGTTATTGTTGGAGGCGGATGGGTAACATGTGTAATTGATTACGTCGGATTCACAGACGTTTCGAACGCATGAAAACTTAATTAAGATTATTGCTTTGATATTACGAAGATGTGTGTGGATCAGTCAAGAGATCAGTTCTCAGTTCACAGTTCTCAATGGTCTGTCATTGTTCATTTATGGACCATACTATCTGTTGTCTCTGTCTTTTGGGGTCAACTTTTGTGTCACCCGTGATAATTGATTAAACTCAGCGTCAATTGATTAATAGGTGCACGAAATTCAGTAAATACACTCACCGGATCAAATCGAAACCGATCTTCATTGGGCATGCCCTGAGGATATTGTCCGGGTGGATTTCTGCCGGGATAATTAGCTCCATAACCATTTGGTTGATAATGCCCGTAGCGACGATCGTTAAACGTGTAAGTTCTGAAAATCATAGGTAAATTTGGGATATGTTTGCTGAAGAAAATCTGTGAAATTCACCTGTAATCTGGATCTCCAGGATTTGGCCATTGATAGTCGACACCCGGTCGGGAATAAAATCTCGGATCTCGGGTTTGTGCTTCAATGTGTTTGGGCAGTGTATAGAATACCATTAATACCATAAATATGCCAGTTAGACATTTCAATTTGTCGCGATATTTAAATTTGTGTGTCATTTTGATCTAATTAAAAAAATAAATGAAATTGTTATTAGTATTATTAAAATTATGCTCTTCAAATTTTTCTTATTTGAAACAGTTTCTTAAGCTATTTATTTGACTTTTTAATATATGCTGTTCAAGACAAATGTATGTATATATATAAATAAGCCAAAGTAATAGTAATAGTAATCAGTTTTTACACTTTCATTTTGTTAATTGAAACAATTTTCTAAATTAGGTAACTGATTCTTTAAACATTCAAGATGTAAAATTAACCCTTTAGAGCACTCAAATCTGTTTGCTTATAAACATTGATCAGATAAATTTAATAATTGTATTGTACATTAAAATGTTTAATTTAAAATTATTAATTTCCGAAGCTGTATTTGAATGTTGTTCTACATCTTTTGTAGAAGATCATATGTTATTGTTTTCCCATTAGCCTTTAACTTCTACGCAAGATTTCCCACTAACATTAATTGTTGTTAAGAAGGAAATTGTTTTCAGTTGATGCAATGAAGGAATCTCATATTAAAGCTTCAAAGGAATGAGATAGTAAGTATGTCCAATTAGTAAGTCAAGAATTAAAGCCCAGGTAGCCGGAAAGGGTCTACATAACTTGTTATAGAAACGAACTTCTTAACATTCTTCTAGCTGTATCAGATGTGTGAGCTTGAAGACAGCTTGAAATTCTCAAGTTGTCCAACTATAACCCGAGGTGTTCTCGATGCTAGCTCTGTTGGGAGCTTGTCAACGCCCACATGGACTAGTTTATCAGTAGCCATGATTCCAGCTTTACTCTGGTTCCCATCTAGATGGTTTGTTTACTTGCATCTTTTTATTTAGGATCCCAACTATTAGCAACTTTAATTTTGTAAACATTTTATTATTGTTGTTACTTGGACACACACGTTTAATAAACAACAAATCTCGGCGGTGAGTAAGAGTGACCAAACTGGTTTTCCATTATGTTAACTTCAGCTATATACATACATACATATATATGCTGTTTGTTTTATGCGTTAAGTCGACGATAGAAGTCAAGAGACCGAGAGACCGACAAACCCGTTTCCACTTCCACACAACGATATAGAAAAAATGCGCTAAAAATAAGTTACAGCATCAAATGCGACTTTGCGAGTACTATAATTTCAAATTGGAGTCAAATGCATGGCGCATGTGATGGGAGTTTCTCCAATGGAGCTCCATTGAGTGATTCAGATTACGTCCATTGTCTGCAACGGAGTCGCAGTTAATTGCTTAATTGTTCACCGAGTGCAGAAAGGAAAAGGTCATGTCATTGCAATTAATTAACTACATTTGCTAGCTGTAAATAATCGCAATAGTCGAGATGGTGTTAATGATTGAAATGCCATCATTCCAAAGTTTATAGTTGTAGAAACTTTAATAGCAGAATATTTACATATTTGTTGTAAGAGAAAGGCGGGCAATAAATATAATCCAGATCATTTTAAACATTAACAATTTTCATTTGCTTCAATTTATTGAAATTGAATTGCGTAACTAAATAGTAATAAGAAAAAGCAATTCAATGGATAACTAAATTAAATTTGGAAAGAATTCCTTTACCTTTTAAAACCGTTGTTAAAGGAACAAATGAAATAAATTTAGAAATAATTTCGGAATGCAAATTTAAATTTCATCAATATTAAATTAATCATTAACAATTTATTGAATTTTAATATTTTTTAAATTAAATTGGTACTAAAAAGTGATAGCAAAAAGAAATAGGTGCCGAAATTTAACTTTAAAGCATTATTTTAAATATTTTGAAAGATATAACCGTTTCGAAAATGTACATTTTAAATGCAATAAATATTATCTAGATAACTTTTCCAATGAAAAAAGAAATGGTTACATTTTTAATTAATTTGTTTTTAATGGGTATGGTTATAGAAATAAGTAAAACAATTTAATGAAAGACTGAATCCAATTTTATAGCACTTTACACTCTTTGTATATGAAATAAAATTAAGAAATTTTATACTTTTAAATATGCATTGTTTTCCCTCTTTTCCGTAACCTAAGACTTAATAAATTTTAAAAAGAACGTAAAGAAAGATGTGTATGTTTTTATGCCCTGAAAATACTAAAAACACCCCGGTTGCTAGGGCTTAAAAATACTTCCTACCAAAACAACAGCTCCCAAGGTACAGCAAATAAATATATCCATACATACAGTTTGTCAAGTAATTGTTTTGACCAGGAAATAAAACCGGAATCGGAACTGGAACCGTTACCCGAAATTAAGCAAAAAGCGAAATGTTAGTACCGGTCAGGTTTCGGTACTTTTAAAGCTCTCTTGATGAAACTTGATACTCGTCCGTCTTTTTGCTGCACGCAGTACATATGTCGGAAACAGCTGAATCGGATAACTATATCATACAAAAAGCTGCCATAGGAACAATCGGTTAAAAATGCTTACAATAAATCACAAATAATTTAAAAATGACTTAAAAAAAAGGATTTTCCAAAAACAAAACAGACATTTAAAATGTTGGTCACAATCTGCGGCAAAGTTTCCTGAACTTTTTAAAAACACAAAAGTTGTACTTGTTGTTCCTGCTACCCAAGAAAGAGGTACGAGGTACGAGATTTTTAGAACAAGTTAAAACCAATATTTGAATTTTTCGTTTTGTCAGAACAATAACTCGACTAACCGTAGATATGATGAATGCAATTGAAATTGCCCGTGTGAAATTTCCCAAGCAGCAGCAACAACAACTTTGAGCTAAACTATTGGCATTCAATTACAAAAAGTCGGCTCAATTGCAGCAAGTGGTAACGGCGACGTCAACGTCAACGTTACATAAACTGGCACAAGGACTCACTCAGACACACACACACACAGACACGTAAGTTGCTGTTGTTTTTGGAGTTGTTGTTGTTGTTGTTGGTGATGTTGCTACATGCAAATAAAGTGCATTAACCTGCAGCCACCAACGCAGTCGCCTCAGGTTACTGGTGTTACACTCAAAATGTGCTTGGTCTTCTTCTCCTGCTTCTTTCTACATCTACCTACTTCTGCTTATTCTTGCTAAAAAAAAAAAACATAAAGAAGGGTCGGAAATGCAAAGCCTGCACAAAATGTAGAGTGTTGTCACCCTTTTTGCAGAATGTTTGGCAACGGTAACTTGCGGGAAATTTCATATCACATTACATTTATTTATTAGGCTACTCTTTGTTGTTGTTATTGTTGTTATTGCTGGTGAATCACATTCATTGCTTAGGCACTTGGTAAGTTTTTCTGTATTTTCGCAATCACAAAGCAAACAATAAAACGCAACGATAACGTTGAAAGTGAAGCGTTTGCAGGTGTCGTTGTCTTAGTGTGTACGTGAGCACGTATTTTTTACGTGCATGTGTGTGTTAGCTTGAGTCGCGTTGTTGGCCCAATCCAATTGTTGTTGCTGCTGTTGCTGATGTTGATTTTTAATCTCACTTGTTTTACAGTTATGCTCCAATTGATGACGACAACAACTTGTTGCGTATTTTTGTTTGTTTTTATTGTATTTGTGTATTCTATCGTTTTGACCTTTTTGCACTATCTAATCTAAGAGTTCTTTTCAGTATATCACTCAATTTGGCTTATTCATTAATTTCGTTGTGGGAAACAGAAACATATTAACTTTCTTTATGTTCGCGCCAACGCCCCGAAAAATAACCAAACAGTAACACTCACAATTTACGAAATAAGCAAGAAAAACGTAAACGTAACGAAATGACCGTTTTTGAGTTTTAAGCCAGGTCTCAGGTAGAGAGCCAGCCAGAGTCAAACAAAACGTCAAAATGAGAGTCAAAACCGCAGAGCGGCAGCAGTTATGGCTTACACTAACACAAACACAGCACACAAATACGCATTATACCAATGCAAATGCACGCACATGCATTTTATACTCATACTTTTGAAGGTTAGTTTTGGCTTTGTTAACACATACACACACACACACCTGAACTGGCTTACGTGAGTGTAACTATGCTCTTGTTACCAACAGTTGATTTTGAGTCATACACACACACCTGAGTGAATTTTTGTATGTGACGCGCGCAGCTTTCAACTCGCACAACCGACGCTCACGAACGTTACAACCAAACTGAAGCGGCAAGTGGCTCCCAACGTCCCCAACTAACCAACCTGCCACTCACCGAGCAAGAGAGCGAGTGTGGGTGCAAGAGGCAATGTCACAATGAGAGAGCGGAAGAGTGATATTGAGAGGGAAGAGAGCGTCGGAGCCAGTGCCGACAACTACTTACCAGAACAAAAAGCTGTTTCTTACGGAAAGAGAACTCAGAAAAATGAAATAATTCAGAATAAAAACTGACAAATTTCTGAAAAATAGACAAAAAAGCTGCAGTTTAAATAAAAATTAAAAAAGGTTAAGAAATTACAGAATCCTGAGCCCCGCTTCCCGTAGCTAGATTTGACGGGTAAAAACTGAATTGGCAGCACTGGTCGAATCTCACCCCCATAAAAGGGACAAATCGAAGGTAATGTAATTGTATTACCTTTATAAATATAGTAATTAAACCGCTCTTATCTAAAATTATTAATTGTTTTTCAAAGTCTTTGTTAAATATTGGAATTGTTAAATTCGTTTACTTGTGTTGGTAGTTATCACTGGTTTTTATATATTTTATTTTTATATTTCTTATTATTTCCTTGTGCAACATGCAATTTCTTATGTTTCAGATATGCAAACATGAAGAGGCGTAATATTTTATTTATTTAAATTCTAGAGTTAGAGTGCTTAAACGTTTAATTGAATTACAATACAAAATACAGTTCAAGCCCTTGACTTTTGGCAGAATTCAGTTCAGTTAGGCCGCTTATAACCCCACTGACGGGGTTCAAAAGGTCTCTTGTGATTAACCTAATTAAGGGCATCAGTCTATAGATATAAGTTTATGTGGATGCTCCGTTGAGATAGTAGAGATGATTCAGTTAGTTGAAATTGTCGGCTTAATTAGATATTTTGCATAACAAATAGTCGCACTTTACATAATTTCTTATTCTGCTGTTTACAAAGAAACTAAGCTTTTCTAGCTGGGGTTGTGATTCATTCACCGACATAGTAAATGTAAAACGAATCAACAATTAAAGCCAGTTCACATTTTGACCCCGTCTTATTGAGTTGAAGACTCGGTGTCTTGGGCGTAGCTGACGATTTTAATTATAACAGCCGTCGCTTCCGATGTCAAAGATGCGGGAAACAATTAAAGCACTTGGATGATGGAGTTAAGTTTTGACTCAATTGTGGCACGCGTTGTTTACGGTTAATAATAAGTACATACATGTACATATATAAATACGTATGTATTTGCGTGTTTTGCTAATTATTGCAGTGCTAAGTGTCTAACACAATTATACTTATGTTAATGAGTACTTTCGAGATAATATGCACAAATTCAAACATATTGAGTAATTTATAACTGTTACTTCTATTTAAATTGGTCCAATTTTAAAGTCCGCTGTTATGAGCCCATGTTTAAATTCTAAATTCGCGCCTTGACAGACTCAACAAACGATACATCGATTACAATCAGTCGTATATTTTCAGATTTACCAACACTTATTGCTTCCTTTGAATTTGGCGCTAACGTTAAATAATTGTAAATTAATTTATAATAAACAATAAGAGTTAATTCAAAAAAGTAACTTTAATTCTAAATTAGAACAAATAAAGGCAGTACATTTTTTAAATATTTGTTGATCAGAACCCTTCACTCATTACCTTTTTGTCATTTACTTAACTACATTCCCGAGATGTTTGTCATAATATGTAAAGAACAAATTTTATTAAATAACTTTACTTCTTGTTGCGCCTTGATATTTTCAAAGTAATAAAAATATCGCCCAAAAATATCGACAGCGATAATATCGTCAGATTAGAATGTCATGCACAAATATATCATCGCGATAGATATCTATCAAACTATCGATATATCAATATTTTTTCAACAATCCTAGGAAGACATAAATAATCGTACAAAAGAATAATCAAAAGTGTTTACAAATAGTTCAATCCGTGTGTGCTGCAAACATCGAGTGCCGTTCTCATCGGGAGCAGTGAGTGGTATAACAAGTGCGCAACAAGAGCTTGCAGAGATTGAACAGGCACATTAAAGCAGCCGTCATGGAGCCTCCATCGGCGGGCGGAGGAGCTGCACATAATACCACACACAAGTTTCATCCATGTGATGAAGCAGTCATAGCCACCAATGACGATGCCAGCGATTGCAAGCGAGGTGCTGTGCGCCTTGGCTACTGGAAGGACGATTACATTGGTTACTTTGTACGCAATCAGGATAGGAAAGCGCCGGAGATAAATCGTGGATATTTTGCACGAGTCAAGGGCGTTGAGATGTGTGTGGAGAAGTTTCTGAAGGTTAGTTGTAGTTGTAGTTGCTGCATCTCTTCTGAAGGTTGCAGTAAACAGCAAACTATAAATAACGGGACATGCGCATCATGCAAAATGCACTTTTTTTACTAGAGATACGCACGTGACGGAACTGGTGATTAATATCATGTGAATCGTTAAATTTATTTATAAACATAAACAAGGAAAACCAATAACTAATATAGAATCCCTATCCCTATATATACCTTTATTGAATTTGAGTCGTCAGTTAAAGTTTATCTAGATTAAACATAAAGTTTAATTTCAATATAAATTTTCTTTGTAGACCCTTTAATTATTAACTACAAAGTTTTTATTAGGTTTGTCAAATGCGAAATGCGACCCCATTAAGTATATAAAATTTTTATTTGTAGCAACACCCGAGTGTATATATTCAGATCATGTTTTAATCCTGAATTTTACCAAGCCCCCTTTTGCTGCAGCAAGCCCATCATTTCATTCTATTGTTTGCTCAAAAATTGTAAAATCGTGACTTTCCAATTATAAGGCTCGCATCTCTAGTTGCTTAGCATGAGTCTCATGTCTGTCACCATCCAAATGTCTGGTCGTGCCGCAAATTAAGGTCAAGTGCCATCCCGAACTTTGGCATTGAATTTGAAAACTGAATCCTGTTGCATTGGTTGCAACATTGACTGATGCTGCGCATGTGCCGCGTTTGTGCGTCACGCCCCAACTTTGGCCTTGCACTTAACTTATAACGCTAACTGGCCATGACTATTGCAGAAAACCGCTGGGAACTGCCAGATTATCAACCTGGGCTGTGGTTTCGATACACTATACTTTCGTTTGAGGGACACTGCGCACCAGGTGAAGAACTTTATCGAGCTGGACTTCCCAACAGTAACCGCACGCAAATGCTATACAATCAAACGAAACAAGGCGCTGTTGGCCAAAATCCATGATGAGGATGGAGAGGTGCGTTTGAGTCCGACGGATTTACATGGACCCAGCTATCATCTGATGGGCGTTGATTTGCGCAATCTCGATGAGGTGGACAATAAGCTACAACAAGCCGAAGTTGACTACACGCTACCTACCATCTTTTTAGCGGAATGCGTGCTAGTTTACATTGAGGCACAAAACTGTAGAAATCTGCTCAAATGGATAGCACAGAAGTTTCAAGCTGCCGTTTTTGTCAACTATGAACAGGTTCGAATTAAACAATAACTATGTTGCATTCAATTAATCTAAATGGAAATCTTAATCTTTCAGGTTAACATGAACGATCGATTTGGCGATGTTATGCTCAATAATCTACGCAGTCGTGGCTGTAGTTTGGCTGGCGTGGAGTCCTGTCTATCACTAGAGACTCAAACGAATCGCTTCAAGGATTGCGGATGGAGTGGAGCACGTGCCTGGGATATGGTGCAGGTGTATGATAGCATTTCGTCATCAGAGCGACAACGTATCGAGCGTTTGGAGATGCTGGACGAAGGCGAGCTATTGCTGCAACTTTTCCAGCATTATTGCCTCGTTGTTGCCTGGCTGGGCGTGGCCTTTCAGGATCTAGATATTACGTGCGTTCAAGTGTAAAATACCTGCCAATTATTCTTACATTTTTTAATAATTACCATACACTTATTCTATGCTATTTATTCCTTTTAGTGTGGAAGATCTGATGTCCTCACTGAATATTGACTAATGGGAAAAAGCCAAGTGAAAAATCGTTTTCGGCTGCGACATACGACACGTTAAAGTTTATTTATTGCATGTACTTTCTGCTGTCTCTTGGACAAATAAAAGGACATGCCAAAAGTTTGCTTCAGACGTTACGCAGAATGTGTTAAAAGATATTATAACGTATTTAATGTTTGTCATTCACACACACAAACACACACACACACACTCGAACATGGAAAAATGCACAAATACGTGCTTTATTAACCTTGCTTATTTAACGCACCAATTCGTAAATTTTCAAGTGTATTTTAATTGATGTAACTTAATAAAATTGTTCCTTAATCCTTTTTCTTGTTAAGCTAATTGTATTTTTTTTGTATTGTTTCCTTTATAATTTTTAAATAATTTGTTATGCATCAACGATTACATATGAAATTTAAGTAATTTTTTATTCCTTTGTCGTGTACATTCAGCGTGCGTTGTAAAGTATTTTGAATATCATTAAATTCATTAAACAAAGAACTTTAATTGAAATATAAAATTATAATGTGTAACAGCATAATCTTTAATTTATTTCGTAAATTTTGGAATACAAAACATTATAGTATATTAGGTAAATGTTTTAATTGCGAAATTATATATTTTATCACTTTCTGCTAAGCAAATGCAAACAAACTTAATGTACAAAATGTGTAATACGTATAAATGTAGCAAGGAAAGTATCATTTCAATTCTCCTGCATTTCATCATCATTGTTTTCTTCGGAGGGCAGAGTATAGTATGCTTTCAGACGGAGCTCATCTTCGAGTGTTGGCTCTCCCAGAACAAGAGGTCCAAGTTGTTTCTCAACCACAATCTTTTGCCAAAACTCTTTTGATTTTGTTTTCAATTTGTCTTTTATCTGCCCTGCAAATTGATTATACTCCGCAAAGCTGTTGAACTCCAGGCAACTATTTCGATAGACTTCCAACACTTTGGCTAACTCCTCCACATTTAACTTATTGCGCTCTAGAAAAGTTATAATTACCACTCGCATCTGTGCCGATAGGGATTGGAATTGTGCATCTCGTTGGGTAGTATTTGAAATGGAGCGAACTTGTCTCAACAACTGATTGTAATCTTGGACGGGCGTCAGTAAGCCCACACTATCAATAATATCAATGGATTCCTCACCATCCTCTCGCTCCTGCTTGATGGGCGGCGGCGCATTCTGCTCGAGCTCCATGGCATTTAGTTTCTCTTGCCAGGCATGACTACGCTCCAGTGGAAACAGCTTTGTAAGTGCCGCTGCTGCTTGCTTGGATTGTTGCTCAATGGGTTCGGGAACACTCCAAAAGATTTCAACAAAGTTTCTGTCCTTAAATGTTGCGTGGAGGTCAGCATCATTTGTCGATTTACAGACAACCTTTCGCTCCAGCACGTCCATCACATTCTGTTCGAAAATGCTGGGCAGACCATCGAAAGGAAGTAAATCATTCTGCCTCTGCTGTCTGGGCTGCTGAGTGTCTTTAAGCGTACACTCCAGATCCATGCTGTCAATAAGTTTATCGACAGCCTGCATTTGATCTGAACTGCATTCAGTTTTTTCTGTGCGCAGAGCTGGGAAGTCCCAGAACTGATGCTGAGCATGATACGACATTTCAATCATGTACAAACAAGCTGGACGATTATCTGTAGACTCTTGCGGCATTAATACCACAATACGTGGTGTGTTAAACTTGGCACTAAATATCTTCCAGCAAAGTATGACGCTTTTCTGCAATATTAGTGCTCGCACCAAGGCATCTAACTTCTGACCAGAAGTCGTATTCCCTTTCTGATGCACCAACATATACAAAGAGTCACCGCAGAAGTATGCATCAGGAATTTGGTCGCGCTTGACAAAGCCCAGAAAATGTAGACCTGGGGGATGTGGTGGTGGCAGCTCAACAAGAGTCTCATCATAGGGCACTGGTGTTCCACCTAGCATGTAGCCATCAATGAGATCTTCTGGCAAAGGTGTCACCTCTGTGCCCTTAATAAAGAAACGCTCTTCGCGATTCACCAACTCTTCAGACTCGCCCCAAACCTTCTTCAGTTTTATGTGGCTTTCGTTCTTCATGGCTATAATACCCTGCAGACTAATCGTAATCGCAGTTCCAATGTGTAGCTTGGCATTCCATGACCAGGGGCGTCTATTCGTCACCTTAAATACGGTTGCCAGTGCTTCCTTAAAGTTGCACAGCGTAGCATTGCAGTTGGTAACAAGTTGTAGAGCGTTTTTTTGGTTCTCCAGTTCAGAGCTGTTGGCCTTTCTTGAAGCTTGAAAAATAGCCTGCGGTAAGTTGGTCTTTGCATTGTCTATGTAGGCAATGTTATGAGAGCTGCGAAAATAGAGAAGTTTAATAGATTAATTGGTAATTTAAAGGTAGTCATCAGATAAGCAACAGATTTGTGTCGATAAAATCGTTAAATTTGTTTATTTTGGTCAGTTGTAACTTAATATTCTCTTGTATAAATTAAATTGTTCATACAAATCCATATATTAATAAATGAAGATACGCATTAAGTCTGAAATTCTTAACATTTTCGTATTATAAATATTTCTGAGATTAAACTTAAAACAAGATTCAATACATAAATTAATAATTTTATTTAAAGCGTAAACACTACATCAATACATTTAGCATAAGGATAATTTATGCATTGTGACTGTAAGGCTAGGATGATAGATAATAATAACTATAATTAATTAAATGCAGTGTACCTTGATAGCTTTTAAGACTTTTCAATTTAATAAATTATACAAGTTAATACAATAACTGACTTAGTTAAAGACTCAACAGCTAATTAAACTAAAAGAGCCAAGCACTAACTTAGAAACTTACCCCACGATTAATTCGATGTCGGCTTCGAGGAAATTATTGATGATTATATCGTATTCTTCGTAATTCTGTTCCATGTAGTTAAAATCAAACAATAGCAAAACACGCCGTCTTTGGACCTTAAACCTTTTATATGAATATGATACGTTATTAAATATGGTCAATTAAAGGGATATTTTCAAACTTACACCGCAGCTTGTTCTTGACTGTTCATGGCTACAACGAGACCATCAAGCCATTCTCCCTCATCAGAAGGCGTCTCATTAACAAATTCAAAGAAACTGAGCAACAAATCCCAATTGCAGAGTTGCGGATGCTTGTGTTGTACCACATTCTTGCGGCCCTCTTCATTATCACTTTTCTCACAGCCCACAAGTACAAATGATACGTAGTCCTTCTTGTCGGTCACAATCTGAAAACCAATTTATATATGTGTAGTGGATATTTACATATGGGCACTTAAAATATTACCTTGTCTTTAAGAATTTCAGCAACACATTTCACAGACTTCAATTTGAATTCTTCGGAGGCGCAGCTACGCACGTCCAAGACGACAACCAGACACTCCTGCAAACACAAGGTTTTTATCAACCTTTTAGAGATTTATTAGTTTCTTATTCTTTACCTTATTTGAAGCCATTAAAATAAATAACAATATTAATGAAATGTAATTTGTTTTCGCTGTGCGCCGCAATTTCACAACAAAATAAATTGATCGAAAGTTATTGGTAACGATACGATAAATAGATATCGTTTAGTTAATATGGCGCAAAAGTGCTCGTCATCGATGGAATATTGAGCTCTCGGAAATCGATATATCGATATAAACTGGTGAGTATTGCCACTCGGAAGTTACTTTTAAAATTAAACCAAAAAACCCCGACTTTGTAGTTTCTATTAATAAGCGAATCATACAATTTGCAACTAAAATAACACAATTTAAATACTTTTTATTTCATTTATTTGTTTTGTTTTAATCTTTTTATCAGTGGTTTAAGCTAGACACTTTTTATAGTGCTGCATTTTCTCTAGGTACTCTGCACTTTGGTTCAAATGATTCAACAACAGATTCGTATCCAGCACATTTGACGCTGGACCACCGTATTCCACGGGCAAACTATCATAGCCAACCATGTCCCGTAGTTTATTCAAATGTCGACCATCGTGCGTGAAAATCTATTCAGAAGGTGTATAAGATTGGATCAAACTAACAAAAACTCTTATCTCTCTACTTACCCTTTCCTTGAACTCTTTATTCATAAAAGGAAGAAACAGAGATGATGTTACATGCATGAGAAATCCACGTTGAATTATGTGCACAATCCGCTGACTAAAAGGTAAAATACCGTTCTTCTCATTAACGATCTTCATAAAGCTTGGAGAGAATTGACGCAGAAAGTTCCGTGTAGTACTGAAAAATAAGGGAAACAAATAAATATTTAATCAAGGACGCAGGTTACATGTAATAAAAAGCTTACCCCTGTAAATCACAAATTACCGTTATGCCGTTCTGTTGCACACGTGGCAACATTAACAGTGACTCAAAAATGAGATCATCCATTTCAATCAAATGCTGCAGATAATCAGGAAATTGTTGAAATGCATCTACAGTCTTAAAAATCAACAGAACACGTCCATTCTTATCTGTCTGCGGCATTATAAATCGACAATTCGTAGCATAGAAAACTTTGGCATAATACTCTATGGGATGGTGAGCCATCCATGTTGGATGCTTCAGCTTGAAATCGTAGTAAGCATGTATGGCCTGATAGGCTTTAAACGTATCCCATCGTGTGTAGTGCAGGAACTTTGTCAGAAATGTCTCATCCGTTCCTACCTGCAACTCTTCGGATTCTATCAAAGACATTGAAAACTTTATTTCCTGGAAGATATGTTAGAAAACGAGTTTATCTTACTCTCCACCAGTTGACGCAATTGCTTTATTTTGAACAGCTCTTCGGCTGTGTATTCTTCTCGAGCACAGAGAAACAACATCTTGAAAGTTTTGTTACAGTTTCTATTTTCAAAAATTTTGCAATATATGTTTATTTTCAGTTTAATTTTGAATATCCGACAGCGATCTGTACTTTAAGCGCCCCGATTGCGCACTGATTGTCACTAACAATATTGACATTTAATTTGGCGTTAATATTTATTGTTTTTATGACCCAAACGTGCTGAAAATGTAAATAATACACTTATAATTATTAGGTCTGGATTGGTATAATTAAACAAGGAACGTGCTGTGATATATACATAAATTGCATAATTCAGAAAACCTAAGACTAATTTTCGATCTTTAGGGTGAAATATTGTCAAGCAAAATCTTGTCTACAATCATAAGTTAAAAATCCAGCTTAACTAATTTGTCAATGTTATTTGCATTGCCCTATTTGCAAACACGAGGCATACATACGACGCATTTGGATTGGGGTAAGAGCATTGCCCAGAGGCGTGACTATAATGGATATGCTGAAATTAACATTGCTATTTGAATATATAATCAATATTTATTTTTATTGACATTGAAATCGCTGTACGTTATAAATAACTCTTTCAAGTTGTTTACAAAAAGTGTAATCATGTAATCAATTGTGGAGTTTCCGCACGTAAATTTTTTAGTTTCCAAATAAATTGAAATAATATAAATTTAAGAATATGCGTCAGACTATGAAAAGATAAGACAATATCTATATTATCGCTCTTTCAGTAAATGTTGATTAATTTACGTGTTAATTTAAATTAATTACCACATTTTTAATTTACCAGGACCTTATACATATATTGAAATTAAGATCTGAAATAGGAGTAGGTATTAACACTTTTTAAGTTACAGCTAAAGATGTAAAAGGATATGTTTTGTAACGGTGTAAGATATAAGTAACTCTTTGAAGTTTTTTACAAAAATTTGCATTTTTCGCGCTGATTTTAGCTGAATTTTAAAAAAAGATTTTGTAAACTGAATAATAAATAAAATGTCTTTTAATTTTAAATTCAAGTTAATCTATGTATTAAAATTGCACCAACACCTACTTAATAGGATCTAAAAGTATTTAAATTAAGCTAAAGTTGTTAACAGTTTGTTATTATAAAATATGTCTGTAAAAGGTATGCACTAATTTTCTGGTAAAATTCGTCAATAATACTTTATAATTTAGCTGAAAATATTTAAAAGGACTCGTATACTAAAGTTGTAATTTTATACAAAACTAAAGGCGATATGTCTAGCTTACACCTTTTTCTGGGTACATTGGGAAACAATACTTTTATTATAAATAAGATAAGTATTTTAAATGGACGGCAATCATCAGTCTTATTAGGTCAATGGGAAGATAAATTCTGTTCACCAGCAGACGGCCTTTTCTTGCAATAGACTAGCATGTACTTGCTTTGCGAGAAACCTGTTTAATGGAAGAGTTATTCATTATTTAATTATTTTGCATTAATTCTGATTAACTCACCTCATTGCATGTGTGGGCACAGCAGCCACAAAAAGCAAGAAAATTACGTTATTTTGCTCATCCGCATGGGCATAACATTTGTGATAATCCGAGCAGCTGTACTGATCTACCATTGATACATTTGACGTATCTAAATCGTTGTTGACGTTCTTTCTAGACTTTAACTCGTGCATGGTTTCCAAGGTATGATCGAAGAATTTCTTAAGCATATCCAAACGCTGCAAGTCGCCCACTACAATCCGTTTAGCGGTCGATGATTGATGTAGATTACGGGTGAAAATGCTTTTACGAGTCTCAGTATTGATAAGAATAATTGCCAAGATATGGGCATCAATGTCCAACTGCTCGGGCAGACTACGAGGTACACAACGTTCGACATTCGCCAGAAGATTGGCATCATTGCGATAGGCGTTCATAGCGTTAAGATGCAGTTCTCGAAAGGCAGGCTCAGCGCCACAGAGAACACATAGAACGCTGTTGGCTGAAACTGGTATTGTGACAAAGCGAAATGCAATATTTGGACTCTTGCTGGGCAAATAGACGGGAACATCGAGCTGTAACATGCTAGATGAATTTAAAAGAAAAAGCAAAAGCTCTCTGTCTAGCGTCTCTAAATCCCACCAGCCTTCTGTGGCTACTGAAATACGTTGTCCCACAACAAGGCAACAGAAAAGGGAGCCACAGTTACCACTGAACTCATTTAATCGCTGCAAGAGACTCGCATTCTCCGTGGCTAGCAGACAATCCGTATAGCCCAGAAGTGTGGTACCCGCACTGGATGCTTCTAGAGCTGCGTCCACAATGGGAACATACTTTTTAGCATCCTTCTTCAGACGTTCCAGTAGTGAGGGATGAGCCAGCTCATCGCGACTTATAAAAAGCGCAATTGCTCCAAAAGCAAGTTCTGCCAGAGTTTGAAGTTGAAACTCGCCCATGCCACGTCCACACACAATGAATGTGATTACATTGTGAAAGTCACGCCAAATGTAGGTCCATTCCTCAGTGTGTGTAGTTTGCAATTGTATGCCAAGAGATTTGAAAAACATGTGAAACCCATTTAAAGAGGCCACTGTTGAAAAGGGGAGCTAAGAAGACAGCAACAAGTTGTTACACTGTTATACTGAATAAATAAAATAATTAAACTTACATTATCGCATTCCCCTTTTTTGCGTGTAAATATGGGTAAACCGCCATTTGTTGTTAAACAGTGCAAATAAATAGACATCGAATCGTTAAAATAAATTGTTGTTCATAAAAACCAAATTCAATAGAATAAAAGTTACAAAAGTAAACAATATGACACCTGGCGGCGCTAGCGGAGCCTGTTAAGTTTAGCAGTGGCTTAACAGAAAACTGGTAATTTACCCGACGCAACAGTCGTTGCAGTTCAGTCGACGCTCATTATCGATAAACTTGACTTACAACACGAACACAACGGGCGCCAAAATCTAACCTCGATAATAAAGTACACCGATTACTGTTATGATAAGCGATAATTGCAAATGCAAGCCTAGTTTGGGTAAGGGCTGAATATTCGTGTGGTATGGAAACACTTTGCTTTGTAGATTGTGCCGGTACATATTTGTGAAAGATAATTAATTGTGTTTTGTTTGAAAAAACGCCAGTTGCATATATGATACATGTGTAACTTTCTAAGTGCTCATTGTAAATTGCTTTCATTTATATAAATTGTGCTCGATTCCGGCACCGCGCATGACGCTCGTGATCCATCCCTGGTTTTCACCACAGAAGGAGAAGAAAAGTACTGCGAAAAAGTTTGTTTAAAACACACAAATTGGTCACAACGTCAACCGTTGTTAGCCGAATTGCAAAATAAGTGCTCAGTGTACATGCTCTTAAGTACATCTGAAATAAACTGGACTTTTGCGCTACGCAAATTGCAATAAAAATTTTTTCCTGTCTGGACAAAAACGTTGTAGTCTGTTTTTCACTCGTTTTGCGCTCTTCGTTTTACACGCTGTTTCTTGGGATTCGTAGGTTGCAACGCTTTCCTAAAACTTGGTAAGTGCGTGAAAGACATAAAGTATGTAAATATGTACATAAAAGTCAACTATAATTGACAACAACTGTGTGTTGTACAACAACCCAAAATCGGGAGCACATTATAGACTTGTGAAATGCCTTCGCAGTCTCTACTTTGATTGTATTTTGCATGTGTAAGCGGCATGTGTGTGTGTGTGTTTTAGAGATGAGCGTTTTTTGGATTAAAAGTGAATAGCGGCAACGGAGCAGATAGTTTTATATGTTGTTAGGTGCGTTTAAAAATAATCATTGTTTTCCCGCCACATACATAAATGCATTTAAGTGAAAGCGGCGTTTGTTTGCTTATATGTTTTGCTTAGCAATCAAAACAAATTGGAACGAGAGATGCTTGGGATGAGTAACAGGTACGAATATATCGCTCATCCCTAGTGTGTCTGTGTGAGCGTA
This sequence comes from Drosophila neotestacea, assembly GCA_035044365.1. Taxonomy (NCBI): domain Eukaryota; kingdom Metazoa; phylum Arthropoda; class Insecta; order Diptera; family Drosophilidae; genus Drosophila; species Drosophila neotestacea. Next base: position 6,290,747 of record JAWNMD010000069.1, read on the forward strand.
TGTGCAAAAAAAAAAATGTAAGCGCGCGCTACAAGAAGCGCCATGCGTTTGTATTTGTGCGTAGAAAATAATACGGATTTCCAATGACCACAAACATTTGCCACATTCAGTCATATTTGATTTTGGCTATCCACTAGCGAATGGGAAGCGCCTGATGAATGTTAAGGATTAGCAGGGACCTTAGCAGAATAGTATTGAATTAATGGTCTACATTCGGCTTGAATGTTGGCGAATGATCATTTGGGCCTTACGAGAATTTGTACAGGCTGAACTGGACATTCTATATATTTGTTGTCAGATTATAAACGTCGAGACAGTATATAATTTAAAACTAAACCAAATTTTGGGATAGTAAAAAGTTAAAAAAAAAATGGTCCAACATTCGTTGCAAGGCTTAGGCAAAACGGGTAAAAAGAAACCTAATCCCATTCAAAATTAGTTAGTTAAATATTTAAACATGGTAGTTTTAACAAGAAATTGTCAAAATTAATCATACAATACAAACTATTATAATCGCTGCACAGGATGCGAAAAGGTTCTTGCTATTCCCAGTTAGTTCTACAGAGCTGAAGAGATAAAGGATTAAAGTAACGAGTTTCTCTAGAATGTACGTTAAGAGCTATTTATTTGGCCCGGATGTTGAAATTAGCGGCGAATGTGCTGTAGTAGAAATAGCCTACAAGAAGAAAACATACATAGCTATGCATTAACGAAATATGGTTGCCTCTATGCCGATAAATATAATTTGAATCTTTTTCGATTCTTCTCTGTAGAGTCAATCCGAACAGCTGCTGTCAGCGCTAAGCACACAACCCCTCAACCCCCCCTCGTTTTAGCCGGAGGAGCAGCAGCTAAAATCAATCAAAATTAACGCGGACACAGCGACTGCTGGTGGTGCTGCTGCTGCTGAGCGACGCAGACGCGAACGCTGCTTTTATTATAAAGCGATGGCGATGTTGAGCTCCGATGAGGCGAGCAAATTGCTCGATTTTAACCAGAAGTTGGACATTAATCTGCTCGATAAGATCGTTGAGGCGCTGTACTCATCGCAGGGTGAGCAACTGCGATTGGCGCAGGATATACTCACCACACTGAAGGAGCATCCAGAGGCATGGACGCGTGTTGACAGCATACTCGAATATTCACAGAATCAGCAAACCAAGTTCTATGCACTCCAAATCCTCGAGGAGGTGATCAAGACACGCTGGAAGGTCCTGCCACGCAATCAATGTGAGGGCATTAAAAAGTATGTGGTCAGTCTGATCATTAAAACATCCTCGGATCCGGCCATTATGGAGCAAAACAAAGTGTATTTGAACAAGCTAAATATGATCCTGGTGCAGATTCTGAAGCGTGAATGGCCACGTAATTGGGAGACGTTCATCAGCGATATTGTGGGAGCATCGAAGACAAATGAGAGTTTGTGCATGAACAATATGGTTATATTGAAGAACCTAAGCGAGGAAGTTTTTGACTTTTCGCTGGGGCAGATAACGCAGACGAAGGCCAAGCATCTCAAGGATACCATGTGCTCGGAGTTTTCGCAAATATTTACGCTTTGCCAGTTTGTTCTGGATAATTCAATGAATGCGGCACTGATACAGGTTACACTGGAGACATTGCTACGATTTCTCAATTGGATACCATTGGGCTATATATTCGAGACGACGCTCATTGAGACACTGATCTTTAAGTTTCTCAGCGTGCCGATGTTCCGCAATGTCACCCTAAAGTGCCTGTCTGAAATTGCCGGCCTTACGGCAGCCAATTACAACGAGAACTTTGCGACGCTATTTAAGGACACAATGGTGCAGCTAGATCAAATAATTGGCCAGAACATGAATATGAATAACGTGTTCCAATGTGGCACCGATACGGAACAAGAGCTTGTCCTTAATCTGGCAATGTTCCTCTGCACGTTTCTGAAAGAACACGGCAAACTAGTCGAGGATGCCAAGTATGTGGATTATCTTAATCAAGCGCTAATGTATTTGGTCATGATCAGTGAGGTTGAGGATGTTGAGGTGTTTAAAATCTGTTTGGAATACTGGAATAGCCTTGTGGAGAATCTATACAATACCGAATTCTTTCATCCCACACTTGAATCTTCAAAACGACAACAAGTTTATCCTCGACGACGTTTCTATGCAGCCATCCTGTCCAAGGTTCGCTTTATCATGATATCACGCATGGCCAAGCCCGAGGAGGTTCTTGTTGTCGAGAATGAGAATGGTGAAGTGGTTCGTGAATTTATGAAGGATACGAATTCCATCAATTTGTATAAAAATATGAGAGAGACTTTGGTGTTCCTCACTCACTTGGATTGTGTGGACACTGATCGCATTATGACCCTCAAACTGCTTAACCAAGTCAATGGCACCGAATTCTCCTGGAAAAATCTCAACACTCTGTGCTGGGCCATTGGCTCGATATCGGGTGAGTCTTAAATTATTTAAATGTCATAACGTATGCCTAAAGATTGATCAGATCGATAAGTTGAGTTGAAAAAGCCATAAACAAATATGCCTATGCCTATTTGTCTCTCAGTTTCGAAGCTATCTTGATTAAACTTTGCATAGATTTTTTTTTTTTGGTTTAGACAGTACATTGTTAGCTTCCGGCTCGATCAGATTACTAACATATATCATATAACTGCAACAAAAAGGATCGGTAGTGGTGTTTTTGTTGTTTCTTAATATATGTATATCAACCAATCACACATATTTTGGTACAGTTTTACACAGCCTGACCTTATTTGTTTTAAGTCCGACTACTATAACATATAGCTGCCATATAAACGATCGTTTAAAAGTCAACCGTTAGAACTAAAAACCTTTTTGGGTTCTTAAGATACTAAACTAAACTCACAGATTGTAAGTTTGGTATATACATACTACATCCAGAGATTATAATCGGATCACAATATCATATAGCTGTGATAGGAACAATGAGTCATAAATGAAATACAGGCTATCAATTCTTTCATATTTTGTATTTAAAACAATATAAAATGATTCCCCAAAATTCGGTTCAGATAACTTTCTTTTTCACATTGTTCATACTTATATTTTTGTTACTCACACATTTCTATTAAATTTTGCAGGTGCCTTCTGTGAGGAGGATGAGAAACGATTTCTGGTTACTGTCATTAAGGATCTGCTTGGCCTCTGTGAGCAAAAGAAGGGCAAGGACAATAAGGCTATTATTGCATCCAATATAATGTATGTGGTTGGGCAATATCCTCGTTTTCTGCGCGCTCATTGGAAATTCCTAAAGACGGTGGTCAATAAACTGTTTGAATTTATGCACGAGACACACGATGGCGTTCAGGATATGGCCTGTGACACGTTTATCAAGATTGCAATCAAATGCCGTCGTTATTTTGTCACAATCCAGCCAAATGAGGCGTGCACCTTTATTGACGAAATTCTTAGCACAATGAGCAGCATAATTTGTGATCTGCAGCCACAACAGGTAAGTTAAATACATACCTTACAAACTTCAATAGATTTTATTTAATTTACTTGTATTTCTTTTGAAAGGTGCATACGTTCTATGAGGCAGTTGGGTATATGATCTCAGCACAGGTCGATCAGGTGCAACAGGATGCGCTAATTGAACGTTATATGCTGCTGCCCAATCAAGTCTGGGATGACATTATATCGCGAGCATCGAAAAATGTCGATTTTCTGAAGAACATGACAGCGGTTAAGCAACTTGGCAGCATACTAAAGACAAATGTGGCTGCCTGTAAGGCATTGGGACATGCCTATGTCATTCAATTGGGTCGCATCTATTTGGATATGCTTAATGTGTACAAGATCACGTCCGAGAATATCATACAAGCGATTGAAGTGAATGGCGTTAATGTGAACAATCAGCCGCTCATTAAATCAATGCATGTGGTTAAGAAGGAGACGCTCAATTTGATAGCTGAATGGGTATCGCGCTCCAATGACAATCAATTAGTTATGGACAACTTTATACCGCCCTTATTAGACGCCATCTTGTTGGATTATCAGGTAAGCATTCAACTATTTATGAGGTGTGTACCACAGTGCTTTTAAAATATCCGGGATTCTTAAGTATATTTTCGGAATTACAAATATTATTTTAAAGAGGAAACAATCGAATTGATAACTAGTGTAATACCAACAATATCAATATCAAATTTGATTCATAACTCAATTCGTGTTTATAATAGAAATTCAATCGGAATAATTCTATGATTTTTAAATTAAAATATTATTTCTAATTATTATAATAAATGTCTTAAATAAGAGTTAATCAAAATAAGAGCAATTTTTCTGAAATGTAATAATTTATCTGAACAAGATTATTCTTTTCGTTTTTAATCATTACTCCTGATTTCTATTGAATTGTTTTTGGGTTATTAAGGATTTCTTAAACATGTCTATATCGCAAAGACTTCCAACTATTAACATGATTATTGTTATCCTTGATTTTATAGCGGTGTAAGGTTCCGTCGGCGCGTGAACCAAAAGTACTGAGTGCGATGGCAACGATTGTGCACAAACTGCGTCAGCATATCACGAATGAAGTACCAAAAATATTTGATGCCGTATTTGAATGCACGCTGGACATGATCAATAAGAATTTCGAGGATTTCCCACAGCATCGTCTCAGTTTCTATGAGCTGTTGCAGGCGGTTAATGCGCATTGTTTCAAGGCGTTCCTCAACATACCGCCGGCACAGTTTAAATTGGTTTTCGACTCTGTCGTGTGGGCCTTTAAGCACACAATGCGTAACGTGGCCGACATGGGTCTGAATATCTTATATAAGGTGAGATTAATCATTTTAATCAACATTTCAAATGAGTTGTAATTTATAATAAATTCAAATATTACAGATGCTGCAAAATCTTGAACAACATCCAAATGCGGCGCAGAGTTTCTATCAAACCTATTTTACGGATATCCTTATGCAAATCTTCTCAGTGGTAACTGATACATCGCATACGGCAGGTCTGCCAAATCATGCTATCATCTTGGCCTACATGTTCTCGTTGGTGGAGAATCGAAAGATTACTGTGGATCTGGGCCCCATACCGGACAATATGATATTCATACAGGAATATGTGGCCTCATTGCTAAAATCGGCATTTAATCATTTATCAGATAATCAGATCAAAGTCTTTGTCACTGGCCTTTTCAATTTGGATGAGAATGTGCAAGCATTTAAGGAGCATTTGAGAGATTTTCTTATACAGATTCGCGTGAGTACTAATTGAGAAATTGTTGAAATTGTAGACATCAATTGTAATCGAGATTTAAATGATTTTCAGGAGGCCACCGGCGAGGATGATTCAGATTTGTATCTGGAGGAGCGTGAGGCAGCATTAGCCGAGGAGCAATCCAATAAGCGTCAAATGCAACGTAATATTCCGGGCATGTTGAATCCACATGAATTGCCAGAGGACATGCAGGATGAATAAAAATATGCCGTATATCCTGATTCAGAATGGATGTTAGTTGAAGCTTAAGAATGCTTAAGAATTATGATTGATGATTGATATGATGATGAGATGTATGAGTGTTTTTCTCGTTTGGAGAAAAAGTATAAATGTTTGTTTGATTGAATGCATATGAGTATAAACGTTATATATATATATACAAACACAACACACACACACACCTAAACATAAACAAAAACATAAAGTAAAACAAAGGCACACACACATCCGCATACTGACAGTTGCGTATATATGTATGTTGATTTAAGTAGGATGCTGATGATAACGATGATGATGATGCGGTTAAGCTGCGCAATTGCATACCTTAATATGATTAAACATATTTTTGCGTACTTGCCGTCACCACACGAACAACAACCACAACCAAACCACGCACCTTTTCCCCCTAAAATCCTCTCATCCTTCTCCTTACTTAGCTGTAAAGCATCGTTGGAAGGATGCAACACTTTATACATACAACATAATTACTAAAAACTAATAATAATAATAATAATGTTTGTTTGAAATTTTAAAACTGATGAGTATATAATTGTAGAAATATCGTGTATGAATGAAGCCCTCTCCCTACAAACGACTTTCCTTTCCACATTTAAAACAAAGCAAATGCAAACGAAATAAGATTTAAAACAAAAGTGAAACTAAATATACACATTAAAATAAACTTAAATGTAGTTTGACCGCAACAACAACAAACAACCACACATCAAGAAATTTAATGAGTAATTAATTCTATGTATACACTTGCATAAACTCAATATAAATATAAAACAAATTATGTACATTTATGGAATGTGCGATGTTCAAAAAAGAACTGTACCACACACACCACCACACACACACTCACACAAACATACATATGCAAAAGTGAAAAAGTAAAATTGAAAAAAAAAAAAGAAACAAAAACAACCATAGAAATTCGTATGCGTATGATTGATTGATGAAGATGTTTAAATTTTTACATTTAAATTAGTTTGTACATTAATTTAAATAAAAATCAATTAAAACACAAAAGTTATATTCCTATATATAGTATATGTATTGTATATGACGACGCGTGTGTTTAGCAGGGACCGAAAATAATGATTAATAATTTACAATTGAATCGAACAGAAACTTATACCTTAATTTGCCAATTTCATTTAGTTCAGCAAGTTTTCAACTCACGAGCTTTTCATTTTTAGCATGGAACAGAGAAAACTTAAATGAAAATTTTTATATATATATATATATATTCTGAATATACATACAACAAATGTTTTTTTATTTTATTTAAAAAGTAATGAATATTTTTTATATTTATATTTAAAAACGAAAAACTTATAATTCTTTTTATTTTTATAAATAAAACGCAAAACTGATGATTACATTAAATATATTTTCATAAATATTCAACTTTTTTCCCCCTTCCCTAATATGGCATACAGTATAATCATTATGGTCTCTGCTAATTGGGTAAAAAGTCAGACAAATTAGGAACTTATATACTATATATTTATTATACCCTTGCAGAGGGTATTATATTTTGTCACGAAATGTGTAACGCATTGAAGGAAGCCTCACAGACCCCATAAAGTATATATATTCTTGATCAGGGCGACGAGCTGAGTCGATATAGCCATGTCCGTCTGTCTGTCCGTCTGTCCGTCTGACCGTCTGTCCGTCTGTCCGTCTGTCCGTCTGTCCGTCTGTCTGTCTGTTTCTATGCAAACTAGTCTCTCAGTTTTGAAGCTATCTTGATGAAACTTGGTACAGGTCCGTCTTTTTGCTGCACGCAGTACATATGTCGAAACCGGCCGGATCGGATAACTATATCATATAGCTGCCATAGGAACGATCGGTTGGAAATAAACATTTAGTATGAAAAACTTTTTTGTTTCTCAAGATATCTCAACCAAATATACAAATTGTGTTTTTGATTAAGTTTTAAATAGGCCGACCAAATTTGGTGTAAATCGGACTACTATATCATATAGCTGCCATAGGAACGATCGGTTCGAAAACAACATTTAGTATGAAAAACTTTTTTGTTTCTCAAGATATCTCAACCAAATATACACATTGTGTGTTTGAATAAGTTTTAAACAGGCTGACCAAATTTGGTGGAAATCGGATAACTATATCATATAGCTGCCATAGGAACGATCGGTTCGAAAACAACATTTAGTATGAAAAACTTTTTTGTTTCTCAAGATATCTCAACCAAATATACACATTGTGTGTTTGAATAAGTTTTAAACAGGCTGACCAAATTTGGTTTAAATCGGACTACTATATCATATAGCTGCCATAGGAACGATCGGTTAAAAATCAACATTTAACAAATTTTGAAAAAAATCTGTCGGCTTACACAGGGCACTGCAAGGGTATCCAAACTTTGGCGCGCCAAAGTTAGCTTGCGCTATATTTTTACAATGTTTTTTTCCTTCGGTTGTGCTTTTCTTGCTGTCCTGAGCCCTCGATTAAGTTAAGCTTTAAGCGATTATTGTGCAGAAATTCGGTATCCTTAGCATAGGAATTCCACTTGATGTAGATGTCCTGTGAGATGAGCCAAGTATTGCCCACGGGCTTTGTGGGATAGACATTGGTTAGATTACTAAACGGCAGTTCAATTTCATTGGCAACCCGCTCCTTAAAATTGGTGGCATTAAATGGCTTATGGGATTGCATGGCCAGCGTTACAGCATCAAGGAACATATCCCAACGTGGTTTGTAATAATCACGGATCATGCCGGACCATTGTTTTGTGGCATAATCAAGAATCTGGCCATTGGGTCCCCAGGCTGTGAGTTGATTTCTCGCATTGAATTCATAGATTCGACGCTGATCAATGGTGGGCGCCAACTGCTTGGCATCCTCTAGCCAATTGCCCAACAGGAAGTGTGCACCACTCGCCAGGATGCGCTCCAGATCATCCAACATTTGCTGTAATTTTCCAGCCAAATACTGAAAACGAGTCAATTGCGATTTGCGATACGAGGACTTTAAGTTAACATAGATTTGATCAATGCTCAGCTGCAGAAACTGACGAGTTATGTCCACCAGATCGTGCTCATAGATGGCATATCTGTCATCCTTTAAAGGTACAACATCCTTAGCTGAGAGTAACAATTGCCAGGCTTCGATAACGCTGGATGCATTATACCAGGTCCAAGGCTTTAAATTGAATCCTGGTCTTTTGTTCAACACGTATTTACCACGCATGCGTTGCATGCCATGGAAATCATAAACGCTGCCACGCAACAGTTGCCAGGCTTGGAACAGACGAGTGTCATTAACGCCATAGCGTGTGAGAGCAAAATGATCAAACCAGTTGCTTAGTTGGAGTTTATCGGAGCTCCAACCTCGCTCGAGAGTAAGAGAAAACAAGACATAATTCTGATTAATTCCCTCTGGTGTAATTCCCACGCCCACCACACTGCTATTAATCATGGAGCGTGCTGCTCCAATCCCTGTGTTGATCAATCGGGCAGATCCAAACATACCCAACGTGCCACCGAAATTATTCAACATGCACCATACAAAAGGTTGGCCGTAATATGAGAAGGTTCGTTGATATTGCGGAAACTGTTCGCTTTGCAAGTCCAGCACGAGAATATGACCACGTGGAACAGCCGTGAGAAAGGCCTCGATTAACTGATCCTTCCAATAGTTCATATCAAGAAACATCCAGCCTTGCAGCAGCCACACTGCATTCTCGTCCACTTGTCGCATGGAATTGTATATGGCTTTCGATGTTGCACGCATATATTCAGGCTCTGCGACACGTGGTTCCATTTCGTTAAAGGGATCACAGAAGTAAATATGATTGGAACCATAGGTTTGCACTACGCGACGCAGAAACATGGTGGCTATTTGTTGGAAGAGTGGATCACCTGGCTCCACAAATAGAGTACAGCAATAGGGATCGGGAAAGTCATTCCAGCGCTGGGCCACCGAATAGCTGGCATTGGGAAAAATGCGTCGCATTGGCACTGGGACATGTCCAGCAAATGCTGGAAGAGCCACACTCATGCCCAGCTCACGTTGTGCCTGCACAATGCGTTGTTGCAACAGCTGCTGGAATCGTCTATGCGCTGGAGGCAAAGGTCCCGCCCAGCCTCGGATATTACCCATGCGTTGCCAGGCCTGGAATGCCGGTCCAGCAAAGTGTGCATCGATTTCCTCATCACTGAGTCCCAGTTCTTTGTACACATCCTGCCAGATGGCTTCCTGATTGGGAGCCAATGAAAGATTTATGCCCATCATTGCCATCCAATCAATGTGTCGACGCCATTGCTCAATGTTCCACCAAACAAAACTATAACTCCAAGTGCAAACATTTTGATAATAGATTATCGGACTGGCTGATGTTGAACGTATTGTCACATTCGGAAGTTGCAGATTTTCAGGTAGCTCAATGTGCGTCTTGAACCACTCCAGATCCTTGTTTAACACATACTTCAGATAATAATGAAATCCCTTGGAAACAGAGACGCCATCCCAGCCGGCAATCAAGAGTTTTCCATTCTCCTGCAGGCTGATCTGTAAGCAGTTAAGATGAATTAAGCAAGAACTGATTTTTGCTGCGTCAGCTGTATGATATAGTAGTCATACTTTAACCAAATTTGATTTGAATGTGATAAGCTTGCTTTTGAGATGGCTCAAGAAATAACAAATTCTTTCGATTTAAACTATTTATGTATGATTAGAATATTTTAGACAATACCAAATGCATAAACTGTTAGGCCAAAAGCAAAATATAGAAGTCCGATTTAATCACTCTGTGATATTGGTTGAGATATCGCACACAACGAGAAAGATTTGCACACTAAAGCTATATGATATAGTAATCTGATTTAAACTAATTTTGATTAGAAAGCACTCGCATAAGACAATACCAAATGCACACTCTTTGAGATTGGTTTTTAAAAAGCCAGAAAGTTTTAATTAAGCTATAACATATGATACAGTGATTCGGCAGGTTTCGACATACAGACAAACCTATACCAGGCTTCATCAAGATATTTTCACAACTGAAAACAGACTTAGAATGTGTACATACATATATTTATACAGGGGTATAAAAATAGTAAGCTTTGCACTAAGAATGCGATTGGTAAACCTCAATGAAAATATATAGTGCTTTAAATCTTGATAACTCCACTGATAGAGAGGCAGAGGGACTACTTTTAGATTCAATGTTAGAGGTAAAGCTGCACTTATTGACGCAGTGTCAATTCGAGCAAAGTCAACGCTTCATTTGCATGTAGTTGACGCTACAGTTGATCACATGGATTGACCAAGTTAATCTCAACTAATGTCAACTAAAGTATGTAAATCCATTATACGATTTCAATTTCCATCTCAAACTAGAGCTTAATCTGTGAATGCATTTTACCTGATAGGTCCTCAATTCCAGTACTTTGTTGACCTCCACATCAAATAACTTGGATGTCTGGATGCCCACGACACGTTGTATAAGCTGTCGGACAGCTTCTTCCTGTACATCTGGTGATGTTTCAGGCGACAGACGACGTACAAGCTCCGATCCAAGTTGACACTGACCACAGCTCAATTGATGAAGCAAGGTCAAGATCAATAACAATTTGCATAAACGTCCGACCATGACATACAGTGTCAACAGCACAATTGATACTGATAACAAGCGTGAAGTGAATTAAAGGCAAATGCGAAACGATCGTCGTATTCATTCGTTGTGTACTCTAACCAATTACAATTGCAATTGTACTCGTATTACAAGAAATTCCAAGTTCTTGAGCCTTAATAGTTTCAATTATGACAATTCATTTTGTAATTTCTCCATGTAACTTTTTTATTCTTTGTTGTATGTAATCTTATTTGTATTTGAGTTAAAAACGGTAAATGCGCAGCAAGTGTGTACACACTGGGTAACTATTAATCGATTTATTGTCGATAAGAGCTGTGTGTTATCGTTGTCTGTTATTTTCAATGGTCAGTTCATTTCGAAACTTGGCGGAACTATTCTTCGCTTTAAAAATACATTTTTGCTCAATTAGTTTAAAATTTCTTTAATGTTTTATTGCACATGGTTTGTCTTAGACACTAACAATATTAATACAAATATTCTTAAATTTGTTGTTTTTTTTTGGCAATCCATAGACATAAGCAATTACATAATATGCTGGCTGCTGCAAAATTAATAATCATAAGAAACTTACGTATGTAATGTTTTTGAATTCCTAACAATTTGGATAACAATAAAGCAATATCTATTAAAATAAGGTTTACAGCGGGTGGTTATCTAAACGGAGCTAACAAATCAAATTGAAAAAGCCTTGGTCAATTTGGGGCCTTGACTTTTGCATTTGGCAACAACAATAAGAAAACTATGCTCATTCATATAAGTACATGAATAAATAAGTACATACACTTTTCATATGTGCGGCCTTAACTACTAACGAGTATATCCTATGTTTTATACAATTTTAAAAGCCTTTCATGTTCTATATTCACTAATAATAATTAATTTGAACAAAATTTCTAAACGACTAGCACTAAACAGCCCCGTGTGTATGTAAAAAATACTTATACATAATATGTATGAATAATGCATGTGCATAATGAACAATAAGTACATACATTAAAACAACCTGGTTACATTTGTGTGTGTGTGTTTTTGTGACATTGTGTAAGTATTTGTGTGATTTCACTAAAGACAAATAAGTATTACTTGCCAGAACGCATCCAATTTTATAATTAGTATTGTATATTAAAATATAGAACGGGCTGTTGCTGGAACCCGTCTTTTTGGTAAATTCGTTGTGCTAGCTTTCTTACTCTTCACTCGTTACACGCTCTTTTACTCACTCGCTACTTGTGTTATTCAATTCTTTTACTGCTGCTAGATCGCTTTTTACAGCTGTTTTTCGTTCCTCTTTCCCTCTCTTTACACTCTTGCGACTTGTGTTACTTGCATTATCTACTAGCTGATTGATTAGGCTCTTCTTCTTGTTTCGTAATATGCCGGATTTCTACTAAACACTCGCTTCTCGGTGCATTTCTCACTCGCTGATTAAGTCGCCCTCCACACAAACTCTGTGCTGACCATCTACTCGTCATTAGTTAGTCGTTGATTTTCACACTCCCACTCCCATCCGTATATTTGGCATGCCTCTTTCATTTCGTTCTTTACTCATCTTTACCGTTTCTATTCTATCTACTCGCTGATTGAGTAGGCCTTCCTCACACATTTGCTATGCCTCGTGATGCGCAACTCACAATCCTCGTGCGGATGATCCTGATGATGCTGACAGATGACAGGCAAATCACCATCGTGATTCGGTGCTGTTGATGATTTATTCAAGGCGTAAGTGCGTATAAAGTCAATTGTGGAGTAACCTTGAGTGGTTACAGTCTCTGTTGTCGTTGTGGATGCTGCTCCTACTCCTGCTCCAGATGCTGCAGTATTTGATAAACGATTATGTGATGATGGCATCGCATCCGATACTGAAACTCCTTCGGGCGTCACAGGTGCTGCTGTTGTCAGTGAGAGTCCGCTGCCAAAAGCATTGTTCACCGTTTTGGGTGAACTCTGCACCGGACTACGTGGCTGATCCAAGTCCAAGACTATATAGTTAACACCTGGCAAACTGGTGGGAGTAGCTGGCTGTTGCTGCTGCTGTTGTTGTTGTTGTTGCTGCTGCTGGTTTGTGGATGCCACGGATTGTTGCGAGCTATCGCGTGGCAAGAGCGGCAAGTCCAAACGATTAATATTCTCATAACAACGTTCATTGCAACCCGCTGAACCGGGTGGCATATCGAAAGGCAAGAGACGAGGTGTCTCCACATTGGCATACAACCTGAGAGGTTCATTCAACACCGGAGCTGACTCTTGAGGTGGCATATCCGCAGTCTGATGTTGTCGCCTCATGGTGCTAAAGGCGCTATTCGTTGACGTGGGCGTGGCCTCTGAAGGTGAACAGCGACTGTTTTGCTGCTCCTGAAACAAACGATGCAAAGGCTGATCAAAGTAAACATTCGTGTTGGTGTTGATATAGGCGCCTGGAGTGATCGGAGACTGTAGATTTCCGCCAGTGCCATTGCTTATGCCCTGAGTCTCGCCCACAATTAGCTGCAGATTGGGCAAAGTGTTTGGCGAGTCACCACCGTCTAAAGAAGCAATATCATTTGGCTGTTGTTGCACCTGCAACGCAGCACGTGCCAACATTGGAGCTGGCTCCAAATAGTTGTTACTATGTGGGTGGACATCACTTCGTCCCAATAATACAGATACCGAGTGTGTGGAATTAACGCGTTCACGTTCGCGCTCCACCTGGGCAAAGGCATCTGTATTCACAGCATTTATGTAGCGTTGAAACATTGGATATAGTTGCTCGGCATTGTGAATGCGAAACGTGTAGATTCCCGGGCCAGACATGCAACGTCTTCCCGCCTCAAAGGAAAACAGATCCCCATTGAGTCCATAGCGACGTAGGTGCTGCAATGCCCACACAATCGGATCATAGCCAGGAGTTAGAAAGATCAGTTCACGTGGCGTCAATTCCAAATAACCGCTCCGGATGATGGGAGCCTCTGGTCCACTGGGCTGCAAGTGGGCGACACGTACCCGAAACACGTTATCCTGTCTCAGTTCGTGCAGTTTGTTGGTGCTCGTAATGCAGCCCATGACGTTCTACAAGAAAAATAAAGGTTATTTCATTGCACTATCTTCATTTAATTTGCCTATCTTCTTTACCTGTCTGAAGACACACCAATCACTATCATGGAAACACACTACACTTTATCATGGAGACGGGGAAAATAGCGTATGGGAATTGTATGTCGTCACCAGACAATCAATAATTGATAAAGCCTAATTGAGCGTCTGCTCTATATGCAGTGACGTTGGCTCCATTAATTTAAGGTTTTAACCTTTTATCTAATCCATTTTTTAATAAAAATGCTGTTTAAGCTAACTTTATGAATGTGTTGTTTTTGTTAATGTGTTGCGATTCTCAGTGATAACTGTCAATCGATATACGCATGACTATCGATTTATGCGGCGCACACACCTTGCACTTTGTTGTGTGACCGATAGGGATGCTGATATTATTGCATTGATATTGGGGTGCATCCATGATGAAATTAGAATAATGTTATTTCATTAATTTTGTTCAATATTGTGATTTCAACATGGCTTCCGAATTGAATTGAATTGCCGATTTTGAGGCCCAGTTGCACCCTTGAGGCAGTGCCAAGCTCTGTGGCGCAATGTGAACCTTACATAAGATCATTGTTTATGGTCAATTTTCATAATAATAATACCGTTCCTTTCATTTAATTCTTAACATATAAGTAAATTATTTTATTGATCATTCTGGATTTTCAAGCAAAGCTACATTCAGTTAAATTAAATGTTTTTTTTTGTTACATTTAATACAAACAAAAAAACGTTGCCAAACATTTGCATTGCTATTTCAGACTTTAACAAGCTTATTAAATTCATAATTACTTTAATAATTCTAAATATATAAGTAAATTAGTTTTTTGATAATTCTGCATTTTCCAGCAAAGCTACATTCATTTAAATTAAATTTTTTTTGTTTACATTTAATACAAACAAAAAAATGTTGCAAAACATTTGCTTTGTTATTTCAGACTTCAACAAGCTTATTAAGTAGAACAATTATTATGCTTAGATTAGCGTAGTCACCCGCCTGTAGTGCCCGCCAGGTAAATATCCATTACATTTTGATTCAAATGCACAGTTGGACGCCGCTTGGGAATCGGTTGTATATGTGGCAATCGAGTACCATTTACTGCATTCAAGCTTAACATGAAATCATCATCATCGTCATCGTCATTCCCGCGATGTCTCTTGGCAGCGGAGGTTGTGGAAGTGGGCTGTGCGGCTGTGCTTTTTGCGGCGGCACTAGTAGTGGGAGCCTCGTCTTCAGTTGTGCTACTTAGGGATGAAAAGTTTCCTGATATTGCGCTGACACTTTGTGACGTCTGTTGAATTGAAGTCAGTTGTTGTCCACTTTGCAAATCAGCACGGGATTGTTGTGCGGATGTTGATGGTCCTGCTGTTACGCTACTTTGTGACATTGCTTGACTAGAACTCACATCCGAGAAAGAAACTATTTGGGTTGCAGCTTTTTTCTTATCCTTATGAAGTTGTATTACACTTTTCATTTTTCGAAGGTATAGTTTCTTTAGTGCATCAAGGCATACCCCACAGATGACTGTTGTGCTCCGGAATTCTGGGTTAATGTGTTTGGCGAATTTAACAATTTTTTGGTCTTTTACAGTATAATGCGGATGTCGTAGCATATGGTTTCCAAGGCCACAGTATCTTTTGTGATTCGACATCTCTGACAACAAACTATAACTGCTAAGTTATAATGCTCAGACTGCTATTTCCCGCCGAAAATGAACAAATACACATCAAATAGATGAAAGAGACCGTACATGGAAAATGAAAATTAGACAAGAATAATACCAAAAATACTAAAAGGTTCTGTATATGGTTTATAAATCTGTGCCGCCAGGTGTCTGCTCCTTACTTAAAGAACTAAAATCTTATTGAAGTGTAGAAATCTTCTTAAGGAACCGTAAATATAAAATCAAAATATTACAAATTTTTAATAAATTCTTTTCAAGCATTTCGAAGCAAAGGGGGGTAAAGTTGAATAAAATTGAAAAACACGTCGTTTTTTCATCTGATACATTTTTTAAATATTTTGGCAGCTTTGCAAAATAAAAATACGGTGGTGGCGCCATCTCTTGTTTGTTAGCGCTGTCACTTGTCATGTTGTTTGTTTTTTTAACTAGCTTCTTATTAAAGTCTGGCAGTGAGCGATGAACAAAATCTTTCTATTCAGTTTCAAAATCCATTTTAATTTAAGTTTTTGGATATTTATTTTAAATAAAAAGCAGCAACAGTTTCTTTGAAAATATTTGAGCGACTGCAGGCTGAAGAAGGTAGAAAATTCGTTGATGAACCATCGACGAACTGAACAAAATGAACGATATTGTTCATGAACTACTGAACAAGCTCGTTCGTTCATTTTTAAGACCCGTTCATTTGAACTTATTCAGAACGAAACGACACAGCTCTACTAACGAAAGTAGTTTAAAGAAAGAAAGAACGAAAAGCGGTTTATATTATTTGAGTATCAGTATATAAGAATAAAGTGCGTGTGCGTATTACGAGTAGCGATCCAGGTAAATGCAATTTACAATTATAATTTAATTCAAAACGAGACCGAAAAGCGCAAAGAAAAATGGCAAACACGAAATTTGAAAAACCAAGCCAAGCTGTCTGAGTGCTTCTGTGTATGTGTAAGTGCTGCTTTTGAAATTCTGTATAACGCTTTATACATGAGTGTGTGTAGATGCGAGTGTAGGACGAGGCTTTGTGAATTATGACTTTAAAATGTGTACTCCAATATGCATAAACATGCTTCTTTAATATAATGTGCTCAAATAACTGTACCGCTTAAATAATGCATTAAGTACTATTGCTACAAGTGTAGCAGACAGCTCAAACAAACAGAATTCAAAAAGGACGCCATTCTCTTGTTAGTGTGTGTGTGTGTATTTGGGCTGGGTGCGTTGAAAGAATAAAGAGATATGCGAAATAAATGAGGGTATTTCGTAGATTGCTTAAAGATTTTTGAAAGCTTGCCGGTTTTTCTTTGTTTCAAGATAGTCAAATAGCAGCATTTTCTTTCTTCATCTACCGGCTACCAAAAAAGTTTTTGGTGTTATTGCTGCTTTTTTTTCGTCTCAATTTTGGGTGTGCCGCCTTCAATTGCGTCGGCGTTGCCACTACGTCGCCTCTGTCGGCGTCGCTGCCGGTGGCTTTGTATCCGTTTCGCTCTCTTTCACTCTTCTATCTCCTGTGCCTTGTCTATCTCACTCACTCTCTGTTGCCTGTTTTACGCTCAACGTTACTTTTCCACATTCTTCCCTTGCGTGCTTCATTTATCCTTTTTTACGCTTTGTGCTATCACTCGCTCGTTCGCTCCTTCCTTCCCTTGCCACTTCTTGTGCGTGCATGTGTGTGTATGCATACGTACATGTGCGTTGTCTGTGGCTGTGTGGTTGGTGGCTGTCTGCCTAGTTCAAGTTGCCTGACTTGACTTATTTTTCATTGTCGTTGTCGTTCTCTTGTCTTGTCTTGAGTTTGTTCTTTGTTTGAGCAGTCTCGTCTGATTACACTTGCCAACACGTTCATGGACTTGATTGCTAAAAATATCCTTGGTCACACAAAATGCTACTTTTACTTTCGTGTCCCGCTTTGATTATCTCTACTGATTTCTCTCTCTCTCTCTCATCCCTGAGGATCGTGTTTATGCTGCTTTCAACCTTTGTTGTTGCCACGATCCGCCTACATTCATTGCAAAATTATTGCGTCGCAATTTTGCAGTCAGTCAAACTATACGATCAGTAAGTAATCAAGGCTGCCAGGCAACAGTGCTGTCAGAGTTTTTTGGGCTAATATAGCTAATTTAATAAAAAAAGTAGCTAGAAAAAAGCAATAAAACAAAAATTATATCTTTTAAATTGCTGAATTTTTTATATATAAGAAAGTAATTAATATACAGAATGGGATTATTTATATAATATTAACTTTTAAATTGACCAAATAGATTTTTCCGTTACACAATGTTTCATTTAAATATTTCCCTCATTCAAGTACATATATTCTCATACCTTAATTATAATATTATTGTTTGAATGTTTTAAATATCTGTAGAGAATATATTAATTTCACTCAATATTTTCATGTTATCTGGCAATCTCAGCCGTATATAAAAAATTAAAAAAAATTTTAATATTTCTACAGCTTTTGCATTTAAAAAATTGCCAAATTTAGCTTATTAATAGCTACAATGGCAACACAGTAAGGCAGGCAGGCAGGCAGCCACCGCCCTTACTGGCGTCGCTGTTTACGTGCCTGTCTGTGAGAGTACAATTGTTGTTTGTGTGGTTGTAAGTGCAGTGTAAACTCACTGACTCAGCCAATTTATTATCCTATATATTTGTAAATCAGATGCGATTATCATTCACCATTAATTATGAATTATTTTAATTTGACTTCCTTCACATTTATGCATATTTATCTAGTTCCATTTTTAGAGTTATTACTGTATATCTGACGATCCTCTTTGAATGTATGTATGAATATTTGTTTGTCTGTGTTACAGTTTAACGAATTTGAATTTATTTAAATTGGGATTGTGATTGCTATTCTGAACTGCATTATAAAACTCAGTTCGGGGCTGGGATTGAAGTCGTTTCAAATTTCACGATTTGTGAAAGACGATTGCAGGGGTTGTTGTTGACATGAAGGGGGTTTTGTGACTGCGGTTGCCATAAACGCAAATAAGTTTTAAGGTAATAACCTGCTATACCGTTACGTATTGTCCACCAAGTGCAATTTGTGGTTAAAGTGTAGGTGACTCGCATTGTAAGGCGATATTGTTTCAATATTTGTTCCTAATCTTTTAACGTTATTATAAAAAAAAATACTGGAAAATTAAATTGCAAAATGAAAGGAAAAAGCTTTATAAGTTTATTGCTGTGAAATGTTTTAAAAACAATGAATAGCACTTAATTCATTAGAAAGAAATGATACTTGAAAACACATTTAAAATTTAAAATACAGTTCATGATTCATGTTGTTTATAAATGCGCTTTGAATTAAATTTAACATTTTTTACACATCGTCAACGATGTTATTCTCATAAGAAAATCATTGATAATATATAGAAATTGTAAGAACAAGCTAGAATAACGTTAAAAAAATATCAAAGAAATTTGAATTAAATGATAAACATTGTGTTGATATGTATTTGAATATCGAGCTGATAAAAATAGACAAACATTCCTAAATCAAGTTGTTTATATCATTAATGTATTTTTAAAGCGCTTAATCGTAGTACCCACTGTACTCTATTTTCACTAGCGTGTAGAGTTTTCACAGCAGCAGCAACAACAATAACAGTAATAAAAACAAAAGTGCCCGGTTTTTTTAAACAACGCAATTTGTGCCGATCAGGCAGCATCACATTCTTATCTCCGAGCCCAGACCATTCAGCCGGCCGGTCGGCTCGACCTGTCTCTCGTTTCGTGCGCTCAGCTCATCTCATCTTTTGGCTTTTGTTTGTTTTTGTTGCGGATTGATTTTTGCTGGGACTATGAATACTTTTATTATTTTCGATTGTGGCATATTTCTTTTTTATATAAGTGGCTGCCGCTTCTGTTGCTACTGAATGCTTCGGTTTTTTTTGTTGAATTAGCATTAATAACAATTTAAATTGCGCGCCACCGAAAACTATAAATAAACAAATAATTACAAACATACATACCTTCAAATATGTACGTCTTTATATTTGTGTATATAGTATATCAACTGCTTGGCGTATTACTATTTCAAGTGGTTAGGATTGATTTTTCTTAGGAGGGGGAAGTGGCATCGAAATGTGCTGCCTTGATGAAAATATACGAGTATTCAAAGCAAAACCGCAAGCAAGTAGAGTTGTTGTATCGTTTCGTTCAGAATAAGTTCAAATGAACGAGTGAACTTTCTCAGCCAATTATGAACTATATTTTCTTTCAAACATTTTAATTTTTATAAGGAATTACAATTAGTATACATGAAGAATAAACTTGCCTTTTATTAAATTATTTTAAAATGTCATGCTTAGTTAGTTTAAAACAAATATTAAATAAAAATACAAAACTCACTATCCAAAACTAATAAGCATTTATGATCATTTTACTTTAATATTTTCAAAACAAACATACCGGTATTATTAATGAAAAACATAATAAAATGACCTATTGATATCGTTTTAAAGATCACGAACAACTGAATTGACCTATTTGTTGTCCATAAACAACTTAACAAAATAACTGATTTAGTTCTCGACTTAAAAATGAACGAGTGAACTTATTTTTAGCAAATTGAACTAAAATTCCCAACTCTAGCAAGCATACACATACACCTACATATACATTCAGATACACTTGCATACAAAAGCAAAACGGCAATGGCGTCGCTTCAGGAGATGATGATGGAGTGACGGCACATTGCTCCAAGACACATCTTTTACACACATGTTGCGAGTGTGTGTGTGTTTGTGACACTGGGGTGGTGGTGGGGGATGGGGTGTGAGCCACTGACAAGTCATGTCAACACTTTGGCATGTGCAGTCGAATTTCTATGCAATATTTCGATAACAGTCAACGAAAATCGTTTCAATTAATTGATAAGCAATACAATAATCAGGCTAAATTTAAGCAATTAACAGACACAACAAGAATTTTGCTGAGCAGTGCGCGAAGAAAAAGAAAATACAATTCTTTTCTCTCGCTCTCTCCCTGCTCTTTTCCATTGTAATGTCATTGTTTATTTAAAGTTGCTGCAACCCGCAGCCTGCCATGTGGGGTCATTGTGTGAAGCATGAATGGCAAAATAAAGCAATAAAATGTCCATATGCATATGCACACTCATATACACATACACATAAGTAAATAAATATATATGTATGTACATATGTATGCCGACGCCAAGGCTCATTAGTTTTGTTATTGACTCCTTACGCATTACATGCACACAGAAGCAACAGCCGAAGAACAACAACAATATCACTATCGCTTTTATCGATAGCTGATGATGGTCACTCAATGCAATATTGTTGCTTCTCTTGTCTCTGGAGCCCGCATTTCAGCTGTTGACGCCGCTGCTGACGCTTCCGGCCTTTCTCTCTTTGTCTCTGCGCCTTCTGTTTCTGCTTCTGGCTCTGCCTCTGCTTGCACTGTGTGTAAGCGTCTCTGAAGTAGAAGTTTCTTTTTGCTTTTTTTTGCTGCTTCTGCTTCTGCTTCGTCGCTGATCATGAGTCGCCCAACAGCCACAGTCGTCGTTTGTTGTTTGACTTGAACGGTTTGTGGGTTTCGGTTGTTTTGTGCGACGACAGAGAAAAACTCTGCTTAACGAATCGAGTAATTCCTCATTTTAAGTGTGCTTTGTGCGTGGTTTACTTGTTGATGAAAGTGCTTAGCACATTATTAACTGTTTAATTAAAAGCTCTATCTAAATTATTATCATTGTGCCAAACAATTTCTCAGAAAAAAAGAAAAGCTCTACCTACTTCTACGCTCGTCTATTATCTGTGGCCACCCACCCACTCGTAAGTACCGGAAATATGTAAGCAGAAGCAGCAGGCGTCGATTTCTGCCAATTGTCGTCTTGTCTTATGAATTATTTATGGATGTAGTATTAAAATGCCGTTTACAATACCAAAGTGGTCCGGGACTGTGCTTCTTTGTGCAGCGCTTTGAATTTCTAATCAGAAAACTGAAAGCCCGCCACTTGTGACAACTCAATTCTAAGTGGAACCAAACCAACTCCGGCCATCACCAACTTTGGTGACTAATTGGCATTCGCCTTTGTTTCTACTACAAACTATGTGCACACATATACTAATATATATAATTTGCTACTACTTTTTAATATACACACACAATTACACTATGCTTTAGTGCTGCACGCTTATGTGTTTTAATTAGCCGCAAAATCGCAAGACTAAAACCGAGAGAGAGATGGAGAGAGAAAGATGAGGAAAAGAACAAGAATGGCCCCACCAACCGGTTCAGCAAGCAACCGCAGCCCACTTTTTACCATCTACGCTTTCTACTTGCATCCGCATCCTTCGACAATATTGTTGTGACTGCGTGTGTGTGTGTATATATTCAAGTTTTGTTGTTGCACTTGCCCTCCTCAAACGTCGTTGCTTCGTACCTTGTCAAGTGAGTGGGCTCTGATCTGGTTGGCGTCAAGAATGTTGCAAAGTTGAACATTTTGATAGCTCTGAACTTTACTATCGATTGATATTTATCGATCCTTAAACCGGTAATGGCGAAATAGTGTTGCCAACCATCTTAAATATAAAGATTTGTCAACCAATAGGGAACTAGTGACAGCTCAACTCTATTTTTGGTTAAAATTAAAAGAAAGCCCCAAAGATAACTGCTTAGCCCCCACTCTGATTAAACGTGATTTGTTATATGATCGCTTGAAATTGAAATCTGCTAAAAGCAAAAAAAAAAAAACAGATTGCCTGTTTTTCGCTTTTATCTGCGGTCTTATCTATTTGCTACTGTCTGTTTAGATTTGTTTGCCAAGTTCACACAGATGAAAGTAGATATAGCTATCTTTAAAAAAAAAGACTATGTATTATATAATTTATGTTATTATATAAGCCGATTGTGGTACGAGTCACGTAGCTCCCACTCTATGTGACTAGATGTTATTTCGAGAAACAAAAATCAAGAATTAAATCGTCATCCTATTGTTAAGCATAAACTCTCTGAATCATATAATAAAAAAATGCAATTGATAGGGAGTTTTCTTTGTGCCTCATTCGTTTATCAATTGTATTGCCTTCTACAGACACTTCCTCTCTATTTACTGTATTCTCTTTTTATGCTTTTTGTTTTATCATTTCTTTTAAGGGGGGAATTTGTTTGTACCGATAGTAAAGCGAGTATTGACCACAACCGTTATAGCAATCTATATGTATGTATATCTGAATGAATATAAAAATAAGTATGTGATTGTACAATTGTGTATTTATATTTGGGCTATGTTCGTTGAGGAGTATTATATCAATAATTGTGAAGCATTCAGAGACACTTCAAGACATGCCACACACAACAACTGACCGGAAATGATAATTGAAAAAAATATTTTCTCTTAATTTTTAATATTGTGACTTGTGTTCTCTTCGTACGTTTGTTGCATGTAATGTACTTGTTACTAATTATGGAATGCACTCATTTTACGTACATATCCTTTCCTTTAACAACAACAACTCAGCGACAACCAATTATATCCGGTTACTTGAGACATTCTCCGAGACGCTACTGTATTGCTTTTGATGTTCTTGTGTTTGTTGTGTGTCTTCTTCGTCGTCTTGTTGTCTGCTTTTCGCACATATTTCTTAATGTTTGCTTCCCTTCAATTGCCACAAAAATGTTATTATATTTTGTTGCACATGCTTAACCGTAATTTCTCCTACCCTTTTGGCGACCATCAATACAAGTCAAAATACTTTTGCTATAGTTGAAATGGCGTGCAGTGCTAATAATTTTTGTTCATACATATGTACATACACATGTGTACATGTGTATGTATATTTATTTATTTAAATTTGATTTCTGATTTGGTTTGTGATTTATTTTAGGCGTTGCTTATCAGTAACACAAAATGCAACGCTTGCATTTGTATGACAAATGTGTTTGTATGTATGTATATTAATTTCGTACTTTATTGTTGTGCTTTTAATGCACTTTGTTCCTTTTTCTTATTATACTCGTACTTGCACTAGACGCCGCCTAGCGGGAGATTGACGAAATTGAAAGGAATGAACTGTGATGCATTTTCTGTGCATGCTCTGTGGGTGTGTGTGTGTGTCAGCTTTCAATTGCGTGCAAAGATCCCTCTCTCTTTCTCTCTGTGGGCGTTTGTTTGATTAGTTTATAAAAGTTCAATTACGTCTGCTTGCGACTTTAAGTGCGCGCGCACTTATCATGTGCTATAAATGCCCTATACAATTGTACGACAATGCAACCAACTGGAATGTATATGTATATACATATGTTACATATGTATGATTGTTTGCTTGTGGTATGACATGAAATTAATGTTTGTCCAGTTGGGACGGCCCCCGGCGAGTGTACGCATTCCTGCACAATCAATTTAATTTACGTATCTTTTTCTCTGAGCTCAAAGCGTGGATCTGTGATGGCTACAACGATCTTCTAGTGCTGTCTGTTAGAGAAGGGGGAGGAGGAGGAGGAGGAGGAGAAGTAGTAGCCAACATCAAATTGAAAGCGCAGCCGCAGAGCTTAAAGTGTCAAAATTGATAGAGAGCAGACAATTCAACACATTTCTATACACACCCATACCCGTACACATACATATATGTTCCTTTGTGTGGCTGTTGTTGCATTTCGAACACGCTTCATTGTTGATAAATGCGCTTTTATTTATAGACGACACCACTCTGGTTCGGTGGCTGTGTTTCACAGTATGTGTGTGTGTGTGTGTATGTAAGTTTGTGCTCTTTGCTTTCCTTTGTCCCTTCATTTATAAATTTTCTTTAACTGAACAAAACTGAAAGGCGCGGCTTAAAAGCAAAAAGAAGCGTGAGAGACCAGTGGCATTTCTATTAGTGTGTGTGTGTGTGCAGCACATCAAAGGTCAAGTTTAAATTGAATTTAACTAATAAAAGCCAAAAAAAAAGAATTCAGTACGCTTTTAACAATGCCGACGCACTCAAAACTGAGTACTTTTTAATGGAACACAACACACATTTTTAAACGTCACTCAGACGCTCGTCAACTCCAACTCTCGCTCTCAATTAAATGTAAGTGCAGCAATTGCTAAGCTCGTGCTATTTTAATCTCGTTGTAATCTTTCTTCCATTTGCATTTTCTGCATGTCATGTCATATGCAGTCAGTCTGGCAACTCCACCATCACATTTTTGGTTCGCCCGTTTTGTCTTATGTGGGCCGCGACGGCGCTCAAGTATTTTCACACGCCCCCATCCCCCTCGTTTGCCACACTCGGATGTGACGTCGACGCCGACAACGACAACGACGACGCCAATGTCAGCGTCGCTGCTTCGTTGGCATGGCAACTTCGGGCAATGACCGTCGTCGCTGTTGCTGTACGTTGCGTAAATGTAGTAGTATTTGGTAGTATTAGTAGTAGTAGTAGTAAAATGCCGGCCGGCAACCCTCTGTACATAACCTCTTTTTGTTGTTGTTGTCGTCCTTGTTCTCATGTCCTTTTTCGCCTTGCCGATGCGTCATACCGCAAATTTACTTGCGCTTTTTCATATATTACCGTTGTTGTTGTTGCTGCTTTTGCATAGTACGCGCACAGTTGGTTTTTCTGCTGTCTATTTTGGTAAGGGTTGAGTTACGGCTACACCTGTGTTTGCTTGTGTGTGTGTTTGTGTGTGTTGGCATATTCTGACGATTACTCATCAACATTTTGCATACAGTTCCGTCGAATGTTGGAAATCAAATTTGAAATTATACGCTCAAATTAATTGCTGCCTTTTTATTTAGCCTATACTCTAGCCTAGAGTATTACAATAATGTTACAAAATATGTAACCCAATTTTTAATTCTGTAAATTTTATAAATATAAGTAAAGTGACTGAAATACATACTTTTATTGAATTATACTGTATTAATTCATATATAATATAATATGTTTCCTAAATAAAATGTCATTCTTACCTTTAAAACAATTTGAAAACCAACTAGAATATTAGAGGTTGTGCCAATACTTTGTTGGTTCACTGCATATTTGCAATGAATTACTGTTATTATTATTATTATTACTATTATGACTGTAAAATCCATTCACTTTATAACGTAGTTGTAGTTGTCAATCAGCAAGAGCATTAAACCTTCGTCGAACAAAAGTTAGCTGTTCGTTCTGGTTTTTTTTATGCCTATCGTTAAATATGCTTAAGATTTATTCCTGTTCTTGTGGATTTGAAACATTGTAAGTACACATAGCTGGTTTACACTTTGTTGTTGGCCTCGTCGGATTTCGACTTTTCGAGTGTTTGTTTGGTTCATTGAACGAAAACTGATGAAACTTGATGTCTTGATGTTCGCTTCGACAATTTTTTTTACCGTTTTCTTTTGTTGTTTTTTAATAGCGCCATTTTAAAAAAAAGTATGCTTACAGTGAACTCTGAGTACGTTGCAAATAAAGATATGTAGTTAAGTTATAGAGGTTATCATAGTTATTCTAAAGAACATACATCATATTACAAATTTAAAATGCATTAAAATTGTTCGGGAAAGATAATTCCTTTAATAAGCGTAAGCAATAAGAACAAAAAAGTTTCCTCAATTCATTGCCATAAATAAATGAATGTAATTATAATAATAATATATTTGATCTCTGATCCTTAATTGATCTGATTCTATTTGGGTTCAGGGTTGAAATTTTCTAGAAGGACCTATTTTAAGTCATTATGTTCGCTGCCTGATATAACAGTTAAAATTTCTCCTACAGTTTTGCTTTTTGCGAATCTTCATTAGGAATTAGTCCAATGAATGTTGGTTAATTTACCAGCATAAACAGCTGAAATTGCAGCTGTTGAACAAAGACCGTGTATAATGCAAATACGGATTACACATACGTATACAATGTGTACTATATATATATAAACATGTTATATACATTAAAATGGTGCCTTTCTGTCGGCTACCAAAGGAGGTGAATATTTGCGACCGCTCCTCTAGTACTTATTCATATTATGTACCTGAGTTTGTATTATTTTTTTTACAACCCCTAACATGACGAAACTTTTCGCTTTTAATTTTCGTTGCGCCCCACGTGTCCCTCTTTCTCACACACCCATCTTTTCTCTCACTTCATTAAAATTCTTTGGTACGGTTTCTGTTTCATTTACCGAGTCGAGTAATTCGATTTTCAAAGTGACGCATAACACGCTAGTATTAAAAACAACAACAACAACAAGAATATAAGAACAAGAGCTGTAGTATTGCCCTCTCTATCTTAGTGTGTGTCTTTATACTGTATGTGTGTGTGTGTATCTCTGTGATGTACTGTTTCATAAAAATTTCCTGGATACAAGATGATTCATTCGCCGGTTGAATTGTTGTTTCATGATTGCTACTTTAGCATTATTCATTTGCTTAAGTTTGTTATTTCACTTTGTAGTCAGCTATAATACGACTGATAAGCTTTTGCCCACTTGCCCGGGTAAACAGAGATGAGCGAAATATTATAATGTGACTGTGTTAGAGACTTTGTGCATTTGGAACTGATAATAACAGTGTGTTTGCTTTTACCTTTTCAGGAAGTAAACATATCTCTTGACGGTAGTCAGGGTGTTAGTCCATTTAAATTGCGTTGAAGTTCTCTATTATCTTAAAGATAAGCATATTACGATAATTATGATTAGGAAGAGATTTAAAAGAGATTTTTGCTAAGGTATATAAATTTTCAGAAATTTGTGGCACATAGATATCTAAGATCTGCCTGTGTATTTAAATGGTTCACTTATTTTTAACTAAGCATAATCAGTTTGCACATTGATTTGATCGTTATTTTGAATCAGATTCAAAATATGCCTGCTGTTTAAGTATATCAAGTCTAAATATAACAGTGAATATGTAATAATTAATTCGATTTAATAATTTTAGATCTATGATTACAAATTTTGCCATGTCTGCCAATTTCCTGAACCCCTTTCATTGATAGACATTTTCATTGATTTGAGAATGATGTTGAATTAGATTTGAAATTAGACTGTTTATTATTAAATTGTTTGAGTCACAGACCGTGACTAGTTTATGGCTTATCTTTAGTGGTGCTGTGGTGCTGTGGTTCATTGGAAATTCGCCATATCAAAGTCTCAAGCAACTACATTGTAAAGACGCAAATGATTCAATTTCTAAGAAACTGATGCAGTAGTTTTTTCCGTTGCTCGGTGCGTGATTTTGCGTCTAGAAGAAGTTGGCGTTCATTGAAATGTCAGATGTAAAAATAAAATAGCATAGTTCTTTTTTAAAAGTGTGCCTTGTCGCTTTCTCGATACTCGATACAACTAATTAAACAAACAATATATATACATTTGTACATTTTTAATGTTCACACACTAAACACAAATGCGTTTATACGTTATTGTGTACAAATATCCATATACATAATTAATTTGCTAATTTTATCAAAATTCTCGTTGCATGCAAACCAAACACAACAACACAACCCGCATTCACGAAGCAGATACAGAACCAATTAGTAATTAAAAAGGACCACCAATAAATATATAAAATGGGTAAAGCTCAGAGCAAGCGTTCAATTGATATCACCACCGATCCGAAAAAGGTTGGCGAGGGCAACGAAGTTGCTGGAAAAGTCGAGAAAATTGAGGATGTCGATCAAACGGCGCCCGCAGTAAATGGCGACGCAGCGACGCCACAGGAAAAGAGCGAGGATGTGGCTACCACAAGCGAGGTAAGTCACAACGATTGAATTCCAAATGATTTAGACATTGAATTCCATTTTAATTGCAGAAAAAGGAAACTGAAGAGAACTCGGAAAATGA
Organism: Drosophila neotestacea; assembly: GCA_035044365.1. Lineage (NCBI taxonomy): Eukaryota > Metazoa > Arthropoda > Insecta > Diptera > Drosophilidae > Drosophila > Drosophila neotestacea. The sequence goes on from JAWNMD010000069.1 coordinate 6,319,384, forward strand.
CAAAGATCTGACAACTGAGAAAAACGCTGCAGATGCGGCATCGAAGGCTGATGGTGCAGCAGGAGATGCAGCTACTGAAACTGTCAAGGATGAGGCAGCAGCAGTGGCAGCAGGTGGTTCACCCAAGGAGGGTGGAGAGGAGATTTCACCACTGGCCGATGAGAGCATCAAGTCCAAGTCGAAGAAGGATAAGGTGAAAAAGAAATGGTCATTCCGTAGCATCTCGTTTGGCAAAAAGGACAAACAAAAGCCAGCCAAGTCTGAGGAGCCAGCATCCCCGACAGCAGCAGCAGCGGCAACACCAGCAAGTCCTGAAGCAGCAACAACGAACGGCGAAGCAGAGCGACCAGCAGAAGCAGAAGGAGCAACTGCATCAGCAACCACTGAGGTAAATTCAAATAGGATCAAAGAATTAATTTTTATAACATTGGAGAGTGGCAGACCCTAAAAATTATATTATTTTTTGATCAGTGCAACGAATTGAGTCTCTATGGTCATGTCCGTCTGTTTCTATGCCAATTACTGTATTAGTTTTTAAGCTATTATGAAATAGCATTTTCTAAAGGACTACCAGAGTTTCAAACTTTGCCAAAACTTAACCCATTTTAATATGGAATGTTGTTTTGGGCATGGTTGGATCTCTATTGAGATTCTAAATTTACAAATGCTTGCTTGGAAACTGGCTATTAAACAAAACATACTAATTCAAATTGGTTAAAGTCATAAATCTCTCATAGAAAGTGCAGTTCAAGGATCTTTCTTGTTTAAACTACAACTAATTTGTTGTCGAATTTACAGAAAAGCGCGGATGCAGAAGCGACGTCCAAGGTAGAAGCAAAACCCACTGAAAATGGTGCAGCCAGTGAACAAGAGAAACAACAGGAGCAACAGGTTAATGGTGATGACAAGACATCTGCCCCAGCAGCAGCAGCAGCAAGCGAGGAAGCGAACAAAGCCGAGACAAGCACCACCGAATCGACCACAAATGTTGAGACTGCCACTCCCGCTCCCGCTGCGGTTGTTGAGCCGAGCGTTGTTGTTCCAGAGCCCGTTGAGATCACCACCACTGAAGTTGTTACCAATGGACATGCCGCTGTCGCTGATGTCGTGTTGACCAATGGCGATAAAAATGGTTTGGCCGAGTCTCCATCCGAACCGGAGGCAGCAGCACCATTAACCAGGGATGAGCCACATCAGAATGGCACGAATGGAGTTGGCGAGAAGAACGAGACTGCCACGCCTCCGCCTACACCAGTTGCCGAGTCCGAGGCCGAACAAATTAAGATCAAGTCGCAAATTGAGGTAAAACAAATAGACACAGCAAACAACACTGTAAATACGAGTACCACAACAACAACAACAGCAACAACAGAGAACACCACAATCACAACAACAACCACTGAATATACAACTGAGACCGAGACAGTTGCAGCCGCAGAGTTAGTTCAGACCTTAAATAACACACTACCTAACATCACTACCAATACCACCAACAACAACAACACGAACACCACCACAACCACCGACAATTCCGCCTTACTTTCCACCTCCCAAGCGCAGGATAAAGAAGAAGACGAGCAAAAAACCGATGCCGCCGAGGAAGAGCAAGTGGTTGCGGCTATTATAGCGGCTGTTAGTGAGGCCTCTGATCCTAATCCTGATCCCGAATCCGAGGATTTTGTTGTTATCGCTTCTCAGACTGAAACAGAAACCGTAACCGAATCTCCTGAACCACAAGTCGAACCAGAAACGGTTACCGTTTTAGCAGTTTCCCCTGTGACCATCCAACTCGAAATTGATTCCGAGATTTCGCAATTTGTCCCAGAGTCCAAGCTTCAAGCTGATGTAGTTTCTATTGAAGATGAGGCTGAAGCAGCTGTAGTTGTAGGTGAATCAAGTCTACCACCACCACTACCCAAATCCCCACCACCCTCCCGTGTCTCGGCATTTGCATTGACCACAGACGTTGACGATGATGAAGCACAGCAGGATGCCAATGATGACAAGTTCTTCAAGGACGACGAACATCCAGAGAAGGAAGAGGAGGAATTGTCCCCAACACCATCATCAACAGTGAAAGTTTTGTCCTTGATCAATGAGATTGAGGAACATGCTCAGATTATTGTTGAAGAAATCACTGAACAAGCCGCAGACATTGTGACGGAACAAGAGAAGCAATTTGAAGACGAAGAACAAATTGAAACTGTCCTTGAGGATGTGCCTCAAGAGCGTACAAGGATTGTTACCGACGTTGATGAAGATGATAGTAATGAAAGCGATCATGATAACAATGATAACGAGGACGAAATCCGAGTTGAAGAACCCAAGGTTATCAGCAAGAATGAAGAGATTATTCCACAGCCTGATGTGATCCTTCAGAATCTTGTTGCGGCCGTAGATGAGCTCAGTTTGCAAGACAACAATGATGACAAAGTCACAGTTGATGTGCCGCAGACGGAAGATATCGATATCGATAATGATAACGATAACGATAACGAGAATACCAATACTGATACTGAAACCGAGACCATATTTGTAACAAACAAGAATGCGTTGCCACTTATTGAAGCCGCTGCTCATTATGAGGTGAATAAGAAAAACTCCGATCTCAGTCGAACTCGACTTCACCATACACTACCACTACTACCTACTACCACATATAGCTGTCTCGCTCGATCGCTCAGCAAATCAGATTGTGTGCCAACTAAACAAAACTATCTCCTGCATTGGTCTCTCTCTCTATCTCTCATCAATGTTTTCCTTCTGATCTTTCTGCTCTATGTTCTCTCTGTGCTTTCTAAATGCATCAGTTGTTGTTGTTGTCATAAACGCCTACTAAAAACGAAGAAGTAAACTTAGCAAGCAGTAAAAACAAACAGTAGTCTGTTCTAGTAAATGTTAATTGGCTCGTCCTGTCATTGTGTTGGCTTTGTTATTAGACTGTTACAGTTTACAGTGTATGTTAATGTTATAAGTAATGCTAATGGATGGGTCCTGTTATGCTCTTGCTGGTGGGACTTACACTAGTTGACAATCAAATCAATTTTACTGTCAACTTCGTTAATCCTAGTGTGAGCGGTGGTCAACTTGGTCAAATGTCCGTCATTCGTTGACTTTGACGCTGCGTCAACTAGTGTAGTTCCTCCATAACTGTTGAAACTTTTGCATGTGATCTTGGACTCTGTGAATGGAATGCAATGTTACTAAAACTTTTGGGTGCAACTCTAAAATGTTATTAAATTGTATTTTTGTGCTCGTCTTTTGTATTAACAAATCGCAAACTGGCGCCTAACTACTACCTAAATCCTTTCATCACAAACGCACACATACACAAGTACACACATACAATACAAACAACAATACACACACACACACACACAAACACAAACATAACATAATCCTGATCTAACAATTCTGTTTGGCCGCACAGACTATAAACTGTACTTAATTAAATTTATAAACAAAAGAGTTACATTTGAAGATACATACATTAAATTTGCCATTCTTAATTGTTTTTTTGGTATCATTAATTTTGATATTTTTGATGTTATTTGTAACGTTGGCAACGACGAACCTTTTTTTCAATTTATTTTTAATTGTTGTTGTTGTGCTTTAAGTTGCTTATCCGTTTTCGCTCTGTGTTCATGCTCCCACCTATTACATCATTTGTTATGCTCCATCATTACTGTTCGCAACTAATACAAATCTCTTTTTTTTAGGAGACCGCCAAGGATCTAAAGGAGAAGAACGCTGCGGCAGATGTTTCAACACAGGACCTGCCCGTGACATGCGAATAATACTAATAATTATTATAAATATTACATATTATTAAAAACAGAAGAAACAAAAAAACAACAAAAAAAAATAAACAAAAAGAAAAAAAACACGATGAAACATATAAGAAAACGCAACGTAAAACCAACAATTTAAAGATAAACACGAGAGCAAAAAAAAGCAAAATACATTTTTAACATTTACATATTTTAATCATTTTTGTACGAATTTCATATCCCTAATCCAAGATTACATCAGCATATATTCAAGAAAAAGAAAATGACAGAATATACAAAAGAAACACAAACACCAACACACACATCTATCAACACCACGAGAACCACCAACAACAACCACCACAACCACCTCCATCACCTACCGATAGTCGAGGAAACTGTTTTTCCCGCAAGTGATGATGGTCCAACCGAATTTGATGCTGGCAATTTTCCATTCTCGACATTTGCACAAAATCATTTTCAAATATTCGTATAGTCCATCAACATGCATTTATATACACTTCACACATACATACACTACACATACACAACACACACACACACATACATACTCACGCATACATACCATTGTCATATTGATGATCATGATAAAGAAAAGAATTCATCAATGAAATGATGAACGAATTTTTTGAATAATTTCTACTATACATTTAACTGTAAGTTCTAAGAAATTTGTAAAGAATTTTTTGACGAAATATTGGATAAATATATATTATAAAATATAAACAAAAAAACCAGCCATGGCTCGACTGAACTGAACTTGAGCTTCGTTAGTGGAATGAATAATGGTTCGAAATGATGGAAAAAAACACTGTCCTATATACTTATCAAAAAAAGAAGAAAAACGCACAGAAGTAACTTTTTCAAGTTTTATAAACTTTTTGAGTCCCGATTTTTAATGCTTTACAAAATGAATTTGTTCATAAATACAAGAATTAATTATTACAACCTTTGTTCGATTTCTTGCGTAACAAAGTGTTACAAAAATATTAATAATAACAGAGATAAACGCTAAGTTTAATTATTAAATACATACTAAATAGCGTAACAAAATGTTACTACAAAACAAATCTACTAAGCTTAAAACGAAGCTTCTAAAGCAAAGAGCGCTCTTATTTTGCAAACTAAATACAATGAATTTACAGAAATTATAATTAATTAAATAAATTAAAGCGTTGCGCAACGTAAAGAAAAGAAAAAATGAGAAAGAATCTTAGAAAAGAAAAAAATAATTAACAAAATGCATACTTTAGCATTTATAGAAAATATGAAACAAAAATATCGTTTCCAAAAACAAAACGTTAGTTGAGTTTGGTTCTCTTAACCAAAGTGAATGAATATGAGCTGAAAACAAGTTGGCAGCCCCTTGTTTTTTTTAAATCCTTTTTAACAGCTTACAAAAAAGCGCTGCTTGTGCAAGTGTAGTTGTTGTTGTTTACGTCGCTGAGCCAAAACATTGCGAAACATAAACACGGCACCAAATACAACATAAACGGTGGATAGCAGAATGAGCATCGGAAACGAGAAGACAACATGGGCCGTCTTTAGCTGTGGCTCAACTGTGGTTGGATGTATAGGCACATAAACTCCTGAAATATAAATATATGATTAATTATATTAAATACTGCATGAAGGTTAATATGCAAGGTGATGTATTCTCCATAGCTGCTCACACAGGGGTTCTTATCATCAGGGCTAATCATGAATGATGAATTTACTTAGAGCCTTACCTTAACTAAAAACGTCCTTTGTTCAAATTTAAACACGTTAGGATGAAATAACTAACAAGGTAACGACATGTTTAAGGTACCTAGATTTCTCATGGTGGAATTACATTCGTTTTTATAGGTTGAACAACCAAAATCTTGTTTTTTCTTCTGCAAATTTCTTTTTATTTTAATTTGTATCTATCCTGTTTTAACAGTTAAATAGAATATATTGTTATATTCTCTGTCCTAGTGAACAAAAAAACAGACTAACTGCAGAGCCTGTGGTGAAAAAATACGACTCCTTTGTTTAATTCTACATGATACATGATATAATTACTAGCAAGGAAACGTTATTACTCTACCTCGCGTCCTTATTTATTTCACCACAATGAGAAAAGTAGTTCTGTTTTCTGTGTTACTGAACAAATTAAGGACCTAATGCAGAGCCTGTGAATGAATATGTCACCTTGTTAATAATTTCACCATTTATATAGTGTACTCACCATCTTCAGTCTTTGAATCACACCGTTCGCCAACAAAGCCATCGGCACAGACGCAATAATTAAAGCTATCGGAATTCGCCCAGCGATAACAATTGCCACCGTTAAGACAGAAATCCGTTGCATAATTATCCTTGCAGGGAAACTTGAAACTTATCTCTTCCGATTTGTTTGGCTTCCTGCTGCTGGTTGTGGTCATCATTGTTGTTGTCGTCGTTGTTGGTACAGATTCAATAAGTTCTATAATGGTGGTAACGTCAGTGGCCAATCTTGGCGTGCTTTCATCAGGCGGCGGTTCTCCCGTTGCCATTGTGATTGTGGATGATATTGCTAGAGATGACGATGTTGTTGTTGTCGATGATGATGGTATTGTCGTTGTTGTTGTCTCTTCGTCAGCGGACCATTTTTCTGATGCGCTTTCGCGCTCCGTTGTCGCAATTGATGTCAATTCGCCTTCCAAATCAAGGTCTGGTAGCATTTGCATTAATTGTCCAGTGTCGGTGAACAGCATATCTGGCTCGGTGGGTGGTTGCCCATTGTCTTTGAGCTGCTGTTGTAGTTCCAATTGGTTAACCAGCTGGACCACATGCTCCTCAATTTGAAGTGTGTGCTGGCGCAATAGTAAAATTCGGCTGGAACAACAATCTGCCTCAGAGGATGACAAACCAAATAAGTAACAGAAAGACATAAGAGAAAAAGAAAGAGAGAGATATAAGTAAACAGCTGAATGTGCAAAGATGTGGCAACTCTGTTGCCGTGTTATTGTTCGAGTGCGCCGTTACCTGTGACTGTGACAATTGTTGACAGCACGAAAATTACTTTCAATATTGGCATACATTGAATTTGCATTATTGGAAAACGCACGGAGCGGATGCGCTTTTTTAAAACTTGGTCGATTTGTTAGGATTTTAAAAATGTTAAACAGCGAAAAAAGTTCTTTAAGGTAGTGGGACCCTGTCTGTGGCCGTGTCCGATGTATGGAGTGAATCTTAAGGATCGAGCGGCGTATCGGCCGCAAATGTAATTTGGCGTCGCAACAAAAACAAAAACATATTACACATTTGCATCCTCACACCACACAACAACAACAATAAGTTTGCTGTGGTGCTGCGTTTGTTGTAGTTTACTGCAAAATAAAAATAGAACATTTTACGACATTTGTTTTTCGATTTGGCAGCACATTTTCTGTCACACACACACACACAACAAAAACAAAAATTTAAAAAGACTGCTAAGGCGCTTTTTATAGAAACTGAACAAGTTTGAAAACGCACCGTAGAATTATTGGGACATTTAATTACTGCAAATTTCAAATGACAAAACATCATTTATTCATTATTTTGTAGATATATGTATGCAATTTTGTAATCAACTAAATGATAAAGTTAAAGCGCTACGCGCAAAAAGCTTCCTCGATTAATAGACGTTGTTGCGCGAACGTAGGATAAGAGACTGAGAAAAACAGACAACATGTCAGAGCAGAACAGATGTACCATCATCATCCACACAGAAGAAACTCATGCGCTCAGTATGAATGAAATAGTAGAAGGAGCGTGCGATAGAGAGACATAGAGAGCGATGCATTATGAAGAGCGCAGAGAGCTTTAGTTTGAATCAGTGCTCGCTGACTATCAGTGATGACAAAAATAGCATAAGCCGATCAGAAACAGACGGACAAAATTAGAAAAGAGGACAGAAATAGGAGAAATATTTTTATATTAAAATATTTTTTAATGATAGCTATACCTTTCGTATTTGAAAGGTGGGTTTCCTGAGCCTTTTTTCTTATTTTATTTGTTAAAAGAAGCTGAAAGTACTTTAATTTGAATTTCGAATATCTTTTTAAATTTTAGAATTTATAGCACGAAATATATATCCGGATAGGGAATGGATGAAACTTTTCCGGCTAAAAAGGACTGATTTATCAGGAATAGTAAATTGGCAATATTGCTGACTATCTATTTGAACTGTAAACTATCTGAAGATATTGAAATACATACTGCTCACAAGAAAACACGTTAAAATTGTTATTATATTTTTTTTTTTAACAATTTGTTGTATCATTTATTCTTACATGTCAAATAGTAATTTATTTTTTTTATCGCATTTATTTGAAATAATTAAACTTATTGTAATACACAATAAATTTAAAAATTCGTTATCATTTGTTTTACGTAGTTTGCATTTTACTGAAATTTCTATTTGCTTGAAATCAAATATATTTTTTTTTTTGGTATTACATTAGATATATGTATGTATGTATATACGACATCACTTTTTCGTAATTGATATTTCTCCTATGCAATTCATGTATTCCTATATAAAGCAATAAATAACTTGTTTCTCTTTTTTTTTTTTGGGGTTCGGCCTAATAAATGTTGTGCACTCTTTCCCCACACATTCTTTGTATGACCCTATACAGACTTAATTTAATTTAAAATGTAGTGTTCGTTTTTTTCACTATACACAAATATACAATATTTACATACACTAAATTATTAAACTTAAAAATTATATAAACAAAAAGCGATCAAAGAGTGATGTAATCATAATAACATTTAGCCATACATCATCATTATGTAGGTACGTACTTGTATGTACTACGTACTTACGTACTCAATCAAGCTAATCAATATCATTATTAATCATATTTCATTTTTAAGTTTTAACTAAATTGAATTGTTGAGCAAATTGTGTTACATTAGTAAAAGTAATAAAAATTTAGTGCATAATATGCTTTAATGCAGTCAAAACAAAAAAGCTTGCTTGCGTATGGCAGCACTGTTAACTGTTAAGCTTTTCTATCGCTTAGCGCTGTTAAGTGCCCAAAAGCTTTCAAAATGGCGTCACGTCGCGTCGCTGTGTGGTTGCTATTGCTGCTGCTGTTGTTGTTGTTGCTGCTGCGATGTATGCTTCTGTTGTTGCTGGGCTGCTGCGAGCAACAAATTCCGCGACTGCATTTCAAAATAACGCAAAAGTAATTTTGAGTATCAGTAATGGACGCCGGGTGTTGATGGATTGGGAGTTGCGGTGGCATTTGAATTGGACGTTGGCCCACTGCCTGCACTGTGGCTGTTATTATTATTATTGTTATTATTATTACTGTTTGCATTGTTGTTATTAATGCTGGTATTGTTTGTACTCCCCGAATCACCGAGCCAGGAGTCGGGACTGGGAGGAAAATCAGGATATCCCTGATCGGGACTAGAATCGTTGCTTAAATCTGAAACATTGTTGCTACTGTGCAGGCGATGATGTGTTTTGTTTGGATGCAGGCTAGAACCCACAGCATGATCTGTAAATATCCAAAAATATCAGAATTGTATTCAACTTGACTAAAATCAAAATGCTTACCAATATTAGTGTAAACAATATTGTCTGGATATGAACCGAACGTATGGCTTTGACCCACCGCAGGCGGGGAGCGACTGCTCGGAGGATACTGAGAAGGACTCGAGCTGCCGTGTAAGTAGGAACCGCGTATGCTGTGCGGCGAGGCGCCCTCGTCCAGGCCCAAATTGACGGTACTATAGCTATCGTTGCTAAGGTCTGTTAAAAATACAAGAATAAAAGAATGCAAAGTTATATGTAAGAAAAAATCATGTTAATAATAAATAAGGGAGTTCTTAGATATCCCAAAAGGTATATGCCCTGCCAATCTTATGTAAAATAATTTTATGCATAACTTCACTGTATTGCTTTTAAAATTGCATCTATGTGGTATGGAATTATAATTATAAAGAAGCTATATCCGTCGAAGTCGACTCTTTAATATAGATGGAGGGGAGTACAGACGGACGTATCGATAGGACTATATTGACTCGGCTGTTGATGCCGAATAAAAATATATGTAATATATAAAAATATATAAAATAAAGATAAAAGGTTCTCCTGTAAAATTCGGTTTGTGCGACATACTGTAGTTTCGCGGAAGCGCGTCTATTTATACGTTGTAAGGTCGGAGATGCTTCCTTGTGTCCTTGATGTAGAAAACTATCATAGTTTTTTTCTTAAGCCATTTTCAATGACTTTAGGAAATAATTAGAAGACTTACCATGATGACTGAAGCTGTCATAGTCAACTTTTAAGTCATCCTTGTCCAGGAATTTGTCAGTGCGGGGCGAGCAGTTGCCCTTCATAGAGCGGAAGTATTGGCTCCAGCGCGTGCGTCCTGCATCCTTTTTCAGTCGCTTCTCCTTGGCGCGTCTACAATTTGTTGAAGTGTGAGAAAATCTCTAGGAATAAATAGACAGCGACTCACCTGTTCTGGAACCAAACTTGAACTACACGCATGTCCAGACCCGTGTCCTGGGACAGTTGCTCACGTACATGTCGGGCGGGTTTCGGACTATTGTTGTATGCGGTTTTCAGTGTTTCCAGCTGCTTGGCGGTGATTGTGGTGCGAGGCCGTTTATTCGGCTGATCACCGTCCAGGGAGCCATCCAAATAGAGTCCTACAAAAAGGAAAGGAGCTTAAGTTAATAAACAAATTTCATACAATTCGAGAGCAGTTACACACCCTTCGCTTTTGCTTCTTCGTAATCACGCTTGCAGATGAGTTTTCGATCCTCCATCAGATAGAACTCATCGCCGGTGTTTAGGGTACGGGAGCACATGGCGCAGAGGAAGCACTGCAGATGATAGACATTATCCTGGGCGCGACGTACCACCTGCGTTGGCGGTATTCCCATATCACAAGCGGAACACTTCGTACCATAACGTCTGTTCGACCCGAACATTGGCAACGGGGAAACGGAGATTTTCATTAAACCGGCAACAACAAATGACAGGATCGCACCTCAGGATTCATCCTGTGTGCTGCCATTCGAGAAATTTACTTACTTGAAAAAGTCCTCCTTGCAGAACAGTTGTCCGTTCCGTGCGAAACACTTGTCGTTCAACTGGGCGTGGCATTCGCTGCACTGCAGACACTTCGCATGCCATGTCCTTTCCAGCACCTTTAGTATAAAGCGATCCAGGATCAGTTCGTGGCAGCCGCCACACTTTGGTATCGTCGCTGCAAATAGTAGGAAAAAAATGTCTATTATTATTATTGCCATCTTACATTTGGCATAATATCCTTAATCTATAAACAATACAGTTTCCATTCCCATTGTAACTATCTTGGATAATTTGCAATTTACCCATGAGCATAATTTTCTAATTTATGCTTTAATATTTTTTCTGGTTAAATAATTTTTTGTCGTAGTTCAATTCAGACTGAATTTTAATTGAGCTATTGGATTGTAATTTAAATCAGTTATGTCGTCTATTTAAAAACTGTCATTATGAAAAATTTAAAACGCTTAGTCAGGTCTGTTCTGAAATTAATCAAAGTAGTTTCAGTTCTTAGTTTCAGTTTCACAAATACTAAAAAAGTCGAATATGAAAAACTTTTTTGAATTTTGTGTTATCAAGTTTTGTTGTTGCTCATGAATTATTAAAGTATGTCATTAAAATTGAAATATTTTATTATTAAAATATGTTCGACACTTATACCGTAGCCTTTAAAAGTTTTACTACTCAGAAACTTAGAAACTAGTTTAAATTTGTATTAAGGAATGTTTCTTTCATTTCTGTAATAAATGTTAAAGGTGAACCATTATGATACTTTTTTTTATTTATTAGTTGACTGTTTATTTATTTCTTGGGATCAATTATTGCAAGGAAATAAAATGTTTATGTTTGAATGTCATACATTGCAAATACCCCTTTAGCTTTAAGTATTTCAGTTCTTTAGCGAAGATGATGTAGAAATAAATAAAATAAATGCAAAATAATTGAGGTTTCTTATAGATGGTCAAAGAAATTATAAATGAATTTATGGTAGTCCCCATTTGCCATAAAAGCTTATTTTGGCAATATGAATGTTCAAATAGTTTCATTAATATTGGAAAGAGAGACTACAGATAAGGAAGATATATTGTTCAAAATATTATTAAAGTGATTTAAGCTTTAGAACCTTTAAATATATTTTCAAAGCATGCATTTACATGTTATACTATTTGTATTTTGATTAGCCTTTCTTTATTTACAATTTGGCCTATAAGGTAAAATAAGTAAATTGTATGAAAAATCTTGCATTAATATTGAAGTACTATAATAGACCTCTCCCTCTCCTGCTTTTCCTTTCTTTTTACAATTTTCTTTAGCCCTTTTCTTCTCATTTTCTCGGTATAATAAGAAATCTTTAGTTGAACAAAGCGTCGCAGGTTCCTTCCCACGTGTTTATAAGTATAGCTATATTCCTTTAGCTTTATTCCATGTTTTTCTAATAGATTACTTTGATAATCTGGAAACTTACACAACAGAAACTCTGGCAATTGACTTAGGTTAATGGGCGGTACGCGATCGTCACATTTGCCATTGGACATAAAGTCACTTTTGAACATCATTAGCTTCAAAAGTTCCATGCCTGAATGCATTTGTGGTTAGGCAAGATGGCAAGCTGGATTGATGGGGATTACATTAACTGCTTCATAGACAATTATTATATTTCTTGGCTCTTTCTTTCGAATTAAGAATTTTTGCACACACACACACACTCGTTCACCATTTAATGATCACATTTTTGGGTTATTTTCTTTTTATGTGGATTTTCAACACTTTCCGTGCAAAAATGGCGCATGGCCATTGGCCGACGGCGACGATGGCGACGACGACGGCGATGAACGTAGGCAATGGCGACGGCGACGTTTTTACCGTTACCAAAGTTTGCAGTTTGCAATGCGTTATACGAATGACGACCGAGCGCTCGTGGAGCAAGTGCGGCGGCGTCGGCGCTTGGAAAGCAACTGACGAACACCACTGTGCGCTGCTTTGCTTTGCAGTCATATGTTGTTGCTGTTGGTGGTGGTGGTGGGTGAATACACACACACATACACTTTCTTGTTGCTGACATAATCACGCCAACAGCCCAACCCTTAGAAAATCAGACTGCACTTCCAATTGGAAACTGCTGCTGCACCCTGTGCTATTTTATTCTTGTTGTCGTTGTTGTTGTTATTGCTGTTGCTCATATTTTGGCTTTGCCTGTTTTCCAAGCTTCCCTTTGTGTCTTTTCGCCACGAACAATTGAGTTTGGGTTGGTCTCCCAACAACGAACAACAACAACAACGACGACATCAACAGCCATTTGGCGGGGAAATTGCATTGTAACACATTTGTTATTGCTTCTATCAGTCTTTGGGTGCGTGTGTATTTCAGTTTTTCATTTTATCTGTATGTGTGTGTTTGCTTTTTGTATTTGTGCCTGGGATTGGTTGTTTTGTGTGCGTCGACGTTGCGCCGTCGCCTGAACTTTTCGGGGAGTGGTCTCAAAGCTTTTTCAGCATTTTTCGCTCATTCGCTTTGCTATCTTATAACGGCTCTTCCTCTCTCTTTCTCTCGCTCTCGCACGCTGTCTTTTTCGCTCCAATGTCCAATGTTGCAAAATTGTACGTGTACTAAAAATATACATAAACATGTTTGTTTGTGTGTGTGCATAAAGAGAGAGAGATAGAGAGAAAGTAGAAGATAGTGAGAGACTTGACTGTCATTGCTTTATTGTTGTTAGGATATGTACTGTTGTGTCATTGTTTAACACTAAAAATGACCTTAAATTTGTTAAATTCTCGTCTGGTCGTCGTGTCTATCGACTGGTCTACGGCAAAAAACGCACACAAATTTATTTCAACTGCTTTCGCTTCATTCGTCGCTGCAGTCGACGACGCTGTTGATTGACGTTTTTGAGTTTTTAATGGCAGTTTTGCCAAAAATCTGTATGTGTGACCTAACCTCACTTTGGCGTTGAGCTTTTGAGGGGTTTTAAATAAAATTATTATGTATACAATATCAAATAACAAACGATCAATAAAATATGGGCATACAGTGCGTATGTCAGTGTGTGCGTGTTAAAAAGTATGGTATACTTTTAGGAACAGTTTGGTTCAAATGCCGTTTGATAAACTGAAGACAAAAATAAATAATTTAAATATAAAGCTTGCAGGTGTAATTCATATGGCCGCGACTGCGGTCGCAATCGAAGGCGTTTGAATTTATGTTGAAATTGTGTGAACAGGAGGTAAAAGCTCCCACAAACACAAAACACTTACTATTCTGTATGTATGTTTGTGCTTATGTGTGTGTAGGTGTAAGCTTGGGTTCAGGGCCACACAAAGGAGACAAGATTAGGTTTGAGTCGGACTGTAGAATGTGGACTTAAATATGCCTGAAGCCTCAAAAGCAGCCGTGCCCCAAAAGCTGGGTAAATGTTTTCTAAAGTCCAAACGTCTTTTGCTTTATAAATGTGCACATGTAAAGATATATAAAGTAGTATATGTATGAGTGATGCCGACATAAACGGGACAACGGTATTTCCGACCAGAAAAAAACAAAAAATAAAGACAAAAAAATTAAAAAAGAATGACTGAATATACATAGGATAAATAGCTTCAAATTAAAAATATTGACACTTCACGTCTTCTTTATTGTGCCCAAATGTACATAAGTTTGATTTGTTTAAAATATCAAACTTTCGGAAACTTTCGGAAAGTCGATGTTTGACACTTTTCCTGTTGAAAATAGTTTAAATATGGACAATTCTGTCCGGAAAAAGGCTGAGTTGGCAACACTGCAGGGTTTCCTTGGCTTAGCAGCTTTCTCTGCTCGACTCTTTTGTTTGTTTGTAAGAGAGAATTTTGAGAATGCAGCGAATCAAAAATTCATATAGCCAAAAAATGACATTTAGAAGTGGACACGCTGCCAGCTTGTTGCATAATCACAGCATTACCAACGACAAATGCACAACAAGGGGAACAGGAATGGGAACGAACAAATGTCTGTGTCATTGGGCGGAGCTGGGGTCGTTTCAAGCGGGCTGATATAACACCCACATGCTTTGCTTAACATAAACAACAACACTAACATTACACTCAGAAAAAAAGTCTCAATTATTATAATATTGATTTAACTATTTTTCCTTATGATAGTCAATTTGAAGTGTGTTGCACATAGATTACAGATTTAAGAGATCCAAATTTAAATTTAAAGCCTTTAAGTTTGTGTGAAAGTAAAATAAAAATTGTTACGTATAATATTAACTTCTCAGTGCCCCTCCAACTGTTGTTTATAAAAGACAAGTTAAAACTATTTAAGATTTTTAAACAAGCGTCCGAAATATGGAAATCTTGGCTTATATTTAAAGTAATTATGAATAATATGTGAATCAAATATGTTTTCTGAACATTTAAAACAAATAATAAAAATCTTTAGGTATAAAAAAAAATGAATAAAATATTAAAAAAAATGTGATTTATATTTTTAATAAACATAGGATTTAATTTTAAAATAAATATGGTATATTTTCTTTGTCAAAATTTCCCAGAATTAAATTTCTTGTATCAGCTCAATTTTCATTTCGGTAATCTTTGGGAGATTGAGTTCACTTTGATCTGGTAAACCTAAATCCAATAAAAAATGTTAAATCCGGAAGTGGCCTGTGTATTCGTATGAGCTTTAACATATACGTATGTTAGTTATGTAAATGTTATCTTATATTTAATTTAAGCACGCTTTCTGTTTCAATTTTCAAATATCATGAAAAAAATTTCAATATTATTTTGTTCATTTTTACTATATGGCTTTTCTCTGAGTGTGTTGAATCAAAAGCGCTGCGCAGTCCGTAGGACCAGGACCAGGCACTGTGAAAAGAAAGGGGCGGTGTGAAACGCCCAACAAAATGGCTGGCAGCTTATAGTACCGTTACTTCATATTCACCAACGTCGTTGTGCCAAATTCACTTGGGTTTTAGATTGTCTTGTTGCTGGTGTTAAAACTTGAAAGCGCCACGTTGTGTGGCTTTTAAAGCTTTCGCTTATTTTCTAGGGTTTGAGTCTTTCTCCAACGGCTGGTCAAATGTTTTAAAGGCAAATCGTATATGTGAGTTTATGTAATTGAGCATAAATACATTCACATGCATGAGTATATACTTTTAAAGCTTTACAAATCACAGCAGTTGTTATTTGCAATTAAAAAAGTTGCACTTATAAAAAAATGTACATATGTACATGTAAATTTAGCTTATCGACAGTTGGGGCTAAGATATAAGTGTTTAATTCCTTAAGAATTTGTCAGAAATACAATAAGTACGTAATCTAAGCTAAGATTTTTACTTTATTCTTATCAGCATTTACAAATACACTGAGTAACGTTTGAATGGTAATTATAATTGATTTGCTTGTGTCTTTGGAAGAAAGTTTCATAAAGAAGCATAAAAAAAAATTTGGACTAATAAACGCCTTTAAGCTTAATTTAAGTTAAGTATAATGAGATTACATTCGTAATCCTTGTTAAGAAATAAATATCTTTAATTTCGTTTGAAGCGTCTCATTTCGAAAGATTAAAAATTTAACAACATTTTAACATTTAACGAATTATAAATATTTTTGACCTTCGGAATGTGGAAAAAGTAAAGAAACACGCCTTCTTAAAGCGATTAAAAAACTTGAATTTCGGGTCATCACAGGGAAAACATATAAAATATAATGCAACTCAACAATTTTATAGATTTTCTTTTTTATTAATTAAACTCAAGTAAGGGTGATTTAAGGATTCCAAATTTTGAACCAAAACTAATGTACAAATTTAATGATTAAGTTTTGTATAATTTATAATTTTATTGTTTGGATCATGATATGTATTCTCTGATTCTGTTATAATCTTAAAAGAGATCAAATAGAAAACATCTGAAGGGAACTTTCTTAAGGAAACAAAAGTTTGTAGTGATATATAATTTTACTATAATGCTGATAATTTAATCTAATAGAGATTATTTAATTTTACATTTACAAAAAAATTGCATTCAAATAGTAACAAATTTTAAAACTTTTAAGGACCATTACGAAAGATATTATAGACTGGAAATATTTGTGTCCAGTGGTTTTTATATGATTTCCCAGGAGAATCATATCGTAAGACTATCTTTAGCGTTTTATACTATTAAACTAACAACTCAATTAATCAGGAAACCCTCTGGTATTTTATCCATTTAAAGTATATTATTTGTGGGATATCTCTACGAATGAATAGTTAGTATTTGTTGTTAGTGTTTGCTATATATTTAGTTATTAGAGTGACAAGATAATTAGCCTTCTGCAACCCTTCTAGTCCTTGACAAAGTTGCTGCTTATAAAAATACACACACATGTAGTTCGAGTGTCTATAATCAAGGAAGGATTGATATTAAAAGGTATACTATATGTAGCTCCGCCTATTCCATTAGTCGTAAAGCAAACAAAAGACCCATTTAGATAAAAGTCAACGTTTCGAATTCATAATCATATTAGAAGTGGAGGATATTTATAGACTACGTATATGTATATAAATATATATATATATACCTGTAGGATGTCCAGGGTAAAGAGACCAACTGAAAGTTATTACGCAATGACCGATGCACTCCAAAAAGGGGTAAGCCCCGGGACGATAGACATCGTCCATAGACATAGAGCAAAATGCCCGATAAAACATTGAAAGCACTCCAAAAGCATTAATAATACGACACCAGGTTGGGTCATTTGTGTGTGTGTGTGTGTGTGTGTGTGTGTGTGAGGGGGGATAGGGAGCGGTTTGAAGGGGTAGACACTTGGCATGGGTGTGGGTGTGGGTTTTGTGGTGTGGTGTGGAGTGGAGTGGTTTGGGGGATGGTAAATGGACACACGTGAACTTTACACCTTCGCCAGCTGTGGACTGTGGACTGTGAACTGTGGACGTGCACTCCTTTTACAAAATGATGGTTGCCTCATCGCGTGTCCGACAGTCGTTTGGTTGCGCCACACGCATCCATTAGGATTCAAATTGCGCACCATCGGCCGCGTTTTTATGCGCTTTGGCTTTTTGCCTTTTTTTTTATTTCTGGCCTTTAGCCAGGGGGTGGTGGAGGGGGAGGACCATTGCACGCGTTGCCACTTTGCATAGGAAAATGCGGCGTCATCTGCACAAGTTTATTCTGAGCCCGGCCGCATATTATCTAATTAGAGGCACTTCAAAACATTACAAAAACTTTTGCCATTTCAGGGCAGCTAAATAAGTGCCTTGTACTCCTATAAAAAAAAGGCAGCAACAACCACAACAGTAAAACATTGACACTTGGTAATGGTCAGGACTATTTGGCTTGTTCATTGTCTTTCCGCTGAAATTAAATGAGAATCTGTTTAATGGTGTTTCTTGTGGGCTATACGTTGGTTGGGAAATGAGAAAAGTTTAGGAAAATGAGCTCTGATAGCATTTAGAAAGTTTTTTTTTAAGAAGGTTGTAAGAAAACGGACAGCAAACATCTTTTAAAAAAAATGTAGCCAATGGGAGATCGATTCCCAAAAAGACAATTAGTTCCAAATAAATAAATTAAATATAATGATTAGAATTCAATGTGTTGCTATATAAATATATTATATCGTCTGAGGTCGGTTTTCTAATCGTCTTTCTCAGCTTCTCCCTGAAACTACGTAAATTTAGACACCCAGATCACGGTAGAAAACTGTTGTATAAATTACATTTATAACAAAGCATTTAACAAATAGGATATCTTCTGTATTGTGAATTTCTAAACAATGCAGACTCTCGATGTAATGATTTTGTTTGAAAAATACATTTATTTGTTTAATAAAGATGATCTCAGACATGACAATAGGTTAATGCAAAGTAAGTTTGTTAAAGTTACTTAAACCAATATTTTTTTTTAAAGTTTATGTCTACCACAGCCAGTTTTAAGCCTAAGTTTCATATTGATGTGCCTAAAACTTTTTTTTTAAGGTACACAATTTTTGATAAGATCCAAAATACTTTTTTCAAAATATGTTTGTCGGAAAACCTTTAATTTCTCCATCGCAATAAATGTTGTACCATAAAAGAACGCCAGGTATTTAAACCTTTGGGGAATTGACGAAACTAGTGAAGTCATCATAGTGTTTAATTGACGATCCGTGACCAATCTGTTAGACTTAGTCTAGGATAATCAATTTGGAAACACTTTCGCGGATTGTGACAAATGCTTAAACCGCCTTTTGGGTTTTTTTGTTTTTGGGTTCTTTACTTTCGTGCATAGTATAAACTATTTATCATAAGAGAGCGTTGAGCCTGGATATAGGGCAGGACAGGGAGCGGTGTTTGAGCATTAGCGGTGGCGGTGGCAGTGGCGATGGAGGAAACGCCCATTTAACGCAGCGCCAGGCAACGCATCTGTTCCAAAGCATTTATCAAAATGTCAATGCAGCACTTAACCAAATCCATTAAGTAACTCCATGGGCACTCTCACCCGACCAACCAACCAGTCAACGAACCAACCAACTGACTGGTCCGACCAACCGCCCACTCGACGAGTCAGTCAGTCACTGAGTCAGTCAGTCAGTCAGTTTATCAGTTTGTCATGCATTCATTCATCTATTCATTGGCCATAAAAAGCGCGCAAGGCAACACGGTACAGCTCGGTATGGCTATTGTGAACCGCCCAACCAACCAACTTCTCTCCCTATATCTGTACCTCTCTTTCCTTTTCTCTCTATCTCTATCGCCATCTCACTCTCTGTGTGTGTGAGTAAATGCGTCCATTTAGCGGCAAACAAGCGACAGATCCGCTTGTAATCCTTTAAGTGTATGCAGTGGCAGTGGCATTGGCTTCACCTCTTCCCTCCCCTTCTCTCTCACTCTCTTACTCTGCCACATCCTGTGGCAGCTTCGGAAAGGCGGGACACGACTCTCGCACTGGTGACAGCAAGTGCAATAATTTGTTTGCAGTTTTCCCGTTAAGTGCTCTATTTTGTACAAATGGAAACATCACAGCGATAACCTCGCCAAATGCCAGAAAGGACCAAAGAAAGGACGAAAGAAAGGCGGGAAGTCAGGAAGGAACGGAAGGATGGTAAACTGAATAAAGGAGACTGCGTTTAAGGGGTTGTTGTTATTGTTGTTATTTCCCTAACGAAATCAATTCAACAAAGTCAAACAAAAGACGCTGGGGGTGGCACACACACGATATTATCCTGAATTCTGATAAAGTCAAGTCCTAGACTGGGTTTTACTGTACAGTGGGCCATAGTATTTAATTTGCTATATAAAGGTTAAAAATAATTATAAATACTACAAAGATGTTGTTATTTCGATTTTTTTAAGTAAAAATCTTTAATATATATAAAATAAGACTAAGATCAAAATGAATCAGCCCTATAAACCGGTTGTTTAGCGTATTGATCCTATTCGGCAATTGATCGTTAATCCGACCTACTGTCAATATATATCGAAATGCAACCAGTTGTGGCCTGTGAACATCGGAAATACAAGCGAGAGACCAGTGTAACAGTTATGGCGAAATCCCGTCGTGTATTTCGAGGGGTCTTTTGAGTACAACCCTCGAGATGGATGGGGGTAGATGTCGTGTTGACTTGCCAGCATTGATGACATATTGGTGTATGTTCTGTCCTGTGGGCTTGTTTCTGCATCCCTGCAAAAGGGGAAGTCGAGGGTCTGTCTCTCTCCCTCACTTGATATTCATATTGTCGACTGTCTGGTACTTTGCTCTACATACCATTGTTAATGTTGAGCGTTAATGCTTTTAATGTAATAAAAACATTTTGGAACGTTTAGGGACGCTTATCGAACCGGGGACACCTTCATTATATCAAGTGGGAAGTGTAAAAACTTGAAATGGGGTTGGCTTATTACTAGTTCTAGAGCACGGGTTTTTTGAGGTTTAATTCACTTGTTGCTGGTCTGTGGTCGTTTATGTCACTTGGAGCTTGTTGCCTTTGAAGTTAGGTCTTAGCCAAGAAGATAGCGTTGATTGCCTGACGGCAGCTGTGCAAATTTCCTACAAACTCAAGGAAGGGGTTTTTCCAGTCTCTGCTCATGAATAATGCCAGCCGCACCCAAAAAAGCCAAAGCCATATAGGGAAAAATGAGGAGATGGCACTCCTCAACATTGTGAGTGCAGACAGCCTGGCAAGTTTATTGTTAAACAAAAATGGGTAAGCCATAAAACTCAGAGCTCGGAACTGGGAACTGGGAACACGGGGCTAAGGCCTCACTCGGGCCATGGCATTTAACCTCTGGCCCCGTTGCTCCTACCCTACCTCTCCCGTTTGGGGTGTAAAATTTCGTAAAATACAAAACTGCTACTTTTTTATGGCAGTGTGAAGAAGTTTTTGCTACAATATGTTGCTGATTATGCCGCTGGGATTAAGTGTCAGTGAGTCGGTGCTCGGTTGCTCACAGCTAACAGCTTGACGCAACCCGGCTGCATAATGACCTTAATCAATTTTGAGCAAGCAACCCTCCATCTCTACTAAAACTACGCGACTTTGAAAACTGTTTTCAACGAACTGTTGCACAGTTCCAGCGGACGGCACTTAACTTTGTTTATATTGATGGTTGGAGGGAAGGAATATATCGATAGACGTGGATTGTCAGTAAAATTGTTGCTGCGGCTTATGGCCAAAGTAAAGTAAACGCTGCAATAAAAACTAACGCGCCCGTATCCCATGAAACTAGAGACGAGCTCAACCACTTGGTCTTGGCCCATCCACCATCCTTCTCTAAGCATCATACTCCATCTCTCTCTCTATCTCCGACTGACTGCCTGTCTGTCTGTCTGTTAACTGGAGTTGTGCCCTCAACATCCCAGCACGCGACTGGACGCATGCACGCAATGATGGATATCAATTATTGGTTCTGTTTCACGCAGGGAAATTGTAGATGCGTGGAAATTACGCTGTGTCAGCTGGGGAAATTGAGGAAAAGCAAAGGCAAACTTCATATTCTACCTATCCGATTAGGTGAATCTTAAGTTTCCGTGCAATTGCCAGGTGAAACTTTTACTCTGCGAGGAGGCCCTACAAAAGGCGTGAGCAACTTGACTTCACAGACCGTGTTGCAAGTAAAATGTTGCACGTGCCTGCAATTAAAGCAACTTACAGTAACTCAATATGCAGAGTTCCCCGACAAACACCTTCCCTTTAATGCCTCTAGGAGGAGTCGGAAAAAACACAAGTAAGTACATTTGTAGTACAGTAGAGGCTCACAATTTAGAAAATTTTGATATTTCAGGACAAACTATAATTGCTGGACATTTAATTCATTTAAGTGATCTACAAATTTACAAAATTAGAAAAGCTTAGATTTTTGTGGTCTTTAAAAGTTTTTCCTACTTTTTCACATCACATAATGTTTCAATTATCTTTTAGTGTATTCTAGAAAAAAACACATATAGTTAAATACGGTTATAATTTCTGCACAACTTGAGTATGTTAACTTCATTATTAAATTTTGAATAAGAATATAGAACTCTCTGAATGTATAGCAAAGAGTTCTGATATTGATGAAAAATTCCAATTTTAATACAAACACTTATTTAAAATTTTGTCTTTCTTTGTATTTTATACTAAAAGTTGTGTCATTTAAACTAAGATGTTTAAAACATTTTCTTAACCTTTCAGATCCGTCTTAAAACGAGTGTATAACAGAATTTTCCAATACAAATTAACTTTTTCATCTCTTTCAGCTGAAGCATTTTGTTTTAATCAAAATTTGTAGGTTATAACTTCAGAACCATTTGAATAGGTGCAAGATGTAATTTGTGAAGGCTCACTGTAGTAGTAAGTGGTCTCTGTCATGCCACAATTAGGCCGTGTTAACACGAATGCTATGTACGCTGCTGCTCATAACCGTTAACGGTTAACGGTTAAGAGGGTCGGGTCTAAACACCTGCGCGTGTCGTCTGTCGACAGGCAAGCCGGCAGGAGGAAGGCAGAAAACCCATCGTTGTCTTAACCAGATAACTGCCCATTGCCACGACGAGGTTCATTTCCATTAACCGGCAAAAGGCGTTTAAGTTAATAGCATGGCTAAAGCGACCCCAACGCCAGCCCAATGGCCCCATTCTTGTAGTACTTGTACTCGTTGCACTTTAGCTTTGCCACTTTTAGTGTTTCATAATTAAAAATGTTGCTCGTTACCGTGCTACGTAACGGTATACGTGTGTGTAAGTGTGGGTGTAAGTGTTTCCGTGTGTCTCCCTCCTGCTCATGTAATATTAAGCCAACGAGAATCTGTCGCCATCTGCAGCTGCGCCATTTTGTTGTCGTGTTTGCTGTTGTTTTTGTTATTTTATACCTTTGCCAAGGTGAAATTCTTTTTGGGCACCTTTTAATGCGTTTGCTTTTAATTCCGCACGAAGCACTTACGGACTTTACCACAACAACCACACACACACACACATACAAACAGCAGCATGCAAAGTAAATGGCAAACAAGAACAGGGAAACAAGCAAATGTCGTGACTTGTCATTTAGTCTTTGCCTCGTTTTTATTATGCCTATTATAATTTACTTTATGCATTTGTCTCTATCTCCTGCGCTTTTTGTTGGTTGAGCTTTTGTGGATGCTTTACCTAAGCTTTTCTTAGGGCATTGCAATATCTTAATTGCGGTCGAACCAGGTGTAAAGGAATTGCATACGAATAAGCAGATAGAGAAAGATAGAGATAGGGTAAGAGAGTGGTAGAGAGCAGCCGATCAGCTTTTGTAAGTGAGCAAGAGCACAAGTTGAGTACTTTAAGTATATTTTGCACACTGCATTGATTATGTACTATATTATGTGCAAAAAATTACCATAAATAGACATAGTACTGTGAGTAATTTATTTTTGATAGTATGTATGAATGTGTGTATTGCTTATTTCTGCTGAATACTACGCGGCAAACAGTGTTGCAAACTTTTTCGGACTTATAAAAGCTAAATTAACATATAAATAATTCAAAATGTTCAAAATGCTACACAAAAGGTCAATATACTTTTCAGTTTCAGTTTCAGGTTTTCAGGTGTCGTTTTTTGAAAACTATACGCAGAACAACTTTATTTTAAATTTTTAAAGCGCTCTTGTTTTTTACACTATTAATAAATTTTCAATATTGTTAATATCATTTTCTTTTCATGTAAGATATTGCAATATTTTAATAAATAAATTATTAATAGATAACATAGTGTCACGAAAGTTTATACAAGCAAACGCCATTGACCAACTTAAACGAGTTTTCAGAAAAGGACAACTCGTTAAAACAGAAGTAAAATATATAATAATATTAATATTATAATTTATAACCTTAAACTTCGTATTAATTTAAGAAATCGGCTTAAAGAAAGTGGAATGTGTTGCTTCAATTACAAATTCGAAAACGATTGATTTCGACATAATATCGATGACATCGAATTAATATTAATTAATATAAAGCTATTAATATTTTCTTTAACAATTTCAATGAAGTCTAACCAAATTTATAGGTGTTATCTACCTTTTTAATTTAAATTTGAATATTTGGCTGGCCCGAGATCTGTTTTCGAAGCAGCCAAATATTCCAATTTACTGTTCTAGCTACTATTCTTATTATTCTTTCTATAAAGTAAGCTACTTAAGCCCTAGAAATTCTAGCGACTCTGCTTGTGCCAGCTATTGCCTTAGAAAATTCAAAGAAATTTGCAACCATTGTGTAAAAGTTGTTGGCCAACAGGAAGTGCATAAAAAGGCCGCGGCCAAACCAAAAATTAACTGTCAAATATTTTAGTTGAACAATTTGCGCAGTGGCACAAAAAGCAACGAGTAGTACTAGCTGCAGTTACATACATACATAAGTAGCAGCTTGTCACGACAATACAACGGGCTGTTCCTTGCCCCTTTCTCTTGGCCCTTTCCCTGAGGCTGTGAAGCTGTGGCTCTGGCTCTGGCTCTGGCTGTAGCGGTGGCAAGTGGATATGCAGCACAATAACTTTTCAATTTCTGGCGCACATTCCAGCTGACGTCCATTAAACAATGGGACCGCCACATATTCTCTATTTTCAATTTTCTATTTTTACGCTCGCTTTTGGTTACTTTGCAAAAAGCATTTTGTTCGCCTTTTTTTGTGTGTGTTTTTTTCTTTCGTATTTGGCTCGGCTTTTGTTTTTCTTTTTTTTTCATTTTGTTGGCCAAACAAAAGGCGCGTTCTCGTTGGCAGCCATTCAAGCGTCAAGCCGACAAGCAACGCGAGCTGACCAGCACCCTTGACCGGGCTATAAAACACTGAAAAAACGGCAACAACAACAACCAACCAGCGAACCCGAGTGAAGGGAAAATGGGAAAGTCAAAGAATATACGACGACGATGATGATGACAAGGCAGGACCAAGTCCTTCCAATATATACATGGTTGTTTTCAATTTTGAGTGCTATGGCCATCAATCGGCCCACTTCGTTGAGCCGCCTTTATGGTTATGCTTGGCCAAGAAAAATGGGCAACGACTGCGGTAAGTTTTCTTCTTTTCTTTTCAGGCCCTGTACTTAAAAACTACAAAGGGCCTATTCAATTTGTCAAAAAAATAAACATATACAAAGGGTCTATTAAGTTTGTCAAAAATAGAAACATCTTACGCATATCAAACTTGATATGAATCCGCATATTGAATCACAAAACCATTTTAAAGTTTGAGTTTTGGGACGGATGACATATACTATAGTCTGTATCTGTCCTGAAAACTTCAGCTGGATTGGACAATAAGCTCGGGAGTTATTCAACAAACAAAGGTAAAAGAATAAACCACAACGGAGAGTATAGTACATGTTATGATTTAATTTTCAGCAGGGTCTCGCACAGTCCAGCTTAATTCACTGTAGCCTTTCCCTATTTTTTTCTTATGCCATCCAAGTGTATTGTGTCTGTGCTGCAACTTCATCAAATAGGCAGAGCCCAAGCCCGAATCCGGACCCGGACTGGGACCGGGACCCAAAATGGGACCCAGATACGGATAAGAATACGAATACGAATACGGATTCAGAGGCAAGCATTTCACATTCATCGAAGCGCTTCACTACGCGAGCATGACGCAGAAAAGAAAAAAAGGTTTATTGCGGTCTCTATAAAAATACACACTTGGGGTGATTTCCTTTTGAAGCTAGCACAAAAAACCATCTAGCTTGTAGGTGGGCTGACTGACTGACTGACTGACTGAGTGGGTGGGTGGAGTAGGGCTGGGAAGAACAGGGGATTTGGGAGAGGATAAGGATGAAGGCGGTTGCTCTAACGACTTCGTTTCGTGCCCATTTTATTTGCCTGCTGCCTGATGCGCTGAACTAAGCTAAAGCTACTGTATTCAGTTCTTGGCTGCCAGGATGCCTCAATGCCAGGATACCAGGCTGCCTGGATGCCATTATCTTGGCTTTGCCCTTATGGGCTTTTGTG
The DNA here is from genome assembly GCA_035044365.1 of Drosophila neotestacea. Classification (NCBI taxonomy): domain Eukaryota; kingdom Metazoa; phylum Arthropoda; class Insecta; order Diptera; family Drosophilidae; genus Drosophila; species Drosophila neotestacea. The sequence continues at coordinate 6,345,619 of JAWNMD010000069.1, forward strand.
TGCGTTTGATGAAGCCAAGATGGCGCCCAAATGGTGAGGTAAATGGGGAGTCGAGACCCTTGTTGTTGTCCTCCTCCTTTTTGTTGTTGCTAGAATATCAGCCACAAAAATGGACGTCGCCATATTTATAGAGGGAGAAAGCTTTGTTGGGTTGAGTGTAAAAGGGACAGAAGAGATTTGCCTAAGGGTTGCACAGTTGGCATTGGAGTTGGACTGAAGTTGGATTGGAGTTGGAGTTTGGGGAGACTACTTCTTGTTGGCAATTTGGTCGCATAGAATTTACGCGAATACTTTATGCGTTTTGTCAACCAAACCCTGCACAATTATTTCTGTAAATTATGATACTGAATTCAAGTTGTAATAAGAGTTTCGTGAAAGAAAAGCGGCTTCATTGAATGGATGGACAGACAGACGGATAGATAAATGCAAAGGTAGTCAGAAACAATTAAAATGACTCAGCAATCGATGCTGCTCCATACTTATAAATATATATGTTATACTTATATGCAGGAACAATTTAAAGAGTCGGAAAAATAAATACACAAATTTTTAGAAAGCGATTAGTCAGTTTTAAAATAGTACTAGCATTTAAAGAGACAATCTTTCGATGGATTTGCAGTGTTTTATATGCAAAACATTCGCTAATTATTCTATTCTAATATAAGTATGCTTCTAGTTGAATTGATTGATGAAGCAATATGAATTATACTTATAATGCATTTACATTGTACTTCTTGTTTCCATTGTTTTTTGGAAATAAGAATATTTAAACTCATTGATCAAAATATAGCTTTTATTCTATATAATCGATTAACCGACTAAAATAATATATAGCTGTAGAAGATTTAATATATGTAGACATTTTCTGTCCCTTATTGTTAAAATTGAATATTTTTTTTAATTTTGTCTATATTTTTCCTCATGTTTTTTTTTTTAATTTAACAAAAGCTTATTATTTAAGTTTTATTTCATCATTATATGTTATCAGAGCCTTAAAAAATGCATTATAATGGTGTAACATAAAAAAGGCAACCGAACATTTTCGGACTTGATAAGTTAATAAATAAAGGTTTTATTTACATATAGTTATATTTTATTATACTTATTTTAAAAGCTTGATATTACCACCTTCAATTTTTTATCTGGAGAAAAGACTATTAAATCGACTCGATGATGTTGATTCATAAACTAGTTTATTAATTTATTGATAAAAACAAAATTTCAACTAAAGAACTTTCAATGTCCTTGGAAGGGCTTCTGCAACCCATTCTAATCGCTTCCGTGCGGCACCTCAATCACAGCTCCATTGAATCTAGTTTCATAATCATCACAGCTGCATGGTCACGTGCTCGGCGCCTTGAAGCAGGCTATAAATTTTACTTAGCTGCAAGTTTGCAGTCGAGATTCAGTTGAAAATTCTCGACGTGCAATGGACGCCATCAACTATTTACGAGAGTGCCACATGACAAGCGCCAATGGAGTGGAGATTGCCACCAAACGTGACCATATTTACTGATGTACACATACATATATGTATGTATATATACATATATGTGCTCGTTCGTATCTACGTTCTGTCAAAACCCATTTGCTGGCATTTTTTAGGCGCAATTCCCCAATGTATTCCCTCTGCCTTCCTCCCTATAGGGGTTGCATTTCATGTGCACTTTCTCTGACAGTTTTGTTGTGCTTGTTTACAGTTCGAAGTATGGTCACACATAAATTTATAGCAAATACTTAAAAGGAAATGGGAAGAAGCGGAAAATCAAGCGGAAAACTGACGGCATTTTCGCACTCAATTAGTTAGATTTGGAAACGCCAAGGAAAACGTTGAAAGGGATTTGTGTCGTTCCATTAAAGTTTTATTCACGCAATCGACAATTGCCCGAGGGTGTGGACCAGATAACTCCTTTGGTCCTGCCCCCTCTCCACATAGTTAATACCATCCGAGAGGGGAGGTCGGTAGTGTCTCTGCCCGACCGATAATAAAAAACAATTTGCCACCCATTGGGCATTAACGACAACAAACGACAACAGCATCTTTCTTTCTTTCACTCTTCTTCCATTCATCTCTCTCTTACTCTGTCTGCCTGTATGTCCACCCCTCCAGGACCTGTTCATCCTGTTGTGTTTGCGTGCTTGGTGCAGTTTTGTCACAAATGGCAACATATGGCCAAATGGTTGGAGTGGTTTTCGGGCTTAGATGGCATAGCAATAAAATCATTTTGTTCACTGAACGCTTTCAACGATACTCGTAGAGAAAAAAGAGTATCGCATAATTTGCGACATACGTTCAAGTCAATGGCCAGGTCAACAGACCGGACTCGGACTCCAACTCGCAATCCGACTACTGTCTCTCATGAATCTAAAGTCGTTATTGTAGTGTCATGCATTTTGTAACTAAAACCATTTATCTGTTTCACAGCTCTAGATTTTGGTCAGAATACTATATAAAATCCCATTGTGACGCATGGGAGATGGAATTTGGAGATATGTTTACATTTATAGAGAGTGGATTTTTTCCAAAGTCACTTTAACAGTACGGTTATCAAGGGAATCTTCTTAGCCAACTGTTTGAAAAATATTTGTTTTTTTTACATGGGTATTAAATTATCTGAATACTGTAAAGTCAAGGACACCAAATAAAATAGGAGAGCTTGATGATTTTATTGATTCTTTGTAAAATATTTTTGTTTCAGTTCCAAATTTAATAGGAGCAATTTTTGAAGCGTTTTTGGGAGTCTAAATAGATTCTTTAATAAATCTAATAAATTTTTCTCCTTATTTTTTAGTTTCAACAGGAAAACTCCTGAAAATGTAATTGTTCGCATTCACATTGAACAAAAATTAATATTTAAATTTCATTTTTTCTGTAAACAACCGGAGCAATATCCATTAAATATTAAACATTACTTCTTTCAAAAACTGTATCATAAATAAGAGTGCAGTTCTCTATAATTTCTGAATTTAGTGAACACCCTGCAATATGTGACAAAAAATTGTGCAGAGTTCAAGTGTCATTTATCATTACATCTTTGTGAAATATTTAGTATTTCTATCTAAATCTCTAAAGATTTTTTTAGATCAGAATCATAGCAAGTCTTCTAGAATTTCTAAAAGAAAGAAATTTTCTTTTAAAATCAATTAATTTTAGTTATTTCATTTAAATCTTAAAGTTTTTGATAAATCTTTAGCATTAATTATGCTTTAAATAGTTTTTCGATAGTGTACTATATATATGATGGAGATAAAATTGGTATAATAATATGTTGAACTTTTTATTTCATGAACTAGTCTTCTACCATTAATAGAAGACCTTTACCCTATTCTAAATGCGATTAGTTTACGTGATCTAAGGGATCTAAGAAATACACTGTTCTACCCGGCGGTTGGTTTTTTTCTTTTTTATCTAAACATGCCCTTCCCCTACTTCCCTTACTAGGTCAACTTTGTCTAACCGTGAAAGAGATTGCGCTATCGAGAAGAGGGTCTCTCGGTGCCGCCGACTCTTCGTATTGTCGTCGGGAACTTCAAAGCGCACAAATAGCGTTACTTTAGATTTAATAAACGATTAGACTATTTGACTTAAATCCAAGTAGCAGGCCTTACAACAGCCCCCATAATCTCAGATACTCTAAACACAATCACAGTCATATGTATTTATGGTACTTCAGTAGGCTCAACTCAAACTCAGCTGGAGTAGCTGGTAAGCTAGTTAGCTGGTTAGTTGGTAAGTTGCCCCATTAGGAGGGTTACGGCTTCCAGTTATACAACATTGTTTGACACTTTCAAGTGGGCTTGATAGTAGTTGGAAAGTAGTTCAATATATAAAAAGTAAATAACGCTAGAACTACAACATAAACCAATGATAAACAGCACGGGCGGGATCTCTTAGAAGTTAGACGGGTTTCTTTGCACAACAATCAAAACTGTCTACTCGATAGAGTTAAGAATCTCTCCCTGACTTGCCCCAAGAGATGTGTGTGTAGTAGCTGGGAGTTGTTTTTTTTTTTGTTGATACCATGTGCCAAGAGTGACACTTATCTATTTGGCTAAGGTTGAGACGATGAGGGGACATAAACCTTAACTTATCGCCCATAAGCCTGATAAGCTTACCAAAGTGTCCAATCGATACACTACAATGGGTAGATTTGCAAGTGCTCCCTGTTTGTATATTTGTTTAGTAAAAGTAAATAGAACTGAACTCTTAGTATAGAACTGAATGAATCACCATTCACTCTTATAAAGATCTTCCTAAAGGCATTCTAAAGAAACGTTTCTTTGATAGTAGTGAGATAGAAATATTGACTTATATCTACAACTGAGTTTTATGAATATTCTTTAATTTTTAAAGGGGTTTCTAAATCACTTTGACTCTTTTTTAGTTCACAAACCTATGCAATTGTTGGGTATTCCTTAGTTGGGTTATTTTCAACATTTTCTTGGATTTCAATAGTTATAACCAATACCATTTACCATGTAGTTTTCGAGGTACTCGATAGTATTTTTGCTTCTTGAAAGTCCACTTGATGCGGCTCTCAGAAGCGTGTGGTGCAAAGCCAAATCACTCTACGAGTACTTGTACTATATAAACTCGTAGGTATACGAGTATGTATTTTCAGGTGTATGATAAGTTAAGTAATCACGACGATTATTGTTGACTATTGACATAACGAAAATTCGATTGTTTTATAATGACAAAACTCTAAAAATATAAAACATTTAACTACAGCCAACACAATTAGAGCACCTGTTTAAATAAAAATAATATTATCTGTACATAATTTGCGGTTGACTTAACGCCCAAAAATCAAAACTCACTCAACAGCACTTTTCAGAATTCCGTTTGCATATTTATTTAAATATAATATCATTGTTGATTGAAAGGTAAACACTACAAATGTCAGATGTACGTAGAGGGTGCGGACAAAAATCAAAAAATCCACAAAAAAAAAGAAGGTGGAACTGTTGTAAATTCAGTAGCTCGGCCACATGCTGGGACCACCTGTTTAGATACGCTTTTAGACAAAAGCCCGCTGACAGACAATGGGCATAGCGATGTGGAAAATAATCACAGATAACATAAAGGAATAAAAGGCACATTTCCCATTCTCTCCTAACTCTCTTTTTCACCGTGCAAAGGGTTGGACTGCCAAGTGATGTTGATGCTTGGAACAACAGGACACTGCTTAAGTACAGGAGACAGGGAGTAAAAGTCAGAGTCGGTACTAGCCAGAGGGTTGTACATGAAAAGACTTTGTACTACCCAACGACAACAGTCATGTTAATAGGCCTCATTTAATACTGACTGGTGTGTGGATGGGTAAGAGCTTGGTTTTTGAAAGGCATACCTTTCTGAAATTATATGCAATTATACGGAATTAACTACTTAATTTAAGGAATTCACTACATTCACATATATTTGTTAAATGCGTATATCTAAAACATAGAGAGCTTTCTTTCAAAATTACCGATTTTACTGGAAAAAAAATAACTATTTCAATATTTTCCAATATACATGTGTATATGTATAGGTAGCTTGCTTTTTTCGTACCTGTATACTTAAATTAATATCAATTGTTAGACGTCTAGTATGCTTAATTCCAACTGAATTAACAGTTGCTCTTCTAATATCCAAATATAAGTATATAATCTTGCATAAGAAATATAGTTTAGTATATGTAGAACTTTTGAACCTTAATCTGAATGAAGATAGGAAACGAACTGCTTGTTTGGTTATTCTCTAGAAGTGATTTATATTTGTTTTCTTAGATCTGCAGAGATTTGTTTCTGATTCAATTAATTCCGAAACTTTTCTGAATAACTATGACTCGAGTTAGCAAACTATGCTAACTGTATTACAATATACAATACTTCAATATATTCTAGGAAAGAGAAGCCCTAAACACTTTTGGAAAGTCAGGAATCGACGTACACTATTTCGGAGTGCAGCTTGGCATGTTTTTCTTATCGAGACTTATATGTACGAGGCCATGTAGCCGGTAAAAATGTAAACATATAGGCGTATGTCTCGTCTCAATGGGCAAATCTTGTACCCGGGACGTTTAAGTACCCCCTATAGATAACCGTCAAACATGCCTCCAGATCGAGACGAAACTTGGTACCAGAGATTGGGTACTGAGGACAGGAGAACTGAAGCTCTGGTGTACTGGGGGGGTTCTCTAACAGTTTTCTATGTTTTAGAAATAGAAAAGAATGCACATGTTGCGTATTAATAGATACAAAACTTGTACATGCTACAACGTACATACTGTACAGTGTATACCTTATCGTATACCTTGTTGTTGTGCTGTTTTTTTTTTCAAGGTATCGAGTTGAACGGTGGACAAATATTTACTGTTGGCAGCGGCAGCGGCTTGTTAGAGGAGTATCTGGCAAGTTTTTGACCTGCAACCCGACTACCGACTACAAAAAAAGAAAAAGAAAATAACAGAATCGACGATAAGCGGGCTCCAGACATGGCCACGCTAATTGCGGAATGATAAAAAGTTGGTAACCGCTCCCGGCCACAACTGAAACACGTAATTGCCAAGATTCCGACTTTGGCATTTTTTAGAAAACTCAAATTTCTTATTGCCAACCCGAACGAGGAAAGAAATCGTTTCTATTTGCCTAAACCGGCCCCCAAGGAATACTCAAAAAATACTTGCAGCGTTGCCAGACAACATAAATGTTGTTTCAAGGGGCGCGGCAACTAAAGGTGGAGCTTTGGGAGGGTTAGGGGTTGCTCTGTTTGTTGGCAGCTTCAAGAGAATTACATAAAATATAAGAAAAAAATTATGATTTCCACTTGCGCAAAAGTGAAACAACATCGAAACAACAACGAGCATGAGCTTGGCAACGGAGGTTTGAGGTCGACCAGGGTTGAGAGGGGTCAGTAGGGGGAAGGAAGCCTGCTGCTTAACTGTCAAAATCATGTAATTTAATAAAGTTCGCTGCGGGATATTGTTTGTATAGCAGCATCTAAGTACTACACACTCAACGTATTCAGTTTTATTTTTTCTCTGGTTGCTTTTCCACATTTTACAACGCGACTTTGGCAGCTGCTATGTTTTTCCCTCTTTCCCTATTGGCCCCAAAGCATTCTGCAGAATGCCAACCAACATCATAGTATTTTTTTTATTTTTATTTATATTTTGCATTTTGCATTTGGCATTTGGCATTTTTTATGTTTTTCTACATTTTCAACATTGCGATGCACAGTGGTTGGCAAAAGTTTGCTTATGGAAAATGAAGTCATATAAATTGATTAACCACAACAGTTGGTTCGAAATTAATAAAATTTAAGACCAATATTTGGTGTATCTTGAAGTAAGAATTGTCGAGAATGTTTTGAATTTTTTTAACTTCAAATTAATAGTAAAATTAGTGATGTGGTCTATAAGATATTCAATATATATTATTGTCTTATTCTTAAAGCCAAAAAATAACTAAAAACTAGAGAGAACTAGAATTGCCTTTAAAAAATAAAAAAATTTTAATTTCGCAAGAATTTTTTATACATTCATTTCTTTACATATAAAGTTTAAACTTAGATGAAAGTATGAGTCATTGATGATGATGCATTTTTATCTTAAGCATCGACAATATTTCCATCCATCTGTTAGCGATTTATTAATCAAGTTTCTATATTTTTTATATCTTAACAAATGAAACTATTTACGGCATTACTTTTTGCTAATCTCTTTCTATGAGAATGTAAGTCTATTGTATAAACTATTTTAATTTTCAGTCGACCGTCTCTAAATTGGATTATAAAGTTGATTAACTATCCTTTAAACTTATCCAACCCGTCAAGCGGAAATGGGGATTCCTAATTTTGATTGTGCGAAACCTACAAAAAATGTTATTCGATTGCGTTACTTTCCACTTAAGATTATAGCTCATATTATTAGATATTCATAGTGTGATGAGTCGAAAAACAAAGTAATATCTAAAGACATGTGTAGGAGATCTTTTGATATTTCCTATAGCTGTATAGTGAACCACTCAAGCTTTTATTTTTAGACATTAAACCGAATCTAAGATTGTTAAAGCAACAATTTAAAAGTTCTACCAAGAGTTCTAAAAGTTCTTTCCCCTGCCACTGTTTTACACCCCACCCATGCCTATCTTTGTGTGTGTGTGTGTGATTTTTTAGCAAGCAGCTTTCATATTTTATTTTATTAAGCAAAAAGGAAATGTACAAGTAAACAGTGACTGCAAACACACTCGCACACATACACACATACTTGTTTAGCTATCCCGAGACCATCACGCCCCCTCTACACTCCTCATCGCAATGTCATATGAACGCCCCATTATTTACTTAACGTAAGTTAAACATTCACCTCCAACTCCGCCAGCTCCACCTTCATCTTCTCCTCATCCCCCCTCCCAGCAATGCCCGAATTGCTATATTTAGGGGTTGGGGGTGTAGATGTGTCTGTGGGTTGGGGTTGCTTGGGGTATAAGTTGCAAAAACAAAAAGAAAAAAAAAACAAACAGAAATTCTCGTAAAGTGGAACGTGAAGGTGGAAGAGAGGTAGAAGGAGAAAGAGGGTCCACTTGGCTTACCTGCCAGCAAAGGCTGCCTAGTCAAAGAGCTGTCGTCGATGCTAAGCGCAAGTCTCGTCTCTAGACCCCTCAACCCCTCGCCCCTTCATTCTCCTCAACCCCTGTCCGAGTTCCTGAGTGGCGTAAACAAACCGCCATGAAATATGCAGCAGGCTTTCCAGGAAGGCACACAAAAAATGATTTATGTGGACGCCATGGAAAAACAACGAACAGAGAACGATGAACGATGAACAAAAAAAAAACTGAATGGCCAAAAGCAACAACAATAACAATAACAGTAACAAAATCAACTGATTTCTCAACTTGGCTCAGAGCCCAATGACTGCAGAGCTACCCCCCTCCCCCATCCCTCTTCCCCTCTTCCTTTTTTGACCTGCCTACCATCACATTTTCATTTGTTATTTGGCCTAGCAATGAAAAATACGCGAATTGAAAGGAAACAACAACTTATAAAACTGAGGATCTGGAGCATGGTCTTCATATGATTCAGGGCGTGATGCAGATATGATAATTCATTTTTGACACTACAGATCAGGAGTAGGAGAGTAATTTCAAGTTGATTTATACGAATAAATAGGTGTAATATCCTGCACTTATAAATGGCTTATATTTAAGTCTTTTTAAAATAAATAAATTTGTATATATTTCTTTCTTTATCAAAGCCCACTAAATGATTCCCTACACATAATAAGATAAGAAGGATATGACTTGGCTCTTACATCCCTTACAAATTTTTATTTTACATATTTTATAAATTTTTAAGATGAAAGGATGATATTCTTTTTAGAATAAACGAATGATATTTAATATTATTTAAAGTTAAATTAATTAATATACATAATCAATATGAAATATTTGATCAGTTCTTTACATAAAGTTAATCACATACAGTATGATTATATGATTGCGATTAATTCCCTCCTAGTCTCTGTTTTTCTATAATTTATAACAATATTTCTGTAACTTAATCAAAGTAAAATAAGATTTTCCCAAAACTAATAGTTTTTCATGGTCTGAAATAAATTTTTAATTTATCTGAATTACTTTGGTTATATATAGAAAAACCAAATGCTTTGTCTAAGCTGTCTGAAAATTTAAAAAAATCACTTAAATTCTGAATATGGAACAATCCTATGTTCTATATTTTTATAAATAAAAACAGCATTTTTAGGTCTAAATTAGTAGCTTGTATTAAAATAACTAAATGTTTAGTTATGAACTCGGAACAGGAAATAAACTTGGCCTCAACTCAGAAGCAGCTTAAAGGAGTCACATCCCATGATAATGTCTGTAAATAATATCTGTAAGATCAAATGACTATATACTTTATTGGCACTCGTAATCATTAGATGACCGATGTTAATTGGGCGGCTTATAACGCATTTCGTTGTGATCTGGCCAAGGTTCAGAAGACCTTCTGTTGTTGCACACAGACGGACTTTACCGAGGAGGTGGCCACCTTGACGGATACCTCGTTGGGTTGCAAGTTCCTGGGCATTAAACCGGATACTAGATTAAGAAGTCAGAGCTTGCCGCCGAGTAAAAGTTTTCATGAATAACATCAACATGGAATCTAGAAAACACGCAAGTGAAGCCAAGGAGCAGCTGCCACAAGGTTCCATCTCCAAGATTCTTCTGGAAGAACGAGTAAAGCGTGGTTTGACTAACAAAACTAATTCTGAGAGCAGCAGCGGGCAGAATCAAACTACATTATTGATTCCTGAGATTAGAGGCAATAATTCCGAGAATCCCTCGACTTCTTCTCAGCCAAGTTTGTCGGCCAGTTGTTGCAGCAGCATCAGCACCATTGGCAGTGCTCGTCTAACTGAATCCCAGACCTCGGGTTATACTACAGAGAGCAGTTATCAGACGGCTATAGAAGGCAGTACTAGTTCCTACCTTATTCAACCGTATAATCTCACAAATGTCCACAACTATCTGCGTGAGATTCATGTGGGTGTGGAGAGCAGTGCTACTAATAATCAGATCCAGGAAATACGCAACGATCTGAGGAGTCTGCTCTGCAATGAGGTTGCCCTCATCAATGAGGCAACTGAGGGTAGACGACGTGCCATTTACATAATTGCCTATACTTTTATGTAGGGAAAGGGGAAAACTATCAAATACAAGCTCAAAATTTTTCGTAAAAATTTCTAAATAAGACAAATCTCCTTTTAACTCTCTTCAATGATGTAGAATTGATCAATAAAACAACTATAGTCATAAAACTTAGGGAATGGCTTTTAAGAGTAGAAATTTCTAGTTTTGCTAATCGACCTGCTGTACTACCCTGTATTGAATAATGACACCTAAAAAAAGTTGCATTTAGTCGAGAAAATAATAATTTAACAAAAAAATTGTAAATAAAACACCAAAAAATCAAAATTTGTGTTTTCATTGAACTTAAAAAACACATGTATTTCAAAACTTTTAATGTATAGTAATTTATAATTTATCTAACAATGAAAATAAAATTAATTAATAAAATTTACTCTTGTTAAATGCACACCGAATCATTAATTTGTTATTCAGTGGAACATCGGATGAAAGTTTATGCCTTTATGAAGAGAAAGACTTTTATAACTATATCCGCTTTCAGTTACCCATTTGCTATACTAACAAATGAACCTCTTGGATGTCCTATCATACAGAGGCGACAGGAGTGTTATAATTTAGTGACAATATTTGTAACAGGCTGAAAAGAAACATCTCCGACTTTATTAAGTGTTTATATTCTTGATCAGCATCAAAAGCTATGGTAAACAGAACCATGTCTGTATGTCTATCTGACCATCAACATTAACTTTTAAAAACTAGAGCTACTAATTCTGTTAACAATATTATTAAGCGGAGCATAAAGATCTTTGAATCATGTGGAGTTGAGTTGCCTCAGTTGCTGTAGCTGAAACGTTTGTTTGTTAATTTCCTTTAATTTTATTGTTGTTAGTACTGAGTATCTTACTGCCGAGCACACTTGACTGTAGCTTTTATACTTGTTTGCCTGTTGACATTATGACAAATTGCGTGCGCAAAAGGCAACAAAAGTTATGCCCTCACCCGGCAATTGAAGGAAGGATGTCGGAAGGAAACAACAAGCCAAAGTGATACGCTTAAACAGGGACAAAGGGAGGAAGCGAGGAAGGAAGGAAGGAAGGAAGGGGAGGAGGGGTGTTTCGTCAACGTTAATAGGAAAGCCACACAAGGAGCGGCTAACGAACGACACGCGGCGAGCGGATGGTCGAGCGACAAGTGCGCGAGCGCTTTACTTTGAGGGTTCACTGTAGTGCTACAGGGTACGGGTAGAGTCAAGGGTAGGTGCAGGGGCAAGGGGTTAGGGGGGTTGTTGTTTGTCCAGCGCTAAGTGCACGACCATAGGCAAGTGGAAATGACAAGCATATTTACACAATTTTTGACAGGGCCCGAAAAAACAAAAAATGCGATACGACTGCGAATACGAATACAAGTTTAAGTATGAGTACTCGAACAATCGAAGGAGCTGCGAACGGGTGAAACCAAACACCCGTGGGTGCACTCACTCCCCCATTCACTCTTCTTGCGGAGGCACGCACCCAAAACTCGATAAATATGTTTATGTGCAAATAACAAAATATTTGTCGATTGCCGGTTCTTCAGCTGAGCACTGAGCAGGGGGATGGCCGCAGGAGTAAGTTACGGGTATATGGTATAGGATGGTTTCTGGAGGTCGACGGGGGAAGCACCGCAAGCGCATAATTCAATTTTTCTGCTCGTTTTGCACGGCGCTCAACGAACGTCGCTCAACTCCGCTGGGATGTGTCTATACTTGGGTCTCGGATCTGATCAGGTCCCGCCAGGAAGTTTTTCCTCCCAATGTTGTGTGCATATTAGCGACACGTGACCTTCTCTCTAGTCCTCGGCATATGCGGTTTTAGTCCTTGCCCCGTTATTTATTTGTTTGTAATTACGTGTGTTCTAAACAAAATCCCGGCGCACTTGAAAATGTAACGCGTCCCATTTCCCATTTCCATTTCCATTTGGAACTCAGCATGCTCTTTTCATTGCAGAGCCACGTGCTTGGGATGGAATGGGTATGCGGGATTGTAAACGAGTCAGGTTGGATTGAGTTGAATTGGGTGTGTCTATTGGTTATTCCCTGCGCATTAGCGACAATAGCACTAGCGCCAAAGTCTAAGCCATTTGGACATTGTCAACAATTTTGGCATACAACTAACAGTTGGCTTTGTCCTTTGTCCTCGCGACGCGTGTCCTGTCTCAGTTTGTCCCATCCGTGTCTCCTTTGTGCCAGTTGTCAACAATTTTGGGCTGGCTTTTAGCTGCGGCCTTAGCTTGTCAATTGATTTCTGCGTGGGATCGAAAAACATGTGAAACATGAATCGAACTCATAATTGTGACAGCATTTGTTGACGAGTTGGATACAAGCTGAAGGCAGGAATTGTGAGGGATTTGTTGAGTCAAACTTAACAAAAGTGTAGCAAAAAATATCTGCTTTCTTACGATTTATGATTCGCATTAAGTTCTTCATTTTGAATCGGTCTATTTTCCTAAGAAATTGTGCTAACAATAGTGAAACCTTAGTCCAAACCGAAGAAGTTTCCCTTTAAAAAGATTCAGCTAAAAATAAATTTAATCTTTATCGACGTACGAATATTCGTATAAAAGTAGATAAAGTTCGAAATCATTTATTTGTGGTAAAATATTTCTCCATTTTTAAAAATTTTTTGATTTATTAAAAATTCAAATTTTTTCGAATTTTGTTTTTGTGAGATTGTAAATTAAGCGAGCTTATTTAAGCGAGAAATTCGTTCTTAAAATAGCTTCCAGTTAAACGGTCTCTTCTAGTCAAGTACTACAGAGCAAAGCACTCATAGAAGAATTTCATCAAACTGTTTTCTTGAAAATAACAAAACACTAAACCAACTTTTTAATTATTCCCATTATATTTTAAGTTCCTTTTAACATCCAAAAGAGCATACGAAATGAGAAAAACTAAACCAATGCCATAATGCACACAGTTTTAAGGTTTATGTCGTTGTCCTTAATTGAAAAACACTTAAGCTCCAAAGCAGAAAATGTTTTTCCTTAAGCCAAGGAAACCGCATTTTTCTGCCCCTTCCCTTGCCCCTTTTACAAAAGCAGCAACACATGCTATACAAATGATCCGCTTTCAACGCTTTCAAAAACAAGCTAAACCACACACAGTAATACACAGGTTAATACAGAAAATAACAGTGGAAAAGTTTGCATAATTAAAAGCATAAATAAATAACTGTCAGCTGTCGGGATGGGGAATAGAAACTGAAATCCATTTGGACAGACAAATGGCCAAAAGGCAACTGAGTTGACGAGTTGGCCTCGTCTTGGCACCTGGCTAAGATCTTTGTACTCACCCTCAAGCGCTCGATTTCTTGAAATCAAAGCGAGCACCAACTCGGGATTTGGGTCATCATGGTCGGCAGGAACCACACCGACTCCGACACCGGCACCTACTCCAACTCCAATTCCAACTCCTCCAAGTTGTGGGTGATTGTGCTGTCCAGTGAGCAGGTGCGATGCCTGCGGCGTGGGTGGCAATTGTTGTTGCTGTTGCTGCTGCTGCTGCTGCTGCTGCTGTTGTTGATGAATATGTTGCTGATGCGGATGCGGATGTTGGTGATTATCCATGACTGACAGATGCTGTTGCTGCGGCTGTGGCTGTGTTTGCGGCTGGTGCTGATGCTGATGATGATGTTGATGTTGATGCAGCGGTGGTGGCGGTTTCAGGGTTTGCATCATCTCTAAAGCTAGTTGCATGCACGCTTACGCTCACAACACAACAGCAACAACAACAACAACAACCAACAACAGCAACAACAACACAGCACAGTTGATTACCACAATTTTCAGATTTGTAATTTTCCAATTTTCGATTTTCCTTCTTTAATGATTATTATTTTTTTTTGGGCGGATTATCACACGTGTCGTATGTGTGGTTTTTGGATAGGCACTTTACCTTTGTTAGATTTCAATAAACTAGTTGCATTTAGTTGCCTGTATTTTGTAATAAAATACATAAATTATATTATTATTAAAATTTGTATTATAAATAAAACACTACACACGCGAGGATACCGAGTGATCCAACCTTTTTTGCGGCCTACTCCGGCAAAGAGGCGGAAATGTTTAGTCACGAGTCACGGCTGATTTTTTATTTTACTTTTTTATTTTAAGTATTTCAATTCTTTATTCTCTACGTTTGATGCAGGCGGCAGTGTCTTTAGATAGCGTTAGATTGGATCGTTCGGTTATTTGGTTGGTTGGCTGGTTGCTTGGTTTGTTGGTTGGTTGGTCGGGTTCTTAGTTGACTGTTTAGGAACTGGCACTTGTATGGAGACTGGCACTAGCAATGGGTAAAAAGCGCCGTTGCTGTCGTCGATTTTTCTTATCAGAAGAGCGAAACGCGCGGCGGTTTCTTTGGTTTCGTTGCTTCGGTTCGATAGTGCGACAACACGAGTGTGTGTGTGTGTGTGTGTTTGTTGTGCGAGTATACGAACATGTGTGTACTTGTGTGTATTCTTAACGATACTGTGCTTTAGCATTCACTCGTTTCCCATCTATATCCATTTTGATTCTAATAAGCAATAGTACTATTTACCTTTTAAGTTTCTAGTTCGCACTAATCAGCAAAGATTTTAATACAGGTATCTAAGGGCTGACAATGTATATAGGTACTATATAGAGCAGTTGCCTATCTAGCTACCGAAATGTTGCAATTTGAAGTACATTTACGTAAATTGTAACTGCTACAATAGGCAAAGCAATTTATATTCATGTCATGTACAAAAAATTAACATGACTTTACAAGGATGTCGATATCAAAGGCTATTTCAAATTTTCAATTAAAATAAGCAAATTGTTTTAGTCCAGGTTCATGATTTATTACTCGTTTCAGATTTGAACAATTCATTTATCTTTTCATTTGTTTGCATTAATTTCAAATCTTCTTCGAATGTAACTTTCACATTGTAATCATTATTCTCTAAAATAAAGTCACTTCATTGCACTCTTAAAATTAGCTAACTAATAATTTTGTAGCCAAATTTGTTTTGCATTCATTTCGAATATTTTTCGTATATTTATTTTGTTTTTGCCTATCTATGTAGCTACAAAACTGTTGCAATTTATGTACACTGTAACTACCCCACTTGACAAATTAATTATGTGATGTAATGATATGACACGCTGTTTGTATTGAATTTTAAAGTGACTTCAAAAGGGAATAGATTTCCTATGGAACTCTAAAATTTCAACTAAACAAAACACACGCCATTGCACTCTTAAAGTTGTCTCAGTCCAGGATAAATTAATTGGTTTATTACTGAGAACTTACAAAAGATTTTAGCAATCCTTTTATTTATTTACTTTTAATTTTTCTGCATTAATAAAATACTTTGAATTTTTTAAATTGTTTTAATCCAAAGAATTGATTTATTACTGAGAGCTCAGTTAAGATATTAGCAATCTTTTAATTTATTTACTTTCTCTTATTTATTTGCTTAGCTCTGGATATTTTTCGTACAATTTATTTTGATGTATTATTAGTTAAATTTGTGTTGTGGCAGCGGCATGAAATCAGTTTGAACATTCACTCGTTCGCCATTTTGCGACGGCAATTGGCAACGCGATAGAAAGCTCCGACAAAATGGCGGCGGCTAAACGGTACGGCACAGTACGAATGCTCGTTTGTATGACACGGCACAACACTGCACGACATGGTAAGGCAAAAGGCAAGGCAAGGCATGACAGCAGGGCATGGCAACGTTGGCAAAAGCTGACGGCCGTCTGTTATGTTGTTTGTGAGTCTTTTTTGTTGTTGCCTGCTATTTGTGGCACTCGTGCTGCATTTTTTTTTCTTTACTTGGCTTTTTTTTTTTTTTTTTGTTATTTTTCTTTTGCGCACTTTTTGACGCTTTTGTTGCCGTTGTCGCTGCTGTTGCTGTTGGTGCTGTTGGTGCTGCTGCTGTTGCTGCTGCAACTGCGACTCCTGTTATTGTTGTTGTGTGAGCTTTTTTATTTGACTTTTACGATACTTTTTATGCCGTTTGCCTTTTTGTGTATGTGCTAGCTAGTGTGTGTGTGTGTGTGTGTTGTGTGTGTTTGTTAGTGTGTTTACCAATTGATCTTAATGTGACACAAATGATATGGTAAAATCCAGGCAGCCAGGCTAGCAAGGCAACACAACAATTGAGGAGGCGACAGTGACAGCGACGTCGTCGACATTTTTATGCTGTTTTTAGTATGCGCCATGTTATGCTCAACTATGAACCCCCAACCATATTCTTGCCAAGTCCTGCTTCCCTTTCCAAATTGTAAGTTTGCCATTCCATTCCTTTACCTATTCCTGTTTCCGTTTCTGGTTCTCGTTCTCGTTCTTATTCGTTATGCGGGCAGCATTACAATATTTTGTGAAACCTAAAACTTTGGCAAAAGTTTTGCTCTCGAGAATTTCGAGTTATAACTGCAAAAATGTATTGCAACAACAATAACAATAACAACAACAACAACAGCAACAGCAACAAACAGGAACAGCAACAAAAGCTAAAATGAAGCAACGCCTGGCGACACCTTCGACGTGGCCCCAAAACAACAGTCAACAGCACTTAAAAGTCAGCGACGGTAGTGGCATAGCACAAATATGAGAAACTTAACTCAAAAGTCCAAGTCAATACGCTCGGTCAACACAAGCAGCAACAAAAACAACAACACTAAATACAACAACAACAACAACAAAGTTGAAAACTTTACTTGTCTTCCCTTCCAGGCCCAAAAGCAAGCACCGCCCCTTTATATTGAAAACATTGGAAATCGTTGATAATAGCAAAAGCAAAAGCAACAACAACACTAACAGTAACAACAACAACAAGAAGAACATATACTCACTGTTAGTATTTTGGACATGCGCGAGAATTCGTTATCTTATCGCTGTCGACGCCATTAAACTGGAAAATTGCTGAATGGGTGGCTAGGGTGGATTGTTCAAGGGTTAAAGGCACTTTCCAGCGACTGCGCAGTGAATGCAATTTCCGAGCAGCAAAACAGTCAATCATCTTGAGTCACCCTGTGTGCTGCTAGTGACTATACCCTGCAATTGTTGAACATATAAGATGCATGCTAAACATAGTGAAACAATTGCCTGCTACGTAAATTATTTACTTATATTGTTTTAGTCTTTTATTCAAATTAGAAATAGTTTTATATTTAATTAATTAAATTATATCTGAATATTCTTAAATTTCTTAATTTATTTTATTTGTGTATAATTTCAGTTGTTAATTTAAGTTCCTACTTTTTAATTAGTACTATACCATTTAAATAATTTTAAGTCGACTGCTCTTTTGTTGTTGTTAAACATATATGTAAATAAATAAAATTAAATAATTATATGTCTGTATGTATGTGCGATTTGCATTAATGGAGCTAGCTTTAATTTCTGTATCACTGATAATTTACAAAACAGATGAGATACATTTAACAGACACTGTGAAGTCTCTAACCAGGTATGTTATGTTTTCAGTAAAAAGCTAATCCTTACAGATGTGTAAATTTTTCAATAATTTAAGCATTTCTTATATATTTATTAAAGCTTGATTTCTAGCCTTACAAGACACAGTTTATAAATAAATGCGATAGTTTCTATGTCTACATTTTGTTAATTTTATACTTACACGTGATACAAAATAAAGTAAACTTGAAGTTTGTTATGAGCTTTAACCTGAAGGAGTCTTTGCTATAATTATGTTTATTATTGTTACTAGACTATTATTATCTTATTAGGATAATATATTATTCACATTTTAATAGTTTATAACTTCAAAAAATTCATATTTTCTATGATAACAAGTTAAATTTCATATACATGTAAACTTTCTGTTTGCTAATCAACTGCACGCATTTGCACCATTTTATACAGGGCATCTTTGAGTTGCTCACACGAAATTAGTATTCTAGAGCACATACGTCTGTCTATCTGTCTGGAAAACTGTAACTGGTGCGTCCTGGTGGATACAAGTACACCCAAACCGCCAGCATGGCATTTCTATTTTCACATTTATTTATGAACCGCTTAAAGCGCGCCAAACACTTTGAACCCTACAGGCTGACACCACCCCTTACCACAATGATGAACATTAGTGAAGAACAACAGCTGGTGGTCATACCTTGACCGAGTATCGGAGCAACCAAAAGCGTGTTAATATATAGATTTTCTTAAGCAAACATTATGCGGAGAATACTTAAAATTCTTGTATAGCTAATAATATGTGGGCAATTCTTGAAATTACAAACATTAATGTCCTGTGTGGATTAAAAGATAATTTATAGATTTTTTTCGGAAGTGTATACACATCATTTTATTTTTAAATTTCATTTAAATGTTTGTGTCTACTGCTTTTACTAGCTTAACAATAAAAAGTTTAATTCTTTAAGACTGTTAAGAACTTTATTCTGAGTCGACAGAATTTACTAAATAAGTAGTTGAATTAGAAGATTGTGAATAATTTAGTATTAGAATAAATATTTCGGTTAGTGCTCATTAAATCTTATGCTGTGTTTATTGTTATCTTAAATTTAAAGGAGCAGTAATGCAGAATTTTGCATTGGTTTTTTGCTTTGCTGTCCCAGACATCATTTAAACCATATGCAACCTGTCTCTAAAATCATCTTTCCTCATTCAAAAACTTGATTAACAATGACATCGAATTTAAAGCGTGACCCTGAAATTTATAATACAAACCAAAACAACTTGGAACTTGTGAAATGCAGTCACTGGTCCATCTCTGCATTGGCCTGGCCCATTGACCGGATGCACTCCCATCGAACTGCGCTTACAAAATAGCAGATGAATCTATCTATCTATCCATCCATCTATCTATTTGACTATTTGATAGACACGTTAACTGTGACTTTCAAAATGTTGAGCACGGTCGGATGACAAGGCGAATTGGATAAAGACTGGGAAATGTTATGCATTTCAGTCATTTAGATAAATTTTTGCCAAGTGACAACAGACAAGACAGAGTAATAGTTATTATAAACCGGATTGTGACAACAATGGATTATCCATTAGTTGCAGTGAGAGAAATGTGGGACTGTTAAACTTTGTTAGAAATCACTCTATTAAAAAACGGGAATCCGACCTAATACAATTTTAGAATTAAGAATCATTTTGTTAGAAATAGATATTAACTTAGGATTATGGAAGTAAAGTTGAAGTTTTATGATAATTTATATTTTTGAATAATTAAAAATAATCTATTTGAAGTGAAGAATTAAAGTTTATTGAAAATAAATTAAGAATATTTCAAGTGTAAGGAATATAGAACTGTTTTTAAAAGCGTATTTTTAAGACCGTTATAAATTAATTAGGAATTTTGCAACTGTAAGGAATATATTTAAGTTTGTTAAAATTTTAAAATATTAACAAATAAAATTAATTTTTATTTTGTCTAAATAATAATTAATATATTTTACTATACCATACTATATTAATTTTACCCAACGAATTCAAACTCTATTTTTGTCTGCCTTTATTGTACTTATTATTGAACTATAGTTACAATGTATACCCTACCCAGTTTTTCCCAGTGTATTCGTTTTATTAGACAATTAAACGCATTTCATTAAAATTTCTTGGACGATTTTCACGTTTGTTTATGATTTTTTATTATAATATTGTGTTGATGCGCTTTGCGCTTGTGAACTGTCTTAATGTCGTTTTCTGAACGTCGTCAGAGTTACATAAATCTTGCCAATGGTATCAAAAACTTGCTGGCTGTGCACATTTTTACACATGCCACTTTAAGTATTGTTGAAAGTTTTGTCTTGTCTACAAACGGCCTACGACGAAGCGACGTTTGGACTTAACCCGCTTATCGAGGCTTTGACATGTCGCAGTGTGTTCATTTGTAGATCCGAATGTCAACGGTGAACAAGTACAACAGTCTGACAGCGGAAAGACAAACTAACTATAAATAAATAGAGATTATTAACGCTCAAGCGAATCTCTCACACAGGATAGTAACTATATATTTGTTTTGTTCTTTCTATCAAAATGGACTTTGATGAATTTCGCGAATTTAGTCATGCATCAATTGAGTTCATTATCAATTATCTCAGCACCATACGTGACAGGTGTGTGTGTGTATTTATACATATGTGTGTGAAAAGTGTTCGTTATCCTTTTAAGCCAATCGCTACTTCCACAGAAATGTGCTCCCAAGCATGGTACCCCACGAGGTCATCAACCAACTACCTAGACAGATACCTGAACAACCCGAGCATTGGCGGCATATTCTCCACGATATGGAGCACATTATCCTGCCTGGATTGACACATTGGCAGTCACCCTACTTTAATGCCTACTTTCCGTCATCAACATCCGCTGGCTCCATCATTGGAGAGCTGCTCATAGCCGGAATTGGGGTGTTGGGCTTTAGTTGGGTAAGTTTTGCAAACAGAAATTCTGATGAATTATACAATTTTCTCGTGATAATTACGATGACTCCACAGTTCAATAAGTAGCAGTGGAATGTCTGGAAAATATTGTAAAATTCATATACCATTAGCTTGAAAACAGTAAATGATCGATTAACAATTGAAAGCGAAAAAGCAAACAGAAAAATATGGGCACTAAATATGAATAAGTTATAGCTAAAGTTCAGGCAGACTATTCAATTTTGATAATAGTTATATTTAAAGCTCTGATATATAAATTTATTTTGTATAAGTCCAAATTTAGAAGAATGCATCTGTAACCGTTCTTTCTGTCTAATTACTTATTTGTTTGTTTATTTTGGTTTTATATATAATTTATCGGTACACAAATTGAGATGCGTCTTTCTGTAGGCTATAAATTTCACTTAATAGATTGTATATAGCTATCTGTACAAGCTCCCTCCTCTAATTCAAAGTAAATCTTTTCAAGATAATATTACGAAAAATATTATATCATCTAAATTACAAAAAAATATTATTACCGTCTGTTAACATGTGTACACAAAATATAGTATATTAATTAAGGCCCTTGAATTTTTAGTGAGGATATCAATTAGTGCTTATTTTGCTGGATGTTTGTAATGCTGAAAGTACTCGTAATGGTAAAAGTTTTGAATGAAATAATCGGTTTTTGATATTTTCACATATTTCACTTTCTACAATTTATGTTGACATTTTCGCTTATATTGCAAAATTCGTTGAACACAATAAAAGTACGACTTTAATTTATATTTAAGTTACGATTGCAATGGTAATTTACGCACAATTTTATTGTTACTGAAAACCAGTTTGCAATTAGTTTTTAATGTCTTTTAAAAGTACTCTCAAATAATGCTGCTGCTTAATAAAACGATGTAACACAAAACTTGTGTCGATGAAGATATAGAACAGAGGATTAATCAAAATGAATAATCTATTAGGATTGCTGATCATAACGACTTACTTTTTACAGGCTTAAAGAATTATTCCACGAATCTTCATTAAAAGCTGACGACTTTTTCATACCCTTTTCACTTACTATGCTGAGTCATTAACATTTGATTCGCATTTAGATTTAATTTAATTTATTTAATTTAATACATTATTATATAAAATAATATTTAATTTTGATTTGATGCGGTTGTTTGACTTCATAGAATCTAAGTACAGGGTAGCTTCTAGTTAAGTTATTCTGTAGATTTTATTTGAGAAAGAAATTATAAAATTTTAAAAGAGAGGGAGCAATAAAGCGATATAATAAGAAAGGCAGGAGGAGAGATGTGCATTAAAATAGACTGCTAAATAAGTAAAATGTGCTTTAAAGTATAAATAAATTTTGAAACAATTAATACTTATAAGTATTATATTATATTATATATATTTAATAATAATCAATTGCACGTTCTAAAAGAACTTATATTTCAACCAGAATTGAAAGTATCATTCCACTACTATTAGGTGAGAGCTACGCTTTAAGAGAAACCTGTTGAGCATGGGAACAGTTGTGAACAGTTTGAGGGCAGCTGGGAACAGCTTGGAAAAGTTAACAACAAACGGTTAAATGTGAAGTGAATTTGCACATTTCGATGCGGCAATAACAATGGTTTAAATGGTGTAAGGAAATTAAATAGAAATATCTTATTATACTGACAGTATTTATTTATATAATGTTCTATTAAGATACTCAAGATATTATATCTTGAAGACAGTTTGTTATGTTTTACAATTATTGAACTACTTGTACTATGTATTCCTTCTGATTTCCGTGGCCATAAAATTAGAAAGGAGACAATAGCCTAATTGCTTTTTCCAGACAGATGATTTTCATTGTTAATGTCGTTTATTGCAATTAGACGCACTATTGGACCTAACAAACCTATCAACCATTTGTGGCGTCGCTTAAGAGTCGCTTCAATGGGAACTGTCTCTGAGTCTGGCTCTGATTCTCACTCTTTTTCTGGCTCTGGGCCTGGGGTATAAAAGCTGCTTCGCTCGCGGGCTTTGACCGCAGAGTAATCGTTAACTTTGCAGTTGCAACACATAAAAAAGAGGAAAGTCAGGTGGACAGGTGTTTCGAACTTTGTAAACAAAACAAAAGGCAAACAAATCGCGAAAAGTACAAATAGAAAAGCGTTAAACAACTAAGCCGACAATTTGAGAATTGAATTCGATTCGGAACCCAAAAAAAAAACGTGACACTATTTTTAAAATGGATGCAAAAAAGTTTCGCGAGTTTGGCAAAGCAGCCGTTGACTTTGTAGCCGATTATTTGGAGAATATACGCGATCATGATGTATTACCCTCCGTGGAACCGGGTTACTTACTCCAGCAGCTGCCCAAACAGATGCCCGAATCACCAGAAGATTGGCAGCATATTCTAACGGATATAGATCGTGTGATCAAGCCGGGACTTACCCATTGGCAATCCCCCAATATGCATGCCTATTATCCCACCAGTGTCTCCTATCCATCGATTGTTGGGGAAATGATCGCCAGCGGATTCAGCATCATCGGTTTCAGTTGGGTACGTGAAATGCAGGTGAAATCTCAGTGATTGTGGGCATTGTTTAATCAAGCTAAATGAAGGCCCTTTGTCCGCTTTGAGAGATAAGTGAAAGCTATGGCAAATTGAGAACTCGATAAACAGGTTGTCAACAACTTGATGAGTATCTCCTATTGAAAGTGATTGCATACTCAGAAGACTGGGTCAAGTTCAATAGAAGTGTCTCCAGAAATCTGAAAAACAATTGGTGGTTTGATCTAAGTGAAAATAACTATAAAGTTTCAATCGCGGAATCAATAACAGACTACTTACAAATAATAATTATTAAAGTGAATGAAACAGGATTATATTTAATGGTTCATTCTATGTAGAATTTTTAATTGTAAATAAATAAATCTCAAAAGATTAGAATGATTCTTCTTTTTATCAATTCTTTGTGATCCAGATTAATTTGTTTTAATTTGGATCAAGAATCAGGCACGACAATAGACCAAATTTATCGACTATCTTAAATGATTGCAAAGGAGAGGATTCATTGTCTTTATAATCATTCAATAGTCTCGATAAAAATAAGTACAGAAAATACTTATGTTTTTTTTTCGAGTATTCAGATAAGTTGTCCACAAATGAGACTTTAAAAATTGTGTAATTATAATTATATTTCTATTTATATTACACAGATTTGCAGTCCAGCATGCACCGAGTTGGAAGTTGTAGTGATGGATTGGCTGGCCAAATTTCTGAAGCTGCCCTCACATTTTCTGCATGAGACGGAGGGACCTGGAGGTGGAGTAATTCAAGGATCCGCTAGTGAGGCTGTACTGGTTGCTGTGCTGGCTGCACGTGAACAGGTGGTGCGCAGGGAGCGGGAGAATCATCCAGAGATGAGTGAGAGCGATATACGTGGTAAACTGATTGCCTACTCCTCTGATCAGAGCAACAGTTGCATTGAGAAGGCCGGTGTATTGGCAGCCATGCCGATCAAGTTGCTGCCCGCCAGTGAGGATCTTGTGCTGCGTGGTCCTACTTTAAAGGCGGCAATTGAACGGGATGTGGCTGCAGGATATATTCCAGTGATTTGCATTGCTACATTGGGCACGACGGGAACATGTGCCTATGATGAAATTGAATCCTTGGCTGGGGTGTGTGAGGATCATCAGGTGTGGCTGCATGTGGATGCTGCTTATGCAGGTGGCGCCTTTGCCTTGGACGAGTGTGCGGATCTTCGACGAGGCTTGGATCGTGTGGACTCGTTGAATTTTAATCTTCACAAATTTATGCTTGTCAATTTCGACTGTGCGGCAATGTGGCTGAGGGATGCCAACAAGGTTGTGGACAGCTTCAATGTGGATCGCATCTATTTGAAGCACAAGTACGAGGGTCACACACAGCTTCCTGACTTTCGTCACTGGCAGATTCCCTTAGGTCGCCGTTTTCGGGCTTTGAAAGTGTGGATTACTTTTAGAACTTTGGGTGCTGAGGGATTGCGAGCCCATGTCCGTAAACACATAGAATTGGCTACACAATTTGAGAGTCTCGTGAAGTCGGATTTACGTTTCGAGTTGATTGCTCCACGTGCCTTGGGCTTGGTTTGTTTCCGGGCCAAAGGCGATAATGAGATTACAGCACAGTTGCTCCATCGTCTGATGGAACGCAAAAAGATTTACATGGTCAAAGCTGAGCATGCTGGTCGACTCTTTCTTCGCTTTGCCGTGTGTGGTATGGATCCCAAGCCAACGGATATTGAATTTGCCTGGACGGAGATTGAAACTCAGTTGACAGCTTTAAATGCCGAGCAACAGGTGGATACACGCAAACCAGGAGAAATTGCAGATTTAACACAACACTTGACTGGTTTACAACTGACGGATGAAACGTTGCAACGCTAAACATGCAATTTTATTAACAAACGATTATACAAATATTTATGATTAATTTGCTTTTAGTTGGTACTACGCGTTTGCAAAGTAGCACTTAGTTAAGGTTTAATAAATGGACACACATATACTTGAACAATTTCAAATCTATTATCTTTTTATATTAGTAAATTATATTCGGTAAACTATGTCATTTAAATTGCACTGCCTTCTACCGCTACTTTCTTTGAATCGAAAAATGTAATCGACAAGCAAGCAGTTGACACTGCACAGTGCTGCCGGACCGGTGAATTGTGAGTGGGGGCTGTTGTGTTTTGTTATGCTACTTATTTTTACAACTACAGGTGGTGCTGGCAAAGTATCGATATTCCGGTGCTCGATATTTTGGCTTCAATTACTCGATACCAACGCAAGCGTACATTTGTTTATTTTTCAAGGTAACGCTTTTATTGTCAGCTGTTTAACACACAACAAGCGACAGCACACAAATAAAATTCACAGTTCTCACAATAAAAAGCAGAAAGTCGTCAAACCCGTTTGGAATTTGGTATGCAATGGTAAGTGATTGATTTATTTATCTATGTTGATTAAATAAGTATTCAATTTACCCTTTAGTTATGTATAAACTAGCCAACAGGCGCAGCTTATACTATGCAACAGCACTTAAAGCTGAGCTTACTGGGCTGCAGCAGCATGGAGGGAGGCACCATGACTTTAATCAGAACCTAGAGACCGCCAAGCAGAATGTACAGATTGTGGTCATAGGAGCTGGAATTGCGGGTTTATCAGCAGCACAACATCTGCTGTCCCATGGATTCCAAAGAACGCTTGTGCTGGAGGCAACAGAGCGTTATGGTGGACGAGTTAACTCTCAGAAATTTGGTGACACATTCTGTGAACTGGGTGCGAAATGGGTCAACATTGATGGCTCCCATGACTCTATGTATGAGCTGTTACGCAATGCCGAAGGCTTGACAAAGAAACTGAAGCCTCCTTCCAGGGTCAAATATGTGCATCCAGAGGGGCAAGGGGATGGGATCAAGGTGCCACCTTGTATGGTTGAGCTGATAGACACACTTTTCCGGCAGTTGTGTCATGGCTTCAAGGTGCGTGATAAAGTAAAAACTGGTGGAGATCTGCATTCCCTGGACAATGTCATGAGCTACTTTCAGTCGGAAAGCGAGAAACTGATAACAACATCGTTTAAGGAGCCATCTGATCAGTTGATGGCACGGGACATTTTTCAATCGCTGTTCATGGACTTTAGCAGTGTTCTTGGCTGTTGTCTGGAGTATGTGAACATTCAGCATGTAACCACTTGCCCTTTGCAGCAGGAAACGAATCCAATTTATGTGCCCACGGGTCTGGACAATATCGTTGAGGAACTTACTAATGACTTGGATGTGGGACAGTTGCAAATTGGCAAACCTGTCGGACTGATACAATGGAAAACGTTGTCGGAACCTCAGAGTGTGGGCTGCTTAGATGGCAGTCTTTACCACGCAGATCACATCATCTGTACCTTGCCTTTGGGTGTCCTCAAGACATTCTCTCCCATATTGTTTAAGCCCACGCTGCCACTGGAAAAACTGCAGGCTATACAAAACCTAGGCTTTGGCAAGCCCGTCAAGATTTATCTGTCCTACAAACGACCCATCAATCGTTGGCTCAAGTCAAATCTACGTCCACTGGGCTCGCTGCTGCAGCTAAGTAATCTCTCGTCCAGCTCCAATCCGAAACGTAGTTGGACTCAACAGGTGGTGGAGATCTCACAGCTGCCCACAAGCCAACATGTGCTGGAAATACGTGTCGGTGGCGGTTTCTATGATGAAATTGAGAAGCTTCCCGATGCAACATTACTGGAGCAGATTACCACGTTGTTGCGTCAATGCCTGACCAATTCAAAGGTGCCCTATCCTCAGGCCATGCTGCGCTCAAACTGGAATAGCTCCGCGTGTTACTTAGGGGGACGTCCCTATTTCTCTGTCAATAGCAGTGCACGGGATGTGCAGAGTTTGGCGGCACCTCTTGGACATGTTGCACCCAGTCTGCTCTTTGCTGGCGATGCCACAGCGTTGCAGGGTTTCGGCACCATCGATGGGGCACGTTTCAGTGGCATACGGGAGGCGCAGCGTATTATTGATTATTATAATAAGAAACTTAGCGTTTAGCGCCCTGTTAACTAGTCAAAATTTACAGTTTAAATAGTAATTAAGCACATTTATTAAATACGATTAGCGTTTAAAAAACAACAGCAATAACGAATAGTTGATCCCATAGATAATATTCAAAGATCTATGATTATTTTATGTAAAATTCCCTAAGCATGTCAGCTTCACTTCTATCTCTTATCGCCTATCTATTCCTCTGCCTCCATTTCATCAGCTGCAGCGCTGACTTCCTTCCATGAATATTCCATATCCTCGGGCTGTGTGAATCTCGAGCAGACGGCCATACGCAAGAAGTAAACATCACGAATCTTAGCCGGTACCATGTGTATCTTGCCACGACCATTGATACGCTTCAATAGCGCCTCGTTCCTTTCATTTGTTCCCTTGAGGCGGAAACAAACCAAGCCCATGCTTACTTCAGCAGCCAGCTCAAAGCGATTATCTGCAACACAGAGTTCTCCAAACTGTGTGGCAAATCCACAATGACGTCGGATGTGGGCTTGGAGATTCTCCACACCATAGAGACGCAGTACAAACCAAAGTTTTAGGGCGCGGAAACGTCTTCCCAGTGGGATTTGCCAGTGACGATAGTCGGGTGCAGATCCCTGCATGTCATGCTTTAGGTAGAGAGGATCCACATTGAAGGCATTCACCACCCAACTGGGATCCTTGAGCCACATGGCAGAGCAGTCGAAGTTGACTAACATCCATTTGTGTGGATTAAAATTAAAAGAGTCTGCGGTTTCAATGCCCTTCATGTGATGACGATACTCTGGACAGATGAATGCAGAGCCAGCATAAGCTGCATCCACATGAACCCAAACATTATGCTTATTGGCCACTGGACCACATTCATCCAAACGATCAAAGGCGCATGAGTTGGTTGTGCCCAAGGTGACCACCGCATAGAAGGGTATCAGACCTTCATCCAAATCCTGTTGGATTGCCTTCTCCAAGGCATCTCCACGTAGACGATTATTCTCATCTGCTGGCACAGAGCGTAGCCTAACGCCTCCCAGAAGACCTGCCCTCTCAACGGAGGAATGTGCTTGGGCGGAGGCATAGCCAACAAGCTTGCCAATAATCGTGTGCTCATCCCACTCCGGATGCTCTGCCTTTACCTCCTGCAGTTTCTTGGCCTTGGCTCCAAGTAGTGCCACCAAGGTGGATTCGCTGGCCGTTCCTTGGATCACACCGCCACCTTTGCCGCCGGAACAGGCCAAAAACTCTGCAGGCAGTTCCAACATCTTGCCCAACCAATCCAGCATCACCACCTCGAGTTCAGTGCATGCCGGACTCGCAATCCAAGTGAATCCAATGCAAGCAATTGCTCCGCTCAACATATCCGCCACAATTGCTGGATAGGAGTTGGCAGTGGGGAAATAGGCATGGAATTTGGGACTGTGCCAGTGTGTAACGCCAGGCATAATGACCCTCTCAATATCCTTCATTACATCTTGCCAATCCTCTGGCTTCTCTGGTGCCGTTTCCGGTATCAAGGGCTGCAAGTAACCAGGCTTCACTTCGGGCAACACTCGCCTGCAAGAGCACAAGAGAAAAAATAATCAGATTTCTAATCTCATTAGCAACCATTCAAAAAGCTTCACAAAGCTCTCAGCTAATTGAATTTCGCACTCCAACTCAGGATTCTTTACCCTCCAACTTGCTACACTTGCCACTTGTTGCGAGTCGCTTGAAAATCAATAAAAACTTGTTATGGCAACATTCTGAATAGATAAAATTAGCAGAGTTCTATCAGTTAATGGATTGTAAGACTCATGTATGTAGATTTAAACTTTTCGCCATAATACCTTTATCTGTCAAAAAGCAAGAAACTATATTGAACTTAGCTAGTTATTCTATTGTATTATTAAAAATTTAACTTCAAGATGTACATTTAGATATAAAATTTGCGAAACAAACATTTCTATTGGTATGCTCGAGTCTTTATGTATTAAAAATGTTTGAAGTCCAACTATATTGAGAATATTACGGGGAGTTACCTACAATTATATTATTTAACAGGACATCAAATTGATCTTATAATTATTTTCCCCAAGAAAGATTGATATTTAGTTATAAGAATAGTCTTTTATCGTTACTTAATAAAAAATAAAAGCCGTAACTTCGAGATAGAATATAGGTCTCCTGGTGTAAAATATAATAATAAAATTACAAATATAAATAACATTATTAAGTTGATTTAAGTTTGTCATTCGTCTTGGCATTTATCTCATATCTTTGGTACAAAAATTACTTAAACTAAATTTTATTTGTTATGCTAGTAAAATAGAACTACATATCAGTAATTTACGAGTGAAACTGAATATTAACGAGTTTAAAAGACTCTTCTATAATTATTATTAATTTAAATGATTTATAATTAATTTTACAATGGATGGAATGTTATGCTAATAAGTCAACTTATAAAGTTTATTGGCTTTAGGTACAAATAATAAACTATTTTTAACAACTACTTATAAAACAGTCGTTCATTCCATGACAATTGTGTTAAATCTTTACCTGTAATTTGACTATTTGTTAAAACACTTTCACTTATTGGTTGCTAGAATAGCTCGTAGATTAACTGATTGCTACTTAAACAAATAAATGAATACTTTTATTTTATGGCCGGAGAGCTCGGATAGATCCAAGGTTAAATCATAAAAATTGAAAATAAAGGGTCAAGAACAATATACGACTAAAAGCTGTAGGCAAAGTTTAATAATAATGGAGACCTTGAGACGCCAACAAACATTATTAAAAAACCTTATAATTGTAATTGTTGTTATTAATAAGCTGCAAATTTCAAAGCAGAATGGCAAAAATCTTGTGAAAGCTCGCAAGCTGAGTATGGCATTAGAAGGCCGAATCGGGTAATACCTCGACTTTCTCATGACTCAATATACTATCACGAATTTTATTGCATCAATTGAGCATTGTATTAGTTAATATAAAATTAAGATTGATGCGGAAAGCTAAAGAGAGCGCGTGTCTAAATGTGGTTCAATCAGAACGAACTTTCAAATTGTAAGGTCAACTCATGTTATTGAACACCAGGTCGTAAATTGAATTTAATTAACGTGCTGCACATTCTTACCTGTCGCGTATGTTTTCCAGGTAATCGGCTATATAATCAACCATCGATTTGGCAAAATCTCTGAATTCGGGCGCTTCCATATCGATCTGTAAAAATAATTTCAAATAAATAAATTATGGGCTATAAACAAGTAAATTTAATTTACACGTTGTTCTAAAATGACTCGAAAGAGTCACACACTCACCGAAACCCTCGGATCCAGTTTATCTGTCACCACATTAGTATTACCCTTACTTTTTGAGGGCATGGTCGGATTAGTAGATGCTTTGCTCATGTTCAATGAATTTTATTAGGCTTTGTTAGTTAATGTATTAAATGAATGCCTGAAAATGTTAATGTTAGTATCACAAATTTCAGTGAGTAGATAACGAGTTTATTTACAATTAATACACGCGCTGTTTGGTTATCAGGACATGCAAATACCCTTACTTAAAATTTTAATTCTACAATCTAAGTAGTTTTAATGAGGGAGCTTTACAATATCAATATAAACTAAAATTCATGTAGAAAGTGTTTAAGTTAATAAGCCACTTATAATTTATAATTAAATTATAAATAAGACTAAAATGAATCAATAGTTTTTATTAATCTAACTTTTTTATTTCGACTCAACAGACAACTTTAGATTCTTTTTTTTCATTGAATATATAATTGTTTAAAGATTATTCTAAACTAACTTTTCACATAAGCTACTAATTTTGTGTAAATTCAAATTCAAATTAAAAAGTTTTGTATATACATTTGCCTTTTGTAATTACTTTGAAAATTCTCATTATTGTATTCTATAAATGAATGTGTGAATTCTCTATATACTTAATACATACAACTCTACCGTTCTTGGACAATTTGTTTATACTAAAATAAAAACTATCTATTTTTAAAAGCACTCTATTTTGATTCAGATCTATGCCAAATTTAGTAAGCACTTACTTTTTAGTACACTTTTTGCACATTTGTTTATGTATTTGTTAGAATACTCGTTTAAGCAATTGGCAATTGGTTGTTATTTTTGTTAGTTTGTTGGCTTTGCTTAAATCAACCACTATTGTTGTAAAGATAATCTGAATGTAGTTACTTTTCTGCATTAATTTATATTTTATTAATCTTTAATCTTAATCTTTAATATTATCTTATCTTTGATTAAACTTAAGCCCTACACGATGAAAACCAGTCAGTAAAAGTTGTTTGGCATTGACAGAAAAATACAAATAAACTAAACCAAATGAGAATAAACCAAAAATCGCCAAGCTGATAAGATTTTGGAGGAATTTCAAAGCTCAGAAAATAGTTAACAAGGCTAAATTCAAGCTTAAAGCAGAACTTGAAAGGTCATTTCGTAATATTACGTATACGCCCAGTGTTTATGTGTGTTAAATGTTTTTTGAAGCACTTTAATTGTTTAAATATGCGCAAGAGCCAAACGCACAGAGATCCACACACACACACACACACTCAAAAATATATATGTACACTTGCACACCGACCACTTAAGATAACTTGCCTTTAATTATTTGCACTGTTTTTTGTCGTTGTCGAGTTCCGTTTAGTGTAGTGGAGTATGCACTATTTTGTTAGATTGTATAATTAAATTTTAGTCTAGCTGTTCCCGCTTTGGCAACTGTTGGCCAACTGAGTGCTGCTCAACGTGCGGACAGAGCTTATAAAGCATCGCTTCGTTAAAACTCCGAGCTGTTGAGCACCGAGAGTAGCCACAGGACCGGTTCAAACGATACACTCGGTTCATTCTGACAATGAATTTGTTATAAATAAAATAACATTACAGGTGTGTTAATGTGTGTGAATGAATAATTATTAAATTCGCTGGTAACAAAACTTTTTAAAGTGCATTAAACTGCGTTAACGCAAGACTATCGAGATGAATATAAATGACTTAGTTAGTAGCCATTTAATGATCATTCAAAGAGAAGAATCCCCCGGCGATTTATGAGTCAATCATTGCGTGGGACTTTCCCAAACTACCAGAAGAAGAACAACAACAAATGTGCGAAGATACAAAATAAAAACAAATTTTAATTTACATTTCTGACGTGAAGGCATTTTTGCAACAGGTTTTCTGAACAACTTGTCGCGCAGCTGCCAAATGGGGACCTGGATGTTAATGTATCTGTATCTGTGGCTGTAGCTGTATCTAGTAGATGCACGGGCCGAAGCCAAGCACGAGACTCTCATCAATGCTCGATGACGTCAAAAGCTCTGCTCTCGATTATGTTTGCGAGGGGAAAGGGAGGAAATCATCCAACTGTTGCGTGCCTGCTTCTGGCATTTGAACGAAGCCACTTTGGCAAATCACTTGACTGAATCAACAGATTTTTGCCATGCTTACGGCAATGTCGCTCTTATTGTGATGCCACCCGCATCATCCCCAAAAGCTTAACTCCAAACCAACCCCAAGCAACTCTTATGTATCTGAGTTCTGTTTTAATGAGGGAAGTGGATATGTGAATGGGCGCATTCATACTCCATCCTTTTACTTTTCTTTTCTACTTAATGTTGAAGTGCTTCAATTTGATTTATGGCTGACTTGAGATGAAAAGCTTGGACTTTTATGGGGGTGCTGTTCATCTTAAAGCGCCTAGAAATGGAGGATTGCATAATCGAGCAAACGTAGATTGAATACAATTTGTGGGATAGCAAGAAATTTATTGTCTTAACCAAGAATAAAGATTTAGTATCTGTCTAGTTATCATTTGGCTCTATGGAAAACATTTTTGTGTTAACAAATCGAAATTTTCTGATACACTGTTTGCGACATCTGCAGACAATGAATGCTAAGACTTTGTTGAATTTAAATTTATGTCTGTATATGTTTGTACATAAGCATAAAAACATTAAGGTTTTTTTTTGTGTTTTGCATTAAATGCACTTTACTGTTTTCTATTTCATTAAATTCCATTTGTTGCGTTCACTAGTTCTTACACAATAAATTTTTCCCATTTCGCTTTAAAATTTACTTTAATGTTTTTTCTTCCATGACATTCCATTATTATAATCGGAATATTTATGTGGCTATACAAAAAGGTGGGCCTTAGTAGGGTCATTATGTGTTTTCCTCAACTTCAGTTACTAAGACTAATTTCGTTCATATTATTATTAGTTTTCACATCATAATAATAATAATAATTATGTATATCCTACAGTTCAGAGTCCTTTACGAAATAAAATGGGCGAACCATTGGTTTAGTATGTCTGAAAAATTAATTTACAGCATAATTTTTGATGGATCAGTCAATCAAAAAATTTTACGGACATGTTTACTGATATGAATGACAGAGCAATAAGCATCTTGAACCAATTCTTAAATTATAAAGTAATAAGTAAATTTAAGTTGATGTGGGATTTCAATAATTTTCATATTTAATATGTATTTATTGTATTGGATCTTTTTGTTCACATAACAAATTTTTTTGTAGTCTCGCAAGATGTAACATATTCAGGTCTTCTGTCTTACATCAGTAAGGAATTTATACGATTAGTTTCAGACACGCGCATACCAGTCCAGTCGACAACAACAAAGTTGAACAACGTGCGCGCACAGAATCAAGCCAAAAAGTGATTAAAAAGTTGGACCATTGCTTCTGCAGAAGGCGATTAGTTACAAATTGCATAGTTGTGGGGTATAAACAAAATCGAAAGTACTTAATAAATGCTACAGGTAGTTACAACTTATTTCAATAGGCACGTTACTGCACAAGAGAGGGAAGATTGAGAAGCGTGCCTTGTCCACTTGGCAAGTAGGCAACACCACGTGACCTCGATAGCTGGTATGCAATATCCTCAGCAGCTTCAATACGACGCAGCTCGACAAGACCGTCACCAGCCTCACCGAATGATTTAGCCAGCAAATCGGCAGCACCAGCATCACCCTCAGCAGAGATAATGGAAGCCAACTTCTGTTGCTCAGCCTTCTCGACCACAAAACGCGCCTTTTCAGCCTCCTGCTGGGCAACCTGTTTCATTTCTACAGCCAGTGTGAACTCACGGCCAAAGGTCAAGTGCGTTAGCGAGATGTCATCCAAAATAAAGCCGAATTGCTTGGCGCGCAGAGTAAGTTCCTGAGACACTCGTTGGGATACCATCTACAAATTTAATAGTGAATTAATAATTGTTATATATTCTCTTCACATTCGGACAAAATCAAATGTGACGAATGTTTGTGCTCGTGAGAAATCCTTATTAATCCGTAGCACTTACCTCACGCTGAGTAATCAGCTCACCGGCATCGAACTGAGCGACAACAGCCTTAAGCACCTCAGGTGCAATGGAGGGCAACACACGCTCATCGTAATCCTGGCCAAGAATAGTGTAAATCTTTGGCAACTCTTCGGGTATCGGACGATACAAAATACGTAGTGTGATGTTGACATTCTGCAAATCTTTGCTGCCCGTTATCACCGGCACATTGCGGGGCTGTGACCGAATGTCAAAAATGATGGGACGCTGAACCCAGGGAATGAAAAAGTGTGTACCCTCACCGACGACGGTCTCCTTGATTCCAGTGAAACGATCGAAAATGACTGCTCGGTGGCCACCTTCAACATTATATAATGCGGAGTTCACAACGCCGCCCAGCAGCGCAACGCCGAGGCCCATTTGGCCAATACGATTGAAGAACTGAGCCATTTTCTAATAAAAAAGGTAAAGTATTAACTCTTAATGTTCCTCTTAAGTATATTATTCTATATTTTTGTAAATGAACAACAAGCCGACTGCGATTTGTATTTCGTCAGATTTATAGGTTAGAACGTCATGTAAACTTTTTGAGGGCAAAGTCTGAAGCTTTTTACGATAAACTATACATTGGCTTAAAGTCACGCTTAATTAAACACTTTATACTAACATTTTATTTATGTGTGATTTATTTAAATATTGTTGTAACTACTTTTAAGTTAATTAATATTGCTCGCTTTATTAAAACCGCACGCAACGAAATATACAGCTGACAGTGTTGTAAGACTCCTGCAGCGGCAATGTGATAATAACAGAGTTGGTAAATGTTCATATGTTACTATAGTTCAAAATTTCCCAAATCCCAATCTCTTAGGACATTTATGGCCATAGATATCCCAAATTGATGATTACATTTCAAGATTATTGTGGAGGTCAATCGATTTATTTGCAATAAGTAGTTGATATAATGAAGTATCGATACTACGTATTCGACTGGTGCCGAGATATCGATGCAACTCGATACTTAACGCTTTCAACGCATTCGAGTTTCAATTTGAAAATAATTTATTCCAACAACAAGTTATGCGCTGTTAAGTGAAATAATTGAAAAACTATAAACGTATTTAAAAAGCCCACCGCTGGTAGTACCTATCCATTGACATGAACTTTCCAGAACACAGAAGACTACAAATTTTGTGGTTATTTATGTATCTGGTCTAATTATATTCTAGAAATATTATAAACAAATTGTCAGTACCATTTAAGAGCTAAGTATTTGCTGGAATAAATTTACATATCACTTTTTTATAACATATAACTTTATATTGTACACATTATAAAATGTTCATCCTTTATTTTATTAAAATTATTGACTGTTGCCATTGTAAAGATATTAAATAAAATGTACTTAAATTTTTTTAAATCAACTGATTGTTGCTTTGTTTAAGATTCGTCACTAGTGAAGACAACTTTTTAAGTACCGCAATGCATAGTTAGGCAATTATTTTGTTTAAAAATTCACCTCTTTTTCAGGTCTGCTAGTCAGAATCAGCTTTTGGGGCGGTGGCAAAATTAGTACGTGTATTGTGTTTGGCAAGATTATTAACGACTTGCGGAGATTGTTTCGCAGTGCAAACTACGCTCGCCCTTGAACTAAACTGATAAATTTAGGCAACATTTCGCTAGCTTATCGATCTTATCTTTATGCCTGAGTTTTGTGTACTGCACACTAAAAACTGTCAACCTTTGTGTTAATTAAGTAAAAAATTAAAGAAGATCAAATGGACAAGCTTCATATCAAGTTTCCTTACGAAATACACGACGTGGAAGCTAAGACTAATGCTGAGCTATTGAAATATTTTACAGGTTGGTAGAAAGCAATGACTAGAATATTGGAATAATCTTAATTTTTGAGCAGGTGAGCGCACTGGGTTTGTACAAGTCGGACCCGAGGGTTACTGTTTCCCTCACAAGTACAAAGATCATGCGGAGATGTACTACAACTTTAAGGCGCGTCCCGATGATGTTTGGATAGTAACTGTACCACGTTCGGGTACCACCTGGACACAGGAGATGATCTGGTTGCTCGCTAATAATATGGACTTTGAACAAGCCGAGCAACGTCTTTTAGCCGAACGTTTCCCCTTCTTTGAGTGAGTTTATTTTTAATTATTTTAAGATCTCTACTTACTCAACTGGCAGATTTGCATTGTTTAAACATGATGCTGTTGTGGCTGAGTTTCTGACTGCGAATAAGGACTGTTCCAATTCCTTGGAAGTCGTTGAGAATATATGTCGTCAGGGTTACGAGACTCTAGAAAAATTACCCAGTAATCGACGGCGTTTTATCAAGACGCATTTTCCGTTTTCTCTATTGCCTCCGAGTGTCTTGGAGAACAAATGCAAGGCAAGGAATTTTCGAAGAGTTATAAAATACAGAACCAAATTCAAAATAATCCATTTATTTGTAGATCATTTATGTAGCGCGCAATCCCAAGGACGTGGCTGTATCCTACTATCATTTGGCTCGTTTGTTTCGTCATCATAATTACATTGGAGATTTTGAACGTTTCTGGATGTATTTCCAGAACGGATTATGTATGTACATATGTGTGTTTTTTTTTTATTAATAAAGCACTTTAAATGACCTGTAGCTACTTTTAGATTACTGGCTGCCGTATTACAGTCACGTGAGAGAAGCAAAAGAGCACAGACATCTATCGAATGTGCTATTTCTCAACTATGAGGACATGTTGATAGATTTGCCAGGAATTTTGAAGACCATTGGTGATTTTCTGGATTGCGCACCGAATGCAGAGGGAATAGAAAAGTTGATCAATCATTTAAGCATTAAAAACTTTCGTAAAAATAAATCTGTTAATTTGGACCATTTGAAAGACTGGATGAACGAAGGCGAGGCTGGATTTGTGCGTAGAGGAGGTGAGGGAACGGACGGAAAGCAGCATGATCAACAGGAATTTCTAGACAATCCAAATCTACTTAAGATCGCCAATGATTGGATACGTGAAAATAATAAATATATATAAAAATCAATACGATAAATTGATTACGTTGTTCTAATTAATAAATTGCAATAATTTTGTTATTAAATTAAGATCGTGACAACAGATAAACTGTAATTTACGCAGAGAATCCAACAGCTGTAAGAAATTAAACTGAAATAATTGTAATTCGTAAAAGAATATCTTTATTGGAACCTTTTCCAGTTGTTTTTAATGATTCGATGTTGCTTTAAGAATTTAAAATTTAAATAAATAAATTAAATTCATAAGAAACAACAAACACATTCGACGAAATGAAAGAATATTTGCATTGACTTTCATTTACAGCGACGTTCCGAGACTCCGAAATAAATCAATTTCGCCAAGTAAAGACAAACAAATAAAAAATTATTAATTATTAAGGATTTCAATAAAATGTACTTTGAAATTGATTTGCAATCGAAATTTGGAACGAGGCAGTTGTATATTTTATTTTAACGTTTTACATAAAGCTGGACAATGTAGCACACTAAAACTACTTGAGAATTGTATTTACTTTTAAGCTACATATTTAATCTAATATATTTTATATAATATTTAGCTG
This sequence comes from Drosophila neotestacea, assembly GCA_035044365.1. Taxonomy (NCBI): domain Eukaryota; kingdom Metazoa; phylum Arthropoda; class Insecta; order Diptera; family Drosophilidae; genus Drosophila; species Drosophila neotestacea. The sequence goes on from JAWNMD010000069.1 coordinate 6,384,148, forward strand.
GGATTTGGTGTAATCCAAGCCCAATAAAGTCGCTGCATTAATGATTTACTAATTATATTATCCCCTTATGTTCTGTTCTTTATTCAAGTATTATCCGTTGACTATTTTTAATGATTTCACTTAAACATTTAACTACTTATTTACTAATGGTAATGCATATTTAAGTGTTCTATGACCTCACATATCATTTGCTTAGACTTTTAAACGCTATACACGCGTGGGCGTTCCAAAAATGGGGACGTTATTGCGCCTCTGGGCCAAGGGTGAGGCGGGCACCGGTGTTGGCCCATTGTTGTTGTTGTTCAGCCGACGTTGCTGGCTATCCGAATAGGCACGTTCTATAAGAATGGATTCATATCTATCAGATATATGTCTACAAATATCATTGGTACTACTGATTTGCCATGCTTGATGTGGTTCGGTATTTTGGGTATATTTTGGAGGAATGCTGCATGCAATATTTGTTTTATTTCATTCACCAAATATTCTCCGTTTCTTCTTCAAATTGTTAACATGCAAATGAAATAAAAAGTAATAATTTTAAATTATATACAATTTAAATTGGATAAGGAGTAATAATGATAAAATGTGTTGTTGGTAGGAAATTCAAATTGAACATGACATCAATTGTTATGAGATAATATATGTATATAAAACTATACATTTTTATGCGTACAAGTTTTTTAAAAAATGTTTTCGTTACAAAGGAAATAATTTATAAATTTATATTTTTTTAAAAATATAGTTTTTTTTTGAAACAAGATTTTTTTAAAACGTTCTGATCATAATTGATTTAATTTACAAAAATCATTCATTTTCTTTTACAATATTGAAAACGATAGACTTGTATAGTTATTAGACGACAGTTATTAAAAGAACATGAGTAGTATATTTGATTACATATGAACAATTATCTTTTAATGCTTTGATTATAATGAAATCAATTTACAAAAATGTTTAATTTTCTTCTTCAATTAGTACTTAAGATATTACCAACAAAACATTTTATATGGGATGCTTTTGATAGCCATAAAAGTAAATGACAATAATAATATTTCCACAAACCAATAAAATATTCAAATAAAAATACCATGCACCTAAGAAAACATTATTTTACCTCGAAACTTTAAGCCCTGCGCCTCGTTTATAATGGCCGCCAGAGCTGGATGCTGATAGCGCTCCCGGAAAATGGCGGAACCGTTAATGGCAGATCCGCCATTGCCATTGAGTGTACCGTTGCCATTGCCATTGACGTGGTGCATCATTTTATGCTGTGGTGTATGCTGTGGCGTCAACGAAATTGGCGTCGAGCCATTGCCATTTTTGTAGTATCGATTCTGGTTGGGATCATAGGCGGAGGTGTTTTGTTGTGGCTGCTGTTCGTGGTTGTGATTGAGACGATTGGCCAGCTTAATGGAGGCACAGCGATCCTCCTCGTTGTTACGCATCTTCAGAATGCGCTGATCCTGCACAGAGTAGCGTGAGCCATGCAAGGAATTCAACTGATTCAAGTTGGTCACCTGAGGACTCAGTTTCTTTGCACGGAAGCTGCCTCCGGGGGAGTTGTTTAGCAACGTGCCACGTGAGGAGCTGCCATTGGTTTCGGTGCTATCACGGCTGGCAGCCTCTCGATAGCTCGAGGGGCGGTGTGTCGAAGGAGGCGTGTCCAGGCCACTGTCATGGGCCGAACAGTCCAGCTCCGTTTTGTTGGCCAGTCCAACGTTGCTGCCACCATTGGAGTTATGAGTGGGTAGCATGGGTTGCACTGAAAGCAGATAATAGAGTTAAGAACCTTTTCAATTTTATAAATCATGATTTACTCACCTGAATGACGCATATCGGTAGGCGCACGTGGTTTTCGATATAGCCAATCCCTGTCCAGTTCGTTGCCATTGTCCGGAGTAGCACTGATGCCGCGGAAGAGACGTGGTCTACGCAGTTGGACCTCTGCCTCCTCGGCGGTCTCCTCATCCACCACCTGATTAGATCCGAAACTACTGTTGATGAAAATACGACGAGGTGATCCATACAATGCCCCTCCAGCCTGTGTAAAACTATTCTGCGCCGAGGCATAACCATTGGAATAGCGACTGAGATTCGCATTGCTGTGGTGTGGTATCTTCTGTGGTGTCGAGTGATTCGTTGAGATGCCGCTCAAATGATGATTATGATTCTCATTATTAAGCGCACTCAGATCCGGCACAGAATCGCTGAATAAAAATGGATTGGCACCCGCATAACCATTTAGACTGCCAGCTCCAATTTTATGACGTGCCAAGCCACCACCTCCACTAGCTCCACTCGTCATCAGCCAATCATCCAGAGCACTGGAGTAAGTGCTGCCCAGGCCAAAGTGCTGGAATTGCAGTGAGGCATGAGAAACGGGGGCCGCCAAAGAGGCGCGTGATCTCGGACCCTGTGCAATCTTCAACGCCCGACGACGCTCCTTTGAGGTCAACGTGCATTCCTGTTTAACAAAAGAATACATATACATTACTTATTGTGCTATACAAAAAGATTCAGCTGAATACTTGCCTCCAGCAACTCGAACCAATCCTCGAGGCCATCGTCACAGCGCAAAAGCACGCGACCCTCGCGTCCCAGCAGCAGCCCAATGGCGCTATAAGAGCGTCGATTAAGCCATTCCACCTTCTCCACGTCCACCAGTTTGACCTGAAATAGTTTAACAAAAATGAAAAACAATGAGTTAAGCGTCTACATCATTGTTTCGAACAATACAGGTCAAAGGTTAGACAATGATCATTGGTCCCTGGGTCAGTCAGCAGGGGTCTGGGAACTGGAATCGATTGTGGTCTGAACTAACTATTCATGAAAGAAAACATAAAAGACGTTACTTTGAGCAGAACAGTGTTTGAAACAGAAGATAGATTTACTTCACAAAAAGTTAAAAAAATAAGGAACAAATTTCGGTAGAAAAAATCGGTAGAAATTTAAAAATTCTATATGACTTGCAAATTTAATAACGATTAACGATTAGAAGGAAAATAAGAATGTGAAAATGTACATAGATTTTATATGCATTGTGTATATAAGTAGTACAAATATTATCAACAAGTAACGGCAAGGTTTTCTTTATTTACTTAATTTATTTATATAGCTTGTTAATTAAAATGTTTGAAAAATAAATGGGAAGCACTTAAGTCCTTTAATGCAGAAGCTTTTCAACTGTCTATGTATTCCATTATATTTAAAATTAAATTGAATTCGAACATTTTATTTTTTAAATTTCCGTCTCAGAGCTTAGCATCAGCTACGACTTGTTCCATTAAGATTGCATCTCATTTGCCGTAGACAAACTAATACACTTAATTTTAATAGCAGAGGGCATAAAATAAATTGTTACTCAATTATTTTTAGCACGTCTTTATGCAAAACTTTTGGCCAACAATACAGCAATTAAGCCTCGCTTATTCTATCTTTTTAGTTAGTTACCTTTCTCTAACTACTATTTACTTCTTCTGTTTTCTTCTTGTCGTTTTCTTGGTGCATTTTGCAACTCGGTTAAAAGTCATTAGGCCAGGCTGACAGTTTTTCCCTTGGCCAAGAGCAACAAAACTTTTTTTTTCCATGTAGAACTTTTATTGAACTCATTGTTGTTGTGGTTGTTGTCTAGTCAAGTTTATGGGTTCTATTTTCTTGTTCTCGAGCTGCTTTATGACTTGAACTTAAAGTTGTTACAGATTCTGTGCTCCAACTAAAAACTATACGAGGCCATTAGGCAAATATGTCAGCAGCGTGTGGCAATTAGCCAAGTTATGCGATATAAAACGTTGGCCACCGCTCGAGTTTTGCTTAAGAATTCTTTTTCTCTCTCACTTGGCTTTACGTCGACTGCTTCTATTTTTATGGCCAACCATAATTAAGTTGTTTTAAACGCCAAAGAAGGTGAGGAATTAGAGGCGGGAGAGGTGGGCGGTAAAACATAGATAGTTTTTATGATAAATTGCGCGATTTATGTTTACAAAAAGCAAAAGGCATTAGCGAGGGATATGAGAAGCATTGGACATGTGATTGCTCATCATCAAGACCCAAAGACCTCGTCGTAAATACATTCAAATGGACCCCAACAAAATGATCTAAGACAATATAATCTGGAATGTGTGGGCTGGAGAACAAGCATAATAACTTTGTAATTTGTGGCGTCTGTCTATATATAAAGTATTGTAAATTATTATTATATATAGAAATCTTTTTTGAGACCTCTGCAAAATGCGTGCTTATAAATGAGATTGTTGACTATAGCTGCTGATCAGTTAGGCATTGAAAACTGGCCAAGAAATTCCTATAGTGAATTTATAATAACTCTGGTTAATTGGTTAAAATTAAAAGATAGTTTTCTCAGACTTCATTTATTATACATTACAAACTATAGATATATAATTTTTATTGTTGTTGGTATACAAATCTTTAGCTCAGATATCTAGATACCTTTACTTCATATTTATTAAATATATGTACATATATTATAATAATCGTACATACTAATCCAGCTCTACTGACCTCATAATCTGAAACGTAGTCAAAACATTTTCCCAATTTCCGCCTTCAAATTTTTGTTTTTAGCCTAACCCGAAAACTTTCAAAAAACTATGAATTTCAAGGCTGGCATTGATTAGCAGTTATTGTTATAGCTTATTTTTATTGTTGTTATTCCATATTTTGTCATATTTAATAGCAATGCACGTCAAAACTAGCCCAGAAAAAAAAATTCAAGCGACTCGCTCATTTGTTTTGACCAATGTATGTACAAATTTGATATGTGGGCTTTACTTTACAAAGACCAAGTGTCTGTGAACGTTATTATATTATCGTTATTCGTATCATAGAAAGCCATTGATTTCTGACATATTTGATTGATTTGTAAGGTTGCTCCAGTGCCGCAATATTATGATATGATTTTGCAAAGTATTTTGTCATCTTTTAATTATGCAAATGCATATTTAATACAATTAATGCCTGCAGCTCAATTAATATTCCTTTGGATATTATGGAGATATACTGAAATTGCAACTTTATATCCCACATCAGGGCCATAGGCAAATGTCTCGCACAAGAAATCAATATTGGATTTAATCACTGTCAAAGTGCAAAAACTGCAACTTCGAGGCAACTTTTGCGACCCGCAGGCTGTAAACTGCTTTACTCTCTGCCTGTCCCCTTCATGGCCCCCTTCAATTCATACCGCACTTCCCTTTTTCTCATTAATGCTGTCACATCACCTGTAATTATTAAGCATCGCTACGTTTCACGCGCGATTGATTTTCCCCTGGTTTTGAGTGCAGACGGTGGCAAAAATGTTTCATCGACATCGACATCGAATCGAGTCGAAATCATTTGGCAAAAGGTAGATATAAAATTTCAATCACTTTGAAATTTATGCAAAAATCAAATTAAATAATTAGACTGCAAATGAAGCTGCCTCTCCATGGCACACCTAATTGATTAACTTGATTACATTGACTAGGCGATATTGATTCGTTCTAGTGTCGTTGACTGTTAATTAAGCAAAATGACACCAACAATATACAAGCTTACTTATGTAAATATGGTAATTATTACTGAGAACGTTGCAAATACAATTTGAAAAATACTAAAAATATTTATAATTATTCAATGAAGCAAAGTTTTACATAGTAAAAGTGCTGAAAGATATAGAAAGATATTTGCTTAGAAGACAAATACTTCTTGAATAAATATATATTTAAATATGCTGATCATTAACTAATAATTATTCTAAAGTTAAAAATGAATTTTCTGCCTTGCAAACCAAATTAAACTTAGTAAGGGTATTGAACATGTTTATATGTATTTGCTTTAAAAAGAGCCGACTCCCCAGAGGCCTCTAATGAAGCTCAATGACTCGACTTTGGTCATGGCTCGTTTGGCGAATTGATGTCTCCCCTAATAAGTGTGGGTGTCTAAGCTGTGATGATGCCCATTTATGACGATATTTTTGATATTTTTTTGGGGTATTGAAGGCTTTTTAAGGTGTAACATTTATAGCTATGTATTGAAAATTTAAATATGTAATTAATGGATATTGACAAGAGATACACAAATGAAAAATCATGCATAAAAGTAAATAAATATTTAAAGAAAATAGTTTGTATTTAAAATTATATTCTTGTTTATAAATACAAAAAAGTATCTCATAGCTGCCAGTTAAGTATCTTTATGCATTATTTAGTCACACTTAGTCTCTTTAAGCATTTTCGCACTTTTCAACTTAGTTTTTTTCTGCATTTAATTCCACTTTTTAATAGGAAATTGTTTATTTTGGAAGATTGCCCACAATAAACCAAATGTTTGCTGCTGCTTTTAAAATTTATTTTAATTTTAAATTAAACTGTAAACAAAAACGCTTTCTGGCTATTTATTGACGTTACCTTTAGTGATTTTGTTTTGTTGGGGGAAAAGTGCAAAAAAGACAAGAAAGAAAATTAAATGAAAATTAAACGTTGTGTATAAGTAACTAAAATAAAAGCAATTTTCCCATGATCTCTTTACAGTCGTTCTTGTTGTTGTATTTGTTGTTGTTGTTATGTGCATGTTAAGTGGCATTTGTGTGCTGTTGTGTTTGTAGTTTTATTTGCATTTTCCTTATTTGTTTAAACAACAACAAAATCAACGGCAACGACATCTGCAACAACGAACAATTTCATTGCTATCGTGCTTTTTATACCCTGTTTTTCCCTATTTTCTTTTTGCTATTGTTGCTTTCCTGTATTGTGAGCATTTTTTCAGTTGCCTTTTAGCCTCGTATTTGTTTTGTTTTAATGGTAAAGTTGTACGATGTGGAGGGGAGTGGCAGTTGGGCTAGTGGGCCAGGCTCATATGGGACGAACCGATAGTTAGGCAAATTAACATGCAGTAGCTGCAAGTTTTAGCCAATTAGTTGAGTTTGCCCAAAAGTTGGTATGGTAATGAAGTTCTTCTACAGAGCAGCGGGAAAAGTGCAGCAGGAAGTCGGGGGAATTTTTAATGAGAAATTGTGTGCCCAACAAGTGTAACAAAGTCTCTGGAAAATTACCGCTAAAATGCACTGAGTAATGTATGAATTTCTCATATGTTTCGCACAATTTGCAGTGCCATCAATAAGTATTTTTCTTTTCCATATTCCCCTTTAATAAAACGATCCCTATCAGGAGACTTCAACACAACAAAACGTGACTCTATGTGGTCTGACACTGTGGGGACACAATTTATAAGCACTTTCAAGGTGTGTCCTATTGCCGTCTCATAAAGCGTACTACCCTGCACTTCCCCTTAACGATTCATCCATAATACTTATGAGTATGACAAAGTTATACTCGTAGTTGTCATAATGCTTGGCATAAATCTCGTTCTGGTAATAGAATTTTACAATGCGTAGTAAATAAGCGTGAGATGTGTGTCTGTATCTGTTGTGTTGGGTGAGGTTCAAACCTGGTCAACTTATAAAGCTAAACTGTTGAGACAACTCTGGGTTATTAAGGGACGTGCTAGAGATTACCAAATGCAGATATATAAAGTGATAAAAGTGAGCAAACATTTAAATATGAGGACAATATGTGTGCTATAAATTATGTAAACAATTTTTTTCAATTTTCAGTAAATATTAAAATTAAACCTGTGTATAACTAAGCATAATTACATTGGGAAAATTTAGTATTTATTTTTTCAATATTTTTAGGTTGCTATATTATCAGACTGATAAAATCGAAATTTTCATTTTAACTTTATCGATTACGTTTTCACTGAGACTTGAACTTCATTTTATTGCTGTTAACTTGGCCTACTTTAGCTTACCTTAAATATAAATTGTCCCATATCCGAGGCACGTTCATTGGCCGATCCAGAGGCACGTTTAAAGCAATGTAAATAATCGCGGGTGAGCACAAAGTATCTGCAATAAAAGAGAAGCATAAAATTGCAAATATTACCATGCGAAATAATTGACTTTAAGGCCAGGCCAACATTTTAAAGGTCAATTGGCCAAAGATTCACTTAAATATCATTGTTGTATAATTATTTGAAGAAAAAATAAACTTGAAGTCAACAACAACATCTTGGCAATTGCCACTGCAACAATTGGCCAAAAGACATGGTCTCCTTAACCCCTCTCTCCTTTCGTCATGTGATCTACACAATGGACCACCCGCAGCATTTGAAAATATTATTAATAAATAATAAATCATGCGGCAAAATGAAAAAGAAGTCAAAGCGAAACACTTGAGATACTCAAACTTCAACTCAAAGCAGCTTTACATTTTATGGCTTTCATAAGACGATGATAATAATGTTTTATCGACTCAGTTGCTGCAATGAGAAGCATTTTATTAATATGCCAAATTCGCGTTTGATTTGTGAATAAAACATAAATTTTGTTTTGCCAAAACTTAATAATGCATGGCGCGAGATACGCGAGAAAACTTTATCCATCGATTTATTTATAGCCAAAACTTTTCTCCACTTTACAAAAGACTTCAAATAATTTACAAATCTTTTGAATAAGCCAGCATCGCTTAGGTAACAAAGAAGGCCAAAATTGTTCAGTTCCCAGCCAACAGTTGGCAGACGGCAGTTGGTTAAGCTTTGGGTTCTTGGCTCACAGCTGCTTATTAACTTGGCCAAAAGGAGAGACGATAAATGGTTTCGTTAGCTCTTTAAGCAAACTCGCAAAAACCAAATAATGTTTTCGACCTGAGTTTGGGTAATTGCTTAACCATTGCCTGGGATGGCTAATAATGGTCTTGCAGTGATTAGTTGAGGTTGCTAAGCATGTTCAGATCGCTAGAACTTAATGACTGGAAACTCTGGCCAAGACACTTAATATAAAAAATGAGAAGAAGTTGTGTAGAACTTGATCAGGAAGTGAATGGATAGGCAATGAAATTCAAATGGAAAGGCAGAGTGGTTAGAAAGATGGAAAGTTAAATAAAAATAAGAACAAACTCTGTCTGAGTGAATAGATAACTTGTATAAGGAGGTCATAAATAGATAAATCAATAATAAATTCTTTTATACAAATTTCAAATCCTTTTTTGTCCAGTTATATATTTTCTGCTTAATTTAATCAAATTTAGATATTTAAATAAATTTATTTAAGCTTTTAAAGCGAGTAAATTAGCACATTAAAAAGTGCAAGTATCATATTTATTTCATGAATTTACCAAAAATATTTCAGCTATCAAGCTTAATGCACATTTCATGCAATCGAACAATCAAATATTCACAATTGATAGCTGCGCTTAGTGGCCATTAACTGTCAATTAAAAATGTGCCAATAAACGTAATTACCAGCTCAGAGATCGATCCACCAGAAAGAGAGGAACGCTCTGTTGCAACGTAATTAAATTTCAATTAAATATAAAAAAAAAACAATAACAAAAGCACTGCCATCTGTGTGCTACCCGGTCTGGCACAGCCACCCACTCACTGAGTTGGTAAAACCATTCACATTCACATTCACATTTCGTATTCACATTTTGCATTCGCTGCAGTTCGAATACGAACCGTAAACTTCAGCCACTGTCAATTATGCGCTTTTTGCAATTAACAAAACCCCTTTGGTAAATAAATTTGCATAAATTTGCAGGTTAAATCGAGAGAGGGTTGTTAAATTTCACAGTTATTCGCCAGGTAAGGTATGTATATTATATACGAAAATGATTCAAACTTGTTCACCCCTACGCTTAAAAAAATTATGAATCATCTACAAACAAAATGTTTAGCAGAATTGCAATAAAGTGTTTTCGAAAAAAACTTTTAGAAAAATAAATATTTATATATCTCTGCATATTTGTAGGGATGCTCAGATAAATGGAAATAAGTGAACAATTAAAACGAACATAAACAATCATTTTTATATATTTATTCTAAAAAGATATCCTGTAACAAACTTGTATCACCTTGTAAAACGTACTTTTCACATAAGTTCTTAAAATTTTCTTAGGAATTTTATTTGTATTAACATTTTTTATAAATGCAGTTTGAATTCAGCAGAGCTGTAAAATATGGCAATAATTTTGTTTGCAATCAGGAACAATCTAATATAATTGAAGTCTATATGATTGTAATCACTTGAATTCTGTGAAGATGGCAATTTATTTTATTCAAATTGATTGTAATCACAATTTATCATAGTCATTGGGATTGAAAATTATTTAATCATTTCGATTGCAGTCACTTTTTGACTCCTTTACTACATTAGATTTAAGAAACTATAAAAATGATGTCAATCTTTTACAATTCTTTAAATCATACTTAACACTTAATCATTAGGATTGCAATCGCTTTTTGATTTAAATCTGTTAAAACACCTAGATCTCAGAGACTATCCAAATTATATTAATTTTCTACAGCTTTGTAAATTGGTTCCTAACAAAATATTGCTCACATAATTCCTACTTATGGTATAACTTCTTTCCGTCAATTTGTTAAATGTAAATGCATAATTATAATTTGCTTACCTCTCCTTCCAGCGCGAGAAGATACGATCCCGTTGCTGCCAGAGTAGACCACGTTTAATGGGACCCGTCATGGAGGCCACGGGAATGCGTCCCGCCAACAGAGATTGCTGTGAACGATAAGAAAAAAGAGTGTATATGAGTTAGTTTTCACTGAATTTGCACATTTGTATAACAAATTACGTAGTATGATAAAACTTCTTTGCGTTGTCTCAGCTGTTTTTGGTTGCCTGTCACAGTGGCTGTCATAATTCTTGTGCCTTTTGCACTTTATAGTACTTTAAATAATTTAAAGAACAACAAGTCGCTGCCTGGCTGTCTGGCTCCCATGAGCTATGATTAATGATTGCTTTAAAAAGCCGCCACTTGCGTCGCTTTTCAGTCCCCTTTCCCCTTTCCGTCTTCATCAACCCCATCTGTAAGCATCCCCCATCCTCCATCCCCCATTTAAGTTTCGCCTGCTGCAACATAAATTCCATTTTGGTATGTTTGGTATGTTTTTTTTGTGCGGTTTGTTGCTGTTGGTTGGAAAATTTATTGCCAACAGGGTTGTGTTATAATATTTTATATTAACAAATGTTTCGCACAAAGTTAAATAATACTTATGCGAGGGCGTATACTTGATATAGCTGGGCAATTACAATGGGTTAATCTTTTGTGGCTTACGCTTAAATTAACAATAAACAATTCATGTGATTTACGCATTTGTGATTAACTTGTTTAAAATAATTAGTTGTAATGGGAGAATGTACAATTTACGAGAAGTACATACTGTTAAAACATAAAACCTATCTGAATTTAAGAGTCAATGCTCTCTAGATAGATGTAAATACAAATCTTTTACAATGTTTCTATGCCAAATACTAATATTTCTGCTTGTATCTAGTTTTCTACATTGTATTTATAGATTAATGTCTTGCGTAAATTAATTTTCTCCTCGAATATAACTCTTAAATGTTTGGCTACCTGCTGTTATCAACTCTTAAAACAACATAACTCGATGGCAAATGGCTTCAATCATCATTTGGCTTCTCTAAAATGGGGAGAGACTCCGAAAGACAAATCACCAACTTTGTTTTTCTGTTCGCAGAAAACAAATGTCAAACATTAGGCTGTTCATTATAAAGCCATAAAAATAGCTATCCGGTGGTTAGTTGCGGCTACCTCGATGGCCCAAAGCGGACAAGCTTAATGATATGCTTATGGCCAAAGCAAGCTAACGAAATCAATCAATACGGCAATACGGGGCGCTAACGGGCTCTTTGATTTGACAAAAGCATAAATCGGAATACGAAATAATGAATTATCGTTTGGGGCAGTGTCCAATGGGTTCTAAATGGCCACGTCGGCAGATTGGGGAATGCGCATCAATCGGTTTTAAGTTTGTAGATACACTTTTGGCAATGTGCATCTGGAATCTGAAATCCGAAATCGAAAATCCGAAATCTCAAATCTGAGAAATGATATCATCAGCAGGAACAGCAGCAAAGCGTTCGCTTAATTCGAAATACTTTTTCAAGCGATAAATCTTTGACACGCTGTATTATATTTTGACCAAACAAAAATGAAGATACTTTTTTGTTCGAGTTTCGTCTTGAGTCTTTGGCCTTTATCGCAGCCACACAATCTAAGTAGAAGTTCTTGCCAGTTTGCTTTTGGCCAGAGAGCATTAAATAAGGTTCTGGCCAAATTAACGGTAGTCACGTTTAAGCGTCCAGACACAAACAACAAAAACAACAACAACAACAACAACCACAACAACAATAACAACAAGAGTAAGAGGAAAGAGGAAGAACAAAAGGCATGTCTTGGCTAACTTCAAATTCAATATGGCAACAAAATGGGTAAAGAACGTACGAAATTGTGCGGGTAATTTTCTCCAAAGGGGAAAGAAGAGCCAGTCCAAACTTAATTTAGCACATTAAAAACTATTGTTCAGTTACGAGTAGATAGACTGAGGATGAGTGGATTTTGCTTTTGGGGCTAGGAACGTGCAGCGACCATTGAATTTAATGAGCAAATGAGTTTCGGCTGCTTTCCTGAAATTGGGAACATTTTGTGGGCGGAATATTAAGTTCTTAACTTGATTAAAATGTATGCCAGCTTATACAAGCTGCTTAAGATAAGTACTAAAGATGCTCACTTTTATAATCATTCTTATTTACATAGTAATGATTATTTGACAAATAAATAATCTTTAATGTAATGAATATAACACTCCTCAATCTATTTTTATTTTAGTGCTTTAAATGTATATACTATATTCTTAATTTAAAGAAGATGAATTATAATTATATTTCTAATTGAAAATATATATGAAACGTGTGTCTTTACATTATTCAAATTAGTTTGCTTGATTCATTTTTTCAGTGCACTTATTGCTCATAAATTCTACATATACTTGACCTCTTTCTGCTCATTATCACCTTCATCAGCTAAATTCCAAATCCATAATAGAAAATAATCTCAACAAAAATTATGACAACATTTACCACTAAAAGATAAGCAAAAAATAAGAGAACAACAAATAAATAAATTTTCTTTTAAAGAAAATTTAAAAACCAAAAAACAGAAAAATTAAAAAAAAAATCAAATTATATTTTCGTCACGTTCTGTGCATGTAAATTATGGCCAGGCCAAAGCACAACGTATTAAATGCTGTTGTTGTTTTGTTGTTTTTGTTTTTTTGCCCCATGTGGAGCGACTGGGAACGGAAATAAAGCGTATAATTGTTCAACACACATCTGTGGGCCTACGTGTAAAGGGAACCTTCTAAGAACTTTGTTGTCATGGCTTTTATGTGAGTTATTTTTATGGCCAAAAGTGTGCCAAAAAGCTGACAAACTGTAACTCCAACTTTTGATTTGAGAATGTCATAAATCAATCAAGCTGCGGGTTCAACTATTATTATCAAAATTAGATTGAATGCTGAACAGATTGCAGATAATCGCAGATGATGACACAATTGCTCAATAATACTCGTATGAGTATGAGTTTACTCATAAGATCTCCGGTTGGGACTGAATGTGAACCAAAATCAAAACCAACATAACATTCACAATTTATGGGGTCCAAGAAAGAGGAGCGTCAGCTTCTGCCTCAGGTTGGCATCGTTCTGTGTTGGCGTCTGATTGAAGTGGGTGTGCAAGAGTGTGTGTGCGAGTGTTTGAGTGTGTGTGTGTAATTATTTGAAAGTGACTAAAGATGCAGCGCGAGGGTCGCAAATTGAGTAATCAACCTTGGCTAGATGAGCACAAATTAATCAAAATTGGATTAAGTTTTATTTATCTCTTTTTTAAATGTGCCAGATTTAATATGCGGAATAAATATTGCAGAAGCCTTTAATTAAAATGAACATATTATAAATGAAGAATTGTTTATCTCATTTCTAACTGTGTCAAATTAGAAATATGAAATAAAATTATTAAAAATATGGAAGAACCACTCAATTAAAATTAAAATGTTTAGAAATAAGAATTGAATCAACATAGACTGTCAAAAGATTAAGACAATTGGAGTCTCCTTCCATAAAAATGATGTAAATAATTCAATACTGTCAAAGGATCTCTTCATAAAGCTTATATACTATATAACTACTATACTTCTATAAAAAGTTTCTAAAATATGTAAAATTTACATATTAAGAGAACAAATAGACTGTCAAAAGATTCAGATATTTCGTTAGATCAAAATTATTGAAACAAATATAGTAAAACTAGAATTTCCTGTAACAAGTTTCTGTCAATATTAAAAAAAGTCTCTGAAATATTTAGCTGCATAGGTAAAATTTATATATTAAGATCCTTAGTAATCTGAAGTTAAATGTCTTAACACTCAAATTATTCTAAACTAAATACTGCCATCAATATTAAAATATTACAATAATAACACTAGGAGCTCATCATTTATACTTTTAATATTATAAAAAGAGCGATTAATTATCTACATTTGTAAGAATTTTCAAATCTCTTACACTTAAATATCTAACATTGAGCTGTATTTGAAATATTCTTCAACAGAATGAATCTTAAGAAACCAAAAATGGTTAAAAACAAACTTCCCTCTCGAATTCGTATTTCGCCTGTGGGTAGCTTAGAACAAGATGTTAGATATTAGAATCACGACTCTTACTCAAGAGCTTAGACCTTTTTACAGCTTCAACTACCAGCTCCCATTCCCAACTCGAGATTCATTCAGCATGCTGTGACTTTTATTTTGTATGCCAATCCAATTAAAAACCACTAAAAATGCGCCATAAAAGGCAGAGGCCGGCCTGGTCTGACCAGACCCGGTAATTATGTAAGCGGCGCAGTCTGTGTTTGCAATAATAATAATAATGAAAGCAAAAAAAAATGCAAAAGCCGAAAAAAATGCCAGACATATTTACGTGCCAATTTTGGCGACGTCTTGAATTCATCATTGAGCAAAAAAGCGCGCTCGTAAAACTTCCAACTTGTCTAAAGCTTCAGCTTCCTGCACTCGCTGGAGTTTCCCAGCAACAAGAAAATGACATAAAATGCAATGAAAATGGGGGCATTAAGCCATTGCAGTTATATAATTTTGTCTTCACTTTTGTTGTTGTGTTGTTTTTTAGGCGCGGGAAAATATGAAATGTATTCAGAGCGACTTTGCGAGACAGCTCTTAACCTGGCCAAAAGTTTGCACAGTAAACACAGTCAAATTGACATAAAAAGCAAACTTTAGTACAAGCCATTTATTATCAGCTTATCATGGCGTATTATTTGCTTTTTAACAAAGTAAAAATTATGTATCTACAAGTTTGTTTATGTCTGCCAAGCCCTGCTGTTAATTAAAAATAAACTCATTTAAATGTCTTTGTTCACTGATAACAGGTATGTATCTTTAAATAGCAATCAAAAAGTAGCTAAATGATAATATTTCTTTAAAGTTCTCGTTGTTATCTGCATTGTGTTGAGCAAGCTGATAACAAATTTTACAATTGAAGACATGTACAGCTAATAAACTAGGCAAAGTTTGAGTTGGTAAACTTAGCTAGCTTGTATTTCAAGTAATGAACTTAACAAAAAGTTAAATTAAATAACAGATGTACTTTGTTAGTGAAAAAAGTAAGTAAATATAAATAATTGCCACTCATCAGATGTAGTTTATATCCTCTTAAATTTATTAAAATTCCCAAGGCATAGTTATTTTATATGTTATGTTATATTGTACAACAATTTCTTGGCAGTATCTTGAACTTTGTAATCTTATCATTCATATAATAAATGTTTTTATTAAATAACTGAAAAGTTACAAACCAAAGTTACAGTTGAAACAATTTCTCTAAAGACCCTGAAGTCAATGACTTTTGTAAAAATAAATATGAATGATTAAAAAAACTCTTAATTTTATAATTTAATTAGTCACACATCTACACACAAACTACTTTGGCAAACGTTGAAAATCAGTGAAAAGAACACACACATAGGGAAACAGAGGGGAAAACTCAACTGAGCTGTGTGAAAATTACGCGACTAGAGCAGCAGGAGGGCGGGGTATAGGGAAAACTCAAAGGTAGTGTAGGAGTCGCATTTTATAATTTTTATTATATTTTCTTATACTTTTTTTTTTCTTTACTTTTTTTTTGTTTTCATGTTGCCACTTGAAAGCACAGCAAGTATTTATGACTGCTTGTTGGATGGATGACTGCCTGGTTGGTTGTTTGAATGGATGGATAGCTGGATGGTTGGATGGTTGGATCGTTGGATGGGTCGTCGTTTGTCGACATCAAAAGGCAAAAAACAACGGCAAGTATAAATATAAAAATTAAAAAGATTTTATGATTTCGCTATGAAAAAGTCAAGTCAGAAGTAAAAATCTGTTGGAATGAAATTGAATTTCCCAACAAAGCCAACGTTGAAACAATGTGTGAAGTTGGCAAACTGATGCCAAATTGTTCAATATTTGCACAACGGTAATTGAAAATCAACTAAAGGCCTGACTGACTGTTGATACACGTAAACTCACCCAGTAAAAATCTGTTGATAAGATCATGACACGCCTGCCTATAAAAGATGGTCTGTTTACTATGCTATAAATACCGATTTATAGGCGATGCATATATGTAGGCATTAAATGCGACAATCTGTGGACTTTTCTTTGTTTTCTTTTTTAGATATTTCTTAACAAACACACACACACACACACACAAACACTAATGATTCTTATGCGCTGCTAAACAAACATTTAGCTACAAGAAGAAACCGAAAAAAAGATACGTGCTATACGCGACGAAGTTTACCACCGACAACGAGCAACTTCCAATGACGACTATTCAAAAATTCTGAGCGAAAAATATATATATTTTTCATGCTGCCAGTGGCAGAGTGGCAGACCGCCTAAACATTTTTCACATATGGCAAAAACAAGCCCAGTCCATTGTGTATCGTTCTACACATGAGAACGCAAAGTATCTGCGCGGCAAAAGTATCTCTAGCTGTTGCTGTTGCTGTTGCTGTTGCTGTTGCTGTAAATGTATCTGTATCTGTAGCTAAAGCTGTTGCTGTTGTCGTCTGCCGTGACGTGACACACATGTGGGCAATTCTATGCAGGCAATGCCAGTTGTTGTTATTCTTCTTAATACTCTTGTTGTTGTTGCTGTTGTTGTTACTGTGTTTAGCCAAACATGTGCCTACGGTTTTTTATTTTATTTAATTTTTTGTCTTTTTTGGTTTCTTTTTTCGACTGGCTTTTATGGTTTATGTGTTAATAAGGCGACCTTCAAAGCGCTCTGAGATTTTTCTTAGCTTTTTTTGGCATCAGCAAAAATAAAAAACCTAAAAAGAAACTTTAGTGATTTTACACAGACCTGACTGTGAATGTGACTATGTGCTTAAGTTGTTGCTAATGATATGTTATGGTTTGGTAATACATTTTAAACAGTGGGCGTGGCAGTCAAGAGACGTGGTGTCTGTCAGGTTTGTTTCTCTTCAAGTTGATGCTTATATAGTAACAACCCATTAATCGAACTTATTTCAATAATCTTTCAATTATTTAGCATAAGAATCTCAACATTTTGACGGAGTTTTAAGATGAAGTAAATAACAATATTTTAACATAGCAGTTCTTTAAGTAAACTTGATAGTTTTATCATGAATACTATTAATCTTTGCGGAACTAGGACAAGTTCTGTTCTTTGTCATTCAAATACTATCAGAATTCCAAATAAATACCATATAAACCTGAATGAAACTAAAAAGCAACAGAATGTGTTATATTATATAAAGAAATGATTAAAATTGTTACATGAAATGACTGGATATCTACCCTGTAACTAAAAGTATAGGTAAGTTGAGTTCAAACTTATCTTCACTTATTTTTCTCTCAGAGAGCGTGCTTAGTTTCCTTCCTGCTCTTGAAGGTTGCCCTACTTACATGCAATTCGTATTTGGAAGAGCACTTCTGGTACTTCCTGCAGTTCTATATAGCCCTAATTCAATGGGCTGTAATAAAGCACCCCATTGACCTTCGCACAAGACTCGAGAACCACTCGGAATACATCAAACCACTTAACCCGCTCAAAAACCGTTATCAAACTCACACACACACAAACATGCAGACTTATTTGGGCATGTCGAGAGTGCAAAAACTTTGAAATGCTGCCACATGCCACATGCAGCTCATAAGTGCACACACAGATACAAATTCACAAACACTGACGCACACATTCGAACATTCAAGTCATTTAAAATGCAATAGAAAACTCGGCTGCCCGTCACACAATTTCAGTTTCACAGTGGGGCCTCCCAAACTAAAGACCATCTACAGGGAGGCCTCAATGGAACCATTCGCACGAATAAAGATCCTGCCGTGTTCAAAGAGCCCAAAAAAAGAATAGAAACATAAAAAAGAAGAAACATACATGAAAAGAGGTACAAGCATTCTTTTTGTTTTGCTGTTCTTCATAGTATTCGCAGAAATGAAAGAAGAAAAACAAAAATATGCATCATCTTGGATGTTGCTTGTCGTCTATGGCCCTGGCAAAGGCGTCGCTAGGTCTGCCAAAAAATGGTACTAAGAATTTATGCAAGTGCCAACATCTGTGGCAGATGAGAAGTTGCAAGGGTAGAGCAGGAGTAAGGGAGGACAGGAGGGAAGCCCTTGAACTTGGGCCAGGAAGTGTCGGTCGATTGGCAAAGTCAAAAATTGTCTGTCTCTCTGTCCATCCACTTTGAATTTCTGCTTGTGTGTTATAGAAATGGGTATCTGTAGATACTCTTTCAGAAGTAAGTGGTATATTGGCTTAATGATATCATTTCAGTTGTGTGATTCCTAGGAATTTGGATTTACCCGGAATTGAGGAACTGATTACTCATATATTATTCGAAAACTTCATAGATAATAACATGCAGACTGATTCGTCAAATATTATTAAAAAATTCAAAGGAAATGAACTAACAAATTTACATTAGATTTTTAATACGGTCTAAAACACACAAAAATAAAATAGATAAAATGTTTAAATGAATAAAAACATATAAGTAATACATAAATATCAACATTCTCGTATATAAACATTTTATAAAAACGGTACTTAATTTAAATTTCAATGATTGTTAAGATTTTTCTTAGGATACTGCACCATTTAAGATTTCAAGGGTTCCCTTGGGTGAAGGGTTTCTGTATTCTGTCCTCTGTGGAGTGAGCATTATTGCCATGAAGCTGACATTTTTTAGGGAACATTTTATATGATGAAGAGAGACGCTTCTATTAGTTTATTAGTTTAATTTAGAAGGGGTATAAAGCGTATTTACACATTAACATTATAATAAAAGCGCCTCAAACTAAAGCTGTTTAAAAAGTAGATAGCCCTACGTAAAAAACTCAAATATTATTCTACAAGAAAAAAAGCCAAGATTTGATTTGCATCTTCCCTTAAATATTGCTTCCATACAAGAGCATTCACATTTCGTGTTGCGAAAGTTGAAATATTTCTACGTGCGTTATTTTGTTGTAAAAAAATGCCTTGCATATTTGTGCAGGCACTAAACTCAGATGCGATGGCGTCATGCGGGCTCGATAAAGCTGATGAGATACTTGCATTCGCTGAATGCCTTTTTTGGGAGTGTGTTGTGAGAACCACTGCATAAATCTGCAGAAATTATGGCTAGATGTATCTTTAGATATGTTGAATTTTTTTGTTTTAGCTGCAATTGATGACAGGCCAAGTAATTCGAATAAGAAATACAACTTGCAATGTAGCATTGTGTATCTAAGTATCTTTGTATCTATTAGATACAACTATGTATGTAAGCATGAGGCGCTGTTGAGCTAAGCTGAGGTCACGCCCCCTTTGTGTAAAGGCGAAGGCGAAGCCATTTCGCATGCTGTTTACATTTATGCAACATGTCGAGTGGCAACTTTGTATCTAGATACTTTTAGTTGTCAGTGTACGTCGGTGTGTTGGACTGCGTCTGATTATGACATTTAACATGAACACGTAGTGAGCGCAGCACATGCGAGCGACAGCATTGGTATTTTTTTTTTTTTTTATATATTTCTTCTTCTGTTTTTCCTGTCTTTTCTGTTAATTTTTCTTCTATTTTCCTTTGGTATTTTTACGAGACACGAACGCACAGCATGACAGCAGAGAATAAGAGGGGAATAAGATGGTCTGTCGACCAGTTCCCTTTTTAGCTCTCTGCTTCATTGCGAATTCATTCATTCATTTCGTGCTGTTGCCTGTCATATTTTGCGGTCTTATCGCAAACCCCAAAAAACGAAATTGGCAACCATTTGAAGCGCCCAAAATGCACAAAAAAAAAAAATATAACATTGTACTGCACACAAAATGTTACCAAACATTGGCTTTGGCCACAGATCGGATCGCTGTCTGAATGTCCAGGGCTAAATTGGCTTGTTCAAATGTATCTTGATAAGAACTGACGGCCTATTGGCACCAAGAGTCAGCGCATTGTAATGGAAAATGCTTTTTTATCCTTTGTTTTTTTCAGGTTGCAACTCACCTGCAAAGAGAATAGAAGAGGTTATGAATTAATTAAAATGTGTAACTAAAGCAAATGTATCTTAAATCTATAAACTTCTATTTAAGTAGAAACATAAATTCATTTGTTTATAGTTCAATACTCTTTAGGTTAGCTTAAATTGTTAAACGAAATAATTGTTAAGTTTTAACTAAGCAAATGCCAATAATTATAATTAAACATAAGGAGTTCAAAAATAACAAGATATTTAAGTGATTACAAAATTCTCTTAGAAACCCAAACCAAAATATTTGTTAAGAACATTTTTACTTTCATCATATCTAAAAATAAGAAATGCATTGCAAAAAGCAGTACTATAAAGCAACTTCTCTGTCGGGCTTTATGTGTATACAAAAATGTTTAAATATTATATTTCGGCTTTTTAAAAATCAAATCAAATTAGAGAAACATTTTTAAAATATTTATACAAATCGAAAGACAAGTGCGAATTATTCATAGCTCAATTATGTTGTAGCCTTTAGCAAATTTGCAATAAGCGTAAAAATTCCAAAATGGCTTTAAAATTATACTTATGAGCGAAAAACGAGTTCTATAAACAAATCAAGTGGAACGAGAACAACGACAACGACATTAAAAGTAACAACAAGAGCAATAAACAAAACAACAATTCGAGTGTCAGTGACGACTTATTTGTCACTAGAACTGCCTGTTATTGTTACTTTTATGGACAGTTCACTGTAAGTAAGTATGTTGCACCGTGTGGGCGTCAAGTTGAACGACAGTGACAGTGGCAGCGTAAGGTCAGGCGTTCACCAGTGCGTATGAGCAATAATTTTTTAATTGTCGCATTAAACAGTTAACGGGCATCACGATTTCACTTGCGGTTCAATTTTTTATATTTCGCTTTTTGTTTGCTTTTCTTGCCTGACTGCCTTTAATTGTTTATGCAAATTAGAATTAACTCGCACTTTTGATGAGCAATTTAAATACACATTCAGCACATTTCAGGAAGTGAAATAAAGTGCGCAGCAGCTTTTTTGCGAAAGTATCTTGCATCTTTCAGCTACTTTTCGCCGCGGCTTCGCGCAAATAAAGGTGTGAGCACATTTTGCGGGTAAATGTTAAACAGTTCGTGCTAAATTGCACCACAGAAGGAAACCACAACATTTCGCCGAGTATCCAAGAGGGTTGCCAGTCAACAAATTGACACTCCTCGAAGTAATTGGTTCAGTCTGCAGTTTGCCAACTGCTGTAGTTACTTGTCCGCAGATACTCAGATACATTTTCTCATACATCATCATCGTTAGCTTTCGGTCAAAATTTGTGCAACTTCTGACCGCTGTGCACAAATTTGTGGTCAGTGCTCCTGTCATTCATCTTGATATGATGGACTTCCTCCCAACTCATTCCGAAAGCCTTTCTCCTTCGCAAATTAGCTTAGCTGGCAGGTAGTGTAAACGTCAGTTAACCAGCTCTTTTGTCATCATAGCTCCATGTGTGTGTCTAGACGGTAGACCATTTGATTGAACGCAGCGTTGACAAAAGACTTATGAGCTCTGCACAATCCGTAGATAACTCTCGTACCAACTAGGGATGGGTAGTGGCAAGGAAGTGACGATATATATCGGAAAGAATATCATATCGAAAATAATCATATCTTTGTGAATATTGACGTACTGGGCATTTTTTAGGCATGACATGAGAACTCAAATGGAAAGCACAATAAAATAAAAAAGATTTTAATATTTGTAATATATTGTATCATAAAACAGTTATTAAACAAATGTTGCAGAAAATTTAATATAATTTTTAATTTAAATATCGTTTCTCTGCATCGATATAATATCGATATCGTTATATCGAAACCCATCCCTAGTCCTAACCCTTTTACCCTTCTATCTTTCCAATTGAGAGCAGTTGTCACTCAGCTTTTCCAGGTTCAATGCTTCAATTAAATTCACTGTCAATCACTTTTAGCTCTACTGCTGTTTTTGTTGTTGTTGCTTAAGCTTTTCACTTGTTTTGTTGTTTTTTCGAAAATGCTCATTGAGCATTTTGAAAATTTCATAGCTGGTTATGATTAGCAACCCGCTGTTGGTGGTGCTTGTGTTTAGCCACCAAATGGGTTTTTTGACTTTGGCTTTGACTTTGACTGATTTGCATTGAAGTTCATAGACATGGCTGTCAGGTGTAAGAGACCCAATGGTGTTTGTTTATTGGGCTGTAAATCCGTTGGATGCATTGTTTCTTTCTAAAGTATATATATTTAAATATTTTTTAGTATTCGAAAATTAGTTTCTTATCTATTAAAGTCTTATCTTTGGCTTTGCAGAACCTAATTAAACAAATGTCTATGGAGCTTTGATTTAGTCAACTATTCTTTGATACAATTTTCTTATTTAGTAAAATTTTCTCTACTCTTGTAAACTTAGATAATTTAATTTTTAATCTTAATCAAAGTAAACTCTTTTAAATGTTCCATTTGTATCCCGAATTTGAGCTAATGAAGAATAGAATGAACTCCGATTATTCGCTCTTCAATTATCTCTTTTTAGCCAATATTATCTGTAATCACCTTTATTTCATTCCAAGTAATGGCTTTCACTTTTCCTTTAATTATATGATAACTGCTAACAGTTCTTATCTTAGCATTCATTCTAAAAGTTTTCTTCCTTTTACTTCTTCTCTAGTTACTCAAAGTTTAAAATTATATAACAACTTCTTAGCTTTCATCTTAAAAATGTATTATGTTCTGCATTTCTCTCAATCGAGCTCTTCTTTTCTGAATTTGATTAATATTTTATTAAACCAAAAAATATTGTTTTTTGAAGACAATGGGCAATTGTGAACAGTCAATAAATTTTTAAAGATTTTCTCTATTTCTATAATCAACTCTATATCAATAATTTTCCTTTTCAGCACTTTCTTTTCTTACCAAGTACAGATTCTAGAATTATCTTAACTACTTGACAACTGTTAATAGTTTTTATCTACTCTCGAACTCAACCCTTTAAATCAGTGCCAAGATCTGAGTAGTATGTAGTATTTACACCTCATTCTCTGACATTTATCACTGTTTCGTATCTCTACTCACCGCCCACTTCCTCTGAGGCGTAGGTATCAACTACCTAACCCGAGTGTAGTTCTGTTCACTTTTGCCTACCCACAGATATTTTTGCCTCGCAGCGTGAGAACTGTGCCAGGTGAATGGCTCTCTATTGTTCTTGGCTCTCAGTTGTGTTGTTCAGCGACATTGTAAGAAACTTTTCGCCTCTTTTACCTATTTTCTTGTGCAATTATTTATAATAGCGCCCGGTTCTACGCTTTAATACTATGGCATGGATAGGAATAAATGGATAGGAAGAGAAGGTTGGCCTCGGAATTATGCAGGTAGCGTTGCTGCAGTTTGTCCGACCTGAACTCAGTTCATTAAGGGTAATGCATGCCAAAAAGATTGAAAGAAAGACAAACTGTCTGTCTTGTCATACACACAACAAACACACACTCGCATCAATAGACAGGGAGAAGGCGCCTTAATGACAAATGGCACCTGCTGTTCCTGTGCAGTTTCCTAGAAAATGTTCCCTCCTTTTGTTGTACACCCACAACAACAATAACAGTTTAGTGTCTTGTTTGCTAAAATGTTTATAAATAATTAAATTGCTGGACTTGTCTTCGTTGCAGTTTATTGATTTTCAAGCAAAGTCTTAACTGAAACTCACTGAGAATGTGAGTTCATTGCACTGACCCACTAACAACTCTTGACTCAAAGTCTTTCCCTACTTGTAAGCCATATAACTAGACGCCAACTAAACTTAAATGATGACATTATAGCGCCTACATTGAGTCTTCTTTTCCATTCATGCCTGAACTGAACTGAAGTCATACATGTGTGTGCATTTGAGTACATATTTCTACTGCCTTGTCACATATATGTCATATACAGCAAACATCTCATATTTCCGCAGCTGATTAGCATGTGCACTTGAAGGACCCTCTCTATAGTAGAGTGTGTTTGTGTGTGGCTACTGAAACCGAGGTTGGAGTGAGGGCAGTCCAAGGTTGAGATACTTGAGGTGCCCGTGAGAAAAATGCATGGCGCTGTCATCTTCCAATTCTTTTTATGTTGTTTCATGATGTGCTAATGGGCGGTAAACATTTCGTAAGCTTCATTGATTTTTATGCATTGTTTATGGGCGGCACATTTCAAGTGGGTCACTTGAGAGCACCAGGGAATAAATAGCTCTCTGATCAATGTGTTTTTGTGTTAGCTGAACTTGTGTAATAATCAGCGTACATATGTAACTACACATTCAAGTGTTATGGTAATTGATGGCATTTGTTTACCTACAAGTAGCATTCTTTTACTGTCTCTATTATTACCTTATAATTCTGGAACATTGTTATAAGCTGAGGCTATTGATAGGTATCTTAGATAAGACTTTAAATAAATTTAGTTGATATGTAAATTGGAACATTAAAAAAAATGTAGTCTGAGAAATCAAACGAAATAGATTGAGTTTTGAAATTAAAATTTGACATAATTTGTTTACCTTGTCATCAAAAAACTTTTTGCTCTTCATCATTTAATTGTATATTCATTAACTGATAATCTTTTCTTTTACTCACATTTAACTCCTTAAAATACATTTTAGAATTACAGCGCAATCAATCTTATTTATTTCTCTAGTTTATTACATAACTCATAGTATGCTGAGTAGTTTTTATTTTTTATATAGCTATCTATTAAATATAAGAAAACTAAATACAGCATTGAACATAAACATTTATTAAATCAATGATCATACTATTTTAAGTAAATCAAAGTAGAAGCTGCCATAAAACACGCATTAGCTTCCACCCCAACGAACAATCTCAAATATCTCGAAAATATTTATAAATTTAATATCTCAACTTTAACTTTCACATTCAATTTTATTTCCTTATCTTCCTGATACAACAAACTCTCAATCAAGTATCAGTTTACAGCGTAAACTTGCTCTTAATTGAACAAATATATTATTTTTGTATAAGGCAATACAAATTAATAATTAAAATTTTTCTATACATAGACTCGTATAGTTTTTCTTGGTTGATTAAAGGCTACGCTTTTCCGCAAATGAAAATGAAAAACTGGTCAAGTTTGGTCTTTAGAAAAAGTGACATTTGAGATGTGGCAAAAACAAGTTGGTTTTAACCACTTTGTTGTTGGACATCGCCTCGAGAGTGAAATCTTGACTTGGAAAAGTGCTCAAAACATGTGCTGCAACTTGTGTCGAAAGATTTATCAAGCCAGCATCTTCCAGCAGCGAGCATCATCGCCATCATCATCATCATCAACATTGTCATTATCTTCATTATTGCCATCATGATTAACAATAGCTGCGGTAGTCTTTTGTTATACGTAGGAGAAGGCCATGAGGGAGTTGGGGGGGAGGAACTTGTGGGTATCGAGTTGTAGCTTCTGCTTCATGATAAATGAAATTTTGCACTAAGCGCTGCTTTTACTTAAGACCAAAACTTTTGTTGTCTTCGATGTGTGAGTTTGTGTGTGTTTGGCGTTTATCATTATTGTAATTTCTAGCCATAGGCAGTTGGCCAAAACAACGCAACACGCACGTCTTTTTCTGGCTGGCTGGGGACATTTGGCACTGAGCCAAAATGCTTGGCCACAAACAAACAACAAGAATAACAAGAACAACAACAATAACACCCAAATACAACATATGTGATTGATTGTAATTGAGGTTGGTAAAAGTTGTTGTGTCAATGTCAAAGCCGGGGTGAACAGCAAAAGAAACAAAAATTGGTCTACGGATTTGTGCTGTCACTTGTGAAAAACCAAAGTCAAAGAAGCGGAAAATTTTCTACAATTTTCATATTATGGACTTTTTGAGTGATGCTGCAAATTGTGAAATGGTTTAGATGAGAATAACACGATGACAATTTGTCATTTGAGTGATGTAAAGAAGAGAATTCAATTGTGAGATGTTTATAATATGTTAATTGATAAAGCGAAGAGAAGCTTGAATTTAGATAAAAGTTTGAAAGTCTTGTAACTATTCTAAATTAAAATTGAGCTATTTTGTTTCTTTTACCTGACCATATTTAATGCTAGTTTCTTGACCCTTTTCAGCAGAACTTTGTAGTTTAATTAACACAAAAAACTTGCCAAGTAGCGTCAGCTCAACTTTAAATTAAAGTTGAAAAAAAGTTTTTCAGTTGCCAACAGTTTCACTTGCGAAAGCTGATGGTCACAATTAAAGTAAAAAAGTTAAAAGCAAAGACCTGGCCAAGCTATTTTTTTTTTATTTTTGGGACGGGGCTGGGCCATGTTGTAACGTCTGAAAAACTCAGAAGCTCAGAGGCACATTAACACGTTTCAAATGTCTTAAATATGTTGCCAAATGATGGCAAGAAATATGAAACAAAAACAGAAACTTGGGAAAGTTGGCTATCTGGAAATATGTCAGAGTGTCAACAATACAAATAATGAACCAAATAATAATAATAATAATTATCAGCACAATCATAATGATAATAAGTTAGGGAATGAAGAAGCAGCTGGAGTTGTTGTAATAGTATCTCAGTTTGTATCTGCAACTACTGGCAGCTATTGCCCAACATGGCTAAAAAGGGTGAGACATCCCTCTCCCTTCTCCCATCTCATTCCTCAGTCCACACTTCATAGTCATCTGTGAGTTTTGGCCTTATGCAATTGTCATTATTGTCTGTCATTGTTGTTGTTTTATGAATATTAAACTTATGCTTTGTTGTTGTCGCCCATTGAGTGCGCAAGCAGCGCGTATCTTTAAGATACTTTTTCAAGTCGAGTGTTTGTTTATTTGATGTTTCTGCTACAATTTCACTGCTTCTCATGCCATGAAGTTGTGTCAGTTTTGTGTGTTGTTTATTTTTATATTATTTTTCGTCTAATTAAATGTGCCAAAAGCGTAAATCTAATTAATTTAATTGTTGTACCAAGAAAGAAATGCCAATGGAAAACTTCAACTTGGCAATATTTGAAGGCTGACTTTGTGGCAGCTTTAGTTAGCTTTTGAAAGCATTTCGCAGTTGCAATTAAGCTGCAAGTTGTTGTTGGTAAAGTTGCAATTGAAAGATAAAGTTGTTTGAGGTTGTAATTCTTGTAGAGTGTTTAACTTTTGAAATGTTTGATGTAAACGAACTTTACACGAATTCAACTGCTGATTAAAAGTAATTTAATGCGTAACTTAATAATCTTTTTACTTGAATATATATATGTGCTTATATATAACTGTGTATTTTAATTAATATTCACCGCGTTTTTATTTTATTAAAGCATATAGAAATTAGTTTTATAAATAAATCTGTTGTGGATATTTTCCTAATGTATTTAATATTAAAATAATTTAATTACTATAGTTGCTGTTAAATTAACAAAAAAGTAACATTGCTTGCCTTTAAAATATATGATTTTTTAACACTGTATGTACCGTTTAACTATTACATATATAAAATACAAAGAATCTTCTTATAAAACCAGCTAATAATACTTTTAAGGAGTATCACATTTTTTGCTTTAGAAATCTATACTATATATTTATACAATTATCCTCGAAATATTTATTTAATTGCTTCTAAATTATAGTAATGCTTTCACTGCTATAACTCACTAGAAATCTTTAAGAAAATCATTTCTTAAACGTTTAATTTAAGGACAGTCATTAACCAGTTAACCAGAGAATTCATGAATTCAAATGCCAGACATTCTAGACTTACGCCCACGACAGATTATATGACTAATTGATGATGCTTAACTGCAAAAACAGACAGAGAGTTAGATACAAAAAATAGCAGAAAGCATTGCTCACTTAAGCGAAAGTATTTTATTTGCCATAAATTTCCATAACGCGCTCAACTCAATGGGTTGATTACTCATACTTAGGGGTTTTGCTGCTGGAGATCGAGAGACAAGTGAATCATAGTCGAAAACCGAATGAGATGTGTACTGTAATGACAACGCCCCGAAGCGCCAATGACGCAAATTCAAATTCATTCAGCAAAATCATTTTGTTAATAACAATACATTTAAATTTTTTTCAAAAAATAATATTTTGGCAAATGATTGCATTTACAAATACAGCACGCGGTAAGGCAATGTACGTGATTTGTATGCAAATTTGTACAATTAAGTAAGCGCGAAAAGTGTATCTGATAGATGCAAATGGTGCTGTCATGACAATAATCACTGCATAGTATGCAGACTGTATCTTTTTTTTTGTGTAGTGCTTAAACATAAAAATTAAAATGCCTGTGGTTTGCATTTCTGTTGTTGTTGCTGTTCATCTCTTTCGATTGCGGTCTCGCTTGGCAGACGAGTGTATAAATTTTGTTAATATGGCCGATCGTAAAGTTGATAACTAGACGGGGCAGTTAAGGGGGATAGATCTACATATGTTTAACGTTTTTTTGTTGAATCAGTTGCTATTGTTTAATCGTTTTTTTTTTTAACGGTTGTCTGACACCTGCCTGACCACAACAATCGAAGCATCGCATTATGTAATGTTTTTGACAGCGTTTTATTAAAATTAATTTTGATTAATGTTCAAGTTGGACGATTAGATTAAATTTAAACTATGCAAAGTGTGTTTATACTACAAGTTTGCTTACGCAATTTTGAAGTCATTATGTTTCCTTTCCGTTGATAATTATATTTTTTTCTTTAGAAACTACCGGTTCTGTTCTTGGTATTTTGCTAAATGCCTTTCGGAAGTCTATTAATTTGGCAAACATATCTTGTATTTCTACATTAGCATATGGTTTTTGTATGAAATAAATTTCATTGAAAGATTTATGTGGCTGTTGAACTAGTTTATATAAGTTGTCCAGTCTATTTGAATTAATTTAACCAACAAATGGCCTGAGAAAATAAATTAAAAATCGGAACTAGTTTATTTTCATAAATGAACTAAATGGGCAGTAGTAACACTTATTTCCTGCCTACACCTTGTTGGAAGTAAATTTTTGAATTACTTTCGAAACTAGTTCATTGATAAAATAGTTACTTCTCACACTTTTGCAGCAGTTAATTTAAATTATTCCCGGAACTAGCATATTTGGTCAATGGTCCAGTTCACCAAAGCGGAACTAGCTAAATAAATAATGGATATCTTGAGACTTTGTTTGCTCGCAAATGCTAAAATACTCACTTGTCGGAACTGGTTACTAGAAACTAGTTCCACGAAATATATTTTGTATCTCGACACTTCGTTAGCTCGTTAGTATTTGGGTTGCTTCCAAAAGTCCAACCAAGTACTCTATCCAATTAGTTGCTTTCACATTTCAACAGTTTACAGCAAACTGTCAACAATTCTGCCCCTTCTTCTTCTTCTTCTCCCCAACTCAATTGCCATTTCAATGGGCCACTAAAGATGTCATTCTTCATTTAAAGAGATAATTTCTATGCTAGCCGAAGCACTTGGAAAACATTTCTGACAGTTTGCGAAATCATTGAGTAACATTTTGTTATATATTTTTTCTTTTTGGGTAAAGAGCTTAAAAATGCTGAGAAAGATAGAAAATGAAACGAGACTAAAATGTGACATTTGACATTTTCAGTTAAGTGCTTTGGCTGCAATCGCTCAAAGGCGAAAACCATTTAAAAGTTTTGTCATTGAGCTGAAGAAGACAAAAAAAAATGAAAAAATGAAAAGAACAGCGTGAATTTGATGAAATTATGAAAGTACAGACTTTGAGATTTTCCAGCTAATTTAGCAGCTGTGCGTGGCAATGGAAAGCTAGAGCAAAAAGCACAAAAAAGCTGTTGGTTTGGCATTGGTTACGCCAAGTGGACAGCCTCAATGACTGACTATGCCAAAGGGCAATTTAAGTCTATTGTTCTTTTGGCCCATTAAAGGCAGCCCTCAAGTCTGTGGAACAAGTCGCACTAATGAGCGTCATGGCATGCATAATGCATAGGAGGCAGGCACCACCAGAGTTGCCACCCACTCAACACAGTAACATAATAGTGTCTGTCAAGTGCAGCGCGTCGTCATCGTCATCGCATGTGTAAAAGATACAAAGATACTTCCTTATCCGAGTACTCACCGGCCACAGTCGAGTGCCCGCTCACGAAACTAATGACAATATCAAATTACAGACAGTCTGTCTGGCTGACAGACGGACTGACAATGTGCACGACAATTTGCATGACACACTTAGCCGGCCAACAGTTTTTTTTTTGGGGAGTGGTACTACCAACAAAATCCTCAGCTGTCCACAAGTTGGACTTACATTTTAAGAGCCTTTCCCTGCCTTCAGTTAGTTGCCTGCTGCCATTTGGCAGTTTGTCAACGAATCGTTAATGCAATTTTCACTGTCAATTTCTAAAAACCACAGAAAAACAGAAACTCAAAGCATACACTGAAAATGAAAGTAATTTGCAAATGCCACGCAGCGTCTTCTCTGGCCAAAACACAAAGATCGTGAGGCTATAAACTAAAACTTAATGCAAGTCGGGCGAAAGAGGCTGAGAGAGAAACATGTGAAAGTCGATGCTCAAATGGAGTCAGAGTTGTTGGGGGCAAACGAAAGTGTAGAGTTGTCTAATGAATGTAACTTTGTTATAATAGTTTACGAGGTCTAAAATTAAAAATAGAAATAAAGCTAGATGACGCTTTAA
The DNA here is from genome assembly GCA_035044365.1 of Drosophila neotestacea. Taxonomy (NCBI): domain Eukaryota; kingdom Metazoa; phylum Arthropoda; class Insecta; order Diptera; family Drosophilidae; genus Drosophila; species Drosophila neotestacea. Next base: position 6,415,245 of record JAWNMD010000069.1, read on the forward strand.
GAAAGGTAATTGGGAGTATGAACTATGGAGTACCTCGACTCTATTTTGTTCTTTTTCCCATGGTCTTCATTAATGTATTAAATAATTGTTTTTTTTTTTTTAATTCGGAGAATGTTTATTCGTGTAACTAAGCTTTACCTTATGTTTATTCTTTGATACCTGTCTCATATATAAAAAGCCTTTGAAGAAGAACTTGTTCTTCCTCCTGTTATAATCTTTTTGATATTATTAATTTTATATGTTACCTGTCTTAGTTACATCTTTCATTTTAATACTGTTTTCTATATAAAACCCCTATTTGTCCAATTCTTAATTGGAAACTTGTTCCTTCTCCTGTGATTATGTTTTTGATATTATTTCCAGCACCTCTTTAATCTAATACGACTTTGCCTTCTTTACTCTCATTTCCTATATTACCTGTTAACTTTTGCCTTTTCTCTTCTTTACCATGTGGCTTAATTGATTATCTCCCACACTTTACTTTAACAACTCTTTTCTTTTCTTTTCATTTCTTTTCTTTTCCTTCCTCATTCTGGCATTGCATCTTTCCCGAGTCTCGTAATAACTTCCTGCATACTTAAGTCGCCCCACCTTAATTAATCAAAAATCCAACCGGTAAAAAGTATTCACGCGATATACTTGAGCACACTGATAAAAAAAGACTTCCTCAAAAACATTACTCACGAAGTGCTATCGATAAGCTAACACAGTAGAATTATGAATTTATTTACTGAGAAATCTAAAAGTGAATTAATAACGAGCTAAAATACTTAAGAATGCAACTTACTGACGTCAGAGAGAAAGGAATTAAAAGTTGAACTTACCTAGAAAGAAAATAAATGAAAACAAAAAGATTAATTATAGAATTGAGTCAAGCATATAAATATTAAAAGTAAATCTATCGTTAAATTATTTCCAGATCCAGCACCAAGCGTAACCCACGTCATATAAAATTATAGATACAGATACAATATCTAAAGATACATATGTACATATATGCATCTGCTTTCACAGTTGGACATTTAATTGAGTGCGAACAAAATGGATTGTACAATATATAATATATTTTAAGTAGAGGCCGGCGAACTGTAAAAGCTGCAAGGTCTTAATTATCCCCCCAGCATTTCCGTTATGCGGGGGCTCTGCACAGCGTTGCCAGATCGCTGCACTCGCTTCAGTTCAGTTGAAGTGAGATGCAAGCTGTTATTAGCATTATCATAAAATTATTTGTTTGATTATATAGAAACACAGAGCTTTTGTTTATCCCAGACAACATCTTTGGCAGAGTTGTCAGTTGGATGTTGCATGGTGTAAATAACATGCAACACATTGACCCTGACTGATCGACGGGTCGTTTCTTCTTTTAGGATTGCTGAGAGTACAAAGCTAAGGCATTGTTCGGTCTTTGGGCATCTGTAATTTGTCAGCTAATTGGTCGATGGTCCCATCGACAAATTATTGATGCTGTCTGATCTTTTGAAAGGCGGAAGCTGACAGCCTATCAATATACGCTATTCTTATAGTTAAAATTCCATTCTCATCAAAGCTGTTGCAACCCACGCCCTGGTCAAAAACAAGCCATAAAAACACATAAGTAATATCTATTGACAGCAAAACATTTGAATTGTCACCTCGTCCAAAAAAATCAAAAAAACTTGAATTCTTTTCAAATCTATTTCGTGTGCCTAACCAAATTTGGTCAGAGGCATCCAAATATGGTTAAATATTTTTAGTGGCGCAGCGCGTGGCCAAAAAGTTGAGATCTACAAAATTTGGTTAGAGTTTTGGACTTGTTGTTGTCGAGTCACTTGTAAGTCTACTTGTTGACTTTGAAATTCAATTTGGAAACAACACAACTTGCTTAAGATCTTATCAGTTGCCTTATCTAATCTATGTATCTCTCTCTCACTCTCTATGCAATACGATTTTCAGTTACAAATGTGGCTGTTAATTACGTCACTGAAAAATTATACATTGGGCATCTGAAAGCGCCATACAATCGAATCGGTCGGGTTAAGCTTGTTGGAGGGGTCAAGAGGCAAACAATTAGCGTTCTCAGCATGTGGGAGTTGTGGCTGAAGTGGTGGAAACAGGAGAGAGAGGGGGTGGTATGGGCATGTTATGTAAACTCTTAAGTGATTAAGGTCAGGCCTCTAATTAGAAGACCAATAAATGAAAGTGGGTGAGCTTCGGGAATGGTTGTGAGGTGTTATATGTACTATATATGTATATTCAGCGGGCGCTTTGAAGTGAAGTCTTTGTTTTATTTTCAGTAAGAATGAGAAGTTTGAGGGAAGCCATAGAGGTGTAGTTTTGCTTAAGGAAAATACGTGACGAGGGTTTAAAAATGACACAAAAAAGATAGTCGGAATGGAAGAAAGTAGGAATAGAATTGGGAACTATTAAAAATATGAACAGGAAAAACAACTGTAACTAGAATAAATACAGGTGGCAAATTATATATAATACATGTAAATCATAGATCAATCATAGAACATCAAACCATTCATTCTTTTTATCTATCTTCCTATTTGCTTAGGAAATATACATTTGAGGGTTTTAAAAATGACACAGAGAAGACAGTCAGAGTAATAATTATAAGAACAGTAAAGTGGCAGTAGTATTAAACCATATACTATGAAAAGATTGGCAGTAAAATTAGATTCTAAACTTAAGAGTACTACATGTGAATCACTTTACATCATAAATAACATATGAACAGAAATAAATACTATAACCCTTTATATAAAAATAGTGAAATCAATTTATGCCAAAAATATGAGATCCTCTTTTTCTGCCTTATCGAGCCATCTCTCTAGCTGCCACCCACTGCAAATGGAAGTTTTGCAATTTTTTGCAGATTTAATTAAATGCTGACAACATTGCAACATGTGGCATGCCGCATTTCAATGCAAGTTTACCTAACGACTATTGACAGGCATCAAAATAAACGCGAAAGAGCAAAAGGCAAAAGCAAAAAATATAAAATGAATAACTGAGTTGCATTCATGTTGAGTTCGTGTCATCGTTTCGAATGGCATGGACTGTTACATGTTGTCCGAAAAAGTAACAAATATTCAACAATTGTAAAGAAAAAGAGACATATGTATAGATAGGAGTGAGTGAGAAAGAAATCCTAACGAACCGTAGTGAATTGCAAAAAGGAAAACTGCTGCTGGGTTGACATTTTCCAAGGGACAATTGCACATGGCAATGGAAGGAAAACAAGTGGAAATGCCCAAGCCATTGTTCAACTGGGTAAAACAGCTGCCAGAAAACTCAATCCCCCTGTCAGACTTTTTTTCTTTTGTTCCTAAAAACATTTTGCGCTGTTTAAATTTAACTTCCGCTCCTTTAACATTTTTCGCCTGAGACTCTGACTTGATTTTAGTGCTGATTTATATTGCATATCTCGGCGCACGGCCTCCAGGCATATATTGAATATCAAATATGATTTTAAGACGCTGCCAAGGCAAAAACCAAAAAAAAAAAGAAAAGAAAAATGACATTCAATTGAATTTTATGTCGCAGCAGCTTAGGATGCGACTCCAACATCAGATTCTACATTGACTCTGACTCTCGACTCTTGGGTTCGGTTTTACTGCACTTTACTTGGGCGCAACAATAAATTGCCTTTTATATATACATAGAATCTGCCGCTGATGCGGCTGCACTATGTATGACTACCATGATATATACACATATATCTATATATATTTTTACTTATATATATATTCTCTTTGTGGCTTTGCCATTTATGTTATTAATGCGGCGCATGCCTTGCGGCTGCTTTTGTCTGCTGCCCTGGAACCTGTTTGCCCAGGAGGCTTTGAATGCCTATTTTGTATACCCTCTCGAAGGGAAAGAGTATTGTGATATTTTCAGAGAATGTGTGACTCATAGAGGAAAATATTGAATATATTTCTGATAAGAGAGTTTAGCCATTGTTCTATAAATGGGCTTATATTTCCACTCTGAGCTCAGTGCTTTGGTTCTTTCAATCAAGTTAAGTCAATATAACTGAAACCTTTTAGTAAGTAACTTTTTGAAGTCTTTGGTTTACAGTCAGCGTGTAGCTACATTTGTAGATCAGAACTGATCAATTTAATCTTTTAAACATATAGGTTGTGTGCTATGTCTCTCCCTATCTACTCATCTCTAAATTTATAGTTCCTTCGATCTATTTATTTATATATCTCCAAACCTATCTAAAATTGGAATTTATATACCAAAGGCAATTGCTCTTTTTGTCAGTTTATCTTATTCATCTTAAAATCTATCTGTCTTTCTATCGATCTTAATATTTACTTATCTCTGTAAACTAATTTATTTACCCCTTACCAAAACTAAGTAAACAGTTGATCTTTTAAATTCAGTCTATCGATCTATTTAACTATCTCTTTTAACTCAACTTGAATTTTCTTTTAAGGTTAAGGGTATTTCCTTCTCGGCACAACAAAATTCTAATGTTGTACAACTTTTTATTTGTTTGAAAATCGAAATTTATATCCGTGGCATATAAAAAAAATTGTTGATTGTTATCGCTTAGGCATTTGATGTAAGTAAAACGCGTGCGTCGCAAAATTTCATTAAATTTTTAGCCATGTTGCCCACATATTTCACAGATGCCATAATTAATGGCCATGTGGAGTTGCTTTTACTATAGAACTTGCCCCTTGGCAATATAATTACAGGCGTACATTTTACAGCACATGTGCAGACTCATCCGAAGAGCTCTCTTCAGCTATTGTCTAGGGCTTCAACTTGGAAGAGTCTCTTTTTAGCGGCTTCTAGCTTTTAATTATGTATTCTTTTGATGTGCCTTTCGTTGAAATTCTTCTGTGCGGTAAGACAACAAATTCGTGTTGTTTTCTATCAAGTGTATTAATCATTTAAGGAATTTAACTATTAAATTGGAAATACTAAAATTGTATCTATTCTTTTCTGTGTAAAATAAAATAGAATTGCTGATTGTTTAAATAAAAGCCAACCATTAATTGAAAACAACGGTATTTCCTATTAATTTTATTATGTATTGAGTGTATTTTGATGACAAATCTTGAATACTTTTTGTGTTACCTATACTTAGAATTTTTGTGATAAGAAACCAGTATTTTTAATCTAAAGTCTAAAATAAATATCATAAATATTATTTCTATTGAACGAAGTAATTATTTTATATATTCCATAAGGCAGTTATTTGTTTAGAAACAGTATTCTCTTTTTAAAATATTTATTAGTTCTTACTGGAAAACTAGTTTAGCTCATAATAGAATAATTCTGTTCACACCTTAAAGTTCAACAAAAAAACTATTGATATGTCTGATAAAATCCATTTGAGGTTCCATCAACATAAGAATGATAGACAACTTGCTTAAATACAGAAGCTGACTGCAAAAACAACTCTCTCTAACCGCTTTATAAATATAACGAATTCCTTAATTTCGCATTGATATGCACGTTCCGAGTCTATTTGGTTAGTTTTTGACGGTCCATTAAGTCTAAAAAGTCCATCAGAGCTTGCTCTACTTCCTATTTAAACTAAGCACTCTTCAAAATAATTCAAAATGAAATTGAAAATTACAGAGTACGTTGAGATGGCATTTCAATGAAGCAGACTGAGCCAAAATACTGAATCACAGTCGCAGAGAGCTACAAATACAGCTCATTATGTGGCCAGGTAGTCAGGTAGGCAGTGAGATACTCAGATAGGTGCTTATACACGTAGTTTACAACTCTGTAAACCGGTTCACACAAACCGAATGCTGCGCATGCGCCGGAAAACCTGTCCAACGATTTGCTCTGCCCCCAAAGACAATATAATGGCTTGGGAGTCAGAGACAGAGTCGGAGACGGAGACGGAGACAGAGACGGAGAGTCGCATCATCGGCACAACAGCCTCAATGGCGCATCAATTATGTTAATGAAGCTTTAAATGTGTCTTGATATTGAAAAACTTGAACGGGCCTTAAAGAAAATGAAAAAAAAAACAGAAAGAAAAACGCGGCCGGCAGCAGAGCTTAGCCGGTTTTTCTTTTGTTTACGACGACTGTGACAAAATGTCAGTTCAGCTGCCGCTTGAGTACAATGTACCACAAAATATCAAAGAAAAAGAAATATTAAAAAAAATAGATTTAAAGAGCAATTTGCATATGGCGACCTTTGGCACACACTGAAAAATCATCGAACTATCGAACTGGGCCCACACCTTCACGCTGTGTCATTTTCACAGACATTACACATTCTGTTTTTCTTGGCTAACGAGCTTTTGTTTATATTTATTTCACGCTTGCCAGCAAAACCGGGGGATTGTAACAGTGACCCTGAGCTGATTTATCCATAGTTTATGGCCGACACGTAACCGACATCTACTCGTAATCCGTGTTTTGCCATTTTTCATTCTGGCATTTTAAGTTTGTTGTAAATGCTAGCAAGTATTTTGCAAAAGATTTATCCCTAATCAGGCTGCTCAACTACGACATGGTATCTCAATGCCAGCTCAAATGTTGGCATTTATTCATTGAATCAGCTAATATAAAAGGAGAATGTTCTAGTGCTGAAAATATTGTTGTAGATATATTTTTGGAATTTTAAATTTATTTGAACAGTATAAGCATTTCAAGACTCTTTATTTTGTACTTCAATAATATATTCTCATAACATACAAACATACAACTTTGTTGATATGTCTGCTGGACTAACTAAGCTAATCAGAGTGAATGCTCTACGAAAGAATAAATATTGAATTTTCTACTTTTTTTCTAAATCAAAATTGAAGTCCATCTAATGTAAATATTCATATGATTTTGAGTATAGTTATAAACAAAAGTAAATATTGCTGATTTTAAAGTTAAATATTTTGGAAATATTTTCATATATTTTTGTATATAATATTTGTGAATATATTTGCATTCCTTTAAAGCTAGTATCTACTGTACTGTCTATGTATATATTTAAAATCATAAAGCTGAACTTTGCATGCTCAAAAAAGTTATGCGCGGTGGTTTAGTGGTGCACTTTTGAACGCCTGGGTTGCCTTGGCAAAGTCAATTGCTGGCATTTTGTTGGATGGAGGTTTATGACTATTACTATTATTATTATTATTATTATTATTATTATTATGATTATAACATTTTTGTATGCATCGCATTTAATGCAACGTTGAGCTTTTGAGAGCTTGTGCAAAAAGTTGCTATGCAAATATTTGTAATATTAATAAAGTAGGGGAAAGAATGTGCCGAGAGTGAATTGGAGGATTGCTTAAAGTAAGGCAAGGGCATTTATTATTATAAAGCCAGGCAGTAATGGTAAAAAAATAAAAGTGTATAAACCAAAGCCAAGAACCATTAACCAAAGACTAAAAACAAATTAAAAATTTCGCTAAAAAGTCAATAAATATTCAGTTGTTTTCGGTTAAAATTCATGGAAATTCCATTTCAGTGCCAATAAACAAACTACGAAATATAAACAAAGTGTTGTGGAACTATAACAAAATGATGCTAATAATTTTCAAAAATTTATGAACAAGACACTACAGCTCATAGACTAGTTATAGATAACCAAAACCATGGATGGATCTATTAAATAATTTATAGTATTGCCATAACCATGCGAAAGAAAACTATAGATCTATAGATCTTTTGCATATGTATAGCCTACCATATCGGGCCTGAAGTAGACCTGTTGCGTGTACATGGAACTTTTGAGGGAGGACGTCTTATCCGGAAACAATATGCATTTTCCGGGCATTGTTCCTCTCGGTGTTCCACCATTAATTGTTGTCATTGTCCCCGCTGTTGTTGTTGTGCCTGCTGTCAGGTGATGATGGCCAACGCCCACGTCTGTTTTCTGGGCTGTCAGACTGCTCGTCGAGTTGACTTTTGAGGCATGAGAGAGGCGTTTCATATGTGTCCACATTTGATGCCACGGCGCTGCGTCTTTCTATATATATTTTTTCATTTGGTTGTTGTTGTTGTTTCGTTTGAGGGGGTTGTCGGGGAGACGCAGGACAGAGAGTAGTTTTGTATAGTATTTTGTTGTTTGTTGTTGTTGGATTGTATATATGTAAGAGAGTGTTAAAGTGTAAGGGATTGTTGTATTGAGTTGGGTGTACGAAAAAATAGAAATAAATACAAATTTTTGTTTTAATTGAAATTCGCCAATTTGTCAGTTGTTCAATTGATCAAACTAAAAGGGAGTTTTTTATGTTTCAATTTTTATTTATAACATAATAAATCAGACTATAAAGAGGTGTATTTTTAGGGTACTTTCAGTCTTTTATTTCATATAGAAGGCAGTTGACTTGTCACCAACTGTATTAACAACATACTAATTTTTAATTCTATTGACATATTGGCCAGTCCCTTGGTTGCCAGGCTAGTGAACCCCAATGAACATGTTATAACTAAATATATATGCACTTAGCACATGGCACACACTTAACACCCCAACACATACACGCACATTCACACACGCACCCCTCAAATCACTCCTCCCCCCATAGAAGTATAAGACCCCCGGCTCTCAGACTAGGTCTGATATGATGTCATACCAAACCACAAGCCACCCAACCGACAACAACGACCACGCCAACGCGTTTCTAACAACAATTTAAATTTTATTTTAGTTTACTTCAGTTTTTTGTTCTTCTTTTTAGTAAGTACACATATACTCGCATGTACTTGTTTATATTGTATGATGTCAACCTTATAGCATGTACGCTGAGATAACGGTTTAACGACGCGCCGTTGTGTTTAGATTTTTGATAAGAAAATTTCTGTAATTGTTATAGCAATTTACTTGATATGGCTGACTAAGTTGATTTACTGGAATATTTATGACATTTTGTTGAGGTAGTCGAGCTATTTTTGTGGATGCACAAGAATCTCCCTTTAAAATTATGAATCATATCAGTTGGTTTTATATAAATGTTTGTTTATTAAAAGTTTAAATTAGAAATTAGAGTTTTTGTATTTATAACAAAATTTATGGTAACGGAAATAATTAGTTATATTGGTAAGACATAGATATAGCTAGAGCTATGATAATAATATTTATATCAATTTTGTGGATTTCGTGAGAATTAATGATTATAGGGTGACTTCCAGGAAGTCTTAGTATTTTAAATTGATTGCAAAATTAATTTTAAATTAAACTAGTAATTTCAGTGGTATAAAAACATTTCTTGTGTTAGTAGTATATGCTTTTTCTTAGTCTTTTTCTAAATATTTTCTATTTATAATTATGTATTATGTTTGGTTATTTATTAAATGTTATATTTTGATTGCATTCATATATTGCACAAAATAAATCTATAACTGCATACTTGTAGATAATTATCCGTTCTTTTATATAGTATTATAATTTATTTTGCCCAATTACTGCCCTGTTTTTATACCCTTGTTACATGATCATGTTACTTTTGTATACATACGTGTGTATATAGGTAAATACACACAAATTGACTGTGGCTCTGGCCAAGGGTAAACCTAAACAAATGCTGCACATACAAAGGCTCCCCTTTTGTTCCCCTCAATCATAATCATAGTTCATATACATACATACAACGGCTTAAACCCCCAAACCCAATGCGGTCAGCAATGCATTTAAAAGTCATGCCCTTGTCGCTAAATAGTGGCTATAGTTTGATGGGGTATACAACCGCATGGCGCTAACATAAAAGAGAGGGAATATGTAAGAGAGAAAGAGAGGGAGTGCGAGAGGGGATAGAGTATACACCTACAATGTAAAGCGCTAAACAAATGAAAACGATTTCCGTTAGTCATGCAAACAGTTGAGCTCCCCTTAAAAACAAAAAAGCGGCAACACGCTGCCATTTGGCAAGTGCAACGACGGCAGCAACAACTGCAGCAACAGCAACAACAACAACTGCAGCAACAGCAACAACAGTAGCTACAACGGCAAACGGAAGCAATGAAAATGGGCACAACAATTGCCCGGCTTTAGTTCAAATGTGTGTGTTTGAGTGAGTGTGTTTGTTGCTTTTGTTGTTGTTGTTGTTGCCATGACCCACGCTCCCTTGCGCTGTATTTTATTATTTTTTTCTTTTTATTTCATAAACAATTCATTAAAACGGGAAATGGCAATTAAAGTATGCACCATGAAATTATATATGGTACATACATTTATACAAACTTGTACATATATGTATGTATGTAGTTAAAGGGCATGCACAACATGTGAAAAAGGAAGTTGCCATGCAATCGCTTCGCTTTGAAGGAGGTCAGCTCCCAAGTCGCATATTAAAGATTTTTTAAATATTTATTAAACAAGTCTTCTGCTCCTATAAAATGATTGCAGGTTGCTTACTCAGTTACTCACGCATTCAAACACGCATGTTCACTCATTCATTCACTCATTCATAGACTGTGACTACGATTCACACAATAAATGTTGATTGCAATGCAACTTTGTCTTCATCTTCATCTTCATCTTTATCTTGTGCTGCATTTTCATCCTCATGCCTTGGTTTAACTTTAGTTTTTATTTTTATTTTTTAATGCCATGCCTCGTTTAATGCGGAGTCAGTCAGAGAAAAAGAGAGAGATGGTATTGGGAAAAGGGGGAAGGGCGCTTAACTCAATTGCATATATGCAACATTTCGTTGCAGCTTCAACAAACTAGATACAAACAACAACAGCTGACATGCAACATGTTGATGTAATATGTAAATTTTATGCTTTGCCATTGTTTTCAGTTTTTTTCCTCAGAAATTTGCTAATGTCGAAGTCTGCGTTGAGTTGGGAGAAAAAAAGGAGGAAGCTGCCTTAAGCTGACGGTAAGATTAAGAAAGAAAGAAAGAGACAGACAAAGAGAGTGAGAGATAGATAGAGTAGAAGACTCACATGTATTTACTAGTCTGCGATTGTAGCTAGAATAAGGCGTAGTCAAAGTTTTTGTTAAAGTAAAAAACAAAGCTAAGCTAGTTGATGTAACTTAACTGTCAACATAATTAAACTGAACAAGTTTTTTAACTAACTGTTTGAAATTTAAGAAAATTCTATTGTAAAAATCGAAACTACCCAGAAATTAAAATAAATAAACAAGCTTTTCTGTATAGTATGCGAACTTGTTTTTCTTTTTTTAAAAGAATCAATTTAAAAATAGTTCATTTATTAGTTCGATAATAACTTTAAAGACTTTGACCTAAGGTCAGTTAAGTTAAAAATAATTTCAAAATAGATTTTTATTATCAGCTTTAATATATTTTAAACTTTCTTCATGCTTCTCTAACTTATTTAGTTCACTTAATTATTTTACGACAGTACATTTAGTTCAATTGTTCTTGCTATTTACTTTTTTATTTTGTTCAAAAGATTTTTTAAAGTGCGACAACAGCTTTCAGAATATCACAAATTCATTACAAAATTCCAAGAGAACTTTTAACAAAAGTTAACCCTTTTCTGTTTGGCAACATTTTCTGTTTTAGTTTTTGTTAAAATTCAAGTTCTTGCATATATGTACACTGTACATTGTACAGTCCTCTCTTTTTTGGGGTCAGCCCTTTCACACTTGATATGCTTGCCACTTGGCGGCACGTTGCATCCCACATTTTATCAATTTTACCCAATTTACATGTTGCCATATATAAATTAACACACTGCTCTACATAAAGTTTCCTCTGTCTTCATCTCTCTCTTATCCTCCCACTATTCCCATCTCTCTTTTGCAGTCCAGCAAATGCAAATTTGCCCCTCTGTAGCTGGTTGCACGTTTCATACATTTCGGTTTTGTTTTATGGGTCAAAGTGGGCCGACCGCTTAATGGTGATATATCACTTTACACTGAGAGCAACAGCATTAAGATATCAACAACAACACCCAAAAGAAAAATGACATCAAAAGCTTGGCCGATTATTGAATTTACAACAAGTCTACATAAAACTTTAGCCAATAATTTAAGTGGGTTAAAAATTATGTTCAATTTGCTTTATGAATATAATTATAATATTTTGTGATCAACAAGATTTTTTTAAATTTATCTTGAACTGATGTGGATTGATTTTTTTATATGTTCCTTATTAAAATAGTAGTATATTTTCTTTAAAGATATCTATATTTCATAATTTTAATGTAGCTAGCTCGACAAATTCGTGGAAGTGTTAATAATTTATTTTAATTTGTATAAGAATTGTTTAATTTTTATAATGCTTTAATAAATTCAATATTTTTATTAACAAATTAGTTTAAATATTCTAAGACTTGATTGGCTTTCATTACTTTATTCAAAGGAATCCTACATTCTAATTTAATCTGTTATAGAATATTATTAAATATAAACTATAATTCTTAATATTAAGTATAAGCTATAATTATTAAAAAATTTGTTAAGTTTCTCCACAACTTAATTGGAGTCCATTAGTAAATTTAAAGAACTCCTATCAAATATTTATTTCATCCTAAGCTGAACAGTTAAATATCTAATGTATTAAATATTACATACGCATTATTTATTTATTCCTGTTACAAATGAAAATGTATGCTAATTTAAATAAATAATAATTTAGTCTATTTCTACATCAGCCCTTTTATCTGAGAGCAAGTCTGCTTTAAAAAGCATTTTGGCATTTGGCGCTTTAACGTTTTTTGTGGCAGCCATTTGGCCACATTTTCTTTTGCATTTGATTTGGTTAGCCCGGACGAGATACTTGCCACTGAAATGGTAATGCCCCACCTCCTCTTTCCCCTTCTTGCCACACAGACATTTGCCAAAAATTGCACTACTGTGTGCCATTTGGTGCGCTGACTGGAAATTCCCTTGCGTAACAGCCTGGACCTGAGACTGAGACTCGAAATGGCAATGGGATGGGATTGGGACCGAGAACTGGGTCTTCTAGTGCTACAATGAGCCTATGAAGCTTCTCATATATACCCCGCTCCCCGTTATTTGCATTAAGCCCGGCCATTTATTTGTATATTTTATTGTGGCGCATATTTTCCGCTAAAGTTTTTCCGTACGTTGTGTGCGCCTTGGTTTTCCGCTTTCGCTTTATGAATGAAAACATTTTTGTTTGGAGGGGTGGTGTGGTGTTGTCTTCCAAGAGGGGAGGTTCTATGATTCTCTTTGTAGTATATTTGTTGGCTCATTTTTATTTTTACGCATTTCTTGCGTGTCTTTGTTTGTCCCTCTGTCTGTCTGTCGGTCTGTCCTTTGTTTGTCTGACAGTTTAGTTTACTTTTAGTGAGGCTAATGGGTAAGTTGAGCGAGGAACTGGGAAACTGGGTCTATTTTTTGACTTTGCAGATAAGAAGGAAAGCGTGTTGCCACTTGCCACATGCTCCGTGTTTATTCAACGATTTTCGATGCGTGCTTTCTGGCAATCAACTCGACTCAAATTACCCAGTTGCAGTTTTACCTTAACCCTTAAAATTTATTTTCTTTATTTCTATTTATTTACCTTGACGTATTTTTGACTGTTTCAGCCGTGTTTCTAGGGTCTACAGTTTAGTCTTACAGCTATTTTTGGTGTTGCTATTTACGAGCTAATTTATGGCCTCATAATTGCCCCTTCCGTAGAAATGTGTACGATATTCTCTGATTGCGCGTTTTTGGCATAGTTTTCCTACAAACTAAATAATTGGACTACTAATTTGTTGTACATTCATTTCGCTGGAAAAACTATTGAGGAAAACTTTGACAGAGATATTTGCTTGAATTTGCCATGAATTTAGTTTTCTTACAAAATGTATGTCTTATTTAGGAGTTTGATAGCTATATATCATTTAGTGCTTCTTTATTATATAAAATTGTATAAATTAGTTAATGGCACCTTAAATATCAAGCGTCAGCTTTTAATTGCCATAAATAATATATATTGCGTATTGAAAAACAATTATTTTTATTTAATTTAGGCTTTATCCGTATTTATTTTATTATTTTTTCTTTTTATATGTTTACTATATTTTTTCAGTTTATCTGTATGAATATATTTCTTTGTAATTATTTAACATTTTGTTTTGTTTATAAAAGGTCATTGGGAATACAATTCATGTATTGTTTTGATATGTTTTTAATCATTATAATTCGAATTATTTGCCTATCAATCGCCTAATTAAATGTTTCTATAGATGTACTTCAAATTTAAATGTACTACTCTTTATACACATTTAGTTTATTTTTGTTTACACTTTGTATTAAAGTAAGAATGTATTTCATTGTACTTTTTTATAGTTTTGCTTTCTTTGTACTGAGAAGTTATTGCTTTGTTTTTAAATGTTGTTTTACTTATCATTCGCCAATATTATCTTTGCTCAGAATACTTTTTCCTTTCATAATATCTTTTGTTCTTTGCACCTCAAGCTCTCCTCCATTGCTTACTTTACTGATGAGATTTCGTCACACAACCCCCCAGTTTTTTAGACTCCCCGTAAACCTCAACCTCAATGAGAACTGACCACTTCTAAGGCCTCCTCGGTGAACATTCAACCAAGTGGAAAAACATTTTTCATTTTTTTTTAATTTGTTGCAAAAACACTAAAAATGTAACATGCGAATATTTATTATTTTTTCTGTGTTCTTGTTCAGTTTGTTGCTGTTGTTGTTGTTGCTGTTGTTGTTGCTCTGCCGTCAAATTGAAACGCGCGCCAGCAACACAAAATAAATTGACATTGAACGTAAAATTTATTGAAATTGTTTACGTGGGGGCTGCAATTGTTTTGTTGTCGATGGTTTTTTCTACCGAGGGTCGTTTGAAAATATTTTATTTTGCAACCAATCGAATAGATTTCATTTCTTTTTAGCTACATTTCACCTCAACACACACACAGATACATCTCTCCCACATTCCGTTGCAGGTTTTCTGCTCCAGATACGCGAATTGCGGGCCCTTTGGCAACTGCACTCGAGTGCAGCGAAGCTTGGCCATATCCAGAGCATAGACTTGGCCAAAAGACAGTCCGTTTGTTTTAGTAGGACCAGCCACCCTATCCAGTACCAAGTGCCAAGTACCAAAGTACCAAACACCGGGTCCAACTGCAACTCTGATAGTTGGCCAAGTCCGGCCATATGGTCGCTGGGCACGTACCATGTTTTTATTTTCTTTCTTTCTTCTTCTTTTGTTTTAGCCGTGATTTTTGCTGTTTGCTTTCCATTTGTGCGCTGCTTGAGTGAGTCTACAATTGCCCCGGCGCTTCCTACTCATAACTTTGGCACTGTCTCTTTGGCCATCTCCAGTTACCAGTTTACTTTTTGCCTCGCTCATATTTCGCCTGGCCACTAACGGGTAAAAAACTTGAGGGCCAATGGCTTTTTAAGTGTGACTAATTATGAACTCGCCTTAATGTCTTAAGCACTTGAAGCGTTAGGTCGTTGGATTGTTCAGGTTTTCTTTTTGGGTTCAATGCACCTAACTCCACACACAAATGACCCCAAAATCTGCAATCGATTTTCTGTCTCTCCAACGAAGTTTGGCAACGCCAATATCTTGACTTAAAGCAGGGCTAAAAAATGGCAAAAAATCCCTGAAAATGTATTGACATTTGTAGCAACGCCCTACCTTCTTTTGCCAATCTATTGACAGCTGCAAAGTAAAATCAGTCCAAACAAACTGCATAACAACTGCGCAAATATTTTGGCAACATTTTGTTGCAACAACGTTGACGTTGAGGAAGCTGTGGAAATTATGCAGGCAATTTGCTGCCAGACAAATCTTACATACAATTTGTTATGCCACAATGGATAAAGGAATAGAAGAGGGAAGAGTAGGGAAGAGGGAAAGGGATATGGAATCTAAAGCATTTGGCAGCATTACTAAAGAGTTCCATGTGCGACTTTTCAGGTAATCAGTCAGACAAACTGTAAACCTGCAAAATCTGGCTGGCAGCCAAAGTGAATTGAAAAGCAAACTGAATTGATATATGTGAATGCAGCAGGATCAAATATCTAGCTCAAAGGAAGTGTATTATGTATGAGTTAAGAAAGTTTGTTTTATAAAATGTATATTACGGATATGGAAGGAGCAGAGCTGAGTTTGCCCTAGATTGAACGAGAGATAACATTTTATATAGACATTATTTGGTCCTTATGTATTTTACATAAGGAATGATAGAAACAATTCTGGAAAAAGCTTTCAAGAAAAACTTTACTAAAATAATTACTTAATATTTGTTCTAACTTTTGCTTTACCCAAGGCCAAACACAGCAACCTCCATATTAAGCAAAATATTTTTCATTAGTTTATGTTACTCTGCTTTCCTTTTTACCTCAGCTTCTCGTTTTACCCGGGGAATTAACTGATATTTGCTAACTTTTATTATGAAAATCTTTTTTCCTTTTTCTTAACATATGCTTCCTAACTATTCTCATCTAACTACTTCCTCCTAACGATGCTTCCAAACATTCCTTATCTAACTTCCTACAGCATAGATATAGTTTCTTAAAAGCTTTCGGATATATGTTATATTGTAAATATCCAGAGATAATGAGCGAGAGCTTTCACCAACTAACACTATTTTAAAAACTGAGGGCTGTTCACTTATCTAAATCTTTTGTTATACTTCCTCCATAGAATTCTTCTAAACATTTCCCACGAACTCCTAACAACACATAGATCGCTCCTTTAAAATTATTAGATATATGTTGAAAATAAGAGACAAAATAAGAAATATAGAGCTTTCACTACTGCTACTACTACTATCTGGTAGATGCGGGACTGCCAACTTTTGAATCTCTGAATCAATGTTGATATGTTTGTACTCCATAATGCACAACTCGCACACTTTGGTAATGCAAACAAAGCCCATCGATCATGTAATGAGCTAACAATATAAGTACACACAATGACCGTGTGTTTGCCAGCATAAATCTGAGATACGAATACAAGATATATGTAAGTGATTGTGGCTATCTCAAGTCTAGCTGAATTCAATCACTAAATGGACTGTCTTGCTGTGTATCTTTTGCAATTCATTATCTTTGTTTGCCCAAAAAAAAAAACAAATAAATTGCTGAGCTACCTGCGTGAGTTTTTGAGCTACCTGAAAAGGTAGAGAATATGGAAAAATGGCGAGAAATTTACAGAAAATAAGAGAACTCTCTCATAGTCGGATTGACTAAGCTTTAAAAACGAGCAGAGCCTAAAGAGCTTACACTCTGAAGATGATGAGACCACAAAGACAACAACTCAGTGTCGCAGTTCAGATAAAGCCCGAGAGATAACAGTGTTAACAAAATAATAACAAAATAAAAAGCATTTACATACAATACATAGAAGGCCAAGTACCCTGGGCCAAGTACATGGAGCAAATAGCCCGGGGAGTGGACCAGGGACCAGCCATTAGTGAAATGTTGTCAAGAGCTGACTCGACTGGCCAACAACAGCAACAGCAATAGCAACAGCAAATGTGAATATGGCTTATTCGGTTTAGCCATATAACAATGACTGCAAATGTTGTTCTGTGACACATTTCGTTTCGTTTCGGCTCAGTCCACAACCAATTTGGCGTAGCCAAAAAGACATTTATTGCCAAATAGCTAAAAATGACTCAAGAACTGGGCTTAGAGCTCTGAGAGATGAGTTTCGATAAGAAACACTTTCAGAGCGGGAGACTTAGCTTTGATGATCTTTAGAAAATGAAAGTTCAAGAAACATTGATGAGTACAACAGGGAAAGACAACCGAGAGCAAATAAATAAGAGAAAAGCGGGACGAATCAAATGGGAATCATCCGTGACTCTCATAATAAGAAGCGAGGAAGTCTCTTATGAGCTGTGCAAGGTTACCCTAGAATGTACCCAAAGCTTGCTTTCTTCTTATAAATTATATAAATATAATAAGTTATTTATTCTATTTTTCATATTTTATAATTAGAAGGTTAGGATAATAGATAAATCAATTATAAATTCTTATAAGTGTCCCAAAAGAAAGGTCAATTTTGTAATCAATTTAGACTGTGAGAACTAGAAGAACTGTTTTGTGAGTTTAATTTGATAATGATTTGATGATACTGATCAAATTGATATTAAATAAAGATCATTCAATTGTATTCTTTCAATTTCTCGAGTACCATATAAGAAAGAACTCTTCAGACTTCCCGCCATAGATTTAGAATTTGTAAGATAACTATTCATGTTCTTCTTTAGAGCCAATTCCCACTGCCAATCTTTTGATTTCACAGAACAAATCGGGTATATGAAAATATATAAGTAGATCGTTTAATATTTCGCATTCGATTAATCGAATACCGCATAAGAATAAACAGTTCTATAATAACTTTAGAGCATATTCCCACTTCCCTCCAAGACAAAGTAATCTTATAATTTTCACATCACAAATTCCCACATCCCAGAAGGACTCCACTTAATTGTAATTTATAGATGGGAGTCTATCTCTGGACTGGACTCACCTTTGGATCCAATATGCTACGCTCCAGGCTATCCTCGCGATTCATGGTAGTCGCTGTGCTGCCTGTTCCGCTGCTGCTTCCCCCTCCTCCACCCACCTGGCTGCTACGCTGACTGCTCCGTTCCCTCTCCCTCTCCTGCTGCTCTAAGCGAAGACGGGCGCGTTCCACACGCGCCAATGTTGGACTGTCCAGTATGGAGGGAGCTCGTGAAGGAGGACGGGAATTATTTGTTGTTGTTGTATGCAATTGTTGGAGTTGTTGTTGCAACTGTTGGTGTTGTTGTTGTTGTTGCTGTTGCAGCGTCTCGAGCGTGGCACTGTTGTTCGATGACGTTGAGCCCGGAGTGGGCGTGGCCGATGAGGATGAGTTGGTCATCGTGGCCGTCGACGTGGTCGATATCGATGTGGTGTGCATAAGCATGGTGTGTGTAAGGTTGTGTGTGTTTGGGTGTGTATTAGGGGGCGTTTACGAGCCGAGATTTGTTGAGAATCGAGTTCTCTCTTCACTTGGGGATCGTTATATATTTTAGAGTTGATTAATCGTGCACTTTTTGTTTATTGTTATTTTTTAACTGTGGAATTAAAAATAAATATTTATTTATTTATTTATTTCACTTATTTATTAATTACTATTAACTATGATCAGTGGACGCAACCGATATGTTTAATTAAGTTATATTTGCAATAACAAAAAAAGTAAATAAACTAGGAATAAATTTATTAAATTTAATTTTTTAATCAAAACTATACAAGGTCCAATATTAAAGTTAATATATTTAAAGTACTTGGTTTTTTATTGTATTGTTTCAAGTTCTTTTTAAATATCTGACTATCTATTTGTTTATGTAATATTTTTATCTAACTTCAGTTGACGCATCAATTAAAATAAAATTTAAAAAAGCAAAACAAAAATTAGATAAAACAAAAATTTGACTTGTCTTTTAATACAAATAATTTAAATTAGAAAAATCAGTTTCACATAAAGTTTTAAATTTTGACAGTTAATATATTTAAAGTTATTGGTTTTTTTATTGCATTATTCCAAGTTTCCTCTTAATACTCGTATCTGATTTTATTGCACCTTCAGCTGCAACACTTGCCACTGCCAATTGAATGTCCAATTTCTGGTTATTATTATTGTTATTATTTTAGGGGAAACTGGAAGGGGGTGCCCATCGAATGAGTGAGCAAAAAAGATGACGAAAAACAAACCAAATGGCCAATAATTTTCACAAAACTGGTTTCTCTCGGCCAGTTGCCAAGTGTTGCAGGTAGTTTTTACTTTCGCACAAAACAAGAAAAACTGAACTGAACTGAACAAATAATAATAAAAGCCCCATTGACGGCGGAATGGCAACTGCAAGCGAAAGATACAAATGTATCTTGAAGTACGTTTGGGCCAATTCTGTTTGTACTTTTAATGTTTGCTGACGTCTTTTGGTTTATTATTTATTTTTATTTAGTTGGCGCGTAGCTTTTGCATATCGCATGCCAAACACGTTTGTTTTGATATTTCCGCTGACCATTTAATTCTCTATATATTAAACGCTCTTCACATACTTTTTGATTTCTTGTTGTTGTTGTTGTTTTTATTTATTTATGTATTTTATTTAGTTGTTAGTTTTTTTGGCGCGTGTCGCGTCGCATTTCTTCGCGTTGTGTTTTTGAAAAAACAAATTTTGAATTTTCGACAAAATTTTATTTTCAATTTTTCATGGCACGCCAAAAGCAAGCGAGCGACCGATTTTGAAAACCGCAAAACTGCGACCGTTATTCGAACTGTTCACGCCAGCTGCCCGTCGTCGACTGTGCCCAAGAAAACTGGTTTGCTGTCGAGTGTGTCATGCATCGGCATGTGGCTGGCATCGAACATGTTCGAGTTCGATATGCGACAAGCGATAATTCCCAGTATTTGTTGACTGTGGCGCAAATTACAGGGAATCTGTGTTGCATATATTCGATATAATATTTAAACAGTAAAGGGCGTTTGCAATGAATGTATTCTAATTAGAATTCTTAGAAGAAATATATGTGTAACTGTAGAAAGTAAATACACCAATTAAAATAGAATAATTAAAGATTGGTATAATTTAAATTTGTCAAAATAATCAGTTAATGTATGTCTTAATTTCATCCATGTGTGACTAGCGCGTTAAAGAAAAAGTGGTAGAGCTAGGACAAGCCAATTATTTAAATAAGTAAAAAATTATTAAATCTCCGTTTATTAATAACAATGAATTTCAAATGGCATATGACTTGTTAAAATTTCATTAAAAGATGATTTGTTTGTCAGAATTTGTTAAAATAACTCTTTGATTTTTATTCCCTATCCCCAGTTTTTCCGTAGGTGGCAGCTACTAAAGCTGCACCAATACCCGAACCATCTTCAGAGAAAACAAGCTTGATTTTCTTGGCATCCCTTAACAGATGTGACATCTGTTGCTTAAGTAGTGTCCGATAATGGGGATGATTACGACAGAGTCCACCATCTAGGCCCACAGTGCACTTCTCGACATCCATCTTCTTGATCAAGGTGGCAAGCGCACAGGAAGTGAGTTGAGCTGATCGCAAAGATATTGAATCGCATATATAGCGTAGACAGGCCAAATCGTGTTCATTATCCGATCTGATACCCAAATGATCCAATATCAATCTGGAGTTATGATACATTCCAGGCGGATCTGCTACAATTTCCGATAGATAGCGAGTACTGAAGACCCACTTCCGATTTATAAAATCCGATGGTTGGCCCTTGAAAAGAGCTCCCATGCGCATAAGATCGACCACAATATGTCGAGCTACCTCCCCTAGATACATCCCAGAGGTGCATTTCTCAAAGGTTTGCTTCTGAGGATTAGCCGTCTGCAAATCGATCGCTTCATCGTACGGAGTGCGTATAAAGTCCAATGATCCGTCGTCTCCAAATGCACCTAGTTCAGTGTTGACAAGCATAATGGGTTTCTCGCTGGTTTGGTACCCCTCGAACATTTCCGTATTGGAAGTCTTCTCTATATAACATGCATTGACACCTGTTCCCACAATCAGTCCAATTCGGCAATCTTTATGGGATCGAGCACAGGACACTAGAGTTCCCGTCGAGTCATTTATTATAGCCACAATTTTGACATGAATATCACCACGTCGATCAATTTGTTCCTGCAGCAATTCGACAACATCCTTGCCTACAACTCCTTTACATTGAAATCCCTTTGTCCAGGTGGTCAAGATACCCTGGTTAAGTTCGATCTGTTGCAAAGGAAATGAGAAGGTAAATCCCAAAGGTATTTGGGCGTCTTCAATCTCGTGATCCTTGCAAAATCCGGCTAGGCACTCGGCAATAAAATGAAATAGACTCCTACCAGGGCCATTCATCATGGTCTTGGATATGACAAACGTCTTGAATGTAGCTTCAATCTCTGGACCGCCATCTAAGTTGATCAACAAACAACGGAAATTTGTACCTCCCAGATCCAGAGCCAGATACTTCCCACTTTCATTTCCCGTGGGTAGATCTTGCACATACGAGATAAAACATTTCACAACTGATTCCTCATGCGTTTCTTTTCCCAATCCCAGTTCTATATCCTTGGTCAATCGGTTCACAATCTCAACCATTTTCCACTTGGTTATCCTGAACTGCTTGCATATTTCAAAGGCTTCAGGGAATCTGCTTCTCAGCCTTTTAGCTGTTCGAAAGAACGTCTGGACATAGCTGCGACACAGATTAGTTGATTGCCGAATCATTTTAGTGCATATGCCTATGCCTACTTGGGGTTTGTTTCTTAAATTTAAAATATGTAAGTGTTAAAATAAAGTTGAATATATTGCCAAAATTTAACCATTTGAATATGGCCAAGAAAAAGATTTAACACTTTCAATATATTATTTTTCAATATTTTTTAATCTTAAATCTTAAATTATGTATATCAAATAGGCACACAAATATCCCAGAAATCAAACTTATTTCCCTGTTTGGGAAATTTGATTACCCAAAACAAACTCAAACTGATAAATTCCATCACATGGCAAATCGAACATGTTGTGTTCGATTGAGGTTTGCCGGTTGGGTTGGATTCGATTGCGCTATAGAAAGAGCGAGAGAGGGACTGAAGGGAAACAGGTAAAAGCAGGTAAAGCGTCTTAAGAGTGTATATATAGTATAGTAAATCTGTGGCTGGGTCTTGTCTGCTTCCTCTTTGATTATGCCTCAGCACCAGAGTTTCAGGTGATTTATGTCGCGTGATAACAACAACAATTGTTGCATTTCAGTTGCATTTGCAAGTTCAATGGCCCACAGTCAAAGAGCATTTTGTTGTTGTTCTATGATGATCTAATCAAACACTTGACAAACTTGACTCATTGTGGAATTTTTAGTTAAAGAAACATTCCTAATTATATATGACCACAATGTATATTCACATATTCAACTACTTACTATATTCATATGATTCACGCATTTGTCGCCATGCGAATCACGCAATTATGCAAATCATCAGCTCATCTTTATCTTTATCTGTATCTTAAGCTTTGGCTTTAGCTTTTGGTATGGGACGTGCCAATTTTAGACATGGCACATGCCACCTAATTTTATTTAAACATTTAAATATGTTTGGACTGGCTCCCAAAAAATAATATAATAAGGAAGACAACAAATGGCATCAAATGTACTATGGGAAAAAAGTCCGATACTTTGGCATAAAGTCAATTTATTTATTGTTCCGTATTTTGAAATTTTATTTTATTTTTTAACATATGTACATTACAAATAACAGATACTATCTCAAATTAGTATAAAAAGTATTACTGTGTACATTCTTAAAGAATATCTTTTATAATTGACGACCGATTCAAGTCAACTGACGGAAAATTGCTAACCGAATTGTTTTCAACTTGCAGCTTTAATTGAAAAAGAAAAAAAGTCAGTCAAGATATATTATATATGTTGGCAATAAACATTTGTAGCACCTAATTGTGTCTTCTTGTGCAATTGTGCAATGAATTGTTCATGTTTAATTTCATCTCAAATCTACCCGAATGTTTGCAGCTTTTCTTAAAAAACACTATTATATTTTATTGAAATGTATTATTGAAACATTTTATAGTAGTGTCAACGTAAAAATCTGTAGCTTTTATTAAAAGTTTATATCCAAAAATAAGCATATCTTCCCATAGTAAAATGTTCAGTTTTAGTTTCCAATTACGAGTGCGAGCATGAGTTTGAGTTTGAGTGTGAGTATGAATCTGTTGTCATTCATGAGTTCTCCGACTGGCGCCAACATCAAGTTTTTTTTAATTTCACATACATTCGGTATAACCCATTGAAAATCTGTCGCGTTTCATGGTTTTGTGTTTTGTTCTTTTCTCCGAATTTTACGTGTCATTTGAAAGCATTTAAAATATTTTTGTTTCTATTTTATTTTCAAGTGGTTTGATAACTTTATTAGCCGTGTATTCCCCCTCTTACTTATGTTTGTCTGTGTATTTTGTTGTGATTATCGTAGCTCGATTGAATGATATCTTGTGGTTGTTATTGGTGCTATAGAAATATGATAGGGTTACAGTTTTAATAAAGATGTTTGTGAAACTATGGCACACACAATGGGGAAGGTCTTAAGAGTGAGTACCTAGTCATATCAGATTCTCTTGCAGGCTTTTTCGAGTATATCTGAGATAATCCAAGAGTTATGTACTTGGAATTTGAAAACGGATTGTGACTAATCAGAAATACTTAGAGAAATTTGAGAAATATGATAACTTATATGAGAGGTGTAGCTTTACTAGGAAATTTATTATTACTAGATGATGATGTGAGAAACCCAAATAATCTTTATTTATAAATGTATTAAAAAATTTAGGAAATTGTGTTTTTGTTAATGAACGAAAATATGTATAAGTTTTATAACAGTAAGATATAAATTTTATATTAAATAAAATATATTTTAAAATTGTCAAAATTGTGGTTATATTTTGAGAAGAATATTAAAGAACTATTTAACTCAACTAACAGTATATGAGGATGTACCTATTCGTGTTCTGATAATATATTATCATGTTCCGTTATTAATATATATCAAAGTTATCTAAAGATCATTAAGCACTAATAGTATTTACAAACTTTCAAACATGATATAACCCATCCACATTATTGTTTATGGCATATCTATTATTAAATACCATTAAGTATGCCTGTTGCAATGTCTTGATGGGTTTTTGTCTCTGCCACTTCCATTTCTATGCCTGACCATATTTCTGAGGAAGCATGCAACGTTCTATGCAACCCATTTCTGGGTCTGTGTCGCATTTCCGTTCCCGTATTGGAAAGTTCTTTCAATGCGTTTTATTCTAACATTTTCAACGTTTTATCAAAGTCTCCGAGTCGGGGAGTCGCCAAGTCGTCTGGTCGCCATTTGGAATCAAAGTTTCTACAGCGTTTCCCCATTGTTTTCCATCTTCATCTTTTTCTCTCCTTGTTTATTCTCGCTCTTTCATTGCATATCGCTTGTAATTCTTGTCGTATCTTTTGTATGCAGTCAGCACATTCGAATAGCTCTTTTATACATTTTGTCTTTATTCTTTTTTTTATCGCAAAGTTTGGCAAGGCAGGAAAAGGCGCGTTTTGCTTGGACTTTGCGTGTTGATTTTTCTTTTAAATATATGTACTTAAATCCATATGAATACATATATATGTGTGTATGTACATTGTTGTAAATTCTCGCCTGTTTTGTATGCATTTCATCAAAGAATACGCAAATGGCACTTCCTCAAAGGGGCGACGGGTTCTGTTATCAGCAACTCGACATGTTGCTGGTTGCCAGGCTGCCTCTTTCTTGCCTCACTTAACTGAAGATAAGCCTCGAATAAAGCCTCCTGATAATTCTTTTACAATGCAGAAGCCAAAGAGCAAACTGCGCTCTGATTACCGATTGACGATAGCAACAGCTGATGCTGATTGAAAGGCTTACTATAAAATTTGCAATTACTGTTTTAGCAAATGCGGTTTATTTGCAACTTCAATTAGCTAATCATAAATCTTATCAAAATATATTTATATACTTAAAGCGGGTAAACCGGAGGTTAACGGCCTGGAACTTCTTTGTCTGCCTGCTGATTTCAAAGATGATACTGATGGAAATAATTTTTAGTTGATTGATAATGAAATATTGACACAAAAGAAAGAATTCGTATTTACACAGAAATATGCAATCTTAATATTCCAAAAATTTCATCACGGTCGCTTATGAAACACAAGAGTTATTGAACTAATTGTTTTATTTAAATTTATAAGTAAAGTTAAAGTATTGGGCGGAGTTCAAGGCAGAGAGACAAATGGTAATTAATTATTTAAAAATTTTGTTGGAAATAGAAAATCATATTTTAATTAAAGTTAGATAAATTGAAAGCTATTCCTGAATTCTTAATTTAATTTTGAATCTGTTCGTACAGAGTTTCCCAACTTTGTTTTTGTTAGCCGGAAAACAAAGATTAAATTTATGTATACTTTATTTTCACTTGACATGACTGTAGGGTATCTGCCAGTCGCTGTCACCCGACTGGCTCATGCCATATTATTAATTGCATTTCATTTGCTTCTTAGGCGCACACAGAAAGCTTTTGTTTTTAAACTGTCATCATAAATCACTGATAAAAACGTCGTCGTCATAAAATAATTATTTTCCATATATTCGCAATTTATAATCATTTCAATGGCTTTTATTTGACTCTCATCAGTTTCCGTGACTTGTGGCTGGTCAGGAACTGACCACGGTAATTAGTCAACTCGCGACGTCTCTAATAGAAACTAATGAGTGCCTCCATCTCCTGCATTTTCAAAGTTCTTCGGCCCAGTTTCAGCTGCAGTTCAGAAAATTCCAAGAAGCATATCAAACATTTCCACATGACATGAAGAAGGCCGGCGATTTTGTGTCTGGACCCGACACTCTCCACCAGTTCAGGCATTTTAAGTAGCTCTATAAAGAAATTAAATTAATTAATTTAACTGGCGTTAATAACTTTATTTGCTTTGACAACTTAATGTGTTCCCTCGGCTCTGATTGAATTCAGCACGCACATTTAGAGAAGGAAAAACTCATTTCGGGGAAATTACTGGGGGTATATTCAATGAAGTTGCTTTTATTTGATCTTTATACATATAAAAGTATAGAGAACTTTAACTTTATCAATATGTATCCATCAAAAATGGTTATTCTGTATAAGTTTTTAATTTATTCAGCTTCCTAGCACTAAAAGTTGTACATATTAATTATTGTAAGCATAACGATTACATTTTTAATACTGTTCCTAATTTGACAATTAATTAAAGAGAATTACTTGATTACCTAAAATTAACATTAAATTATCGATTTTTAGATATGTTCATTAAATTAAGTGGACTTACATTAAAGTTAAATTTGAGTCTTATACATATTGCAAGATACATATTCCGTTAAAGTCAAATGGGAGCACATTATCATGTCTTTCTTCTCTCTGACATTGATCTTGAAATTATCATATAATATCATATCTTAGTATTTCATATTGTATCATATCGAATCTTCGTCTTCTTTTCTTATGCATCACTGAACTTAAGCCGCATTCCATTGCTCCAAGGGATAACCTTGATTCGTCTCCTTTTTGGCTCATTCAGCGATTCTCGCCGCCTTTTGCTTTTGGTACCTGCTTCGATTGACATCACAGGTAGCCGGAACCCAATAATCTTATTAGAATTCGTTAGCAGTCGGTCCAACTACATTTGAATTTAAAAAGGGGTTTCGCTTATCTCTTTTGAATTCTCTTTCGTTTCACTTCATTAAAACCAATTTGATGTTGTTGCTGTCTCGCCGTCTTTTTCTCTGTCGCCCTCTTTTGTCTGGCTCATCAAACTGACGCCCGACTGTCTATACGCGTTTATGATATCGTCTACTTGATAATATTCCCCAAAAGAGTTGAGTTTTGTATCTTGTTTATTCAATCGATATGCCAAATATCCAAGTGAGGTGAAATAGGCTGACTCATGGAATTTCGTGGAACAGATTGGCATACGTTAATGCCTGCGGTGGAATGACAGAGGAAGAAAGGGACAGAAAAGAGAAAGATAAAGAAAAAGAAAAAGAGAGAGGTAAATCCATCAATAGTTATAAATGAGAGATATACAATACAAGTTAATGGAAGAAGCGTAATCTTCCTCATCATCAAAGTTCTTAATAATCATCTGAAGTGCGTATCTTCAACTTTGAATCAATGAACGACATGGAATGACAACGATATCGTTTATTTAAGATTACAACAATATTTATATAGTTTCTTTAAAACTCTTTTCAAAATGTTATCAAATAATATGGACATGTTTAAATGTAACTCTCTATACATAGACAGGTTTCTGTTACTCTGTTTATACGGAGGCCAATTTGCAAATTAATTTCATGAAATGCTGTCAAAAATCTGTGTATAATCACCGATTCACTAATTCGACCAACACACGAAATTTGACTAAGAATTCAGTATCAATTCATGAAATGAGTTTAATTTTTTTGAATTTTCTGACACTTTGTGGTTTTTAAAAAGCAGGCAATTGTTTTATTAAACAAATTGAAGAATTCACGAATGCTCCGTATAAGCGTAGTATGGCATTTGTTTAAAAAATTATTATTTTTTAACACTTTTTTCATGAAACTATTTTGTATAGACAGCAGTTTGAAAAGTGGCACTGGCGCCATCTATCGTTCGTATGGTTTAGGCAGAGTATATCGTAGCCGAGCACATTTGAGTATAAACTTTGTAATTGTTTCGTCAGGAATCGCGAACTGAGAGCGTATGTGTATGAGGGTATCAAGAGGTCTGCTTAGTGTCTTTCTTACAGCTTAAACTGTATTTGCTGTCACTTCTTGTTCCACAGAAAGTGAAACACTTCAATTACTCATCTTGTTTTGGATGTTTATCCAAAACGAATTGAAATTTATTTCACTTGACGTTTTGTGTGTTTTTAGAGTCTAGACTCACGACACTTAGGCACGCGCCTTCCGAACCACGCCCCATCTCAGCCTCCGTAAAATTCTTATGGTCTCCAGCTGAAGGTATTCATTGCAGTTCAATGCACGCCTAAAAGAGCGGCAGGTAAACCTGTCCTCGAATATTTATGTGCACTTAAAAGTATTCTCTGGAAATTAGAATTTATTTTCTTAGTTTGAGATGTTAATCATAATTGATATTCAGTAAACAAACTTGCATGTTTCTACTTCAGCTCAAGTTGAAATTGTTTGTTTAAACACAATTAAGTTATGACCCAGAAGAAAATTTGCATTTAATAAACTTTGTTAGTGACTGAAAAATTCACAGAAAGAATTTACTAATTTTTTGACACTTAAATTTTCAATATCTAATGCATTTTTGATTTATTTACTTGACATTCTTTAGTTTATAATTGATTTAAAAGACATTATATAAGCAGAGAATTAAGAAAACAATATTCAAGAAAATTAAATAACGAAAATATTGATACAATAGATAATGGCATATTTAATAGCTCGAATTTAAAGCTGACATTTTAATATGATCATATATTTATGCTTTCGAATAGCAGAAACAATAAATTTGTTTTATTAACTAATCAGCGTTTGAATCCTTCTTTTGAATATAACTAATTTTGTCAGCCCTTCTATCCCCTTTTTACTCTTTTTTTTTCTTTTAAAAAATCTGTAAAATGGAGAAAATGATTATGAATTTTGTAGAGGTGAGAATTCATTATTTAGAACTTAAACTAAGAAATAAACTAAGAACTAAAAAATATATCATGCGTTTAGTCTCCAATCTAATAATATTGAATTTTAAATACAATTTATGTTTTCTTTTTTTCTTTTTTTTTATATACGTCCCTGTTCAAAAATACATCAATATTTTTTGACGAATGCATATTAAAATTTAAAACAGTTTTTATTTAGTGTTTCGTGTTTCTTCTGTATGCGATGAAATTCCAGCAGACTTTCTTTTTATGAGAACACACAAGTAAAAAGTCTGCTCAGTAAAATCTTGAGCAATCCTTGCAGAATCGTTCTCATCCCTCAGTGCCATATCAAGAATGATTCAAGGGGGCAACGCCGCATTTGGCGTTAATTAGTTTGGCAACGCTGCGGGCGTGTGACTTTCACCAATCATTTACAACAGACCATCAACTCTCGCCCAACTCAACCCCATCCACCCTTAAAAGAGAAAAGAAATATTCAACGTTGCCTGCATATTTTTTCCAGAGGCCAAAAACAATTTTCATTAACAGTCCGTCGGCAGACGCTGACAAGTTCAAGTCCCTCGTTCTGAACTCAGGCTCCTCGAACATTTTCTTGTCGTTTCTCTGATTACACGTTTTAACGCCATTTTTGGCACAACTTTTGCTGAGCTGCTGCTTCGAAAAACCCTTTAGGCCAGACCAGAAAAACTTTTTGGCCATACCCAGAAGAGAAGAAAAGGAGTAGAAAAAATGAAAAGAATCTCAATGAAGGGGTTAACAAGCAAAATTTGATTTATTTGATGAGTTTCTCGTGTTGTTGCCTTCGACATTGCTTCAAAGATGTATTTAATGAGCATTAAAATGAGGAAACTGGGGAGCTGTGAACTGTGCAGGGTATTGAAGACATTTGGGAAATGAATTGCATAAATGGCTAGACGTCAAAGAAAAACTGTTAAATTAACCAAAGTCGTGGGCAATAACTATAAAGAAAGAAAATTAAAAGGAAAGAAGTTGGAGAATGTGAAATCATTAACTTTAGAGTTTAATATCGGCTGCTAAATACCCTGCAAATTATAAATTACTAGAAAACTAAGCACTTTGAAATGGAACTTTTTGTAAAAATATTTAAAAGCATACAAATAAAACTCAATCCAACATTTATTGCATGGAATTTAAATTTCATTTGATAATTATATAAAAAACATACTTTGTATGCATGCAGATATTTATATATATAAAGAAGAATCTGAGGTAAAATGGGATATAAGGATTTCCACACAAAATCCAAAATGAAGATAGTAAAATTCGCTCCTAACAAACAATTTGAGTGCAAATGTGGCCGTGAAGTGCACATAAACATTCTACACATAACTCAAGCACTGAAAATTGTTCTAAGCACTCTCTACGAGTATTAACTATAAAAGTGACAACGTTGTAAAATATCACTCATACGCAGCGCGCAACATTGCAGTAAACTTATTTAACGTCTAGGCGTGCCCACTAACTAGGGAGTTTACCGAGAATGGCGCATAAACCAAGGCGTGTAATAATGAAAAATATAAAAAGAGAACAACAAAAAAGAATGTAAACAGGTGGAATCATATTTTGTTTTTTATTTTTTTATGCTCCCCACAAAAAACTAAAAAGAAGAAAAACTGAAGCAGCAAATTTGCGTTTGGTGTTGGACTTGGGCGAGGGCTGCCATAAAAATGATTTAATATGCGTTTTATATGAGAAAAGTTTTGCAATTTTTGCGCATTTAATGTCAGGGAGCTCACTTGACATTTGACAGAGTCAGATCGTGAGACTTTCTTAAAGTTTTTTTTTTTGCAAAGAAACTTTAAGAGAGTAGCTCAGTTAATTATGCAACCTCTGGCAGCTCGAGCTAACCAATCCTGAAGTTTCAACACCGGAAGTTGAGTAAGTCTAAATTAAATCAAATTGAATTTAAAACTTGCGCCTTTGTTGGCGTTTATTGAGCTGCCATTTGGCCAAATGTGATTACAATGGAGCCGGAGATGTGCCATACACTTTCTATCTATCTCTGTTTGCCCACACTTGGGAATTATTCATGTCACTTGCCTCGACACGCCTTGACAATCCTGAGACTACCCCGGAGAGTCCCATGTAGCCACTTGGCTAATCAGTGGCATTGTTGGCTTTACAAAAGGAGAACAAGCAAAAAGTTAGCACTTATTGAATTTAGAGCAAAGTGTAGGATAATGTTTTACTTGCTTATTAGAAAGTTGCAAACTCAAATTGAAATTCCATTCCTGTCATCCTGTCGGCGAAGGAGAATTCCTTTAATGTGACATACATAAACAATGTGAGACAAAGATAAAAGTAAAACTGTAATAGCCTCTAATACATTATTGGATGGGCCATTAATTGACAAAGAAAGCACTTAAATTTGCAGTAGTTTGAAAGACAGGAAAATGTTTTTAACTTGAATTGTAATAATCAGCAGGAAATAAATGATCTGCCTATTAAATTGGAAATACATTTCACATAAATATATTTTTAAATATAATATATATAAGTAGAATAAGGTCTGATAGCTCCGAAAAGTATGGTACTGACTTTAATGCTGAATTTGTCTGCATATTTAAATATACATACTTCAACCAAAAGCCTTCCCTTCAAGAAACTTTTTTTTGTTAATAGTGTAATAAGAAGCGATGTACTTTTTTTTATAATTGTATTCACCTTTTTCTACTATACATATATTATACATAATTCGGATTAAAGCTTTTGCATTTCTTTGTATTATATCTATGCAAAACTAACGCCATCGCATTAATATTAAGTAACTGTGTATATTTAGCAGCTGTCCTTATATTTCATTCATCTCTCTATCGTCGCTGTATATTGTTCACAGTGCTTAACCCATTACGACCCCCACTGTCTATGCTGTATTCGTAGACTGTAAAAACTTTTCAATCTTTTGCCAGCTGCCAAAAGTTCATAACGGCGCTAAGGACTCTTCACTTTTCATCTTTGCCATGTAAATCAAGCTGTATTTAAGGCAGTATATACCAGTAAATGTATATATTTAAAATAGGTATATATATAGGTATAGGATAAATTATCATAAGCACAGTCCGCAAGGGTTGCTGAAGTGTTGTCTTTGCTTTTTGACTGCAGCGCAAATGTAAATAATGCAAAATAGTTCTCGGCAGCTGTGACTCGAACCTGAATACTCCCCAAAAAACTAAACTGACACTTGACATGTGACAGTGGCAGCCAGACAATAACAATAACCAAAAAAATCAGCAACAACAACGATGACATCTGTCAGCAACAACAAACACTTTATAATTTGAGAAGTTTATAACAAGAAATACAGAATTGCAGTACAGAACAATGCCAGGCAGCTTGACAGTGTCACAAATGGTAAATCTCTTAGTTAACAGTGTGATAACAGTATTACATATGCAACTAACATACAATTGAAACAAAGCTAGCTTAGTTAACAGCGTCACAAGGAACATGCCTGTAAGTTAACATTGCCCTTAAAGATATAACTTTTGGTGCCACTTAGTTAATATTAACAGCTGTAAGAGCTAATACTTTTATTAATTTTTTTTTATTTAATGTAATTATATTAAAATGAATTAAAATATTATATAAAATAGTCTTTGTGAAAAACAAACAATTTCTAAGGTGCGCTCTTTTATAGTCCAGTAAAATTCAAATTGAGATGTAATAAAGAATTTGGCATTATATTTAACATTATTTAACGTCAAAATGTCTTTCAGCTAGTTAACTGAAAACATAAAAATAAATTGCCGAATGGGACCTTGTAATTAATTTTTTTTAAAAGTATTTTGAATTTACAATCTTAAGTGTTCTAAAACTCAACGGACTTTCATGCGGAATGTCCGGTTAAATAAGTTTATTTTAATTATGACATTTGCATTTCTTTCTAAATGAAATAAAATGAAATGTTTCTCTCTCATGTTGATCCACCTATTTTATTTTGTTACTGTTTCAACTTTGTGGTCTTTTTTATTCTTGAAGAAGTTCAAGGTTTGCAAAAATAAGTTAATGGCATGCGTGTACAAAATGGCGTGACAGTAAAAATGCCAACACGCAAAAGTTCTGCAAATGTTTATGATATTTACTAAGGATAAGACTCCTTAAAGTTATGTTCTACCTACATATAGTCGCCAAAGTTAAAGTTAAAACTTCCTAGTAGCCGCTAACAATATAAAATTTAAATTAGAAATGAAAGACTAAAATGCCATAGAGGCAGACAACAACTGTTTGCCTTCCGTAACGGTGATAATCTACCCCAGAGACTAAACACAAGAAACACCCAGGAAAACAGACACTCATCGGACATTTTCTTAACCAATGCGAAGCGACAGTCTCGATACAAACATCCTGCCAAAAAGTGTCAAAGTCGCCAGACTGGCAACAGACAAGAAGGAAACATTTGGTTGGACAAGTGATGGAAAGAAATGCATAATAAATAGATGTACGACAGAAAAGAGGAAAAAGACAAACTCGCGATAATCAAATTCGAATAATGCGGCAAGTAGCTACAAGGAGCAGTTGAAAAGTATCTGGTGGATTGAGATACAGTCACGGATTGAAATTGAATGGAATGTTGAGAGTTGTGGTCTATAAATTTATTCTAAATTATGGTTGCAGAGCAAAGAGATCGGTATAGATTGCATTTTAAGTTTAAAAGGGAAGAAAATGTTATTGGAAGGTTTAAAAGTCTAGTGCATTGTACTTTAATCTCCAGCCTTAAGCTACAATGTAGCATTAACTGTTGTCATGTGACAGCAATTTTGTTCCCACAATGCGTTAGTCTAATACAAAGTAGTATACAATTTCCCACACTATGCATGAGATACAAGATTGTCCTTATCACATAGCTCCCTCTATTCAGTTGTATTCACCTGCTGAAATTCTTTGTCCATTTTGCAATTGTATCTCAGGCATTTGCCTGCATTTGGAAATGCATTTCTCGCCTGCGGCTATTGTAACACACACACACACACACACACACACACATAGAGTGCGAGGACAACAGTCGCCCACATGCATAATCCTTGCACTTGGAAAGTATGCAATGCTCCTGGCATCGCATTCATTGGCATTCATAAATCGCTTGCCAAACCTGCAACCTTAATCAGATTTGTGCAACAATTTTGTATCCGTTGTCTAGGATCATTGTCTTCCTTCCCCATCCTCATCCTGGCATAAATAGCAATTTGCCAGCAGAGCAGAAACCCAAAAGTGTAAACTTTGCTGCCTTACTCTCTCCATAACTTGTACTTTGACTGCAGCCTTTTGGCATTTTGGAAATTAAGTGCATTTTATCGTAAAATTTGCGACAACTTTGATTGGCATTGGCAATTAAGCAAAAGATGTATCGATCCCATGCTTTTGTAACAGCCTGTGCTAAAGGCTAACTAATTTAATTTGGCCGCCTTTTAAGTTTGCAAACACATTACGCATACGCCACGTGTTCCTGATAATTAAATTTTGCCTCTCCAATCGCTTGCAAAAAGCTTTTGCTTTTAGTTATAGTTTCAATTGCATTTGCATTTGCAATGACTTTAAATATTTATAGCTTTCTAATGGGCTTTTGCATCGACCATGGCACAATTTTCATTTGTTTGACTTAAAATCGATTAGAAAATGCTTCAGCAAAGTTATTTCAACATTTCCTCTTCTAAATTCTTTTTGCTATCACATTTTTCAGGCAAACCTCTTCCTTTCTTTTGGAAGGGGCAAATAAAGACTTTCATTGGGTCAATGTCAGAGGATGGTGTGATAATAATTTATGTTTGGACGACCACAAACCCTCCCACTTCTTTCTGTCTGACCCTATTTTTCTTGGGGATGTTCTTTTTTGAACTTTTTGGTTTTTTGCTCTTTTGGCTCAAACGGCAATAGTTGTCAGCTCGAGAGATTGGGAGTATCTTTGGGGTGTGTTCAGCACAACTTGTAAATGCCGCCTAAGCTGACAGGATGGAGTGCTATGAATCAGATTATAAAATGGTCAGACTGATGGAAATGACAATAACCATTTGTACTTTAAGCTATAAATACAATTTTTTTCACAAAATACAATTATTGTGCTTATTACAATTCAGACACGAAAATAAAGGTTATATTCTATTATAAATTTTTGATAATCTCTGCAATATTTTTAGTAGCTTCTGTGTTAATTTTATATAAGAACAGTGATTTACAATTTTACAATAGTTTCTGCAATATTTTGAGCAGCTTCTCGTTTTATTTTATATGCATTTAAATACGGATTTATCCTTTTGAGTGTTGTACTTTATATACTTACAAATGTAAAACATTTCTATTGCTGTCAAAATTAATCTAGGAGTTAAATGTGTATCAGAAATTTACAGTAATCTCTTCAATATTTTTAATAGCTTATTTATTTATTTTAAAAACATTTAATCAAGTCAGTTTTATTTTATCAGACAAATTTTATCTTGAACGAAAAGTTTGAATATGCGATTATTTTGTATAGTTACTAGCTTAGCATCTTATGCAGTGCTGTCACAATTTTTCTTAAATGGTAAGGTGTATTAAAAATGTACAATAATTGTTTCTTAACAGCTTTAACAGCATTTCTTTTTATTTAAAATGCATTGAAATATTGATTCATCTCCTTATACAGTTGCATTTCATATACTTACGAGTCTAGTTTCTTATGCAATGCTGTCACAATTTAGCTTGACCAAAACTTTCAAATATTGACAGACAAATCCTTTAGCTCTTAGCCAAACACAGCTGCTTCAACCCTCTAGCACGAAGCTCAAATAGTAAATCCCTCCAACCATTTCTCGGTTCAAGCTATAAAACAAAACTGCGGGCCACTGCAGGCAAACAGTATAAAACCCTTCAAAGAACCCTCGCAGCAGCAGCAGCAACAACATAAAACACTTGACCGCTTGACCTAAATTTGACAAGTTTTTTTTTGGCGCCGGATTAAGGAGCGTCCGTCCGTGCCGACATCAAATGTCAACAAAACCAAAGGGAAAGGGGGAGGAGAAGTACAAGAAAAATGTTTTAAAAATTACAACACGTACGCAATTTCGGGCTGATGCGCATAAAATAGGCATAAAATACTGGGCGTGGCCACACAACTATTGAGAGCTAATACCCGATCCCAGCTCCATCTGATGCAAGGGTTATCATTTCTTTCCCAGCAAGCGAAGAGTTTACCTCATTAGGCAATAGGCCCGAAGGCAACTGTTACAAAACTTGGCCCAGATTTTTCGTTAGCTACTTGAAAAACCTTCTCACATACACATACAGTCACAACGCCTCAGGCAAGGTGTTGAAAATTGATTTGTGCTCTGATAAATTTATTTATTTTTTGCAACTTCCTCGAGGTCTTCTCGATTCATTCATTCTACCTGCCATTGAAATTAAAGATTGCCTGCCACAACTCCCACTGAGCCATGACACAGATAAGAATCCCCCGACTTGGCTCAAGACGCACGTACAACATTTTAGCACACTATTTAACCAGTGTTGAGCAGATCCACGCATCGACTGCAAAATGTGTCAATTTACCGTCAAACACATTGACGGGAAACACAATAACTGACAATATGTTGTAGTGAAAGCTAGACCACTGAGATACCCTGTAGGAGGTGGGAGGAGAAACTAGTTTAATAGTAAAATATTAAATTATACTAAGACTAATAATAAAATAATTATATAAGAAGTATTACATGATTTATTAAAAATAAAGTAAATTTCAATTGAAATGTGTTAATATATCTAGTTTTAGTATCTGAATAACCAACTGTTAAGTATTATAAAATGGTTGATCTCATTAATTCCACATTTTGACTAAAACCTTAATTTATAAGTTATACCTTACTTGTAGCTTACTTTACATAATTATAAAAATATACTTTTTTTAATCCAAGATTTGAACATTAACAAATACAA
The DNA here is from genome assembly GCA_035044365.1 of Drosophila neotestacea. Taxonomy (NCBI): domain Eukaryota; kingdom Metazoa; phylum Arthropoda; class Insecta; order Diptera; family Drosophilidae; genus Drosophila; species Drosophila neotestacea. The sequence continues at coordinate 6,452,266 of JAWNMD010000069.1, forward strand.
TAAATTAACAATATAATAGTATATTAAATAATCTCATTGGCATAAAGGATTGTTTAATATTTTAATAAAAGGACTTTAAGATTAAACAGTAAATAATAAACTGCAAGATATTTGAACTATTGTTTTACTGCTAATCAAGGAAACTTAACAGACCCTGTGTCCTTACTGGAATACAGAGTAAAACAACAACAACAGCACAACATTTTTACATTAGCAATAAAACAAGCAGCGTCTAAAATTGAAGCTGGCTGCAATAACAGAAGCAGCATAAGCATCAGGAAGAAAAAGCAGCTGCTGCCACGCCCACACCACCCATATAGTCAGCCACCCATGAGGTGTCTCGCTGTCTCACGTACGCGGGGAGGTGGAGATGGAGGAGCAGAAAATTCCCCGCTCGGTTAGGCAGACAATAACTATAATTGTCGCATCAGCGTTTTTGCTCTTGCCTGGATCTGAAAAGTATGCAGTAAAACGACGAGTCATTGCTGGTTACCAGCAGAAGATGGCTTGGGGATGGGGAGTAGGAAAATGAAAGGAGGGAGGGTTGGGGACAGTGGAATGCCATTAAGCAACAGACAGGGAAAAGCCGAGTGAAGCAACTGCCACGCATAGGCAACGTTTTCTTTGTGTGTATGTGGGGCATATAAAAAAATTCTTAAATTAAAGTCAATTTGACGACTCGTTGGATGTGCAAAATGTCTGAGAATGTGAATGGAATGGGGTTTAGCTGAAGTGAAACTTAATGTTGATTAGGAAAATTGAAGTGATAATGTGTGGAGTGGGAGCTGTAAGGCAAAGGAACAGCATGATGGAAAGAAAATTGTATTTAAAGTGGAAAATTGAATTGATGCAGAAGACGCTAAAAAATAGATTGCAGTTTTTACTTTATAAAAACGTGTATTGTGCTTAAATATGGAAAATAACTAATAATCATAATCATAACTATTTATGTTTATGTAAATGAATAGGCGTAGATCTATCTTTTATAACTACTTCACAATCTTTAACAATCTGCATTAATAGACGACTAAAAGTGAACTAAAAGTATAGTATTCAGTGGGAAATAAACTCTTGTTATTTAATTATTGAAATACCTACATATGTGTGAAATTCCAATTTAAATAAGCTCAACACTTTTACCCTTAAGCGAAGTGGCTCAATGGCTTTGCTCAACGAACCACATAAGATTTGCATACTTCTATGGATGAATCAATAACTTGTGGTTTTTCTTTTGGCATAAAGAGAGCAACTTTGTGAATTAGAAAATTGCTTTTACGTATTATATACTGTGGTTGTGGCTTGAAGTTTATCTGAATTCCTTTTAAACACTCGTAGACTCGTTCATAAACAACTCAGTTTCCAATTTCAGCATTAATTAACTGAAATGAAAACCAAACAATTTACTTTAGCAAATGCTCCCTGAAATTTCAATAGACAAGACAATGTGCGAAACTTGTAAGCAATCCAGAAAACAACATTTGAGTGGACTCCTCCGTACCACATGCCCATCCCTACATCCCTAAGGGCAGCATTTACTTTACGAGAACATTTTAATCTAATTTAACACACTTTAGATTTATATTTGCTTAAATAGAAGTTATCTAAGTGGCACGTGCCGGGCATTTACAATGGTCAAAGGCAACTTTGGCCAGCTGCCGTTCCAGGAGAGTCTACAGAGAGTCAGAGCCAACAATGGACCCCCCCAGACGCATTTTTATTATAGTTTATTTCATGTCTTTGAACGTGAAAATGCAATTCGGAATGCATTGACCAATCGAATTGCGGACATCGTTCTAAACGTTTATTGGCCAAAAGCTAAATGCAATCAATTTGAACAGTGAGAGGCCCCTTCAAAGGGCAACAAAGGATAACAGCAGACAATTCTTATAAGATAAGTACTCCTACTCATCCATAGAGGCGGCGGAGTAGTGTAAAAAACGAGTAAATGGCGTTCAGCAGAGACTGCATCATCTTTAAATTCATCGGGTAGACGCCACCCACCAGTATCTATAGAAATAAGTACATGTAAGCATCCATCAGACATACGAGTAGACTATAAATATTTAACAAAATATGAAAATTTATGAACTTTTGAAGAAACCTTACCGCCAGTGGTTTTTGTGAGCGCATTATAAGAAACTTTAAGGTCTTTTGTGTCTCCACATCGAACTCCATCCAATTGCTATCATAGGCGGCAATTGAGATGTTTAAGCTCTAAAGAAAATTTATTCAATTATTTGATTTAATTTGATTTAATAGTATGTAGATTTACCTGAAAGTACAACTCATTAGCCACATAATATAGCACACCGCTATTGGCGAATATCATTATCATATAAGCAATAACTATTACAGTTTGGGCGATTGTTTGAGCCTATAAATATATATTTTACATACGGGTGGAATAGTTCGTATAGCTTACTATACATAAAATATAAAGTAAAATATCAAGTGTAATATTCAGCCAATTACTAAGCCTATGGTAACTTACAATAATCAAGGAGAAGAGCAGCACACAAAGCATCGCACCAAAGCACAAGAACTCGACCAAATGCAGGTTGGTATTCAATCCATTCATGGCATCGACGAGTCTGCATACAAGGCCATTTACATTAAGTTGTATATTGGGAGAGGAAATTGTAGGTAAATACCCGCAGCTTACCCTGCCAACTTGACCTGATATTGTATGCACCATATAATTTCCTGGCGTACCTGCGACAGCGGGAGTTGTTGCAAGTTGCGAAGCTTGTATTGCAACACACGACACATGAGTATGGCAAACAATGTGAAGGTAACCACCAAATTGGTGTAGGGTATATACATGCAACAGCCCATAGGCGCCATTATGGTCTGCACCACAAAGAATATCTCGTAGTAGGGGCTGGCATATTTGTCAATACCGGGCACATGCATGCCATAGGGCAGCACTGCAAATACCTCAAATTGGGAATATAGTAAACAACAATAAGATTGAAGAGTTTACTTACCACGTTCCGAACCGAAAATGGGGTAGGTAACAAAGCCAATGCAACTGCAGGTTCCCATTAGCAAATTAATTCGGCCAATTGAATTGGAAAGTCGTGTTGTTTTAGCCAACAGTTGGCTAATGTGATTATCTGTAGAGCTCTTGAAATAAAAGGTAAAGAAAATAACATATCTGTATCTTAAGTATTATATTTATATCTATATCTATATCTATATCTATATCTATATCTATATCTATATCTATATCTATATCTATATCTATATCTATATCTATATCTATATCTATATATATAGATATATCTATATCTATATCTATATCTATATCTATATCTATATCTATATCTATATCTATATCTATATCTATATCTATATCTATATCTATATCTATATCTATATCTATATCTATATCTATATCTATATCTATATCTATATCTATATCTATATCTATATCTATATCTATATCTATATCTATATCTATATCTATATCTATATCTATATCTATATCTATATCTATATCTATATCTATATCTATATCTATATCTATATCTATATCTATATCTATATCTATATCTATATCTATATCTATATCTATATCTATATCTATATCTATATCTATATCTATATCTATATCTATATCTATATCTATATCTATATCTATATCTATATCTATATCTATATCTATATCTATATCTATATCTATATCTATATCTATATCTATATCTATATCTATATCTATATCTATATCTATACCTATATCTATATCTATATCTATATCTATATCTATATCTATATCTATATCTATATCTATATCTATATCTATATCTATATCTATATCTATATCTATATCTATATCTATATCTATATCTATATCTATATCTTTATGTGCTCACCAACAATTGTATGTAGTAGCCCTTGAGTAAATCCAGAAATCGCTCGTAATGTCCCCGATATTTAATCAACAGAACTCCTCGAACAAGTGTGTTTGTAAAAAGCACTGTTATATAGACATTACGAATGATAAAATCTAGGGAATCGGTGCTCACATAGATGTCCACATATTGAGTTACATTTATTAATATAAAAGGCGTCATTGCCACATAACGTCTCCAATTGTGTACAAATAGATACGACCAGAACTTCATAAGTTTCAGGGTGTTGCCAAAAATTGGCATTTCTGTCGTAGGCATCGCCTGGAGCTCCATGTTGGAAACTTGAACCTGATTCTATCGTTGCTGTAAGTGTGAACTGCGTGTTTGTCATTCGAATTACTTTTATAGACTTGCCGGTGGGTTAAGCAACTGTGGTTCTAGTGTCTTCAAGGTATCATTATGGCCGTCTAATTAACGGGTTTGTTAAGGCGTTATTGATTTTGCGTGGAAGGGTGTTAATTACCTTGTTAGAGCTTAATTAAAGGTATTAGCTGGGTTTTAGTTAAATTTATATTGCTGTTAAATGTAGTGAGGGTTTAAGGCTGTACTTTTCACTCTTTCGGTGGTTTGAACTAAAATTGTACATGTTTTTAAAGCATTTTGTTTCTACCTTTTGCGATGCCAAAAAACTGGGTCACCACATAAATTTTAGCGCTTTTTTTTGGCAATGTTTGTAGTCTGAAAAAAGAAGCCCCAATAACCTGAGCTGGCATTCGAGGGGTAAATATTTGGCTGGTGTCAACTGCAACCGGCATGTTGACAGTTTTATGGCCAACGAAAACTGGTAAAGCGAGCCAAAAGAATTCACCGAAAAGTACTTCAAAGGGCTTTAAAGTGTTGGGAGACACGACCTAGGCCAATTACCAGGAATAGTCATAAATTGCATGTCCTGTAGCTGGAAAGTATGCAATACTTTTAACAACATGCATAAAAAACTTGTATCCGGACTTTGCACTTGACCTCTCTGATACTGATTGCGGTCTCGGCATTTGTAATAAGCGTCGAAAGGCAGACGAAAACTTTTAATTGCACAGAGTCTGGCACAACATAAACCAAAGTGGGCGTGACCTGTGGGTGCGTGTGTGTATTGTGTGTATATTTCAATGGGTAACAGACAGTGTTCAGTTTGTCTTCCTGTTTGTTTGCCAACACTTTTCGGGCAGCCAGACAACATACTGAGGGCCACTAAATTGAAAATTTTCCAGCCTTGGCGCCCCAAAGTTATGCAGCAAAAAGTTATGACTTTACATATGCGAGACGCTCTGATTTTGATTTGTTGTTGTTGCCAGTCGAATTAATGACTGTCCGCTTGTCGATAATGCACACGAGGAGCTCTGTAACCTGCGTTCTGCGTCCTGCGTCCTGCGTCAAATTAAATGCATAATTACTTGATAATTGGATTTGTGGTCGGCTCAACTGGCTGTGCAAAATTTTCTAATTAAAATGTTTAGTGGCTGGCGAGACCAAGAGCCATCTCCCCAATTGCCACTTGATGGCGCTAAGCTTCAGGCACGTATTCCACAATACGACCAAGTGGCTGTCCTTCGTATGCCCACCCGCTGTGAGCAGTCGAGTGAACAACCTACCACATTGTTTTGATACCCTCGAAGGTGGAGTTTCAGCAACTATGTTGCCTTATTGAATTTACTAAAAAAAGAAGCTTTACTTAAAAGCAATTTTGGCTATCAAGTAACGCTAATCTACTTATTATCTATTTTAGTTATATTATTAATTAGGTAATATTTTATTAGGGTGCCACAGCAATAACTCAATTCTTGGTTTCACAGAAATGTATTCTGGGTTGTAAAGAAAGTCCATTCACAGAAATATCAAAATCATTAAAATTCTAACTTAGCATGATAAAAGCCAAAAAGCCAATATCTCAGGTTTAAATACAAAATTCTCAAGCGGACAATTTACAATTTATTTTTTTTTTTAAAAATAAGGATATGTCAACGAGATGGAAAAGATTATAACATTTAAAAATGTTACTTCCTTTTATTACAGTGCATTTTTTAAAATATATTATGAAATTTATTAGAATATTAAAACAATAGAATCCAAAATGAAAAGTTTATGTTTAATTATGAAGACAGTGAAGTGGCTGTGTTGCTCAAATTTAACAATTTATTTCAAATACCTTTTTTAATGTCCATATAAGGTCTCAAAAGTTCATAAACTGACATAAAATGTATTGAAACTCATGTCAAATTCAATGATATCTGTCAATTAAAACTTATATGGACTTTGAAAAAAATGGGTATAAGAAGCAGAATTTAAATTAAAAAATAAAATAATAATTTGACAGCTAGGCTTTACTTAATTATGTTTATAAGTGTTATTTTAAATTTTAATGCTAACAAGAAATGTTTCTATCCTTACACTACCTTTTTTAGTTAGTGGGTATCCGATATTCGGATACCCTAAAATATCCATGGCTATTCTGATCTCTTTCACCTTGTCTTGGTCTGTGTAGGCGTGCCGCTTTAAATAAGTAATAAACACCTTTGCTGGCTCGGGGAACGGGGTCTGCGCACGTTTCGGCGTAATAAATTTCCATTCTGTTCGTGTTGCTGCTGATGTTGTTGGTGGCGAGAGGGAACACACCCACCTGATGGGTGGGCGGCAATCTCAGTCGGGGCACATAGTTCGGCGCTTTTAAAATTTTCATAAGCATCGTCGCAATCGTAATACAAACCAAATTTATTGCATACACTCAGGCGGCATTGCCTGCTAACTTATTCATATGAAATTGCCTGATTACCGCCCACCCGTCGTTTCTCTCACTTTTTATCTCTCTCTCTCACTATCGCGCTCTCTAACTCTCGAAATTCTCCTGGTATTGGTACGTGTTTGAATTATATGCCGGTCATGCCATGCCAGTTGAGATTGGGAGATTTTTACCCATGTAATGCGCCTGTTTGTATGGCAATCGCTGCGCTGGGCCGCATTTTTTATGAACTGTCGAGCCATGACTTTTATGATTTGTATATTTGGGCTTGCTACAGGAAATTGTACTGCCATTGAGTTAGTATATGTGTGTGAGTGTGAGTATGTGAGTGTATGCCAAGTACCAACTCACAAGTGTGTAGTTTCGAGTCACTGAAGTCATTGAATTAAGCAAATGGTCAGGCAATGCGCCAAGGGGCAAACCTCATGAGAGAATGAATAAGTAAATTCCGAATATGATTTCTCAAAGTATGCATTTAAGGACTATATTTAGCTAGGTTTACAAGTGTTCTACGAATGGCAAGCTCGATGGATTATTTGACAATAAAAATGTAATGGTTGATTGAACTACTTAATGGAATGCGCATCATGAATTTTCCGACATGATGCTACGAATTGTGCCCAAAATTTAAGTTGAAATATTTTATTTAGTTTAAAGATGTCGGCAGGATGCCAAAAGGGTAAGGAATCCATATATTTTTAACTCACTTTATAATTATTTTTAATTTATTTTTATCTATTTGTTAAATAAAATAGTACCACTTAAAATACAGTACAATTTCTTTTGCTCTTGTATGTGTTTATAAGATTAGGTTTCAAAAGACTTTTAAGTATTTTTGAGTTAAAACACTTATCGAAAACAATTTAGAACAATATTGTTAGTTTGTTTATTCTAAATCTTATATTTATTACAAATAAAGTTAAAAATTAATTTAAAATTAAATATTATGAATATGCCCCAATACATTTAAACTTATCCCATTTATTGTCTTTTGCTTAGGATCTTTATTGATTTATGTATATATTTTATTGAGTTTTATTTAATTCTCTCTCTCTCTCTAAGGCGAACTTTCATTGGTTCTAAAAGCTCTTACATATTTGTACCTTCTTCTATGACAAGCTTGTATGAGAAACTTAGGCTCTATCAATATTTTGCCCCTACAGCAAAATCCTCTTTCGGCATACAAAACACATAAAATCTAAGGAGTTGCACGTGCTCAAAATCTCAGCCACACACTCCACACTCACCACACACACACACACACACACACAAACATACGTACACACTTGGTAAAACCAACATATAAACACCTTGGAAAAGCACTAAAATATAACTTAATCCCAACGAAATTGATATGAAATTTTACACTGACTGTTTGCTTGCAACACAGGGCGTATGAGCAATGTACCTACACATAGACTCTAAAGTCTACACCATATGGGTGTGAGCATGCGTGTGTGTGAGGCATATAATTTAAATTCCACACATGTGAGGTGCGAACATTTCTGGTGATTTGCTTGTAAAACTTTTGTCACTCTTTCACCCATGACCCTATCTCTTTCTTCCTGTTTGAGCCATTTTGTTTAGTCTTTCTGCCTTACTATGTCCTTCTGTTTTGCTAATTTTCTCGTTTCTACATATTTTTTCTCATTTGTGAGAGGGACTGACTTTGATGTTTACTTTGATAATTTTAGATTGAAAAAGTTTTTGGTGCAGGCATCGAGTCACGTCGCTGATTTGATAAAAAGTGAAATTACACTTGAAAAGACAGTATCGAGTAGTACAGTTTTCGTACTCAGTGCACTCTTTAAGATCAAATTCACAATAATTTTTAAGGCACAAGTTTTATTTACAGCCCATAACAAAAACTGACACAGAATTGAGCATCGACCTTGTACCAGATTTCCTCATTTAAACATGCCAAGTTGTGGCATCTTCTGCTCGACTTTTGTTTCGCCCTCAAGTCTCAGTGGGCGGCCACGCCCATTCGCATACTTTACAATTACTTTTAGCCAGCCCTGTCCCTTTGGCATCTAATTTTATCTCACTTATTGCCCCGCTCAGCTCGCAGCTGCTTAATTTTTATACTTGACGCACTCTCGTCGCTTTCTAAACGACATCCCTTGAGGTATGCAACACAAAAGCAACTGGCACAAAGTTTTCCTTTTTCCTCATTGTTGCTGTTGCTACAGTTGATAATTTGCCAGCGGTGTGCTCTGATAAATTAAAGTCAAAAAAGAAAAAGTTGTGGCCTTTGTCGTGACAAACTGAATTCCGTATCCAACTTTAGTAGTAACAAACAATATCCTGAATATGAAAGAACTTCAAAACTAACAGTGAGTAACTAACTTTTTAGCTGCTTGTACTTGTACATTCCTTAAAAATATAACAATATAGAACATACACATATTCGGACATTGGACTAACATTAACGAAACATTTTATCAATTAAACTATTGATTTATATTAAATAATTTTGGAAAATAACAGTTTCTTTGTAAAAGTAAGTGTCACAAAAAACATTAATATTAGCTTGCATGGAAATTGAAGTTTTAGACAGCATGCCGAATTACGGGATATCCAATCGCGATAATAGTTGACATCGGTGTAAGCTGTCAGCGAGTTCGGTGTACCACATTTGGAAGGAAAAACAAAAGAGTTAATGCCCACCACTTTTCCATCGCATATTATCGGACCACCTGAGTCACCAAAGCAGCTACCCACTTCGTAGTTATTTGGATTGGATCCGCATAACATACCTTTATCATACGGTGATGAAGTGTGGCCCAACACGGTCGCTGTCATCATTGTGCGACAATACGCATGAGAATTAATAATTACATCTCCGGTGACCAACTCATCGGGCGAGCCACCTGCGTTGCTTAAAATAGTACCCCATCCTATGATCGTACATTTCATTCCAATTGGATCTTGATCATTTAACGGTATAATGCTAGCAAATTCATCGTTTAAGCGTATCTCATCTTTAAGTTTAATAATTGCAACGTCATAGATATGGTTGAGTCCCGTGATATATTTTGGATGAGGAATTATTTTATCCACCAGCATCTCTTGAGTATTTTCGGTCCTTACCAGTCGACGGGGTGTGCCTACAATGACTTTCATCTGCCTTGGTATAACTTTAGATTTTGCAAGAATTACACAATGCGCTGCTGTCAAAATAACCTTCTTTGAAATTATTGAGCCACCGCAGTTGTGATTGTCGCCAAAGAACTTTCTTTCTTTGCCAAAGCGTAAGGACACAATATATTTGGCGAGAGGATTATTCTCAGGACGGTAGCCTCCTGTTATCAGAAATCGGAAGTCATTATCTTTGGTAGAGTTGGTTTTAGGTTGACGTAGTTTCTTGTTAATAGACATGTTGCTGATAGTCTCATTTTGAGGCCATGGTTCATCTTCAGTGGTTATTTCATCGGTTTTGTTAACATTCCTAGTTGAACGTCGTTGATAGCTATAGTTATTTTCCACTGGCTTAGAGTCTTTAGCAAGTTCAAGTCCATCAGTTTCAGCGCCTGTATTTCTATCCAGGTACAATACTAGTAACAAAATGTTAACAATGAATTTTGAGCTATTCATTTTGTTGCGTTTTGGCAAAAAATCATAGATTAAACGACGGTTTAACAACGATTAGGCACCAATTTAACTGACCTAAAAAAATGTATTTGTCAGCTAGTCTTAAATAATTTGTATGTTAACAACAACGACTGGAATTCTGATTGATTTGTGAAGGAGACTAGCTTATATTACTTTGTCAATGGGATCTAGATGTTCGAAATGCTTCTGTTTCAGGCCAAGTTCTGGCCTTTTTTTTGTGTATTCTAGTAAGCAAATAAGCTGCTGAGAACAAAGAAATTAATATACCCTTGCAGTCGTATATCTGTATATATACCAAACTGACAGATTGGGTAAAGACTGATGCATTCTGACCAAATTTGAACAAAATTTAACTGCCATGAAAGCGTTAAGTCAAATAATTGAAATTAAATTCTAGCCCTCCCCTTAATTTGCACAGAGTATTATGCAATCGTCCTTTCTCTACTTATTATATTTTGTTGTTCTAAAAACCATAAGCAATTAGTTAAACATAACATTCAATCGGGAGGACCCGACAGTTCAAATATAATTAGTATTTGTACCAAATTTGGTGTCACTAGGTCTTACCATTTCTGAGATCCTTTACTTCATACGGACAGACGAACATGGCTAAATCTACTCGGTTTCTAGTGCTGGTCAATGATATATATACATTACGGGGTCTGCCACGTCTCCTTCTGTCTGTTTCATACTCTTATATTTTGATCAAATTTAATATGTCTCCATAGGGTATAAAAAAGCAAAAATTCAATGAAAAATTTTAGAATTTTATTGTTTTACTGAACTACTTAACATGCTGTGTATAAGTGTACATATATTTTTTAGGAATAAATTTGAGTATCGCAATCATGATCAGTGGAATCTTTAGTGGTAGACGGCATGCCGCATTACGGGATATCCAATCGCGATAGTAATAGACATCGGTGTAGACCCCAACAGCATTTGAACCACCACATATAGTACCGAAAGAGGTAATTCCCACCAGCTTACCATCGCAAATTACTGGCCCACCTGAGTCGCCTTGGCAGGAGCTCACTTCATAATTATTTGGATTGGATGCGCATATCATACCTTTTTTAAAAACTGATGCGGTCATGCCGAGAATGGTCCTTGTCATCATTGAGCGACAATACGCATGCGAATTAATAATTACATCTCCGCTAACCGTCTCATCGGGCAAAGGTCCGAGAAAAGAAATAGTACCCCACCCTAGGGTTGTACATTTCATTCCAATTGGATCCTGATCATTTAACGGTATAATGCTAGCAAATTCATCGTTTAAGCGTATCTCATCTTTAAGTTTAATAATTGCAACGTCGTAGAGGAAAGTTTCCGGTATACTAGTGATGAGGAATTATTTTATCCACCAGCATCTCTTGAGTATTTTCGGTCCTTACCAGTCGACGGGGTGTGCCTACAATGACTTTCATCTGCCTTGGTATAACTTTAGATTTTGCATGAATTACACAATGCGCTGCTGTCAAAATAACCTTCTTTGAAATTATTGAGCCACCGCAGTGGTGATTGTCGCCAAAGAACTTGTTTTCTTTACGAGAGCGTATGGACACAATATATTTGACGTAAGGATTATTCTCAGGACGATAGCCTCCTGTTACCAGAAAATGGAAGTCATTATCATCTTTGATGCTGTTTAAACTAGAGTTGGTATTAGTTTGGCGTAGTTTCTTGTTAATACGCCCATTTCGGATATTATCCTTTTGAGGTAGTGGCTCATCTGCTTTGGTTATACCGTTAGTTAAGTTAACATTCCAATTTTCAGTTGTATTAATGTCATTGACAAATTCGTGTCCATCAACCACGATACCCATCTTTATATGGTGGTATAGTACTAGTAACAATATATAAAACACAAATTTGGAGTTATACATATTGATGATTTTTGATTTAAAACTCCTGAAAATTTTGGAATATTCCTGTAGTAAATAAATATTACGTAAGCACTCTGATCCAAAGCTTGTAGAGTGTTTGTCCATGTGTGTATTTTAATATCTATCTGTATAAGACTCTTAGCCCTCGGTGATCGTGATTACCGTGGAGTCGAAATGTTAGGAATTAAAAATTTTCACAATAACAAATTCATTCTGCACTTTTAAAATCATTTCTTCTGATTTTGTCGTCAATATTTAGGAAACTATTTATAAATAATCTCGTAGCTTAAATATGAAAAAAAATAAAATCCAGAAAGAATTGAATATCGGGAAGACCAACTAATCATTATAAATACGGAAAACCGCAGACAAGTACCTGGAGTCATAAGCGTATATTAAGTATACGCCTTGACAAATATTTGGCAAATAGATGTAAAACAATTTTGTTTGTTTGTCGAAATGCCACGAATTGTAAAATGTTTATCTGCAAAATTACAGTTGCCCGTCAACAAACGGAATTCATAAAGCGAATCTCAAGGAGCAAAGTATCTCAGAGTCGAAGAACTTGTATAGTAAGGTAAGGTGTGTGTTTGTAAATAAACCCGTCAGGCGTCTTAACCACAGCTAAACAAGTAATTTTGAGCACATTTCACTTGTCATATGACACGTACTTACGTTTCTACCACACCCAGAGAATATTTCCATCTCTCTCTCTCTTTCTGTGTCTGGTTCTCTGGCCTCCTCTGTCGTGTCTCGAAGCGATTTTCCTACTTAGCAGCAAGCAAAAAGTTGCAAGTTTCTTGCATTTGCCTGCCACCTTGCACTTAAACGCGCAGATACAAGATACAAACAAAAAGATACAAGTTTGCAGGCAACGCTTTTGCTTGTTAGTTGGCAATTTCCTGTTGCAGCCAAGCCTTAAAGCTGCACATCGATGGTACTCGAATTATTAACAACATTTAGATATTCTTGCCAAGCATTTGCAATTGTCTTTATGCCTTTTGTAAGAGCCCATTTAATGGCCACGTTCAGCCAATTAAAAGTATAATTGCCGCTCATAAAAACCTAGAATTGCATTGCTTCAGCTTTAAGCTTAACTTTGCAAACTCTACAAAGTGCAGACTGTAGCTGACAGGCAAGAAAAACAAAGTTTCATATTCTGCCAGCCACATGCAACATAAGCCAAATGAAGTGCAAGTAATGCGAGTGCGGCTAACACCTTTGCCACTAAGGTTAACTGACAGCTGGCAGTGAAGAAATGACTCATAAGGCGTATACGCAATGTGGGAAATCCTCTGCTAATTAAACTCAAGTTTCTTATAATAAATTGGATATACTCGAATTCATACCACACAACATAATTGTGTGATTGATGATGCTGTCCCTGAAAAACATTTTCATTAGTTGCTCTCACATTTCCAATTGCAACTCAATTAAGATGGCTATCTCGTAATAAAAGAAATATCTTCAACTCCATTTCAAAGTACAAGTACAATTCTTTATACAACTCGTATATACGTATTATTCTCTCTCGCTTTCAGCCCATAAATATTTGTGGCAATAACAAAGAGCCTGCCTGGGTTCAAAGTTCAAAGCCTCGAAAGGTCGGCCGACTGTAATTGGCACACAACATTGAAAATGTATGTGTATATATATGTGTGTGTGTGTGTGTGTGTGTGTGTGGTGTGTTGTGTTTGGGTATTCTGTTGTGGTATTAATGAAAAAGGTTGCTTTATAATGACTTTGATTTGGCTTTCGGGGTCGTTTTAGTATGTGGACTGTCTGACAAATTGCGACCGATTAAGATTTTTATCTGACATTCAGAGAATTCTGCAAGAGAACCGATTGCCTTAGAATATACCATAAAAATTAACCAAGGGCTGAATTAAGATTGAAAAAACTAACTACATTACTGAAGGCCTTAATTGCATAAAAGGCAAAGTTAAAATAAAATTTTGTAGTACATAGTAACAAGTGTAGTATATAATTGTAATCATGTTTAGCTAAGGGGCTTTTTAAAAGTGATAGCCGTGTTATTGTTTCAATAAAACTACTTTTAAAGCTGTTTTACAGAATTGTTTTGCTCAATTGTTTACCCATCTTATATGTTAGACCTAACTATCCCCTTCAAATATTGATTTTAGTATGAAAAATACAGTAAGCTACAGTGGAGCAAGCTCGACAGTAGGAGACCCAGTACTTTCTGAGTGCAAACCGTTCACTATAGATTGTTCTTTATATATATACTTTATGGAGTCTGCCACGCCTCCTTCTGCCTGTTACGCACATTTGCACAAACGTAATAGACCCATTCGTACTTTTTTTACGTACTGGGTCTAAATATTTGAAGTGTAGGCCTTTACAAATTAAATAGTCAAACTATTGATACTTAAGTAATCTTTATTCTATTTATAGCTTAACTCAAACAAATACTGAGTTTAGATGGCTTTCTTGTCTTTATCTAACTATTAAATCCCAAGGCAAATCTTACACACATATGTACGTATAAATCAATCGATACTTGATTCGTTTCTGGCTAAGAATGTTGGCTTAAATCATGTTTATTTTAAGCACAATCCTCGACTTTGCCTTGACATACTTTTCCGACAAATGGAAATGCCTAAAAAGGCGGCAAAGGAAAATGCAAAACTTTTCGATGGCTCAACTTTCGCGTCAAAAAGGTCGAGATTGATGGGTTTCATTTCCGCTTCTTCTCTTCTGCCCCTTTTTACGGAAAGGTGCGTAGCGTTAGACGAGGCGTGAAATTTAAGGTGCTCCGATTAGCATCATGAGAAAATAACTTTAGTTTTGGATTTTCGCATTTAATTGAACAAGTTTTCAGATGGAATTTACAACTTTAAAATTATATAATTGTTATTGAAATGTTGTTGCTGGTAAACGTGTTTTAATTGCTTTTGTTGTAATACTAAAATTTCATTCATTGTTTGGTTGCAACAACATGTTAATTTCAAATATTTGTAGTTTGCAGTCGTAAATAGAATAGGTTCCAATGACGCTTCTGTTAAATATTTTATGCATATAATTTAATTAAAAAGCATAAATGAAATATAAATTGCATTGCTATTTAATATGCGGAGCTGTAAGTGTGTTTGTGTGTGAGTGCTTGTTTGTGTGTATGTGAATTTTCATGCATTTAAATTAGTCACATGAATTTTTTATTAGCATGCGTTACAACAATTTGAGTTATAAACAAGTAAAAATGCTCTTGGCTTGGATCATTACCAAATGACAGATATCCTGTAAACTTCTAATTTAGTTTCCTTATAATTAATTTTTTCAAAAAATTAAAGGTATTTTTACTATATTTTTAAGTTTTAAAAATAAAAGTTATATCCTAACTTTAGTTTCTTAAAAGTAAAAGCTTAACTGAATATCTTTTGAGCCAAGTGGTATACTTATTATCGAAATTTTAATATATTTATGATCTCTGGCTAAATAACATACATATAATATATCACATTATAATTAAAAATGTAGTTAGAAATTGAAAGTTGCTGTCTTTGCCCATGCAAAGATTATTCACTTGGCTTAAATTTTGTAGAAACTCTCTTTCTAAGGAAATGGTATTTGATAGCTATTTGTACTTATAATGAACAATCAGAAGTTAATTCTTTATGTTATTAATAAACAAACAAATTATTTTCAATTTGATTATGGTAGCATCTATTATAACTCACATCATATTATTACACAGTATTATAAACAATTATTTATAAACTCAAAATTAATCATTTTAAATTTACTCAACTCTACTTTGGAATGCCTATTGAAACATTTCATTTCAATCACAATTTCTACAAGTTTTCCAGCTCCTCGGGCGCCACCTTAAACAATTCTGGGTAGTCTGAAGAAGTCAATCAATCAATGGCAGCAATATAAACCCCAGTCCAAGAGTCAAGTACTTACTCGGAACTGCCTCCAAACTTCTGGCCCAGTTGTGTTTTGATGCAACTATTTAGGCTGCAAATCCACATATACACTCACAAAATGAGAAAAAATAAACAAACAAAAAGGAAGAAAGACCAAGCTGTGTCTCATCAATAAGCCAGTCGAATAAACAGGATGTATGCTTCAAGGATACGCCGCCAGCTGGTAGGATTTGCACCCCAACTCTCAGCTCAGCTATAGGATGTAGCCAGAGTCGCTCAATCAGCGCGACCAAGTGGAAAATGCCTCCGCGTAGAGCCTGACACCTTGTTAAAGCAGAGATATAGATAAAGACAGGGAGAAAGGGGCAGAATGGAGGGAGGGAGAAATAAGTAAAAGCCCAGCAACCGAGAGACTTATTAACATTTAGATGAAATGCCGTAGAAAAGTTTGTGTGCAAAAAGGGAGAAGATGCCTCTCTTGTTTAGCATTTGAATGTGAGGCTGTGCTAGCGGTTGCTTTTATTTACCGTGATTTAATTTATATGGTAAGGAGAGGGGTACTCAATTGAAGGTAGGAGCGGTTGCTGTTTGATTTGAAGGCTTAAGCAAAAATCGTAAATAATTTGCATAGACTAATCAAGGCACTTTTGATATTTCCTATAACTAGCAGAGGATAAAAATTACAAAAAAATTCTCACTTGAAAGGGAAATAAAATGACTACATATTCAAAAGAAATCTGAGTTCTCTATAAATATGATTGACATTTTCTCGACTCTATTAAAAGTGCTCGGCGTTTTTCATTACCCCTATTGAAAACTTTATTCAACTGTTCGTTGCATTTTCACAAAAGCTTAAAAATCCCTCTAACATTTCGCCAGCAACTTTTTACTTCCTGAAAACTTTTGTTGTTCTCAATTTTGTTGACAGAAGCTTTAAATTACGAGGCCCCAGGCAAAAGACAATTGTCAGAGAGAAAGACAGGAAGACAGACAGCTAGTCAGCTAGTCAGCCAATTGTCTCAATTTCTTGTTGTCGCAATTTTCATTGTCAGCTTTTGTAGTCGTTGTTGTAATTTGACTTTGTCTGCAATTGTCTTGGAATGCAAATTTAATGCAAATACGAAAATTGTTTGATGAGTTAAATACGCTGCTGAAGTACAGCTTTGAACAATGTTAACTAACAGCGCTGCCCCCCTTCGCCAATAAGTAGGCAGCACATTTTGACCAGCTGTTCTCATTAGCCATGCACTCAACGTGCTAATGGCCGAGTTTCGGGGCCAATAAAAATCTAACAAAAATGGCATGATTAGTGTAATGCCAAGCACATAAACCAAGCAACAGAATAGCACACACAAGTATATGTATTAGTGTATATGTGTGTGTAGTTTAGTTATGACCTGGCCAAGCTTAGTTGTGAGATAAGCAATGCCAAGCTTAAGCATTTTCTCTTGAATCGAATGCCAACTAAACACTTACAGCTGTCCTACTGCGCCATTTCGAAAGCTTCTAATAAGCTGGCTAAGAAAACACAAAGAAATCGCTTAAGACAGCACAAATATATAGGATAAACTAACAAGTTGGGTGGCTACAACGAATTTAAGATGCGCTGAAGCTAAAACAGTTTAATATGAAATAAAATATAGATAGATATAAAGCATTGTTGATTTAATAAAATGTGATTTATTCATTCAGATTTTATTAGAATTAAGTCACAGTAGTTACAATTAATATGCCCAACAAAATGTACTGTAGCGCATTTAAATATGCTTAGCCGTAAATCTGTAGCTAAATAATTAACTTGCTAGGCTGTCGCAGACAGCGAAGAGTAAATATCTTAGAATGAATAAACTTACTCGTAAAAAAATTGTATCTGACAGATCTTAGTTATTGTCTGCTATGTACGAAACAAACGTAAAAATGCGAATTAAAATGATATTTTTTTCTGTATAAATTTATGTACGTGTATTTTTACCAAATAACCACAAAGAGAAACTCTTTAAGTCGACTTTGTACCTCGAACACACTACTTGAGGTGGAGTTTTCTTATACTCGGGCAACTTCCTGCATTGCTAATAAAACAATAAATCCCACTTCCTGTGTAGCATCAGCCAGCAGCGGAAGGAGATGGAAACAAGTCGCGTTGTTTATATTAAAGCTAGCTTAAATGTGTGTGATATTTATGGACAACTGTATTATACCCTGGAGATAGCTATTAAGTAACAAAATAAATTAAAAATTTATTATGTTCCAAAAGTAATAAAGTAATAAATCGGACTACAAATAAGAGAATACAACATTGTTTTGAATCACAAATATAAATAAATAATAACAAAAGGAATTTCTTTAAAAAGATGAGTGAAAATAAGATACAGTAATTTGAGGACATGAGATAAGCAACATAACAGAGTAATACACTTAAATTTTTGTTAAATAAATACAAAAAAAGTCAATAAATACACACTTAATTAGTTATAAAATAAAATAAATGTATAAATCAAGTTGTTAACGATTAAAAAGCGCTATATCATAAAAATTGTATGTGACTACCACTCTAAAAGCAAATCAAATTTATGATAAATACTTAATCAAATAAATTAAATTATACATACCCTGGGTAGAGGAAAATAAATACAGTGTTGATCAGACTAAGAAACTATAAATAAATAGTTTCAAAATTAATTATATTTATTTACAAAAGAATATGCATACTCCTGTTGTCTCTTAAGTGTAGGGTAAAAGGAAAGAAATTACGCTCAAGTCATGCGTGTGGCACATAAACAAGTGGCGTGTGTGTGTTTGAGTGTAGATGAGAGTGGTAACTGTGTGTGTGAATATGTGTGAGTGCGTGTTCAACTCAAGCTGCTTATATGTGTGTATGAGTATTTGCTTACGCTGTGGTTTCTCTGAGTGCCACGTCTGAAGATGCCTTTTGGCTTTGCGGGCAACAAAGCCTCACCAATCAATCTTTATAAAATGCGCTAATTACACGCATTAATAATGACAGGCAGCAGCAGCAAGGCACAAATAACTAGGGATGGATTGTCCTAACGAACCGAAACGAGGGTGAAGCAACACGTACTACAAAATGCCACATCCCACTGCGTATACGTAATATGTTGAACTTGTTTTTAAAGTGGCACAGAATAAATTAAAAGTCTATTGGAAAATTGTTCAATTTGGATTGCAATTGCTTCTCGATATAACTTTTCGATTTTATGCAGAAAGCACTTTGGCTTATTTATTATTTAAAATGCTACTATCTTCGGTCTTTGTCTGGCTTGGCGACATATACATTTATCAGGCAGACATCAAGAGTCCTCTGTAGCTTTAAGTGCTTCAATTACCAACTGTAGCTGCAGTTGCAGTCAACGAATTATAAATAACTCTCGACCGATTTTTAATTTCTTTGCCAGCGTCGACAGCAGCGATGACAGCAAATTATTCGCACTACATAAAAGCGGAGGGGTAAGGAAGATGCGAGCAGGTAAAGGCTCTTCAGAAACGAAAGAAGCAGCAGGAACATGGCAGGGAATAATGTAAAATTTAGCACACAAGCAGACAACTTGGAGGAAAGTGAAAAACCAAAGGGCAATCCGCAGGCGAGACAAGAGAAAATGGAAAATTGAAGCTGGAAAAACTGGTGTGCTGTGTTCCTAGAATAACTTGCAATTAGTTGCTGTCAGTTGCCGGTGCTTTTCCGTGTGCAAAATTGTGAAAATAATTTGCTTAAATTTAAAGCAAGCTGGGAGAGAAAAATTGCGGTGCAAACTTATAAATATAAATGACATTAGGAACGAGAACGTGTTTCCGGCTCTCGTTGCACTTGAACTTCAATTTAAGAACCTTCTCTTTTGGCCCTGACATTGTCAAATGTGCAACAACAAAAACGAAATTCGGTGAAAAGGAAACGGAAATGTTGCTGAATTGTCGGTTGGCAACTGAAAACGATTGCTTTTGGGTAATGAAAATCAATGAAATTGTATGCTCGCATATAAGAAATGTGTCTGGCTTGAAATTGAGTCATCAAATATATGAGAAACGTGCCTGGAAATTTAGATAGAAACACAAATGTGTAAAGTTATATTAAATTAATAAATGCCAAAAGAGAAGTACAGAAAAGTATATTTAATAAAATATAAATCAAATAAGATTACAGGGCTCACATATACTGTAAACAATTTTTTATAAACCTCTCTCCACTTTAAAGACTGCATAATTCGTCAGCTTATATTGATCTATGGATAATTGTAATAAAGTTGGCCACAATATTTGCCAATAGACTCTTATAAGAAAGGCTAAGGTGTTACAAAAAACCGCAGTACACACATGCTCACCCCTCTTTTAGTCCTCTTCCTTATCCTTAACCTCATTCTCAACCTCAACCTCAACCTCATCTCATTATTATTCGTAAGCTGTGCGCCAGCTGAAAATTACATTTTGATGTCGTCTTCGGCAGCATCGTTGAGTTTTGTTGATATTTTAATGGATTTTGTATTGAGTCAATTTTGGGTCTGGAGTTTGCCTCAAGAATTCCTTTAGGCGCCAGTCTGTTGTCACATTGAATTTGCCTTCTGAATGAGTTGAACTCTGCCAAAAAGTTGCGTCGAGGCTCGTTAATACTAACCAAAGGTGAGGCCCATGAAGTTTTTTTTGTGGCAGGATAATCCTATCTGAATATCTGCATATGAAAGAAGAGAATAAAACTGAATTCCTAGACACAAATTGCCTAAAGGCATCAACTTCAATTGACACGAAAATATTTAAGCATAGAGAAATAAAGATTGGAAATAAACTGATAGAAAAACATTAGGAAAAAGCAAAGATCTAGCTCAACATGTGTCAGTTGAGTAATCCACTCTAATTGTTCCTTAATTCCAGCAAAAACTCATTCAACTACCACCCCCTAGTGCTGCCCCCATTTTTCATTGACACCCCCTAGCTGTACACGCCTCTGCGCCATAAATTTCAATTAATTTGTCGCATTTTATCTGAGAGACCTTTTTTCATTTCTGGCCAATGTTTTTGTTTTTATTACCTCTGATTCGTGCCCCCAACAAAGCGAAGAAAAAATAAGCAAATCATTCCTTTATGGCAATTTAATTTGCCCTTTTCTATACCCTATACCCATAAAAAGGGAAGGTATAGTAGCACTTTGCAAACAGGTAAATATATTTTACACCACATTATATTAGGATTTTAACGATGTTTATGAATGAAACATTTAGGTAAAAGTAATGAGAGTTATACCTTAATTTTGGTTAAAGGATATCTCTTAGTTTAGCTAACCTTAACGTTTCCTTTGTTTTGGGTTAAGACGCCCACTAACTTATGCAAAGAGTGTAAAATATATTGCTGGGCAAAAAAGTAAATCAACTGAGGTTCACATCAATTATTTATAACAAATTGCCCTATTACTTTGTATGCTTTTCATTTAGCCCAAGCGAAGGAAATGATTTTCAATATTTAAAGCTCAGTCATGGCGATTTTCTTGGAAAATTCGACTTAATTTGTGTCAAAAACTGCCCTCAAAAATGCAATAATGGTCTGCCAAGCGGCTTAAGCACGAACTGCAGTTGCAGTTGTCTTTGAATGGATGGAATGAGTTCCCCTCTTCGGAAAGTATTCCCCTTTGTATTTTTCTATTCGTAAGCATTCCCATTTTGCCAGTTGCATGAACAAAACTATCCACAAATGTAGCATCAACTTGCCCTGGCCATAAAATGCCACCAGACAATGCAAATTGCCAGTGGGAAGATGCTGGTCCAGGAGCTGCTCCACTGGCTCCAGTTGTGGCTTTATTGCATGCAAATATACGAGTACAACACCCAGACAGACATTTGGTTGAGACACGTGAAATGATGTGCAAATCTTATTAACAATTGCTGCCAACAGCAGCCATCGGTCGAGTGCAGTTCTGTTGAGAGTCCTCTGGGTTCTGTCTGTGGTTGGTCCGTGCTCCTCCAGACCTATTCCCAACTATTCAGTTGCACAACTAAAGCGCCATTCAATGTAGTTTGAATGTAGTTGGAGTCCTTGGACTGTTAGTTATTCCATTCGTTTAAGGTGTGCAATACATTCAAGTATTTGACGTATTAGACCACAGACTAGTTGAAGTAGCTCTTAAGTTGGACAGATTCTGAGAGAGAGTATTGCACTCAGTAGATGAAAGATAGTTTCGAAACTACTATCGAGTGTGATATTAGTTATAATATTAATAGCAATTGAATGTATAAAAAAGTGTTATGAAATGATTTTTAAAGCATTTTAGAGAAAGTATTAAAACTATAAATTTAAACTAAACAAATTGTAAAACAAAGCTTTACATACATAATCAACATAACATGACTAGTGAATTTATTTGAGGAAATAATTGTTGTTAAAAATTAAAAATAAAATCTATTTTTGACTGATAACAATAACAGTCCCCAATAGTTTTTCAGCTTTCAAAGATAATAAAAATAAAATCTAAACAAGCGAAATTAATTGAAATTAGAATCATAATATGGTAAAAGAGAAAATTATAGAAAATTTAATACAATTTACTTGAAGTACAATTCTTATAATTTTGAGTAAAATAATGATCTTAGAATAAAATACTTAAATACTTAATACTTAACTTTATTAAAATGTCTCTTTTAAGTAAAATCTGTTCTCTTTAAATTTTATAAAACAAATGGAATGAAATTTGGCTTAAATTCGAATTACTTATGCCTCTTAGTGACATCTGCAAAAAGGATAACCCAAATATCTTTATGGCTCCTCATAACTCAGCGCTCAAAAACAATTTTATTTAGCTAACAGTCCTCTGTTTTTCCATTAAAGTCAACTAATAAATATCAGAGTCGTTGCGCCCTAAAGAGGGAAGACCCGAGGCCAAAGTCTCAGACGGATATTAAACACTTAAATGCTGGCATAATTTTTACTATTCCAGCGACTAAGTATTTAATTTAATGCGTTCCCCAAAAAGCTAAGCTGAAAACAAATAAATTGGAGCCGAGGGCAAAAGCGAAAGGAGCTGTGGCAGTCGACAGTTGGATAGACAGGCAGAGAGAGGAGGAAATGAGAGAGATGGGAAATGTGGCTAGCCCATAGAGTAGTGGCAAATTAAAGATTAAACGCTTGCAAAAATATGCTAGGGGTCAGTCAGAAGGAGGAAGAACGATCCAAAAACAATGCCCAGCTAGACAGGCAGACAAATGAAGGAAAAGTCGAAGTAGGAAAGGGAGTTGGAGTTCTAGTTGGAATTGGATGGGGCCAAGTCAAACAAAAGCTAAATGAAATGAACGCACGCCTGTCTGACTGGAGAGGCTGTCCGCCATTCAAGAGCCAAGTCTGGCTAAGGGCCAGAAGCAAGGGAATGAAGCAGTCAAAAGGTCCAACGGGTCTACCAATTTATGCGCATTATTAAAGTAAATGCATGAAATGCCAGGCATGCCAAAGGTGCCACACTTTCCTGGATCCTGGATAGACAACAGCCAGGACCAAGTCTGGCCAGGGTTGAAGCTCTTCCAGTCTAGCCGTGGCTTCTCTTGTGATGGCCACGTACATATCGTAGGTGTCGTAAACGGACATTTATTTATTTAGATTTTAGTTGAAGGCAACAGCTTCTTGGGGGCGGTCCTGTTTCTTATTAGAATTATTAAATCAAGTTGGGTTGTGTCTTTGATAAATAGCAAGGGGTAATTCCGGTTATATGGCATGTTAACGGAGTTAAGAGAGAGGTGAAGGGGGACAGAAAGATATATATTACATAGAAATTAAGTTTTACATAGATAAAGATAGAAGAAAAGAATAAACAATAGTTTAGCGTACTTAAACAAATAGTGAAGAAAAGAATACTTTTTGTCTCTGATCAAAAACATATTTTACTAATTTACGTCTTCTATAAATTTATTATAAATTTATCATAGGTTTTAATATTATTAAATTTTTATTACAAGCTGAACCCTCTTTAATTATAATTATGATTTCAAGCATTATGAGTAGATGATCTACAATATAATCAAAGTTTAATTGCATATATTTTGAAATTTAAATCTCTTTATACTCTTTATTTTCGCTTGAATACATTTTAAATATTTTCTCTGAACAATTTCTATTTAAAAAGGGCTTAAAATCATACTCTTTACGTTTTTGTATATTTTCCTCTTCATAAAACGATATGGTCAATTATATTGTACGAGTAGTGACCAAGAAGAACCAACTTAAACAATTGACCATTTTGCAACTGCATCATTAAACACAACTTTTATGGCATTAAAATTAATTTATGCACACTTCAAATGTGGCTGAAATTATAAGATTTTAATATACCTCGCTTTCTCCCATACACCACACTTTTCGTTTATGGCCAAAAGTGAAGAGGGCAGGATGAAAACTGCTGCAGTGCGTCGCATTAACAACGCGCCATTTAAAAGGGCCAGGCCAACAATAGGCATAAAAATCAATTATGAGCCATTAGCCAGCACAAAAGGCAGTCCAAACTGTGGCACGAGGCACGAGGCAAGTGACTGTGGCAGTGGCAAGTGGCAGTGGCAGTGGCAAGCGGTTTGCCAGGCACAAGTGAAGCTCATAAATCATCTGACAGGCTGTTGCGTCGCATTCAACCTGCGACCTCTCACCTCCCACCTCTGACCTCCTACAGTCTCCATTTAGACTCCTAACATTCTCCCAGTTCAATTTCCCAGTTGTTCACGCATTAAATATTTATTTAGCAAGATTTTAATGGAGCCAAATAAGTTAAGTGTGCAGATGCCGACCAAAAACAGAACAGAAGGTGAAACAGAACCAAAGAATAATTCAGCCTACCTCACGTGTCCTTGTGGGCGTGGCAGGAGGCGACTGTCGAGCGTCAGTTTCCGGTTGCCTCACTTTGTGTGTGTTTATGTGTGGGTTTTATGTATCTGACAGCTGTAGGCAGAACTCAGAGCAGACAAATTCATTTCATTCTTGCGGAAATTAAATGCATGTTTGACCTATTTAAATTTTGAGCACCAACTCAAGAGTGTATGAAATTTAATTTATTGTGAAATACATTTCAATGCTTCAAGCTGTTGCTTCTTGCTTTTGTGGGTGTCAGAGTGTATGAAGTGTGTGCGATGTCGTCAGACGTTTGATTATACTTTAAATTGAGGCATCAATTTGTGCCAAAAATTAATGGACTGTAGACAAATACTTAAGTGCTAGGGATTGGAATATATCTAAAATGATTAGCATTAGATCAAGATAGTGTATTAAGTAAGTTAATAGTACGTAGAACAAGAGCTTCAGGCTTATGAATACAAGTGTCTTCTCAAAGAACTTTTAATTAGAGATTTTATATAACTCACTTTTTTCTCTTTTGGTCAATTTGATAGTTGTAGTAATATTATTAGCATTATTCCAATTTTAACAATTTTATTGCAGTCTTATACCACAACACAAGCATTTTTATCAAATTTTTATTGGCTCAGTGTGTGACTTAAATCTTTTTTATTCAAATGTATGTATTCAGAAGTAATGTCAGTATCACAGATATTATCAGTGCTAGCTTGCAATAGCATGACAACTGTAGAGAAAGGCAACATGCCGCATTACGGGATATCCAATCGCGATAGTAATAGACATCGGTGTAGACCCCACAAGAATCCGGACCGCCACATCCAAAACCGAATGAGGTAATTCCCACCAGCTTACCATCACAAAATAATGGGCCACCCGAGTCGCCTTGGCAAGAGTCCACTTCGTGTTGATTTGGATTGGTTGCGCATATCATACCTTTTTAAAAGATATACTGGTCATGCCGAGCAGGGTCTTTGTCATCATCGAGCGACAATACGTATGCGAATTAACAATAACATCACCGCAGACCACCTCATCGGCCAGGGGTCCACCCGAAGAAATAGTACCCCACCCTACGATTGTACATTTCATACCAATTGGATGCCGATCATTTAATGGAATAATGCTAGCAAATTTATCGTTTAAGCTTATCTCGTCTTTAAGTTTAATAATTGCAACGTCATAGATACGGCTGAGTCCCTGGATATATTTTGGGTGTGGAATTATTTTATCCACCAGCATCTCTTGAGTATTTTCGGTCCTTACCAGTCGACGGGGTGTGCCCACAATGACTTTCATCTGCCTTGGTATAACTTTAGATTTTGCATGAATTACACAATGCGCTGCTGTCAAAATAACCTTCTTTGAAATTATTGAGCCACCGCAGCGGTGATTGTCGCCAAAGAACTTTTTTTCTTTACGAGAGCGTAAGGATACAGTATATTTGACGTAAGGATTATTCTCAGGACGATAACCTCCTGTTATCAGAAAATGAAAGCCACTATCATCTTTGATGCTGTTTAAACTAGAGTTGATATTAGTTAGACGCAGTTTCTTGTTAATACGCTTATCTTGGAAAATATTATATTGAGGCTCTTCAGTTGCTTTGGTTATCCTATTGGTTATGTTGACATTCCTAGTTAAATTTCGTTGATGGATGTAGTTAGTTTCAACTGCATCAATGTCTTTAGAGAGATAAAGTTCATCAGCCACTGCAACTCTATATTTATCGAAGTTCTGTAATAATAGCAAAATATAAACTACAAATTTGAAGCTATACATTATGTCAATTTTAGGCTTATTGTCGAAAGTCCAAATTTCTGAAACGTGCGTAGTCGACTGTATGATATTTATATTTTTATCTATTTCAATATGGGTTTGGTGAGGTTTTTGAGTCAAGGGAAATATTATTTTAATTAATATAATTATCTTAATAATTTTCATGCTAGTCAAATGAATCTATCTTGAACTCTGAGTTAATAATTAACTAATATTTATTAGATAATTTCCAAATGCTTAAAGTAACTCGAAAGTTTGTTATTCGATCAAAATGTAACTTACTAGTCGTTTAACTTTTCATCCCAATTTTCTGTTGCTTCAACAAACCATTCATTTTAATTTATCTCAATTTTCACAACCCTCACTTAATTTCATTTATTTTATTGGTCCACTCTGTTCCTTATGCCTTTTACCCCTCCAATCCTAATAAACATGCACCTGATGCCAACAGAAATAGACCAAGAATTTACCTCAAGTTGCTCATTAGCCATAAAAATAGTCACATACATAGGCCAAGTGGCAATTAAACGCCGAAAAACAACATAATCAGTCATAAAAGTTTCCCCTCCTCAGTCAAGGCAACGTGAGAAGCAAGTTAAATAGCTGGGGATTGGCCAGAAGTGTCACATGACCAGATAAAGGGGGGCGGGCGACTGGGGGCTATGTTAACAAGGTCTCTTCTTGTGCTTTTGGGTGTGAGCTACTTTTATGTCGCTAATTAAGCCACAAAATGCCTTTGAGCGGTTAATGAGCGAACATTCTCAATAGACGCACAAAAGTAGGCAACACTTTTTGCACGTTTTCAACTCGGCTTTCAGCTTTAATAAAGTTGATTGCGACATTTGCAAAAATTGATTGTAATTAGCAGTAAAACTCAACAAAGGATATTCCTAGAGATATTTTGCATGACAGAGTGAGAGACAGAGAGAGAGAGAGAGAGAGAGAGAGAGAGAGAGAGAGAGAGAGAGAGAGAGAGTGAAAGAAGACAGACGACTGGAATTTCTATAACATTCTGTGAGGGAAAGTCATCATCTGTTTGAAATTGAAGCAAACTTATTTGAGCCTGCAGCGAAAATTGCATGTCAAAAATTGTCAAGAGTCTTGGTCCAAAAATAACTGGCAACTGAATGCAGTCAAAGCTCAGCTCTGTGAAGCTGCTAAATTACTTCAGCTGTTTCGACTTAATGGTCGCTCAGATTGGCAGCAAACAGACATCTACCAGAAATATACGAGTACAGCAATAGACAGAGTTGGAGATAGAGAAAAGGCAGTCAGACTGCAATGGAGACAGCTAGCGTCAAAAGGAAACGTATTACTCTCAAGGAGTGAAACGATGAAGTTCCAACTGAGTGTATACGATTGCATAGGGCATAAAAAGACAGACACGCCGATGCTGTGATGTCCTTTAGTTACTAGTTAATTAAAATAGTTTTATCAATTTATAACTCATTTTTGACATATACGTCATCAAGTATATATTCCTCATCCTCGGCACTCTCTTCGCTCTTCACATGACATTCCTTCATGCATTCCTCCTTGGTGGCAAATCGATTTGGATTTCCCCCACAGCCACCATAAATAAAATGCACACAGCGATTGGTTAAATAATCATAACCATAGACCTTCACTTCATCTTCACAAGGTCCAGCATCAGCCATGTATAAACACTTGGCTAAAAAATGGAAACAGAAAAAAAATTAATTAAATTATTAATTAAAATAGTAGAAATACTTACGTTGACGAATGATTTTATTATAAGGAATAACAATTGGCAATGACATAATAAGAAAGCAAACCAAAATAAAGAACTCCATGGTGATATACTATTTATTGTTAAAATAATAATTAAGTAAACGATTTAAGCTTGATTTATAGTTAAGACTGATAGGAAAATCATGTGATAAAGTACAAAAGTTGATGTGATCTTTGAATAATTTATAATAGCTTACTATGAAAAGAAACGGAAGAAATACTTAAGCTATCGTTTGACTTTAAAATCATGATTGCTAATGAGCTAATGTTGTAAGTTTGACTATTAGATTTTATTGAAAGTAATATTAAGTGAGAGGTTAACTAATCTAGTCTTTGAATAATAATTTTAAACTTACAAGTTACAAATTCAGTCTAAAATCATAAATACCCCATCGCTTAAGAGCATATGTATATCCAAGCGACAAACTCCAGCAAAAGCTATGCCAACATACTAGACTTTAGTGAGAGACTCTCTCTGTATATGTAAAATGAATGCACTTTAGAGAACTCGCGTAGCACTTCATCATTTTTATTGCCATAAGAAGGAAGATGGAAAAGTTCTTTTTTGCGTATTTGACTAACGATTTGATGACGTTGATGGGGCTTTGAAATGCATCGGGACGACGAAAATATATAGAAAAACAAAAAGAAGTGGAAGAAAACCACGCATATTTCAAACCAAAAGTGCAGTGGACTTAAAGTTGCTAAAACGGAAGCGGAAACAGAAACGGATATGAAAAGCCATAATGTAATGCGGCGTATGCGTAACTTTTGCCAACGATTCTTATCTTTCTCTGTCACTTTAAGTGTCTGGCTGAAAAATCGATTTAATTTCATTTGTAAAACGATTTTCACTTAAAATGTGATTACGCAAATTTTCAATTTGAAAACGATAACGAAAATTGGCAGCATAGCGAACCGACAAGGGCTGGAGGTTCTCCTTATAAGCCTACGAATAGCATGCGTAGTCCCCAAGGATACCATTCACTTATTGTTGTACATGAGATAAGACGCTTTTTTGTCTGGCGGGCATACAGGAGCTGTGTCTTTACAAGCATAATTATATCTAAATATATGTAAATATAAAAATACGTGTAGAGGGTTTAATAAAAAGGTGTTTAAGAGAGAAAGAATATATTGGTTTAAGCCCCATAGCCCTAGAATAAAGATAGACACTTCTCAACGTTCTTTCAGGATATGTATGAGATAACAAATTCCAGAAATTAATGCAATGATGTTTAATTATAATTGAACATTACTATTACTTTTAAAATTCTTTTTTGTTTTTAAATATAAGATTTTGGTAATTGAAGACCAGAAAAATATTGACTTTCTTAAAAAGTAATCGAAATCTCGAGTCAAAGATCTTTATATACAGAACTAAAAGCTTTTGCATTTTTGATTGAATTGAAAAAAATTCGATTGACTAAAGTGTCAAAAAAAAACGCTTTAACTCGAACACAAACTGTGCAATCAGACTGCACACTCGTACACCTATACGTATACTCAATGTTACACTAAAATCAACTGCAAATCCGCAAAAACCAAAACTGTTAACATTTATCGATGGTCAGTGAACAACATTTGGGCAAACTATTCGATGGCATTCGCAACTGGCCCAAAGGACCTCAACCAACACTTAATTAAGTTTCAGTTTGCCAGTCCAGTTAGTCCAGAATTCTAACGTTCTCTCTCTGGAAAATGCCGTTAACTGCGCATGAGGCCACAGCAAAGCTCAGTGGCGACCGCTAATGCGGTTTGGTTTACGTATTCCCCCTCTTGTTTCCGTTCCTCTTCTCTCTTTCTCTCTCACAAAATGTAACAACATTCCGACAGTCGCTGATTTCGGTGCGTTGATTATCACTAACTATTGCACCTGGTCGACAACAACTACTGCAAATTGGTACAAATTTGGGCAGTTGGTAATTTTAAATTTAAACAAACTCGCAATACAAAAGGTTGCTGTTGTTGCTGCTGTTGTTGTTGTTGTTGTTGCTGCTGTGCTTAAGCGGAAGTGTACCCTCATCAAGTTCCATTAGATTGTCAAAGTTCAACACAGGCGTCGGCGGCTCAACCGTGCGCAAAAGTGTCAAAATATTTAACATATGCCCACATGAGACATGCCCCAAATTCCCCTCTTTCCCTCTTCTTTAATTCTGTCGGCCCACCTCCCCATTTCTCCCCATTCCACCAACTTTCTGTTGTACGAAATTTGTTGCTATTTGCAGTGACATTGTTGATAACAATGACAATAACAAGCGGCCTGGACTAGCTGATTGGGGACTTTGGTCATGGGCGTTGTGTGTTGTGATTAGAAAACCCCTCTAGAGCTGTGTTCTGTAAGTAATCACTTGAAATGAGCTGTTGACCTGCTGAGGACAAACACTTTTGATGGATGTCAGAGTGTTAGATTACACTACGGCATATGGTGTAAATCCAACTGGGTTGTGTACGGTATTAAATGTACATCTAGTATATGTGACTACTGTAACATTATTCCCTATTGGGATTGTTATTACATACATAAGATTCCTCAGAATAATCTCTCGAGTTCAACTTAACTAATATTTAAATATTAGTTTACTTACGCAATTATTTATTTCGATACTTTTATATTTATTTACTAACATTAATATATATTTAGTTGTTTATCATTTATTTAATTATTTTATTCTCTTTTTTTTAAGACGAGAAAAGTAATTATAAATTTAGAAAGATTTGTTGTAATGAAATGTTATATCGAAGATTTCCATGTCTGTCAAATATAATATTATATTAAATTGTATCATACTTATTTTCTTTTCCGAGATAAATATAATATAATAACTGCAAGCCTTATGTAACAAAACATCTTACACATCTTCTTTTATTTCTTTTCTTCACACTTAATAAGCTTAACAAATTTATTGCATGCCTATTTCCCTACCTTGCAATCCAAACTAATCGCATTTTCTTAAGTTTTTATGCATTTCTGTTTGGCAAACATTCAGCAAACTCATTTCAAACTCCTTTCCACTTCCTTATTCCTGATTCTTTCCGTTGCCACATTCTTTGCCCAATGTAAACTCCTTAAATATGCACTACGCTAATTACCAACCTACCTCATTCTACCTCAAGAGCCTCAAACCGGAGCCAAATTGCCAAATATTTTCATTAGCTGTCAGCGTCGACGTCGCCGTAGTATTTGGGTATTTCCTTATACTTTTTCCTTAGTGTTTTCTTCACCAATTACAGGGAAATGCTTTAAATTACATAAAATTTTAGCTTGTACTTTGGGTGCGCTCTTTTAGGTCTCTCGCCTTTTGCCTGAGCTAATATTCAACTTAATTTAAACGAGCGAGTTAACAAGCTAAAATTTGATTTAACGCCAGAAAAAGTTTTTCGTCTCTCGCCTTTACTTGATGAGCTTGAGAAAGTTTTCTGTGTGTGTGTGTATGTGTATGTTGGCGTGACAGCAACAAAACGTCTGTCTGTTTTCGCGTCTTTCTCCCTAGTTGCAGTGGTCTTGCGTGCTTTGGCGTCACTCTCAAAATGCTATGCAAATACCGCCCACTAAACTTTAATGAGCTGACATTGAGGCGCCTTCGTGCGCCATTTGGGCGCCAAAACTTTTCCCCATGCAGAGCGGGGTCGTTGCTTTAATTGCTTTGCGTGCTGTATAAAATTGCTAAGAGTTCGACTGGGTTTTTATGTGCATTTTTATGGCCCACGGGCAAACAATTTGCAACAAAATTCAATGAAATGTTAGGCCATTGGGGTTGGTCAGTTTCGACAGAGCGCAAAGGCCTCTTTAAATGCAGTTTTAGTTGCAATTACTCTTTTTGTTTTCGGGCATTGCATTTAATTTTTTTAGTTTGGCAGCAAGCAGACGAAATGCACTCGAACACGCGCCGAGTTCATTTCAAGCAGTTCATTTCAAGCAGTGCGCCCAAATGTATGCAATGTAAAATAAACACAATTAAACCAAGTGCTCCAAGTTAAAATTCAAGAGCAATTTACGTGTGTTTTCAGAAATAAACTTAATTGTTAAATAAAACTTTGCGTTCATCTTTATTTACACATTTCTTTAGCATTAACTTCTGCCTGCAAGTAATTTATGCTATGTGCATTATTGGCTTATACTCGTTTCTGAGCTGGTAAATTGAAGTGCTAGCAATGGACAACATAAACTGCTGTTAATTTCCATTACAAAGCGAGTGAGGGTTGAGAGTTTGGTACCAGGGTGCCAAGTGGATTTCACATGTAACCGTATCAATATGCAAAAGAGGTATAGCCAAGACTTGCACTAAGTGAATGTGAAGACACGGAGAAACGGCAACAACACCGAGAGGGGCATAAGGGAGTTCGCAGGACACAAGTGGCTAAACGTGACGAGCATACATTAGCCGGGATAGACCAGAAGTCTAGCTAGGGGAAACCAGCCTCGTCTACATGTTTGGCCACAATAAATGCAAAAAATATGCATAAAGTGCAAAACATGCCATAGAAAAAGGCGTTCAAGTGTCGGTCGGAAAAAAGTGCGAGCGCCAGCAAAAACGCCAAAAATGAAAACGAAAAAATATTCAATCAGACAGTTAGACAACGTGAGAGGGTACACCAAAGAGACCGGGCGGACGGGGTGGTGGCAATGAGAAACATGCGTGCAAAAAATGTGAAAATGTGTCGAGCGAAACTTGAAGCCAATTTCATAACAGATTCAGAAAAATCAGAGATGAACAAACGTTTCTAAAGGATGCTGGAACTAGTCCAAAATGTAAAATGTGAATTGATCTCAAAAATGATATGACAAAAATATCCACCCAATAGTATTTATGATATTTATATTAACAATATAGCTACATTACTGTTAAGACTGTTTACAATTATAGCTTATCCAATATATATATATTGTTTTAGCTATTTAAATTATAGCTAATTTAGCCAATTGATAGTAAAGCTTTTAGTAGAGACAATAATATCATGACTGATTAATGTGTGCCTGACCCGTCCCAATAAATTCCAAGTCAAATAGAATTAGCACATAAATTATCACCACATTCAGAGCTCTAAACAGACATTGACAGTCACGCAAATGGAACAGAGCCAAAAGAATTTAATTATACCAACTTCGCGGCAGTGTAAACAATATAAATAAAAGGGCGTGGCCTGGGCGGAGATACACTAATCATGTGAACTCTGGATTGTTGGCTTATGAGTGGGTTGTTTGTTAATGTTGCCAAAACATATTCAATAAAAATCGTTGGCAGTAACATCAATAGTGCTAGAACTGCAGTGGCCTCAGTTAACTTGGCTTGAAAGGAAGTAAAGGAAGTAAAGTGCTTTGAATGCTTCACTTTTGCTTATATTTTTTAATGCATATATTAATCCTGATGCTTATTTCGTTTGAATGAAGTTAAGAGGCAGACGAAGGAAGAAAAGATGGAAGAAAAAACCTTTGGCAAAATCCATTTGTTGTAAAAAATTCAATTTATATTCGATTACGCGACGATGTCTAAGTAGAAGTTGAAATCTGAAGCACTTTTTGCCTCGGGAGCGCATTGAAAATGCGCCGTCATGCGTTAAAATTGCAATTTTTTTCATTTTCCAAACTCAAAGCAAATGCTGAGAAATGCCTTCTAGAGGAGAAAAATGTTAAGCAAATTGATAAATGAAGAAGCAGGCAAAACCCGTGTAATCACAATCTCCCTTCCGCCCTCAGTAGCCTTTCAGTCTAATTGTAAAATGTGGATTCGATGATGTCGAGCAGGCAACTGGGCAACAGACATAACAATCATAGTCAATTGTAGCTAGTTAAATATTCAGGGCCATTTTCAGGGCGAGAAATAAAACTGAAAACGGAAACAAGTGAGCCCTCTACACACACACACATACACTCACACACATACACACACTCACACATAGTACACATGGAAATGACACCCGGACACGGAAGTGGGCCGCTGATTGCCGATTGCCCACATGCCGTGTGCATAGAAAATGCCCATCAAGAGAGGCGTCATCCCTTTCTCTGTATTGGAAAACGATTTAAGTCTCAGCTCCAAACAAACAAATAGACAGAGCGACAGAGAAACAAACAAACAAACAAACATAGAAACATAGAAACGTAGAAACAGAGATATATAGAAATAGTAAACACAAAACAAAGGCAGCACTTGCGAATTTCATTGCAAATGAAACGAAAAGCGTTTTATTTTGATTTTCTGCACGCGTTCGAAACATTTCGAATGGGAAACGAGCAGAAGGAAGGCACTTCAAAGGCAAATGTTTAGCCACTTTTTTCCGCTTATACCCTGTTAATAAAGGCAGGTGGGGTGTATAGGAGAAATACCGAATTTAAATTTAAAAACAATAAAATTTTATTTTACCTTTATATATTTGTATTTATTATTTAACAATTTATTTGAATTCATATTTTCGTATTGTTCGCTTAACAACTATGTCTTTGGACGTGTGCAAAGAATTATAATCAAAATTGCGTTGTACTTTTATATTGTTTTATTATATGTGTGAGTTGAGTTGAAATCCTAACTGCAGTACCATGTCTATACTGTTTATTGATATTTAAGAAAACATATCCAATGATACTAATAGTGTTTTTTTTCATTTTTGTAATATAAGTACTGCTTAAATTTTAGCTTAGATGATATTTAAAAATACATATGTACATTGTACATGCAATATAAAATTATTCGATACTCGAATTGGAAAGTGAAATTGATTAAATAAAATATAACAGAAGCCATTACTTATACTTGATTACAAATAAATTGTAACTTAAACTTAGTTTGACGTTTTACCTATTATTTAAATTGATTTTCATCCTTTAATTACTTTAATTGTAAGAATCGAAAATCTTTTTAGCATATAATTTATATCATATTAATACTAATCACGTAGTATCTGGAAGTCAAACATATTTGATTCAAATTAAGATTTCTACTTAGTCTATTTTCATTTTTCAATGCAGTGCAAAAGGGAATTTTTTGTTGTTTGTGCTTTTTACGTGGCCAATTTGCGGGGAGCTCAGCCGAGGCACGACAGAGCGAAAAGGAGAGAGAGAGTCGGGGAGAAAGAGAGACACATACGAATAAAGACAGAGCTGGAGGCGCCACATGTTGACAGCCTGCAGATTTGCCACATGGCAGGCGCTTGTCATTATGGAAAAAAAGGAAAACGGAAAAACAATTGCACAACTGACAGCGATTTTTAATGCATGCGACTTTTAAGCTTTAAAATTAAATTAAAAGAGTTGAGGCTTTACACTTTTTGTAGAATATTTTAATATTGACAAATTCAGGAAATTAGTTGAAATAAAAGAAGCATTTCCGATTCTAAAAGCTATCATTAAATAAGTTGTGCTCTTTACTCTTTTGCTTTATGGGAATAAAGTTAAAAGTGAATTTAATCCGCAAGGCTTAGTCGCAATTAACTTAAAACAGTTAAATAAAATAAACTTCAGAAAAATTTAGCTGGAAGTAAAAACCGTAACAGGCTAGAACATACTTTCAATCAGTATCCCGAGCCAAGTTTAAAAGCCTTTTAGTTAACACAGAAGTAACTCAGAATTGTGTTTTCTAGAAAGTCAATAAGTATATGTGTGTCTTTATTTTTAGGTATTGTTGTCAGTATTAATATTGTTCACTCGCTAGAAAAAAATAAAGTTCATATATTATCTCTAAAGCTATACTACTTTTCATGGTTTTGTTGACAGCTATATATTCGAAATGTCTTTCTTAATAGATTTTTTGAAGTTATATAAGCCAACCAAATAGAGATTGAGTCATTCACAATTCTACATCTACATAAATAAAGATATTTGCTTTGACAACATGAAAAGAACAGCTGTTCCAACTCAATAGAAGTATCTGCAAATGCAGCTCGAATTGAACTTCTTGTGTACAACATCCTGGACAAAAGACTATTGGCAGCTAGTCCTTAGAGCTATAATTTCCCTACCACAACCTTGTCCGGAGTAACTTGGATAGGCATATGGGTTGGGGATGAAGTTCTCCAGGAGAATGTTGCCAATGTCGATTTATGTCGTTCGCCTCGTTGCAGTTAAAATGCTTTTCATGTAAACTGCTTAGAGCGATGCTCAAGAACTTTGCTCAAGCGGACAAATAACTGAAAACACGCACAAAGTGATAGAGAGGGAGGATGGAATCGAAGGGGAGATGGAGAGAAAGAGAGGGGTTAAGCAAGCAAGTCAAAAAATATCAACTGCCGGCTATCAACTTATGTAAATTGTAATGTGAAGGACAGCTGGGAGAACTAGCTCTCTCTCACTCTCTCTGTCCCTTCACCTCTCGCTCTTCCTTGTTGCATAGTTGCCACTATATTGAGGGGAGCGTCTAGTCCTTTAGTTGTCCTTAAGGAATTGCGGGCATGTTTGCTTCTGCTGAAATGAGCAAAAATAATTGCAAATCGTAAAAGAAAAAATTTTGAGGCTGTCGTCGCAATTCTCTACTCTCTACTCGAAGTTCTCAGTACACTGTTCTCATGTGTGCCCCGCCAGACGATATCAGACAGAGAGACAGACTTGTAGACAGACAGACAGATAGACAGACAGACAAACACGGTCGGAAACGGAAATATGCAATGAAGCAGAAGTTGGCAGGAAATTGTTAAGACGCCGCGCCTCCGTTCACTCTATCTCTCTCCCTGTCTGTATCGTTCTCTCTCTCTTTCGCTTTGTTCCACATGCTCTATTTCTTTCGTTTTTTACAGCTTTCTTTATTTTGCATCATCGAAAGGGTTCCCTCAACATTTCTCAGTGTTCCTTTGGCTCGTTTTATGTTCTTAGACGAATTGAAAAGCCGCATGCAAATAAAATTTGCCTGTTTTTAGTGTTGTCCTATGACCCAGGACCCAGCACACAGGACAGAGGACTCACTCTCTGTCTGCTTAGCAGCCTTGTTTTGTGGTTTTTATATTTCAATCGAGCCTGTTCTCTCCATCCACTTCTTCACTTTTTTTTTCTTCTTTTCGTTTTGCTGCTCGATTTTAAAGTATTTGCCGTGTTTTTTTTTTGGGCTTTTTTCTTTGAACATGGCTTCGACATCCATATAAAATTTATAAGCTTCGTAAATGATGATGTATTGTTACTGTTGCACCCAAGGGGGCTGGTTGAATGAGCTACGAGTAGAAAAATGTAATGTAATGCAATGTAATGGACTTGCGTGTTTAAATAAAGTGTATTATACTCATAGATAAAATGATACGGAAGGGTACTAAATAAAAACTTTATAATAAATAGTATAACTGGCCAGGTAAATGTTATTACTTCCAGGATGAAAATAAATACAGATATTATTTAAAAATAAAAGTCCCTTATACTTGCAGTTGGAAATATTAATACTTATTTGTTTTTAGTTTTTATTTTCTTTCTCTTAACAATGTTATGCTACACAAGTTACAAAAAAATTCATTATTCGAAGCTTTCGAGCCCATTTTTAATTCTATATATTATAATGTGGAATTTCTAGAGATTTGTGGAGCACACTGGAAAATGTTGTATAATTATAGGTTTAGATTATTATAATAACAGATTGAAATGTCAACATATTTAAATATTCAAACATATGATCTGAACTTACCCGTAAAAATATTAATTGTTTCTAAATATAAATAATTAATCGTTGTTGAATATATATGTATATATAATATATGATTGTTAATAACTATAGTCATGTTTAGAATCTAATCTCTTTATTATCTCTTGTTATTCCATCTCAATTAAGTTTTTGCTTTCATTACAATTGTCTTTGAGTGCTTCATTTTATCAAATTATGTTAATATTTAGTATTATTGTGACTGGCACATAAATAAATAAGATTACACTTGTAGTGCTGGGAAACTTAATAAACATATAATAAAAGTAATATTCCAGAATCCGCATTTATCATTTGATTTTATGTATTTATGTATTATTACAAAATGTGAGACCCAGTTTTCAGGCCATAAAACGCCTAAGAGTCTGCACTAATTTTGAAAGCAAATAAAATTTGCATAATTTTTACAGCTGTCAGCATAAATTTGTTGAACAAAAAAAATAAACTCCACATGAAATGCGAAAGTTTTCCCCATGTTGTGCCAAAAAAAATGGAAACCCTGGAAAAACAAAGACTTTGGCAAAGGGACGAAATAGGGGAAGAACTTTTGAAATAAAGTAAACAATAAAATGCTCCAATTGTAATTATGTGTCAGTGCAATAAACCTAATTAGCTACAGTTTTGCCTGCATGAAAGGAACACCCCTTTTCAGGTAGCCATAAAAATGTACAATTTATGTCGAGAGTTTGCCAAGACAATTAGCTCCATATTTAATTAGAAGATTAGGCAAATGGTTTCAATTTACCTTAAATGGTATAAAGTGTTGTCTGCTTTAGGCAGAGTTCACTGTAGTTTTGGCGAATAAAATTGGCTGATTGAATAATAACCCATCAACTGAGTCTAACGGCGATAAATGGCGCACAATGTTATAAAAAATTATTTGCAATTTAAAAATGCACTTGAAATTGTCGACGTCAGACCAGTTGGAGTGGAGGTTGATGATGGAGGGGAAGGAGGCGTGGCATGCACATGCACACACGTGCACCGTTTTAGGGTTTTGTCTGCACGCGATTCGCGTCGAGCGTCTGCCGCCTGTCGCCCCAAAAAGTAGCTAAAAACGTGACGAGCATTTTAAATTGGGGTTGACGTTCCCGTGTCTCTTTGAAAGCTAAACCCCTCAGTGACCCCATCAGCCCCCATCAGCCCCAACTGTACACCTGAGTTCTCCAAGTGGAGAAGTCGTTTGCAATGCGCCGACTTGAAACGCTTGCACTTTTCTTTATGTCCTCTAGCGAGTAGCAAGAAATTGAAAAAGTGTTTTGGCCACAAAAACAAAAGGCTGTGGGCAGTGTGGAGGTTGTGTTAAGTGGATAAGACTGCTACGTCGTGTAGAGTCTGTGCTGCCTGTTGCCATAGACAACATTAGCATCAGCTTACAAGATGCATTTCACACGTCATTAGCTCGCTGAAAGCTTGAAGTGGAAACTGCACCGAGCTGAACACTGCAATAAGTTGGCTTGCATCTCAGGTGATTTATGTGGGAAACTGTACGTTGAAAACAGAATGCAATGAAAGAATCTGAAGTACAGGTAGCGGGATTGTTAAAAATTGGATAGTATGTAAAGCTCTTTGCTGAGAACAATCGGGATAATTTTTAATGTTAATCAGCTATCCACGTTATTTGAATCAACTTTTATCTGCATAACCATTGAAAACAAACATATTTCTTACACCGAATTGGTGACGTTTATTTAAAAATGAATTTTTCATTGAGTTCTCGGCGCCAACTAATGCAAGCAGTTAACTGTTCACTGCTCTAAGCAGTAGACATATCTATCTCCTATATAGCGAGGACATGCACCTTCTGAAACTCTGCTTTAAATTTTAAAACTGCTTTCTCCTCTCTACCGACAATTAACTTTAGCAATTGTTTAATTAAACAATAATGTTTTAGTCAGACTATACAGTTTTATTATAAACTTGATAAAATAAGGCGAGCTACGTTAAAGACTGTTAGTGTCAAAAATCTAAGAAATTCACGAATATTTGACAGTTTTAACAAAAATGTACAAATTTGAAACCATCTTTTGTCCGCTAGCGAAACAACATAATAAAGTCGCCACCTATGGTTTAGTTTCAAAGGATGCCTCACATTGGAAGCTGTGGCTCCATCTCTTAACTGTAAGCGATACATAAATCGCCACCTATGGTTTAGTTTCAAAACGTATTATTTGTTGTTCTGTTGTCTATCGAGTTCTATACAATTAAGACTATTTCTGTAATCAGGTGGCGCAAAATTTGAAAATAAAAACAACGAATGAAAATTAAGACTCTAAATTCTAGAGATTCTGTATGAATATTTATTTTTGCCAAATAATATTAAACTCAGCACAAATAAAAACAATTTAAAATAAAGCATTTTAAATGAGGCCGTTAGATTTCAATATATATCCAGCTTTAATATTGGAAATTTTGATTAGTGAAATTCTTTGCATCTTTTGTTGACGTTTGGATATTAAAAATTTAAAATAAGCTGATTGCTAAGTAATTAAATATGGCATATTTTATAGAAAAATCAATGCACAAATATGGAGGGAACATATTTTTGATGCTCCATGCCCAGTTCAGCTTGGTCCTTTGCTGGTCACATGCTGCGCCAATTGATGTCAAATTTATAACGACAAATACTACAAAACTTGTGCACAGCAAAAGCCAACGGAATTCGACCCACTAAAATGGGGCAAAGACACACGTAAAATACCCCAACACACACCGCGTTGCATGCCACATACACCTAGTGTGGAAGGAAGGCTTTGCTTGTTCACTTTTCGAGCATCATTATTGCTTTTTGATTTTCGTGTGAATTTGCAGAACGAGTGTTTTGGCGAATGTCTGTGTCTATGTGTGTGTGTGTGTGTGTGTGTGTGTGTGTATGTGAGTTCCCTGTTTGTGTATGTTTGTGTGGCAAACATGAGTTATGGCCACAGCCAGGCGTCTGTGGAGTTCGTGGAGTCTGTGTGGAGTCTGGAACTGTGCCCAGTCAGAGGCAACGCGACTGTTGCCGCAGCTTGCAGTTATGTGTGTGTCCTGCATGTCCTTTTCAAGAACATATTAATGCAATTTTATTTAAATTATGCAACATTTATGCCTTTTGCTCGGTTTGATATATTTGTTCTACACGCGCCGCCGTCAGATGTCCTGGCATACAATCGACATTGAGTCCGGGAAACAGGCACTCTGTCCTTATTGTCCTTTCCAATTTATGCGTGTGTCTGCCTTGTTTTCTCCCTCTCTCTGTCTCTTTCTGTCTGACTCTCTATCTCTGTCTGTCTCTCTTTCTTGTTTTGCCTTGTCTCGGTATTCATATTTATGACTATCAAACAATTTATGTTGCCTTGATAATTTTAAATGTTAATTACACTTATTGTTGCCAATTAAAATATTAAAGACATGAATAAACGGAATATTACCCGCTTGCAAGTGTGGAAACAAATTGAATTCCCAACCTCAATGTGAATTAATTATGGATTGATACAGTTTTATTATTGCTTATTATGTATTTAAGTTGAGCGTAAACGTTTGAATTAATTTTTAATAATTTGAAGAAAAGTTTAAAAAGATTTTGTATAGTACTATTGTATTTCATTTAATTGAATTAATGGCGGATTTAAACAAATTAAGTATAACTTAATATGAACATTAAGAACAAATTAAATATGTTTGTATTTATTCAGAATTACACAATTAGTGATAGCTTTATTTGAACCAGATTTAATGAGTTTATAATTACAGCTAAAAGTGTTATTAGCAAATGTTATTTAAATATTCGCATATACATATGTATGAATTAAATTGTTAAATGCATTTGTAGCACATTCCAATTATTTCGAAAATTATTTATATATCAGAGCTGCCTTTTAACTGTTGGTTTTCATTAGTAAATTGCAAAGTGTAAATAAAATTTTTCATAGCAGTTACAGAATTTTCTCATCCAATTGGAATAATTAAATAACTCGTGTATATGATTTGCTCAACCGAATATTAAGCAAATTGAAAATACTTAATTTATTTGACATCAATTGAAAATCAAGCAAAATTGTATTAGACCACACACACATACTCATACACAATTGGAATTCAAGCAAAGGACACGCAATTATGGCACGTCAAAACCGGAAATGGTAAAGTGGCAAAGCGGAAATGGCAGGCACCAAAATGCAAATTTCTATAAAAAGGAAATTATAAAAATATTTGCCTGGCTTGCCTGTTTGGGGGCAAAAAATCTGAAAAAGAAATGTTTTCTCTAACTGTGCTAGCAGCATTTGCACGTGGGTCGAACTTCTGGCTGAATCCTCAACGGAATCCACTTGAAAGGACGCTTTCCACTTGGGCCAAAGGGCCCACGCCAAGGCGGGCACTTCAAGTGGAGCGTCTGGCACAAAGTTTTTGTACTTTTTTGCTCTTTGGCCATACACAACAAATAACAAGTAGCTCTATAAATGCAGGGACTGAGTTTTTCAGAGGTATGCCGTAGACAGCAGACAGAGACAGGATAGAGAGGATAGGGAAGTGGAAATGGAAGTGAAATTGGAAGGTGAGTTCATATTTTTGCCAATTCTTGTTGCAATCTTTTTTTTATGCAAAAGTTGCATTTTTACTTCATATTAATTATTTTAAGCTGCTTTTAAAAAAAACACACACACACACGCGATTATCAAATTGAATGCTCTTACCATAAATCTATATAAATATTCTTATGCGTGCATAAGAGTGTGTATATACTCAATGAAAATGCTCGGTCTTTTAACTGTAACGCAGGCCGTGTTGAATATTTAATGCACACGAAAAGAACTCAAATGTCAAAAACAGGAAAAGCAAAAACGCATTACACAAAGGCTTGCCAGTCCTTTTGGTCCTTTCGAAAATCATAAATGCCAATGTATGTGTCTGTGTTTGTGTCTACGTGTGTGCATGTGTGTGCATGTGTTTATGTATATCTGTGCGGTTGCACAGGTGAAAAGTCAGAGGTAGGCACATTAATTCCACTTAATTTGTTTTAACCACAAAAGCCAAGCGAGCCAACAACAAGTCAAAGATATTTATATGACATTTCGTGAACGCACGACCCATTAAATGTTTCTGTAAATATATATGGATTGTTTAATGGATAGAAACTTGATAACATAATACTTAAAAATATCAGATCTTTAAATATATTTTTTTCAATGGTATAATCTATAATTTTAAAGACTCGGTCACTTGGCTTTTTTCTCTCTTCAGCATTTGTCATGTGTGTCAGTAGGTAATCCAACCTAACAGTAAATCCTTAAGCTTATTTAACATTTACTTCTATGTTAAATTCGTCAACATAGTCTGTAAGTTGACATGCCACTGTTAAAGTCTCTTAAGCTGTTATGTTAACATAACTTCTCCTCTAATACTAAACACTTCAGCTCTCATGTTAAAAGTTTTCCCCAGCAGTCTGTTAATAGAAGCGCTTTTAAGACACTGCTAATAAACTAACAGCTCTGTTAATTAGCAGAAATCACTCTCTTTAGTGTAGCTGTTAACCAACTACCCCACTGTTACTACTAGCCGACAGACAAATAACATAAGAGCTTTGTCAGAAATTTCCCACAATATAATGGTGAATTTATCCCTCCCAAAGCTCTTTTCAGGTTAAGCTCTTCGGATGAGCTTTCATTTACAGCCCTCCAGCTTTCGCTCTCAACAACCCCAAATAGCACCCACGCCAATCCCGTGCAGTTTAGAAATTTAACGCGCTTTTCTTATTGGCTATGCTAGGCTTATAAAAGACACGGCAGCACCCAATAAAAGTTCAGTTGGGGTCTGGACTTGAACGGAGCATGCTGCGAATTGCGAAGGAACTTGTGGTTATCGTTGGAATCTGACTTGGCCTTGTTTTTATTTATATGGAATGTTGATGTAATTATTTATTGTAAAATTGTTTTTAAATAAATGTTGATATTTGTTTAAATGCGTATTTATTAAATTGAGTATTCATTAATTTTCATGCTTTGTCTGTCTAAGTAGTTTGATTTACATGAGCTATTTTTCGCTTTTTGGCTTACAATGAGTCTTTATGTTACATAATTTGTATTTAAAGCATCTCAAAATTTTTTTAAATCTTAAAATGAGTTTCACAACTGATAAGTGATTACAATAATAAAATTTAAATAACAAAAATGGTTGCTGAAATAGTTAAAATCAATAAACATTACAGATGAGGTGTTAAAGAACAGATAGACATTTGTTTAATAAGATATATTTTAAATCTCGTGAAGAGTACTTGCCATCTTTTATATAACTTCTTCAATTTGAATGTTGGCAAAGAAATGAAGAAATTTATAAAAATTAAGTTGAACTATATGAAAAACAATTGATATTTTCAGTAAGAAAGGTATTTTATGAAGTATTGTTCCTTAAAAAAATCTGAATTATTTGTCCCTCTGAATTGATAAGGATGTGCTTTCGATTATTTATCGGCGTTGAATTTATCAAAAATATTTGCTGGGGCTTAACTGAAACATTGGACGTGTTCAAGAATTGGATATTATTTTGTAAGCGGCTATATATTTTTAAAATTC
This sequence comes from Drosophila neotestacea, assembly GCA_035044365.1. Lineage (NCBI taxonomy): Eukaryota > Metazoa > Arthropoda > Insecta > Diptera > Drosophilidae > Drosophila > Drosophila neotestacea. The sequence goes on from JAWNMD010000069.1 coordinate 6,496,815, forward strand.
TTTCTATATAAGTCATTATTTTCACTTATTTTGAACATACCTTAACTTTAATTTTACTCCGTTCTCCATTAGTTTTAGAGCACTTCCATTAGGGTGGATTCTGCGTAGTTCTGGTTGATTTACAATCATCATTAACTTGGTAGTAAGCTCACTTTTGCACTAGCGCAATTAAAGATAATTAACAAGGTCTAATTACCCCCAACCAACTAGTTACCAACTCAACTGCGTCGACTAAATCTAAAATATGCCGCTGAAGTTCAACCAAGTCATGTGAAAATTAAATGCTTTGCCCCTTTTTAGTGAACTTCTCGACAAATTGGAAAAGCGCACAGTGAGGAAACCCAAAATATATATTAAATGCAATTGAAAATGCAGTAAGCATGCCAATTGGGCCAAAAACAAAAAAATGCTACACGGCAAAATGGTTTGAACTTGCGGCAATAAATTCTTTTTTATCGCTGGTAAAAAGGAAATAAAAAATCCTAATGAACAGAAGCCTACAAATTGTATTATGGCTTTTCTCTTTCTCTCTTTTTTGCTACTGCATTCAAAAATGTTGTAGAGCGATGTTTATACCCTATGCCAGAAGTTTAAAGCAGTATATTAGTCCTCTGGTTAAAGCTGCTTGGAAATACGTCCAATGTACAACAACTAGGGTAAAAGAAATTCGTTAGAAACGATGTAAATTTGAACGATATCTTATAAATATATAAATATTTTTTAATTGTTCAAGAATGTTTTTAACAAAATTGTTGATAGTAGCTACTAAATATTCTACAGTAAATTTGATAATATTTTAATAACCTATTTTACTTGATGGGTATCAACTTGTCGAAGATTTGCCAGTCTTTTATTTTTTATTTCCTTTTTTTGACTTCATAACGATTGGCAGTCATCTATATCCAAGGATGCTTTGAATGTTGGTGTATGTGCTAGTGTGTGTGCGTGTGGTAGGATGGATGCTTTGAAAAATTACTCACGTAGCAGAGAGTCTAGAGAGAGTGTGAGAGAAAGAGGGAGAGACTTGTGCTAATCCCCGCAAGCATGACAGGCGATGGTCGATGGGCAACTGAAACAAGCGATTTCTAACACAAAAAACCCGAAACTCTCATCAAGTCAAGTTTTGTGGGATTGCTTTAACTGAAATGGAGCAACATTTAGATGGGAATTAAAGCAATAGTTCATAAAGAACTCTTGACCATCCTATCAATGCCATGTTAGACCTATTTAGTTATTCCACAATTCAGTTAACTTGTTGGCAACAAACACAAGTTGACGGACTGGCCATATATTCAATGCTAACTGGCCATTAAACGTTTATCCCATTTGTGTTCAGCATGATTTCATCATTGTTGTTGTTGTTCTTATTGTTGATGTTGCAAGTTGTGTTAAGGCCCCTAAACATATGCCACAAATAATTTGTTATTCAATACGAAACACAAAAAGTACACAAAGCGGCAAACGAGCTCAACACACTACAGCACACTCTGGACATTTAGTAAATTGGCTAACAACTTTTTGTTAGTCTCCTTTTACTTTTTGCACTGACTTGATTGTTGCTTGTTATAGTTGTTGTTTTTGTTGTTGTTGTTGTTGTTGTGTCTCCTGTTGTGCAGCCTGTCGAGTAGTGTTATGTCGTGTTGTGCACCAGATGCTTGACCGCAAGCAAAAAATCGGAAACAAAAGAAAAAAGGATTAAACAACATTTAAAGTCCCTTTTGTAAAACGATGTTGATGTGCTTAAGCTAAAAAAATAAAAGAAAATAATTTTATTATTGAGTTTTGTTGTGGTTATTTCCCTACATGAGCTGTTGTTGCTTTTTCTTTGTATGCATTTATGTATGAAGCTTTTTAAAACAAATTAGAATAAGTGTAAAGCTTTTAATTGGGACAATTACAATAAGACATTTACAATTTACAATTTTTAAAAAAATTTATTTTGTACTTATTAAAATGTCCTCTTTTATGTTCATTGGTTTATTTGTTATCTACATATGTATTACACAACTTCTGATCCACAGTATTTCTCCCACTTATGTAATTTTTACCATAGTTTCTTCTGATGTTCCACAGTTCCTGTTACTTTCCTCTCAGCACATTTTTAATATCCATGCTATTAAAAAAACTAAATTTCTGCTTCTCAAACTTTTTAAATTACATTTACATATCACTGTTCCAATAAAATGATCTTCACAAGTTCCATTTATAATTTTAATTTGATTATTCCATATTATTCCTCCACTTCTCCATCTCTTTCCCATTTTTCAATGGCATCCATCTAACACATCATAATTTATTTTCGTCCGCTTCTGTTAGAGTAAAAAAAAAACACAATTCTAAACAGAACCTCATCATAGCGATCATAGCTACAATACGTATTCATATGTCACATGACTTTTAATAAACTTTTACAGTTGTATATTGCAGTTCAGATTATCGCTACAGATTTAGAGCCCCATACGCCCCGTGATCCCAGTACAAATGGCAATGCACTGGGCTTCTGTCAACGCTCTTACCCGAAAAATATATATGCTTATCCCCATCTGAGGGGTTCCTACAAGCCTTGAAACATATGTTGGCACATTCTTAAATGTATTTGTGTCAGGGCGTAGTCGTGACTGCAGTAAATTCTTGGTAACAAAACACCCAAATAAGAGAGTAGCACCAGAAATGCACATTTGAAATTTTCAAGCAGCAATGCATGTCTGCAATTTTTTAAGCAAACATTTTATTTGCTCTAAGGATAAAAAAGAACCAGCGATATACAGAAAAGAAAAGGAGAAGGATAAAGTGGGAAGCTTGAGACAACTGCACAATCCATATCAAAAGACCAACTTCTTTTCGTTTCTGTTATTTTTGTTGTTGACATACGTTGCTGTTGACATTTTGATACAAATCTTCAATAAAATAAAAGCAACTCAAGTGGCCACAACAACAACATTAACAACTGAAACTGCAGAGAAATGACAAAAATAAGCAAAATAAGTGGAAACCAAGTGGACAGATCTTTGTTGCTCGGAAAGTACTGTACACGAGCAGAGGAAAAGTAAGAAAAAGGAGACGAAGACTGTGAACTGAAAACTGAACCATTCCATAAGTGGCATTTCTCAAGTTCCATTGCTAGCGTTGGCAACTGAGTGACTGGCAATGGACTAGGTAGGGAAGTTATCTTTAAACTTAACAAAGTGACAAGAATATAGTTCTAAAATTAAGTTTTTTTGTTAGGACAATATATTAACAATTATATTCCCATATTTTCTGAAGTTTCTGTACTAGTGTATATACTGATATGCTATTAAAACAACAACTTTAAGTTTGTTCAATAAATCCGAACCATTTAATGATTTAAGTTTCTTAAATTTGTGTATATGTATAGTTTCCTTTAACAATGATATTATTTATTACTATGACCCATTTATTACAAGTTACAGTTTAACTTTTTCATTTTGCTCTATGTATCTCATCACAAAAATTAATAAGATATTTTGGAAAAAACCTTCGATCTCTCTTCTTCAACTAATCAATTTATTCTATTTCTAAATTTCTTTTCTTACACATTTCAGCATCTTCCATTACATATTTCACCATTCTATATAATATTTTTCTACAATACTTTCATCCTTACCTCTCATCTATCACAATCTTTCCAAACTCTACTTATTCCATAAGATCTTTAAATATCCACTGAATTCATGCTCTTATGTATGTCCAAATAAAATTTAAATTTGGCTGCACCTGTAGAAATATTTCATATGATTTAATTGTGCAAATCTCATTTTCCCATCGTCGTCCATCAAATAAGCTTCTCAATTTCGGATTCCCATTCATATTCAAATTTGCTTCGAACAGTAAATTTTTATTTATACAACAAGATGTAGCACATAAACATGGAACGAGGGAACAACTGTACAGCATAAAAAATAGTGTGATATGCAATACTCGACTACTTGTGAAGTTAACCCTATTTTGCATAACGTATACGCCATGTTGCACACCAAAGTGTTGGGAAGGAGGATGCAGCAGAAGCTAATCAAATTCCCAACGAAAGACAAACAATGAAATAAATGTCTTAAGACAAAAAACACACACTTCCTGATGGAATGCCAAGATACTCCGTCCTCCATCCCCACATTCTCCCTTGTAGTTGGCTTGTGCCAAAGAATTTGACACGTCGCTAGTGTCGACTGTCTGGGGAAAATATGTGTGCTGCTTATGTGCTGGGCTAGGCTGAGTTGATATATTAAATATACTGTTCGCACTTCTACTTCTGCATCGAGCAGGTTACATCAAATCAACACAAACACAAATTCAATTACTCAACAAAGGTAACGTCAAAGCAATAACGAAACTGGCACACGGCGCGTATGAATGACATTAATGCGATTTACCCAACTGCCAATCATTTGCTGCTGAAATGTCTAAAAATATAATGTCAGACCGTATTGTTTTTGCCTCGCTTTTTGATGTCTGCTCTTGTCCAATTTGCAATTTAATCGATTGCACTTAAATCTACAAATAAATAAAGATATGTTTTCTTATGTCTCCCAACCTCAAACTAAGTTTCGGAAATCGCTTTCACCTTTTTGTTTTTGAGCATAAACATTATCATATAAATGGGCATGGAATTAGGTAGTTACTGATTGATTATAGCTGCTTTTTAATATAATAAAAAGCTGTCAAATTGATACAAAAATATTTTAAAAACATTTAATTTCGAACCATTAAAAAGAAATAAATATACTTTTAAGTTTTCCTAATGCTGTTAATTTCTTTTCTATCCAATTTACACATTATTCAAGTTCACTTTAATTGAAATATTAATTTTTTGACTAATTTGAGCTAATGAAATTAATATACAGTCTGTAAAATGAAAAAAACTGAAGAATTCAGAATCATTCATACTTATTTATATATATTATAATTAAACTATGTATATACGGTAAGTATTTTATTTATCAAAGCATTCTCCTTATCTTAGTAAAATTGGTGAAATTGAGATGAAAGTGTTTAGGAATTCGCACACATTTTACCCAAATTGACTAATAAATAAATAAATAAAATGCTGGCACAATCATTAAGACCACCCACACCGAAAGTGGAAAGTAGAAAAATAGAAGCAATGACTAAAATAATAACAACAAGAAGAACCGTAACAACATTGAGAGAATTGAACGTAACAACGTCGAAACTGTCGACAGATTAAAAATACAATTTACGGCAAATCAATTGCGGCTAACATGGCAACGACAGCAAACGAAAACGAAAATTAAGCTGGCCAACAGAAGAGGAAATGAGAAAAAGAAATAAAGAGAGAGAGAGAAAGAGAGAGAGAGAGAAGGATACCAAGAGATAGGAAACAGCTCGAGCAAAAAATTAAAAACAAACAGCGAAAAGTTGATAAAGAAACAGAAAAAAAAAGTAACGAATCCCAAAAGTCCCAGTGAAAGCAAGAAGCAAACAATGTGAATGTGAGCCAGGATAACAACAACAGATGTTGGCATAAATTTGTGTCCATAATAAACAATTTACGATTCCAGTTCCATTTAATGCTGACGCTCTTCACGTTGTGTCCTGCGCTCTGCCTGCAACTGATATAAGCGTATTTCACGCAATCGATCCTCGCGTTTTAGCTGACAAAAGTTCACCAATCCCTTCACATAGTTGGACAACTTCGGGCACATTCCAGCAGGCATTCGTCTGTTTCTGGCCTGGGCAGCTTCACCACCAGCTGGACAACAAATTCGCTCCATTGGGTTGGGGTCAAGGTAAATAAAAGCATCGTCGAGGGTAGAAGTGTAAGCAGGCAGAGGGTAAGGTAACCACACCAGCGACAGTTGGGACAAAGACGTTGACTGAGATGATGGACAAGGTGCTCATACCGATGCCAGCCAATGAGTATTGCCAGTTCCAAGATGAAGATGGTGCCCAGCAGCTCCACACAGGTGTGAATGCGTGGAAAGACATTCGTATAGCACTTGGGAAACAGCTCACAGTTCCATAGTAATAGCAGCAGCGCCAACATAAAGAGCCAGCTGGCAACTGAAGGGGCCAGAGGACACTGATCCTGTGGTTGGCTTATGAAAATGGAAATGCCACAGAGCTGCAACAGCGTGGCGGCCACAATCGAAGGCGGGGAGACCATCTTCCTAAAGGAAAGTATCGTCAATTTGTATACTTTTCTTTTATTTTTTTTACTTTTAAATTTAAATACGTCTTGGCTTTCATTTCAAACTGTTGTATCTAAACAAGTTGAGAGATCTTTCAGCGCCATCTTTTCTACTTTTATGTACATTTAAATACGAAATAAATACATAGAAAATGCAAAATGTTGCGAAAATCACATTAGCTTTGTCTGCGTTTTCCTCTTTTGTTCGTATTCAGCGTTATCATTGTGGCAAATCTAATCAAGTGTTAGACACAGACCCATCCGCAAAATGCCTCAACGCCTTTGAAGCTGCCACAGTCACAGTCAGAGTAAAGCAAAAGTAAAGCATACTTTGGGCTCAGTTTAACGCTTCACTGACTCTCCACAACACCAGAAATAAACACACACACACACGCACAATCAACTTTAGCTACCTTTTTTAACATCTTTTTTAACTGCGCTCAACTTGAAGCTCACTTGGCTTTTAAACACGTCATAAGCCTCTTTGTGGCGTCTTCTTTGCTTGGCCTTAACATTTATAGCATACTTTTGAGGGCCCTGGTAATGCAAATTGCTGTAGATATGCTCAGCAAAGAGATTGTCTTGTGTGGGGTATGTAAAGTGGCAGAAAATGCTGGAAAAATGATTGTAAAATACTATACAAGAGACTGAGAATGCAAGCAAAATTATTAATTGCCAATTTAAATTAAGCTGGAAATTTTTTTCATAATGAATTAAATTGTCATAGAAACTCTTAGATTTTTAACTATACACCTAATAAAAGAGTCTATAGTTTTTAACTACACATGAAAAGAAATGCTTGTGTTCGTCGTAAGTATTGTATATAAGTAATTATTGTGCGCTAAGGAATGAGATCAATAAGAATTGTATAGATAAATGAGTAAATAATAATCAATACTCTCTTTATAAAACTGTAACATTAAGCCTCTTTATTGAAGGGAAAAATGTTTGATTAAATTTAAATTATTTATGTTATCAATCTGCTTAAACAAAATTCAGAAGTGACAGAAAGTAGGATCAATATTATTGATCTACAAAGCTTATATTATGTTTAAGTAAACCAACAAAATGGCAAGAATCCTTAGCCAATAGGCTGATAAATCCCAAATTTATGTGGTATCTTTGCATTCCTTGCAATACATTACAAGCAAAGCATTTCAATTTCGAAATTCGGAAAATTCTCTTGGCTAGTTTTTGATGCTGCTCGTTTTCTCGTTTTGTGGAGCTTATTTATGTGGCTAGCTTGTGTTTGAGATTTTCATTGGCTCCATAAATAATTTGTGGAATTTGTACTAGTAGAGAAATTTAAGTGCAAACTTTGTGGCGCTTAGTAAGCAATCAAACAATTTTATGGCCTATATAACATGGAAGAGGAAGCACAGTTCCAGTCAAATTCATGACAGGAAGGGAGGCACTTTAAAAAATAATAAAATTCTGGGTAGATGTCGGTCTCAATTAAGAGATGGCAAATGCATTGACCAAGTCAATGACAAAACTTTTTGGCAAGCAATAAAAATCAACATTATTATGTTAATTGGAGGGAAAGGTGGCGCCCTCTGGCGTCTAACCTGCACAGTGGCAGCTGCTTCACAGATTTTAATCACTAAATTAGTTTACAAAAAAATTCTAAGAAGAACATTTTCATATTTATATATGTATGTACATGGGAGGCTGGAAAAGCGCCTAAGAGCATGTTGCCTTTATTTGTCTAACGGTTTTGGTTTTTCCGGTCCGAGAAATGTAAAAAAAAGGTACACAAAGCTTTTGTTAACTGCGCAAACTTTGCGCCCCCAAAATAATAAGTAAACATTATTTATTTTAAAGGAAGAAAAGCCGTTGCATAGCTTCAGGCGCCACACGGGCGTGCTCTAACAATACGAAAAGAAAGGCGTGGCCACAAAAAAGAATAGATGGGTGGGAGGAGCGAAACGTCAAAGTAATTAAACAAAAGTAATTAAGATTAGCGCGCTTGGAGTAGCTTCAAGTCATCAGCAGGGCAGCTCCTGTACCTGGTTCTCTCGTCCATTATCATCATTATCATTATCATAGTGAAAGGAATAAGGAAAAAGGAAAGTAAGAGATAGGTAACGGAAACAATATGAGAAAAGTCCTGCCAAGTTTGACGTCATTATAGCTGGCATACCTGCCTGCAAGTAAAATACACTTAGCCCCTCGTTATGGTCGCTACTTAAGTTTTGTTGTTCAAATTGTTGTGCCTGTGTGTGTGTGTGTCTGTGTGTGCCTTTGGCTATTTTCTGAATTATTATTGCCAGAGAATGAAGTTTTTCCGTTACGTACTTGCTAAAACTTTAGAGCAATGCAATACCTTAAGGGTTCTCTCTCAAAGTATTTGTCAAAAAAAAATACAAAATAAGAAATTCCTTTCTCAGCCAATCAGCAGAGGTCATATACTCGTTCTGGTCAATCTCGCACACACACACACATTCATACGTAACGCTTCATTAACCCACACATTCACATCAATCCCTTAACAATCCTTGGCTTATAGTTCACTATCAGAAAGCAGCAAGGAAATCCTTGATACGAGTGCCCCACATGAAACTTGTCGACAAGTTTTGTTCTTTCTTTTGGCCTGGCTAACGTTGGTTTGCCTTAAATTATATTTGGTAGTGGCAAAGGTTAAGTTTAAGCCTCCAAATGAGATTTATTAGCATTCAAAGCGGCATTTTAGGCGCTTATTGTCGGCCTATTGGCTATTTTTCACCCAACTTTTGTTTTGATTAAATGAAGCTTAACGAGCAGCCAGCAAATGCCACAGCACGTGGCTGCCACTCGAGTAGCGATGGAATAAGGGACAGAGATTGGACAGAGTAAGGTAGAGGGTTGGCCTGCCAACTTAACTAATGAGCTGATTTACTGCCAAAAACATGTCGAGGCCAAGACATCGACTGCACTTCAGGCAGGTAAGTAAGAGCCAGGTTGAGGGTCGTATGACAAATGCGCTTTTGCGTTATTTATGGTGACCGCAGGACGAGATGTCCTACGTGTGGTCATTAGGCCTGGAGGCGTTCGTCTCTGCTTTAAACTCTGTTTTATTGCATGCTTTTGGAAGCAACAAATAATGTAAAATGTAATTTGTCAGCAAGGTGTTCCTAAAAGCACAGTCTCAGAGGTTTTCATGGAGGTTTTCAATGGAAAGAATGAAGTTCTCTGTGAATTAGATATTTTAAAATATAACATATTAAAATTATATATTTAACTATATAAAAAATACAGTGTAATTTAGTTTTAGAAACCACATTGTCTCTTATAAAGACAACAAATACAGACTTGCTGTAATATTTAGTTGGAAATAAATTATTACTTGAGAGTGAGAGACTTTTGAAAGTTAGTTTAATCAAAACATATTTAAATACTGTTTAAAATACAAAATAAGCGAATTCTGTAAAGTTATATCTTTACCTAAAAAAATTTAATATACTTCATTGATTTGGCTTTAAAATAGTCAACTTAAATAATCGTATGCTTGTCTGATTGGGCGATTTATGAGTTGTCAATAAAAATGTCGATAGCCTTTGATTTTGACTTTTGCAATCGACAAAGTGATGTCGAAAATCTTGACAGACAAAGTGTCAACGTGGTGCTTTCCCCCTTCGATTCTCTTCGTTTTGCTTTGCTTCTCATTTCTGCTCCTTTGTGTTGTGCTATCCTCCATAATCCCTAATTAGGCATTTGATATATACGCCGGAGTTGGCAGACAACCTGAGCCGGCTGACAAATCGTAATTGCGTGGCAAACAAGCGGAAATCGGCTTAGCGAAGGGAGAGTTAATGCTGCTGGAGGAGGTGTTGCCACTTTCCTCTTGCCACTTTGCCACTTGCCTCTTGCCACATTGGCTTTATTGAGTTATTAGCCGCAGAATTGCTGACTGCATATTTTCAGGCAACACGCGACTCAATTTGTTAGCGTCTTTGGGAAAACTTTGGTAAACGCTTCGTCACGTTGGTTAATAAAGAGAAGCCTATATATTTTTACAACCAACTTATTGGCAGTCGATGGCAATGCAAATTTTTGGTCGTGAATGACAAAACACATTCTAATCACCATTCACGCGTTATTTTACAAATTTAAAAGCATCATTTTCCACATGCCTGGTCGCAACGCTTTTTGCTTGATTTGCCAGGAAAACTCTTTCAAATATGTAGGAATGGAAATTCGAATGGAAATGCGACAGTGAATGCTGGCAATTTTGGCTTGTCATTTTATTAAATTCGATGAAAAAGCAATGCACTCTTTTCGGTAGCGGGTACTTATGCGTAACATTGCGTAAGTGCAGCTGTCAGCTCCTCACAGGAGGAGGATCCCTATGAAAGAAGGGAGCATGGGGAGGAAAAATGGAAAAGAAAAGACGACAGCACACACATATGCATTGCATGGCAGCTTGAGTGTGAAAATTACTGGAAAATGCATCGAAACTTTGATTTTTTCACTTACGGAGGAATACTTTCAGTGAGCTTTTATTTTTCTTTTGACAGATAGAAAAACGTGCTTATTTTATGGCATATTTATTTTGACTATATTTGAGTAGCTCTCATAATATTTTCCATAACGAAATGGAATTTGCCATTTCTTAATGCCAAATAAAAATACATTTCATTTTAAAGCCATTCACACTCGCTGCTTTAAAATATGTTATTCACCTGAGAATGAGGTTTTTCTTTTGTATTCTTTTGAAAGAAACTTGAATATCTGCCGCATAAATCTTTATATCGCTGAAAAAGTTTTTGCCTAGCTCATACAATACTATTCCCCAAACTATTTTACCTCATTTGCTGAACCAGACTAGACGACGACGCATACTTAAGAATACAAGAAGATAGTTAAAGAGAGAGGAAGATAGGCTGATAGCCAGATAGAGAGAGCAGTAAGTTGAGTTATATAAAGTTGCAAAAGTCGAAGCACAACTGCAAAACAAAACTTTCCATTTTCAATTTACTGCAAGTTCTTCTAAGTATACCAAAGGCATCTTTTTCTGTCTTTTCTTTTTTTTCTAGGCAACGTCTGCTTTAAGCCAACAACAATAAGAATAACAACAACAACAACAACCGGAAGAATAACATTGAACGCCAAACAATCAGCAGTCAAAAATTTCATTGTCGAGGTGGCAACGAAAAAAGTCAAAACTTTCGACACGGCGTGAAAAATACAAAGAGGCGGCAAAAAAAAGAAACTTTTCCATGGTGAAGAACTTTACAAAGCAGCCAACAAAGTGTTGTAATGACCGGCAAAGGACCTACTTGCCCCTCCGTTCCTGCCTCCGTCCCTCCCTCTGTCCTCTCTCTTCACACACTTGACTTTTGGCGTCACAACAGCTTACAAAATGTGTTGCAACGACCTTTGTGGCCTCTGCTTCGCGCCACATGCTGCACACACACACACCCACACACACACACGCACAACAACAAAGTCCGAGGAGCAACAGCGTGCCACGCCCACATGCCCACACACCCCCTCCCTAGGGAAATGCCTCACATAATGAACATGGCATGTGGTGTCTGAACTTGTTGTTGGCTTTCGCACGTATTCGCCCTGTTGGACTCACCCCCTCTTCAATCTATTACTCCATAAGTCTCATCCCCCTCCCCAACTTCTGTCTCGAATCCCCTTTGGACTGCCCCCTCCTGCGTATGTCTAGCCTTGTCAGTTTTAATGTTGTTGGCATTGAGCGATGCCTGTGATTTGAAAGAGTTCATTAAGCTTGTTAGTAAGTTTGCCCAACTGGGAAGGATTCCCAATATTGTTGTTGTTCTCGCTGTTGTTGCTGTATTCATCGCCAGCTGTTTATTGTCTATAAGACTAAAGTTTTAAGTTGTAGCTGGCATTGGTTGCTGAATATTAATTAGGTTGTTGTCAAAAATATTGGGAAATGTTTTTGAACCAATTTACAAATAAACTTAAGATTTGAATTTTTACAAGTGAGAAGAAAATATTTTTTATAAGCTGGTAAGATTGTTTTTATTGTGTTTCGAATTAAACATTAACTATCCCACTATCATTATTAACTATCATTTCTTTTTATCTTAGTGGATTTGCAACAATAAGTCCCACAGAGGCTTGCTGGTGGAGAGTTCAAATATTAAACATCATTAAACTGATGTATATGTTAAAAAACACTCTAATTTGCAAAAAGAAATAACTAAATTTCGATGTAAAAAACAAGTTGAATCTCTAACTTTTCAAACATATTTATTTTGTATTTATATAATTAGTGAAATTTTACTTCACGATTATTTTAAGAATGAACATAATGAATTAATAGCTAAACTGAAAAGTTTTTGAAGCTTGCAAATCAAATGTAAATCAAATCCTTAAAATTTAATAATAAATTGCACTTTTGTCTTTTTCTTTTTTTTTAAATTTTATTCAAATAGACAAACATGTTTTGAAAATTGAGTTTTTATAGAAACTTTGAATATTAAATTAAGTAAACATTTGGTTGCACACATAAGGACATCAAATGAAATTCAAATAAATGCAATTAATTAACTTGCTTAATTAAATAGAAGTATAATATGCAGAGTTGCAGAAAATCAGACAAACTTGTTTTGATTTTGGCTTTTCATTTGTAATTCATTCAATTAAACCGAAAAGGCAATGGGGAATTTGTCAGAACATTTTGAATTGCTTGTCAACTTGTTGCAAGTCCGTGTGGTTCTTTGAGGTTTGAGTTCGGATTAAAGTTCGAAACAAACCGAAACCAGACTGAAACACAACTCAAACTCATGACAGGACCATACTCAACAGTCCGGAAGTCATTTACGGGCCAGTGTAAATTGCAACAACATGGAGTATATGACATAATGTTCGCTTTGGTTGCAGTGTGGAGTGGTGTGGGAGGGAAGGGGAGGGGTGAAATTGTTACGGTTTGGAGCTCTGTTAACATTTTTGTCGCGTGTTTTGCGGTCTGTTGTTGCGGTTGCGGTTGAGGTTGCACACAGGACTACAAGCCATCCGACAGCCATGCCGGCTATTGCGAAAGCAACAACAACAACAACAACAATCACAACGAACAGCATCCGACACGATGTTTGGCTGTAGCCGAACCAACTTCGTATACTTCGTTCGGCTTTTGGCCTGTTATCATTCGTTTGTCATGCCTTTACGGTAATATATTTTTTTCATTCGTCGGCTCTTTTCTGCCGTTTGCTTTGCTTTTGCCTTATGCTTCCTGTTGTTGCTGTAGTTGTAATTGTTGTAGTTGATATTGTTGTTGCTGTCAGCCGGCTCTGTGTTATGTGTGCTGTGTGTTTGGCGCCTGTCGACGAATCAGTTTCGCTACGGATTCTGCACGAAGCGGACGCGTCGAGTTATCAGTCGGTGTTTTCACTGTTCGAAAGATCTTAGAAAAAAAATGTCGTATTTTTAAAATTAAAGGTTCCTTTTTGAGTGTTTTTTCGAAAGATTTCTTGGAAAAGTGTTAATGTGAAAGTGCTTACAGTTGATTTTATGTTAATAAGCTTCGAATATTGAGCAAGGTATTAAAAGAGAAAAGGATTAGCAAAATTATTGAAGTATAAAACTAGAATATAATGATAAGATTACTTATGATCAGAGTTATTTAAAATTCTTAGACTGTCCTAAAATCACAGTCTATATAAATTAAGAGGAATTGAGTTTCTGAATTAAAATTAAGTCAAACACCTGAATGAAGATACTGGCGATTATTAAAAAGACATTTTTTAAATATATTGATATTTTATACAAACAATGTTCGATTGAATAAATAAAGTATAATCCTACCTACATAGCAGAAAATATATTTAAAACTCAGATAGACAAAAGAATATTTCAAGAGTGAGAATAACTACAATACAGATTTGAATTTGTAGAACTCGATCCCAATAAAGTCAATTTCTTAATTTTTTAAATGAAATCAAAGCAGAGTCTATTTTGTACCTCAGATTTTGTAGCCCCCAAATGGAAATGTTACTTTTGGCCATGTTTAAGCACTTTACATGTGCAAACAATTAACAGTTAACTCAACTAATGCACATTTCATGCAATAAAAGTAAACACAACAACAACAGCTGAGAAACCAAAAGACAACACCCATGTGTGTCATCAGAGAACTTCAAAGCCTGGTTTGCCAAAAACTTCAGACAAACTTATAAACGTCTAAATGAATAAACCAAAGTTAAATGGGGTCTTGACTTGAAAGACAGTAGGAAAAACCCATAGATGAATTAGACTTGGCAGTAACTGGGATTTTTGTTTCCAGACTCAAATCAGAGATGCAGTTGATGACACTGCAAGGGGCACAACAGGACCGACAACAGTAAAGCAAATATAAACAAAGAATTTAGCTTAAAAATACATTAACCCAGTGCAAACACAGCAAAGGAGTGCGGGAGAGAGACAGAGAAGGAAAGAGAAGGAAAACTGAGAGAATGAGATAAAAAGAATGAAAGGCAGAGAAAGATACCAAAGTCCCCGGAAAGCAGCTTGAAAACTGCATACGTAATTTGTGTGTGTCATTGTGTGCGTGTGTGCACTGCTTGTATATCCGTGTGTGTGCTGTGAGTGAGAGTGTGAGTATCTGTGTGAGTGCGCCTTCTGGCATCAATGCAGATCAATGGCAGTTGCTGGCCAAAAGCAAAACTTTTTGCCAGCCATCGTCATTGCAGCTTATTGTTTTCTCTTTGGTGTTGGATTTTTGCGTATTGCGCTATAGTTTTTGTCTCTTTTGTTTATCGTTTCGGCGTAACAAATTTACAAATTGTTCAGAGCAAAGCAAACAAATTGCAAAAATATGATGCCATTCCCAATCCCATTCTCATTCTCATTCCCATTGCCATTGCCATTGATGATGATGATGTCGAAGAGGACAACAGTTGCGTGTAGACTGAAAGTTTCGGTGGGGATTGCCTTTTGAACTGCCAGCCGAATTCAGTGCGACAAATTGTGCGAATTTATTTTTGGGTGACACTAGAGAAAGTTATTGATGCAACTCAATGGGGCATAATATCTCCATTTGTATCTATATCGCGAATGTCGTTTCTATCATTCTGAAAATCGCTTCACAATATTAAAATACCTCTGTGTTTGCTTTGTTACCAAAAAAAACAATTTACATTGAAATGCCAGCGCAATGACTCTTCAAAACAATCAAAAATATTGGCCATAATATTGAATTTATTGAATTTAAATTGAAATGGATTGTTATTGAAATTGTTTTTGTTTTGTACATTTACTCATACATTTTGTGTCACATAACTTTGATAAATTTTATAACAATTTTATTGACAACCTTTTAGTATTTCTATTATCTTGAGGAGACTGAGAAATAAGTGTTACCACTATCCCGTAAAGAAAATCGCACCTAGGATCTTGGTTTTCCTATCAATTTCTTATTGCTTGTCAATGAATTTCTGAATTTTTCCTAGAAAAGTTGTTGATGATGCTATAATTGTTAAGAAAACAATACCTTTGTAGTAGTTGCCCAAGTAAACTTTATGCTATGTATATTTTAATACATTTTAAAAAATTAATGAAAAAATAGTAATTGTACATATGCTTGCAATTTTTCCGAATTTGGCCCTGAATTGAACATATACTTAAGTTCAATATGATTTCATCACATTATCTGATTATATTCCACTCAATTATAGACTTATTTATTATTATATCTTCAATGCCTTTCTAGACATTGGATGGGCCTTTTATTTATCTGACTAACATGACATGCATATACATATTTTTACGCATTTATTGCTGTCTTATACATGAAGTCATAAGAACACATATCATGTGATTTATATTTGGTGCACAGTTTATTTGGGTTATGGACATGTTCTTAAAATTGTCTCTGTATCAGTGATTCGTGACAGTATTTATTTTCCAAGTTATTATCATGTTTGAACAGACATGTTATATTCCCCTTGAAAATCTAATAACCGGAAGAAGCAGTGTATGTAAAAGCAAGCAGTTCTCACACTTTTTTCGCTTATAAGAACTGTGCACAGGAGTTCACCTTATTATCATCATTATAAAAGCCTCAAAAATACATAATATTTAAAAATACCTGAACAAATGGCTCAGCTTCAGCTACATTAAAGTAGAATCCATTTCAACAAATGGTAATTTCTTCGTTTGTGGCTTTCCATAAGTCCTGTGTTTCCCTCTGTTCTCCCACCCACAGATTCCATTTCATACAGCAAATGTCGCAGTGTTGAAAGCCAAAAGCTGTCAGCGTTTAGCGATTGTGGCTTAGGCCACAAAAAAAAAGGCCACAGGGTGGGTCCACTTAGGCTGGTCATTTGGCACGCCCAAAGGGATCTTTCCACAGTTGCTTTGGCTTATTATTATTTTTTTTTGCTGTTTACAATTTGTACAAATTGTTCTTGTTTGTTTTTTTGTTTTTTTCAAGGGGAAAACATTGAGAAGCTCTGTAAATAGCAACAACATAACCATGACAATCTATAAGAGAAATTAATTCAATTCAACGTTATAAATATTCCCATCCCTTCTCATACTCTTTCCCTGTTTCTCTCTCTCTGTGTTTTTCTCTTTCTCATATGCGACACACACGTGCGGAATCCTTTTAATTAGGCTAAAAGACAAGAGAGGAAGAGAAATGGTGAGAAAGGCGAAATTCTGAAATTAAACCGTGTCCCCGGCATGACTAACTAATGGATGTCAATGCGGCATTCGATTTCTGTTTGCACTTCGGACCTACTTTTTTGTCCTGACAACTTGCCGAGTTGCATTCCTTGCCTCTCTGCCTTTTAGCCTCTTCCCACAGAACAGGCCAATTGGACAGACTAATTGGTCACATGTTTGGCATTGTCCTGCGACAGTATCGAGACTCATTCCAAGTTTGACTCAAACTACAAATACAAGAACAAGTACAAGTTTGAGTATGTGGGTTTATTTTATATCCATTTGGGTTTTGGGGCAGTAGTTGCATTGATTTGATTGTTCTTTGGATTTATGACGAGATGATGTAATGAAAACTCACACAAATACACAACTCTGACTTTAAATAAGAGCTGATAATTATAATTATTACTTTAATTGGTGTTCATTTCACATTCTATAGAATTTTTAAGAACAAGTGGTATCAACTGAAAATATTTATATTCACTTACTATGCGATTTATAAAAATATCTTTTATTTTCTTTATATCTGAAGGAAAAATCAATCTCCAAAACACCATTTGAAACAAAGTGTATGTTGTAATAATTTTATTAAAAACAATTTATGTAATCCCTGGCAACAATGGCTGCTACAGAATGTGTACTTTTAAAATATTTTTTTAAATTTGATTTTTAACCCAACAATTTCGAATAACTATTCAATTCGCTTAACCCCTGTTTTCATCAACGTCAATTCTAATATTTGCTTTTTCAGTTTGGATTTCCCTTCACTGGCTTTTACAGCTTTTGCCTACTTTCGGTGTTTTAAGAACAAGTTTCCCATTTGTTTAGCCTAACAGAAAATGCAACCTACAAAAATGCAAAAAGTATGTACGCAAAAATTGCTTAATTCTCGAGTTTTCCATATGACTTTGGCGTCCATAAATTTGCTTTCAATGCACTGCTCTGCTTTCCACTCTCCCCTGTTGCATTTTCCTCGTTCTCTATGTCGATTGTTTGCTGTCTACCAACTTGTGCTTGCAGTTCCCTTCCGGCTTGTCCTGGGCAACCTCACAGATGCCACGCAGATTTGCCTGGGAATTCAATAAAGTTTGGCAAAATATTATGCCAGAGTAAGCCGCCATATTCTGGGTGCCACGCCTCTTTCTCCAGTCACCGACTGCACGTGCCACACAAAAGTTTTAGCCACTGTATAAAAAGGAAATCGAAACGAAAACTCCTTCGCAAGACCAAAACGCAAAGAGTAATAAAGATTTGCCTCTAAGTTTGCTTCCTAACGTCTGCAGCGCCCTCTGGCGGCCAATTGATATATGGTCTGGGATATCTGCGAATGCATATAAAGGTATGCGACACTATTCTTTACATGAAGACATAGGTGGATAGGATTCTGCCCCAATTCCAGATAAATTTAAAAGTCACCAGTAGAAAGTTGTTGCATGTCCACATTTTGAATTCAATGAAAAGTCGACAAGTTAAATCAAAATTTACTGAAAATAACTTACAACTATTTCAGATATTTCGGTAAAAGTTTCTATTTCTATACCGGTACAAATTTGTACAATTTTAAGCCAGCAAAATGAATGTAGTGATAATTAATATGCAATCAATTTTATATTAGCTATATTAGTATAATAAAAGCTATAATTATATTTTTATATATTTTGAATTCATGTTTCTGAATCTATACGTTTTCTAAAAGATTTATAATAAATTTACCAATTACAATTGCGGCACCCAAAGCTTGTTTAGTATCTCAGTATAGCACGCGTCTTTGAGAAGATATTTGTACACATAATGATATATTTTAAAGTGAATTGAGATTGTGACGCCAATTGGAATACTTCTCAATGTGTGTTTGCCTGTGTTTTATCTTTGTCATTTATTTGCCGAACTTTATTAATTTCATCGGCCGTTCAGCCTTCTGCCCCTAAATACATTTGAAACAAGTCTTCTATTATCATTAGGGTAGAAAATATCATATAATATTATGTCAGTTTTTTCTGCACTCATAAGTTCGTTTCCGAGTCTTAAGAGTAAGTTCCTCTTACACTCATTTCTTTTAACTATAGATACTGACTGATTATAATCCCTCTTATGCCCCCTCCTATTATAAATTGCAAATATTTAGAGATGCTTCCATCACAGCACTTTTGAATATTTGCGACACACTTGCGTAAACCTCGCTGTCGGATCCGATAAATGACAATTACATGCCAAAGAGCAGGCAATTAATTTAAAAGCTGTATTTATTTATGTTTATCATAAGTTTGCATTGACTTTTTACATTGCTGGTAATAACTTTCTATGCGTTTAACCAAAATATATGAAACATTTTACGTGTCGTGCGTGTTGTGTTGTTGGCAATCTTTTCAAATTTTGTCAAAAATAAAAGAGAAACTTTCTGCCTGTGTGGCAACCATACTTTTTTATGGCTTTTAAGTGTGTCGCCTTCGGGTTTAAGTCCACAGCTTGCAGAACACACAAAACGCACAAAACTTTCTCCCTTATGGCTCGCTTATGAAATTAAGCAATTTTCTACCCTTCTTCCCACTCTCCTCTCTTGCCTTTAGCCTGAACACACATGATGACGTTTTGGCATAGACAAAAACAGATTTACCACACTCAAAATAGGAAAAATGGAAGGCAAACTGAAGGAAAAACAAATTTTATGCACTTTTTTATGAGTTTGGCAAAGTGTTTGTAATTCAATTAATAAAATCTGGTTAGCAGCAAACATTTTTCATGTTCACCCAAATTAAAATTTAATTGTTTAACTAAATTTGCTTTTCATTGCTATTTTTTTTTTCGTTACTTCATAATTGTTAGGTGTGTTTTATGAGTGATAAGTAGATTAGTGACAAGTGGCTGCAGATTTTAGCAATTTGGCATTCAATAATTTAATTTAAAAATATTCAAAGACACAAAGCTAATCAACATTAAATTATTAGATACGTCAATCTACATAAAATCAACTGATAACTTAAGTGACTTTTAAAAATTCAATGCAAAAATTATAGAATGAATCTCTGAAATTATCTTCGTGTAAAAGAAAAATTTTCAAACAAACAACGAAAAATATTACGAATAGCGCCGAGGGCAGTTTGAAAGGAGAAAGTGGAGCCGAGCTCCGAGAGAGATGCACTTTAGCCAAGCCACGAGGCCATCATTGGTGCTCCTGGCTGGGGAAAGTGGCAAGGCAACGGCAAGTTGATGTTGCTGCCGTCTTGGCATCTAATTGGGGCCCTCCTAGTGCTCACGGCAACAGCGGGGGACTCCACCAATAAGATCATCTTGCCGCAGATTCTCAACGGCAGCGTCAACGGCGGCAGTGCCTCAAGCAACAACGCCAAACACACAAGTGGCAACATCAAATCAACGGCACCAGCAACTGGCGGTGGCGTCACCGCCAATGGCAACACCATCCTCGGCAGCAATGGTGTAATTGTTGCCGGCGGTGTGCCCAATGTGCCAACCTCGAATTTAAACAGTAAGTAATCCTCACGTCCACCAATGGCTATTTATTTATTATATTTAAAAAAAAGATCAAATATTAGGTATATTTTTAAAAGATTATTTAGAACATTTAAATGCCCTTCCTTTGAACAATTTATGTATTCTTAAAGAGTGGAAAACTGTGAATATTATGAAATTTTTAATTATTTTTGAGGACAAGTTTAATAATTTAATTTGTATATTCGAATATAATCTTTAATTCTGTGCTATTAACATTCCTTTAATTTAGTTCCAATTTTATATTTTCAATACATCAATGCAATGGTTAATAAATAGTACATAGATTTAAAAAGTCTTGGTTGATATGTTTAAAATAGTAAGTTTTAAGTTCTCTCATTATTTTAGCTTATTTTATAAATATATATTTTAATTCGTTTAAAGAGAAATATTATTTTTAGTGCTATGGTATTTATATTCCTTTTATTGAGATATATAATTATTTAATATGTCACAAGGAGATTCCCTTTACTTCCCTTTAATTCATTATATGAATAAAAGTCATTCAAGCTGAAATTCCCCACATAGTTTTTTAATATCAAAAAAAAAATTTTTTTGAAAAAGCGGTTTTCACGATTCTTAATTTAAGTGTGTATATAAAAGGAAAGGTGTTAAAAATCACTGTAATTTTACTAAGTAGAAAGCTTGTAGTGTATTATTCAGTCACATTGTTTCTTTAGAGAGCAACAGATTTTCTTGTGATTTCATAATTTGCTGGGCTGTGTAATTTGACGTACTTATCTTGGTTATCTTTATGCCTGTTGCCCTCGGCTGACATGAAAGTCTGATGCCATCAATAACACTCGTCTCACAGGCGGCTGACCCCGGGCAATCATATTTACACAGTGCCAGGAAAACTGTGATAGAGATACGAGATACAGAGATAGAGATACGAGAGGAGAGGAATCATAAAGAGGGAATAGTAGGGGGCTATGGCAGCTGTAGGTTGGCACAATGTCGCCGTGGGTCATAAGTGATACACGGCTATATGCCAAAAATTGAAAGCCAGCAGCTGTACAGATATGACTATGAGTATGTATGTGGCGCGAAAAAATGAAATCGGTGACAGTTATAGCAGTACCATGCCCCCCTTTATATGAATGCTTCCGCCCATTGCCACCCGGCTGTCATTGTTCTCAGGTGCAGCCAGAGTCACTAGAGAGAGATAGGAGAGAAAAAGAAAGAGAGAAAGAGGGGGCAACAAAAACCAACACAAATGTCGCTTAACTGTGCGCAAAATTTTATTCAGGCAACGCAATTTATGTCGCAACAGGCGACATCAACCATGACATCATTCTCTCTCTGTTCTTCCCTCTTTTACTCTATCTCTTCTTCACTCATTCTCCTCCTCACCCTTTTGTCGCTCTGTCAAGCCCATCAACTGCTGCTGGCCAATATCATTGCCAACTTTTTATGCAATGCCAGACATAAAGTTGTCAAAAGCGGGCATATCGGGCTGAACTCCAAAAGAAGCAAGATTCGAGTGTACATCAACAGATCATCACAGAAGATTTGTCTATTTGTATTCTTTCTCAGTGAAACAAATATATTTTCTTCTCCAATCTATACACATTATTTAACAATTAAAGTATTTGATTGCTGGGAATAAGTAAAACATCAACTGATAAGTTAATATAAATACAATACTAGTTATACTATAATTATAACAAAGATTAGTCCCAAAATTACATTCGATAACTTGTGAAAAGCGTCCATTTTATTAATAAAGAAATAAACTTAGTTGTGCAGAACTTTATACATTAACTTAATTGTTGATCAGATATTCTATAAAATAATATAAGATATAATAAATTGTTTCCAAAAGATTGCACTGCAGTTAATAAAATGTTCTTCTTCTACTGTAAGGTTAAATAAAAATCACAGAAAGCGCTTCTTAATGTATAATCTGAAATCCTAGATATGCATGAGAGAAAGCTTAACATATTTAAATCTAAATTTAAATAAAGGTACTGATCATCCTTATTTTCTTGAGTTATTCATTAGATTAATGTTTTATCAGTACCACTCTGACTTCCGCCTTAGTAATTTTAATAGTTTTATCAAGATTTATTTACACTGCTTGTTAATAAATTATTTGTTTCTTATATCCTAGTTGTAACAAGGATAACCGTGACTTAATGCACTAGACACAAACATAAATCTTTTGATTTAACAACTGATTAAACTTCTCAGCCTACTAAATAAAATGTTGACATATGTACATAAAGAAACATAAATTATATAATAGTTAATTAACTTTGTTTTTAAAAATCGTTTCATCAGAAGTATGGCGACAGGTCATCTGAGATTCGTCTATCTCAATGTCTCCTGTAGGGTAGAGAGGGTAGAGAGGGGTGCTCTGTGGGCCTCACAAAATTTATATGCAAACACGCGCTCTGGCGCGAAAATTGCAGCTGGATGGAATCCCATGATTATGCAGAGAATTTGATGCTGCTGGAAAAAGGTTGCACGCTTGAGTTGCAACGGCAGTTTCAACATTTCTTTTTTTTCCCTTTTTGTTTTTCAATTCAAGTGCACAAAAAGTGAATGTGAATGTGAATGCGGATGTGAATGCGTAAGTGAATGTGAATGTCATGGTTACATTTGCCTTGAGTTCAGCCTAATTTATGCAATTTTTGCTGCTGGTGCTTGATAATTAGAAGGCTGCATACATGTTTGTGGGCGGGGCTAACACAATATGTCAAATGTTTACCAACTGCTCATGCATGAGTGCCTGCATATGTGTGAGTGTGCACTTGGGTGTGTTTGTGTGTGCTTACACCCAAGGGGCAGTTGCAGTTGGCAGAGCAAATTGTATTGACTTCTGCTTTGTGTACTATAATACACAATATTACACAACTCTCAATATGCGTGGGTGTGTCTGCTTGTGTGTGAATATGTGTGTGTGAGTGTATCTGGCGGGCATAATAAATATCTAATTAGGCTAGAGCCATGGCCGAAAAGTGTAGCACACTTGTGGGCATGTGTCACAATTGAACTGAAAATTCAGTTAAACAACTAAAACAAATAAATAGCAATTAAATTTTCACTATGAATAAAAAATAAAATTTTCATTATGTCAAGAAAGAAGTACCAAGGGACTATGGATAGTAGAAATATCAAATAATTATCATTATTATATAGCTATTCAGGGTTGTAACATTTTTGTTTAGTTATTATGCATAACAATAATGTTCGACAATTGCAAAGCATTGATTTTATAGAAAATCTACGTTTAAGAATTATAAATTGAAAACAATTTGTTTATTTTTATTATAAGCTTTATTATAAACAAGATAACGATGCTTTGCTTGAAATTCAAAAGTATTACAGAAATTATTTACAAATGGTTAAATGACGTTTCCTTTGTGGAGAACTGACCTCTCAATATAAATGTTTTCCTATATTATAACTAACAATAAATTTACTGCCTTTCGGCAATGTGAGTTAATAATTGCAAAGCTAACATGTTAATTAAATTGCAACGCCATTTTATTTATGCTCGTTTCAAAGCAATTGCATTCAATTAAGCAAACATTGTTCTTATTAACATTTCCACAAGTAGTTTATTGGCACCATTAAGCTTCTATTATTGTAGAGAATTGTTTAAAATTTATTACATGTTTTTAGCAGATGTATGTTTATCTTTCAACTTATGATAAAATACTTTTCAAATCAGATCGAATAAGTTAAACTGAATGAAATTGATCTGATTCCTAATTTAGAAATATGTGATATAAGGTTAAAAGAAAAACATTACGACTTGCTTACTTCTTTCTAAGGAACTTATAAATTCTTGGACTTGACTAATTTATTTTCTATTTACTTATTTATTATAACACCGCATATGCTTAACAGAGTATTTAAGCTTCGTTAGATGCTTTTTTTTTACTGTTTTAATGGCTGTAAAATTGAATGGGATTTCTGACAAGATCTTTACTGTGGATTTAACAGCAATTTAATGAATTTAAAAAATTGTATGGTCATTAAAAATTAAATGAAAGCTGCAACGGAAACTCAAAATGAAATGCAAAAATTGTAACTGGGAAATGGGAAAAAAGAATAAAACGAAGCGTGAAAATGTTTTACTTGTTGATATTTAAAGCAAATATGGCACTTTCCATGGGTGTGTTGATTTTAAACAAACACTTGCTCAATTTTATTTGCATATTCATATTTATTTGTGTTCTCCTTCCCTTTCTCTGTCTGTTTAATAATATTTGATTATTTTTAAACATCACCATTTTATTTTATTGATAATTATTATTCGCCCAATTTCTTTCTATCGACATAGTAGAAAATGCATTATAATATTATTTGACAAAAATGTAACTAAAAAATGAATGTAATATTATCGACTGTATTTCAATAAATTGTTAATATTTTCCAGTTGTTGTTGAAGAACCCGAATTTACTGAATACATCGAAAATGTAACTGTACCTGCTGGACGTAATGTCAAACTGGGTTGCTCGGTGAAGAATCTAGGCTCTTATAAGGTGAGAAAATCTTTAGATT
This sequence comes from Drosophila neotestacea, assembly GCA_035044365.1. Lineage (NCBI taxonomy): Eukaryota > Metazoa > Arthropoda > Insecta > Diptera > Drosophilidae > Drosophila > Drosophila neotestacea. The sequence goes on from JAWNMD010000069.1 coordinate 6,521,624, forward strand.
TATAAAAATCTTAAGTAACTAACGTTTAATGAATCTGAAATGATTTGATCAGTTTAGTTTGTTAATCTTAAATAAATATTTGTTTTTAATTTTTGTCATGCTCTTAGGATTCTCAGTCTGCAAATTAGTTTATTAAAAAAAATGTCTACATAAGAAGCTTTCTTTAAAAGAGTTTAAAATCCAATTCAAATACGAGTAAACCGAGTTCATTTTGATATCTGCTTAAGCATCTCACCTGGCGAGCCACTCAGCAAATTTAGCATACCTATGGACGGTTTATAAATGCATTTCGTGGTTACCTCTCTCCCCATTTAGTCAACCTTTAAAAACTATTTAATAACATCTAACGACATGCAACATACTCGGGTTAGACCTCAATGTGCACACGTACTCGGTTGCAATTTCACAGCTCAGCATCTGTAGGAGAAATACAACAACAAAATGAAAGTTGGAAGAAAAAATGGAAAACCCAGAAGCGTTTGGCAAAAAGCGGAAGCGAGAAAATTGCATCATAGTGTCGCATATAAAAATAAACTGAACCGGTTTCATGTCCGGGGCGTGAAAGTGTGCGGTGATAGCTATGAATTACACGCATGCAATACATGTAACGAAGCTGCCAGTCACTGTGTTGGAGGGAAAGAGGAATACAGGGGGTATCTTGAGGTGGATGAGGGAGAAGGACAGGGAATAATCTTACTCGCACAGACAGAGAGCTACTTAAACATGCCATCAGCTAAACCGACTCGGGCTACGCTTTTTGCTACCTGCTTTTCGGGCTGCACCTTCTTTCCAACATCTACTTTTTTGCTCAGCAATTTTCTGACTGGCATTTTATTTACTGGATGCCATGCACGTTCCATGTGTGCAACTCTTTGTCGTCATCGGTCGCTCGTTTTCTTGTTGCTCTCATTTACACCTCAATTTGATTCTATTTCCTGGATATTGCGAGATGCCAAGCCAAAATACAGTCAAGATATCAGGTGTACCCAGTCGTCTTGTTAGAGGAACAAGCTCATTCTCTCTTACCCTCTTTCTCTCTGTTTGTCAGTTAGTCAGGCAGGTGGCTTGAGCAACTTGAGCCAGCTTTTGAAGTACTCCGTAATGATGCTCTAAGACGTTTGCTTGCCCCATCGTTGCATCAATTGAAGTGCTTTTGATATTCATAGCCGTGTTTCCATTTTCATGGTAATGATGTGTTTAAATTTGAAAATCCAACTAGTGCTTGATCTTTTTCGGATTAACTGCAATTGCTAAGGATATTAAAAAGATGCTCGTTATGGCACGCCTCTTTGTGTAAAACTTCTTAGTTCTGTTCACATGGCGTATGCGCAATGTCTGCCACTAATTAGTTGACTTTTCCTATGGCTTTCACTTTCCATGATGCATTCCTACTTCTTCAGTACCTTTATCCCTTTATGCTTTATCTTCGTCTCTTTATCCTTATCTGTCTCTGTCTTTCATCAGTAGCTGTTTTTTTTTTGACAAGTAATCAAATCATTATCGCTCATTACACGCTGATTTCTTTCCCAGCTGCTTAATTACTAAATCATTTCACATTTTTCTGTGTACTCTTTACTCCGAATCGAGTAGATAGGAAAAATGCTAATGGTGCATAAAAGGATTTTCCGTTTTGTTTGTGCTTAATTTTACATTGCTAACACAATTTTGTGCAAGTTTTATAAAAGAGAAGAAGTAGTAGTAAGTTAAATTAGCTCATGATATTCATAGTTTGATTGTCATTATAATATTAGTTATTTTTCATCAAAGGTATTCTAGACATAAATATTTAAACATTCTGTTGTTTAACTCAATTGTTAAAAAATTATATTAATTTTAAACTTTCTTTTCTCCTTATTTAACGTCATCGTTGGCAAACGAATATCAATTTCAAAATTAAATCAGGAAATCAAATTTAAAATTGACAGTTACATTTAATTATAAAGAATTAATCAAAGATCTATGTACGTTTTGTCACTTTCGTAAAAATGGATTATAATTTGATTGATCTTAAACATCTATATTATATTTACACCTAGTATGTCAAACTTTTCTAGTTCTTACACTGCATTCTGTTTCTGTAACCTTTCAGGTCGCATGGATGCACTTTGAACAATCAGCTATTCTCACGGTGCACAATCACGTAATCACGCGGAATCCTCGCATAAGTGTCACGCACGACAAGCACGATCGCCATCGCACCTGGTATTTGCATATCAACAATGTGCACGAAGAGGACAAGGGTCGTTACATGTGTCAGATCAATACGGTGACGGCGAAAACTCAGTTTGGCTATCTGAATGTTGTGGGTGAGTTGGAAAATTTAACCGTAACATGTTGGGAAATCTAATCATCGCTTGGGCAACCAACGGGGCAGCTTCAGAATGCCCCAAAGGTAGACAAAAGTCGAGGCAAGAGCCACACGAAAATCCTGTTCAAATACGCGGTGAATTAAAAAATAATTTATTTGCCTTAAAGCGCAGAAAACTCACATAAACCATAAGAGAGGAGAAGAGAAGTTGAAGAGGGAAAGTGAGAGAGCGAGAAAACAAAAAGCAGGCAACAGAAGAAGCCGAAAGCAATATTTGGTGTGTGTATGTGTGTGCTTGGGTGTGCTTGGGTGTGTGTCCAGTGCACAGTTCAGTGAATCTTTTGCCCAGGCGGAATTATTTTCCTGGCTGGCAAACAAACAAATTATTAAAAATTCATACGATATTCAGCCAAACGGCCGCGCATATTTTTAATTAAAAAAAAATTATACGAACACTAGTAAGAGTACTAGCATGCAACAATAAAAGGAATTAAGCAAACGCCAAAAACAATATTTAAATGAAATGTGTGAAACAAATTATTCGATGCTAAATATTTGCATTTACAATGCTCAAATGTTTCTCTAATCAAAATGTGAACCAATTTACTTGATCTCTCTAAAGGAGAGATCGACTAGAAGATACTCTGCTGTAAACAAATTTCTATAAATGAAGAATAATTTAAATACTATATGCCATCAGCCTAATTTTGCAGTTTAATAATTGGTTTAAATTTATAGAGTATCCAAAAATCTAGAATATATACTCGTTAATACTTACTGTATGGGAAATCAAGCTGTTCCTAATGAGATGAAATTGTCATTTCATCCAATATAATAATTCATCAAATAAATCGAGTAACATTTGGTCTGCTCATAGAGAGATTATAACGAAAATATAACAAACTTATAAAACAACTTTTAAATCATTATTTTAAGTGCTGCTTATTTTAATACTAAAAATATTTAAATTAATAGCACACAGTTCAGTGCTTTGATTGTAGTTTAGCTTAGAAAATTCAATGATAAGAAAATCAAATTAATAAAAGGCTAATGTCAAAATTTATACATGGAGAAACATGACTAAAGTAACACAAATTTAAATAGAAATATTTAAATAAAAATCATAATGGATAAATAAATCATGAAACAACTATTTGATTGCAATTTTGATCTTATGTAATTAAAGTCAAAGGATTAGGCTAAAAATGTTGAACATATTATTTTTACATTTCGAAAATTTGTCAAACTTAACTAGCTGCAATTTGCTAAGTAGAGCTAATGGTTTGAAAGTGGCTATAACTTTTGATAAGAGTTGAATCAATATAGCAATTATATTGTGCATCGATTGCTCAATTTCTGGAATAATTATGAAATGCATATTGAATGCTGTGAATTGAAATTGAAAATATTTCAATTGCAATTGCAATTTCCTGTTGCAACCAAATTGGCGCCAACAAACAATGCAATTTATCACCTATTTTAACTGCCGCTTAAAATGCAACTACACTGCATTTTTGGGGTATCCATTGTATTGGGTCCAACAATGCATTGCAATGATGGCAAATATTTACGATATAATATATGTATGTCGGGGTCTTTAATCTTAAATGGCTTCCATGATTACCAGTTGAATGTAGACGGCGATTGTTTTGTTATTTAAGCGGATTATGGGTATAACAATTTAGCTGGTATTCGCAAGAGTTGCATTTGTGAATAAATTTTAATATTGAATCAACACTCAACACTCATTACTCATTGTTTTTGTCCAAAACAAACTATTTACAGTGCCACCCAATATCGATGACTCGCTGAGCTCGAGCGATGTCATAGTTCGCGAAGGTGCAAACATTTCCCTCAGATGTCGAGCCAGTGGAAGTCCCCGACCCATTATCAAATGGAAACGTGATGATAATTCGCGCATAGCCATCAATAAGAATCATATAGGTAAGTGCAAAACGCATTGGACAGGTTCCATTGAGCATCAATCATTTAACAGCAATTCCCTACGATTTCTCTCCTCATTTCTCTCATTGCAGTGAATGAATGGGAGGGAGATACGCTAGAGATAACCCGCATCTCTCGCCTGGATATGGGTGCCTATCTCTGCATTGCATCCAATGGGGTTCCCCCTACGGTTTCCAAGCGCATCAAAGTCAGCGTGGACTGTGAGTACATGGGAAGGGCAGCTATTTGACTGTTTGTCATGCCAAAATGATAAAGTGACTCTTCTGTCTGTCTCTCTGTATTTCACTGACCATATTTTTCCAACATTTACTAAGCACTCGCTATGCGCTGCGTTCAAAATTTTGTTAACACAAACAACAACTCGAGATTTCTCTGAAAAATTGGTCAAAAACTAAACACAGTTTTATAGTTTATGTATTGGGCTTCAGTACCGCAACGATTTTCAATTTATATTTCGTTACGTGTTACGTGTTCCGTGTGTTGACCGACATCGTTTGTTGCCTAACAAAAAAACCTACCTTTATAAATTTGTAGAGTCGGCTTTTAGTGGACCTAAAAGTAGAAGTGGACGTTGAGAAGTACGTGTGTTATTTGTTCTGTTGTCCAGGCAACTCATATTTCCATTTCGCGGATGCGGATTAAAGTTGATCTGATTGTGTGTCAAATGGCATCCACAGTGGCAGAAATACTTGTATATGTCTAGCAATTTTGCAACAGTTGTCTAGTATAATTTATCACTATAATATTTTACTAAAAAGTATAATGTTGTTTGAGTAACAAAGAAATCGAGACTTTCTTTGAGTTAAGCTTAATAGAGAATATATATTAAATAGGATAATGTCCTTTAGGTTAATCTTGAACGTATTTTATTTAGTTTAATTTGCAAATCAATTAAGTGTTTCTTACCACTCATAAGCGCACAAATTTATTAAGACAACTTTGAGAGAAAAATACAGAGAAAATAACTTAATAAGGTGGTTTCTTTTATTATTATATTAAAACCTATTATTGAGACCTATATTCAACACATAATGCGTTGTAGTTGTAAACAAGTAGTCTGAAATTCAGTGTTTTTTCACAGAACTAAGAGCTAACAAAAAGATAAGTTGTCACTGTACATATGTCAGAAAAACTTAATTTAGTTTATTGTTAATTATCTTATCACTCTAGAAATATCCAATGGCAATATTTAAGATGAATTGGGTTTTTTATTCATAATATGTATAATACATTGCACATGCATATTAATAATTTATAAAAGCTCAACAGATCTAAATGTTTCCCATTAGGTTTCTTTTTTTAAGCTATTTTTCTTACAAATAATTTAACTATTTATTTGGGTTTCCTTCCCTTTTTTTGATTTTGTTATGTTTATTTTTCATTTAACAACTTAAATCACACATTTCCTGCTCTAGTTTACGCCATGCAGCCCACTGTGCTTGGGTGATTGCAATTTGTGGCACCACTTGTGGCTGCCGCACCAGTTTTTAAAATCTCAGAAAAAGTATATAAAAAGAAGGAAAAAAAGAACCAACGCCAAATCACTGTGCAGTTCTTTTTAAGATTTATTACAAGCGACAGTCACATCACATGTTGTCCGTGTGCTGTCATGTCAGCAGAATGGCAGGCAACAATTGAAGGGGGTATTTCAGTGGGCGAGTGGGCGAGTGGGCGTGGCAGTGGTTGGCAGCTGAGTCGTCACACAAAATTTGCTCGTTTGCTGTCACTTAAAAATGCCGCAAGCATAAATCTATTTTGTTTTGTACACGACATTCGCTTGGTAGCCAACAAAACAAACCAACGACTACCAAACAAAGCCCGAGGCCACAGGCCAACACCAGTAACAAGTAACCACTACCTAGTACCCAATATCCAGTACCCAATACCTAGTAACCGTTAACTCCCTGGTCAGCTACAAAAAAATGTGCAATACAAATTACACGTGTGCAGAGCAAAGCCATAAAAAAGCAACTTCAAATGCTTGATTGCTGCAGACATACACAGGAAAAAGGGATTGAAAAGGGAACTGGGGGACGAAAATCTGCTAGAAGAAAAATTGTTAACCAGCAAACTAAGAAAAACTCAAACGTTTGCGGTGGAAAGTTAAATATAATAGATATTCATGCTTTACTATTCCTAAAATTAATGGAAATATGTGAGATGAAGTACAAATATTTTAGTTACTTTCCAATTATAACAGACAGCTTATAAGTATTACATAGCAGAAGCAAATAATGTATAATGATATTATTATGATTATTATTTAACATATGCATTTGAAAAGCTTAAGTTAATTATACTAAGATTTAAAAATAGTAAAGTAACATTTCAGAGAGTAATTTTCAGATTGGGAGCAGAATGCACAGAACAAATTAAATTAATTCTATAAATTAATTAATAATTAAAGCTTAAGGACGTAGCGTTCAAATATATCAGAGCCATAAATTAATGACACACAGATATATCAGAGCCATAAATTAATGACACACAGATTTATTTTAAATGTATTTTAAAAATATAAAGCTTAACCTAAAGTCAGCATTTAACAATCAACCATCATATAAAAAATATTTTACCTACTATAAAAATACTAATTTTAGAGAGCGCATTTTAACGCATTGAATCAAAATGAGCTACACTTTTTCTAGCTTCCCAATTTAAGTGAGGCAACAAAAATATCCTCTTTATAGTCTCTATATACCCAATTAACAGAAATAATCTCGTGTCTGTCTTAATGCCACAATTTGTATGCACTTTGTTCAATAGCAAAACCAAAAGAAGTACATAGCTACAAAATCCAATTCGAGTATTTCGCCTAGATATTCCAATATCGCATTCCCAAAGCAAAACTATGATAACATGGGGAAAAGTATTGGGGAAGAAGTGACTTTTGCTTTAGTATAAATAAATATCAAATTGTACGCTGATTTTTAAAAAATTTTGTTGCTCAACAATTTATAGGAATAGCAGAAAGTAGAAACAAATTTCCAATTCATTTTTGCACATAGAAAAAGTGTGTGTGCTAAACCTCCCCAAACAATTTGTTAAAACAACTGTGACAGCTTGCATATGTCCTTTAGTCAGGACACCAACACACACAAACACACACACATTTCTCTTATTCTCTTTCTCCTTCCTTTTTGGTGTATTTTGCTCTGTATTTGTACGTTTATTGTGGCGTGCGTTGCTTAACAAACAGGAAGCAACAAATTCAGCTTCTGTTTCCGGTCTAAGTATGTGTATGAGTGTGTGTGTTTGCGTGTGTATGTGTGTGAGCGAGTTTGTTTTTTACATTTCTGACTGCATACTGATTTGTTTGCCTTGTGCAGCAGCAGGACATACTCGTATTCCTAAGGACAACATATGCTGGGAACGACCCCTTAACCTGGCACCACTTGTAAAAAGCTATTCCCAGTTTCTTTCATTCCCAGTTTGGGTTTCAAATCGTCAACTTAAGCAGCTAATTTGGTATGCAATCCAGATATTTCAACTTTGATATAATTTCTTGAGGGTTTTTATACAAATTGTCGCTGCTTAACAGAGCTTTAAAATGCCAATGGCTCGACAGAGATCAGAACTGAATTGCAATACTTACTTTTATACTTACTGCCATATAATTGCACACAAAAACTGTAGCTAATATTGAACATAACGAATATTAAATACTCTTACCTTATATTACGTCAAATATATGTATTTATTTGATATATTTATGTATAAATATTCAATCACTCAATCATTTAAATTCAAAATCGCAGCTCGATCCAATTATAAAATTAGCTTTCCACTAAAATCATATTTTAGTGATATTCACTTCATCTGAAGATCCACACAATATTCTACGACCGAAAAACTAGATTGTTCAATGTACTCTTAATTGGAATCTCTTTGTGAGGTCTCCAAAGAGTTGGGGAAACATCTTTCTGCCGGACTATTGTTCAAAAATTGAATGTAGTACAGATAGATGCCATAACTTAACAGTGTGACTGTACTTCATAAAACTAAACAAGCTACTAGTTAATGAAGCAAACTGTAAGTTAAGAGTGCCCTTTTCATACCAATTACCAACTGATTGTCAGTCTAAAGATGATTTCTTTTTCCTCAAATGCTTTTAAATAACTACCTTTAAAAAAAGGACCATCATCATAGCTTTACAAAGCTATCATACCCTCTGAAAGGGTATACTTTTACACAAAAGCACTCGACTTTGGGCGACAGAACAAGCATATCCTGCCCACTCCTTGGCACTGATTTAAATTACAATTGAGTGGCGACAATATTGTGAAAGCTGAAAAGGAGATGGCGAAGGAAGCTAGCGAAGCTGCTAAGTGGCCAGTGGCGAGTCAGGTAACTGAAAAAAAAGGGACTTGAGTCAACAATAATTTAGCCTGGCAGCATAAGGATCAGAGGAGGAGGAGGAGGAGGAGGTCGCTGAGTGGTTTGCTGTTTTCGCCTCAGTAGTCAGGTGAACATTGAGTGACAGTTTTGTCTGGCAGTTTCTAAAGAAAATTGCAAGGTGACATTGCTGAGTGTAAACAACTTGAAAATTAGTAGTTAATGAAGCCTCGTTACGAGCTAGGACTGTTGGCCAAGGATTACACTTAAAGTCTGTATATCTTTGGCAATGTTGAAAGAAGAGGTAGACGGGAAAAGAGGACGAATTGATTGTAACAAAAGGATGTTGTCACAATATTTGCGAAATTAGTGTAATAGCAAATGGCCAAGATGATGATGACAATGGCATTGAGCTGATTGCATTGTGATTGGATAAAACAGCTCGACAATTGAGCATGAAAATGCTTAGAATGAAATCTTATAATACTTGCTCTTAGAAGTGACCGTGAAAATAAACTGAGGTAATATTTTGTTGGAGAAATAGAAATTGTCCTTAAATAGATCAGCTTGTTTGTAAATACCGATTAAGAGTATCTTATAGAGAAACATAAAAATTACTACTCTGATGCTCATTCTTACTATGAAACTTAACTTAAACCTTTTTGCCAATTAGAGAAGTTTTTTTTATGTCTCAATAAATCTTTCTTCGGTATATAGAGAGTTTCTTTAGTTTTCTTAATAAACTAGTCTTTAAATTAAATAGATATCTAAATGACTTTATAATAATAATTCAGTTAATCATTTTCCCGAACTCGAATTATTATATCTAAAACAAATATTTCCAAATATTACATAGATACTCTGTATATCAGCAATATTCCTTAGTTCTTGAAGATCATCTTCAGTTTGTTAGCTCAACGACTTACTGCTAAAAAATTTGACTACTCAATTCAAATATAATTTGGGGACCTTTGAAGAACTTGTAACTTGTTTTGGTTTGCAGAATGAATAATTTTATTAGAACATTTTTCATAGCCATAAGTGCTGACATCCTCTGACCAAGGCAAACCAAGCCAAGCAATCTCTTTAATTCATTTTGGTAAGTTTATAAGTTTTCCCTCCTGTCTGCATATTGACAAACAAAGTTTCAAGCCCAATTTATGCATGCATTCTAGTTGTTTGGCTCGTTCAACATTTTTTTTCTATCTTTTTTCTGGTCTCTGGTTCTGGTTCTGGTTTATGCAAATATAAAGTCGGGCCAGATCTTAAGTATAATTTTTTATGCAACTGATTTTCATTTAAATTGAGAGGCAAGTCGGCATGTCAGAAGGCTGCGTCTTTTCTTTGCCCAGGAGAAAGTTCGCTACAGTTCGCATACATTCAAAGTAGGTAAAAAGAAAACTTAACAAAAAAAAAAATGAAAACTATTTTTCCTCTTAGCGAACGAATGCATCTCATGAAAATTCTTATGAATAGCATTATTCAGACTTTGCTTGGCCTGTTTTTTAGTCTTTCTCTCTATCTCTTAGTCTTTCAGTCTATTTTGTTATTTGCGTGCATCTGTTGAGCTCTTGTGCCATGTAATTATATAAAAGACACCTATAGAAAATTTTGTCAATGTGCCACCAAAAAATCAGAATAAAAGAAGAAAGTAGATCTCTGTGACAAGTTCTACCCACACTTCAGGTGCAACACAGCGCACAGTTTTAATTAAGATATTAAATGAGAGTCGCAGGTTTTTCTCTTCTCTTCTCTTCTCTTTTTTTTGCATTTCCTCAATAAGCACTAATGAACATTTTTGCATTTGCCATAGTTATTGTTGGATCCTGAGCCTGTCATCATCATTAGGATGGACATAAAAAGTGCTTGGTTATAGACAATGGTTCCTTCTTTCATCCATATACCTTGTCATTTCGCTGGCTGTTTTACCTTTTGTTGATTTATGTTCGCCACGAGCTGACAATTAAGCTGCGGCTCAAACCTAGAGGGTTATTCACGGCTTCCCTCTCTCTGTTTCTTTTATTCTCTTTCTCTTCATCTCTGTAAGCTGGTAATTCCCTTTGCCCCTAACCAATTGAAATTTTAATCAGCTTGGACACAAATTAGCGTCGTTTTTATGTTTATGAAAAGTATCGTCAAGGATCTGAGCTTACGGCTGCCTTTTGATGGCTTTGCTCTGTTTCCCCTTTTGTCCTGTTATTTTGTTTTTTAGTATCCTTAATCAAAAGTATATTAAGTATCACGCGGCTTAAGTGTGACAAAATGCGCAACTTAATTAACTTGTCAACGGGTTAAGTGAGGTGAGTGGTCATTAACTGAACTGAAGTGTTTAGCATTGAGGTAAACAATTGCTTTGAATACTCTTGGATTAATGGGGATGACTGATGAAGGTTAATACTAATAAACTTATGAGTAAACCTTTATAACAACATGAATATGTTGAGATTAATTCCATATCTGTTTTTATAATTAATTATATTATTAATACAAATTTATTAACAAAAAATTCCTCCAGGCCTTGAAATACTTAAAACTTAGTAGACGCTAAATAAATTAATAATAAATGACAAAACATGTAGATAAATTTGAAATTATTTGAAAACTGTGTGAGTGAGTGAGTTATTGAGTTATTGTGAGTTATTTCTTAGACATTCTTTTAAACAATTATAAAAACCAAGAAGCCAAAATATATTGAGCTATAACCATTTTTCGAAAATTTAGACTGGAATTTATCAAATTGTTGATTTGTTAAGTCAACGAAAACTGAAAGGACCAGAATAAAAACTTAACTGTTTTGCTCGAGAACAAGATATAGTTACTTTTATGTAAACTATGAAAGCTTAATATGTAAATATTTGATACAGAGTTTATTTGAATAAATAAAATCGAAGACTTCTAACAACAAGTTTCCAACAGGTGATTTTTATAACTTTTATAAACATTTTGCATTATTATTTTTACAGTTCCACCCATGTTGCTCATACCACACCAATTGGTTGGTGCACCCGAAGGTTTCAATGTTACCATCGAATGTTTTACGGAAGCGCATCCAACATCCTTGAATTACTGGACACGAGGCGAGGGACCAATCATACATGATTCATATAAATACAAGTGAGTAGAAAAGATATAAATAACACTAGCTCTCGAATTCCAACGATAATATTCAAATTAAATATATTCAAAATCCTTTTTCTTCCTTCTCTGTATTTCTAGAGTCGAATCAAGTGTCGGCGTGCCTGCTTATAAAACGCATATGAAACTGACAATTATCAGTGTAGGAAGCGGCGATGATGGCATCTATAAGTGTGTGGCCAAAAATCCCCGAGGCGAAACGGATGGCATTATACGATTGTATGGTAAGTAAATAGCTCAAAAATGCAGTGACTGCGACACCATTAAGCACTCAAAACTCAGCAGACTCGTCGGCAGCTTGTTGAAAAAGTTGCTAACAAATGTATTTTTAATTGTTTGACAAACAAAAGTTGCAAAAACATCACCAGGCAGTTGAGCAAAATATGTTGCGTATACGCCACGTGGTGCATCTGGGATTGAAATGTGAAGTCAGCATTTAACTTGCATCTCTTGCAATGTTTGCGTGCAAGTAACTAAGTAAATAAAAGTATAAGTTTCCCATCCAATTTAAAAATGTAGAATGATAATTAAAATATTTTAATTGATGCTGACTTTCAGCTAATTTTTGCTTAGTATAAACTCAAATAATGGAGGAAACTGAACAGTCTAAATATAAAAATCCCATTCGCTCTAATGACTTCAGTTACAGCCTTAAGCCGAACTTGGCTAATTAAGAGATTCATGTCCAATGAGGGTTTGAGAAACTGCCGCATTGGCCTTAACACAAATTGACAAATTTTAGCCATTTATCCATTGAGGCGAACAAAGCAACTCTGGAGGGCAACACACAGAAAGGCAGAACAAAGAAAATCTCAACCACAATGGCCCACAAATGGGCTGACTTAATTGCCTGACACGCTGCTGACCAACGGTCGAACACAGTTCAAGGCTTTTCCTGGGAAAATAAGAGAATAAGACGAATTCCTAACACCTTTGAATACCCTACGGGGTACTTTCTCCGATTCCATCTGCTGGATGAAGCCAAAGGCTCTATACAAAATGTGGTACGGCATCTGCTCAGAGCCGTAATCAAGCCACTGAAAATCAAGTCACGTGCTCTGGTTGAGGTGTGGAATTGGCTGGGCTGGCTTCTAGGATTGTCGTGACAGAAGTTTTTTTCCTGGACAGGGGCAGTAACTCTACAGCCAAGGACTGGGTTTGACTCACATGAGTTGCAAACCTCAAGACAAACTTTAATTTCTATCCCTTCGATGGTATAACTTCTTCTTTTTTTTTTTTGTTCTTTACCAACGCTTCAATTTTGTAGCTCAAGTTTAGAGTTAATATCACGTTTTTAGTTTAATTACGTGATGGATTTGCTGAGGGCAGCTTTAAGTTGCCGAAATGGTTGAAACAAATGCGAACTTGCTTGTACAATTAACTTAAATATTAGGCAGAGTCTAATTATAAATAATTAATATAAAATAAAAACGCTAGAAGACTATAGTAAGAGGTAAAGACGAAATCAAAATAAATGACAGAGATTCTAAAATGACAAACTTTTTCTTACAAAAATGCCAATTCCTATAAAACTATACATACATTGTCCAATTAAAAGAGCTCAGATATGTAAATATATTTTTTAGATTCGGATTCCACATCCACAGAGCATCATAAAGATGCAGAGATATAGTAAAAATGTTTTCAAATTAGTAACTTTACTAGTTTTTCTCACAACTAAGAGTCACGTGGAAAAACGTTTAAATAGATTCCAAAATCAGTGCTTTAATTAGATTGTAATGAGATTGCGGAATGAAAATACCACATATGTATAATATTATAAGTAGAGTCATAACCAAAAACCGTTTGACAATCGAAACAATTTTGCATATTTAAAACAATCGCTGAAAATTGCAGTTGCGAATGGGCCAAACGACCAGAAAATTTTTGAGGACGGCATAATTAAAACGTACTTTAATTGAAAATATCGATGATGTAGTCGGAAAAGAGACAGAGGGCGAGAGAGCTTTAATTATATGGACGATGCAAAGTTCTCGAATGTTTGGGAGTTAGGAGAAGGGAGATATTGTCATATAATGAAAATATCAAATAATTAGCATTTTGCGTAATCAACTCGAGCGTATTAAATATTGGAGTGAGCTCGAAATAACAGACAGCACAAATTTTAAATAAATAACAATAAAAAAAAGAAATCAAATAGAATAAAACGTGCTGAAAATGTCAAAATTGATAAATTTTTATGCAAATTCTGTAACAGCAACAACAAAAAAGTTGAAGTACATTTGTTGAACGAAAACAAAAATATGTAAAGTATTCATAAACAATAAATGACAGTGGAAAAAATAAATAAAAATCGACACCACAACACGTTCTTATATTTTTTAGTATTATAACAATAGCTTCACTTGTGGAGTTGGAGGTTATTATGGAAATAGAAGGGCAATATTAGGAATATAAGAAATGTAAAGGAATAATAGGAGGGACAGAAATAATGCAATGAACAGATTAAAACTCTTAAAGACAGCTTAAAGTTCAAATATTCCTTGGTACGAAAAATTTGTATATATCTTAAGATATCGCAATAAAACTCACGGGTTAGCCTTCACGTTATAATACGTTGCTTGGACTGGCCAGAAAAATTAATAAATATTACGGTAATGTTTGCTTAAGATATTTTCTCTTCATTTACAGTCTCATATCCGCCGACGACAGCCTCTTCGGGTCTCTATACAACCGAATCTCATTGGGGTGAGGGAGGCAACAATAATATCGGCTATGGAAATTCGGATTCAACGCGTTCCATATATGGACAGGATAAAAGTGAGTAGTCAAAAGGGCTCACGTTATCATTCAAGCTTTGCAATAACCTCCCTGGCACTTTGTTCACCTTACCACAACACAAATCTCTCTCTGTATTTCTCTCTTTGTCTTTATCTCTTTTTACCCTGTTTCTTTTTCTCTTACTCTTTCCATTGCCTCTCATGTTTGACTCCATCATTAAAACAACTTAAAGATACGCGCTATCAATCGAACTTGAATGAAATCGGTTTATCAGAACAAAAATCCTTCCTAGATAAAACCCAAAACGCGGCAACCGGAAATGGCGGACCTACGGGCCCTGCCCTCGACGGAAACTTGGATAGCGACGATGCCAACAGTGTTGTATCCATAGCGTGGCTAGTACTGTTACCAACTTTGTTAATAACACTGCGAGCGGAGATTTTTTCTAGGTGTAGCTTAAGTTTATGTTAGCCAAAGCAAAATGTATCTTAGAGCTACATATCCAAATAATGTACTTCACTAGAGTTAAGGCTTAAGGCGACACGAACTAGCAGATACAACTACAACAAAAAATACATATACATATACAAATACACATATTAATACTATCTAGTACTCGTATAGCCCTTAGTAAAGAAGACCCTAGTTATGATCCGCCCCCAAGAAGATTGCAACAAAGCAAATAGAGCTTGCTGCGAAAATTATAATGTGAAACCCATTTTGTAGCCACAACAAAAATGAACTTATCTTAGACCTGTATAGGAAAAATCATCATCATATTCAAGCTTACCAAAGAACGACAATTACAATTTAATTTTGTTTAAAAAATCTGTTCAAATCGGCTCAATTTGAGTATTGTTTAATATAATGATATATTTATGCGTTAAACGCTGAAGGCATTTTTATACACAAACCCACACACACACCTCAAATGTCCACCCTCACACACAGTCAGTTAGTTATACTTACGCCTTAAAGTATGCAAAGTTAAATGCAAAATGAAGAAAAAACCAAACACATATCGTGAATTAAAATCATTTAAATAATAGTTGATCTATACAGATAGTTGAAAGGTTTAGAATGGGAATATAAAGGAATGATTAGATCAATAAAATAAATAAGGCATTTTATTTGATCAGTTCAGTAGCCGCTGATGATAGTGTAATATTATATTTTAGGCTGATTTAAGCTGTCTATGGTCAAGCGCTTTATAGCTTATGAGGCTCTCATAATGTATATGGATTGAGAAATTAATAGCTTAAATATGACATAACAATTCTATCTTCGATATCAAATGAATCAAATATACCGCTACATTCTAAGACTTCCAAATCAACACTTCCAATAAAATTGATAACTTAAGAAAAGTGCTTAAAACTAATTAAAGTTTAGCCCTCTGATGACCCCTATTCAAGATGTGCTTCTCCATTGATCATTTTTATGCAGGAATCCCATTTGAAATTCGGATTTGATTTGATAAACACATAGCAAATATCCAAGTATAAAATTAAGTAACATGTAACTAAAGCTTAAACATTAATGTAAAAAAATATCATTAAAGAAATACTTAATGAAAGAATGTTAAACATTAAAGCGAAAAAGTTGTGTTTTGCTTTACATACAGAACAAAAGGTGTTAAATATATTATATTATATTAATGAGTTACGAGTAAAATGCAAAGCTAACGACACAAAACTATATACAAATCGATATATATATATATATATATAAATATAAATACAGATATATATATATATACATATACATATATACACCCTAACTATGTAACATGTATTTAAGCATATGAAATGAGTTGTAACTGCAAAGGAAATAAAACTAAATGGAGCATATCAATTGATATTCATGCCCGAATTGAAAGTGAGCAAATTCAATGAATAAAATAAAATGAAAGTTAAAAAATTGAGAACAACAAATGTATAAACAAGTGTATGTGTTAAATGCTTAATTAGCAACCAAATTAAACAACGCTGCACCGAACAACCAAAAACATTCATTAAAAACAATAATAAAAAGAAGGAAAAAATTAAGACGTCTACAGTTTTTAACCTGAAGATACCCTGTAAAGCAGGTTACTATTATGCGAACACGCATATCTACACAGATTCTTGGGGAATCTTGGGGAATGTCTAAAAAATTCAGATATTTGAGGTAGTAAAGGAGGTACTTCTACTTTTAACTACTATCTTTTTTAATTTCTCTATAATGTTCTAGTAACTATTTGTATGATATTTTGATGCGGATTGTCAACTCGAGTATACCCTTTCTCCCAATTCAACCATAGTTACAGAGTATGAAAAGTGCATTACATTAATAAACAATTAGTTGTTTGCAAAGTATGAGGTACTCGCAGCTTCTGCTTTGGCAACACGACCGCATTTCATTTGTTGTGTCATTTAATATATTTATTTTTTATTACACGCAACCTTTTTCAAGTGATTGCAACAACAACATCGAATGAAATCATAAAAATATGGACATATTCAATTTAATTATTGTTTTATACGTGCACGAGGGGCATGCCGCAAGTTTTTCATTCGTATTTCATTACTGGTCTTTAATTTTTAATAAAATATGTAAGTGGCGGCCCGGCATTGTTGTTGCCATGGTTAATGATGCATTGTAAAAGTGAACAACAACAAGAAACAGCATTCTATTAGTGGCCATGGCAATGAAAAGGATTTTCTATTGACCGAACTTATTGGAATGAGGTACATGTAAATTTAAATACCTTTTTTGTTTTGGAAATCAATATTTAAATGAATTAATCGAATTGAAAAATCACGTATAACTTCTCATAGAAATTTAAAATTAGATATTATCTAAAATATTTTATTTATTTTAACAATGTAATTGAGGCTTACTGAAAATGGAGGCAACAAATATATTTTAAACATTAAAATTTGTGAGTAATTGTTTATATTTATTTAAATGGTTTAGCTGAAGTATAATTTGTTAACAATTGTCAACATTTGTTGTCAAACAAACATTGTTAATCATAGTTGTATGAATAGAGAATCATGTCATATCGACATAATTATCTATCTTTCGACCTCGAGTCAGCTAAACCATTTAAATTTAAACATTTAAATAAATATATTTTAAACATTATTTTATTATTCAAAAATATGGAATTTAGAACTTAAGAAGAAATATATGTGTTATAAGCTTTAGTACAAGCAAAATTAATTACCAAGTTTACTCGATATCATGTTAGTGCAAAATTCAATCAATTTCATATGCCCATTAGTAGTATTAGTGGGGTTTTATTTTTCGTAATCAGTTATTTAAAATTTTAAAAGTTACTGTCGCTTGATTCGCCATCATAAATATAAATAATTTCAATAGCATTTTTTACTCATTTATTAAGAGGTCAGACTAAATAGCCAAACAAATGCGGAAATTGAATTGCAATGCCGGAAAGAAGTAACGGTAGTTTTTTTGATAACTTGTTTTCTTTTTTCATGCTGATGAGAAAACAAGAACCACAAAAAGCAGTACAAGAAATAAAGGAAAAGGGAACAAAATAAGCTTGAAATCGCGACACAAGATGTCAATTTCATTACGAGAAAGGACGATACTCAGGACACTGGAGTCAACGCGGACTGCACTCATCTACATAAAGGGGAAATTATTTTTTTCTACTAACAGACAACAACAACAGGCCAACTTAATGGAAACTGCAATCGCATCTGCTTGGAAAAACTTTTCCAAAGCGGACAAAAAAAAGTGGAAAAATCTAGAGAAAATAAAAAATAAATCCAAACGCAAATGTAAACTGCTAAAATGAACTATTCACGACAATTTCCGTAGTGCAAGAAAAAGGAAAATACCCTTGTGAAATTTATGTAAAGCAAGCTAACAAAGTCAACAAACAAATACAAATGAAGCCAAATAGTGGAAAAACAAATTACCCCAAAAAGGAAGCTCAAAGAAATCTAGAAAAACATTTGCAATTGGGCACCTGAAAAAATGAATTATACTTATTTATGGAAAATGCGAAATGTGCAGTAACTCTTCTTTATTAATCCCCCTCACATATATTGAAAAAAAAAACACAGAAGGCCCTTCAAAAGTATGCCACGTATTGCATACTTTTCAACAACAAAGGAAAATTCTTTATACATGCCTTGCCAGCCTAACAACAGTCACAATGGGTTGAGAAGGGGGCGTGGCAAGCGTTTGGTAAGGGGACACTGTATAGAAAATGTGTGGCAAAGTTTCGTGCGGAACATGTTTGCCATACTTTTTATCTGCGCCCAATTCTTTATGAGAGCAGTTTATTAAAGGATGCAAACAACATTGAAAAGGAGAAAAAGGATAAAGTGTCCTGCACAAAAGAAGTTCTGCATTCCACTTTATGCGTGTATGTGTGTAGAAGGAGGGGCTAAAAAGTTGTAAGTGCATTTCGCATAAATGGAAAATTGTTCAATTTATCGGCGCACAAAGGCACACACGAGTTAAGAGCCAGGAGTTAGGAACGTGGCCAAGGAAAACTTATAGAACTTTATGCAATTGAATAGATAAATATTTATGTTGGTCAACAGAATAACTGAATAACGGGTTAACCTACAAACTTGTGCATAACAATATACCCAATCTTAGCTCCTCCTTACTTTCTTCTCCTTCCAGAATAATTGCCACAAATGAGGCGCATCAAATTTGATTTGATTTGAGCTTTTAAACCACAACAAACAACTCGAGTACAACAGCTAAAGTGCTATAAGCAACCATAAGCAGGATAAAGATGAATAGAAGGAGAAAGAGAAAGAAGAGGGAAAAGAAGATGATAAAAATATCAACAAGGCAGCAATAAAACATTCAACATTTAAGGAGTGCAAGAAGAGCAGCCAAGTGAACATTGGACCATTGTCGAAATGACATCAATAAAATATTTAAGGCGACAACAAAGCGAAGCAACCACATTCGCATCTACGAATGGCCTTCATGCTTCATCTCCCTGCCACAGTCTCTGCCCCTGTCTTTGTCTCTGCCCCTGCCACGCCTCCACAGTTGGCAAAACAAGCTGAAGAGCTCGCTGAATGGAGAACTCCACTCGACTGATGCCGTGGCAAACGAGCTTAACAGAATAAACCGATGAGAACTGACGATGTCGATGAGGTTGGGATTGGGATTGGGATTGGAATTGCGAGATGGAGTCGAGTCGAGTCGAGGAACTCACTTGAAGCTGGCTTCAGGATTTCACTCGTCTCGGTTTCAACTCGACTTTGAAGTGCAATATCGGAATTTGAATTCAATCGCAATTGCAATCGCTTCCCTTTCAGCTTGAGCCTTATCCCCTTTGTCACTCCTTCACCAAGCCAGCTCCATAACTGGCTTTTTATTGCGGCATATCCTTCTGTTTTCATGCCAAACGGCTTAGACTTGTTAGCAATGTCTTCCAACTGTTTACGGGTCTTAGACTTTCCAAGAGATGGGCTAA
Organism: Drosophila neotestacea; assembly: GCA_035044365.1. Classification (NCBI taxonomy): domain Eukaryota; kingdom Metazoa; phylum Arthropoda; class Insecta; order Diptera; family Drosophilidae; genus Drosophila; species Drosophila neotestacea. Next base: position 6,541,570 of record JAWNMD010000069.1, read on the forward strand.
GAGAGGACAGCGACTTAGTTTGTTCAGGAAATCGCGGCCAACAATCAGGGAAAACATAAAGATGGGTTGCGGAAGATAGAGGATAGACAGCAGTTGGGATTCGAATGGGAATTGGAAATGGAATTGGTAATGATAATGATATTGGAAAGTTACTTCAATTGCTGTCCATTTAAAGCATGTTGCCTTTCTGTGGTTTCGATTTCTTATAGTTTTAAGCATTCTGCAAAAGTAGAACCATTATTGGAATGCTTATCCTTTTCATTTCTTATAAAATTTACATATTTTAATCAGAAATCATCAATTTCCCAAAGGCAATCTATTTGCTTCATCGATTCGTTTCGTCTTTCAATTCATCAAAAATCAGTTGAGATTTCATCTCATGATTTTCTTTGATCTAATTTCACAACTAACAAGAATTGCAGTTCCTGGAACAATTTGTGGCTACCATTTTAAATATAAATTAAACTTGTGTCTACATCTTGTGCTATGCTGGACATTATCTGGGAGGGACTTTCCAACTTGTCAGCCCGTCGTCTGTGTCGGAAAAGCGTAGTGTCTGCGGCTAGAAATGATAAATGGCTTTTGCTGAGTTTTATTGCTGCTTCCTTGGCAAATTTACATTTAATTTTAAAGCGCTTCGACTATTAATAGGTAAGCAATTGTAAGCCTCGAGTTTCGTGCCAAGTCAATAAAATATCAAATTACAATTTATACCCAGGGGCCATTTCATTAATGAGGTAACGCCCTTAGGTCTCTGCTTTTGAAGTGGCCTGTTGAACGGGTAATAAACCGGCTAAGCCATCATCCTAAGAGCCAAATGTCTATTTTATGATAATTACATATTGCCTAGTTTTTGGCAATAAATTAACGATTACTTCCCTTCTTTTCAGATTAATTTAAATTTGTTAAAATGAGTTATTGAAATACGTGAATTCAAATTTATTATGAGATGTTTAAAAGCTGTAGTTCAATTTATATTTTAAAATTTCAATTACCAAATTTGTTATTATAGCTTTTTAATAGTTGAATTGCCCAATTTTGTATTACTTTATTAAATTTTATTTAATTTTATCGAATTCTAACAACTCAATAATTCTAAGAAGGAATCGAATTCTTGTAAAAATATTTAATAATTTATTAAAAAAATCTTAAATTGATTTTCCTACTGATTTTGACAAAATTGTTAGTACAACAATATAATCTCTATCAAGACTATCAACATTTTTAAGATTAACTAATTTTTAAAATCTTATGTATCGATAATTAGTATAATAGTTTTATGGTCGAATTTTCTGGTTTTTGTTTAATTTCTTTTAGCATTACCTTCTACTAACTATTAATAACCTTTTCATAATTTATATTTATAATTTTATAGCTGCCTTTTTGTGCATCTCTTTCAGTCTTCACTTCCTGAAATTTCACGCTAACGGCAATTAATACAATTATCACATTTAATGGCAAGCCACAATGCATATGAAATTTCCTGCAGCCGGAAAAGCCACTCACACACATACATATATACGTTTACAAACACATACACACAGACTTCGTTGCTCACTTGAAGTCTCGTGCCAAAAACGGAAACTCCGCTGGGAGTTCAGCTGGGAAAAGCGGGGAAGGGGAGAGGCCATTCAATTACACCTGCTTACGAGCATTACAACGCCATTATGGTGTGTATAAGTGTCTGTGTGTGTGTGTGTGTATGTGTGTGTACATTCTTTGACGTTGTGTACTGACGTTGGGCACTTGGCAGCCGTTGGAAGCACATCTACATTCTCAACTTTCTACTTTCTACCTTGTGATTCAGACTTGCCAACAATTTTATTACATTTTCGTCTGTCGACACTTTTGTGCTGTCGTTGTTGTTGATATTGTTGTTGTTGTTGCGGTTGCTTATTACTTAGCAGCAGTACCTAACAAGAACAACCACAACAACAGCAAGAATCAGAACACAACTCAAGCCCAAAGTGCCAACAATAATAATAATTACAAAAGCAACAACAATCACAGCTGCAACTGTCTGCCAAAAGTTTTTTGTCAGCGCTGTGTGCCAAAAAACATTCGACGAAAATGCCACATAAAATATAAATGAATAACCTTAACAACAGCAACAATTAGAAAAGCCACTGTAGTTACAAGAATGACAGACTAGATAGATATCCTATACAGAAAAGGGAATTTTTATATGCCTTAGGTATTGTTCAATTTATTAGTTACTTATTGTTACTTATTTCTTAAAAATACTATTATTATTATATACAGTGTTGTTTTATTATCAATATGCTTTCGTTATCATTCAAATAAATTAATTGGATAAGATTATATTTGTAATAATTTAATTTTAACATTTTATTAAATTTTTTCACATTTAAATATTATACTGAAGTATATCTCTGTTCATTAACCTGTGTTATTAAACATATAATTCAATTCATTTGGATTTATATTTGTTTAACCTATGTTTATTAATTAATATATTTTATTTACTTTGTCTTTTAGTACAGGGTATAACGAGAACAGCTAACTACAGCAACAACAATTAGTGGCATTTACATACATGTAACCCAGAAAGGGAACTACAGTAAGTGGGGGATAGATAGATAGATAGATATGTATATAGAGACGGTGATGGAAGGGGGAAATATTCTGCGCGCTTTTGCAATTTGGAGAAAAAAGAAATCTGAAACGAAACTCGGTTGCAAATTTTTGGTTATTAAATTTTCAATGTGGATTTGAAATCCCCTTGTTGCCGGCGAAGTGTTTGTGTCCTGGCCAGACGCAAAGTGTTGAAACATGTTACAACACTGCATGCAACAACAACCACAACAACAAGGAAACAGAGAGAGAGAGAGAGAGCAAAAGAGAGAAAGAGAGAGAAAGAAAGAGAAAGAGAGAGAGAGAGAAAGAAGTTGCTTGTTGGCATGCTTTCCGTGCAGATTTAATTAGTTTTTATTACCACAAAAAGAAAATGTGCCGCTTGCTGTTGTTGGAGTTGTTGTTGATGCTGTTGCCACATTGCATATGGAGCATTTTATGACTATTATTGTTGTTGGGCTTGTTTTTGTTGTTGTTGTGGTAGCTGGCAGACAGTCTCTGTCTCTTGTGTTGTTGTTTGTTAAGCTTGTTACGATTTGGCGTTGGTGGCGCTACTTAATAGTTCCATTTTATATTGCATACTTTTAAGATGCATAGGGAACGTATCAGACTATTATATAGCACAACAAATAAGTTAAAACAACACGTGAATGTTGATATACTTATTTACTGTCAAAGTCAGAAGTAGCAAGCAGAAAACAAATGCTGTTATTCTGAACAATTGCTGGGCATATTTATTAAATTAAGAGACAATTTTTTGCTTGTTGAATAACTTAAGAGATTTTTATCCGATCTTTCCGAATTGAGGACAGATCCAAGCTATAGTACATATCTTATGTACATATGTGCCAAAACTCAAGGCTCTAGCTATAGAACTGCTACAGAGGAGCCTACATACCAAGATTGGTGTCTCTAGTTCTTAAAGCGTGACATGGCTATATCGTCTCGATTATTGGTGGTCATCAAAACCATATATACCTTATGGTGTCTACCGCCCTTCTTCTGAACGTTTCTCACAATTTTTTTTAACAAGCTTTATAGATTTTCTTTACTTTTTAAGTGCAAGGTTTAAAAACATTTTTCCTTTTGAAATCATCCGGTGCTGATTAGTTAATAGCGTTAATAGTTAATTAATTAGTTAATAGCGTCTCACATACCTCATATAAATTATATGTTGTTTTCAGCAGACATTCCTTTATCTTCCACTGTCTCTACGTTTTATCCATTCAAAGTTTTTCAAATGCCCATTAGAGGAATATGACACTCAAATGTTGGACAAATGATTGCAATATTTCTCTAAGCATTTTATCCATTTCCCTGTTCTGTTGTCGCAGCGGCAATAGCCCCAAAAATCTCAACAATCGCAATTTGAAAACCGCAACAACAGCAACAACAATGCAATGAAGCAGGGAATCCGATGAGAACGTGGACCCAACAGAACGAAAAGCAAACGATAATGAAAAAGTGGAGAAACAAAAATGAAGCCAAACTTTGGCACTAAATTTACAAATTGCTCAAGTTTTAAAGTTTCGACAGTGCGTGGAGGGTCGAGTGGGAATTTCTGGTATGGGAAACTATTCAAAAACAGAGATTTACTCCACTGTATAGGCGAGGGGTAGACAGGGGCAGGAATAGTGGCTAAGAAGTTAGAAACAAGGTTGGATGGGATAGTTAACAGATTTGCTTTGCATAGTTTGTGGGTTGTTGCCTTCATTTAACTGCCAGTTGGAAAATTGAAACAGTAGCAAAGATTGTTGTTGTTATAGTTGTTAAGGTTGTTTTGCCAGTTTTACTTGGCTTAGTTGAGTTATTAAAAAGCAATTTGTGGCCGTCAGGGCAAGTGTGTGGCAGATTGAGCGTAAATGCAGCTGAGCTGAAAGTTGCCTCGAACAAAACTGAAATCTCTATGACTGAATGAAAGGCCACCAAAGAATAAGGGAGCATCTACCCAATTTTTATTTAAGCTAAATCAATTAAGAATAGTAAAATGAAGACTGCAAATCCAACGGAAAATTACTGTCAAAGAACTGATAATTTAAACAACTTGGTAATATTTATTAATATTTATGTAACTCAGCTAAAACCATTTGATAATGACACTGGCTTATAGTACCTGTAAGTAACTGTTGAAAGATTTGGTAAAATTTAAAATTTACTAAATTAAATTAAATGATATTTTAAGTTAAACATAATAACATAAAATACATTTTAAATTAAATTATTAATTTTATAAAATTTAGCAAAAAAAGTTTCAAACAACTGTTTTTAAAAACAGCTCTCATAAGAATCTATATCTAACTTATAGAATCTATATCACATCTTATAGACTGATTTAAATTGTTGGCGTCAGAATTACATGCAAGAATTCGTCTACTGAGGTTTTTCTTTTTTATAAGTTTGTAATTAGTAACTTTATAATCTTTTTGTGACATACATATTTTCCCATCCCATTAATTAATTAAAACATTAACTGAATCGGAATTACTATTATCAATTATTTGGTATTCAAATTAAATTCATGATCATCAACATTTGTAGAATATTTTCGGGAACAAAGTATAACCAATGCTATGCTCTATTAATAAACTAAATGATATAAAAAATACTTAATGATTACTTGGAATTTATTTATGTATGTGTCAGTCAGTGGTGTTTTCCTTGCCAAGGCATTATTCTAAAGTTTATTTAACCAACATTGGAGGCAATAAATTTTATGCAGCACCTAAACAAAGGACTAGTCCCGGAGTCTGCCACAACCAAGGGAGAGATCATAGTGTGTCTTACTGGGAGGGAAATCGCATGCAAAATAAAGCGAAAATCATTATCTCAACATGAAAATCTGGTTAACTTCGTTTAGAGAGCACAGCGAGAACAGAAACAGGGAAATTTTTTTTCAAATGTAGTCGAAAAGGCAAACAAACAAGTTTCACGTAAGGAGCGAGCATTCCGGCCAAATGCAAATGTGCTGGCTGAAAAGTGCTGCCAAGTGGCGAAAGGATGGAAGGATGGCATGGCAAAGGAGTCCTCCTGGCAAGGACAAGTAGGTGCCAACAAGTTTGTGGCGTTAAAAGTTGTTGAAAGCGGAACGAAGGGCGGCTTAGCATGCGGCATGAGGGGGCAATGTCATATATTATGTTAGTCAAGGCAGCTGGCAACGGCACATGCAACAACGGTGGCAGCAGCAGCAACAACAACAAGGACAACAACATCAATGCCACTTGCATTAAATAACGGAAATGAAAACAAAGACTTCAACTTCCGGAAAAGGCGCCAGAGTTAGAGAAACCAAAGCCACCAAATTGCACTCGAGTGAAAATGGAAAGTGGAAACTGGAAAGTGGCAATGTGGCTTTTGTTTCACATCAGCCCGCATCCCTGTCTCTCGCTCTTTCTCTCTCTCTATCTCTCTCTCTCTTTCTGTCTCTGTTTGTTGTTGCTTTCTTTGATTGCATTGCCAGTTGCTGTGGTGCAGGTGTGTTTGGAGGCCCCGCATGTGGCATAAATAATTTGCACTCAACGGGTAAAACAAACGACGAGCAAAGTCGGCACTTGTAGAGCTCTCTCTCCCTCAATAGGCAACGAGGGGGTGTGGAGCGAGGAAGAGGAAGGCGCGGTGTACTGTGGGGTATATGCCACTTGCAACGGGAAAACATTTCCCGATGGTGAACGTGCCCTACTGTTTTGTGCCTTTGTTCTTTTGTTTCCCACTCTCGATCTTCCTTTCTCTGCAATTTTTATTTTATTTGCCACTGTCGCTCAAGTGCAAGGACACGATGTGAGCTCAAAAGCGTGCCTTTTGCCAGGACATTGTTCAGGACGAAATTTCCGGCATGCCATGCAATGGAATTCCATGGAATTCTACGAAGAGTCCGTAAAGCTCATATATGACTCGCATACCTACAAAATTTATTTAAAAAAAAATATCTGCTTAAAAATATAAAGAAAATTTTACAGTTTTGGAATAAGTAAGTAAGTATTAATAAAAATATTTATTATTTTACTGAATATTTTAGTTATTGGATAACACTACAGTAAATTGTACGTCTAGGCCTTATGCTCTATTTAAAACTAATGAATTTACGTATGAAAGTATTGATAATAATAAGCTGTAAGGTTATCAGAAAGTTTCGTAGCTAATAGATTTAATTTTATTATTATGTCAAATTTAGAAAATATATTTTTAAAATTAATTGCAACAAATGTAAGGTTTTTTATTCAACATAATTTGATATAAATAATTTGTTTTAGATTTTTATTTAGGTGTTACGGAATTGTCTTTAATATTTATTGTTAGAAGCGCATCCAGAAGTGAATGTTGAACAGTTTCTGTTCTCCAGAGTTAGTATTATGTATAAAAAGCTAAATAATGTGAGTAGAGTACTAGGACCAGTTCCCACTCCCAGTGCCAGTTTCAGGCTGTTGCCGTCCCCCTTGCCCCACTCTGTGTGTGTTGTATGGCCACTGTGGTACAGTCGATGCAGCAGCTGGTGGCACGTGTATGAATAAGTGGACTGGCTGGCTTGATAACAGCTACAATTTATTGGCAATTGAGGCTGGAGAGTGGCTCAAAGAGGTTGGTTGAGAGTGGGGCAGGCTTAATAGAATTGCAGCTGCACAAAGGATTAAAGTAGCCTGAGGACAGGAATGAGATGAAGTTCAAGCGCAAGTAAAATAACTGCGAAATACTTTCAGCGAGTTTGAATTTGTATTTATGATGACATTAAATTGCCGCCAAAACCAAAACAAAGGCAAAAGGATGGAAGACAACTCGTAACCAGGCCAAGATAAATATCAAAAACAAAAACCACTCAAAGCAGCGTAAATTGAAGCTACAAAAAAAAATATACTATGAAACTTTTGCCTCCTCTTTTTTAGTTAGTTTTGCGGTCAGTCCAAAACCCAGAGGGAAGAGAACAACAACATTGTGTAGAGCGGGACAGCAAGACACTTAGCACAAGTTGCTTTTCTCATTTTTTGTGAGACTTATTTTCTTATGCTCTGTTTCTGTTGTTGCATGTTGACTATTTTATTGTGGCGCGTCGGGTTGCCCGGCACAGCAACAACAACAACGACAATGAGAAGAAAAAGAGCGACAACAAAAAAAAAACTTAGCGTTAAATTACTGCGAGTTCTCGAGGGCATAAAACCGAAAATGGAAATTTATGTCCCAATTGCATTTTGGAGTCTCCCTCTTTTTCCCACCCAAGAGGAAACTTTGTCGAGGCAGATTATTGGTTATTTTTTAGGCTCTTCCTTAAAGTTGGGGTCGCCGTCAGGCTAATTGTATTAAATTTGCATTAAAATTGTAAATTTCACGTCTCGCTTAACACGTAACATTGAAATTCTATTGCGGTTCTCCAACACCTCATTAGTCGCTCGCATATTAAAAGGTAATTTGATATTTTATTGACTCTTGCCCAACGAGAGGGCGGCCCCGGGTTAGTTTCCATTATTACCACAATGCTTTAAATTAAATGCCAAGTGAAAGTCGAGGAGGAAGCAACAGTAAACGGTCTCATTTATCATTTCCTGTGGCACTTCTAAGCCGATGACGCGACAGAGGACTTTGGCGTTGACAGGCTGGTAAATCCTAAGTCCAGCACTTTTTTTATCTAGATTGTGCTATATTCAGACAGTATTCTAAATAGCCACTTTAAGTAGAGAAATTTTGGAAAATGGAATTGCAACAACAAAACGAAGTTATATCAAAGCAAATCAAAAGATGAAATCTCAACTGATTTTTGTTCAGTTGAAATACAAAACGAATCGATGACTGCAAATTGATTGCCGCTGGGAAATCGACGCTTGCTGATTAAAATATGTAAATTTCATAAAAAACGATAAAGATAAGCATTCCGATAAGGGTTCTACTTTGGCAAATAGCTTGAAATTATGAGAAATCAAAATAAACGAAAGAAAACATGCTTTAAATAGCTCACTCGGTCAGAAGAAATAACTGGCCAATACCATCATCATTACAATTCCAATTCCAATCTCAAGTGCTGTGTCTTTTCTATCTTTTGCAACCCATCTTTATGTTTTCCCTGATTGTTGGCCGCGATTTCCCGAACAAACTAAGTCCCATCTCTTGGAAAGTCTAAGACCCGTAAGCAGTTGGAAGACGTTGCTAACAAGTCTAAGCCGTTTGGCATGAAAACAGAAGGATATGCCGCAATAAAAAGCCAGTTATGGAGCTGGCTTGGTGAAGGAGTGACAAAGGGGATAAGGCTCAAGCTGAAAGGGAAGCGATGGCAATTGCGATTGAATTCAAATTCCGATATTGCACTTCAAAGTCGAGTTGAAACCGAGACGAGTGAAATCCTGAAGCCAGCTTCAAGTGAGTTCCTCGACTCGACTCGACTCCATCTCGCAATTCCAATCCCAATCCCAATCCCAACCTCATCGACATCGTCAGTTCTCATCGGTTTATTCTGTTAAGCTCGTTTGCCACGGCATCAGTCGAGTGGAGTTCTCCATTCAGCGAGCTCTTCAGCTTGTTTTGCCAACTGTGGAGGCGTGGCAGGGGCAGAGACAGGGGCAGAGACTGGGGCAGGGAGATGAAGCATGAAGGCCATTCGTAGATGCGAATGTGGTTGCTTCGCTTTGTTGTCGCCTTAAATATTTTATTGATGTCATTTCGACAATGGTCCAATGTTCACTTGGCTGCTCTTCTTGCACTCCTTAAATGTTGAATGTTTTATTGCTGCCTTGTTGATATTTTTATCATCCTTTTTTCCCTCTTCTCTTCATCCCTCTTCTATTCATCTTTATCCTGCTTATGGTTGCTTATAGCACTTTAACTGTTGTACTCGAGTTGTTTGTTGTGGTTTAAAAGCTCAAATCAAATCAAATTTGATGCGCCTCATTTGTGGCAATTATTCAGGAAGGAGAAGAAAGGAAGGAGGAGCTAAGATTGGGTATATTGTAATGCATAAGTTTGTAGGTTAACCAGTTATTCAGTTATTCTGTTGACCAACATAAATATTTATCTATTCAATTGCATAAAGTTCTATAAGTTTTTCCTTGGCCACGTTCCTAACTCCTGGCTCTTAACTCGTGTGTGGCTTTGTGCGCCGATAAATTGAACAATTTTCCATTTATGCGAAATGCACTTACAACTTTTTAGCCCCTCCTTCTACACACATACACGCATAAAGTGGAATGCAGAACTTCTTTTGTGCAGGACACTTTATCCTTTTTCTCCTTTTCAATGTTGTTTGCATCCTTTAATAAACTGCTCTCATAAAGAATTGGGCAAAGATAAAAAGTATGGCAAACATGTTCCGCACGAAACTTTGCCACATATTTTCTATTCGAAACGTTGCCACGCCCACTGGACGCCCCAATATTCTTAAGCATGCCTAGCACAAAGAAAATTATAGTTTATTCAGATAATTTTTTTCTGTTCGTTTGGCGCCTAAAACTAAACTAGTGTCTTATGAAATTGGCTCGAAAATAGTTGCAGAAATATGCTGAAGTTGGCAACTGAAAATTGCCTGCCACATACCACATGCAACATTCCTGTAACACTGCACTGTGAATCCTTGCTAGTTTAAGACTGGATTTATATGAAGATGGTGGAATATGAATTGCGAACAAGATAATCGCAATTGCGAAGAATGACATTAATCCAAACTTTTATTTTACAAAAATGTAAATTCAACTTTATTTGTTGCTTAAGAAAAAAGAAACATATTTGAGTATTAAGAACTGTGACAATCTACAAATATTAATTAAATCAAATTTTGATGTAACTAACTATCAAATATCTGAATTTGATAAAATTTCTGTTAGTAAGTTAACAAAAGAACAAAAATAATTTATATTTAAATTGGTATATTTATACCCTTGCAGAGGGTATTATAATTTTGTCACGAAATGTGTAACGCATTGAAGGAAGCCTCACAGACCCCATAAAGTATATATATTCTTGATCAGGGCGACGAGCTGAGTCGATATAGCCATGTCCGTCTGTCTGTCCGTCTGTCCGTCTGTCCGTCTGTCTGTCTGTCCGTCTGTTTCTATGCAAACTAGTCTCTCAGTTTTGAAGCTATCTTGATGAAATTTGGTACAGATCCGTCTTTTTGCTGCACGCAGCACATATGTCGGAGCCGGCCGGATCGGATAACTATATCATATAGCTGCCATAGGAACGATCAGTTGGAAATAAACATTTAGTATGAAAAACTTTTTTGTTTCTCAAGATATCTTAACCAAATATACACATTGTGTGTTTGATTAAGTTTTAAGCAGGCTGACCAAATTTGGTGTGAATCGGACTACTATATCATATAGCTGCCATAGGAACGATCGGTTCGAAAACACCATTTAGTATGAAAAACTTTTTGTTTCCCAAAATATCTCAATCAAATATACACATTGTGTGTTTGATTAAGTTTTAAACAGGCTGACCAAATTTGGTGTAAATCGGACTACTATATCATATAGCTGCCATAGGATCGATCGGTTCAAAATCAACAAATTTTGTAAAAAGTCTGACGGCTTACACAGGGCACTGCAAGGGTATCCAAACTTTGGCGCACCAAAGTTAGCTTGCGCTATATTTTTTTTATAAATAACGACTAATTCATTGTATAAAATAAAGAGTTAAGCTTAATATGAAAGAAATATTTAATTTCAGAGTAGTCATAATTCAAGACAATGTTTCAAAGTTTCTTTCAATCTCAGTCAACACATTTTGATGCAACTTTAAATTGTCTTGCTTTAAGAAAAGAAGTATCTTTTCTCTCGATAATCGAAAGCTATTATGCCCACATTAGGATGACGCCCCGCTTTTTTGTTGTTGTCATTCTTGCTGTTGTTATTGTCATCGTTTTTATGCAAATATTTACATATGCGGGACGACACACTTTTCACGCCCAGTGTCCTTGTGGGAAAAGTGGCAAAAGGAAAGGGAACAGGGGCGATGCCCTAAAGGCGGCAACATTTATTTTTCGACTGTTTGCTAACTCCTCCTCCTGATCCTGTCCTACTGCCTTGCTCTCCCTGCCTCTCTCTATCCATCTATCTGTCTGTCTGCCTGCCAGTCTCGTATTTTATTGTTATTTTTGCTATTAAATTGCGTCGGCTTATCGCACGTTTAAAATAGCAACAACAATGAGAATGATGTGTCCTTCCCCTTCCCTCATACACTTCCTCAACCGCCATTTGAATTGTAACTTTTAACTCCATTTATTGTAAATTGTTGTCGCTCGCGTTGCCGCAGGGGCGGCGGTTGCGTGCGTGGGCGTGGCATCTATCATTACAGATAAGAAAAATGCGCGCGTGCTTTTCTTTTTTCCCGCTCGTCTTCAAATTTTCGATTTTCCATAAAAAGAACTTGCTGGCGGCACGTTTCTTATGCCTGACACAGGCTCCTCCTCCATGTTGTCAATAAGCGTATGTTGACTTTGCTCCTGTTTGTCTTTTGTTTAACCAGAAAGCATAAGAAATTACTATATAGCAATTCAATAATTTAAAAAATTTATTTTGATATTCAAATCGACATTTAAATTAAGAAATGGATTAATTACAAATACAAACAAGTGGTTTTAGAGATCTGTACTTGAATAAATCAAATAAATCCAATACATAAAAAGGTAAAAAATTTAAAGTAATGTAAATTATACATTGTCACCAGACTCGTTAAGTTAGTTCCCTATTAAAGCTTTACCTTACCTACAAGCAGTATAAGTGAAGTATAATATAATATAATAAGTAGTTTACAATACTTAGGTCAAGAGTTGTTGACTCCTTTTGTGAGTTACCTGGCAACAACTTAGGCCAAGCCAACATAAAAGCGTGAATACAAATAAACAAAAAGAAAGAAAGATAGAAAAAAAAAACAAGTGGAATGAATGGCTGTCATCGTGACTGACTGAGAAGTGAGACTAGCTCAACTTCAAGCATCCATCCACCCACTCAATTCTGAGTTTTCAGAGTCCAACTCAACTCCATGCTAGAGTTTGACAGCCTGCCAAGGCTTTTCAAATTGAATCAACACAATTTTCTTTTGCAGTTGCGACGTCTCCGTCGTTTCCTTTACCTTTCCTTTACCCCTCTCATCTGGTCCCTGTCACCAGCTGCTTTTGTGCATATAGAAGTGACCGAAGAGACGACTTTGCCATGGCAAGCACTCGCCAAGCCACTTAATTACAAAATAATAAAGATTCCTCTACCAGACACTGACGCCTTCATTAACACAATTCTGATGGGCCTACCTTCCCCCCAAAGTTATTCTAATTTGAGCTCCAACATTGTCCACAATGACCTGGTTACTTTTGTTGCTGTTGCTGTTGCTGTTACTGTTCTCCCCCCTGACACGATGTTAATTTCAATTTGTAAAGTCGCCAACGTTGTCTGCCTGCCGCTGCCAGGAGATACCTTTGGGATCTGGGATCTGGACAGATGTAAGTGTGGGCCTCGTTGTGGTTGAGTTCGTGTTCGGTTTGCCGATTTGATTATTAATTGAAATGATGCTTGTCGGAACAACGCGCATTGAATTTCTGACAGTTTTGGCATCCAGCCACCGATTCCCCTTCCATTTCTCCCCATTTCTCCAATTCTCCAGTCCCCCAATCGCCGCAATGCCAATTAATTTGAACGACTGAACAACTGCGACTATTGAGGATGTCAAAACTATTCGATACACAATTTTTCTATACGAGAATTTTTGTGTTGATTTTCTAAACGACATTTGGAGGCAATTAGCCAATTTGATTTGGGTTTGGCTTATAGTAAACAAATGTTACATATATAATTTAAACAGCAGCAATTAAACAATTAAATAAATGTTATCATTAACATAGAGAGAAATAATAACTTCAAATTTCAATTGACTGATTATGGATTTATGTTAACTGTAATTATCAAGGGTGCCACAGAAAAGCAATCCACCCGAAATACAACCAAAAAAATAACCAAATCAAGGTTTAAGGTGACATAAAGTTCAAATCTCAAAACATTTGTTGATAGGATTAATAATAAATTCTAAACGCCTTTTAAAGGCAATTAGCCACTTTGATTTGCGTTTGGCAGATAATAGACATAAACAAACAAATATCACATCATATTTATAGCAGCAATTAAACAAAGAACTATATGTTATTATTGGCTGCTTGCGGAGTTTTGTTAACTGCAGTTATCTTATTATCTCAGAGTTAACACATTTATAACAGAGCTTGTGATGCTGATCAAGAATGTATATATTTTTGGGGGCCTGCCACGCGTTCTTCTACCTGCTACATACTTTTTTTAGGGTATAAAAAATGAAATCCAAAAACAGCAATATATTTGACGACGCTTTATTAATTATTTGAAAATTATTCCAAACATTTATCAGCAGTTGAAAGCACTTCCTATTCAATTCCTGGCTCTTCTACTCTTCTGCTTTGACATGCAGCAACATGTCAGGGCATGTCTTGACTAGTTTTTCCTGTTATTTCTTTGGTTTTTACCCCTGCTGGCGATGAACTCCTCTGACATTTATGATGACAGGCGGTCATGTTGTGCGTCATCCCCATTGCCCAGTCCGAGTGACAGTTCCAGGACCCGTTCCAGTTCCAGTTTCTGTACCAGGAACAGGACCAGGACCAGTCACAACTGATGTTGACACGTGCTACATCATCAAGCCGGCGATTCTTTTGCGTTTTTGCTCAGCTGTCGTTTCTCTGAGGCACGTACAAAACATAAAAGTAACTGCACTGCGCTTTGTTGAAATAGTTGCAAAAGGAAACGAGCTCCAAAGCACCACAGGACCACAGGACTCGACCGGGGCAGCTGCCACTACCCGGCAATAGATGTACATAGAAACAAAAAAAAAACAAAAAAAATGAATAGGGCCAGCATACAACGGCCAAATTCAAACTGGACTTCAAAGTGTTAAAATTGCAGCGTCACGGCATGTGAAAATGGATGTGCATGTGGTTGTCTGTGTGTGTGTGCCGGAGATTGTGTGTGAGTGATTTCTGTTGAGTGCAATGCACCTAAAAAAGAGAGAAAAGATAACAAATCTATGCAGACATAAGCTCAAAATAAGAAGAATAAAGAACTGTATATCCTAATGACAACACTGGTGTTTGGGAGGCTACACACAAAACATTAAATGAGAATGTCTTTGACATACTCCGTCACCAAATTCCACTTTTATCGAAGAAAGCCGCAAAAAAAGAGAAAGAGATAATCGGTGAAGAGACATTTTCTTTGATCCTGCATATAAGGGACTTTGATTTAGCGAAACTGACAGCTTTATAAAAAGGGACACTGCCAAATAAAAATAATAATAATATTGCTTTAGACACTTTTCTAAAACATTCTCATCAAACCGACAAACTAACAGTCTACATAAACTTGCCATCAAGAAAATATATTTTCAAATTTTATCTAACTAACTAGACTGTAAGGCTATCATAAAAACTGCCTTTATATTAATTGACTCTTTTATCTGTTTCTGATGTTATTATTTTTGCTTTTCTTAGAATTCAAACAATCTTATTTAATAGTAGAGCAAAGAAAAGAATTCTTGTGAATTATCTGATGAAAGCTAAGGAAACAAATTTATGAATGCATAAAAATTTGAAATTCTGGGAATTAGCTTGAATAGTTATACAACAATTTAAAAATACTTATAGATAGATACTTGCTCTGTATGCCAAATTTTCATTTATTTCTTCTTTTCCATTCAACTCATTTGACATGCGGGAAAATGCGACATTCATCGAGTTTAAAATTCTCCAGAATTTCTAAAAACAACACTCCCTGTTCAAAGATTCAGCATTTTTACACTCTGATATGCTGGTCAGTTTTCGTAAATCGCTTACATCGCAGCATCTCATGATTACATGATATATTTTTCATGATTTTTCAACCAATTTTTAAATGGCCCGCTTTGTATATTTGTGAATATTTTGTTTTCTCTCAGGTTTTTTCTACCATTTTTTTTGCTGTTGTATAATTTATGCAAATTTAAATTTCGCACTTGACGGCACTTGCGGCTTGTGCTTTGGCTTCATGATATTTTGGCATTTTGTTTTATGAGTTGGTCGTCTGCTCATTTTATGCCACTTGCCTTTTGTCTCTCTTTACAATGTTTTATTTACAGCATCTAGAGAGGAGGGAAAACAGTAGGAATTTTACAGAATCCTCTGCTCTCATACAAAATGTCAACATATGTGAACCATTTTCACGAAGTATGGGAAAAATCATGAAAAATGCTCGGCAATTGGCAATTATGTAAGGTAATCATAAAAAGGTGCAATCATTAAACTTTAACGAGTCATTACCACAAAAAGAGTTAAACAGGGTTAAAGGCATGACAAGGTGGAAAATCAGCGTATCCTTTTGTAAGCTCTTCAGTTTGAGTCGACAGCTTAAATGTGCAAATAATATCTTAAGTTGAGCCTGGCCATCACTTTATTTGGCCAAGACACAGGCGGACACAAGTTAAGCCATTTGGCATTTCCATTGACGTCCTTGTTGATTCCGCATTTGTGGAATCGTTAGCACATTTCCAGCAAGGACTTCTTTCTTTCTTTGGAACTGCATCAACGAGTCAATCGCGTGGCCAATTAAGCGATTATCGATTGCTGAATTTATCGTCAGCTTTTAGTCTTGGCAAAAACTTCAATTAGGCGCTTGAGCGACTGGCAAGTCTCTCATAAGCAGCTTGGCAAAGCGCTGACTGTGAAATTTCAACGCCGCATATTCATAAATGGATCAGGTGGGATAACAGCTCATAGAGCTCCAACTTGAAATGAACTTTAAGCTGCTTGCTTTAAACTAAAACTGTGTATGATTTAATAATTTATTCCTGGCCAGGGCCGCGGGTTTTGGCCACAGCTCAGTGAGTTGCTGAGGCACCAGGCAAACGGGGGGAAAAGTAGAAGGCACCACAAACAAAACAGTCGGAGCAGGAAGGGGGGTAAAACGTGGGTAAACACGACGCTGAAAATCATTGCAAGGATATAACCGCAACAACAACTACAATAACATTAACAATAACAACAACAACAACAGCAAATGGGAATTGTGCAGCAGTTGCTCTTCGTCTCCATCTCTCTCTCTCTCTCACTCTTGTCTCTGACTCTGTCTCTTCTCGTCTGTGGTAATGGCATTGGCAACCTTTGTAGCTCTGCAGCAATCCTGCGAAAAGGATCTTTGTTTTCGCGACTCGTGTTTGTTTGCCCAGCTTTGGTTCGTTTCGCTGCGTTTCGAGTTGCCTTTGCTTTGGTTTTGGGTTTGGGTTTGAGTTAGAGATGGGTATCGGCAATAAAGTGTCGATAATTATATCGGGAAAGATATAACACGGTATAAAATATTGAAAATATCGCATGGAACAGCGTTAATTTTGAAACTTATCAGTTCTCATGTAATAAATTAATTATATATAAGCTGAAGTAAAAAATATATTGTATTTATTTATTCATATTTCTCATTCAATTATTTAAACAAGTACTGAGGTGCGTTCGGCTATGGAAAAATATAACATACTTAAAACTCCAGCTTTAAATTAAGTTAATATCACACATATCAATATATGCACTTAGACTATGAATTTAACAAATAAGCGATCAAAGTATAACTAAATTATTACTTAAAGTAGAATCAGGTAATATACACATGGACCTCACATAGATATCCCATCTAATCTCATTTCGAATTAATTAAAATATTGTTTCTATCCATCGATATAGTATCGATTTCACCATATAAATACCCATCCCTAGTTTAAGTTTGTGTTTGAGTAGCGGTTTGGGTTTGCTTTGGCCCTCAGATAGTTGGCACGGTTGCCATGAAATCAGTTTCATCGTTTTCATAAATTCTTAAAGCAGTCATCATTGAAAAATTGCCAGTAACCTTCTATATATACTATATGCTTTTGTTTGTGTGCATCAGTACATTGAAAGAGACTGATGTAAAAAAGAGATACAAAGATACCAGCACAGACAGAGTAGAGAAAGAGAAAGAGTCTGTGGCAACCTTTACATTGATTCTAACATGAATTGCACTTGCAGGCAGTCAAGTGAAAGTTGCCATTGACAAATCCACATGGAGACCAACAACTTGAAAAGAAACACAGAGAAATAGCAATACATGAAGTGTTTTTTAAGCTATAGTTCTGAAGGTTGAATTTATTAAATAAATAAATAAGCAACTTTATAATATTAGTAATAGTAATCTGCTCAATTCCCAATCTGTCTTCCTCCATTATTATATTTATGTGCATTTATTTATTATTCTTCAATTATGCTTTGCTTAATGTCTGATCTGTAGTAATTTGCTCAATTCCCAATCTGTCTTCCTCCATTATTATATTTATGTACATTTATTTATTATTCTACAATTATGCTTTGCTTAATGTCTGATCTGTAAACTACACTAGATAAGTTGATTTTTCTAAGTTTCCACAAATAATGTACATTTAAAATGGAAAATTACTCTTCCTTCTTTAAAATAGTTATATCAATATAAACTTAAATTTTAGTTTAAATCTTTGACTTTTTATAATAATTTTTCTATTCTGATTTGATCTCAAAAGCCTAATTTTCGAAAACATGCTCTGTCTATTAAGAGTATGTTTGTAATGATTTTCCAATCAAAATTTAATTTAATATATTTGTTTTTACACTAGTTATTACTTTGACTTTTTGGCATAAAAAACAAATAAGATATTTTTTATCGACATTTGTTATATATTTTTTATCTGTTGAGCATTCATTATTTCACCACATTCATTTAAATTCTGTTACAATTCCCAATCAATTAAATGTATAGCTCCTCCTGAATCAAAACAGTTTATTACCTCAATAATCCTTTAACAATCTCAAATACTTTCCTCAGTCAAATCATCTATCATCATTTTAGGCCAACAAAATAGCCACACAAACACACATCACAATAGACTTGCCACAGGGCAAAGTTCAGTCCCCAGCAACAATTGTCAAGCATATTTCCAAGCATTAATCCTAATAACTAGACACGCACACACACACGTATAACATTCTCTTCTTCAGCCACCCTCCCCTCTGTCACAAACTCTAGACATAAATATGTACAACAACAAAAACTATTAACGCAAACACAGAGCTGACTTATTAGAGGAGACCCAAACGATAAGAAATTTGGCAAGCCCAAAAACCGCAGCTTGTCATAATAAAGGACATGATGGGACGCACGTTTATATGGGCAAGGAAACCGCAGGACATCCATAGAACCGTACAAAACGAAAGCAGACACAGCCAGAGACGGACAAATACAACGGTCAAAAAGGACCAAAAGAAGAACGAGGAGGAAAAGGAGTTGCGGTCCTAGTGATGGACATGGGCCAAGGCATTCCGTACGTGACTTTGTGATTTTATTGGCGTTGAAAATGCCGCACGTACTCGGTAAGGATTGGCCTTTGTGGGTAGTCAACACACACACACACAAACACACACTTATACAAACACACAGGGACAATCACATATCCCTTTGCATTAACACTCAACTAGTCGAGAGTCCTGAATGATTTTTATGACTGTGTTTAGTGAAAAAAGGGATTCAAGCTGATTGCTCCCTTAAGAAAAGTCTGCGGAACGGAAGCCCGAAGTTCAACTGGCGACTGTCAAACTTAATTGGCAGCCTCTGGCAATTAAGCCTTTAAGCACAACTCTATAAATAATCAGGATACAAAACGAAATTATATAAACACAGCGCCAGACATTTTGCAATTTATTTTTCATAAGTTGCTTTTTAAATACTCTGATAAACATATATAATAAATTTTATGTAAATGTGGTATTTATGATGAATTTTTAAAGTCAAATGGCAAATAATATAGGTAAAATATTGAAAGTATAATAATACTTTTACTGATACAAATTATATTTTCCATATTCTTACAAAGTAATATTTAATATTTAAATGAAGCCTTGTGTTCAATTTTAGTGGAATAGAAGTTAAAATAAAATTGCTTAAATTTGTTATTATTCTCTGACTATATGATCTCAAGCTCAATTATTTGCTTATAAAATATAAAATATTTTTTAAACTATACTTCTATTTACTCGTACAAAGATCTTAAGGTCCCTTTCGCATAGAGTACAGCTGCTGAAAAAATGAGAATAATTTCATTTGATTTGGCAAAAGGCAAAGTCAACGGCAAAGGCAAAGGCAACGGAAAGTCGGAGGCGCCTCTCAGAGGCGTTGCAACCGCCGCTTGAACTATGCAACCAGGAGCAATTTAATGGAAAGTCGTCTGTGAAGTTTCCTTTTTTAAAGCCAGGGAAATGTTTCAAGTGCAAAAAATAACAAGAAACGAAAAGAAATATTTTTGGGTGAGAGAAAGAAGAGGAAGGCAAAGCAAAGGCATTTTTTGCGTAAAAGAAGAAATTGAAAGACAGCAGCAGCCGTGGCTGCCTTGTCCTTTGGTGTTGATCCTCTTGTTGTTCTTATTGTTGTTGCTGTTGTTACTGTTGTTGCTGTTGGCCCTGGCAGCTGCAATTCTGGCTGCGGATTTCCTGATGATTTTATTGGGCCGCCAGCAAACATTTTTGAGTGTAGCCAACGGCGCTCACGACTGCGGAATGCGCCAAAGTATTTGGTAACTTTGTTTCCTTCCCTTTTTTCCTCCCCAAACACTTTTCATTCCTTTTTATTTATGTATTTTTCTTGCATCTTTTTTGTGTCCAAAGGAGCAGGCATAAAGGATTAAGCGTTTGTGCCGGCAGGCCTGCAAATTGTTGTGAAATTTTGTTTTTAAATTTAATTCCCACTTTGTAGACTTTTTTCTTTGGCCTCGAAGCGTGCAAATTGAAGCAGACAAATAAAATGCTAGAAAATATTGAATGTAATGGAAATCAACAGCAGGAACAGATGAAAAAAGTGGGGAATATCTACACCCTCGCACATGTGCAGCGAAGCATTTCCTACTTTAAGGTGCCAGCTGGCATTCTGTGGCAGCTTCAGCTGCATCCTTCTTGCAACTCGTTGCAGCCATTTTCACTTGCCACTGGCTTGTACGATATTCCAGCAGACAGCCTGCCGGCTACTTATGGCTTCAAAGTCGAACATAGAAACCAGGCCAACACCGACACCACTACGAACAGCAAGGCACACACATGTACAAATTCTAATACTTATAAGTGTGTACAATATTTCGTAACAGTTTTTCCTTGAGCTTTACGTATCGCTGCTTATAGACTGTGGCACAGCTCCTGGCACTCACTTAGCGGTTAGTGCAAATGCTCTGCCTCTGCCTCTGACTCCGACTCCATATACAAGTACTCGTATGAATCTGTGAGTATGTGTGCGAATCTTGGCTGAGTGCTTGTTTAGCTGGCTTAAGTCCACCCCCTAGCTCAAGTGTCGAGTGCGTGAGTTTGTTTAATATTTGCTTAGGTTATTACATACCACTTCAAGTGTGCCATAAACGCCATATATTTCTGCTTATACCGACACTAACTAATCAGCCAATTGCTCACAATTTTAACTTGTTAAAGACGTCGTAAAATAACTAAAGTTTCAGCTTAAAGATAAACGAAGGATGTATATACATTGATCAGAAAGTTATAAAATAAATTTAAAATAAATAGCTAAATAAAATATTAACATTATTAATAATTGTACTAATATATTCTAAAATATATTATAAACATAAGATATTACCAAAATAAATTCATTATTATTCTTTTCCAACTGATTAGGTCTGGACTTTTTTCCCCTTCCTACCAATTCTTTTCCTCTCTAACCATGCAATTTCAACAGAAGCTTTTCCAACAACCCTTGCAAACTATTGAGAGCAAAGTTTAAAGCTGCTTTAAGTACTTGTCAGGTGACAAATAGCCAAATGTTATCAGGTAATTAGCACAACCGAACTAGAAGCTAAGTTTAATGTAGAACAAGACAAGTTAGAGTTGTGCTTTTTGCACTTAACTGAAGCTAAAAAAATCAGCTCGAGTGGAAGAGCATTTTATTCCTCAGTCTTAGGCGGCATTTCAAATAGGAATACACAGTCCATTGAAGAGCACAAACAAACAAATGTTTCTCACATATGTTTCGCATTTTTATGTGCTTCAACACCCTCCAACACCTTCTCGATGCATTTGCTGTCCCCCCTTCGGGCGACATTTAAGCGACAGCCGTGCGACACAAACATACAGACAAACTGACAGTGAAATGACAACGTGGCGTAAAAAGTGCAAAATGCAGACAGAAATCTGCAACAGCCAATGTCTGTCCAATAGTCCTTAGGCTCCTGCCTCTGCTCGCTTTCCGACTGGATACTTTTTTCAGCTTTTCCCGTCAGATTTTTGTGCAGTGACTTTGATTTTCACACGACTCAGCGTATGCGCAATATTTGAGCATATAAGTTGAGGTTTTTCGCGTTGTCTGGCTTCAACTGCTTGTGAAATCGCAATGTCGATTCAACCAAAGTTTAAGGATAAGGCCATGAAATCTCGTTATTGATTTCTTCGACTAATTACGAATTGGCCACGTATTTAACTTGTCGAACTTTTTGGCCAAGTCTTTTAATTGCAATTTTTGGGGGGCTGAGTATATTGATTTGTCTTCAAAGTTTTCAGCTATTCAGATGAAAAGCAGGTGTAAGTGCATAGTTGACAAATTGTTTGTCTCTTTTTAGAGAGTGTGTGCGCTCATTTGCATAATTTTACCTTGACATTTTGTTTGGGGGGAATAGAAAACGCCCCAAGTCAAGTCAGGTAGTTGTTAGTCACCTTGAACCCGTTACATACGAAAGAGAAAGAGAGAGGGAGAGAGAGAATAGCAATCATTTATCAAATGAAAAGCCCTTTTCTGTTGTAGAGGAAAAGTGTCATTCTAAACGTTAACCTTGCCCTCGCTTACGTCGGCGTCGACTTCTTCGCTTATCTGACCGGTTACACTTGACGTATACGTAATTTCTGGCTACAAATGATTAACGAGTCAAGTGCAAGGCGAGATGAGTAAGGCTTCCTGTCTTGCTGGCATTGAAATATGTGTGAAATAAGTGCAATTTAATTTTCAATTTGTAAATAAGTAATTATAAAATAATTCTATATAAAAAACTTAGATCAGCAAAGTGAAAAAATTAATTTTTGGTGCAGAACTCTTAAAACTACTACTATGTATATTGATAATTATATGTCTTTAAGAAATTTAAGGAGTCTAAGATAAATAGATAGCGAGATATGTATTTTATGCCTTTATACTTTTTAAATTAGATTTTATTTAACATCGGTTAAACATAGATTCTGTTTAAGTAGTAAATAAATGGATTCAACTCAAGCGCAATTTTAAACATAATGCATAAATATTTTTAATGAGTTCGTCTAATCAACTGAAATATGGTTTGTCCTTCATTAGTATCAATTTCATTGCACTAAATTGCAATATTTTTTCGTTGTTTTTTGTTAATTGATTTCATTGTTGTTTCCCCGTGGCTTGCTGCAAAGTTGCGAACGAGAACGCAATAAACTAGTCAACCGCAGCGGCTTGACTGCCAGACAAATGGGATCAAAAAGGGGCGAAGAGGGAGCTGAAAAGCTAGCCAGGCTGACAACATATTTTAGCCACGAAATTTATGCCACAACACACTAAACGAACAGAAGAGGCCTGTTCAGTTGCTGCAACAAAGGCATTGAGAGGAGTCGCAAACGACAAATGCAAACAATGGAGATAATTTAGTTGCAGCGGCTATTTTGCAACAACAAAAAGAGAAAGCGAAAGAGTAAACGCGAGAGAGACAGAGAGAGAGAGGGGGGATGGAGAGTGGTGGGAACTTGTTTAAAATAGTCACAGCAGTTGGTCAGCTCAACAGTATCCATTGGCACGCCACAGACAAAAATAGTTAACTTTGTGCATGCCACGTTTAAATTATGCAGGAAATACAAAACAGGACGCTACTTAAGCCCCCTTTCCTCCCTGACTACACCCCTCCTTTCCCACTTTGTGGTATGTTTTTGTTTGCTAAACGTCTGTGTGGAACCCTCTCTCTCTCTCTCTCACTCTATCTCTATCTGTTTGCATTTGGCATTCAAAAAGTTGTGGCAAAATGAAATTAAGTTGACTTGAAAGTGGCTTTAAGGCTTTACGCCTGGATGTATGTACTTCATACCAAATGCAGCTCATTTAAACACATGTCACAATACTTTCGCACAGCTGTCACTTTGACAATTTTCTAGATGAGTTTCCTGCGATTCCTTCCCCTCATCGTCCTTGTGCTTTACCAACAACACAGTAAAGATGAAGAAAAAAATCTTAGCTAAGCTTCTGCCTTGCCTTATCGCCTTGTGCGTAGGTTTGTCAACGTCATCATCATCATAATGTTGTCCTCAGCACGCACACTCACACACACGCATACATACACACACACTTACAATTTTACAGAGCCAGAAAGAACACTGTCTGTCTGACTTCTTGTCGAGACGCGTAATGAAAACTTACATCAATATTACGTGTATTAGAAAAATGGCAGCAGCTGCGGTTTTTGCCATTGTTGAATGTGGTTTTTCTTTGGTTTACACATTTGGCAAAGGTGTCTCAGCTGGAAGAGAGCTTTAAAGTTATGGCTGTACATTAAAAAATTATTATTTATTGCTTGGTAATTGGCATCAACAAAGGAAATTTATTTGAAATGTTAATTAAGTTCCAATTGGGTCTACCTTTAAATTAGATTAGAAATTAAGTGGAAGATTGTTAAACTTGCACCATTAAATCTAATACTTTTTCTTTCTTTACTAAATAGCTGCTTAGTTTATGGAATCCCATTTGATAAGACAAATTCAATGTCAAATTAAATAAAATCAATTTAATAACATTTAAAGAGCCATAATCCTATTTTTATTCAGTAGAACTTATTATTAAGTTTTAGTAGAACTAAAAAGCACAGAAATAAGTTCTCTACTTCGTTGCATTTAGGATTTTTTCAATCATACAATGTTTTCCAATTCAAGTAATGTTTAATACAGTCTAGTATAATATTTATAAAATACACCTATTGCCTTTTTCGTGTGTATTCTTTCAAGAGAAATCTGGCTAAAAGCAAAATCCGGAACAGCTCTAATATATCCTAATATTTTATCTTAATTTAATTGGAATGAACTTGTTCTTTTTATACAGCTCTTTGTTTCATGTTTCTGATCTTCTTTTTTTATATTTTTTCGTTATTTAATTTCTTTAATTGCACTTATCTCTGATTAATTTTCTTTTACGCTATCTTGATGTTCCAGTTCTTTTTAGAATTGCCTCATAAGCTAAGCCGACAAAGCCTGAGCATTACGCAAATGATAAGTCATGGACTATTCTGAAATATTCGTACATGTAACTATTCTCAGGCACTGTAATAGTAGTTTGGTAACATAAAATTTCATAAAGAGCACACGCCGGAAATAGGAAGGATGCGCTTTGTCGCCCAGTTCTCCCGGTTTTCGGTCTTTTAGTCTTTCTGTCGGACTAGGAGTTGTCTCCCTACGCGTGTGCGGCTTTCTAGGAAGTAAATTTCGTTATCGTTTATTATTATTATTATGCGCGATGTGTGAAATGTCTGTGTATGTTGCCTCATGTTTGTGTTGTGACGTGGGAAATAAATTTATATTCATAACACAAGACGAGCTGGATGTAAGGATGGATGAGAAGAAGACGGAGGCATAAGAGTCCCCGACATGCATACAAAGTGCTTTATGTGTACCACAAGATGCTGAAGATGTTCTACTCGGTAGCTCTTGTAGCATTCCATCAACAGCCAACAGACTAGCAAGTTTTTTGATTAAACTCGAGTAGAGTGTATGAAGTTCTTTTGAGTCTGGGGTTTATTAAAGCAACGAGAGTCTGGGAATTCGCATGTGCAGCTAATGGAGATCAGAAATGCATCCGCAACATCTCTACATATTGATTACTAATTTACTTGTCGGGTATGTCTCAAGTTTTGGCCGAAAACTTCACATATCACGTCAACACAAATGCAGATAACTCGATTTTATGTTTGCCCAGACCCGGCATTAACATCATCATGATGATGACGATGACGACAACTATGATGATGATGATGATGATGATGATGCAGGCAAAAGTTGGAACCTGCATCCAGGTAGACATTCACGTTGCAGTTGCCCTAACATCCCCTAACAACTTCGTCTTCATATAAAATGTACAAAGCCAGAGTCCAAAAGTAATTTTGGAACAAGCAGAGGCGTAGAGACCCCCAAATGATTCCTGGCAGCTGCAAAACCCAATATGAAGTTCCACTCACAGCCACTCATGCATGAAGTCAAACGGCAAACGCTGAACCTCGAACCTCGAACCTAAAGCCTCCGCCTTTAGTCTGTAGCCCCAGTCCTTGGTCCTCGACAGTCGCACAACAATCAAAAAGCGTATGGAAGTCAAAGACGCCATGGGGCACAGTCAGGCTGCCAGACAGACAAGACAATCAGACAGACAGACCAACAGACGGACAGTCAGTCAGGAAGTGGTAACTGTTATCCAAAAACCTGGTCACATCAACGGCAATGGGTTCGATGCAATGCAATAACTTGTTCCAAACTGACACCATGTCCTTAGGGTCCACTTTTTGGCGCCGCACATGTAACAGTTTCTACTACTTTTTATATACCCCTCTCTTTCTATCTCTATATATATGCATTTATAAGAAAAGTGCACTATACGCACGACTACTCATCATGTGTAGCTACAGTCAGCAAAATATTAGTCAAATATCTAAGACGTATAATAGAAACGAGTTTGTAAATTAACCATAATCAGGAACTAAGTATCTTTAAATTAAAAGTATTTTTAAATTTTCAATTACTTTAAAGAAAGAGTGTACTTAATAATTAATAAAGAGCAGTACTCGGTATTTACTCTGGTAAAATATAAAGAAACTTTTTTTCTAAATTTAAAAAAAAATCTTCTTCTTAGTCAAATGTATTATTCTTCAAGCCAACGAATTAAATATTTTAAAAATATCTTTGCTTTAGGGACCAGACTCTTACCGAATGAATTCACAACTCAAAAAATTATTTACGACTTGCGATTTTATTCTTAATTTTGAATATTATAAATTCTAACATATGGAAGTTTGGCATATTAATAATAAAAGTAGCTAAATACAATAAATCAATGAAACTAAAAAAATTAATTGTTAAGTGAGAACGACTGTTGAAAGCATTTTTAGATTATTTGATAGTTCAGTTAATTTGGTTTAGCTGATACTAATATACTCTAATGTATTATTTAGCAATTGTATTATAAATGTTTGTTTTTAGCTATATATCTCATTTGCAAACCGATATTTTAATGAAGGAATTCATATTAGGAAAGCTTGTACATCTTAATTTACAGGTGATTCAAAGAAGTCAAAGATTGAAGAAGTCAAATGATATATAAGCAATATGCGATTCCCTAGTTTGACATTCCTTTATAAAGGTAATCCAAATGACAACTTCAAATATAATTTAAGACTTGTCTCAATACTCCTTCGTTAGAGTTTTTCGAACATTTCTTTTTATAATAATTTTGCTGGGTGTATTCTCAATGGATGCACTGCGAAATCATGCACAAATCGAGCAAATTGCATATTTCTTACGCTGGCGATTTAATTTTTTATGCGATATGCAGAGAGTCAAGAAGTCAGTCGTCGTCAGTTGTCTTCGCCTTGAACTCCGACCACATCCTTAGGTTTCCACTTGGCGCATTTTCTCTTCTCTTTTTCTTTACGCTCGTGTGTGACTTGTAAATTTCCCCTGTTGAAGTGCAGCAGAGGCGCTTGATTGAGCGCACGTTTTCCCGGTTTCCCACTTTCCCGCTTTCCCGTATCCCGTATCTCGCTTTCGAGTTGCGAATTGCGACTCTCAGACAGTTCATTTCACTAGACTATTTTTTATTTAAAATATAGTTTGATATAGACTCATGTTCATTTCCATGTGCACCACGAAATTAAACAAAAAGGCATTCGACTAACTCTTTTTATTTCCCAAGTGCCGAAAGATGGGCGCAATTTTCCTTTTCGGTTTTAGATTTTTCATCTCCATTTCTTTCTTCCCGATGGCAGCTCTCGTACGTGTTTTGATCATTTATTTAAGTTTGCGATGCATCAAATTCCAAATTCCAAGTATATTCCATTCCCGTGGTGTTAAATTTCCGCAATATCATTATCAGCATCATTAGAATCATTGTCCTTTATCAACCCAACATGTAGATGAGATTCCATGTCTGTATTAAAGTTACTTTCATATTAGTCCCAGTACCGAGTCCGACTCCTGAACAATATTTTTGCATGTCATGCAAAACATGAGTATGTAAATTTTTGCTACTTTTCCTCGTCTCCAATCTGCCTCCTTCTCCCTTTGTCTATCCCACTTTGTGGGGATTACATTAAACAGTATTAATGTGCAAAAGTACGGCGTTGATTTCACATGTGTCTCTTTCTTTTCACTTTCGATCTGGACAGACAAGGGACTAGAGCATACTCCCTCCATGCGGAGGAGCTTGAAAAATGTTTTAAAGATGCAAAACAACTGTTGGCAGTTTGTCAAATTTGATTTGTCATACATCAAATGGCTTTAAAATGACACTGAGGACAGGCAAATGGTTGCAGAGGATTTTACAAGAGAGGGATCCTGTCACACATAGAACCACATCATGTAAAAAGCTGTAGAAATTTTTAAAATGACATTTGTGGTGAATGCCTTAATGGTGTTTATGGGGAAGATAGACTGAGAAAAGGATACTGTATTGAAGGCATCTAATGTAAATCATATGTTTTCAACTTATTTTTGTATGTATTTTTTATACTGTCCTAATCTTAATACTATAATTTACTTTTGTCTTTAAAACATAATTTTCCTTATGTTTCACATGATAGAAATATTTATTTTCCTTATATATTTATCTTTTTCATTTATTATCCCATTTACTACAATGATAAAAGTCGGAGCATATCGTTAAAAACTTTCTCCCAATTTGTATTACATTTGACATTAAATAAATAAATACAAAAATATATTTGTATATAATAATATATATACATAAGCACATAAAAACATATAAATCTAAATATAAAATTGTCCTTCTGTTCAGTTTCTCAAAACCTCAACATTTTAGTAGGTCTGTCTTAATAGTCGTTCCATCATCCTGTTCTACATGATGAGGCATACATTAACTGGGCTACAGGCACAAATTGGCGCTACTTCTGTGGACCTAAGTAGCCCACTCATTTACTTAATATTCTAATATAAATTTAACGCACTCCATCAAAAGTGCAGCACTCGAGGGCCAACAAGATTCAACGGTGGCATGCCTCAGAGTGGCACAGGCACCGTTGGAATACCGGCAGGAACTGACGCCAGTCAGGCAAACACTTTAGACCAACTAAACAGAGCCTGTTGGCCAGGACAAGGAACACACACTCACACACACAGACACAGACGAGTTGAAGGACATGAAATGAAACTCATTTGCTTCATTGGCCTTGTGAGCGGACAGAAGAGAGAGTGAGAGAAGTCCTCTGTGGCAAATGCCACAGTTGGTTTTTCCCGGGACCTGGCTGGCATTTGTGCAGCGTGACACGCAAATTACCAGGATATACACACCTATATACACATATAGACAATGCAGCATGTTAAACTTCGCCTACGACAAGTCAAGTGGGAGCACAATGGACTCCGACAGCCCAGACACTCATTTGTTGCTCTCCTCTAGCTGGCATACGGTAGGTAACAGGAAGGGTAGGAGCTAAGGGGAACTCCATGGGACTGACCATGTCTAATTTGTTAGCAATTATGTTGGATGGACGTCTCCGGACTGGGCCACATTAGCATAATTGTTGCTACGAACGTGTCACAGGTGTGACTTTCATGAGGTTACAGTCCATCCGTCAACTTGTGCAATAATCTGGTCAAATAACAGAAACAGTTAAATGAATGTTAACTGATATCAACTGAGATTCCAACCCCTCTACAAATGTGCTATTCCCGTATCGATAGCTAACAAACAATTCGATTATGTTCGAGCTTCCTTTGAGTCACCTTAACTAACCCTAATTGCTCTTTTAGACCACATGACCGCTCTTCAATTACCAAACAATTAAGTGGGCGTGTCAACTAGCCAACTCCCACAGGATGGCCAAAAGCCAAAAGCCAAAAATCAACAGCCAAAACCAAAACTGGGTAATAGTCTACTAGCTCACTTAGAACCATTTCATCTACCGCCCACTCCAAAAAACACTTCACATAAATTAATTATATTATGCTTGTAAATGTGCAATATAATTGTTGTTATAGTTGTAGTTGTTGTTGTAGTCAGTGGCTCGTAATTGTTGTTCTCGAGCTAAACAATTAAGTGCAAATTGTAAAACATGCTGAGTTGCGGTCTGTGGTTATGTTTGTGTCTTTGTCTTTGTTTCTATCTCCTTCTCTATGTCTGTATCCAGTTTTCTGAACCTGAAAATGAATCCCCAAAAGCCAGCTGCGGTTTTTGCATTTGACTGACTCTTATGGTCGGAACTTTAGACCTTATTTCCAGTTAGTTGTTTAAGTCATTAAGTTGCTTAAAATGAGCTAAATGAGTTTTGTGAATTTACTCATCCATTTGATTAAGTAATTTCAATGGACAAACAAGAACAAGTAGGTCATACAATTATCTTAAGTTAACATAATGAAAATATCAATATTATTGGATGAAATAAATAAATAAATAAATTTCAGAAAAATAGTGAGCTACATTTTCGACATTGAGTTCATTCTTATAAAAATCTTTAGTTTATCTATTCATTAAAAATTACATTTTAGAAAGAGAAATAAGATTAATGCGGCCTATGAATTTAAACTACTACATAAATAAAAGTAATCCCACTGTTAATAAGAACAAATTAATATTTTTGTTGTATTTTGAATGTGTAAGCCTGCTTTGATATATATTATTATATTTTTTCCTTTCGAACTAAATTATTGAAAGAAAGTTCCAAAGCCTACTATATCTGCAGACTGAAATTACTTGGCCTTTGAGATCGAGAACTTTCATTCTTAAATAAAATTGAATTTTAGTTTTTTATTTAGGCTTGTCATTTTAATAAACAGAGAGAACTAAAATTAACTCCAACATATGCCTAATAGTGAAAATGTCCCCGATCCAGGGATATCCCGGCTAAAGTTGGCACAAATTCAGCTTCTGTCCGGCGGTCTTTCCAGTATAGTTGAAGTTTGTGTCGTGTTGCCATTGGATGTGGTAAAGACACGATTACAATTGCAGACGAATACCACGGTGGAGTTAGAAAGCCATTATTCGGGGGTTTTTGATGCATTTTCCAAGATCTATCGTCAGGAGGGAATCACAGCCTTTTGGCGTGGGATAATTCCCCCTTTACTCTCCGATACACCCAGACGAGCTCTCAAGTTTATGGCCTTTGAGCAACTATTGCCGGTTTTTCTCTTCGGTGCTTCGAAGCCGACCGGATTAACCTATGCCCTAGCTGGAGGATTCGCGGGGGTTACAGAAGCTTTGCTGAGTAATCCTTTTGAGGTGGTCAAAATTACACAACAGGCGAATCGAAGAGAGAATCTAAATACAATAACTGTTGCCAGCACAATAATCAGGAATGAAGGTTGGGGCTTCGGAGGATTGTACAAAGGTATCAGTGCAACAATTTATCGGAATTTCATATTTCACGTCATGTATTTTGGTGTTTACTCCACTATGAGGGATGCATATCCTCCCTTTAAGGATAAAACAACAGAATTCTTTCGCAAATGTGGACTAGCAGTAATATCTGGCTGGTTGGGTAATGTTTCCAGCATTCCCTTCGACGTGGCCAAGTCTAGAATACAAGGACCACAACCCGTAAAGGGTCAAATCACGTATTCCAGAGCATTTAATACAGTCGCCACAATCTACAAAGAGGAAGGCATAAGAGCACTCTACAAAGGACTGATGCCACAAATGATGAGAGGAGCTCCTAGTGCTGTCATTTTGCTAGTGGGCTATGAATATGTTTACAATATATTGCTCAGAAACATCACGTAGTTCCACAAAATTATAAGTTTAAAGTAAACTTCTTACATATTCAGTAGAATATTATAATTTTATGTTGCTCTGAATTTTAGTTTTTAATCCTTAAAAGTTTACGCACAATCAAACATTTTTAAACGTTGAACTAATTGAAGTTGGGCAAGGAAGGATACTTAGGCTCCTTTGATCCGCTACAACAAATTTATTTATGTAATATCAAATATGATCACTCGACTTAAAAATCTGAACAATATTAAGTAAGCAATAAGAGTACGACATCTTTAACACAATTGCGGTTTTATAAAGCAAATCAAGATATATTTCAATTTAAATTTCCAGCATTTATTGCTAGAAAATTAGCAAGACAAGGTCTACTTTTAAATAGAGACATATTTCTAAAAACTCATCAAGATACTTAACACGAACGGCAATAACTTACAGGGGGGATGATCTGCCCTTTAAGTTGTCGACAGACT
The DNA here is from genome assembly GCA_035044365.1 of Drosophila neotestacea. Lineage (NCBI taxonomy): Eukaryota > Metazoa > Arthropoda > Insecta > Diptera > Drosophilidae > Drosophila > Drosophila neotestacea. Next base: position 6,573,614 of record JAWNMD010000069.1, read on the forward strand.
GGGACTAAATATAAACCACGTTTCTCTTACCGACAAGCTTAAGGCCAGTAAGGCAGTAGGGAAGATCAGAAATCGGCCCTAAATGTCATAATGAGTAATTCAATCACAGTTTCTATTGTGTGGACTAGAAATCTCTTTACTTCAGTTACGAACTAGTGTAACGATTAGTCAATAGAACAGCAAACATCAAATATTATAACAATAGCGAACACTTGCAGTGAACAATTAAGCAAACTGAACAACAAATTTAACCAGGAGGCAACAACAACAACAAGGAGAACAACAACAACAACTACAAAATCATCAACAGCTAAACAATAAATGTGTTTTGGCTTTTCTGGGCAATGAGAATGTCTCCAGGGTCAATTTCAAATGGATTTGCACACACACACACACATGCTTAAACACACACATCAGCTCGTACATACACAAAATACACATACATATATAGATTAGTGTAATTACGAGTAGAGTCATGAATTGGAATGATGTCGATGTTGAACTCGAATGCATTTTACTAGTCAGTTGAGAAGAGAGATAGCAAGTGAACGAAAGAGACAGAGAGATAGAGATAAATATATGTATGCATATTTATAGAAAGAGAAAGAGAGAGCGAGTGAGACGCAAGGCGTGTGACATTAACAACATGATGCCGGTTTGATTTTGGCATATGTGTATGGCAATTGGAAATCCAGCTTTTGATTTCATTTCATTACCCATTGCAATTTCAACTATGAATAATTGAATATGTGCATTGCATACTTTAAGGCATCAAATTGCAATTGCAATTGTTTGTTGTTGTTGTCGTTGTTGTTGTTGTTGTTGGCGTCCTTCTGGCTAATTCAACTGGAATATGCTTATTACGCATTAAAACTAATTTAGCATTGCAATTTTGTTTACTCTCCTTCCCTCAATATGAACCAATTTACAAATTTTGCATTTAGTTTGTTAGTTTGATGTTTGTATTTGATTGATGTCAGTTTTAAATTGCTTAATATTTATCAATGCTTTGAGATAACTAATTGATGTACACATAGAGTGTTAAAAGTGCAGATGATCGTAGGCTAACTATGAGATTATAAAGAGTAATATTTAAAAATATATTTTCTATATTCAAACATAACATCTGATCATATTATATGCATTGATATTATATTCATTTCTTTTATTTTAATTCTATAAAATTCAATTTCAGTCCAATCAGTAATCAAAATGCGCTTTAGAAAATTGCAAAAACAAATTGATTTAATAGAAGTCCTTAGTTGAAATTTATCTTTCTCTCTCAAACTCTATCTATCTCTCTTTATCTGTGTATCAATTGGTTACTTTTACTGCTCTGTGCTTTTGTCTAGTCAATAAAATATGAATTATTTGAAATATTTAAGCGCAAAATAAATCAAATGCCAACACTCGGCATCAAAGCCAAAAATAATAGAGAGCCAAATGGCAGAGAAAACAGAATTTACAGCAGTTTCTATTTTTTCATCCGTTTGATTTTGTTGCTGTTGATTTTCCTGGCTGAACACAAATTTTTTATCAGCAAACAGCACAAATTTCGTATACGCCATGTTATTGTTGGCAGTTGTTGTTGTTGATACTGTTGTCGTTGTGGTTGTCTAAATAAATTTTTTATTGACCATGGTTAACGCTTCAGTGAGCAATAAAGGAAGGAGAGACACGCAGCACGGGCAAGGGGAAGGGGAAAGGGAAGGGGAGTGTGAAAAGCACAAAAACCTCAGAGAATTTCCAGCACTACGAATCCTGTTTTTGCCACTCTGTCCAACGCCTCGAAGCATGCCACAAGTTATTTTACACACCCACACACACACATTGGCCGAGACCAGTCAAGTGTATTCGTGTGGACTTATATCTGTGTGTGTGTGTGTGTGTTTTTGTGTGTGCGGGACTCTGTTGTCGGGTGTATGAAATAAAATGCTCGAATTACACATGTTATACAATTGTTGGGCGTAAATATGATTATGCTGCTGGGCCCAAACAAGACCCAGAAGCCAATCCAAGATCCTGTCCAAAAGCAAAACTCAATTCCAACCCAAACCAAAATCAATCGAACTTGCTTCTGAGCCTAGGTATGTGCTCCTGTGATACGTGTGTATATTTCGAGTGTTTGCCTTTGGGCTTGTGATTTTTTTTCACTGTACGATATTTGAAGTATGTAGAAAATTCCGTACAATATGGTAGGTATAAATTTCTTTTTCTGAATTATTTAAAAAATAAAGTTGAAGAGCTTAAAAAATTCGTGAATTCGATTAGTTGTCCATCTTATTACTATGTACTATATATATGTATGTAGATGTAACTTAAATACATTTGAGACTTTTAAGACTATCTTGAGTTTTAAAGACATATAGTTTTAAGCTCGATATTCATTTTTTTATTGCTGGGGCATTAGTCAGTTTAATCGTTTTTAAACAACTATTAATACTAGTTCTATTATTACTATAGCTCTCATAATATAGAATTACCTAGAATGCCCATTATATAACGTAATCATTAAAAGATAAAAGCAAAGATTAAATTCTGTAAGTATTGATATTTAGCTGACCTTCTTCTTTGTATATAATCTTTGTATCTCTATGAACCCGTCATAATGATATCGCATGTATTTCTACCATAATGCTGACCATGAATTACAGACAATAGAGTATCTGAAGTTTTTAATGCAGTTGGCATACAATTTGCGAAATTCATAACACGTTTCGAAGTCAGGTTGCCAAGTCGATATGAAAGTGTCAGACGCATTTTATTCTTTTTGACTTGGCATTATTTTTATTTTTATTATAACATGGTCATTGGCCCTGAAAGTTTAAAACGGCCACATAAAGTGCTGTGAAAATGAAATGAAATTAATATGAAGTTTGACTTAACGCCTCATAAATCATTGTCCAATTTTCATGTCGCATGCCCTGCAGCAGCAAGTGGCAAGAGACATGAGCAGGACGAGGACAAGGACAATCTTGTGCTGCTCTGTCCTGTTTGCCTGTAACACAAACACACTTAAAATGATTGAAATATATGTAGGGAGATATATGCGTAACATGGTGCTACATTGCAGCAAAATGCGAACATCATATTGGAGATATATGTATAAAGTATTTACTATATATGTATGTTCATATATAGGACTATGTGTATATAAAGCTGGCTAGGAGCGAAGACAGGACTGTAGACTGAAGACTTCCTCATTACACGCTTGTCACGTGCACATTTAACGATTCGCTGCACACACATACACATAGACTATACAGTGACATAATTACATATTACACACACACACACACTAACACCAGTGCATGACAGTCATTCATATTAATATTGTCGGTCAAAAAACCTCAAACAGACAATGTCAGACAATGAGGAAGGAAAGGAAAAATACATTGACATGCATACAAATTTTTTAAAGGTTCTCAAGTATATTAACAACACTCAATATATATTTTCTAAGAAGAGTTTTTTGTAAGATTTCAATAGCTTTCATTCAATTTCAGTCTTATTTTCAACTAGAAAATATTCATGGTCTTATGTAAATGTTTTACAACTGAAAAAACATTCTTTATATCCCGTTGTGCTCTCATGTGTTTTTCAATTTGCCTTGCATATTTTGCTTAAACTTTTCCCCCGACTTCTCAGAATTAAAAGAAGAATGAATGAGGAAAATATAAATTGAATCGTCATTTAAATGTGTGCTGTTTATTTGAGGCCCCCCTTAAATGTTGACAATTGTCGGAATATTTGTTGAAAATAAACACGATTTATGAAGGCATATTGCATTTTAATATGCATAAACTTTTTAGAGCATTCAATTATACTATTTGCTCATAGTTTTTTTGCAGCAAATATAAATGCAATAAGTAGTAAATAAAAACATAAATGTAATCAGACGACTATAAATTTAAATATTCCAAAACTAAAGTATATTATTTTATTTAATATGAATATTTATATATTAATTATTTCAAACACTAAGAAAAGTAACCACAATCAGTCAACTTTTAAGAGCGATTTTTGTGCAAAAAGACTTTAATTTTCTAAAACTTCGAAGGAAGGAAAACATTTAATTTCATATTGGTGTTTAAATTGCTGAGGTTTGGCTCTTAACTTCACATAGAGTTGCAGTAGAGAGGCATTAAGCTGGAGGCACTGGACCACTGACCACATGCACCACATGAAGTCTCTTCACACACACACACTCACACTTACACACATATACATACAAACATACACCAACACACCCACTTATTAAGATAATTAAACATGCTGCGCACGTGCAGCGGCTGCTTTCAACATTTTATGCTCTGATATTCGAGCAAAAACAAATAAAATGCATGGGGCGTGTTTATATGGTGTCTGGTCTGGTCTGGTCTGCAAATTGAACCACAAGTTGCCCGAAACTACGCACCACAACTAACTTTATGGGTCTGCTGACCGAGGGAATTCCAACAGTAACAACAACTACAGTTTTGCGACTGCTGGCAATTTTTATATATTAATTAAAAGGAATTTTACGTGCTAATGAAATAAAATGTGGAAAGCGTGTGCCAAGAAAATGTGTGTGAAAATGTCTAAGTATGTGGGCAATAGAGCTTCATGTATTTATGAAATGAAAAAACATAAAATCTTGACTACGATTTTGTCGTACATTTCACAATTTGTTTCTTGGACAAGAATGAGACGAAAATATTTCACATTAAGTATACGCCGCATTGTAACGATGCTTCTGTGACCTCTTAGCTTGTTCGGAGCAACCGCCGAGAAAATGTAGTAGTTCCAATAGCTGCTGCTATGAAACTGAATCAAACTTGTGCTGAAATGTTGCTGTGAAGTGAACAAAGCAGCTTCAACAAGTTGCGCATACGCCACGTTGCATCGAACCAACGAACCAACAAACCTGTTAGGACAACAGTAAATATTAGCAGTAGGAACATGCTTATCCTAGTCTGTATAAAACTGAAGTCTTACTACATATTACATATCCTTCAAAATTTATTAAACATTGATTTGCTAATGATGTTTTTAATAAATTTAAACTTTTACTATTAGTTTTAATTCCTATCCGTACTTCTCCTTATACAGGAACATTTTTATTAGAGAGCTAAAAGTTTAATTAAAAGGTATTTTAATTCTAACAACATTTGAAAAGTATTCAAATTTATATTTTCTAACACACAAAAATGTATGAAAAACAACAAAATAGTTGTGTGTGTGCGTGTGTGTGTGTGTGTTGGTGTTGGCATGCAGGTAAATATTTACGTAACCCATAAATCTATAAAATTTAATTTTAAGCAAATAAATCATAGCAAACACACAACTTCTCTGTGCTGTTGTTGTTTCGTATTTTGAGCTCTATTGCTTACTGGCTATAAACACTGTAAATACACAAAGAATTTTTCCATAATTTACGAGAAAACTGCAAATAACAAAAATGTGCGTATTTGGAGCTATGAAAAGTGAAAATTGTGAATGTCAGTTAAATGAAAACCGCATGAAGCTACGAAAAGTCTATTGAATATTCTGGCCACAAACTAATCAAAATTAAATGCTTTAAACAAACTTACAATAATAATAACAATAATTCTCTCAAAATGTTTAACATTCGACTTTTGTTGTTGAGGTTTTCCAGGAGATTAGAATATTATTTAGACAGCTTTAAGTTTTATCTTGTTGGCCTGACTATGAGCTACTTTTAGAAGTTAGTTGGTAAGTTTTTGGCTTGCTTTGCAAGTCATTAAAAGGACTTCATTAGGAACACACAACTTGCTGGTCAGTTAAGTCAGATAAACAAGTGTGCTAATGATTTCAACACTTACGAGTACAAATTTACATTTTAACTGGAGTGATTTTCAAGTGGAGTATAAATAAAACATGCTTAAGTTGTGAAAAGTAAAGGAAGCGAAAGTTGTTTCTTTGTAGAAATTCTTTATTTTAAATTGATGCCAATTTAGTCCTTCGTGTTCCATTTTAATTATCATAGCAAGAATAGTTCATAATTTATGTATTTATTGTTTACAAAGCCATTAAGTGTTTATATTGCCTCAACTTTTGATTGGAAAAAACCTGTAATGATACATTTGATTAGTCATTTCACTTTTTAAACAGCCCTCGCAACTAAACTGCACCATCATTATTATTGCCATCATCAGCTATGATGTTTGGCAACCCTCCGGGGCTCCTACGGCTCGGTTGCATAACTTGCACAATTTATGCATGAGAGCAACAGAGTTAATCCTACAAGACGACGACGACGACGACGACGACGGGGGTTGCCAGACATTCGCAGAGGTTGAGTGGGTTTAGCTGTGGAAAGGGTGGGAATGTTATGTTGTTATTTGAAAGCAGCAACAACAAAAGCACAACAGCTGCACGGGCATTATTATTAACACCAAAATGACAAACAACAACATTATTGACAACAACAAAATGAGCTACAAAATACAACAACATATAGCTGTGTAGTAACAACATTAGCTTGCATCAAGTCCTTAGCTTGAATATCAAAGGTCAAATTTAAATTCAACTCACTTTCAATTGCTCAATTTAATATCAACTTTAATCTTTGCTTAAGGGAATTAATCTTTTAACCATAAATGACCTTTTAACTCTCCATCTGTTTCTCTGATTCTCTGATTCTTCCATTCTCTTTAAATGGCGACACAACGTGAAATCACTGCCACATATGTCGGCCAATAACTGATATTATTGACTGTTAATATCCTTGCAGCTCACAATAATGGAGACAGCAGTGAAGCTGCTGTGTGATGGAATATGAAATACCCCTTATATATAAAATAATTTTAATAAAAAAATATTAATAATTTTATATATTTATTTAATTTATTTAAAATTCAACTTTAATGGAGAGTTTAAACAAAAATTGATTATGTTATTTGAGTAATACATTAAGTTGAACTATCCCGTTTTAATTCAATTTTCAAGATGTTTTAGTTTTCTAATACACTATATTTTATGAGCAGCTCGTGAGCAGTTGAATTTTTAGCCATACTAGATAGTGCGTTCCATAGTTGTGCATTGTGTCTGTAGACTTGTGTGGACCTCGCTGTGAGCTGTTCGTGAGCAGCTCTCTATATAATTGTAAAGGATTTCACAAATTGCTTTTTTAAATTCTCTGTTGTGTGTAATATTCAATATACCTGCTTTGATGTTTGTCTAAGAATGCGGCAAATGCCACATTTCAATAACTGAAACGCCAATTAAAATTGTACAATGGGTTCTCCGTTGTCGGTCAGAAAGTTGTTGGTCCTGAATCGCGGCCAGTGACGAATGTCAGTTAAACGAGCAAATAGCCAAAAACAAACACACACACACACACACAAGCACGACATCTGCATCAGTTGGGCTCTATATATATCAGTATGTATATACACAATATATACAATATGTAAAGCAAGCAGAGTGCCAGGAAGAGAGAAAGGAACTCAACGGGCACATCCTGGCGTATCCTGATGCATTCCTGATATGCGCTGGTAATTGGTATTGTTTGCTCGAACGCGTGACCATAGCTGGACAGTGTTGCAACACACACTCACCCACACCCACAGACACACACACACACACATTTGCACCTTGACGCCAGCAAAAAACACACATTGAAACCAAAGTCATACAAACAAGCGGCAAGAAGGGGCAAGAAGTGTGAGTATGTGGCAGCCAGGGGAAATGGTGGGATGACAACATGCATAAACAAGCAACTAGCTACTATTAATTTTCCATTATAAACGAACGAAAATGGGGGTGGAAAATGGTTGAAAATGAGTAAAGAAGAAATAGTGAAAAACCAAAAGCAATAAGTCGCATATGCAGATATGAAGGTCAGCTAATGAAATATTTAACAAGCGTCGCAGACAAAAATTGATTTTCCGTTTGCAACAAAGCGACGTCAGAAAATGGTGAAAAATTATTATTTGACAAAAATGTAGATTAAATATTCTGTGGACTTTAATATTTCTGAGTGAAGAAGCAATTAAAAGACATATAAATTTATAAATTAACTGAAATAGATTATAGTGTTTTAATTGTATGAGACGGCTCTTCGGGGGATTATATGTAAAATTGATTGAAAATTTAAGTTTTATAGTGAAATATAAATTTTAAATCTTAACAAAAACTATTATTTACATGTTTGGTTATAGATCTTAAACAGACTCTCAATTTGAAGATTGCATTCCAATTCATTTACAATATGAGAAAATAATAACTTCACACTGTAAACAAATTAAAGTCTTCAAGAATATTTCTAAGGTTAAATATTTGTGATTGTAAAATCAGATTCAATAAACTATTAACTTATATTGCAGTTTAAATATACTTTTCGAATTATGCTAGAAATTTTACACCTACACGAAACACTCGTAAACTAAATTAAATATTTGAAGTTTAACTGCAACTACAGTGTGTATACAGTTGACTTATGCATATTGTGGAAAGCCGTTGCCATCATATCTATCCAGAAATGAAAATCCAATGAAAAGTCTCCATCCACACTGTCTTAACGAGAAAAACCTATACAACTTTCACGTTCGCATTGTTTGCACAAGCACGAAAAGTTATTAAGATGCATAGACGTGATTTTGCATGTTTTAAAAAAGTCAGGGAAAGACAACTATAGAGAGAGAGAGGGGCTTACAGTTTGATAAACAGATATAGAGAACTGACTTGAAGATACTTAAAGCACTTTTAATTTTATAAACAAATTTCCATTAGTGAACGCATAACCAAATATCTCCCACATTAAAGAGATAGGCTGATGGAAACAGACTGAAACTCTGACCGAATCCTGATACCAAATGAGCAACTGCTCAGAGCAGCCTCATTGACATGCCTGACAAGAATTGAATTAAAAGTTTTTGTGCTGCGCTTTTGGTGACTCTCCGAACAAATCTAAGGAGCAGCTGAAGAGAAAATGGAAAACTGCGCCGCATTTCAATTTTCATTGTGGGGCAGAAAAAAAAACTTTTAGCCTCAAAATGCGCATTTAAATTGATTTGTAATTCGCGGTTAATTTGGTTGCCTTTGGTTGCCATGCCGTGTCTGCCTCCCTGGACAATGTGACTATAGTATTTTATTCATTTTTCCCGTGTTGTTTTTTCCCTGTTCATGTTATTAACGTAATTTGACACTGAAAGCGTGACAGCTGCGGCGCTTTTCACTTTTCTCCCAGTCCACTTGGAAATGAACGTTTTATAGATAAACAGTGACAAAGGAGGGAGGAGTGAAAGGAGATGCTTTTTGGGTGCACTGAACGTATTAATTATTAATTAAATTGTTAACTTGTCACAAGATCATTCTATGCATATTTTAACATACAATTTATGTGGTTTTACAATAAACAAAAAAAAACAGAGCTTATGTCATTTTGTGAGATTAAAATAATAACAATTAAAATAGTGTTAATGTGTCATTAGAATGCCAAAGAGTTGAATCACAATGTTATGATTCCAATTGAGCTTTGAAAGGGAATGTTATCATGTTAACATTTTTTCATTGAAATTTTATATTAAATGTTATTGGTTCGCTGAATACCACAGAAATTAATTAGCATGAAAATAAAAGCGAAGAAATAAGGACACATTATCAACATTTATATTTGGCAATCATCCGCATACTTATTGTTTGTTAAAAATGTAACTGAAATTTTAATTGAACTGAACAACACAGATTGTGAGAACATTACTATAATATTAAAGATAGTTAACCAATAGGTAAGATACAATTGTAGGCTATATGTTAGCCCACGAATGTGTCAACAAACAATTAACACATTTGCTAAATTCCCATACCTTATCTAAAAATCAGGTATTCAGTTATAAAAAAAAAGAATCATAGGCCTATTGGAAACACAAACACGCAACATATGCATACATAACTAACCAAGGCTAGAACATATTGCGATCAAAAACAACAAAACAATTGAATCGAAAAACCAATCAGTCAACATGGTTACCTCTGCAAAGCACAGTCCACATACATTCCACAAACACAGCCTCAACATCAACAGCAGCATCAACATCAACATCAGCTTCAGTTTCAGCATAACCTAAAACCAACTCACTGAAAATGCAACATTTTGGGTCAAAAAAGAAAAACAACAATACAAAAATTAATTGATGACGCACCCACACACACATTCTCTCTCACACTCTCGCACACACACACACACACATGACGCGCCAACACTAATTGGCACTACTAACAACAACAACAACAACAATAACGGTTATGTGGACCCACGAAGTCGATTTGATAACAGGAGGCCGAGGGTAAATCCATTGGTTATGAAACGACTGCAGCCAAAGGGCCTGGAGAGAGGGAAGGAGGCGTTCAGGGTTCAGAGTGGGCGTAACAGAAGGCAAATCGATGCAGACATAGACGAACAGCAATCAATCAATTAAATGCCTGACTGCAACAGCTACAACAACAGCAAATGGAACCAACATAATGTTGGGAACAGCAGAAACTGTTGCCGATTTTTGGCGACTGCCAAGAAACAGAAAAAACATTAAAGATTTATCTGTGTTGTTTAAACTTATTAAGAATGATTTGGCATGACGTTAGATCACACACTAAAAGATTGTTTTTTGAAACGACTTCAATTAAAGGATTTATGAATAATCGGCAATTCAATCAATGTTTTATGTTTAATAATACTCTGTGAATGTTTTGATAATTCTCTCTCTTTTAATAATAGTTAGAAATAGTCTCTCCTTACACTGATCTATGCCGTAGATTCCATGATCTTCATCTGGTTTCATATTTTACCTTCTCTAATTGCAGTTTAATTATGGAATCAGAGATCAACCAATATACATTATATGTTAAGAGTGATTTGGCATGACGTTAGATCACACACTAAAAGATTGTTGAAACGACTTCAATTAAACGATTTATAACAAATAGGCTATTCAATCAATGTTTTATGTTTAATAATACTCTGTGAATGTTTTGATAATTCTCTCTCTTTTAATAATAGTTAGAAATAGTCTCTCCTTACACTGATCTATGCCGTAGATTCTATTATCTTCATCTGGATTCATATCTTCTTCAATTGCAGTTTAATTATGGAATCCTAAATATATAATATAATCACTATCGAAATCGTTTGACTTAATGGACATCATAATTTATTTCAATGAATAATTATGTATCTGCAATAAATCTAATCTTTTATCAATCAAATCAATTATATCATGACATAAAGTTTGACTAGATAATGTCACGGTGCTACCAGAAATTATCTCAGTATGTGAATCATTTTCACAGCAGAAAGTCAACAATTAAAATGTGGCAGCAATTGTATATTCTTCTTACACTCGCAACACTTCTGGGAATAGGTAAGAAGGATATAGGCAGAAGGATACGGTGAATTATATAAACAATTTATTTTTTAGCCAATTCGTTGAGCTGTTACGAGTGTAATTCGCCCACAAACTGTTCAAATCCTGAACTGCAAATTTGCAACAATGAAACAGCCATTTTCAACAGTCAGTGGTTAACCAGTATTTATCAGGGAGTAACTTCTATTGAGGCCACCATGTATGTGGAATGCCTTCATCTCACATATCTAGCTCATCTGGGTAAATTTAACGTCTAAATTTTCATTTATTCATTGTGATCATAAAAGTAAGTAACGATTGACCTTTCTTTTTAGACAAGATCAGTAGAGTCCTCGAATTCAAAGGCTGTGTCTTTACTGATATTCATATCTGTTACCTGCCTCCTCAATCAGCGGAACGAGATGTGATTGACTGCCACACCTGCAATTGGGATCGTTGCAATCGCAATTCAGCTAACACCTTTAGCCGCAGTATCTTTACTATATTTATATCTTTTCTATCTCTGGTCTTTGTCAAAGTATTCCTTTCAAGTCACTAAAAAGTTAAATATTTAAAAAGAAATCGTTTATTTCTTCACGAAATATACACATTTATATTCTTATCGACAATTAAATATACATAAAGTGTTTCTAATAAATATTAAATGTTTCTATTATATTAAACTATTACTTCGTGAAATATTACATTATTACAGACAACGTATTATGTCTGCATTTATAAATAATGTTAAGTGAACTTTGTAAGCTACCTCTTTAGTTATTAAACTTTCTTAATTCACTTTATTAGTCCATTATTAATTTGCCTTGACATATGGATCGCATTATGTCAGCCTAAAGCTTCTTATTAAAAGGTAAAAATTCATTGAAAATCAAAAGATCGACAGCTGTTCATTTTAGATATAAATAAATGTTAAACTATTTGTTTGAATTATCTGCTTTGTGCAAGTTTTAATATGTGTTTATATAGTACTATACATATGTATATGTCTGAAAGCTGGACTCAAGGTATCAGTTTCAGTTTCAATTGACTTCCAACTAGAAAGCTGCATTTAGTCTTCAAATAATATTCAATTGTGCAACATGTCAGTAAGATATTTCTTATATTTATTACTTTTACTCGGTTGCGTATGTTCTATTAATGGTAAAACAAAATTTGGATAGTATAAATTAGTATTTAATTAAGAAACTTTTCTCTTGCAGCTGAAAGCAATAACGATTTAATGAGAATGATCAAGAATATGAGAGTTAAACTATTGGATCTATTAGAACAACTACGACAATGAGGACTAAACGAGCCCCATTTCCCAGTTTTTATATTTTATAAAATATTTTATTATATACATATTTTTATTAATGTACTTACATATACTATATTTACATTTTTTCTGTGTTTGTGCTTTGTATTGTTTTGTATTGGATTGTGAACTATCTCACACAGCATTTTATATCTTATCTGCAAATAATTAAATTTTAAGGTGGAACTCTTTGTATAAAGATTTGTTTAATATTGTATTGGAAGACCCATAATCAAGATTTAACTCAGTACTTAGTCACCATTGTGAAATCGTGTGCCATAGAGAATTTCTTTGAATTCCTCTATTTCAATAGGTTCTTCTCGGTCCCATAATCTTATCGAGTACTCGACCTGTTGCCGTAACAAACACAAGATAAGAGCGAAGTCAGAAAATTGATGAAGCAATTTTTAAAAAATATAGATGATTTATTGTATTATTAATTAGTCCATAATATCTCTAAGCATAGATCTTTGCCAGCATTACACCCAAAACTGTGGCCACAATTGTGTAGACACTGTTGCTCATCTTTCCGGCGGGATTCTTGTTGCACTTATCTCCAGAGCAGATAGTGCACTTGGTCTTTCTCCAGTTGGAATACTGAGGCTTCAGGGGCAAGAAACAAGCACCCACATCGGGATGAACACAGCCATGAAGCTGATGAGTAATTGTATTGTCTGTATAGGGAAATGTATATTTACATTTACGAGAACTCATATATATTAATGAATAAGATAAGAAATACTCACTGTTGGCAAATGTATACTTCAGAGCGAGACAGTCGAATCTCACGCTGCTCACATTTCTCACATTTGAATGATAAACACCTAGATGATGACTCGTCTCATTGGCGGCAGCATTGTTACAAGTCGTTTTCCTAGCACTTTTACAATCATTTGCACTCGTGCAAGTGTAACAGGTTAAAGATGTGGCTATAACATTACAAATTTTCAATATTTCCATTGGAACCAATATAAATTATGTGGCTCACCAAACTGCACACAGATAAAAGCAATCAGCACACTGACAATCAACGCTTTGGTATACATTTTGGACCGATCTTGATGTTCTCCTCGCAAAGTTTGAGTCTCAACTAAAGTCTTTTCGCAGTTATCACCTCGTTTTATATGGAGGCTATATACACTTAGGGATATCTGGGTACTTCACCAGCATTCTACAAATATGCCCTTAAAACTTTAACAGCCGGCATGAAGTCACCACGATTGACCACTTCTAACAGATTAGCTTATCAAAAAGCTTATCACTTAAGAAATGCGATAAGTATAATCAGTATCCTATAGCTCGACTTTGTGATGCTCTTTACGCTAAAGAAATAATTAGATTTGGATATAATTAATACAATATATATTATGTATTTTATTGTGTTATGAAAAATTAAAATTTTTCAATATATACAATTTCTTATTTTCATATCTGTTTATTTTAAGAAATTTTAAAATCCTTTCAGTATTTATTAAAATGGAAGAAACTAATAAAATTTTATTTTAGTCATAATTTTTAATCAGTCCATCTTATATTTTTATTATTAATGAAAATTATTAAATAGGAACAATATTCCTAACACGGAAATAAATTTAAAAAAATGAATTATTATTAAATGGTTAACATTCTAATAATTATTGCTTATCAGCTCATATTAAAAAATAATGTATGTATTTGTAATAATGATTTATTAAATTAAATTTGATACAATTGTTATGCTATTAACGAGTTCTAAAAGCGTAATCAAGATAATATGTAGACCTTTATGAAAAACTCAACATACACAACATATAAAAATAGAAAATTCTTTGGTAAATAAAATTGGGTTGAAATATAAATTTGGAGTGATTATATTGGTCATAAGCGTAATCATCCCGCATTTCGGTCTTTAAATCGAATATGACCCCCATGAATGATACCTATCGAAAGTGGAGTCTGAGTAATGCTATAGATAAGAAAAGTGAATAATTTGTTATCAAAAATAAGTGTTTATTTCATGCGATTGTTTTAAAAGCTTAAAACTATGCAAACTTTTTATATAATTTTTATTTAAAATTTAAATATTTAGATTTGATTTAGCTGCCAATATCCATAGACGATTTTTATTTCGCGAATTTTGGAGAGATTGAGCATAGACTAGAGAATTACCATTTGTAACTCAATTAAATAAATTTTTTTTAAGTAATAAAACTTGAAAAATTTTAATTTAAATAAATTTATTTTTGATACATAAATAATATTTCTAATATGTATATTTTTTTTTAAATTTCAAAACCAGCATGTAGCCAAAATCTCTTATTTCTGAGGCACCCCTGATAGACTTTTAAAAGTCCTTAACGTAACCATAAGTTAAACCAGATAAATATCGCCAATTGTTAAACTCTATTTTGAATTTAAACTTTGCTTATTGGCAAATGACTCAGTAGATAAAATGTATGTATGTTTACAATTTGTTGGAACAATTAACGAACGGTAAATACCCTTAAATAATTTTCTTTATAATAATAAACACTTCTAAATTATCCATTAGGTTGCAATTAATTTAGGCCGAATGATCGTCGCTTAAAAGAATAACTGAAATTTGCATTTTCTAAACCAAAAACTTTTTCGGTCAGCATGTTTCCTTCCTAAGGGTTACACTCAACTGCCTTGTAATTCCCAAGTTGCTCTCTGCCTATAGGTCAATATTAATGAGTAATGCTATACTAGTAGACAAGAAAAGTGAATAGTTAATGATCGAAAATAAATGTTTATTGCTTGGAATTATTTTTAAAATTTCACACTTTGCAATCTTTTTAACTAATGTGGCAACTGATTTCATTTGTATTTTTTACATTGTTTGAGTTGTATTGTAGTTATTTAAAAATTAATTAATTAGATTTCTTTTAGCTGCCAATATCAGACCCACAATTGAGGCAATAATGGTATAAGTGCTCTTGCTATAAGTTCCCGCCGGATTTCGATTGCACAAGTCCCAATCACAGGTCTTGCAGTACCTTTGCATGCTGCTGTAGCTGATGTTCACATTCAAATTGCAGACATTTATTGACGGATGATAACAACCAAGATACTCGCTCGAAATTACATTATCTGTAATTATAGTTATTAAAAACATTTCAAGAGACTCCACAATTTGTGACTCACTTTTATTAAAATAATAAGTGAGGTTCATGCACTTGAAACTGTTACTGTGAGCAATAGCAGGAACATTACTATGAATGCTGCTCAACCATCTACTTGTTTTATTAGCCGTGGCATCAGAGCAGACTTCCTGTCCGGGACTCTGGCAAGATTGGGGTGAATCACAGGTGTAACAGGTCAGCGAGTTGGCTAAATATATGTAACTATTAGCAAATTCTTCTATTTATACACTTATTCACAGTTCTTACCAAACTGCAGACCCACAAAAGCCACAAGCACAAGACCTAAAATCACTTTTTTCCACATTTTAGCACACACTTGACGGTTGACACAACTTTTAAATATTCGAGCTAGGCGGAAACTAAATCAGTTGATCAGCAAACGCCCTTATTATATAGGTAATAGGTAAAATAGATAAGAAAAATATTACTTGGGCTTGTTAAGATAATACTAGTTATCTATGTATATGTACAGTAAATCTGATAAAGTTCGGTATTGGTAGATACTTAGTAAAAGATAGTGGTAACGACATTTTTTGAGGGGATTTTTAAAAACAATTTTTTTCAGGAATTCATAAATTCCAATTTTTATCTGTTCGATTAATTCATTTAAGTTTATAAAAGGCGCAATTTAATCATTTTAAATGATGAACTAGATCGTTATCAATAACTGAATAACAGGTTAAATGTCGGCCAATAAATTTTCAATTAGAGCCATACAGTCGGTGCTTAAAGTCTTTTCAAAGGGGTTTTCTTGTCAACGAACAGCTGTATGTTATCCATAAAAATATACAGTGGTTTCACAGAGAAGCAAACCTCCCGAAATCAGACCAAAAAACCAAAGCAATCTGGTTTAAGGTGACACAAAACTCAAATCGCAAAATACTTGTTGAAAGGAAAAATAAAACTCTAAATTTATGAAATTAAATTAAATTATGTTTGTTAATTAATTAAATTTCAAAAGTACATTTTAAATAATTTCTAATTTTCAATCTTTCGGAAATTAAAATTAAGTCTATGTCCGAAAGTATGTCCGAAGAATGACATCTGTCAATTATTGTGTCAGCTACGGTTCGGTTTCAGAAATTTGGGAACATGCTTCTGGCCGAAATCTCTTAAATTTCGGTGTCACCCCTGAACAAATATTAAACTATAAATAGCCTAACATAATTTTTTTACTTAAAAGCGTAGAGCATTGTTTTGCTTACCAGAAATGTTTATTTGTTAAAGACTTTTTAATTTGATAGACGACAACAGACGCAGGCCTAAAATAATAAACAATTCTGAATTACCCATTAGATAGAAATTAATAATGGGCGTATGGTCGTCGAGTAAAATCGCTACTGAAATTTGTATTTCCCAAATGGGAAACTCCCTTCGGGCCTTGCCATATACATAAAGCAAAATAACGTGCATGTTCCCAATTATAGGCAAGAAAAAACATTTGATCTTCACACAACAGTGTCCTCCACAAGGTGTGTCAGGTAGGACAAAAAAAAAACAACCCCTGTCAGCATGTTTACTATTTGAGAGTTTCAGTCGACTTACTTGTAATTCTCAAGTTGTTATTCGCCAGAAGTACAATATAAATACTACATTGAGAACTGTAATCTTCGTTCTTGCTTCGGCAGAACATATACTAAAATTGGAACGATACAGAGAAGATTAGCATGGCCCCTGCGCAAGGATGACACGCAAAATCGTGAAGCGTTCCACATTTTTTTGCATTTTGATTGGGATACTTTCTGAGTCCATTTATAGCTAATGTGAGAGTAAAATCTATTTTTAAATTTATATTAAAATGTCCTACCTATTGATAAGAAAAAATTATAGTGGCTACCGTACTATACTCAGTTGATTTGATTTACACTTTTATCGTCTGTTACCCCACTGTGTTACGATTCGGTTTCAGAAAATTTAATAACGAACTGTAAACACCCTAACACAATTTTTTTTACTTAAAAGCCTAGAGTATTATTTTGTTTACCAGAAACTTTTATTTGTTAAGAATTATTAATTTGTTAGACACACGCATCCTTAAAATAATAAATGTTTCTGAATTACCCATTAGGAAATTAATTATGGGCTTATGGTCGTCACTTAAAATCACTACTGAAATATATGTTTCCTTAATGGGAAACTCTCATTGGGCCTTTACCATAGACATAAAGCCAAATAATATGCATTTTCGCAATTTTGGGTAAGTAAAAATGTTTGATCTGGTCAGGTAGGAAAAAATATCAACCCCTGCCGGCTTGTTTATTAGCTGAGGGTTGCAGTCAACTTACTTACTTGTAATTCCCAAGTTGTTATTCGCCAAAAGTACAATATAAATACTACATTTAGAACTTTAATGTTCGTTCTTGCTTCGGCAGAACATATACTAAAATTGGAACGATACAGAGAAGATTAGCATGGCCCCTGCGCAAGGATGACACGCAAAATCGTGAAGCGTTCCACATTTTTTTGCATTTTGATTGGGATACTTTCTGATGACAGTCCATTTATAGCAAAAGAATTAGTAATATTAATTTTAAATTTCTAATAAAATGCCCAACCCTATTCGAAGTTCTACAATCTTATCGAGTACTCGACCTATTGCGAATATGATAACATTAAGTAAAATACATTTTGAAATAGGATTGTTTATTTACTTTACTATCTCACATTATCATGATAAACCCCCAGTAATTGACTAGTCCAATCAAACTCATTTTATATGAAGCTAATAAAAATTAATAGTAGTTGTAAAATATTAAGTGACTCAGCGCACAAAAAAGTTATGTATACAAAATGGAAACGGCCTATTATTAAAATATATATATTAACATAATACTCCAAAATTCAATATCGAAATGTTGAAAATACCTAAAAATAAAATTAAACAACTTCTACCTATTTTAAAAATAAACTTTAAACTTATCTGGGAATAGCTAAGCAGATTCACACCGCAGTGAAATTTATCTAATCCCGTTTTAGAATAATTTTCAAGAAGGAATGTTTGGAATGTAAAGGCCTAATAAAATATTGGCATATGTAACAAAAATGGCTTTAAGTAGCTTTGTAAAGTTATAATAGAGATATATTTGAAAATAAATAAAGAAATAATGCTGTTATTTTATGCTATTTTCCAAGCAATTAAGTCCTCAACTTGGCTAAGATCAAAGCCATAACAGAGGCAATCATGGTGTAGGTGCTATTGCTAAAATTCCCAGCAGGATTGCGATTGCAATGATCCCAATCGCAGGTCTTGCAACCTTTAGCCCAACTTAGACTGTTGGTTGCGTTTAGGGTGAGACTACAGACTGGAATTCCTTGTGGAAGCAGCCCAGAGTCTCTGACATCTTGATTGAGTCTGTAAACAGAACAATAATTAGAAATCTGTAAGCAATACAATACGCGATTTGTGACTCACTCTCATATATGAAATACGTAAGGTTCATGCACTTAAAGCTGTTGCTGCCAGCAGTAATGAGGACATCATTGTGAATAGTGCTCAGCCATTCACTTGTTTGATTGGCTGTTGCATTGTTGCACACTTGGGTGCTGGGATTCATGCAAGATTGGGTTGAATTGCAGCTGTAGCAGGTCAGCGATTGGGCTAAAAATATGTAAATGTAAGTAAACTCCTTTAACAGAACTTAATGGGTCAATCACAACTCTCACCAAACTGCAGATCCAGAAAAACCACCAGTACTACGCCACAAATCAATTTCTTCCACATTTTCTTTACTTTCCAAAAATACAAGTTTTTACTATATCAGCTCAGTGCAGACTGAGTTGGTCAAGCGGCTAACAAGTAATTTTATTGCTGTTCATACACAAAAAATCCATATTTTGTGACTTGTTAAGATTAGATTAGATATCAGTTGTTCCGAATCAGTAAATATTTGAACTGCTTTGACGAATCCGAACAAGGGATCATCATATTTGCTATAATGAAAATACATTTTTGAAACTTAATAGTTTATATCAAATCGAAATTCGTTTAGAAGAAAAGAATGGAAGTAATCAGTAATGACACAACAAATTATCCATATTATAATAAAACAAAAAAACCAGGGTATGAAACTGGAACATAATGTTTAAGCCAAATCGTAAATCGCCAGGACATTGATAACGATTTAATATGCATGTCAGACAAATCGATAATAAACAGATATCATATCATGTTACAGAGAAACGTTATCAAATATCATATCAACAGTTCTGCGATAAGCTTTATCCCATACGAACAAAACTAAAATTTGCCAATCTATTTTGATTTAAATACTAGGTAAGATTGATTAAAGTATAGTAAATGTACTTAAATAAGAAAACAACCATTTATTTTATGTAAAAAATTAGTTTTGAGTTTTATAGAAAACCAATACAGTTTTTATTAAGTTATAAAGATTTCCCCTTCTTCTGTAGATATGCTAGCCTTACACATATCTGTACTGATAAATATATTAAAATGTAAAACAAAATCCAAACCATCAATAAAGTCAATGGTTTACGTATAGATTTTATTGATCTCTAAACAAGTCGGAAGATAACTGAAGATATTTTAAATATAAGAAAAGCAGATCAAATACTTGCACAAATATTTGCCCAATAATACAAATACGATATGCAAATGCATTTTCTATCAAAGATATAAGAACTAATATCATAACAAAATAGTCGATTTGCAATTGCAGACACGTCTTAATGTCTCAACCCAATGCTGAGCATTTGCCACAACAAATAAACAAAAGAAAATAGGAAAAATTGGGATAAAAAAATAAAAAGATAGAGGGACAATGTTTCAAAAATTGAAAAGCATATATCAGCATCATAGCCATTGCCAGGACATGTCACGCATAACTAAATTCAAAGAGAGCCACAGAAACAGAAACAGATGCAGAAGTGAAACAAGAATAACAACAAGAAGCATAAGCTTCTGCCAACGATACGTACAGGATATTAAATGACAGGACAAATGGTAAATGCCTGCTCCGAGTCCCAGTTCTCCACCTCATCTTCATCTTGTAACAGGTACTCGAAGGTAAACGAAAAGCGCAAATCCTGTGAACAAAACCAGGAGACAAACAACAAATAGCTGCGGGTTAGATTTATAAAAATATGTGTATGTACGACTGTATCTGTATGTGTATCTGTGTGTACAATAGGTAAACAACAGAATTACAATATGCTTTTTTAAAAATTAGAAAAACAACGTGCAATGGTCGAGGCGACAGGACAATAATGCTGTGATGCCCACGATAAGCATCCTTACCGGGCGACCCAAAGATAAACACAAACACAAACACAGACCGGGGAGATGGGACATGGAACTTGGGCTGGGGGAAGGCAAAAGTCGCTGGGATGACAGTTGAGTTACATTTCAGGGAATGGGCGTGGCATATACGTTGCAACAAAGCTGAGTGCCATTCAAGTTCTTGTCGTAGAAGAAACTAGCTACATTCCTATGCATTGCATTAATTTTCAAGTCACGTATCCTTTTTAATCCTGACAAGAATATTATTTCCATAAAAAATGAAAGAGAACGCGCGCAATGCCTCCGCATCGTCTTCGAAATCGTTTCGGGGCATCAAGCATACGCCACGTATGCCACGGCCGAATCATAGACAAGCAAGCAAACAGCGACACATGTATTTAATTTTATTTTATACACACACACACATATACTTACATTTCTATATACATTTCAGTTAAAGCATTAACACAATTGCCTCTAGAGGCAGCTTAAAGCGCATGTTGTGAGTTTAGGAAACGATTGTCAACATCGCGTATGCGTAATGTGCCACACTTACAGCTTAAAGGATTTGTGCTTGAGCAACAGTTAGACATCGAATCATTCTGTATTCTATTAAGTAATTTTAAATTGCGATTTTGCTGGAAGTTGATAAAGAGGTGTGAAACTTGCATTAGATTAAAGTATTGAAATATATAAAATTAATAACAATGTTAATAGTTTAGATTGAATAGGAAAAAGATATATAGGTATATTTGGAATAGAAATTAACACTTTCAATTTTTGATGTATGTATTATTTGTGAAGTACATTAAACTAAGTAGCCGAATCTGCAAGCATTTTTCAATGAAAATCACGCATACATGTAAGGAAACTAATACAATTTTGAGCTGAAAAATAAATTAGTTTTTAATATAAGTAATTATGTTAAACAAGGATATACTTATATTAAACGCTGAATTAAAACTAACAACTTAATAATCATATATCAACTTTTGATGTTTATGGGATCTCCGATTTCAGTCAGTTCTAAAATATACATACACTGTACATAATAATTTTATTTCATTTTCAAGTTTAAATAGCTAGCTTTTTTAACTTTCAGAACTTTGTTTTAACAATATATGAACAAAATTAAAATTCACAGGATTTAATCTCGTATTAAAGCTTACTATTTTATTTTTTTTTTTAATTATTTCATTAAATTTATTTAGTTTACATTTAAATAGGATTATAAATATTTTTAAGTATTTTTTAAATTATTTAAACTAAGGAAAAATATAACTTATCTTGACAGATTATATTTTAAATTCGTATGTTCCATTTGCGCATTTAATACATGTTGGATAAGTTGTTATCAAGTTTATTAAACTGGTTTATTAATAACCTTTATATTCTTCAAGACTTGTAGCTTCAATGACTGACGGGCGAATTGACCCAGCGACTAAAGGCTCGTGAAGCAGCATTTAAGCCGCTTCATGTTGTTGTCTTAGCTTATAGTTCTTGTACCCATTTACCATTGTCTACGAGGCTGATGGGAAGAGACTTGAGGCTTGTATATAGCAAAGGACATAGAAAATGTAAAATTTGTTTGTTTCCTGCATTGATGTTGAAAGTTTTTGCAGCTGCTGCAACAGACAATGCATGAGACTCTGAGTTCTGAGTTTGTCTCTATCGGTCTCTATATCTGTCCATGGCATGCCATGGGGCTGCCTTATTATTACAGTTTGTCGATTTGTTTGTATTGCAGTCTACATTGTTGTTTTGTTGCAACAACAATAAAGTTGTTGTCACTTGTTGTACTTACGAGAATCTCTCGCTCTCTCTCTCTCTCTCTCTGTCTATCTCTGTAGATTTACACACCCATCTGGCCAACGAAGCAATCGATTGTAATAAATTATTTGCAGCTATTGTAATTTGTAATGTTGGCAAATGTCAGACAAAAAAGAAAACCCCACAGACAGCTTTCTCCTGAATTTTGTATCCGAAATGCATTAGGGCTGAGTTTGATCTTCAATCAGATCTTTGTTTTTTTCTGTTGGTATTTTATTGTTTATAATTTGTAAGATATTATTCATACGGTAGATTACAGTTGAAATCCATTATGTGTATGTTTGTTCTTCAGCTAGCTCTGACAAAACATAAATCCAGTATTGTAATTATTTTAAAAGTAACCAATTTATTTGCATACTGCCAGCTGGTGAAATAAATGTTTAAAGCTAATGAAATAAATGTTTAATTTTTGTCCAAGCTAATTGATCAATGTTCATATGAAATGATGATAACTTTCATTAGCCAAACTGCAAAATATGTGAGCAGCAGCTGCTTTTATGTTAGACCATTCATCATCTACACTTTCAGACACTTCAACAAACAACTTTCAACCATCGTAATTGACCCGGAAAGAGCTCAAAGCCAAATATTTACACAGCATGTCAAATGGGCGGTGGGAAATGGGCGTGGCATCATATCAATAACTTCAAGTAAGTCCCATTTCCATTCTAAGCTCACGCAAAACTCCGATACAAGTACACTTAATGATTGGCCCAAAGCAAATAGAAGTGCAAAAGACCAAAACAAACATTTGTGTAGCATATGCAAAGTGAACAGATACAGATACATTCACATCTACAGATGCAGATATAAATACATTTCTGCATATGGCAACAAGATGCTTGTTAGTTGACATAATTTTTGAGTATCAACTTCGATAGTCTCATTCTTCTAGTCAGTCAACTCTGTCAATTTTCCATTTCCTTCTTCCTGTACACTAATTGTTGATTAAACGGTGCAAATTGGCGCCTGGCTTCGGTTCCATTTCAGGAGACAACCCAATTTATAGAGCGTCCTTAGAATTGTCGGTGAGTCGAGTCTATTGTCAAAGCAGTTAGCGATGTGGCTCGATGTGAACACAGAGAGAAGCGTGAAAGAGTGCGTTTATATATGTGTGTGTGAGTCTAGGAGCATGTCCTGGAACTTGGGTCATTGCAATTTTGCACGTGAACTTGTTAACAGGAAAAACAACGTCGGCAAGACATGAAACGGCAAATTGAACGGTTATTGCTAGAGAGTAAAAGGAAACACTGTTGAAGCGTAAAACTAACAATGTCAGTAGCTAGATAATGTAAGCCTGCAATTAACCATAAACAGAGCAACTACATACATAAGTACTTAAACAAACATTTATACATGAAATTACTAATAAATTATATTTATTCGTCTGTTAGGTACAGTTAATAAATAAACTGCTTATTTTATTGATCAACTTAATTTAAGTAAATTTTTATTCTAATATAAACTTTCTTTGCATTGCTAGTTCAATTGGATTCTTTTTTAATTTACGCGCCACCTTGCACATTGTATTATAGCAGCGAGCTTTGAACTGCTAGCTGCATGGTGCTTCCTATCTGCAGTGCTGCCCATAAATAGTAGCATTTCAAATTCAGCTTTTGTATTATCCGTTGTGAAAGTATGGTTAAATTAATTAATTTATTTTTAAGGCATCATCATTAGTTATCAAAATTTAATATCAATTTTTAGTGAAGTTTTTTTTTAAGCAAATGTATCAATAGTTATATTACGCTATTTGAAACATTTTCTATTTCTTTATTTCCAACAAATATTAAATTCATACGCCACTCACAGAAGCAATCCAATCTCGCACAGACGATACCCTAGAATAAACGCCTGGATAATCGGGTCTCGCACAACCATATCCCCAGGAGACGACGCCCCATAGTTTGCCATGGGCTACCAAAGGGCCACCTGAATCTCCTTGGCATGCATCTTTGCCACCTTCTTGAAGACCAGCACACAACATGCGCTCCGTAATATTGCCAAAAGACTTATACGCCAACTCGCAATGCGTTTGATTCACCTTAGGCACGATTACGGCCCGTAAAACTGAGTCAGATTCCGACGCATTTTGTGTGTTGCCCCAGCCGGAGATGATGACGGGGGTTCCATCGGGAATATCCTCGTTCTGTTCTGGCAATTTGACATATCCCTGTGTAATATTCGTGGCGTTGTACGGCTTCAATTCAAGGACTGCAAAATCATAATCTATAATACGAGGATCATATTTGGGATGACGATGTACACGCTTGATCTCCACCAGCACTCCACCAGTCTCCTTGCGCGTGGAACCGATGCGTACTTTGGATGTGATTGACGTGGAGCTGTCAACGCAATGGGCGGCAGTAAGAATAACACCCTTTCCTATCAAGGAGCCTCCGCACGTGTGATACGTGCGTTGCAGTGAGATTTGATAGGGATACTCCTCAATAGTTGCTTCCACGCCACCTACAATCCGACCATCCAGGTGAGGGTGCTTCACAGGTGGCACAGCTAGACATCCCGCTGAGGTCAGTGCTAATGTAAGGAGCAGCGTCTTCCAG
The DNA here is from genome assembly GCA_035044365.1 of Drosophila neotestacea. Classification (NCBI taxonomy): domain Eukaryota; kingdom Metazoa; phylum Arthropoda; class Insecta; order Diptera; family Drosophilidae; genus Drosophila; species Drosophila neotestacea. Next base: position 6,599,050 of record JAWNMD010000069.1, read on the forward strand.
GTGTTTGCCATGTTAAGCTTCCAGAATTTAAGTGGCGCTACCTCAACATGGATCGGTCTTATATACTTTGCCACTTCGTTATCAATAGATTTTCAGGGTCAATCACTGCACATAGAACGAAGGTGTCCACTTGGCCTAGTTAATCCGACGCCGATACTCGTAAAATTTATGGCCACCCAACGATATCGTCGTCATCGACAATGTTATCTAAAGAATTGGAACTCCATTTTTATACCCAGGTATTAGATCGTCTCAAGGGCCTATTGTTATTTTCTTATCTCTATATAACGAACACAGAGAAAGTGAAAGTCGATTGATAACAGACTGATATGCAGATTTAAAGATATCTGATTGAATTGTACAGAAAACAATATATTCTTACTTTAATTACAATTACAATAAAGAAAGATCTCAATAAAAAATAGGTCAATGTACTTTAATATTGTTAATAATCTAGTTACAATTAAAACTTCTTTAATTAAGTCACACTTACTACTTGAGCCAAGTCAAGAATTTATTGTTAGATGGCATATCAGTTATCCGCTCCAGTTTCAATCCGTTTGTCTCTGCCAGCAGCTTTAGATCCCTGATGTCTCGGATGCCCCATGTGGAGTTGCGACTCTTTAAGTTGGCATCAAAGTCCAAATTGCTTTGGGGCGTCAACTTGCCATCCTGGGCATAGGGTCCATAGGTGAACATTTTCCCTCCTGGCTTGAGCAGTTGGCCGGCAGCGCGAAACAACCCAATGGAGCAGTTCCAGGGACTAATGTGCATCATGTTGCAGTTCAACATATAGTCGAAGCTTTCGGGCTTCACCTTCTCCAATGTATTTGCCTCCCATTGCTCCAGCTCCTGCGAAATGTCCACAAACAACGGTGGGCAAATATTGCCAGTGGCACAGTCTGCTGCATAGGCGGACATTGAGTTAAAGTCTTGGCGCTCATACTCTGTAGTTTGATAGCTAATATTGGGCAGCAATGGGGCCAAAAAGCCGGCATGTTGACCCGACCCAGAGGCTATTTCAAGCAGACGTAAATTTGGCGTTTGTTTATCCACCTGCGATAGAAGAGCCTCTGAAATGGGCTGAGAATTACGATCCGCCGAGGGATGTGTGCGTTTTATGGTGCTACGAAGCATAGTTACATGCAATAAACGTTTCAAAGATTGTGTGAGACTGTGTGCAGCGGTTAAAACAAAATAAATTTAAATAAAATCATGTGTTTACCTCATATTTATGCGATACGTCTGTTGCAGAAAATTCAACTGTGTGGAATGATACTTGCTTATCAACTGGTGTGCAGAGATCATATAAGTTATCAGTAATAGGCAGGGCTGGAGACAATTACAATCGCTCTTTAAGTAGAAGTATAAGTAAACAACCAAGATTTATTCGAAGTATCAATAAACAGTTAAGATTAATTAATAATTATCTTAATATCTATTTACAATTAAGAGAATGGTTAAGTATCATTCCATTACAAAACGATATTTTGTCATCGTGCTATATTCGTGCCACTACTATCGATATCTTTCCGGCACTTCAGTGTTGCAGAGCGATAAGTCAGTATTGCAGCGAACACTTATCGTCTGGCTATCGAGCGACCGCCACAATCTGCAGTGAGACATAAATTTTGCCATTTTTATAGGCATTGTTTTGTTTAATCAATTGTTGCACTTAAATAAGCTGGGCAATGTCTGATAACGATGATGATTTCATGTGCGATGATGATGAGGATTATGGACTGGTAAGAATTATCCATTTAACATATCTCCTCGCAGTGATTTTAATGCCCGGCGCCTGCATGGGAATCGGCATTTGTATTTGTAGGAATACTCCGAGGACAGCAACTCGGAACCGGACGTAGATCTTGAGAATCAATACTATAACAGTAAGGCGCTGAAAGAGGAGGAACCAAAAGCTGCACTCGCTAGTTTCCAAAAAGTACTCGACTTGGAGAATGGCGAAAAGGGCGAATGGGGCTTCAAGGCGCTGAAGCAGATGATAAAAATCAACTTTAGACTGGTATGTGAAGCAGACATCAGTTTATAAAGAAAACCAAGTCATGACTTTGAACATCTTGCAGTGCAACTACGAGGAAATGATGGTCCGCTACAAACAGCTGCTCACCTACATTAAAAGTGCTGTCACACGCAATCACTCGGAGAAGAGCATCAACTCTATATTGGATTATATTTCAACATCTAAGAATGTATGTAAGCAGTATGTTTAGTTAGAATTCCTCTTGGTTTAGAAAGTATCAATCCTGTTCCTTCCGTAAAATCTTTCCGTTTGCTAAAACCGGAACAGGGCTGTAACTCTCAAGTCTTTAATAAGTTTGTATCTTACTAAGAACTGGCCTTCTAACTGATATTCTTTCTTGTCCCTTCCTAAACTAGTTGTATTGATTTTGTAGCACAATTGTAAGCTAACAAAAATTTTGTTTCAGATGGCACTGCTCCAGAATTTTTACGAGACTACTTTGGATGCACTGCGCGATGCCAAGAACGATCGCTTGTGGTTCAAGACCAACACGAAACTGGGCAAGCTATATTTCGATCGCAGTGATTTTACTAAACTGCAAAAGATACTCAAACAGCTGCATTCAAGCTGCCAGACAGACGATGGCGAGGATGATCTTAAGAAGGGCACACAATTGCTAGAGATCTATGCCCTGGAGATTCAAATGTACACAGTGCAGAAGAACAACAAAAAACTTAAGGCTCTCTATGAACAATCCTTGCACATCAAGTCGGCGATTCCACATCCCTTAATTATGGGCGTCATACGTGAGTGTGGTGGTAAAATGCACCTCCGTGAAGGAGAATTCGAGAAGGCTCATACAGACTTCTTTGAGGCGTTCAAGAACTACGATGAAAGCGGATCTCCTAGGCGCACAACCTGCCTAAAGTATTTGGTGTTGGCTAACATGTAGGTGCTTCATTATTTATCTAAGCATCAGACATTAATTTGTCTATTTTTGTAGGCTGATGAAATCTGGCATCAATCCGTTCGACTCGCAGGAGGCTAAGCCTTATAAGAACGATCCAGAGATTCTGGCCATGACAAATTTGGTCAACTCGTATCAGAACAATGACATTAATGAGTTTGAGACCATTTTGCGTCAACATCGCAGCAACATTATGGCAGATCAATTTATACGCGAGCACATTGAGGATTTGCTTCGCAACATACGCACCCAGGTGCTCATTAAACTTATCAGACCGTACAAGAACATAGCCATACCGTTCATAGCCAATGCCCTTAACATTGAGCCCGCCGAGGTGGAGAGCCTGCTAGTTTCCTGCATTTTGGATGAGTAAGTCAAGTTATCCTTTCAGTAGATATAGCTTAATCGTTTATTTTGCAGTACCATCAAAGGACGCATCGATCAGGTTAACCAAGTGCTACAGTTGGACAAAATTAACAGCAGCGCTTCCCGCTATAATGCCCTAGAGAAATGGTCCAACCAAATTCAATCGCTGCAGTTTGCAGTAGTACAGAAAATGGCATAGACATAAGGCAACGATTACAACCGATACAAAGTAATAAATGTTAAGAAAAAAAACAGAAAAAAACTAACAATGCCTTATCATTATTTAAAGGGATTTTCGGAATTTTCTAAATTCCATCATTGCACCTTATCAGTAGTAATAGTAAAGTGACACGTCAATACAGATAATCAGCACATGATTCCTCTCACCTGATATGAATTTCTGGAAAGGGCTTTCAGCGTGAGTTTTAAATTAGCACGTGTATTTATAAGTAATAAACCTTTAGACATCTATACTATACCATCGGGCGCTGTAACAGATCTTTGTCAACATCAACGACAGTAGATATAAAGGGTGTATTTTTGAAGTGGGACTGTATTTTACATAGTATTGTGTGAATAATCTAAATAACCCTCTTACGGATTTAGATATATTATATTCAGGGGTGTTCCACAAAGCTCTAGACCTTTTACCTACAATTAATTTTGAAAACAACTGTTCTAAATGTTGGTGTTTCTGAAATGTCGGAGATTTAATTTTTTCGTACAGTTTTTCGAAGTAAGAAAATCTGCTGCTGTTCATCTTATTCGAGTTTTTATAAAACTATTAATTACTTCTGTATTTTTAAAAATGTATAAACCTGCTAGGTTTTTGATAAATCACCCTTCTATGGATTCCACCAATAATAATATCATACAATTAAAGGTAGTTAAATTTATTAATTGACCTCGAGCCAGCTAAAAACAACAGTTTAACAACTATTTAATTGCTTAAACTGTTTCCTTAGAGGCTGCCACTGATGCTTGTGTTTATTCTATTGGCTGGGGTATTATGAACCACTCGTGTATCCACGTTCTGAATCTATCGATTCAAAAAACTACACCAGAATAAAGTAGTAGTACCAGAATAAGGTAGAGGAAGTGATGACCAAGACTAAAAGTGAATAACAGAATATATACTAAAAGATTTGTTGTAATGCAGCTATAAGCAGACAAGCTTGGCACTAAATTTCCCACGCCTAATATTTAATCAAAATTGTATTTCGGTATAGGAAATTGTATTTGGGAACGGCGCGGCGTAATGCAGCATGCAGCTTATGAAGGTAAACAATAAACCTCTTGGGCTTTGATAAATGACAATTAATTATGACGAGAATTATTTAAGCTGCAACACACTTTAATTAATTGTTGGCTTTACTTATTTTTACTATTTAAACGGGTTGAACATTCTCCGTGGAGTCTGCTGCTCGCGTTTGCATTATTTCGGTGGATTCCGGTTTAACACAACGCGAATACATCCATATTCTGAATCTGTAGATCCAAAATATCATTATGCAGAAGACCAGGGCTAAAACAATACAGCCAAAAACGCTGCCAATTGCCAAACCTGGCCTTTCCCAGTCCAAAATAAAGTAAATGTACCGATTACCGAAACTGAAAGTGCAATAGAATTTTGTGATAAAGATCTATAAATACTTAATGAGAACCGTTGCTTACAAGTCTGTACCGCCGGACCAGAAGAAGATTAGGGAGAACAGACCATAAACCAGTCCCACAACAAGTGGGTAGATAAAGTGCATCAGGTGTGTGGGAAAGGCGACTACGAAACAATCGAAGAACATACAAATTGAATTGAAGGCATGTGCCCAAAGATTATACAATCCAATAGGTCCATCAGACATTGCTAAAATTAAATTTCGTTTGGGAATAGGTACAATCAAATTTATTTAATAAAAAAACTGCTTACTTGGATAGAGGGCCACCCAAAACACCAATGTTATCATTAGCGCTAGCACAGTGGTAGTATAGTGAGAGGCCCAATAAATTTTTAGGGCCCAACTGCCGGATTCTGAAATATACAATTGGTGATTAGTGAGAAAAAATTATAAATAAATCTAAGTTAAACCAGAATGTATCTGGTATGTATGTACAATTTAGCAGATTACTTTTCAAATGATGAAAGCAGTTTTTTTTTGTAATGACTGCAGAGTAGTAATTAAAGGGGGATTATATTCTTTACTTTATCGGATTCACATTTATAAGCGCAAAGTTAATTCAATCCTCAAATTAAAACAGGCCTGAATATAATAGTTAGGCTTACCAAAATAGCTGGGCCTTATGTAGTATATAGTGGCCACTATAGCACCATAAAAGCAGGCATAGAAGCACAAAACAAAACCCCAATCCGTAAGATAAATGAACCATGATCCCTCATTGAAGTGTTGAATAAGGCTGCCAAGAACACCACCGGCAAAGAAGGCTGCGAAAAGCCAACGGTAGATTAGCCAGATGATGGAACGGTCGCCTCTTTGCCATTGGGAACGACAGAAGTCAGCAGGATCATCATGATGCAGCGAGAACTTGGAACGCTGAAACTCATCCAGAAGAGGCTGACAACAGCATTTCGAGCTTGTATCGCGCATTCCGGCGGGATGAACTCGATGTCTGCGACGTTGGATTAATGCTGCAAATACGGCCCAAAGCAGTTGACTGGAACGGCGATAGAGAGAGAACTGTCGCAGCCATGGTGTTAGCCGGGCCAACAGGCCTGCCAACTTGGCAATATTACTGAGAATAGTGCGAGTTGAATGACAATTCAAGTGTTAGAGTTAACAGCTATCAGTTAACGATCCTTATCGCGAGATATGTTAAACTGGAAAGCAATTCCAATATGTGGTTTTGATAAGCACACACGAGCGATTAGCCGCTGCCATTGATGTTGGCCACAAGCAAACTAACTTGGCCAAGTGACAACCGAAGTTGGTTCGTTCCTTGTCTGAAAGATTTCCCACGCTTTTCCGCTTGTCATTGGCGGAAATTACACGCGTCAAAATTGTAAATTTTTTAGCACATTTTCGGGAAATTCTACACATGATTCACGATGCCAATAAGTCTTTTGATAATATACAGTCAAGAAATATTTGCGGTGCTGTGGCCTTGGCGATAAGAACAGAAATCGATAAAGTTAAAAAAATTATACAAACACAAAGTATTCGCACACTTTACCTAACATCATTCATCATTTATAGCTTACCATTTCACAAAATTATCAATTGAATATCGGAGCTTCTCAATGTGAAATTTGAACTTGGCTGCTCAATGAATTCCCTATGGAATGGACTCATACACAGGAGTATATTGAGGAAAACCCCAAAATTATAAATAAGTCAAATGACTAATAATAACAAGAACTGATAATAATTTTTGAGCTCATTCATAAAATAGTCTCCGGTTTAATGGGTTTTAGGAACATTATATGTCTCTATAATGATCTGTTAATTTTAAAATAAAATAGAAAAATTTAAAGCAAATAGTAAGAAATTATTAGAAATGTGTAAGAAGAAGAATATAAGAAATTTACATAGTTCGCTAAGGTTATGTCTTATGATAAAGTCGAAAACAAGTTTATATTAAATATAGTTAAAAATTATTTTCTTTTTTAAAAGTGAGAGAAGTTCTTAAAAACTTCTTAAAATACATACATACATACTATAAGTAAGTAGAAGCTTCCATTTTCCTAATGTCTTTATACGTTTTAAAATCTTTAGACGACTTTCCAAAAGCAAAACAAGCACACTTACTTGTCACGCAAAACTATAATTTAATCTCAAAAATTTGCAACAAGTCTATTACATTGGGCATGCAATATTATTATTAGGTTTATCCAATGCCCCTTTAAGGCATGCGAATATCAAATGCAATTGTTTCTACATAGTACCCTAATGAATATGAGCGGATAACATTCGTCAATTAGCGTACAAAGTGGGGGCACGTTTGGGTAACAACTTGTAAATTGGCATTCAATTGAACTTGTAAATTGAATTTATGCAATAAAGAAGCAATAAGAATCAGTGGTTTCTTTATTTCTACAGACACTTTCGATTTTTTCAGTGAATAATAATAGATATGTGAGGTTTCAGATTTTTAGTTGAAGTCAACGGAAAGGTCGCATACTGAATCAATCAAAATTTAAGGGACAATAATAAACGAGTATAAAATAAAATTTTTGTGTAGTACCAATATAAGTATATTTGAGAGGAATGTAAATATAAACCAATATAAAACGAATGTTCTGCATATTTCATCGACCCCCAAAAAAAGGTGGGCATATAATATTTGTTAAGTTTTTTTTAACTTTCCTTGATAATTGAATCAAGTGAATCAAGTGAATTTAATTCATTTAATATTATTAGTAATAATTTATTACACTAGGGAAAAACTTGACGCACTTTTTAGATTTTCCAAACTCATTTGGAGGCCCAGATGAGAAATAACCTTTTAATAATTTTTCCTAGACATTTAAAAAAAGGTGCTTATAACAAGCATTTTGGATCATTTTCCTAGAATGACAAAACCGATCATTAAAATCTAAAAACTTTCTGAAGGCTTCATAGTATATCTATTGATCACTCATCCACAGTCTTCAATAAAATTAATAAAATGATCCGCTATTCCATTTATTTTCTTGAATTAAGAAAATTTTCCTTCTTTTTTTGCCGGCACTAATTTTTTTTTGGTTTTTTTTTTTACTTTAGCTTCAGAAAAAATTAAAAAAAAATATCCCGTAAAAAATTTTTTAATTTGAGAGCTCACCTCTAAAAATTGGCATAGAAAAATATTTAAGATTTTCCAAAAATTTAAATAACAAAATCTTAAAATTGGAAAACTTTAAATGTGTTTTTTTCTAACTGAAACTAAAAAAAGGGTGGATTTGCTAAGAGGTTTAATCTGGTTGCTATCTAGTGCTACTATTAACTAATCATTTTTTAAAAAGGGTTTTAATAACTTTCTTTTCGACCTACTTTCCCAATTTATTTATCGCCCGATTGATAAGGCAAATGTAGGTCAAACACATTCTTCAGGGTAAGTTAGGTATTTTAGAAATAAGACTCCCACGCACATAACATATGGTCTATTCACAATTGGGAGAGCTGGAAATTTTAATTGATCGACCTCCATGACTTCAAGTTCAATAATGTCAGCGGATGATGAAAAGCGATGTTACTGTCAATATCATTGATATCATATCATACGAACTGCTTCCCACAGCGTCCAGTTTTGGTGGATCACTTAACAGAATGACACCCGACATATACTCGAACACAATATTCTCATGTGTACGATATGGTATTAATTAAATTACTTTATTTAGTTTATTTGTATACCCTACACTCAAACGCTAGGAAGGGTATGCAATATGATAAATATATAATGTGAAAATAAATAGAATTGTTATTAGATAACAGATCATTACGCAAATTACTTTATTTATCTGTCTTTCTTATCTAATCTTTATTCGCACTTATACCCTTCGCATTGCTTTTCAAAAGGGTATGCACTACAATAAATGCACAACATTTTTAAAGTAATATTTTATTAAATAAAATAAGTAATAAACATATAAAATAAATTAGTTTCCTTTAATAATCGTTCTTCGTAGACGCGATCAAAAGGGTATTCAGCAGGGAGAATCCACTTTGCAGCAATTGCTGTGATAGCAATTTTGGGAATGCTCGGCGATCGATCGTATACAGTTTCAGCTTCGTATATAAAGCATATTATGACACTCACAATTTTTCGCATTTCACTTATTTCATGTTCAGCGAGTCCGCGGTTTTCTAATCGGATGTTCGGGCATTGGTTCGACGGGCTCGGCTTCAGTCAAATAGTATTGTCGGGTCTTCCAAAAGGGTAAAAGCTTTGACGCTTTCAGTTCGCTCTGTGACTCGTTGGGAAGTGCACGAAAGTGCGCCGCGTTCCAAGTGAAGCAACTAATCAAACGACTCCAGCTTTAACTCCGACTTTGAATTTCATTTTGATTCCGTCCATGTGTGAGCTCAGCATTTGTGCTTCAAGATCAGTGAGAACATTTCTCATATTTGCTGTCGTGTGGTCTGACGCGTAACCCAAAAGAGTTATTTCAGCTGAAATATTTTCGTGAACTTGCCAGCTGCAGTCCAAAAGCAAACATACTCAGAGTTATATTTAGGTAGCAAATTTAGAAGGAAAAGACTCTTGACTCACAGACGATCACGCTTAAAATGCAATTTTTTAAAAGGTTTGGCAAAGCCCTCAGCAAGGAATTACAAAAACAAAATTTCGGCTTTGGATACAATCACGTACATTTATTCTACAAATCCTTGGTGAGTATATGTCATAGACCTCATTTGATAGCCCTTCGCACCCAACGTTATAGGAGGCAACTTTGTGTCAGAGATTTGTGAGATCACTTAACTAACCCTTAGCACTTTACTATGCAAACACGTTGGAGCTATAAAGACTCAAACTTGGCAAATAACACATGTGAAATGACAGTTAAGCGTAGCGCAACGAAGTTTGTATACCCTTATTAGGAATAGAAAAGTGAAAGTTTTAAAATTGAAATATATAAAAAAAAGTATTTATGTAAAGATACAATACAATTCTATTCAAATAAAAATCAATTGTTTATGTGTATATTTAATGAGGCTTTCGCCGAACCTCCTTTGCATTAGCATAAACAATGCTCTGTGCACATAGAGCACTTCAAATTCTAAAAAATTTAACAAAACATTTTTATACGCACAGTTCTCTACAATGTATTTACTACATATGCGTAAATGGGAAGTGCTTTACTAATTAATTTACACTACACACTTTGTAACATTGTAAAAACACTCACTAGAATTAGCTTTCAAGCTAGAATGTTGTTTTTAATGGGCGTTCACTGTGAACGCATTTGCCTCCCATTATTTGGCACATTCGCAATATTTCAACAAACAGTACGAATTATCGTAATTCATCAACTACATTTAACACTATGCTCTTTGTATTTGGTAACCTGATTCCATTGAATTCGATGTCCCGCATAGACGATGTCCCGCATAGACGACCACTTCCGTTGAATTCAAGTTCAAGTGCTAAATAAATACAAACATATACATACATACATCTTATATTATTACGTAATGGGGAGTTGTGTTATTGTACACAAACTTAATAACACTTACTAACTAGGCAAACACGAGTCTGACTACGTCATTGCTCAACAGCATCACTCCGATAGATAAGATTCCCAACGTGCTATTACTTATAAAAGTTGTCAGATTGGTTCTTACGCGAATTTCGAAAATGTTACAAAATAAAACAAACAGCGCAATTTAAGGGCTCGCCTCATGCATGGCTTATAGATAAGGTTAGCTACCTTGTTTACCTACAAGCTTAAATTTTCTAATCACAGAAAAAAACACAGTCAGCACATTTCATATGGACAATACGTACTATCATTATTTCCGGGTAAAGTGAATCAGTGAATCAACGTCATTCATTATTTCTTATCTTTATTTTGATATGTGTGATAAATGTCGATTTTGTTCCCACTTATTATCATTTTTAACTTATTTGATTTCTTCTATTTCTTTCCTATAATAATTACTTAAAATATTCAGTTTTAAAATAATTTTATTATATAAGTTACTTAAATCAAGTATGACTATTATATGATTTGTTTAAATAATACTTGTATTTTTGGTAGTCTTAAGTAAATTGATAATATTCAGCTTCACTTCTTTATTTAACTTATACATTTTTCAGCAACCTTTTTTACTATATGTATTTTTAATAATATTTTCAGTTAAACTAATCATTAATTAAACTTCTATTGCCATTATTTATAAAAATAAAAAAAGATATGCTATTTTTAAATTTCTTAGCAACAAAATACAAGGATGCATCATTAAGTACTGAAAGTACATTAAAATTGTGATATGTATACAGTGATGGTTGTTTCCACTACACAAGATCTTTTAAAAAAGCGTTATTAGCGTTTCAATAGTTAAAACTAAAAAAAACTGTCTTAATGGAGTCAATTATATTCAACATTATAACAGAGTTCAAGTCATTTGTTATATACTATTTTTAATAATTTATACCGATCCCAATTAACTTTACTTACATATGAAATTTTTTCATGTAAACATTAATCTTCCATTATATTTTTACTATTATTTAAAAGTACTACATTACATTATAGTTACATCAGATCATAGGTTATTCTATTTCATATTCATAGAAGAACACTAAAAATATTTATGATGTTTCTCATTTAGAACTTGACATTAGATACACTTTTGATTTACACATTTTGACGTTACTGAATTACAATTGCGTTATTGACTCTTGACCTTGTGTTTCTTCCTGCAGTGGCAAAAGAATGAGGTCAGCACATTTTATTTACTATATCGTTGGATATCGGCGATATTCTTTCTGGCCGTTTACATCACTTGCATCAATTTGCAATTCTGTGATGGCAAATTCTTCATCTATATGACCAACTGGGGCTTTGGCTTGATCACAATAACCATGCTTCTATCCGCGATACACGTCACACGATGGCACTACGATCTACAGAATGTACGGAGTCTGGTGAATGAAGCGGGACAAAAGGCACAGACAACTTGGGGATTGAAGATCTATTGGTGGCTTTACAATATGTCACTACTGTTGGCACTGATCATATCCACCATATACTGGATATTTCTACATGGAAAAATGAGTGCGTATTAAACCAATTGCAATTACATTTGAATGACAAATCAACAATCAACTAATCATACATTATGTTGTAGAAAAACCCAACCGATTTCCGGCAATTAGCGTTATAACACATGCTCTGAATACCATTTGTATGCTAATCGATTTTATAATCGTAGCATTTCCACTGCGACTGCTACATATGGTACATACCATGTTCTTAGCCATCGCCTATTTCTTATTCTCCCTCATCTATCACTTCTGTGGCGGCGTGGATGAGTAAGTAGCCCGCACTCCTCAATGATTATTATTTAATAATGATTTTAATTCCCTTACAGATATGGAAATCCCTACGTCTATTCCATATTGAACTGGAACAATCCAATGGGCTGTCTGATGACCTTCATTGGTGTCTTCCTTATTATCGTTTTCTATTGGGTGATCCTCTTTGGATTTCATAAACTAAAACAGGCCTTCAATCGCGCCTTTAGCGTCGTATGGACGCCCCATTCAGTGGGTCTTATATAAGACCCAGCACATCACAGACTTTCTCACACCATCAACTGCACTCAAGTAGTCATAAGTAGTACCGCCAGCATTATTACATAATTTCCATACAGTTGCATACTAACCCACATACTCACACACTCGCAGAACGCTTTCATGACACATTGCATTTATTTATGTCATTTTATAGGTGAATTATTTATTTAGCCAGTAATTGCTAATTAAATAGTCGAATGTTCCTTATTGCTGAAGCAACATGACATTGCTTTGGTTACTTATTTTTATCGGTATAAACAATTGAATAAAGTTTCTTACTATGGAATTCATAGTATATGACATTGTTGAAGAAAACGTACTAAGTCTTACATAAAAATTGCCTCTAGAAGAGGCATAACAGATTTATCACTGAAATAATATATGTACATGAATTTAAAATTTTGAAACAATAATTGTAAATATAATTATAACAACTATGTAGCTATAGACAAATATAATAGAATTTTCAATTAAACTATTCCATTAGCCCTTGACTTGAGCTTATAAATTTCTGCGGCTATATAAGGATTTAAGCTATAATATTTTAACAGATGATGTGTTTTGGAAAGAAGAACAACCTTTCATCAAAAACTCAATTTCGTACAAAGTGGCCTATACGATAATTTCGCAAAAAGGGGTCGGTATTTACAAATAAAGGAAAATTATCAGACTTATTTATGGCAATTCCTTAATGTCTGATGCATTTCTTAAAATGATATGCAGTTTAAATTATAATAGTTCTATGTGACTTGAATGCCTTATTATTATAATATTACTGTTCTGTCAATCAAAGAATTATTTATGGTTATAATTATTTTTTCTGTTATCTAATATTTTTAATTCAAGACAATGATATTTTATATATCAACAGCCGAGTCGATAGAGCTGTCCGACTGTCCAACTGTCTGTCTGCCCTAAATCTCAGAGACTATAAAAGCCAAACTTGGTATGAAGGTTCTTCTATGTTTTTCCTAGATCAAGTTTGCTTTAGAATTTGCTAATAGAAGAACAAAATTACAAGAGCACGTTTAAAACTAGCGCTACGAGTTTTGGTACACATGATAAACTCGGAAGTTATTCAACAAACAATCTCTCACAAGGTCGATCCAAAGGTAGAAGAAGAAACGCTAGCGCTACAATTTACTAAACTTGCGGTGTATTTTCTCCACTGTAGTTTTATGGATCTTTTTTTTTTTATAAAAGTAAAAAGTGTTTATTTACAAATATGCTACAATTTCATATGAAAAATATTAAACCAAGTGGACTTATCTTAATACTAGGGGTCCATTATGAAACTATATATAAAGCACAGATTTTTAAAATTACAAAATATTCAGATTTACTTAAGAATGTTTAGAAATATCAAGGCTTATCATAAACTTAACATACCGCAATTAAAAGTTAGGGTAATAAGGCCAATGACATACTACTAATGTGTAAAGTTGGGTAAGTACAAAAATAAAGACCAATACACTCGTATATTTTTAACTTTCATTACCCACTATTTGCCCACTCTTTCAATGGCTTCAAGATCTACTTTTTAATTGAATTTGCAAAATCTAGTGATCGATAGAAAAAATGTGCATTGTGTTTTATTTACTTTCTGTCCCACATTTCGAATTGTAAAGCTTCCAGCTCCACCTCCAGCTGATTGCTAAACCCAAATAATGCGTCATCGGGGTAGACGGATGAGGTACTTGAAATCATTGCCAAAATAAAAATAATAAAGCCACCGACTTACGAGTATATCGTCTACTAAACCAACAAACTAAAACGAGTTCTGTGCAGAGATTGCAAGAAAAACACACAGAAAGATAGAGAGGTAGAAATAAAGAGAGAGGAAGAGAGAAATGAAAACTGTACATAGTTAGATTGACGTTTAGGTAAACTGCTTTTATTCTGTTCACGCCGACTGCCAAAATGCGAACCGAAATGAAAGATAAAAGACTAATTAGGTCTGCGTCTCTCATGAGGAAATTTGAAAAGATCGTGTGAAGGGGAGCGGGAAGTAAACAAGGTATAGCTTCGTCGGCATTTTAAGTTAATGGTTCTAAAAAACGGCAGACTTCAGAAAAGAAATGATTACACTTAACGAAATTGGAAGATTTTTTAAAATAGAAGGTTCTATGAGGAATCAGAAGAACTCTAACGCAGAACTAAAGGACAGTAAATTCGAGTTAATGTCAGACAATTAAATGAATAATTTAGAGTATTACTAGAAATAAACCCGGCTTAATTCAGACTGGTATCAACAGTCTAAATATAATTTCTTAATTTATACAGTTTTATTACTTCAGGGTATCTCGTGTTTCTCATGTGTATGCGAAACTCATTCTGCAATACTCAGGTAAATTACCTGTACAGTCAAAGTCTCTACAACAAAAAAGCATTTACGATATTCGGTCTACGATATACGATGTTAAACGCACAGTGGTTTAATACTCAGCCAATTGGGAACTAATTTAAAATAAATTTGTGCAGTCGGTGGTTGTAAATGACAATATAATATCGTCACAGTGGTTAATAGTAATAGCAAGTAATACTTTTCTGCATAAATGTTATATTAAATGAAAATTCAGTAAATGAACTATCATTTGTTATTACATTATTTCGGTTTAACGATTTTACATGTTAGAATCATTTTTTATTTTATAATAAATATTTTGTTAAAATTTATATATTTACAATGGTCCTTTTTTTGGATTAGC
This sequence comes from Drosophila neotestacea, assembly GCA_035044365.1. Taxonomy (NCBI): domain Eukaryota; kingdom Metazoa; phylum Arthropoda; class Insecta; order Diptera; family Drosophilidae; genus Drosophila; species Drosophila neotestacea. Next base: position 6,614,303 of record JAWNMD010000069.1, read on the forward strand.
GGTCTTAATACTGGGTAATATGTGAGTGTTTAACTGACTCCAGATCTTTGGAATACTTGTTTATTATTTATTTTAAAGATTTTGTACAATAAAGAATCCATTTTAAAAAGACAACTTTAGACACTAATTTATTCTTATCTGCAGGTTACATTCTTACAATTTATTCATTTTAACAACAGGGTGTGCCAATGAATTGTTTAATATTCATGCCACTGTTCACAAAAATACGTGCTCTGGCACCACTGTGCAACGCAGAGCGATGTTTGGCGCAGCTGCCGTTGGCTTGGACAAGTTGCGATCAGTTTTGGAACGCGCGTCGCGTCAATAAGTCGTGAATTGTTCGGTGGGTCTGCAGAGGTGTGGGTTTCGGTTAGTTGGTTATTTGGCTTGGGGATTGTTATTTTTATTTTGCTATTGAGATGGATATCTGTGTGGCATGTTAAAGTCGTCTATGGTTCTCTGGCTGTGCTGCATTGTCGTGTGAATGTGAGTGTAGATTGGTGCATTTTGTGTTTGTTGTGTTGCTGTAATACAAGCAGCAAATGCAATAAGCCAAATACATACAGAAAATAAAAGCCAAGCACCGTTATGCAAAGTTGTCTTTGTTTTTATTGTTGACCCAAAAAAGAAATTACTACACGGCCCAAACTGGCAGTTAGATTGTTGCCAATCCACGCGTATAAAACACGCAAAACGCGCTCCCAAGTCGCAAAATTAAAATGAAAAAAAAAAGAGTTAAAATAACAATAATAGTGCTACTAGAAAAATAACAACAAAATCGTAAAGCTCTCAACAAGGCATCATTATTGTTACTACGAGATTACCCCATTTAAAAGTGCGTTTGTTTTTTATTCTCTTTGAGATCGTGTGTGGAATTTACAATGTTGGCTTTTTGACTGGGTTTTTTTTGTCTCCTTCAACGAAGTGTTGCCAAATTTGGCAGATCTCTCAATGAGCAGAGGCAAACAGAGCTCAAGTGCTTGAAAATGATAATTGAAAGCTTATGCAATTTCCTTCACATATGCAAATCTAACTGGCTAATCAAATATTTTTCTATCTAACAATAAGCAAAGAAAAAAGCTAACAAATTTTAAGATCAAAATCCATATGAACTCGACCCAACTAACAAGCGGGTATCGCATATTAATTGGCTTATTTATTGGCACGTACTCAAAATTTATGCACGTTTTCCAGTTATCATTAATGAGTGGCATTATTTCTCTTTGGGAAGGTCTTTGCCAATTTCAATTTGTAGTAAACTAAGTGTACAATTATAAAAAACAAATGTTGACTTCCTCTACTCGTACGTACATTCAAGGAGCGGCAACCCAAATACCCAACAAATACTTGATCGGATATATTGAACTCAATTCTAACAACTTGAAGAACTGAAGGTGAGCTTACATTGCAATTGATTATTATTTGATTTTGTAGGAAAGTTGTCACTGGGAAATTAATAAAGTATAAGTGGATCAAGATCGAATATAAGTATTTAAGAAACATTTTTATGAATGCTTATGCTGCTTATAACACGAAAATAATGTGAAACGAAATCTTAATTGTTTCTCAGTCTCTATTTTCACAGAACTATTTAATTTAAGAAAGGAACTTTAAAAGTTAAGAAAATTGCCTAAGAAATGTTATTACTAGATAAAGCTTTTCACTCATTATATTGACAATAAGTCTTAAAAAAAACATTAAACTATCTTTATATGCTCAAAACACAGCCCTCATTATAAGAATGTTCATTATGTGAAACTAAATTGCTTATACGATGTGATATTCAATTTTGGTTAACACCTCCAGTAAATGTAGAGAATGTGATTATATATAACTTCTCTAATCAGCACTCGATACAAATAGGAATGCTTAACAATTTGTGTTTATCAATAGAATAATTAGCATCCAAGTGCCTAATGAATATCAAGAATCTTAACGATGACTTTGACAAAGATGCTACAATAAATAATACAATATGCAAATATGATGTCTGCAGGAAATTTTGATTTTGTTTTTTTTTTTGTAGTCGTTGATTAATATTAGCATATGAAATATTCGAATGCTGTTGAACTGTTTTGATTTCACTTTCTACGCGATGAAATTGAATGGAATCGAAATAAACGTAGATGAAATAGACTTGATAATTCAGTCTGAAATGGAAAGAAGATGAATCTGAATATGAAATCTTTGCTTGAATATAGTATTTAAGTGGCCTCAACTTTATCTTATCAAAGTGGGTTGTCTTTTTCCTTCAGGGGACCCAGATAGATAGACAGATGATAAGTATGATGCGGCGATTATTTTGCCATTTGTCAGGCGGTTTGACGGCATTCAAAAAAATCATGTTGTTTACACAGTTGGTGCCGATGTAAAGGTCAACAAGTTTTAATTTCTTTCATTCAAGTTTTATTCGACTTGAAACGAAGGCAAACTCGCGGTTCATTGTAGTACAAATGCAAGAGCCATAAACCTATATACTGTGAACTCATATACAGGTACACTACTTATCTTCAACTCTTTGTTGACGAAAATGTGGCACAAAAGGCAGAAACGTGAATAAAATAAAACATGTAATACATAAACAGAAAATAAAAGATATACTATGTACCTACAAATAAGTACGAATACAAACCACGCTTAGTTGAACTGTTCAACAGTTTTTTTCATTTTTATTTTTGTTGGAGTGTTGGCCGTCTTTGTAGACGTGTCTTGAGGTCTGTTGCCATTGCAAGTTCAGGGACGCGAGTCACACTCCATTAAGTGTTTTGTGTTCGAAACAAACTTGAAAAACATTTACCTCTACTTGTAATTTAATACCAAAATATGGTGACAAAATCGGTGGAAAACTGCTTGTTTGTTCCATGTTTGTATACGATAATTAATTTTAAGTGAAATACGAGTAGTAATAAAGGAATCTTGTTATTAAATGCTTCATTTAAAGCAGCTGCAAAACTAATTGCAATTTTAAGGTACTCCATTACCTACATTTGTATTAAGTTTCTAAAGACCTTTTTACGGCTCTATCGAGTTGTAATAAAGACAAATAAACATTATATATATACTAATACAAATCTTCTAAGTATTGTTTATACTTGCTAAAAATACAATTCCGTATCCTAACCAGATAACAACCAGTTTTTAAGAGGCAACCGGCTGAATTCTTTATAAACAAATCTTATATGCACAAATCGGGCTCATTTATTTGTTGTTAAGTCGTCGTACTTTCCAGGAAATTATAATGATGAAGTAAAACCAAGATCCTTTAAGTAAAAAGTCTTTCCTAACAGAATTGTGATCGTCAGCAGCCTCAGTAGTATTATGTTGAAGGTACAGGTCTTTCATAAATTACAGTACATAAAATAATATAATATTTTTAAGGTTGTTTCATTGTAAAATTTTTATTAGTATTTCTGCGTAAGCCCTGTTAAGACAATTTCAACATTTACACTTATATCTTACATATTTCTTTATTAGATACTTTAAAATTTAGTAAGCCATTAGGCCTTTTAACACATTACAAAGTAAAATTCGAGCAGACCTCAAAGTACGGTTCGTATTATGATAGCTGTTGTAAATTGAAATGTGTTAACCTTGTTTTTTATAGCACCCAATGGGTATACTTAGCGCTGACCTTAGGAGACTAAGTGTTTTATTATATTTAAATTCATATTTCCACCATGACAGCTACAAAGTTTCAAAGAGAAAGACAAACGATCATGCTTAATAATAATTAAATCATATACAGAGTCGAACATTTTAAAGCATTATGGCTAACTGATTAGTCGAACTAGTTGACCATAAAATGATTAGAGCGCGTAATTACGCATGGAGCAAATAATAATATGGCTCAATGAAGCGAATTAACTGTCATCAATTTAAGCTGCAAATTGAATCTCTGCAGTCCGTTGCACTCAATTTCCAAACTTTAAACGTTGTAATCAATACACTTATGTAAATGGTCATATAATAGCATCAATATCTTTGAGTTTGTTTCACATTATATCGGGAGTGTCTGTTTTATTCGGCATTACGTATTTCACGATTTGAAACATAACCGCAACTGTTTCTCTGCTTTAAAATACAAGAATGAAATTAATAATCTTGTTAACACGCCAAGTAAATTAAATGTAATGTAATGTACTTTTGTAATTTCAACACGCAACATCAAAATTAAACTCAAGCAATTTATCATTGCCTCCTTATCCTTGTTTTAATACTAATCACAACTCGAGGCAGTCTTAGAAGAATCTTAAAATCTTTTTAATAATTTAAAAGTTTCTGGATTAAAAACTTAAAAAAAGTTATATAATTAGGCACCGCGACCAGATTTTGTTCTATTCCGCCGATTGGGAATGTAAATAATAAAAGTTTAATACGCAAAAAAAAGTGGTATAATTCTTTTAACACGGGCAATATAATACAACATTATTATTCTTAACAATTACCAAAAAACTAAGTAAGCGATTGCATTGCATTTTTTTTAATAATTACTCATAACAATAATAATTTGTAATTAATCTGTGTGTACAGATTCAGCATCAATTTTATAGTTGGGATATTTACTGCATAGAATGGTTTTGGTTTCATTATGATCCGCCTTGCCCAGAGTCTGAGATCGTCCAAAGATTTTCAAATAATGATTTTCACAATCATGTACAATAGTACCGCCACCCAAGCATTGAGTGCACAAATTCTTGGCAGCAGCCTCTTTCTTCAGCTGATCATAGACGTAGACTATGAAGGAATTGATTAATAAAAAAACTAAAAGGAACATCTTGTTTAAGCTCACGATGGTACTTAACATGGCCAAGAGCACGGACCACTGTCTTAGCATTGGCCATTTCTCCATGAACGTAAACCTTGGCTAGAATGTATTTAAGTTTGCCATCGCCGATGGTTACCTCTGGAAAGTACAGTAGACTTGACCCCTGATGTGAACAGCAGAAGTTACGCGACACTAAGGATTAAAACATTTATTACAACCCTAGAATATATAAAATGTATATGACATACCAAATAGAACTTGACGACATGAGGGTAATATTAATTTGCGTACTTTATCCATTTAGAAAAAAATTTAGATAAAACTTTTAGTGTAGTGTGTATTTTGATGTTCATCATATAGATTTACAATATGGACTGAAATAGTAAATAAGCATCTGATAAGGGCCTACTAGTCATAAAAAATTCTTAAAAAAGGGTCACACTCCGTTTTATCGGAAAAGCAACTACTATAACAATCATCAAGTATCAAATAATGTATTTAATTTGTAAAATCCAAAAACTAATTAATACTGTACATACTTTGTTTAATTCTACAGCTTTCTGAAGGCCACAACCGGATAGAAAACATGCCAATTCTAATTAACTATTGATATTGCGCAATATTGTAGTTGCATGTCTCGTCAAGTTATACAAGCTTTCTATAAAACTAATCCCACAACCGGGCATATAATAGAGAATATCCAAAGAAGCACTACGACTCAAAAGCAAGATGACAAAGCTTCAAGTAATTGTTCACCCCGTCAAAAAGGAATTCAGACGTAAACGTTGCGGCTTCGATCATGATACACCCGATGATTTTGTCAAGTCCCAGGTAAGACTCAAATAAAATAATCTTCAATTACAATTTAATGAAAGCTTTATGGTATATCATTTGATTATTGCGTGGTTGAGGAACCCTATCAACTTGACACGAACATGTTCTTACAAATTTTTTCGGTTCATTATACAAATTGATCATATTTCTATAAGCTTTAAAAATAAAGGATAGATGGATAAAAAATTTAAGAAAAATAATATTTAGTTGCATTAAATTGAACAAAGTTTCTAGAGTCAACAACATAATATTTAACAAGCCAGCAAACAAATCAAATTAAACATTTAACAAGTTTAAAGAACGCTTCTTTCTTAAAGAATATTTCCTTTAAAAAGTTTCCAACACAATTTTGAGTAGTTTTACTCTATAAAATAATAGTTATGTATCATCCTCTGTATATAATATTTAAGCAAAGAGGTCTCGGAATTTCTCCGGTGAAGACAAATCAATTCTTTATTCCTGATCGCATTAAAAATTTATAGAAGAAATATATGGAAATTATCCCCGAACTTCTTAAACGGTTTTCCATCTAGTGTAAATTGTCTTATGTATTCGAGATTGAATATTAATTACTTAATAGTTTAAGCCAATGGACAAATTGCAATATGGTCTTGGAAAAATTGTAATATTATTAAAAGTGTGCTATTGATTGACTTAGGTCGGTTGCATTTATAAGTAGTCTTCATTCTTTGCATTACATAATCAAACGACCAAAACTCTAAGAAGTGGGCGTTGACCATTTGCTGGTTTAAGCCATTTTATTGTTTTACCTTGAGCATATTTGATGAACTTCTTTCATTCATAGTATCAATAGAATGAGAGGTCATACTGAGTATTCGAACGAACAGGCTGTTTTCTGGCCCCGACACACACTCGTTTGTTCTGCCATTGTAAATTAAACATTTTAAATATTCATAAGCGGCAAACAGTTACTAACTATAACCGTACACTGGGCCGTACGGTGCCAGGTAAAACAAAGAGACCTCATCACGGTCAAAAGAAGGTGTCTCCTCAGTCGCAACATATGTATATCTCTATATAGTATATACTCTAACGACTTAATATTCATACTTTGTTATTCCAAATTACAGTGGCAAACCTGTACAAAGAGCGTGGCATATTTGTTCTATCGCTGGTTTATGGCCCTCTTCTTCATTGGAGTCGTCATCGAGTCCATGTGGCCCCAGGCCGATGATGAATCCAGCTACTGGCTGTACTTTATCTATATGACCAATTGGGGTATATGGATGTGCATGTTAACCAATTTACTGGGGGCTATACTAGTCACCATATGGCACTATCATCCAGAGTATGCGGGTAAGTTTAAAATTAAAATATTAGGATGCTTATCGACCTAAGATGTGAGTATCGATACTCGACATAATTGAAGCATCTTATTATTTATATAGGATCAGTCGACTCAAAAAGTAAGAGAATATTTTAAAGGCAAAATGAATAATGAAATTTAATTTAAAAAAATTGTAAGGCTGGTCCAAACAAATTAGTACTAATTAGTTTTTAAAAAGCTTGGTCACTAAGTAAATAAATGAAAAGGAGAAAAAAATTATTATAATACTTATTAATAATATTCATAATATTAAATAACAAGTAGAATATTAGTGGGCATTACATATTGCAATTAATCATAAAGTAGCTTTTATTTATAAAGGAACAATAAATGCTTAGATGTTTATCAAAATAAAAGAACTTTTCATAGAATTATTTTTTATAATTATAAATATTTAAATAAGGAAATATTATGTTATTCATAATTTATAGTTTCAGTATTCATTTAGGTAATCAAGAAACAATTCTCTAGTAAGTAGTTTGCTTTGCAGTTTATGTGGTATCCACTTATACATAGTGACGAAAGATCAAACTCCTTTATAGGTAAACATAACTTCTTGAGCTGTATTTGGTTTATAAAATATATAGTGGAATGAATACTGTATGTTCCTCGATCATTATTTATTAAATTATTCCACAGATAAACTGCTTAATATGCAAGCCTGGACGAGCCCTTTCCGCATTTACTGGAGCATGCACATTATAACACTGGTACTATCGATAGTTATTACTATTATCTACTGGAGCATACTCTACGATGGTAAATAGTGTTTTTTTAATTTCTTTAACACAATTGTTAACACGACTTTATCCGCTTTTTTTAGCCAATGAAAGTGCTTTGGATGCAACAAATGTACTCACCCATGGATTTAACTCGATTTGCATGTTTATTGACCTGTGGATTGTGGCACATCCATTGCGATTACTCCACGTATTTCTACCAGTATTATTCGGTATTATCTACGCTATTTTCTCGTACATCTACCAAATATGCGGTGGCATTAACAAGTTAGTGAGATCCACTTAATAGTCAAGATTCAGAGTAATTATCTTTTAATATTTTTTAGGAAAGGAAAACCGTATATCTATCATGTAATTGATTGGAGTCAACCTAGTAATGCATTCACTACGGTCCTGGGTGTCCTGGTGCTCTCTTGTTGCATTTATGCCCTACTCTTCGGTTTCTTCAAGCTGCGTCTCTTAATCTCTCGAAGTTGTCGACAGGGAAGCTTCGTGCTGCCGACGACAACGAGCAAACAGTCTGGGAAGGCTGTCGATGACAAGCAGACAACACCGAATGGTATTCAGCATTCATCATCCAGAATCTCCATGGTCCTGGGCAACTATGCTGGCTATGAAAATCAAGCATACGCCCCGAACAGTGGAGAATCGGCGCCAAAGAGTTAAGTTGTGCTTACACTTCAGGAGATATCAAAAATAATAACACATGTATCTCTTGAGTGTAGGTTTAACCTACAGCTTGTCTAACAATATGCTTTTTTGCAACGTTAGTCAATGTGTACAGTAGAATTTTGAACCAGTGATATTATATTATATTGTAGTTAGTGTTATGAAAATAAATGTAACTTTGGCAAGGATCTTTTCGAATATTTTATAGATGTTTACCTTTGCCGTCTAATTGTCAATATTTGTCTTCCAGCCAAACAACTCAAAATTGCATTAAAAATTCCATAAAATAATCAGTACTAGTTGACAGAAGGACCTCGTTGACAAAATGTCGAATGAACTCAGGATGAATACTGTCCGCCTGCCTGGGAACGTTACAGTTGATAATCAAAAATTAATACGCAGGGTTTTTTTTTTTGAAAAGGTTAAATGGTAGACGACAGCAGTTGGCATGCACCCACGGCAAGTAAAAACAAAAGGCGATACCACAGCTAAAAACCAAGAAAAAAAAACACGAATAATGTTGTTAGTTAATTGACTATAGAGAGATGTGTGTTGTCAATTTCAAAAATGGTTTAAATTTGTTCATCAAACTCATACAGAGCTTGTGAAATGGGTGAGAACTGTATAAATATTTTACGCAAGCTTCTAATCACATTTGAATGACTACATTAACCCAATTTGTTCTAATAAGAAATCAATCGCAAGGACTAGTTTAATTTGAGGGGTAACTATTTATAGTACTGTTTGTTTAACAATCGAATTAAGCATTAGCAAGCAATGCAAATACTTTTAAGGAGCGCACATTGAGAGACAGACTTTTTACTTAGATGAGCTATTTTGTATTTCAAGTAAAGCATTCTAAAATAAATGTCTATAATTTAAAAAAAAAATTGATCGTACTGCTAGAATTATCTGGATATAAAATAAGATCAGTTTCTAATAAAATTGAAATTCGAAAAATAAATTGATAAACATTTAATGGTTAGCATTTAGATAAAAGAACTATTTATAGTAGCGCATTGATAGAAGGATTTTAAAGGACATTTATTTAAAACTGTGCTATCGAGAGATCAATGCATTTGAGGAAAGACTGTGAAATATTCCTAGCTGCCCTAAATGCACAAGAAATACAGACAAATGTGGCATGCAACTGCCTTAATTCATACAAAACTAATCGAAAACCGTGTCATTTGCATGGGTTAACTCTTTAAATACCTTTAATGTGACCTTTCAACACATTCACACGCAGTGTCCTTAATCACAGCTGCCTATTTGGGGTGGTAGGGTCATTCTCTCCATTCATTCTGTTGGGGAATCAATTGACCCAGCTAGACAGTGGCGTTAAACTCATGATGGTTATTGTTGTAGTTCTTATTGCTGGCGGTGTATTTAGTCTAACGTGTACCCTTAATTAAGCACCCAAAAGCATTTAATAACCAAACGCCCAATAAGAGCCCAAGGACGAGAAACACACACGTGCTGCCAGGAAGAGGTAGAGGGAAGATAGGACAACCATGGACAGCCGAACCTCATAATGACGCTGAGTTTGAGGTTGTGGTCAATGGGCTTAGCGAAGGATTAGCATTACGCATAAGCTACAAATTTGAGGACCTACTTATATATAAACGAGAGAATACCATGCTGATTGTCCTGAGTGGGATCCAGTGTCGTGAAAGCCAGTCGTAGTCGTTGTTTTTGTTTTTGTCCTTGTCGATTGGTTGACATGACATGTCACAAGTTTCAACGATAGACACAAATTGGGCGTCGCATCTGTTTAGGAACCTGGATCGATATGTGAGCATTTTGATCGATATGGGATTTCCTTGAGCTTTGAACTTCTTTTCATGTCCTTGTCGCGCCTATTGACCCGTCCATTGTTCTTTCCATCCACATCTTATCATTGCGACAAAACAAAATCAATAGAAATTTAATAGAATATACTTTGGAAATTTTGACAGCTGTCGATTGTCAATGTTAACTCAACGTTTCTACTCATCGTTAACTAACACTATGATTAAAAGCAATCAATAGTGTGAAATATTAATTGAAACATGATGGCACTCCTCTCAATCCTTCTTATTCTCCCTCATCCCATAGAAGGTGAACACATTTAATTTTTACCACTTAACAGGCAACAACCACAAATTCCTCTTCTTTCCTTGGCCGAGTTTACTAGTTTTGTTTTATGGCAATGATTGTGCAATTTTCCATCCATCAAAAACGCATGAAATCTATTCATAACCGATCACAGACGATACGAGCATGAAAGTTTAAGCACATGAAAGGTGAACATTACGCCAGTCAACATTTCAGGACAACTCAATATGTGCAGCAAGTACAAGCATTGTTTGAGCAATTGATGCTAACTGTAAAGGACATATCATTAGATGCAATTAGACAATGAAGTCGTATGCAATAAATAACAAATAATATTATTAATATATTAATTTTAAAATAATATAATGCATATAGTATTTTGAATATATCATCCAACTTCACAAACATATAAAATATAATACGGCTTTATAACTGGATGGGCTTTATTTGAAGTTATTTTCAAATTCTACTTATTGCAAAGAACTTAGCTTTAATACATCTATCTAACAAATCTAATCATTTTGAACAAACTTTTGGGTTTTCAATGGTATTTAAAACTCTTAGCATTGTAAATTCTTTCTTTTGACTGACTAATCATCGTGTAGCCGAATTTGTAGGAGCTATGAGGGCAACATTTTAGGGTTGGCCGTCAAAAGTCAACCAATGCATTGGTTAATAAAATAAAATTCTATACATTAATTTCTTATATATATACTTATTTATATACATATTCATGTTTTAAATAAATCATTGATAATAATAAAATGTATATCCATGGAATTCTATAGAGACTTTAAATCAAAACTGATCTATAAATGTGGCCAGCAAAATGAATACAGCATAAACAGCAACAGCAATTCGACAAAACCGTAGAAACACAACAATATAACATGACAGTGACAACAACCATAACATTACTACAACAATATACAGAGCAGCGACCATACTCGAACTCGTACTTCAAAGATTAGTGAGAACTCAGCAGGCTGGCCAGGATATTGTTTGGATTGCATAAACAAATGGCTGTCCATGAATGACACACACGCACACACACAGTTAGAAGAGCAACCACTCAAAGAGTGAGTGTGAGTTTGAGTGTTGTGAATAGGACAACTATTTTCCAGTGCCGAAGATATTCCTAAACCGAAAAATAACTATGACAATAAGCCGGTCAAAGTCAATTGAGTCCCACTCACGATTAGTCGCAGACGAATATGCATGTGAATCATGTGAACCACTGGAAATCATAAAGTATTCATTAATTGGACAGCCCGCGTTTCCAATTCCACGACGAGGACGAGGATTGTAGGTAAAACCGAAGCATTTGTCATATCTGAAATTTAGTTTCGTTTCGGACGTTCGGGCAGCAAAACCTGCATGTTGTGTTGAAGAACCTGAACCTGAAAAACCCCAATCGCAGTCAGAAATCAGAAGCAAACCACGCGCCAGAGGCTATGGTAACGACCAGCTCCAATAAACCCGGCGCAATGTAGTAAATTATTTCGTTGTGCGTGTTGACTACGATAAATATTTATGTGTATCCCAGAGATACCACACACCATTCAGCAATAACAAACAAAAAACACAACAAAAAATAAAAAATAAAAAGTATAAAGATATGCACATACTCGTTTTTGTAGATTTAAGGAACGCAATGTGAGGGAATAATGCGAATCGAATGAATCGCTTCTAATGGAAAGTTCCATTTGATTTGTTGTTACCAACTTTAACTCTATGCAAAAATTGTGTGAAAACTAGTGGAAAACTATCCAAACAACATTGCAAAAATTCAGCTATACTGGCCACCGAATGGATAATGGGTATTTGTTTAGACACAGGTAAGAATTGTAGCTCTTTCGACACTTTCAATTGAAACATAACAAAACAAACTACAAAAGCAACAGTGAATATAAATATTAGTTCGAGTTTAATTATCGTATCAATTGGGTGTTTCCCTGGTAAGACAATGATATAAATCACAATTCTAGGTACTCTCTCCGAATCCCTTTCTTAACAATTTCACATAAAATCTCAAGCACTGCCTATACATTCAATAACTTTTACTAATTGCAGCTTTTTTTATTGAATAGGTGATTTAAGTTTAAAGAAACAAAATTAAATTTAAGCTTAGGGAATTTCGAAAGAAAAGTTTAAATATTTGATAAAAAAAAAGATTTAGAAAAAATATTATACCAGGTTATAAATTTACTAATTACCTGTCAGCAAATGTGTAACTTAGTATATGATATAAGCTGTGTCAGACCCTATGAAGAAGCTTAAACTATGCAATGAGTTGAAATTGCCTAATCCATCCGTGCGTCCGTCTATTTTTCTTCTTGTCAACCTGCCAGTCTGCCTTCTTGTCTGTCTTTTTATTTGTTTGCCAGCCTGTATTATTTTCTGTCTCTCAGTCTTTTTTAACTTAAGCTAGACTCTAACTTTTAAATTTGCAAGCGGATTTTATGGAAAAACTATCTGGATTTGAAATCTGTAGGAAATATGGGTTTAAAAATGAGATTTTTATGAAAAATTTTATTGTCAATAAATTAATAAAATTTTTAAAAGTTCTGCACACTAGTTTAACAACCAATAGATTAAAATTGAATAAAATTGAAATTCTTGGCAAAAAAAAAGATTTTAAGACGAGTTAAAAATTAATTATATTAACAGAAACAAAAGAATTAATGTTTTGGTTAAATTAAAAAAATCTCCTATTCTATTCGTTCTCTTCGAAATAATCCATAAAGATAGCGTTGTTGTTTACTATGTAATGCAAAAGTGAAACTTAGAAAAAGGGATACATTTGATTTCACAATAATAAAAAATAAATTACAAGTTTTGTTGAAATAATATGAACACACAGATATGGTAACTTTATTTGAATTCAACCAGTAACTCATCTGGCTTGCCGCTTGTCGTCTCGGCTAGAAAACATTTTGGGTACAAAACGCTTTGACAAAATATTTGTTATACGAAAAGACCTTGCACAAATGCTATAATTTGTGTGGCGATTGTGCGACACATATTCGGCCTCGCTGATTGGTCCTTGGTCATGTTCGTTGACCATCAAATGGCCACCAAACCTAATATAAAAATCCGAAAACAAAAAAAGAGAACAGAAAGTCGAAGTGTTTGCGTGGGCTGAAACGGGATAGCAACAATAACAAAACAACATGTCAATTAAATAAAACTGCAGGAAAATCAATAAAAATGTCAAAGGAGTATATCACTCATATAGAAAACCCTGTGAAATCGCATGTGTAGCCCACAGCCATTATAATTACGCGAAATTGCTCGGGTGCGCCTGGAAGTAGGCAACGCACTTGTCCGAACTGAATTCATATGAATGAATGAATGACGCTCACCGAGAGAGAGAGAGAGAGAGGGAGGGAGAGAGAGAGAGAGAGTAGTGTACAATTAAATAATTGTTTAAACATATTTTAATGATGTTCTTGACGCTGTGTGGTTAATTTCCTACAGCTAGCAAATTGCTTCCGGCCGTGCGCTAATGCCGTTTTGGCACGTAACAAGGCGGAGCGCTAACCTGGCTAAACATCCGGTTTCCGGTTTTGTTAATGGCCAAAACGCAACTGTTGCTATTGACTGCCTTGCAGTATGAATTAACTAAATGTGTAATGTGTGATTTCAGATGCCAGCGCGGCACAAGATACCGGCGAACCAGGCAACGATTGGAATCGTACACGGAATCAAGATGGCCAAAATGCAGGACCGGGCAGCGTTATGGCAATGAATGGCAATGGACGTCTTGGTTCGGCCAATATTGCTGCTATCGATATGCAAAATGCTGGAAAAATCAAATTCGATCCGCCAAAAGTGCCAGTGATATTTGTTTTAGGCGGCCCAGGTAGTGGCAAGGTCACCCATTGCGATACCTTCATGCAGGAAAGACGCGGCGTTACGCACATCAATATGATGGATTTACTGCAGCAATATGCAATGGGGAATGGTAAGTAAAAGCAGCTTATACAATTTTATTTGTATTTAAAAAACTCATTTAATATTAGAATTTAATTTACATCTTTAGCTCTTTTTCTACCTTGAAGTACTATATTGAGTTTATTTATGCTGATTCAATAAAATCACCAATACATATTTTTGAATGTGTATTTCGTTATTTTCCTCTACATTTTTTTCAAAAGAATAATTTATTAAAGTATTCATACAACTTATTTGACTTAATAATTAAAATTAAATCTTCCGCTTTTTGTCCACATTTAATCTCTTTATTAAGCTTATTTACATGTTTATTTATTTAGATTCAATTAAATCAAAAATTATTAATTTTTGAAAGTATTTTTCATCATTCATATGTTAACTTTTAGAAAAATTATTTCAAAGATAATGAAATACTTAAATAATAATTTCAATGGCTTGTAATTACAAACTTATTTTATACAAATTTACAAAATTCATATTAATAAATTTGTAAAGAGAAAATAACTTTAAAAACTTTTTCTGAATTTATAAAATTTTCACAAAGTGTACAAATGAATAAAATAGAATAAATTCGCATTCTTACATACATTATAAAATTTCCGAATAATTCACTGATCTAATACATATTGGTAAACTTATTTCTATCATCTTTCAGATATGCAGGACTTTTCGCAACTATCGTCGAAAACAGTCACCGAGGTGTTGATGTTGGAAATGAAAATGGCTCCAGCTGCCAAAGCCTATCTGATATCAGGATATCCACGCTCAATGCGCGACGTTGTTGAGTATTCGGAGAAGGTAAAATAGTTTAGCCAAAACATCAAGTACATACGAACTCATATTTATTATGAAACAATTTTCAGGTCTAATTTATATTCTTACTTATTTGTTCAGCCAAATTGCTGTTGAACTATTTGAACTAATTAGCTGCCAAATGGGTCGACATTTATTTGTTCAACTCTATGAATTCCCATGAATTTTGAGCCAAACAAATAACTATGATCTATATTCTATATACACACATACATACATGTATATATAAATATGCGTATGCATGTGCTAATTGGGTGAAGTGGACTCTGGAGGCTTATTTGGGGTTTATATAATTCGAAAGGAAGGTTTCGTTGATTAATGTTATGGAGTGTGTAAAAGAGTGTGTATACGAACTAACTACATATAATAATAACAATAGTGGTAGTATAATTAGCTTGCCAGTTAGTGAGTTGCTAAAATTAGCTTGAAAATAAGTTGAGGCAGTTCAAGGATGATGAACTAAAATTCAAATTTATTGAAAATGTTTATGAAGCTTTTGATAAGTAAGAAAAATGTTTGGTAACACATTTGAATTGTTTCTTTCAGATACAAGTCGTTAATGGTGTTATCCTAATATCCTGGCGTCAATCGGTGCTACGAAACAAATCGATTATGGCGCTAAATTAGGTCATGTTGTACTCTCCTTAGCCAAAATGGAATTGGAAAATTTCTTTAAAAATGTGATGCCAGTCGCCGATTACTTTGATCAGAGTGATATGTTGTTGGCGGTAAGTTTGCAAGCATAATTTGCTTACATAAATATTGAATTAATTGTGATTACCATTTGGCAGGTGAATGGCGAGCGTGCGCCCACAGAGGTGTACAAAGACTTTCGTACCGCAGTGTTAGACATATTGAGCGCGCTTGAGAATCAAGAGGCCATGCTGAATGGAGTTACAGGTATGGGCAGAGGGATACATGATATACCCGGCAGTATTGTTAGCGTAGACACCGCACCTAGTCAACCCCAAGTCACTGTAGATCCCAGGTCAAGTGCTGCTGCTGCTCCTGCTCCTGCTGCTCCCGATCTGACTGCTCCTGATGCAAATGATCGCAATGTCACGAATGCTGTGATATCTCACATTGCGGCTACAGCAGCTGCAACAATCCGAACAGGTGGCAACACTACAGATGATGACAGCGGTGTGGTTGTCACCCAACAACCCAAACTCAGCCATGCCGGCACCAGCATGGATGCCAACAATGAGACCGAGTCGCATATACCGCCCATCATTTGGGTAATTGGCGGTCCTGGCAGCAATAAGGCCATGCTTTGCCTCAAGGCAGTTGGCTTAAATCCGGGCTGGTCACACATCAGGTTAGTCTTTTCCTTTGCATCCCAATATGTCAATAGTATATCTATTGTTGTTTGTTTAGCGTTGGACGAATACTTCGCAATATTACGGATACTGCGCCACGTGCCAATACCGAGAGCTATGCGGTGAAGGAAGCTCTCGCTGCAGGCGATATGGCCCCAGAGAAGTCCCTGAATCAACTGCTGGATAGAAATATCCGTGAATTGCGGGGCAAAACTGGCATCATCATCGATGGCTATCCGCGCAATCTTCAGCAGGTCAAATATTTTGAGAACAAGGTATGCAAATTGAATAATAAGCGATATTCCAATACACATTATACTCGAATAATATTAAATATGAAATCCAAAAGGGGCAATACTGTTTTCAGGGAGTTTAATCAAATTACACTTTCGACTCTAACTTTTGTATAGTACAGAAGAATGAGATTATCACTAGATTTTAATTAAATTATGTAATTATGTAGCTTAGTTTAGATGAAACGATGCGAGAATAGCAAGTCATGTTGTTAAATTTTAATATGCAATTTATGTGAGCAATATCAAGTAAGCATTATCGATTTACAAAAAAACTAAAGCGGTTATAGCTAGTAAATATATGTAAGGAAGAAGATTTGAGCTAAAGAAAATATTCTCACAAATATAAATAAATTGTTTTTAATATTCATTTTCCATTAGATTTGGTTTAATATATGAATTTGGTATAATATATTCAAGCTGAATATTAATTCTAATGTGATTAATACTTAAGTCAGCCACATGTACAGAAGATTGATACAATATGATTAAACTAGTATTTGTTATTAATATTTCGACAAATGCCTATGTTAGTCGCATAATCATGCGGATTTGAAAAGCATTGAGATTAGTATCCTAATATGAACATGTTGCATTCTTACGATTTTGGTCAGACTACTCTAATTAACACAAGATATTAAATCTGGCTGTCTGTGTAAATATAATAGTTAAAATTTGACAAAAATTATGGACTTCAATGAAATAGAGAATCTTTAAAAGCATAAAATACAAAACTGCTCATATAATTTTTAAGCTGGGTATCCAAGGCAATAATGCTTTGTCTTGTCTGAGGTTCCAAATATATCATACATTTTATAGGACATAACACCTTTGAAGATCTCAAGAAAAGGTTGTTTACTGTAGCTGGGAATAATTATCTTGTAGATACAACTAGGCTTAGTATTAGCATTTTCATTATCACAACAACTTCTTTGCGTAATATTAAATTCATTCCATTCCGACCTAACATTATATATTTCTCTTATTCGATACTTTTAGATCAAATATAATGTATGGTATTTAATATATTTAGATTAAACAAACTATTTTTTAGCAACTTTCTTTAAATGCTCTTAGTTTTTTTGAGATAACTAAACTTTTTGTTGATGTGTTGTAAATTTTATATTGCGAATATAAGCTAATCTTAAATGGTGCAAATGTGATTTAACAACCACAAAAAAAATTAGTACTTCATTTGAAAATCAAAATAGAAATGTAAAGCAATAAGGTAAGCATAGCGAAAGTAAAGAAAGAGCACATGTGAGTTCTCGACTCCTTCATACATTTCTAATATTAAAATCATGTGTTTAATCCATTTTACTAAAACTCCTAATTCCAGTACAAACAAATACCACCCACAATTCTGTTGGATTGTTCAAAATTGCAATTGGGACGCGGACGCATAGACGATACGGTATCTTCGTTTCGAAGACGCTTGGAATTGTTCCGGGAGCAAACGCTGCCCATGCTCAAGACCATGGATAGCAGCAATCGACTGCAGATTGTAAGTGAAACTACAAATAAAAGTTAATTTGTGGATTAACCTTAACCTCTCTTCTTTTAGGTGGATGGTGACACGGACAGTCCATCCGTACAACGTGAATTTGAGCGCCTTATACGTAATCACATACAGCAATTGACCAATAAAGTGGATGACGAGGATGTCGCAGAGTCGATGAGTAATCATGTGATGCGGAACGAGCAAACGGATGCTATACTCCATGATCTAGAGACGAATGTGCCGGGTGCAGTGCCTACAATTAGTCACCATGTGAGCATGATGAACGGACATCTGAAAAGCCGTGGTAGTGCCTTGAGTGCTAAGAGACCCACCCAGATGATGAATGGCCATGTAGCGGGACGACCTGGTACAGGACCAGTAGCACCTCTTGGACAACCAGTCGATTTTAGGCATATGCTCGAGGAAGCCGAACGATATCCTGTGGACTCGTATATGTAGCGACAGTTGAGGATAGTTTAAGGATATAAAAATTAAACGCAGAGCGTATTACGAAAAAAGGTTTTATAGTTTTATAAACAAATTGGAATAGATTAAGTCATATTGTTAGCGTTGATTTGTTGATATCTGAATTTTATAGCATGATGAATTTTGATATAGTAATATTTAAATGGCTTAAGCGATCTATGCCAAGTTTACTTTCATTGTATCCAAATATTAGATAAGACAAGTAGATATACATACATAGCGTCACACAACTAAATATCAAAATAACTTTAAAATCTATTCACTGAAATATTCAATACAATTGAAGATACATTACAAATAAAGTAAATAATCTAGAAATTAAGTTTGAGAAAAGCAATTCAATAAAGATGAGAAATAAGTACAAAGAACCCACAAAACACAATCGATTTTTTAAGTCTTAAGGCTTTATTTTCCTATTTAAAGTACTGAGCATTTCAAATAGTTCTTCAATATCTGCAATGCTCCAGGTTCTTCTTGGATAACATTCTTTATATATTCATTGTTGGTTTGATTTCCATCGACATCAAAGGTGTGTTCCTCTTGAACAAGATATTTGGCAAACAGCTGCTTGGAATGCATATGACATGGAATAACGTTTTGTTGCAGAACTATTTGATCCTGTGACGCAATAGCTTCTGTTGGGGAATCAATTTTTATGCCAGTTTCCTGCTCAGCATCCTCAAATATATTGCGACGTTCCTGTTCATCTTGAGGCTCTTGTACCAATGGGAAACTTGTTTCGATGGATACAATTTCATCAACAAGCATTTCATCATTAATTACATCGCGACGTTCCTCTTCATCTTGAGGCTCTTGTACCACTGGGAAACTTGTTTCGATGGATACAATTTCATCATTAATTACATCGCGACTTTCCTCTTTATCTTGAGGCTCTTGTACCACTGGGAAACTTGTTACGATGGAATGTGCAAGACAGTCCTCTGGCTCAACGACAGTACGCTCCTCTTCTGGAATTACCTCCATTGCATAAGTTTCATTTTGTGAAGGGTTCTCGCCTGTTGATTTCCTTTGCTTCTTTTGCGATTTTGACGTCTTAATCCGAGTGGCCCTGGTTCGCTTTACGCTAATGTCCTCTTCTTCGGAGAATAATTCGGCTAGCAAAGTATTCTTATTCTTAATTTTTGGCTGTTTAAGAATATGCTTAGAGATATTTTTAATTCTAATATCCTTAATAGATGTACGTTTTTGGACCATTTTACTTTCTCTCGACTCAGCTCCGTTGGCAGTGAAAACTTTTGACACTAGTATTTGACAGGCAAAAGTGCTGGTCAACAGCGATGCCATAAATTGAAGTATTGCTTTGACAGTTAATACTATATTATGTAATTTTATTAGGCTCGCGATTCACATAACAATTTAATTGGCACATTATGGTAATAAGATATTCAAATAATTACTCTTAACCTGGCAAGGTAGTCAATTTCATATTCTTCCAGTCATTCATAAAAGGGTCCAATGTGGTATCGGGATAACAGAAGCAAAACTTTTTCGCATTCACATCATTCACACAGAGTGACTGGTTGTGATAAGAGTTGAGGCGACTAATGTTCGGTACATAAAAATTGTCTAATTTCCTCAGTTCACGATTGAGGCGTACTGTGGCCTGGAATTTTCCAAAGCTAGGAAAGGTACGAAAACGCAATCGATATATAGCGATGCCACCGTGCATTGTCTCTTTGCCGTTCTCCTCGAAGAGAACCTTCTTCTCAGCATTATCCATATCGAGGAGACGGATGCGCTGGCAAACTGTATTGAATTGATGGACAAGCATCCAGCGATTGATATGAAATATCACCAACTTGGCCAAATAATACATGTCAGCATTCAGTCCTTGATTAATAAACTCCTTGCAGGTGCACCAATGCTCCCCAATGCAGGCATCCTCACAGCTTCGATCGCGTGGCAAGGGATGCAGCAGGGACTGACTAGATGGACAACTGGGAAGAGGAGGAAGATCTGCTTGGCTCTTGGCATTCAGTTGGAGGATGTGTCGTAGTGTGTTGTGCAGATCAAAGTTGGAACTTAAGCGATTCCGATTCAAATACAAAGCCTGTGCATACTTGGGATAAGTTTTGCGGAACCATAACGGCAAATAAATGTGCAGCATTGGCAAACGTTCCTCCAGGAAACTATCGGACAAATCTAAAAGTTCACCAAAGCGTGCTCCATGATCACTGAAGAGTATCACAATGGCTTCATCAAACAATTGATGCGCCTCCAACTGTTTCAAGAAGCTTTCAAACTTCTCATCCAAACTGGCTGAACCAAAGTTGTAGTCATGGGTGAATGTGCTGCTCCAGTAGTAACCAAATACCGGCTGATTTAACTCCTCCACGTAGCGAGAGATAAACTGCAAACAGAAGTCATAGACATACCATATGGTTAGTCGACGTCCAATGCAATAATTGTATCCAAATCGCACATAGACAGACATGACTTTTTCCATTTTCAGCAGCAGCGAATGTAAGCTGTGATCCACTTTACCAGGATGATATCCGATGATGTCTTGTGTAAATACAATTCCATTACTAGCCAGATCCTCTCCCAGGGCTATAGTATAGCCAGCCTTCTTGTAATCCTTCCATATCCAGTTAAACTGTTCAACACATTCCGTATCATCCCGATCACATTTATGAGGCGATTGTTCCACCGTGCGACCCATTAAAACTGGCAGAAGATTCTGTACTGTATTATCCGCCACTTTGTTATACCCCTCCATCTCAAACCATCCAAGTTGGTTTACAAACTTTGCCGTCTTTGGCATTGTGCGCTGAAAATTAATACGTGATACGCTATCTAATCCTAGAAGTATGACACTGGGCTGCCTCCTTGAAGATTGTTGATCTGAACTTCTAGTTTCATTTTTGACTTGCACCAAAGGGAAAGCATCATGTTGCACAATCCTAGAACTATTCTTGGCATCATGACATTCTACAATAATTCCGCTGATGTCTCGTGGTAGCATATAGCTCTGACTAAAGTAGATTCTGGAATTTATTCTAAAAATATTGAACAGTTTCAGTCAGTATTAAAGGTTATAGTGCATATGGCTTACTCTCTGGAGTTATTGTGGCCTTGGATTACCTTTCGAAAGTTGCAAACGATGCTCGAGTTGGGACTCAGTCTATATAAAGCCTCCTCATTCAAGTGTAGCATGTAGTGCTTTTTGTTCCAGTCGTAGTTTAGCACAAAGATATCCGATTCATTGGAGCAGAGTTTCAGCTTGAATGGAGTATAGATCTCAAGTGCTTCTCGGGAAAAGGGATCGGCATAGGGCATCTTGCATTTTTCACTGTACACAAAATATCGTGCTGGTTTAACCTTCACCTTAGCTTCATTCTGATCTTTAAAAACGACGTCTGCTGTTGTTTGTCTTGTTGTCTTGTGTCTTATCACCTCTCTCCCAAGGATTCGTTTCGTCAGGTTAAGGCGTTTTTTCGAAACGAGGGCACGGAGTCGCTCTTGTCGCTGGAGAAAAAGCGTGGAGATCCTTTCTGTTGTTGGCGTTATTGATACGGATTGAAAGTGCACCATTCCATCATCCTTTTCGTCCTTTGCTCTATCATGATTTAGCCATATGAATATCAATAATATGGCAAAGAATATTATTAAGTATTTGCGTATTATTATCGTCGTCTTTCGACTTGGCATTGTGTAGTTCTTCTTCAGAAATTGTGTTGATTTTTAAGATTTTAATGATTATGTTTACTGAGTAATAGTTAAAGAATTGCTGAGACAAATGAAATAAATAAAAATATGAGAGAACTAAATACATATAATATAAATAAACATACTATACAAAACTAGAATCAGCTGATGTACTTGGTCATTCCAGAAGTCCATTTTGTAAAACTTTGCGCGGCTTTTTCTCGATAAATGCCAAAATCTTATCGATATTGCTTGACTATCGTATAAAAACAGGTTGGCAGTCCCAGCAAGCTGAATTTTTCCTTTACCTCATCCAAGAAGATATTTTTGGCTTTTTAATACATTTTATAATTAACTTAACTGATGATTATAATTTAGACAGCTTTAAAGGTAATTTAATTACATTTTAAAATATATTTAAATAAGCATTTTAATGTCATTTTGGCAATTTAGGTAAAAGACCTTGATTCCTGAGACAAGCGCAAAACTTCTTGGCTGTGCGATCCCGCACACAATAAGCATCCGTGCGATAGGAATTTAGGCGTGTAATAAACTCTTCGCGAATAATCACATAAGAAGCATCCATACTAGATGATAAAGTTGCACGAAATAGTCCTCCATTTGGTTTGGTGGTAAACTTGAAGCGATAAGAGTCCAGTCCATTTGGGGAAGGTACCTCATGTCCCTTGTCATTGAAGAACTGTCGACGCTCGGCCAGCAGAAGTTTACGGAGACTCAAATGATAGCACT
Source organism: Drosophila neotestacea (assembly GCA_035044365.1). Lineage (NCBI taxonomy): Eukaryota > Metazoa > Arthropoda > Insecta > Diptera > Drosophilidae > Drosophila > Drosophila neotestacea. The sequence continues at coordinate 6,637,544 of JAWNMD010000069.1, forward strand.
GCTTTTTATGATTTGTCTTGATCAGATATTGATTAATCCGATAAACAACCAGCCGTGCGAGATCCTGCAGCCTGTCGGTTATGGGAACTTGTTTGTAGAGTTCACAAGAGCACCAATTTATCGGAATGGAGGCCTCGTTGCAACTGCGATTATCGGGAAGTATCTGAAACAAAGATTGACAGCCAACGCAGTAAGGTCCCTCAGCAAAGGTCAAACGTGGATGCAACAATTGTAGAACATGTTTCAATGTTAAATGCAAATCGTAAGGCGTGCTCAGACGTCTCCGATTCAAGTCCAGAGCATGGACAATTTCTGGGTACTGCTGGCGGTACCAAGGGGGAAGATAGATGTGAAGCATTGGCAAACGTTCCTCCAAAAAACTGGATGGTAGGCTCATTAGGGGTCCGAATCGTTGACCATGATCGCTAAGCAGTATAACAATGGATCCTTCGAACAAACCAAGAGCCTTATAACGCTCCAGATAACTCACAAAATCTTTATCAACACTGGCCGGACCAGAGAAGTCATCGTGACTGAAGCTATTCATCCAAAAGAGGCCAAAGAGAGGTTTTGGCATCTCCTTAACAAAACGTTGCATCATCTGGAGACAGTAATCAAGAACATATCGATAGCTTTGCCGGCGACCCACGCAATAATCGTAACCAAGATGTTCTACTTTATCCATATTCTGCTCAATTGCCTTTAAAAATGGATGAAGATAATAATCTACAGGCTGTCGCATGAATCCGGGAAGAAGATAATGAAAGGTATCAATGGAGCTCAAGTCTTCGGCATAGGCCGTCAAATACCCAGCACTTTGAAAATGATTCCATACATATGTAAATGCATCTAGGCAACCTGGTTTTCTTATATCACAGTAATACTTCCATTGTCTTGCTGTGCGACCCGTTAATAGGGTTAAGATATTGGGCAATGTATTATCCCCGATTTTATTATAGCCAAGCATTTCATACCATCCCGGCTGACGCACAAATTGGGCTGTAAGTGGCATTGTCCTTTGGAAGTTTACCTGCGACATGGCATCGATGCCCAGCAATATGACATTTGGATGGGTTCGACTTCGTTCCTCATCAATTTTATCATTTCGGTCAAGTGAATGCTGAACAAAAGCGAAGGCATCACATTGAAGTACATGGGATTTGTTCCTCAGCTCATGACACTCCACAATAATGCCTTGAATGTGACGCGGCACCAACCAATCTTGCTTAAAATAAATCGCTTTAGACGTCCTGCATGGAAAGAAGAGGAATTATTAAGTACCTCTAAGGAAATCTTTTATACTTCGTACTCACCACACTGTAGAATCATTCCGTCCACGAGAAATCTCTTTATAAGTACACCCATAGTATGAAATATTGGGAATCAGCTCTGGCAAAGATTCGTCGATATGTAGCCTATACTGTCTTCTATCTGGATCATATCGAACAGACACCAGATCTGGCTGATTCGTACACTCCTTAAAATCTGGTGGCTTAAATAATCTAATGCTGTCAACTGAAAATGGATCCAAGCGTGGTATTTTGCATTTTGGACTAAACACACAGAAATCTTTTATTTGGGCATTACGAATATGTTTGTTTTTTGTTGTGGATTCTACACGGATTATCTCTGATTGAAATCCTTCACTTTCTGTGTATCGTGTAGATTGTTTCTTAACATCAAATCTGATATTACGATTTACGTATATAAAGGTAAGTATGAGTATAACAACAAGTAAAGATTTCCCACATTTTCCAATCAAGTGATGATACATAGTCCTAGTTTTGGATTTTGTGTTTTTACGAATATTTGTGAAGTGTATTTAAAAGTTTTTTTTTTCAACTTTGAGTTTGGGTTCTACGCCAATTAATTTTATTTATTTTAGAACATTAAATAAATGTTACATTCATTTAGCATTTATTTTTGCTTTGACTGCTTAAATTCGAAGTCGCAGTTTGAAAGATTTAAATACGTTTTTTTTTTGTAAGATATCTTCAAGATATTTGTTTGAATGCTACTTCCTAAAGATGTTAAAAGATGTTCAAATTATTCATATTATCAGATTATTATTTGTCGGGCAATCTTAGAAATCTCACATATCCATTTAGTAAAAAAATATATCCATATTTTTTTAAATTTCTAAACTTAATTAGTATAAGTTTTATTCCTTTAGTAGTTTTAAATATATTGGATGCTTTAACTCCCAGCTTTCGTTAGGTAAAGCAAACTGCTTTCTCAGTAAATATAATATTTCGATCAGATACCAGTCTGACAATTTATATGGGAATTCATTATTATTATATATGTATATATATATTTATTCAATGAAACATTTTTAATAAAACTACACTAACATAATGCTAATTAATTTTAACAAAGTTTTTATAGATGATTTTAAAACAAACTGAACTTAAATACGCACAGAATTGTAAGTTACAGATATATGAAGCTTGACATTTTTATCATTTTTTTTGTTTACTAATTAAAATGATATCTAATATCTTCTATGACTTAAGATCACTAAAGCATATGCAGTACAATTTGGCGATTTTATCATTAATGCAGGTGGAATCTTCTGCATAGGAGTTGGTACGACTTATGCTCTCCACGTTCACCTGAACGGCCTCTGTGATGTTGTTGAAGACGACAGTTGCCTGAAAATCGGCGCCGTTCTGTAAAACTTTGAACATGGTACGATAGACAGCTGTCTCTAGTACAGGCAGTTCGTCATCCCAATTGATTTCCAACCCAGTTTTAATTTCTGTACTGTGAATAAAGTCTAGGCTGAGATTGCTACACAAATGACTCAGATTCTTAAGAGCAAAATACTCGTTCATGTGGTCGATAACACGAGGAGCTATCCGTTCGCTCCAATCAAGAGACCTAATGGTTTTATATGGTTCACAAGTACACCAATGATTTGCAATTCCTGCTTCAGGGCAGGTACGATTCTCGGATATAGGATAGAATAGGGATTGGCATGTGGGGCAATCATAGGATATCGGTAACGTAGGTCCATCCGGAGTACCTCCCATTTCGATAATGTGTTTTAGGGTGTTGTGAAGATCAAAATTGGAGCTCAGACGATTTTGATTCAATTTCAGGGCTGCAGTATACTCGGGATACTGTTTGCGGAACCAGGGTGGCAAATAGATGAACATCATCGGTAGTCGCTCCTCCAGATATCCCCCTGGTAAGCCTAAAATAGTGCCATAACGTGCACCATGATCGGCAAAGAATATCATAATGGTATGATCCAGGGAACCATCCATTTCATAGTCAAGAAGATCACCAAGAATTTTATGCTGCATTGCCGAAGGCATAAAGTAATCGTCGTGACTAAAGTGGCTCGTCCAAAATATACCAAAAATCGGACGGTCTTTCACATAACGTTGCATGAACTGTCTGCAATAATCGTATATATAACTGCTTGTCAAACGACGACCATGACAATAGGGCAGGTCATTGGTACAAACGTAACAGGGATATTGATAGGTATCCGTGTTATTCTCCAGAGCTGTCAGAAAGGGACGAAAGTAGTAATCCGTTGGTTTCTTGGAAAAGCCCGGCTTAAAGTAAGAAAATGTATTTGAACCGCTTACATCCTCAGCGTAGGCGGTCAAATAACTGGCATTTTTGAAATACTTCCAAATCATTGGAATTTCGTCAAAGCAACCTGATTTATCCGTATCGCAAACGTGCTCCTTAGCTTTCTCCGGCGAGTATCCGCTTACTATTGCAAATATGTTCGGAAACGAATTGTCACCCACCTAAAAAACAGTAATATTTTAGGAAGATTGCATTTATGAAAGTATAATTATACAACCTTATTGTAACCCTGCATTTCGTACCATCCAGGTCCCTTTAAGAACTCATATACCACAGGCATCGTCCTACGGAGATTAATCCTCGACAATGTATCAATACCATACATAATGACACTGGATTTTCGAGGTGGTGGAGTGCTTCCTTTCCGAGGTTTAGCTGCTGTTGGTTCCTCCTGGTACTGAATGAAAATATAGGCATCTTTTTGTATCTTCACTGGAGGCTTTTCGGCAGTTTCACAATCCAACAACATTCCCTCAACGTGCAATGGCACCACATAACCTTGCGAAAAGTATTTACTCGCACTGAGTCTATAATTAAAAATTGAATAGCCTGTTTATAAACAAATTAACTAAAAATTTGCAAGAAAACTTCCATATTCTACCCTTTACACAAGGATGTAACAGCTCCATATTTACTCATTTTAAGGAAATCAAAAAATGTCTGAAAAAAATTCTATGAGAGCCAGTGAAATCAAATTAATGAAAACAATTACTGCTCTAATTGTTATTTGCAAAAATAACAAGGTTATCTCTGGCGGGTCAAAGATTGTATACCCTTGCAGAGACCTGCATACAACTTTAAACATATGTCAGCTTTATGTATGTAAATTTGATCAGGCTTTATAAAACTAGACTTACACTCTGCAACCATAATTGAGAAATCTTAAGAAACAAAACCTATTTTTCATACTAAGGGTATATAGTGATCCGATCCGCCTTTTCCGACATACATATGTACCGCAGCAAAAAGACGGCCTTGTACCAAGTTTCAAAGCTGAGAGGCTAGTTTGCATAGAAACTGACAAGCAGACGAACTGACGGACATGGCTATATCGACCCTGCTTGAATATATGTACTGTAGGGCTCTGCCTCCCAATGGACCAAAGAGTGAGCGTTAAGCGAGCTAGTCGCCAAATGGTAGCAAATGAGCTTACATTTACGACTGTGCAAGGTTATAAAAATGACGGCAGATAATGAAGCAAGTTGTCACACTCCTGAGCGATTTATTGCTTGATATTTTTATTTAATAAGAATAATTCACCTTTTATCTGTGTACTACGTAGTGTATGTGCCTAACGTTTGATAATACCCTTAATTATTATAACTATAGTCTTACGTATCGTATGTTTCCGTCTCTTTACCATGCTGGATCTCACGGTAGAAACAATTGAATTGCTTCTCTGTGGAATTAAGGAGCTTGTGGGCCACAGGTTCATTGATATGTAATACGTATCGCTTCAGATTGACATCAAAGAAAGCAGAAACTAAATCACTGTCATTCGAGCAAGGTATAAAGGTGCGCGGTGAGTATACTTCCATGGTCTCCTCGTTAAATGGATCTACATAGGGTATCCTGCACTTTGAGGTGTGAACATAGAATTTTTGTTGTTTTGAATTGGGTTTGGGATATGAGATTCTAGAACTTCGCATTTTTAAAATAGTGTTGATTGTCCAATATTCCTTATAAAATATCAAGAAGATCACAAAGACCACACAGAAAATGAACAGTTTTAACAACAAGTGCCAGCTGGCACCACGAAATCTCATAACGATAATGAAGTGCTATGTGTCGCAAACCGAAACAAACTAATTACAACAAGTTAAATCTTCAACCATTCAGGCATATTCGTACGAGCTAATTATATTTACATTTTCTGCATATTAATAATTTTGTACAGTGGAACGGACGGCAGTCCATGCTAGTGACGAAAGCACCCCAACCCTAACTGTATATGTATGTATATATATATACATGAAGTTTTTGGTAGAAAGATGGGCTGGTCAATCACAATAAATGATTTATTCGAAGGGTATATCGTATGTAGATTTTATATAACATATCAATTATTTGTCACGAAATGTGTAACGCACTGAAGGAGCCGTGGCTGACACCATAAAGTATATATGTTCATGATCAGGATGACGAGTTGAGTCGATATAGCCAAGTCCGTCTGTTCTTCTGTTTCCATGCAAACTTTTTCAATGATTTGATGCTATCTTGGTACAGGTCAGTTTTTTTAATGCACGCAATACACATGTCAGAGCCAGACAGATCGGATCACTATATCATATCGCTGCCATAAAAGTTAAGCTTTAGTTTCTTTTTTGTTTCCTTAGATATCTTAAGGAAACTCACAGATTGTGTGTCTTTTATCGTTATTTACAATCGGACATAAGTTAGCTAAAATCGGACTTCTGTATCTTAAACCTGGCATATGTCGAAATGTGAATTCAAGTCTCTCCAAGGGTATACAAAGTTTGGCTCGTTAAAGATAGCTTGCTTTATATATATTTATTTGTTTTCATATTTGGCTGAAAAGCCTGATTTGGCGTAAAAATGTATAGATTTGGCGAAAAAAGAACAGTTTTGGCTGGAAAATAGCTAGAGTAAATAATTAAATTGGGGCGAAATAAAAGTCAGATTTGACGCGAAAAAGGCTAGATTTGGCTAAAAAAAGTCGGTCTGTAAGTTTGTTAAAGGTATTTTTATACCCACCATATTTTAATTTGATAGTCTGTATACCCTAATAGTGAACCTCGTATCTGGATGAGTAATGGTCCTATTACATGTTTTTTAGTTGTTTGACGCTTGTTATTAAGTAGATTAATTCATGTAGTAAATTATCAATTCACAAGTAACTGATACGTCAGGAAAAATGACTTCCGTTGGCAACATTCTTATCGAACTTTTAAAACACTGATAAATTTCTTAGAAAGAGAATTGAAATTCATGTTAAGATACTGTAATTGAAGACCTTGTTGTTGGTTGGTTTTTTTTTTTAAAAAAGTATCACTCATTTTAAATCTTTTACATAACTAAAAAAAGTACGCATTTTTTTTAATTTTTCTAGACGTGAGATTGATGAGATTATTTTAAAACTACGAGTATAGAGAAGTATTGTAAAGTTATATCTCCTATGACTTAAGATCACTAAAGCATATGCAGTACAATTTGGCGATTTTATCATTAATGCAGGTGGAATCTTCTGCATAGGAGTTGGTACGACTTATGCTCTCCACGTTCACCTGAACGGCCTCTGTGATGTTGTTGAAGACGACAGTTGCCTGAAAATCGGCGCTGTTTTGTTTGACTTTGAACTTGGTACGATAGACAGCTGTCTCCAGTACGGGCAGTTCGTCATCCCAATTGATTTCCAATCCAGTTCTAATTTCCGTATTGTGAATATAGTTTAGGCTGAGATTGCTACATAGATGACTCAGATTCTTAAGAGCAAAATACTCGTTCATGTGGTCGATAACACGAGGAGCTATCCTTTCGCTCCAATCAAGAGTCCTAATGGTTTTATATGGTTGACAAGTACACCAATGATTTGCAATTCCTGCTTCAGGGCAGGTACGATTCTCGGCAATAGGATAGAATAGGGATTGGCATGTGGGGCAATCATAGGATATCGGTAACGTAGGTCCATCCGGAGTATCTCCCATTTCGATAATGTGCTTTAGGGTATTGTGAAGATCAAAATTGGAGCTCAGACGATGTTGATTCAGTTTTAGGGCTGCAGTATACTCGGGATACTGTTTGCGGAACCAGGGTGGCAAGTAGATGAACATCATCGGTAGTCGCTCCTCTAGAAATCCTTCAGGTAAGCTTAGAATACGGCCATAGCGAACACCATGATCAGCAAAGAATATCATAATGGTATGCTCCAGGGAGCCATCCTTTTCATAATCCAGCAGGTCACCGAGAATCTTATGCTGCATTGCCGAAGGCATAAAGTAATCGTCGTGACTAAAGTGATTCGACCAAAACATGCCAAAAATAGGACGGTCTTCTACATATCGTTGCATGAACTGTCTGCAATAATCGTATATATAACTGTTGGCCAAACGACGTTCATAACAATAGGACATCCGGCAACCGGGACAGTGATAGTTTTCAGTCTTACTCTCCAGAGCTCTAAGGAATGGACGAAAGTAGTAATCCGTTGGTTTCTTGGAAAAGCCCGGCTTTAAGTAAGAAAAAGTATTTGAACCGCTTTCATCTTCAGCGTAGGCGGTCAAATAACTGGCATTTTTGAAATACTTCCAAATCATTGGAATTTCGTCGAGGCAACCTGATTTATCCGTATCGCAAACGTGCTCCTTAGCTTTCTCCGGCGAGTATCCGCTCACTATTGCGAATATGTTCGGAAACGAATTGTCACCCACCTAAAAAACAGTCATATTTTAGGAAGATTGCATTTATGAAAGTCTAGTTATACAACCTTATTGTAACCCTGCATTTCGTACCATCCAGGTCCCTTTAAGAACTCATATACCACAGGCATCGTCCTACGGAGATTAATTCTCGACAATGTATCAATACCATACATAATGACACTGGGCTTTCGAGGTGGTGGAGTGCTTCCTTTCCGATGTTTAGCTGCTTTTGGTTCCTCCTGGTATTGAATGAAAATATAGGCATCTTTTTGTATCTTTACCGGAGGCTTTTCGGCAGTTTCACACTCCAACAACATTCCCTCAACGTGCAATGGCACCACATAATCTTGCGAAAAGTATTTACTAGCACTGAGTCTAAAATAAAAAAATTAATTTGTCATTTATGGAGGAATATACACATACGTTTGACACAAAAATGGAAAATGTAAAGAGAAGACCAACTTTAAAATTAAAAAAACCAATTAAAAGATAACACATTATAACTAACATTTTTTATTTGCAAAATCCATTTTTAGGATGACCTAAAAGCTTTAAAGGTAATAAAATTTTTTTAGATCTACATATCTTGTAGATAATAAAGATGATAAATTCACGAAAAGAGTTTATGACAGAGAATTATGAGTTTAGGAACATTATATTGCTAAACTATTATTAAAGAGTGTCATTGTTTAAAACCTGGTACTTCGGGAAAATTAAAATGCACTTTATTATCTTCAGTGTTTGAAAACTTACAAAAAAATAAATTTTATTTTTAAAAATCTCAAAATTGACGATCGAACAATCAACTCATGTACACTTTTAAAAAGGGGGCAGATCCCAGTACAAAATTGTTTACTAACTGTGACGGGCGCAACTTCCGTAATACAAGATTGAATAGAAAAATCACCAAGACTTGTGTTCCTAATTTTGTGTATTTAATAACTATTATTAATTTATATATTACATTTGTGCCAAACGTAGGAAAACTCTTGGTTATATAGGAACTATAGTCTTACGTATCGTATGTTTCCGTTTCTTTACCATACTGGATCTCACGGTAAAAACAATTGAATTGCTTCTCTGTGGAATTAAGGAGCTTGTGGGCCACAGGTTCATTGATATGCAATACGTATCGCTTCAGATTGACATCAAAGAGAGCAGAAACTAATTCACTGTCATTCGAGCAAGGTATAAAGGTGCGCGGTGAGTATATTTTCATAGCCCCTTCGCTAAAAGGATCTATATAAGGTATCCTGCATTTTGAGGTGTGCACAAAGAATTTATTTTCGTTAAACTTGGGAGAAGTTGTTACATTTTCTCTCTGTCTAGGATGTGTTAAAACAGGAAGAGTTTGACTACGCACTGTTGGATTGATATCGTCATTCCAACTTATTATATATGAAATCAAGTAGATCCCAAGGATCACACAGAATATTAACCATTTAACCGACAATTGCCCGCTGGCAACACGAAAACTCATAATGGTAATGATGTGCTATGCGACGCGAAGCGAACTAAACTGACTAACTAACTAAAAACCAAACCAGTAAACGCTTCAAAGTATTCGTACGAGTACTCGTTTCACTTTTATCAACATTCAAAATTGAGCAAGCGTTTAGAATGCGTCTTTTACATGCCACGAGCCGGACGTGTTTTTTGCTCGACAACGATCCCTCATTACAAAAATTGCGGAAACACTAGATAAACTGTACTTATATGTAAAGTCCTTCAGCATCTTATCATTTAAGTCAATACTTCTTCTATTATAATTTACCCTCAGAAGAAATTAGAAATGATCTTGCGTTTTAAGATTTGTCTGTAGAGTTATATCTTTAGTAAAGTTAAAAGAACTTTCATTTTAAATTAGTTATGGCTAACACAATATTTATAGCAATTTATGTACTATAATATTTCTGTATTCCCTCTTTTGTAACTTATCCAAATACGTGTTGTTTAAGAGGTGCGAGGGCAACGCATTCCCTAAAATACAAGAACTGCACTTACGCAGAATTTAAGTAAAATCAAACGTGAATATTTTTACATTTAATGATGACTTTGTATAATAAAGACTACTACTACCAGCATTGGTTTTTATAAAACCTAAAACTTAATGAAAAATATGCAAATTAAAAAAAAAGCATTAAATGACCTCTTACCAAGTGAAAAGTAGCCTTTCTGTTATTTATTATATTTATATTATCTATCAAATTGAAAACTCCAACATAGTAAGATTTATTAGTATTAATTATCTTTAACCAACATTTTTCCTAGTAAAAATGTGTTGAGTTAAGTTTAAAAAAGCATTTCTTATCAAACTGCCAGTAACTTATCATACATGATCAATCCTTTTTGAGCTTGATACTTATAGTGAGTATGTACATTCGAACTATTCAGTGATGCCATTGAAAAGGGATTTGTTATAAAAAGAGGCTATAAAACTGTTTCCAATAAGCAGGGCAACTGATTATGTTCAAATAGATATGAGTAACCACCCACTATCAAGTGAAATAGTTCAAAACATTAGCCGAAGGCCATTGTAGCCAGTGCTATCCACTATAAGCTAGGTTAAATGTTTGTAACTCTAACCTCGCTGTACATAAAAAAAAAAAAAAAAGTTCAAAACATTAAGGCGTTGCAAACCGAGAATACTCGTTTACGGTTATACCCGGTATGCTGAATATCTGAACTGCTTTGCAATATTTATGAACATGAACATGAATAATTATAATAATAATTATAATATTAATATATTAATTATTATCATAATTGAAATGTTGCCAAGCAATTGCCGATATGTGCTGTCATCAATTCACAAGAAATGTCTTCTGAAAAGTTTAAGAAATTGTTGTTCTAATTTACATACTTACACATAACACGTGCGAACTATTGTTATCTTATCTAACTTCGGCCTCAAGGGTGTTGACTCTTCAACTACTTGTACTTTTTCGCTTTTAACAAAAAAATTATACTAATTCATATTCATATTTTTCGCACATTTTGTAATTTTATTGGTTTGAAAATAAACATGAAGCATACTTTAAGGTCCTCTAAATATTACCAATATATTTTTCAATAACATATTTTTAAAGTCAAGCCAATTAGTAAATTAACAAAATTACATTATTTATTATTGAATAACTTCCGCGTTTATTATCCGATTGGAATGAAATTTTCAGGAAAGGTTTGGACTTTAGTGTTTATTATATGTACCAAAAACCAAGGCGATAGCAGTAAAGGGGCTGTAATTCGACTTCGAAATTTAGTATTTCAATTTCCGGTGGCGGAGGGGTGCGTGGCGAAAATCAAAAAAAAAATTGTATCAATGGGACTTGTAGATGAACGTACATGCCAAAATTGGTGTCTCTAGCTCTTATAATCTCTGAGATCTAGGATTTAAAAAAAGGAACAGACAGACGGACATGGTTATTTCGCACACTTTGTAATTTTATTGGTTTAAAAATAAACATGAAGCATACTTTAAGGTTGTCTTAATATAACCAATATATGATTTACAATTTTGTCAATTTTACTTAAGACATTGTATAACATCCATGTGTAAATAGAAACCTTATCTACGCCATAAAAAACAAACTATCTATTAAACTATTCATATTACTTTAAACTTTGCAAACTTATAAAAGAAAATTATAGCATAAGCCAAATAAATCAAGATAAGTTATCATTAAACTCTAAGATAAGCAAAAGCTATGGCAACATTTATCTTAGATATATATCAAAAAAAGCAAAAGATATGACGCGCGTTTAATGTGTTAAGTGGAACGAGCGTTCTACGATCAAGATACTATATAAAGATTTTAATATATGATGGATTGAACAATCAATTAAAGATACACTTATTCAGATTTATTCGATTCGATAAGGAATTGATTCATATCCTTTAACTATTGTGTTGAATTGTGACTCAATAAGCTGACGTTATTATGGTCTTGGATAGACACTGATATTGAATTACCAATTAACTGAAATGGAAACAACCCTATACACTGCAATGGAAAATATCTGGAAAATGTCAGTTCAATGGACACACACACATGTCGGATGCCACAGACTGTTAAGCAGAGAACTGTTAACCTCTTATCACTATATAGTTGTTTTTGTGATGTTTACATACTGTATATTTTATACTAGTGTTTACTAATTTACTATAACAATAAATGGCAATTGCTTGATGCTAGACTGAGCGATTATAAATTCACTCGGATTGCCCGAGGCGTATCTGTAAACTCTCTTTTCTCTTTCCCTATAACAGAGACCAGATGGATTCTTAGAGTAGTACCACCGTCTGTTTGGATCTGGACGTCATCGCCATTGTCGCCATCGTCAACAGTCGGCAATCAGACAGCTTACGGGTAGAGTTGAAAGTCATTACACGGATCCAACAATTTCAATTTTAGTTTCGAGCGATAATTCGAGTGTGTCGGTTCGTTTATTTTTATCATCATCCTCCAATCGTCCTTTGGCAACATGGATGCGAAATCCTTGATGAAGCGCAACTCGCCAATAAGTGCCAGTCAACTGCATTATTATCACACCGATTTCTATTACTCGATGCCGGATTTGCATAGTAAGAAAATTCGAATTCTTAAATAGTATAATCTTTTAAGGACAAGTGTTTAACAACATGATGTATACTTGATAAAAAAATTTACTTTCAATTTGCATTCTGTTGCAAAAGTCGAATGCAAAAAAATTGGAATGCATGTGTTCATATTCGGGTAGTAAGATATAATCAACCGGAAATTAATAAACGTTTATGCCTTTTTATCAATCGGATCACGATAGGTGATATCATTTCTGCAAATTATTGCAGTACTATGTTGGGAATTCATTTGTTTTTCCATCTACAAGAGCAAAATATATATATTTTTTTTTTCAAAATTTAACTGTTTTTTTTATCGTGTTATTTTTGGGGTAATCCTACATTTTAAAAAATTTCTCGAGAACGGCACATCTAATTTTATTAAACTTTGCACTATAAGTTTGCAGCCTCTGTAAAACTATTGAACATGCCCACTAGCCTCTTTAACATTGTTCTGGATTTAAATCAACAGTTTAACAAATATAAATTTTTAAAATTATAAAATAATTTGTTTGATTTTTTCACGATTTTTTGACTTTAAAATTCAACGAAAATTATACCCAAAATTAATACTTTTTTAATTTCAAATGTTGATAGCTAGATCGGGTCGGGGTTGCTTTGATCTTGCCTAGTGTTATATAATCAAATGCAATATTATACTGACAGGTATATTGTTATTAATTTTAATTAGCACATTGCTTATTAAAAATATTTTATTCAATTATACCGAAATATTCTATTAAAATTTCTGAGTTGTTTTGAATACAATTTTTTTTATTCATCCGAAACATGCAAACAGCCAGCTAATTTGTACCCGTGGACGCAAAGTGAAAAACAAATTGAATCGACTCAAAAAAGAGCCAAATCCAAATTAAAGTATCAATGCGGCAACAGGGAAAATAAGGCCAGTTTTGGCGTTAAAGCGCCAAGTGTGGCAGCAATGGCAGCCATGGCAAGCAATGGTATCGCAGCCAACTTCACATCAAAACAAATGGAATTACTCTCAGAGAGTTGTTTTGATTTTTCCGACCTGACCAGAGCTAATGAAAAACAGAGAGCATGAGAGAGAGAGAAAGAGAGCGAGTTTTCAATGGTGCAAGACTTTTGGTTAATCTCATTGTTTTTTCATAAAATTTCCATTGCAACAGAAATGAATCGAGAGTTTGGCTGTCAGTCAATCGTCAGTCGTCAGTTGATTGCGAGCGTGTATAGATTATAGAGTGTTTTCCGGGTCGCGACAGACGACGAATTATTTCGTAATTCATATTAATTAAATTAACCAATAAATACGAAATTAATAATACCAATAATGCATTATTTCAAACAATATTTAATCAACAAAACATAGAAAACCACTCTAAAAACAAGGCATACAAGATTTTAAAGTTAAATTAAAATTAAAAAAATAAATTTTCTCAAAAAGAAATTGCTCAAACAAAGAGTGGCTGATATGTAGAGAGAGAGAGAGAAAGAGAACGCTCACGCCGAAGAAGAGAAAAAGAGAGAGAGAGAGAGTGACTGAGAAAGAGAGAGTGCGATTCGGAAAGATTGAGAGCAATTTGTTGATAAAAATGTGTGTCAAAGTGTTATAAGCAAACGCATAACAATAACAATGCGCTGACTGATAAAAGAACCAAATAATAATGATAATAAAGACATCATATAATGCACGTGTAGATTACCAAATATTTTGTACTCTCTTTTATATTTATCTACACGAATTGACAACAAATGCAAACACAAAGACAATACCAAAAGCAGCCGAACAATAAACAAAACAACCTGCATGTGAAATTTAACAAAGAATACTGCAATATTCACTTGTCACGTCGCCTACGACGTTGACGCTGATATTGTTGTTGCCGTGGCTAATACAAATAAGCTAAATAAAAAGCAAAAACACAAAATAAAAGCTTGTAAGTTGACAACAACAGAAACATGAGAAATATACAAAGAAAGCAGAACGAAATACCATATAATATAGCTGTATACCCTAACCCCACCTTCATCTCTATCTATGTATATTCCAACTAAATTTCTACCTCTGTTATCTTTAGCTCATTCCATACTCAAGTACATTCTTATTAACATGTAAATTTTATTATAAGCACACGCCGACAATAAATGAGCTCTTGAAACGCACGAATAAAGAAAATTAGAGTATGTGAAAGTAGATATTTATTTTAGTATAAGTACAAGGGATTTATAAACCTTTCAATACAGATTACCTCTTGAGTATATTGTCTTATAGGTTTTTCAGTTGAAAACAGTTATACATTTCAACAGTTTTAAACAGCAGTTACATATACCTTAAATTTAAAAAATATTATTATTCAAGTTCCTGTTCGATAAAAAATAAATAGTATTAATGGTAATAATATTATATATGAAAGTTGGCTTTGTCCATATAATTCTATCTACATTTTTTCCAATATTGTTATTATGATATTTGGTACAATAAAGATAAATATTGTGGCTGTAAACTTTGATGGCAACTTGCCAATTGATAAACAATAACATATAACTTATAATATCATATCTGAGAAATCCACAAATTTTGAAAAATTAATTTAGAACTGAGCAAGTAATGAAATTTGTGGATCAGGAGATCGGTGATCATTCTGGTCAATTATTACGTATCGAAATAACGAGGAATTTATTAAAAAAATATATTTTATGGAAAAAGAAATTCGTATTTACTTAAAAAAAAAATTAAGCATCAATGCGATCAGGAATTTTACTTTCAAGACAGTCTCATATAAAATAACATATCGAACAGCGAAGCTTCAATAATGTCTATTTAGTTGAAGATGTACGGTATGGAAAATGATATTAGAAAAATTACATTCAAAGTAGATATAAAGAAAATTACACATAACATAATGTGCTATCCTACGGACTTATCGGCCGATGTGTTAGATATTAAATCAACTTCCTTACCACAAGCATTACAAAAATCTACCTGATGAAAGAATTCTTTATCGAATAACCAGTTACGACGTATACATTTGCTTTGCATACCATAGATATTCAAGTCTCAACAACAGTCTAAAGCACTTTGTTTCAATGCCAACTTGTCATAAATTTATAAACCATAACCGGTAAATAGTCTGGAAAATTAAAAATTATTCATTTATACATACTATGAAGCAATATTTGTTTTGGTTTGTCAAAAGCTGTCGTAACCAAGACGAAAGATTACAAATTTGCTACGAACTACGAACTAAGACCTATTACCTGTGCCCATAGATATGAAGGCCATTAGGCCAATTGACATGGAAACACTAAGCAGCTAAGTAAACGTGGGCGTTACAGTGAGAACTGTTTAAACCAGTTGTTTAAAATTTTAATGAAGTTCTCTTAATATTTAACTCTCTTTGGTCAAGTTGTTTTTTGCTTAGCCCTGACCAACATTATCAAGTACTTGTCGATAGAGTCTTAAAGTCTTTATCATTTTCGACTGTTTAACTGTCACTTATTCAAGTTTTTTATTATTTTTGATTGCTGCCAATTTATAAACAATTAACAGAGCTATATTAAGAACTGTCTCAAAATGTGGAAAGTGCATCATTTAAAAATGGAAAAGGTAGAAATATTTAAGAACATTGATCGATTGATGCTGATGCCATTTCCTGGAATAGAATTGGAAACGAAATGAGCTCACTGTCACTCGCCTTCATAATTTAGCTTATCTTTATTTAATTTTCCTCAATATAAACTATATACTTACATAAATAAATAAACCTAATTTTAAATTGCTCAACACGTTTTAAGTGGTTATCAATTTTACTATCAAGCTACTTTGCGACAAGCTCATAAAATTAGCAACGAGTACTCCAATTATTCATTCGACAAAAACGTGACATATACGCAACTCATAAATATGTTGTTCTATATAATTAAACGATCCATCTTCTCACCTCGTCTAAACAATATGGATTTATTGCACTCGAAATTGATAACAAACGAGTCGTAGTACATTGATAAGCCGAATGTTAGCCTGACATTTTCATAGACTTCAACAGACTGAGTATAATATAGTTTATATATAGTCGGGGGAAAATGGACGCTATCAGCACTCACATCCATTGGGTGAGCGATAATTATTGACGAAAGGCC
Source organism: Drosophila neotestacea (assembly GCA_035044365.1). NCBI lineage: Eukaryota > Metazoa > Arthropoda > Insecta > Diptera > Drosophilidae > Drosophila > Drosophila neotestacea. The sequence goes on from JAWNMD010000069.1 coordinate 6,654,251, forward strand.
ATTGATTATCGATAAACCTCCGTAACTAGGCTCGACTTTATTGGCATACTTTATTGTTGGCAACTGCAGAAAAATTGACCAAAATAGTTTAGCAAATCGATTAAGAGTAAAAAATTAATATATTTTGTTATTACTACGGCGGAATCAATAACAGACGTCATAGATTCAGATATTGTTGACGCCTAAGAATATGCCGCAAAATAAACACAAAGTTGTAGCTCAGAAATTGACAGGCTTTTTTATAAATGAAGAAATTATTAAATGGGTATGCTATACTATGAAATACCCTTAACTAACAGATTAGTTCTTGAATATAATTCACTAAATAAATATTATTTAAAAACCATTTTAACCCATTTTACGCCTTCAGATTAACTTTTCACATTTAATTTAGTAAGCCCGCTAAGCAATGTTCCGCGTATTTAGTTAAAAAATTAGTTTTATTGAAATTATATCTTCATACAATATGTTTAGTATTTTTGGTCCGATCCTAACAAAATTGGTATCAACTTTTATTTTGATTCATTTTTGATTGTCCTTGAAAAACTTGTATGTTTTTAGAAAATGTTCAAAATATGGATCGATAATTTAGGCATTTATATTCTTAAGCCATTCAAAATTTAAAACAATTAATCAGCCATTATCTGAATTAGTTAAGCTGAGAACAAACAACTGAGAGACTCATGACTAGAGCGTAGAGTAGTAGACGTTAATTAAATAGATTTTGTCACTTAGCGCTCGTTTTGTATTTCCGAATGAATCTTGCAAATAACTTGGGTATATATTTGAACAGTATTTGCCGCTGTTGCTTTTTCGAATTGTTTATATGTAGACCTATACAATCATACGTTTGGGGGGCAATACTCACGCTTTTGAGCCCACTTATAACTTATAAACTCTCTTGTGATAAAAAAAAGTGAAAAACTGCCGGCAACGGCAGCAGTCTAATTTGATAATCGCATTATCAAGACAGTACTTAAAAAGCCTGGTCAAGAGCAACAACTCATAGCGCAGTGTCTATAAGAAATAAATAAATATTTTAAGGATTTGACGAAAATAAAGCAAATCAAAATGCAACAAATTACGGAATATCATTTTGAAGGTAGAATTATCCAATGACACAAAATATAATATATGATCCTATGAGCTTAAATAAAATGTATTATACTATTAAACACTCTTTTAAGTACATTTGAAGACTATTATACTTGAAAATCCAAAAATTTAATTCATATTTTAAAAATATGAAATATTTCTTGAATTCTTTTTAAGACTTTAGAGGTTCTGTGTAAATAAAATGAAAGCGATTGATTATTGTCATTGTGTAGAATAAAGTCTATATCTATTAAAATATTTTAAAAAGGCTTTTCTTAAATCTTTTAGGAATGTCTTAGCTTCTAGAGATAAACAATCTCTCTCAACTGAATACATTTATTTACTTGTAGTTCTACGAACTGTGTGCCTATCAAAAACTTATCTTTTATCTATAATTCTTCTCATTTCAGAGAGCCGCAAAATGCACGGCATAAAACGTGTGCTCGTCTTTTGCATTATGATTGTGATTTTGCCAGCGACTCTGATCATAATGCCTCTATATTTGCGTAAGACGATCTTCGCGGATGTTAACTATCCAGTTGCCGAGTCAGATATCATTGAGATACGGGATGGCATATCATCGATATTCTGCTCTAAGCACACTCTTCGTATGAGCAGCCACTTTAATGCTTTTCAGTTGCAGAATAAACCGGAGATTTCCACAAGTCGGAAACATATTAGGCTGAAGAAGTCGATGACCCTACCAGATGATACACTAGAGTATTGGGGCTTCTTTTTACTGAAGGGTGCAACGGTGTCCCTTAAGTTCTGTTCTCGGTATAATGGGTCTCGTATACTGGTGATTAAGGGAAGGCGTGAGCTCAAACTTTGCGGTCTGACGGATCACAACAAGAACAAGTTAGGGGCAAATTATGCACAGGGCCATGATCAGGTAAAGGTATTCTTTGAGGATGTGGTCGAGATAACAGAGGAAAAGCTCCCAGCCGATGGATTGCTGGAGCATGAGAATCATGGCGGCGAGGATCTCAGCGATGATTATGCTCCTGTCAATGTGACCTCAACAACAATTGCACCCCCAAAACGCCAAAGGAAAAAGCTGAAGAAGGGCTCCCCATTTCATCACCCAAAATCAACGGAATTAATGGAATTAGCCGAAAAAGAAGTTAATGGAACGGAGAATGCCTATCGAAAAAGACGTCACACTGCATCAGGACATGAGCAGCAGAAGCGACAACTCTACGAGCAACTTTACAAGCGAAAGGAGCGAAAGAAGCGTGAGAATGTTTACGATCGGAGGTACAGTCACGGTGGAAATGCGGTTAACTTTACGGAAACCGATGAATCTAATTCTATATCAAGCTTTGAGACTGGACTCTTCGATTGCTTCAATGGCGCCATTCTCCTGGCCGAGGGATTTCCCCCGAAGCCAGCGTGCATGAATACACATTTTCTAGAAAATGGAAAACACGATACGGTTTTGCATAATATCACCGAGGATGGATATTACTACTATATCTTTTATAGCGATAACGATCTTGTACGCAACGATATACATGCTATATTTGATATATATAAACCGACTTTTCAATACTCCAATCTGAGTGAATCACGCGGTTGTCTGAATAGTACAGACTGCACCTTCAATATTGGTTTCCTCTCGGATGAGATAGTTGTGGTTGAGGTGCCCACACGTGATGGCATTGAGCATGAAGAAGATGATATCACAAATCTGATATCAACATGTCATCCACGTAGTGAAATCTATGCTCTATTTCCGATAACCGTGCTGGTGCTCATATTGTGCTGCTCTTTCCTTTAGGATTTGGTCACAATTTGGACTCTAGGAATCTTGTGATATTCTTCTTTTGAGATAACTGAGTGATATACGTGAGCATAAATAACCCAATGGCAGGCCCAAAACATATTCCATATGCCCTACCATTATCATACGATTTAATCCTAAAAATCATCTGTCAAATGTACCACAGTCTGAACCAAACAAATCACTGAATATTCATTAACTACTCGTAACTAAAGTATAATTTTGTAAGAAAACATTTACCCTAGAATCAAGCATTTAGGCTATAGTTACTAGTAAGGCTATATACATAAATATATAATACTATGTACAAAATAAATATAATATCGTATGAAATTTAAATGCAATTTGTTTACGAAAAATTATATAACAATTTTATATATATTTTGTCTATTAAGTGTCTTTTGTAATTTTGAAAAAATTCCTAAAGCGTTCGACATTTTTTTAAGGTTCGACTGAACATCAAAATGACGAGAAATTGTTATTGCTCATTCATTATTTGTGTGTTTATTTAAGTTATTTTAAATTAATTCACACACAATCTGTTTTCTTTACGCCGTGACTTTGTATTTTATATTTCGAACAATTCAAAGAGAATAATGTAAATATTAGACGAATCGTGTGTGAGTGTAACCACTTGATACTCGTATATTAAGTGAATAAAGACACCTACTATATTGTCATCAGAAATGAATGAATTCATTTTGTAGATATCTTTGTACTTATGATTGTGGAATGAATCAATTGAAACTAAACATATACGTACTTATATGAATATATCTGTAAGCAACGTACACAAGTGCCTTATAAAATGTATAATCAATTGTAGTAAATTTAATAATAAATAAAGTCAATTTTATTAAAAACTTTTATATATTACATTCTCTTTAGAAATTGCTGCACAACAGAAAGCTGCTGACTATGACACTGCGGTTAAGAACTTTGCTACAAGTTAAGACCCAATAGGAAATTTTGTAGCCTGCATTATCATAACAAATTAACAAGTTTTCTTATCACATTTTACAAAACCTTACAACGCCATTTAGTTAATTTATTTACATTCTGATAAACTATTTTGCTATAACAGATAAAAACAGACGGCCTTGAGAACACATTTGTTTTTAAATATTCTTGAACAAAATGTAGCTGTTTCACAAGTTCATATAAGAGTATTACTTTGTCACAAATATTTTAATGAATTTAAAAGAAAGAGAGTAATTTTCCACCCTTAACCCGGCACTTGGCAATAGGCATAAGAAACAGCTGTTTAAAATAACTCTCAATTGCTCTCTCCCTATCTTTACTGCGCTGCTCTCTTAGCTCTCAACCGACAGCTGTCATAGTCAATTTTCCATGCCGGGGGTAGCATGAATAACCCCATACTGTTACACACCACAACACAGAGTTTGTGATGTGTAAAATTTCTGATAGCATGGCTTAAGTAATGCTCTTTCTCTCTCGCTCTCTGTCTGTCTTATCTAGTGCATTTATTAATTTTTATTTATTAGCTTGTTCAGTTTATTAGGTTGCTTTATCAACACGCTCTCAGTAGCCGGTCGCTAGCCGGCTTCCGTTCGTTGACAACGCGCTCTCTTCTCAGTTACAGTCATGAGCCGCCCCCTTGAGCATAGAACTGGGGCAACGCATGCGTCGCTCTTTGGACGCCGCTCATTGCCGCTCAAAGTTCTCATGGGGTCAGCACAGACATGTGTTCTGAAATAGCTGCTCTCTCCCTCTCGAGTGCTCTCTTCATAAGCTGAAATTTTCGCGTGCGGTCCTCAGTTGCCGTTTTGTTGTCACATCATACGCTCGCGCGTTCCTTCGCGTTGTTGTAACGTACAACAGAGAGTCGGGAAAAAAAATTAATTTTAGTTTTTAATTATTTATTATAATTGTTGTTGTGGCTAATAATAAATACAACAATAAAATATATCGCATGAATGACAAACCGTCCAATTAAATCGCCACTAAAACGTGAGTGCGCAGCAAATCTATACAAAAAAAGAGCACCGCTGCCGCAGGGAGCGTCCTTCCTGCGCCACAAAAACAAAGATAAACGGTGTACAAAATGCGAATAATTGTGCTAAAAATCAATTGTAAGTAGCTTAGTGCTGTAATAACCCAAAATTGAACCAAACTAAAGCAACAACAGAAATCTAAAGAAAAAAAAATTAAAAATGTTAAACATTTCTGTCAGCGTTAATTTGCACAAAAGTTCGCTTAGTATGTCAAAACGAAAAAAAAAAACAATAAAAAATCCATAATATTTAAATATAAAGTGCGGTCAAGTGCCGTTACATAAATACAGACTCAAAATTTCAGTTTCGGAGCGCAGTTAAACTAAACGACATGCTTAAGCAGAACAACAACAAGCGACAATATCAAATAATTTATAGCTCAACCAAAAAATTAAAAACAATAATAGTATTCAAAGTACAACAAGAATCAGCTGAAAGGAGAAACTAAGGAATGCGCGCAATGGATGCAATTCGAAACTCTCTTTTTGTACTCTTGTTGTGGGTGTTTCCACCTTCTCTTGTGAGCACTTTCAATACTCTGTATCGAACTTGAGATCTGTATTAGATTGAAGCTTAGTTTACTAATACTAGTTTCCGAAAGAATAAAAAAATTGTATAATTAAAAATTGTACATGTTTGTTACAATTAGTTAATAGATATTATTTATAATACTAGTTTTATTGGAATTCTTGAAATTTAGCATTGTAGAGTATTGACACTGCGTTGTGCTGCCGTTGCAAAAGTTGTTGTTATTTATAATATGCTACATCGACAGCTGCCCTTTTGCCTGATTGCTTCCTCTCTCTCTTTCACTCGCCTGATAGCCGTTCTCTCATTCGGTAGTTGCCATTTCCGTTGCTATATGTCGCATTATACTCGGGGACTTTCGACTCTCGCTCTTTCTTCACTCCAGGGGTAAATTGCCGTCGTATCGTTGCATTTCTTTAATTTATTTGTGGTTCCATTTAATGTTTCCTTAAATATGATCGCGCCTGAGCTGCAAACACACTTCACGCCATGTCATGCCTCTTGTCTGCTCTCAGCTTTCCTTCCTCTTCACCATTTCCCATTGCACTCTTGAATTATGTTGTTTTTATTTTTATATACTTAGTTATAGTACAAGTATATGGTGTCACACATATGCATGCATAAGTATTTACTTAGATTGCATTACTTTGGGTCTTTAGCCCCCGAGGCAGCAGTTGCTGCATTGATAAGCGCTCACAATCATTTTGCAGCTGCTAATGTAATTAATTGGATTATCTGGATTTATCGTAAGCTCTCTAGAGTTTACGTTATAATCGCGTAATTTTAATATAATCATTACAAGTATGTTTTTATAGGAATTACATTCAAGTGGCCTCTTTGAGACAATTCATTATCACCAGGCTTATCTTTTAGTTGTTTGTTATGACCCCAAGTTGTGAGCTACTTAGTAATACAAAGGATTGGTTCGGAATATAAAAAAAGTAGAACATTAATAACAAAATTTGAAAAGTCAAAAATTATCATGTTACGAAAAGAAAATGGAATTAAATGGGTATTAAATTGAACCAAGGCTCAAAAGGGGCTATCAAAGCGAATCAAAATAAGTCTTTAAGGTTTAAACTTTAAACAACCGAACCGAACCTTCTCTAAAATAACATACGCTAGCAGCTTAAGTTAATCTCATAATAAGTACAACAATTAATTGTATTGATTTTTAATGTTTCCAGGTAATTTAAATGCATAGCTTTACGATTAGTAATAAAAATATTTTATCAAAATCAATGCGGGTTCTACGCACGAAATATCCAAAGCTGTGTACAATAAAAGTAAAATATGTATTTCATTTGAGATTTTAAATTACATATAAATAAAATGAGACGAAAAGCATTGCGATGTATCTTATAATCATTTTTATTGCTATATACTATTTTAAAGAAATACTGCATAATCTCCTTAACTTTAATTTTAATGAATTGATTTATTTTAAGTAAGATATGTATAAGTAACGTATTTTAAGTACATAGTATCGTATTTTAAGTAAGATACTTTTACATATGTGGAGGAATGAAGTCGTTTAACTCAAATGAATATCTGCATTTTATTTCCACTTTGAGATATTGCACATACAGTTGGTAGGTGCGTCATACAGTACATTAAATATATATATATATATGGACAATAATACTCGTAAATGTTTAGAAATTGAAAAATTTGCAATTCCAAACCATGATTTATAGTCTAATTTTTTTTGTTCTTATGTCACTGCGTAGTAGTATTGGAAATCCGGGTTTTTAACCGTCTGTTATTTTCTTTCATAATACTTTGCCAGCCGCTGATTTTATCAAGTTCACGAAATTAGAAAGAACAAAGAAAATAAATGCTATCAATTCTTCGTAAATCTTTAACCTCTTTGCACCTAAGACAATCAATTGTTTTACAGTCTTTTAGAGATAATCATTCCTGTGTTAAGTAGATCTTTTCCTTATTTAGTAAAACACAGCAACAATCTGTCTGTCTATCAATGTTTCTGGCCCGTTAAGCGACAAATATATTCCTTTAGCTAGAAATCTAACAACTGGTTTTCATAATTAGTTTCCATAGTATTGCAAAAGTTAACTGAAATGTGAACAAACCAATAAAATTTCTTCTATAACTATACAAGTAAGAATGTTATGAGTAAGCCCAAGTTACCAATTTCAGGTAAAGGCGTTTTTATTTTTAAACTACAAATTAAAGCACATGCTTCAAAGACTTACAGATAAATAAATATAATTGTACGGGAATATAAGATAAGATTGTGTTCTTTTCTGCCAATAAAACAAGGCGCTAAAAAATAATTTTGAATTCTTGTGAAGAAAGCTTATCATTTGATTGATTTTTTCCTTACTCCATTTAGCAATTATGTCACAATTAGAATTAAATGTTTTGAAAATAAGAACAAATCATTGCGACAACACCTATATTTTCTTAATTATGATATTTTCTTCAATTTGCTAGTAATCGTACTCTACGAAATTACATTTTTTATCTAACATATAAGACCCTGTACTTGATTACTATTGCACCTATTGCTCGAGTTAAAGCATAACCTTGCTTTAAAGAACTTCATCAGAGTTATCTCAATAGTAATTGTCAAGCGTATTGACATTAGATTTAAAAGATGATAAACATTGGAATGAAATAAGACACATAATAATACTTCAAATTGCACACTACAATGACGGATGTCTGGAAAAAAACAAAATGAAATAATAATTCTGATAACAATTTCCATGGCCAGTTAACATAGTTTCTCTTCTGCGTGATAACAAAGAATTTGTAGAATATAAGCAATTTAGTTGCAGAATAATATTTATATACAATTTTTTTTCTAGTTTTATCTGACAATTGAAAGTGAAGGAAATAAAACAAAGCGCACACACACGCACATGAAACAATTTAATTAAATTCTTTTTAGAAAGAATCGTAAAGCGTGGCCGATTTTATTGGTTAACCGACGATTCAAACACAGCCACACAAAGCAATTGAACAATTGGTTTGTTGTCAGTTCCCCGTGTTTCAACTATTTCACTGTGAATGAACTGTCACGGTCTTGTGACTTTATCGGGGGCGTATTTATAGATATGTATGTTGTCTATGAGATAATCATTTCATTACATAATTGATACTTTAAATAGAATTTATCAAAAAAAAGATAATTGAAAATGTCATAAAACATCTGATAGTCCAGCCAAATTAATATAATTTATAACATAAAATGTATAGCTGTTTAGTAATATTTTGAGTTTATGATAATCATGTTTATAATTATACTTTTTTTATTTAATCATTATATACATATCTTACTTTTAAATAACTTTGATAAACTTTTATTAAATCACAATTTATGTTGATTTATTGTCTGTTTTTTTGGGTTCATGGGTTAAGTATTTTAAAATTTCGGTCTGATTTTTATTCAATTTGCCGTCAACTGTGATTAGGGCAATTGAATTAAATGGAAATAAAATTTAAAAGGAATCATTTAAATGCCAAATCGATATTAGATACTTGTATATGGATTGTTTTTTATGTCTTTGTGTAGTATGTAGTATGTTTACTCCACAAGTAAAATAAAACGACAACTGTAGTGAAATATCAACCAAAGCTTAGGGAAAAACCATTTAAATATCAAGCACCAATTATTATCTGAATGAAATTACACAGATGCAATGTTCGAAGTTAAACGTCCAATTTAAGACGTAATTGACTATAAATATTAAATACAAAATAAATGATCAGTAGAATAATGTTTGTGAATTACAAACATTGCAAAATGAGTTCATTCAGACATCAGAAAATTGCAATTTTCTCCTTTAATATAAGAAAACTGCAAATACTAAATTTAATTTTAGCCTGTAACAAAATTGTTGGATTATAAATAGACTAATATTTTGGATTTATTTCTCGTGTGCCATATTGCTTTTCTCAAATGTTGTGCAACTTTAGGCTGAATAAATACTGTGCACAAGTTTAAATGCAAAGTGATTCAGTGATAAGCAATTTATGTAATTTACTTTTAATTACAATGTTTAGCCTAAGCAAAAAACCGTTCCAGCAAAATAATTGCCGTGACACTCATTTCGAATCCGGACAAACTGCAAGTATGCGACTATTTAAGTTGAGGTCTGACTATTTCATGCCTAAATTTAATTAATTTACAATTACAATTGCAATTTAAATTGCCAGCACATTAACATACCGATGGAAGCCCATCAGTTGTAGTCATGCTACAATAACGGGGACAATCAGACCACCCACACAATGCAATTGAACTCATTTGGCTTTGTAGTTCTATGATTAGATTTGGTCCGTCACACTACTTTTCCAGCATTATTATTAACTTTATTAGCCGGAGCTGTTGTAGTTGAAATTGTTGTGTTCAATCTATTCCCATCTTCAATGGAATCCTCATTGCTATCAGCACTTACTTCCTCAGGAGGTGGCATAAATTCACCCACGCCCAGTTTGTCAGGCAAATGTTGAGGCTCTCTTACTATGCCATAAGGTTTTAAATGATATATCAGATAATCCAAAACATACATCTGGTTGGGTGAGACATAGTGAAAGGATATGGCATTGTCCGAACAGCAGTCGAGTCCCTAAAAACCACAATTAAAGTTTAAATTCCTTAAGTAAAATAGTTTCTTGTTTTAATCTCACATCATCTGTCTTGTAGAACATATAGCTCCAATACCAGAAAGTCTTATCTTTACTGGGTATTAAATGTTGTTCCGGTATAAAGGGAAACATGCGACCACGTCCATTCCAATCTCTCGAATCACCCGCAGTTACATTAAGATTCTCCATGCATTTGCCAATTTCAACATCCTCATTGACGACAGTGCCTGGCAGACACATCTTGGGATCGGGAATACCCTCAACCACAAATCGTCGCACTGCCTCCTTGCTGAGTACATAACCCGATCCTCCCGACATGTAGCCCTGCTTAACAAATGGCTTGAACTTGAAACCAAAGTGAACTGGAGTCTCTGGATTGTAGGGATACAACATATAACGTAGATTCTCAATCACAGCATAGGTATCGTCGTCTGCTTTATAGAACCAATCAGCATCGTTGTAGTGATGCTGGTAAATATATTTAAATGCCTCCTTTACCTTACGCCACAGATTTATACGACCTTCTCCGACATCCAATTTGACCGTTGGCAGCTCATCATCTGCTTCAGAACTCATGAATAGAAGAATGTTACATCGTTTTCCCCAAGTTCGTTTTACATGACGGGCTTTCTTCTTGTGATTCGTAGGATTTGTCATAACCCAACAGAGAATGCGGACTTCCTTTTTTAACTGATCGGCAACAGTTGAGTTATCATATGGATGATCGTGGTTAATCACGTCAAGTTCTGGTCCCGATTCATCAATGTGAAGTCCAGGACTATGGGCATATTCACTGTGAAATCGTTTGTGTCCCATGTACGAATCGAAGCCATCTATTGCTAGGGGAGTGTTGAATATCTTTACGAGGCAAAAGCCGATGATTACCCCAGCGATAAAAATTAATATTGGATGTTTATTCCAATAGGTACCTTCACTAAGGTTGTTAGTAAGTAATCGATGTGATCGCATTTTCCGAGTTTATTTTAAGAAATAGTCCAAGCTGAAGCATCCTTTCAAGGAGTAAATTTAAACACACTCTGCAAACTCCGAATAAAAACCGAACAACAAGACTGGCAGCTATCTACTAAGAAAAAGACACCAATTGAAGATGTATTTTATGCATGTTACACAAGGTTGCTCCATTGCCTGATTGAAAAGTGTCAAAATTGTTGTCTTAGACAGAGTAAGAAAAATATCTGTAACTGATAACTTTTAATTACACTTTTATACAAGGTAATTTATTTCCTAAAAGGAACTAGTTCACATATAAATGATCATATGATTTTCATACGTTTTTCCTTTTTCAAGAAATATCTCTAAAAAAATTCCAATTAAGCATTATTTTAAATTATCATATTCATTATCTATTTTTAAGTGTACTTAAGTAAGTTCAAGGTAAAATTTAAAAAAAATATCAATAATATATCCAAGCTCCTCTTCGAAAGGTTACTTAAGGTTTTATTTCATACTCTCTATTTTATTTCTCACTGTCATGCTTTATTTAAATGAATAAGGGATATAAAATTCAGTTCTCCAAAACAAATATTAGTGTTATTGTCTTGTTATTACTACAATTCTTACTGTTGAAAGCTATAAATAAATAAATACTATAAGTTACACTTTGGAAGAGATATGTAAAAAAAAGTTACACATTTATTTTTATAAATAAAATTAAAAGCTAGAGGAATATCGTGGCGACCGCTTTTTATAGTTCACTTAAATTTTAAGTGAGAGATACTTTTGTAAATGACATTGCTTTCTATACATTTTATTTTTTTTTTCAGAGATATGCATTTTACAATACAACAGTCTCAACTAGTGATACTCTATCCTATTTGTTTCTATTAAGTATACACATAGAATTGTTTTAAAATTCGAACAAATCTAATTTTTGGTCATACAGTGAACTATAGTTTTGCAATTTTACTTTTCAATTGATTAAATATAAATCTAATAATACAAACGACTTGCTTTTTAAGTGCTTTGCTTTAATAAATTTAATAATGCAAAATAAAATATCAGTTGACAATACCTGGAATAAAATCACTCCCAACATTAGGTCATTATCGTCTTTTACGCCCCTTAAATGTAACGCCATTGATTCTCAGTGTCGTTTTGATAACGACTTGAAAAACGCTGACTGATAAGCTCTAATAGTATGTAGTTTCTGATAAGCGATTTCTTTGTGAGTCATGAGAAATTTCAGTGTCCATGGCTCAGATCAATTAGTTTAATTGTATATAAGATAAACGCACCCTAATAACAATAAAAACCATAACCATATGTCAAACTCAGCACTAAAAAAAAACCTTATTTACTGATATCTTGACAGACTGCAGTTTTTGCCATCTCAATATCCATTTCCATTTCCATTTGGGTACGTTATGAGACAAAGACAACATCGAGAAACAACAACTACACTGTTTATTGTAGTGTACTCAACGTTTGCTTTAAGAACCTCGACTTATATGCATAATGTTTTCAGTTGTCACTCGTTAGCGAATCGTGCAAGACCATAACTTTAGATGCTCATTAAGCAATTTTGAAGTTATATTTCAAAACATTTAAAATAATAATTATAAAAAACTAATAAAGTGCAAGTGTAATGCATGCGTAGTCGATAATATCAACTACCACATAACAGACGTTTGCTGAATATTTTATGTGCCAGTTTCAAAATCAAATAATAAATAATTCAAATAAATATATAAAACAATTTTATAAACAAGTAAAGAAGATAAACGAATTGTTTTATATTGAGCTTAAAATTGTTCGCTAATATAATTTTAAAAGAGTTTTGCAAAAAGGAAATAAATACAATATTAGATTTTACATAGTAATAACGACCATATGAAATATTTATTGAATACATTTATGTTACAACAATAAATTTTAATGTCTACCTAAGGATTAGATTAGAATGTCAAGTATTTTCAATTTGTCTTTTGTTTATTGACATATCTTATAAAATGTTTGTATTAGTAGAAATAAACTTAAAGTCTCAAAGTTTGGTGATAACTATAACAATATAATAAGTTTATATTCACTTCATGAAGCTTTGTAGATTTGCTAAGATTTTTATTGACATGGTTGCGCCTGACAAACTTTAATTTTCACATTATCTTAAAAGAGACATTAAGACTTGGGCAAAAACTAAATATATACTTTAAGTGGTTATGACCCAAAACGTGATTTACTCGCAGTCCTAAAATGACACTTAAAATGATAAACAGCAGATCAAGAACATACGTTGAAGAAGAATAAGATAGATTACATAAGACATAATCGTAGAATGCATAACTGACCCAGTAAAACAAGAGGTAAACAAATCAGAAAACACACACGTGCATTGTACAACAAGCAAGATAATTAATTGATATCAGTAGCAATGCATAACAGAATGCATCAAAATGGCATAAGTAGGAATAATAAAAAGTTGAACAAATAAAAACGTTGCATCTGAAGCTTTGTGGGACTCATCAACGTCTTCCAAATGGTCCAATTGTCACGTTTTCGCATAATATTAACACAGTTCGACCGAGCATCGCCACTGTGCACAATTCTCAGATAGTTTGGCACTTGTAATTGAATGACAGACGAGAGAAGCTGAAGACACGCTCACTGGAAGATTTGAAAAACTTGTAAATTGGGGAATTCTAGAGATAAAGCTTTGCAAAGAAACTATGTAACATATATTGTAATATACTAAATGGAATTTCTGTTTTCGTTTAACTTTTGCAGAAAATGTAAAGCGTTATCGAAATAGGAGCTCCACCTACGTAACGCAACCAAAGAGGCTCAAAGCCCAAGTTCCAAAGATTAAGCGGTTGCCTTAGCCATTAACCCTTGAAGTCCCCTAATCTGAAGCTCAACTAAGCCAAATGACTGCCAATAGTTTATTAGGACGATCATTACTCAACGAAGGTAAGTTCATAGTAAAATTAATCAACAATATTGATTTAATCCGTTATCTGCAATTCTCTTTTAGGCCGTTCCAACAAACGGTCCTTAGTCTCGCTGATCGTTGGACTCGTTGTTGGCTTTTGCCTAGCAGAGCTTTTTGTCTACTCTTCCACTCCAGAGCGTGCCGAGTTTATACCCTACGTGGGTCATAGTCATGGCGATGTAAACGATGCCCATCACAGCCATGACATGATTGAGCTGGCGGGTCCAGAGCAGGATGTGGGCACGCACGACCATGTGCACGAGAACAGCAGCATTGCAGAGAAACTGTACAGCGAAGTTCGGATTCTCTGTTGGATCATGACAAATCCCACCAATCATCAGAAAAAGGCACGACACGTGAAGCGCACCTGGGGAAAGCGTTGCAATAAACTCATTTTCATGAGTTCAGCCAAGGATGAGGAATTGGATGCTGTGGCACTTCCCATTGGGGAAGGACGCAACAATCTGTGGGGCAAAACGAAGGAGGCTTACAAGTACATCTACGAACATCACATCAATGATGCTGACTGGTTCCTCAAGGCAGACGATGACACCTACACGGTTGTTGAGAATATGCGCTATATGTTGTATCCCTACAATCCTGAGACGCCCGTTTACTTTGGCTGCAAGTTCAAGCCGTATGTTAAACAAGGTTACATGTCTGGAGGAGCTGGTTATGTGCTCAGTCGGGAGGCAGTGCGTCGCTTTGTGGAAGAGGCTCTGCCCAATCCAAAACTCTGCAAAAGTGATAACTCTGGTGCTGAGGATGTGGAAATGGGCAAATGCTTGGAGAATGTTAAAGTTCTTGCGGGCGATTCAAGGGATGCCAATGGCCGTGGTCGGTTCTTTCCCTTTGTCCCAGAGCATCATTTAATACCGTCGCATACGGATAAGAAGTTCTGGTACTGGCAATACATTTACTACAAGACAGACGAGGTGAGATCTGTAATTTAAATTTATTATAAAGAAACCAACTGATGTACGATTTTTATTACAGGGTCTGGACTGCTGCTCGGATAATGCCATATCTTTCCATTATGTCTCGCCCAATCAAATGTATGTGCTGGACTATTTAATATATCATCTTAGGCCATATGGAATCGTCAATACGCCAGATGTTCTTCCAAATAAGTTGGCGTTGGGAGAATTGATGCCAGCGCCAAAGGAACCACAGGAACCAAAGGAATCAAGCACTACCCTCGCTAAGAAGGAGTCACAGTGATTGTAGGCCATAGATACTTGTAAATAGATTGTGTGTAAATATCGATTGGAATAGGCCACACTTAGTTTAGTATACTTTTCATTTCCACTAATCGTCGTCTAATGTGTTAATTCAATTCGCTCAGAAAGTGTTTTAAAATGTTTCTGAGTTCCGACTATTTGTACAAATACCAAAACTCTAAAATATGAGTACTGTTACTTTAGTTTGTAATAAAGTCTGCGCAAATATTGTTTATTTAGAGCATATATACACATAGACACGTTTATAATTAAGTATACTACTAGCTATACTATTTGTCTAATTAGGTACTCATAATACTACATAGTGTTGCACATGACCAGATCTTAAGTAACCCCAGATAAACAATACATACGTATTTGTCACATTTACATAGTTAGCAATCAAACGTAGTATATTGTGTAATGACATAAATGTTTTGATAAGCTTTAATACCTATAAATGAACATACATATATGTGCATTTTCTTTGCTAAATAAATATGTATTAACATCTACAAATGAATCATAACTATTTAATAAAATTTTGTATTACAAAAGAATTAATTAGTTGTTCTCCAACTCAATTTATTTTGAAATGAGTTTTTTGAAGCTCTTGAAACTCTGCTGCTTTATTACCATAAACCATTTGTTAAGCAGTTCACTGCTTTGCACTCAATTGTAAGCAGTCCAATGTGCTCCTCAATAAGAACTGCTTGAACTGCTCACTAGTGGAAAATAAATATTAAAAAAAATTTGAGGAAACAATAACAAACAAATTTAAGATGTTCATGACTCTTCTCCAAGTAGGCTAAGATTTTTTATAAATTTTTGTCTACTTTTAAAAATAAATAAATAAATAAATTTAAGATGATCTGGTAAGAGCGTAAAATAATTTTGAGTGGTCAATGTAAGCGAAATTTTTTTAGAAATAGATTTTTTATGCAAAAGTGACGCGTCATCTGTTAAAATATTATAGCTTAAATCCTTAATGGGTCGCAAAACTGTATATTATGTCAATTTATGTATATGAGATATACACATGCTGATGTTTATTTAAACGAGCAAAAAAACGAAGCAACAATTTTAGTGAGTACAAATACATAATTGCAAATAAATAAGGACCCATAAATAACCTCAAATATTGGAAACCATACTATTTTCAATATTTGAAAGCTTGCCTTTAAAATCTATTAATCGATGTCCAATTTACCGATTTCTTGATCAAACGATCTGCCGATTGGTGATTTTAAAAATCCGATTTTTAAATCAAAGTTCACGTTGGATTTACATCATTAGTACAGAGACTTATGTATTTATGACAATTTTCTTTGGATTTTTATTATTTGTATATTTCAAAGATCTAATTTGGTGACAACAATAATATGTGAACACAGACGAAGTTTGTTTTAAAATTTGACACACGTTTCTTGCTCCATTTATACTTGGAATACTGAATTTTAAATAATTATTTGAACAGTTGTTTCAGTTGTGGTAGCTCTAATGAAACCTTTTTACCTGTGACAGGCAGACCTTGCAAGTTGGGTTCTCTGTCGCATTTTGGCATGCCATGCTTTCTTTTATTCTCGATTATACCGAAAAACTTGGTGCTAAATTCGTATGCTTTTTCTATTTCATTGTTGACGAGTTTATTCAATGTTCACGTTCTGTGAACAATTTAACGTTTTATGAAAGTTTCTGACGGTCTGTGATAATAAATATCTTAGTCAAGCAATTAATTTTGGTACATATAATATACACTATAGTCCACATCTGTCCACATTTCATTTCGATCGAACAATAAAACCGGAAGTTATTCAACAATAAATTCTTCGATAGCGCTACAACTTACAAAGCTTGGAGTGTGTTTGCTTTTCACCGCTATGGCTTTCTACCACTATTTGATTTTTTAACACTATTCGCTCTTCATCACTTTTCGCTCTTGCCCATAAGTACAGGGCCTTCCACTGTCGAGCTTGCTCCACTGTAACCTAATGTGTTTTATTTTTACTTTTGACAAATCAACCATTTTAATTGACATATTTTCGTCTTGATATGGGGCAATTGGTTTGCTTCATAAGTATATAAGAATTTGCTCAACGCACTTATTGAAGAAAAAACTCGTAGTCACTTGTTTCTACTAGTGTTTCTAATACAAATATTGTCCGACTATAATGTGTCTTTTAACTTGGTTTTTGTTATAGGCGGATATATTGATCATTATTTTACTCTTGTGTGTTTAACCTGGTTTCATTGTGTGGGTAGCTTATACTTTACTTAAGATAAAATGTACATCAGATGTTAATTGTGCAAGCTTGAAGAGAAGTTGTGGTATCTTTCATATATAAATACGAGATCTAACCGACATTGGTTCAAATATCTTCTCAGTTTACTAATTGTATATTTTTCGTTTTTGATGTGTTTTTCCGAAACCTGGCTTCGTCCGCTTTAACATTTTTTTCTTATCAGCACAGTACAGCAAAATAAATTCTTTATTTACTTACATTTCACTCCAGTCTGATTTGACGGTAAATTTTAGATATATCGTCAAAAATATATCGATCTAAAATTATGATTATTCGTTTAATGAAAAAGATACCAAAACGAAGTTAAGTGTTCCTCAATTTTTTAAAATTGCTTTCTATGTTTTCAGCTGATATAACAAATAAATTTAACTTAAGAATGGTAAATAGAAGAAGCACCTGTTGAACTAATAAGAGAATAACTTTGATGATACAAAATGCTCAAGGGAAAGAGGGTCACATATGTATATGTATTTCAAAGGTAACAAATTAAAAAATATAACATTCAGTCAGGAGGGCCCGACAGTAAACTACCCTGTGGAAGTAAAGGACGCTGTTGGATTCCTAATACATGCAGGTCACTTGTTTTAAAATGACAATTCTTTTATGAAAACAAAGGTTTTAACTTACTTTTTTGGTTTCATTTATTTATTTATATATTTATTATTGATAAACAACAACTTAAACTAAATTATAAATTATATCCGATGATACTGCTTCCCAGGCATTTTTTACGGCTTCGAATTAATCCTCCTATGTTTTAGTTGTTTTTTCGGATGATTTTCGTGTTAGGGGTAACCCAAATGATCTCAATTGGGTTTCGATTGGGCGATTGGGCAGGCCAACGAGGATCTACTGCCCTAACGATCCAATTCCATCCTCTGGAAGCAGTCTTTAAGCACTTTCCCTGTGTATTTTGGATCGCTGTCCTGATGGAATTTTAATTGAAGTGGCATCTCTCCATCAGCATATGGCAATATTGAATCCTTTTTGATGTCCAAATACTTGGAACGATCCATAGTTTCATGGATCTTATGAATTAAACCAATCCCTTGTCCAGAGAAGAAGCCCCAGGCATCCCTTCGCCTCCCTCGTGCTTGACAATTGGCCAATGCTGTACATGCAAACACATTACATAATAATAATATAATAATAATAGCGTCACTTTATTGAATAAATCTAATGGAATATTTTCTGTGTCTATTATCATATTGCGATCAAATTTGCACGATGGTGTAACATCATTCTATATAGCATTCATACAAAAACACAAATCTCCAGTTTAATAATTCAATATTTAAAATTAACTTGATTTGCGTGAAAATATAAGAAATCTTCATACCAAATTTGTTGTCCCTAGGTCTTACCACCTCTAATCTTCTTTCGTTTATACGGACGGGCAGACGGACATGGCTTCTGATGCTGATCAAGGATATATATGCTTTATGGGGTCTCCCTCCCTTCCTTTTGCATATTACAAACTTTTTTTTAACAAACTTAATATACCCTAAAGGGGTTTGAAAATGTAACATCTTTTAAATCGCTGCATTTCTGAAAGTTCGAATATAGAATCACACAATAATCTTAATTCAGATTTATTTTGAATATAAAAATATGTTATAACAAAAAACATAGGAAAAATAAGGTTCGAACCAAAATGATGTTCTCAGACGGTGGAGCCGAACTAAGATATTGGCCAAAGTTTCGAATCACCGAACTTAATCTTTTTCCAAAAGTGGTAGGTAAAGTTTATTATTATTAAAATTATTAATTATATACACTGGTACAAGGTGTCGTACCGTCGTTATTTAGTTGTTATTATTTGTTGCAAATCGATCTATAAGAAATACAAAAATAACACAATGGGGATTAGCCTTATTTCTTCTGTTTACTGTTTAAAGTTTACTAAAATTTTATATTTGCATTATCGGCTATGTATTTTGTCTATTGGTATCAATTGCTTAAACAATTGGCCAAAAGCTTGAGTTTATAAAAAACTGCGCATTATTCACTGAGAGTTCAGTCGACTAAGTGATGTACTCAGCTCATCATCAGATAAAGAAAAGAAATCGTCATAGAAATTTTTGTATATATCTTGATAAATAACATTAACTAATAAACGATCACATACACCACGATCTATACTATGCGAAGGTAATCCACGACAATTACTGACTAAACCCCATTAACAATATTAACACTTAAAAACTTTTGCAGAAAATGTAAAGCGTAGTCGAAATAGGGGCTCCACCTACGTAACGCAACCAAAGAGGCTCAAAGCCCAAGTTCCAAAGATTAAGCGGTTGCCTTAGCCATTAACCCTTGAAGTCCCCTAATCTGAAGCTCAACTAAAGCCAAATGACTGCCAATAGTCTATTAGAACGATCATTACTCAACGAAGGTAAGTTCATAGTTAAATTAATCAACAATATTGATTTAATCTATTATCTGAAATTGTTTTTTAGGCCGTTCCAACAAACGGTCCTTAGTCTCGCTGATCGTTGGACTCGTTGTTGGCTTTTGTCTAGCAAAGCTTTTTGTCTACTCTTCCACTCCAGAGCGTGCCGAGTTTATACCCTACGAGGGTCATAGTCATGGCGATGTAAACGAAGCCCATCACAGCCATGACATGATTGAGCTGGCGGGTCCAGAGCAGGATGTGTACGAGAACAGCAGCATTGCAGAGAAACTGTACAGCGAAGTTCGGATTCTCTGTTGGATCATGACAAATCCCACCAATCATCAGAAAAAGGCCCGACACGTGAAGCGCACCTGGGGAAAGCGTTGTAATAAACTCATTTTCATGAGTTCAGCCAAGGATGAGGAATTGGATGCTGTGGCACTTCCCATTGGGGAAGGACGCAACAATCTGTGGGGCAAGACTAAGGAGGCTTACAAGTACATCTACGAACATCACATCAATGATGCTGACTGGTTCCTCAAGGCAGATGATGACACCTACACGGTTGTTGAGAATATGCGCTATATGTTGTATCCCTACAATCCTGAGACGCCCGTTTACTTTGGCTGCAAGTTCAAGCCGTATGTTAAACAAGGTTACATGTCTGGAGGAGCTGGTTATGTGCTCAGTCGGGAGGCAGTGCGTCGCTTTGTGGAAGAGGCTCTGCCCAATCCAAAATTCTGCAAAAGTGATAACTCTGGTGCTGAGGATGTGGAAATGGGCAAATGCTTGGAGAATGTTAAAGTTCTTGCGGGCGATTCAAGGGATGCTAATGGCCGTGGTCGGTTCTTTCCCCTTGCCCCAGAGCATCATTTAATACCGGATAAGAAGTTCTGGTACTGGCAATACATTTACTACAAGACAGACGAGGTGAGATCTGTAATTTAAATTTATTATAAAGAAACCAACTGATGTACGATTTTTATTACAGGGTCTGGACTGCTGCTCGGATAATGCCATATCTTTCCATTATGTCTCGCCCAATCAAATGTATGTGCTGGACTATTTAATATATCATCTTAGGCCATATGGAATCGTCAATACGCCTGATGTTCTTCCAAATAAGTTGGCGTTGGGAGAATTGATGCCAGCGCCAAAGGAACCACAGGAACCAAAGGAATCAAGCACTACCCTCGCTAAGAAGGAGTCACAGTGATTGTAGGCCATAGATACTTGTAAATAGATTGTGTGTAAATATCGATTGGAATAGGCCACACTTAGTTTAGTATACTTTTCATTTCCACTAATCGTCGTCTAATGTGTTAATTCAATTCGCTCAGGATGTGTTTTAAAATGTTTCTGAGTTCCGACTATTTGTACAAATACCAAAACTCTAAAATATGAGTACTGTTACTTTAGTTTGTAATAAAGTCTGCGCAAATATTGTTTATTTAGAGCATATATACACATAGACACGTTTATAATTAAGTATACTACTAGCTATACTATTTGTCTAATTAGGTACTCATAATACTACATAGTGTTGCACGTATTTGTCACATTTACATAGTTAGCAATCAAACGTAGTATATTGTGTAATGACATAAATGTTTTGATACGATATAGCCATGTTCGTCCGTACGAACAAACAGATCTCAGACCTAGGAGCATCAAATTTGGTATGAAGAGGAATTTTAGGAGGACAAGGATGGTCCAAACCTATCGTTAGTGTTAAATTTTGAATGAGACAACCCCTTTTTCCTTAAATTGTGTATACCTTTTACTCTGGCTGTTATCAAGCTGAATACGTGTGCTACTTAGTTAAATCTGTTTGCATGTTTATGGAATTTTGCAGCGTCTATTACTTCCGCAGGTCAGGCCTTCCCGACTGAATGTATTTTTTACAATAATAATCGAGCTTGCTTTATCCTAAAAAGACTGCTGCGTGAACATTATAAAATTGTTTCAGTATCAAAGATATCTTAGACACTAAAAGATGTTTATAACACAAACGTCTAGTATACATAAATTTAAAGTTGATTTAGAGCTTGAACAAATGCAATTAGCTACACTTATTCTGTTGGTAGCATGTGTAATACATATAGATGAATGTTATTTGTAACGGTTAGAAATTTTGTTAGCTTTGTAGAGTTTTTCTTTTAATGTGCTGGATTGATATGTCGAAACGTCTTTAAGGTTCCAAAAATTGTATTCAGAAACTGTTCCAATTTGTAAGAAACTCAAATAAAATGATAGTGCAAGGTAACAATCATATTATTTATCTATTTAATTTAATAAATCTCTTGGTAAATTGAAAAATTTTTAGCACACAACTCAAAGAAAGAGACTATCTTCACGCTTTTAACTGGCCTCTTAATAGGCTTTTGTATGGCACAGCTGATAACCCACCTGACTATATCTAAGAGTATTGGGTCCCTTAGAAACCGAGTAAAAACCAAAATAAATCCCACATTCGCAGAGGTATCATACAACAACTCAACTGTGGCCGATCTACTAAAGAAGGAAGTGCGAATTCTCTGTTGGGTTATGACAAATCCTGCGAATCACAAGAAAAAAGCTCGTCATGTCAAGCGAACTTGGGGAAAACGTTGTAACATTCTCCTGTTCATGAGTTCCGAAGCAGATGATGAGCTGCCCACGGTCAAGTTGGATGTTGGAGAAGGTCGTGTAAATCTATGGCATAAGGTAAAGGAGGCCTTCAAATATGTTTATAAGCATCACTACAACGATGCGGACTGGTTCTATAAAGCAGACGACGATACCTATGCTGTGATAGAGAATCTTCGTTATATGCTATATCCTTATAATACCGAAACTCCTGTACACTTTGGCTTCAAGATGAATGCCTATGTTAACCAGGGATACATGTCCGGAGGAGCAGGCTATGTACTCAGCAAGGAGGCTCTGCGACGATTTGTAGTTGAAGGCGTACACAATCCTTCTGTGTGTTCACCAGATCAATCTGAAGATGAAGACGTTGAAATGGGTTTGTGCATGCAGGGTCTCAATATTACAGCCGGTGATTCTCGAGATTACAATGGTCGCGGTCGAATGTTTCCTTTCCGGCCGGAGGAGCATTTAACTATCGATAAAACAGGGGAGTACTGGTATTGGAATTTCACTTTCTACAAGACAGATGATGTGAGAGTTTTAAAAATAACTAGTGACTTTGTTCAAGGACCCAATTTCTCTTTTCGGTTACAGGGTCTCGATTGCTGTTCAGACAATGCAATATCATTTCACTATGTCAGACCCAGAGAAATGTATGCTATGGACTACCTGATCTATCATTTGAGGCCATATGGAATAGTTAGAGAACCTAAACAGTTGCCGGCCAAATTGAAAGTTGGAGATTTCTTACCACCGCCTATAGAGGATCCAGCCAACAGCAATGAAGATTCCATGGACGATGAGATTCTAGAAAGTTGATTCAAAAAAGTTGATTGAGATTCTAATAAAAAAAAAAAATTGTTATGGAATTTGACAGCGTCTTTTACATCCGCAGGGCATTTTACTGTCGGGCACTCCCGTCTAAATGTATTTTTTACAATAATAATCGAGTTCGCCTTATCTTCAAAATAGTGCTGCGTGGACAATATCAAGTAATATCGGTATCAAAGAGATCTTAGATACTAAAAGATCAATTTAATACAATCGACTAGTATACATAAGTTTATAAGGAGATTTAAAGCTTGAACAATTGCAATTAGTTACACTTACTCTGCTAGTAGCAGACTTACTACATGGTGTGCACACGTATGTAACATAGATGAATGTAATTTGTAACGGCTAATAATTTTGCTTACTTTGTAGAGTTTTTCTTTTCATAAGGTTGCAAGAAGTCTATTCGGAAACTGTTCCAAGTTGGTCAGAAACGCAAATAAAATGACAGTTCAAGGTAACAGTCATATGAGATATCTCTTTAATTTAATAAATTTCTAAGTTAACTGAAAATGTTTCAGAACAATACTCCGCGAAAAATACCGTTTTTACCCTTTTGACAGGCCTCTTCACAGGCTTTTGTATAGCACAGCTCATTACCTACATAACTATTTCTGAGAGTATTGAAACCCTTAGCATCCAAATAATAAGTGTAGACAATCCCATCGCTGACCATTTACCTACACTCCCAAAGGTTCCTTACGATAACTCAGCTGTGGCCGATCAACTAAAGAAGGAAGTGCGAATTCTCTGTTGGGTTATGACAAATCCTGCGAATCACAAGAAGAAAGCTCGTCATGTCAAGCGAACTTGGGGAAAACGTTGTAACATTCTACTGTTCATGAGTTCCGAGGCGGATAATAAGCTTCCAGCGGTCAAGTTGGATGTTGAAGAAGGTCGTCATAAACTATGGCGTAAAACTAAGGAGGCATTCAAATATGTTTATAAGCATCACTACAACGATGCGGATTGGTTTTATAAAGCAGATGACGATACCTATACTGTGATAGAGAATCTTCGTTATATGCTATATCCTTACAATGATAAAACTCCTGTACACTTTGGCTTCAAATTGAAAAACTACGTTAAGCAAGGATACATGACCGGAGGTGCAGGCTATGTACTCAGCAAGGAGGCTCTGCGACGGTTTGTAGTTGAAGGCGTAGATAATCCTTCTATGTGTTCACCAGATCAATCTGAAGATGAAGACGTTGAAATGGGGTTGTGCATGCAGAGTCTCAATATTACAGCCGGTGATTCTCGAGATTACAATGGTCGCGGTCGAATGTTTCCTTTTATGCCGGTGGATCATTTAACCAACAATAAAACTGGGGAGTTATGGTATTGGGAAAACATTTTCTACAAGACGGATGATGTAAGATTTTAAAATTAACTGGTGGTTTTGTTGAAGAACTAAAATTCTGTTTTCGGTTACAGGGTCTCGACTGCTGTTCAGACAATGCCATATCATTTCACTATGTCATACCCAGATTTATGTATACTATGGACTATTTGATCTATCATTTGAGGCCATATGGAATAGTTAGAGAACCTAAACAGTTGCCGGCTAAATTGAAAGTAGGAGAGTTCCTACCACCGCCTATAGAGGATCCCGCCAACAGCAATGAAGATTCCATGGAAGATTGAATATTTTTATCAAAGCTCTTCCATTTGCTGTACTGTATCAAAACCCGAATTAGAAAGGTGGATTCAAAAGAAGTTTATTCAGATAAAGAATAAGCTAATGACAATATACTACAAAGTGTACATTTTAAATAAAGTCGATTCTGAGATACAAAAATCTTCAAACGAACAGGTGAATCTGGTTAGATTTGGTCGAGAAGTGTCCAGATATGACAGTATAGAATGGATTTGGCGGGAAGAGGCTAGATTTTGGTGAAAAAATGGTAAGAATTGGGATGAAAGCGGCTAGATCTCACAGAATTTTTTTTAGATCTGCCGAGAAATGACTTGATTTTTCGTGAAAGTGTCCAAATATGATAGGCGCAGAAAACTATAATTGGGTGGTAAAAAAAAATCTAAATTTGGCAGAAAAAAGGATATACTCCGCTATATGAATAAAGAGATCTCACAAGATAGTCTTGCGTTATTTATTGATATTATTTTATTTAATGTGGCAGATTTTATACCTAGAATGTTATGGATATTTTTATTCCAAAAGAACCAAGGACTAGCAGTTATTCCTCAACGCTATACGCGTTGATGTTAATGTTGAATTGTATATCAACATGTCTGTCTTATAGTTTCAGTTGAATTATTTAAACCTGTAATTATCAAAGGGGTTTTGACTTCAGTGAAAATATTTGATTCTTACCAGAATTAGCTTTTTCACAATAATAAAGTGGTCTCATAGTTGAGTTCGGTCTTATTAGTCTATCTTTAAGATAGGGCTCAGTTGACATTATCAAATCATGTCAGTAGGTTTCGTCTGTACATCTGTATGAACAAAGAGATCTCAGAGACTAACTATACAGAAACATCTATTAAACACATGTTTATATGTATTTACTTTTTAAGTTTAAACAAATGCAATTAGCTACACATATTCTATTGGTAGCATACATACAAGTATGCATATGTTACTTGGGTGAATGTAATTTTTAACGGTTAGTTAATTTTCTAACTTTGTAAACTTTTTCTTTTCATGTGGGGTCAGTATAATAAGGAAAAGCAATATAATAGGAACAATATTTAATTTAATTTCACATGTCGAAACATTGTTAGGGTTTCAAAAGGAGTATTCGAAACTTAATATTCCAAATATTTAAATTAACGCCAATTAGTACACAAAACGCAATAAAATGTCAATTCAAGGTAACATTCTTATGAAATATATATTAAATTCATTAAATTTTTAAGTGTACTGGGAATGTTTCAGCACACAAATCCATGAAAAACACCATCTTCGTGTTTTTACCTGGCCTCTTCATAGGATTTTGTCTAGCACAGCTGATTACCTACCTTACTATTTCTGAGAGTATTCGATCCCTCAGAAACCGAGTAAAAACCGGTATAAGTCCCACATTCACAGAGGTTTCATACGACAATTCAACTGTGGCCGATCTACTAAAGAAGGAAGTGCGAATTCTCTGTTGGGTTATGACAAATCCTGCGAATCACAAGAAGAAAGCTCGTCATGTCAAGCGAACTTGGGGAAAACGTTGTAACATTCTCCTGTTCATGAGTTCCGAAGCAAATGATGAGCTGCCCACGGTCAAGTTGGATGTTGGAGAAGGTCGTGTAAATCTATGGCATAAGGTAAAGGAGGCCTTCAAATATGTTTATAAGCATCACTACAACGATGCGGACTGGTTCTATAAAGCAGACGACGATACCTATGCTGTGATAAAGAATCTTCGTTATATGCTATATCCTTATAATGAGGAAACTCCTGTACACTTTGGCTTCAAGATGAAGGCCTATGTTAACCAGGGATTCATGTCCGGAGGAGCAGGCTATGTACTCAGCAAGGAGGCTCTGTAACGATTTGTAGTTGAAGGCGTAGACAATCCTTCTGTGTGCTCTCCTGACCAATCTGAACTCGATGACGTTGAAATGGGGTTGTGCATGCAGAATCTAAATATTACAGCCGGTGATTCTCGAGATTACAATGGTCGCGGTCGAATGTTTCCTTTCCGGCCGGAGGAGCATTTAACTATCGATAAAACTGGGGAGTACTGGTATTGGAATTTCACTTTCTACAACACAGATGATGTGAGAGTTTTAAAAATAACTAGTGACTTTGTTCAAGGACCCAATTTCTCTTTTCGGTTACAGGGTCTCGATTGCTGTTCAGACAATGCCATATAATTTCACTATGTCAGACCCAGAGAAATGTATGCTATGGACTACCTGATCTATGATTTGAGGCCATATGGAATAGTTAGAGAACCTAAACAGTTGCCGGCTAAATTAAAAGTTGGAGAGTTCTTACCACCGCCTATAGAGGATCCCGCCAACAGCAATGAAGATTCCATGGAAGATGAGGATTGAATATTTGACAAAGTTTATGCAAATGAATCAAAATCCGAATCTTGAAAAGTTGACTATATGAAGTTGGAGAAGGTAAAGAATAAGTTATTGACAATAAACATAGTTTCTAAAGTCATACAAAAAAACTCCAAAATATCTCAGCTGGTTAAGGTATTTTCTGCATTTTACTGTAACTATTTTTTTCTCTATTTACACAATTGTGTCAAAACAATTGGAACAGGTGCAGTTCAAGTTTTTTCTTTAGAAGACTGATGATAATTTCAGACGTTAGTCAATTGCCTGACGTGAACGTGTAGAGTTCGTCGTAAAAGATAAATAAGAATTAAACTATGTTTCGCAAAATATGTACAAATAAAATTCGCGTTAAAAACAGAAAATAATTATGCCTATGAAGTTTAAACTAGTCTTGATTTAAACTTTCTTATAACAAATTTAATGAGGACAAAAGGAGGATTTTTGGATATTAAGTCCTATTACAATCCAAAGCAGTTCATTGTGATATTTAAATAACTACTCAAATGCAGAGAATACCTCGACCAATTACAGGTATACATAAAAATACACGAAATAATATATTTCTATATAATCCAAAATAATATTTTCCTAATCGTAGCACACCATAGGCTTTTTATCCTTGCCGTAGGATTCTTTGTAACCTATTTCCTGGTTAGGCTTTACTCAACGCCGCTTCACATCGATCCCTTTGATACGTTTACGAGAAACAATTCATATTCTCAATTACTACCTGCAGATAAAAATAATCTTAATAATGCATCCGTTAAAAAACAAGATGTTAATTCAAAAAAACTAAACTAATATATCTAGAATTAACTGATGTATAATTGACATTCTTAAATTTTAATTTGCATTTTTCGTCTGATACTTTAATTTATAATATGCTGTTTCTACACACGATACGTACTTATATTAAGAGAAATTTAATTAAATAAATAACTAATAATGTAAATTTTCTTGTATACATAGCACAGTATACAAGCAAATAAGTCCCTCCTAAACAAGTAAAGTTTGATTTTAAATTTTTTGTTACGACCACTAGAGCTAGGTCTTGAGTCTTAGCATATTAATGTAATATATACTTACAGTATACTATAATTAGTATAATCTGGAACATCCACTTATATACTTGTATAGTTATATACATCCGGATAATGTACTTGAAAGTTATTTAAGAAATAATTAATAGACCCGTTATACTTTTTAATTACAGGGAGTAAAAATTCAATGCACACGTAAAAACACTCAAATAAAATCAATATGCATTAACATCACAATGCATCGTCTTAACAAATATAATGTAATTCAGTTTGCACAACTGAAAAAAAAAATGGGAACAAATTCTGCTGAGAGCCTATATATCAATGCTAGTATTAGTATCAATAGTGCTGTTCAGACTAGAACCATTTAAATAGTTTAGTAAATTTACTAACATCGTATAGTAAGCTACATAAAGTGCAAAAATAAGCAAATATATAAATATAAAAATTTAAAATAAATTCTTAAAATTTATATTTTTAAAAATCTATACGGTTAATTTGCAATCAAGTTTAATAACGTAGTATAAAAGAGTAAATGGAAACTTTTATACGTTTAGTATAAGAAACAAGGCAAAAGAAAAATGACTGTGCAAGGTAACAATCATATTAAATTCCAATTATATGTAAATATGTTCAAAGTCGACTGGAAATCCTTCAACAGGAAATTTAAAGAATCGCACTATCTTTATGCTCTCGACTGGCTTCTTCATAGGCTTTGGCATAGCCCAGCTAATTTCATATATGACTTTCTCTGAGAACAACACAACCTTTGGCTTCCATGAAAATAATATGCACAATCGCATCGCTGTCACACTCCCAAAGGATATCCACGAACATCCCTACGATAACTCAACTGTGGCTGATCAGCTAAAGAAGGAGGTCCGTATTCTCTGTTGGATTATGACAAATCCTGCGAATCACAAGAAAAAGCCCGTCATGTCAAAAAAACTTGGGGAAAACGTTGTAACATTCTCCTGTTTATGAGTTCTGAAGCAGATGACGAGCTGCCCACCGTCAAATTGGATGTTGAAGAAGGTCGTCTTAATCTATGGCTTAAAACTAAAGAGGCCTTTAAATATGTTTATAAGCATCACTACAACGATGCGGATTGGTTCTTTAAAGCAGACGACGATACCTATGCTGTGATTGAGAATCTTCGTTATATGCTATATCCTTATAACCCACATACTCCTGTACATTTCGGTTGCAAGTTCAAGCCGTTTGTTAAGCAGGGTTTCATGTCGGGAGGAGCAGGCTATGTACTCAGCAAGGAGGCAGTTCGTCGGTTTGTGGTTGAGGGAATCCCAAATCCAAGAATGTGCTTCTCAGGCACAGCTGAGGACGTTGAAATTGGAAAGTGCTTGGAGAATCTCAATGTAACTGCGGGAGATTCGAGAGATTGGAATGGCCGTGGTCGCATGTTTCCCCTCGTACCAAAGAATCATTTAATACCCAATAAAAATAAGACTTTCTGGATTTGGAGGTTCAACTTCTATAAAACAGATGATGTGAGATTGAACATAAAATATATTATTATTAAAAATTCCAGCAATATTTGCTT
The DNA here is from genome assembly GCA_035044365.1 of Drosophila neotestacea. Classification (NCBI taxonomy): domain Eukaryota; kingdom Metazoa; phylum Arthropoda; class Insecta; order Diptera; family Drosophilidae; genus Drosophila; species Drosophila neotestacea. The sequence goes on from JAWNMD010000069.1 coordinate 6,684,248, forward strand.
CTGGTTTCAGGGGCTCGACTGCTGCTCGGACAATGCCATATCATTCCATTATATTAACCCCGAAGAAATGTACGTGATGGACTATCTGATTTATCACTTAAAACCTTACGGAATAGTGAGAGAGCCCCATCGATTGCCTGCCAAGCTAAAAGTAGGAGAATTTTTACAACCGCCAGTAGAAGAACCTGCGAACAGCAATGAAGACTCTATAGATGATGAGGATAGATTATTTACGACAACTACAGCTTCAGAAACTCTAGATTCAAGAGAAGTCAATTTAAATAAAAAAGAATGATAAAAGTCAAAATGTCGGTTCAGATAAACTAAACACAATTGAATTATCAACGAAAATCGATTCAGATATTGAAGAATATTTTAAAAATTGGAGGGAAGTCGAATATCAAATTTCAAAACATATTAATGTTAAGGATGAGATCAAAGTTATGTTAAAACTTCTGATGGAACTGAAAAAACTGAATACAGAGAGACAGAACTTTATGTAAAATCTCAAGATTAACTAAAACCCCGAAAATTATTCAAAAAACGAAAATAAAAATTAAGTTATTTAGAATATATTTGGTTAGCATACATACTTTATGTTTGCTTAATATATATATTTCAAATAATACTCAGAAATGGAATAGATAAACTGGGAGGAACAAAGATCAGTAAACTATTCAGTCGAATATTTGTTGACTCCGCAGTTGGGTTCGTTTTATAAAAAATAGTATCATAACAGTGGCTATCTGTTTGCACAACTGTTGTCTAAGACAAACACTCTAAAATTTCTGGTGGGCCATTAATAGCTGATGTTGTACCCATTTCTGGAAAATGTTTTATTTAATAACGTGCTGTCGCTCAAATCGGTCTCGAGTTCATGTACTTTCTGTTAATTTTTAAAATTATAATAAATTAATAATTCAGTAGTATTAAACAAACAAATGGTCAATGTGTAAACATTAGAATAAAAATAATATCACCAAACAATTAATTTGTATGACACTTTAAAATACTTAATAATTATCTCTGCGAAAGCAAAAAATCACATACGTGTCAAGGATTTACTATAAGACACTACAGAAAGGTGGTAGTATTTAAAAAGTTAATGGCGAATGTGTAAAAATTAGAAATAAAATAATAATCATTAAATGGTTAAATTGTATGAAATTTTTAAATAACTAACAATTATCTTTGCAAAAGCAAACAATTACATACGTGTCAAGGATTTACTACTTATAAGATAGTGCAGAAAAATGGTTACACCTTACCTAAGATCCCAAGGTAAGCATAAAAGATTCCGTTAGTATATTTAATAAATTTCAGAGTTAATAATTGAAAATATTTCAGTGAGTTCTTCAAGAAAGCGCACTTTCTTTGCAGTCATGACTGGCCTCATCATTGGCTTTGGTGTGGCACAGTTAATATCTTACATAACAATTTCGGATACTATAAGATCCTTCAGCATCAAATTTGATAGTGCTTCTCACAGTTTACACAACCTTATCGATGAGAGGATACCCACGCTCCCAGAGATTAATCACGATCATCCAAATGACAACTCAACTGTCGCCGATCAACTAAAGAAGGAAGTCCGCATTCTCTGTTGGGTTATGACAAATCCTACAAATCACAAAAAAAAGCGCGTCATGTCAAAAAAACTTGGGGAAAACGTTGTAACATTCTCCTATTCATGAGTTCTGAAGCAGATGATGAGCTGCCAACGGTCAAATTGGATGTCGGAGAAGGTCGTATAAATCTGTGGCGTAAGGTAAAGGAGGCTTTTAAATATGTTTATACGCATCACTACAACGATGCTGATTGGTTCTATAAAGCAGACGACGATACCTATGCTGTGATTGAGAATCTACGTTATATGTTGTATCCCTACAATCCAGAGACTCCAGTTCACTTTGGTTACAAGTTCAAGCCATTTGTTAAGCAGGGTTACATGTCGGGAGGATCAGGCTATGTACTCAGCAAGGAGGCAATACGCCGATTGGTAGTTGAGGGCATTCCTAATCCCAAAATATGCCTGCCAGGCACAGTTGTCAATGAGGATATTGAAGTTGGAAAATGCATGGAGAATCTCAATGTAACTGCGGGTGATTCGAGAGATTGGAATGGACGTGGTCGCATGTTTCCCTTTGCTCCAGAAGGTCACATAATACCCAGTAAAGATAAAGGCTATTGGTACTGGCACTACCAGTTCTATAAGACAGATGATGTGAGATTGAATTAAATAATATTTTTGTTAAGGATTATATTAGTAATATTTGCTTCTGGTTTCAGGGACTCGACTGCTGTTCAGACAATGCCATAGCATTTCACTATGTTAGCCCCGAACAAATGTACGTTTTGGACTATCTGATTTATCACTTAAAACCTTACGGAATAGTGAGAGAGCCCCATCGATTGCCTGCCAAGCTAAAAGTAGGAGAGTTTCCTCCACCCCCAAAAGAAGAGACTCTCAACAGCAATGAAGATTCTAAAGATGATGAGGATAAAATATTTAACACAACTACTGTAGCTGTAGCAACTGTATTAGAGCCAGATTCAAGAGAAGTTGACTCGAAAGAGGTCAATTCAGATAAAGAACAACTAATTCAAAGTGAAAATAAAAAGAAAAAACTGCAGTCATTGAAACTGAGAAAACTTTTGAAGCAACTTAACAGAGAAGCGAAGCAAGCCGAATACTACGCCTATGACACCAATAGAGATTAATCACAAGTTTATTATTATATTGTATTAAAAAGTTATCCAGTTTACCTACATAGATATAATTTTTTTAGTAATATTATTAGATATTCACAGAAACTACACATTTTTAAATGAAGACATACCACAAATAATTCTACATAAGTTAAGAAAGCCAATATTTGGAAACTGTCTTTAAGAAAATTTAAAGTTGTACAATAAAAATGGAGTTTAATAACTAGTTGAGATTTTAAACATGTTTTGCGATTTTTTTTTTTATCTCTAGTACAATTTTTAGATTGGGTATTTATATTTGCTCCATTCTTGAGTGTTTCACCAATTTCGTTAGTTTATAGTGCCTGAATTTTACTATTTTTTGAATCTGCATTCTGCGCTTGAATTTTTGTGAGCATTTAATCAATATTAAAATTTGAAAAATATAAAGCAAAACATCTTTGGTGCCCCAATAAATTTCCGTATGTGGGTTGCTTGACATTTTTCCCGGCTGAAGTGATTAAAAATATATAAAATCTATTCGAAAACGGTAGAGTTCAATGAATTGGCAACACTGCGTTACGAGCATTAAAATATTAAGGCATTCACTTAAAAATATCACGTAAATACAACCAGAATAAAGTCTGGCAACATCATTTGCTGTTCTGACAATTCAATTTAAAAATTATATGATATTTTGAAATGTTGTTGCAACGTGTGCGGCAGTTCTTTTGTCCAACTGCTCTGGGATTAATACTCGTATCTTCTGTTTGGCTTCTTATTCTGGAAATTCATTTATTTGCATTTAGTGGAGTTGGATGGGACTTTATAATGTATTTGCAACCGCCCTATAAAGAGAGAGTAACTGAATACGATGTGGGAACTCGAAATCAAACACGGGACAACACAACCATCGCCCATCAGCTCTATGAAAAAGTCCGAGTACACTGCATCCTCCAATTGACGAACAGTCACGAGCGTCTCAAGGCGAAGCACATTCTGAGAACGTGGGGAGCTCGATGCAATCGGATGCACATTAGCAAAGGACATCACACAACTCGGGTGCTATATCAAAGCATTTATGAGAGGTTTTACTTGGACTTGGACTGGCTACTCCACGTCCATGTGGACAGCTATGTGATTATGGAAAATCTGCGCTACATCCTTGCCCAATATAAGCCATCCGATGAGGTCTACTTCCGTGCATTTCATGCCTTTTATCCATATGCTCATGCAAGTCAGAGAGATTCTACGGATTTTATCTTGAGCTGTGGTGCATTGCAGCAATTGCTTGCACGGAATTGTTTCTCCAGAAAGTGGCAAGACTGTCTGGCGGAGATGAAGCAAGGTCCAAGTGAGTTATTGTTCCCATTTCAGATTCCAGGGGAGATTTTGCCATTTGATCTGCGCTCAGAGTTTTGGAATTGGCCCTACATTCATCGTGCGGTTTATTCAGATCAGGTAAGTGGTACAACTTTGCATAAGAATCTTTCTAAACTGTTTTTCTTGCAGGGTTTTCACAATCCCTTAGCTTATCCAATTGCTTTTCCCTTTGTCACTGCCAATCAGTTGCATGTGCTGGAGTATCTGTTGTACCATCTGCGTCCCTATGGATACACAAATGGTATGCCAGGGCTACCCAAAGGCTCAGCAATGCAAGTTCCAGCCCTGGCTGTAGATGACACTGTGGCCAGTCAGCTCTACAAAGAAATTCGCATACTCTGCATGGTGATGACGTATCCTCACATGTATGAGAAGGTGGCAAGATCCATTAGACAAACCTGGGGACGTCGTTGCAACAAACTAATCGTGTTCAGCAGCCGGAATCAGACAATTGTAAGGGGAGTACATACAGTAGCCCTAAATGTCAGCGAGGGTTATGCTCTACTTTGGGGCAAGACGAAGGCTGCCTTTAGACATGTCTATAGACATCATCGCAATGAGGCAGATTGGTTCTTTAAAGCAGATGATGACACCTATGCAATAATAGATAACTTGCGATATATGCTGCATTCTCATAATACTGATGACGCCGTTTATTATGGCTGCCACTTTGTCCCCAATGAGAATGAGAGCTATATGTCTGGAGGTGCTGGCTATGTGCTCAGTCGTGAGGCCTTGCGACGTGTAATCGAACATGGACTCTATTCAAATGGTTGTAATCGAAGAGAGTCCGGCACTGAGGACTTCGAAATGGGTGTTTGCTTGAACTTCTGTGGTGTTACTCCTAAAGATACCAGAGACTCTTGTGGGCGACATCGTTTCTTGCCACTAGGATTGGAACACGTTCTGATTCCAGGTCGTTTAGACAAGGATTTTTGGCTATATCATTATATGCACTACAAACTCAAGGAGGTGGGAAATCTTTTTGTTTATATTTTCCAAAATTGATTCTTGTTTTCCTCATCCTAGGGTCTGGAGTGCTGTTCCACCTATGCCATAACAATTCACTATGTGAAATACTATCAGATGTATTTGTTTGACTTTCTTCTGTATAATATGCATCCATACGGTATAATCAAAGGCCATGAACCTCTTGTTACGAATCATTTTAAAGATGAGAATCTTAACTCATAAATCTATTATTTATTATCTATGAAATAAAAGTGAAAGAAAGCAGAACTGATAACTTAGAGAAGTGAAAGAAAGCAGAACTGATAACTTATTTTAAATATACTGTTCTTAATGGTCTTATTTCATAAATAGTCTCTAGATGTTATTTCAAAGATCTTAAGTATAAGTTGGTATCCGATAAATAAGCTGAAATCACTTATGTATGTCATTAGTTAGACAGCATTTTAAACATTTGCGATAGAATTTGATCAAAATATAACTAAACATAATGAGTAGTCTCTGTCTTTGGCATTGTTTCCAACAGTCCGTCCAGTCAGTTCAATCAGTTGAGGGAATTCCCTCAAATTCCCTATCTACTTTAATTATAATACGAAGAAACCATTTGCGTGAGCGGTTGATTTGAAATTTGACTTAAGCCAAATGGTCGCACTTTGTAAATGACGTAATGTAGCATATAGAAGTCTTCAACATTACTATAATGAAAGGATATTGCTGAATTCGAGAAAGCTTCTTGTGATTTCTGTAAAAAAGTTAAGGATTATAACACATGATTGTGATATGGGAAGTCATCTTACATTGTTGTTCGTCTCTTTTGCATAAGGCGGAATGGGTAGAAAACGTGGAAGTCCAGTCTCATCACGGGAATCACCAGCTATTACACCTGCATTCCGAAAACATCGGGCAATCTCCACATGCTCAATACCGTAGTTGCGATTACTGCAGAGATTTCCATTTCCATGTCCTAGATTCATAAAGCGATGTAAAGCCGCCTTGCTGAAAACATAACCAGCTGCTCCAGAGACATAGCCCTGGAAAGGATAAAAAATAGATTATAATTGTTGTCAACATGTTAACAAATTCAACAACAGCAGCTAAAGGTTTGGTTCTAATTTAAACAATATTTATTTGAACTCTTTTTTAATTGTTTTTAATAAATTACAACCCATTTTCTTATGCTCTGACATTTAAAAATAAATTGTAGATCTAACAAAAGCCCTTCACACAACCAACTGTTACTAGAGACACAAAAAATTGGCAGACAACATATATAAACTTAAACTAACTTTTTGTTTCTCTATCGAATATAAAATATTGTTAGTTTATTCAAATTTTAGTTAAACCTTATAATAATAAGTACTAACTATGTCATTTAACTTAATCGCTGTTTCCTTACTTCATACTGTGATCTTTCTTTAAAAGTTTCGTGTCCAAACAAAATAGGTCAAGTTGGTTTACAATATCCATTCGTAGACACGGTGATCTTATATGTATATTAAATTTAAGTATATATTAAATTCCCATGACTAACTGAATTTTAATATTCAATATGATCTCCTTCATATTAAAGAAACTCACCTGCTGCATCTGCTCCCAGTCATTGCTGCCAAAGTAAATCGGCATCTCTGGTGTGTAATCTTGCAGAAGGTGCTGCAGGTTTTCCATGATCACATAGCTGAAAGGGAAGTAAATAATATTACTTGATATGTAAATACTTCAAATCGAACTTACGTATCATCTGGCACCTTAAGAAACCAATCGTATTCCCCATAATAGTGCTGATAGACATGTTGCAGGTGAGCTCGAGTCTTGGCCCATGAATTAGTGTGTCTCTCTTTAATGTTTACTTTCTTGTCACTTGCCTGGCTGCCCATGAAGATCAACTTGCTGCAACGCTTGCCCCAAGTGCGTTCTATGTGTATGGCATGTGAGTGCAATGGACTTGCCACAACCAAGCAGAGAATACGTGCTGTGTTGTTGTTGTTGTTGTTGTTGAGACGAGTGGTCACTGATGAGTTGGAGACGAAGGAGGAAGTGGCAACCAGCTGAGAGGTTGCATCATCGTAGAATTGCAAGCGGGCACGTTGCAACAACTGAGACAAGCATGTGCCACAGATCAGACCCAACAACAACATCAGCAACAACTCCAAGTTGTTGTTTCCCTTGCGTTGCGTTCCAAAGATGCTCATATTTTATGGCCCTGAGTTTTTGGAGCTTGTCGGATTTTTATTGGGCGTTTGTTTACTTTTTTATGCAAATTTTATGTGTCGTTGTGGTTGTTGTTGTTGTTGTTGAAATACCAAGTTAACACATTCTTCTGCACTGACGCAGCCGTTATAGGCAAAGACGAAACTTGTAAGATGCGGTTGACCTTCAAGCACAGCTTAAGATTCCCCTTTACGCTTTCCCCTTCGCATTTACCACTACACACACTCAAGTATTTCTGGCACTGCACCTTTTTTTTTGCTTAGCTTAATTCGATTTGCAATTACTAAATTGTAAATTTGCCGGTTTTTTATTTAAAAAAGCGAAGCTTCTGCCGCTGTTGCTGCAACGTCTCCTCCGTGAGGCACTGTGAGGGCGACGAACAATTAAGTATGAGACACTCGCCTTGTGTATTTGTTTGTTTGTTTATTGACTTTAAATTTACAGGTTATCCGTCACGTATAGAATACAAAACAAACACTATAAATAAATGCCGAACTCGCAGCTGTGTGTGGAGGTTGAAATCAAATGAAATGAAATGACAAAATCAACTTATGCCGCAATACTTAAGCCAACTTCACGCTTTGCCGATCGTTCACAGACTTGGCGAGTTTCGTTTTCGACGAGCGCGCTTTGCTCACATGTTAAAACCAGTGTGACCATGACGCTAAAAACTAGAGATGGACAACTGCTGTGGTAACTTTCACTGAATAATCGCTATAAGCTGTCACTGCATACTACGTTTATACGAACTATTTCATGTATTGTTAAATAAGTGTAGTATTCGTATCGTTGAATTTAAAAAATGACAAAAACAGAGCTTTGCTCACATGTTAAAACCAGTGTGACCATGACGCTAAAAACTAGAGATGGACAACTGCTGTGGTAACTTTCACTGAATAATCGCTATAGGCTGTCACTGCATACTACGTTTATACGAACTATTTCATGTATTCTTAAATAAGTGTAGTATTCGTATCGTTGAATTTAAAAATTGATATAAACAGAGCTTTGCTCACATGTTAAAACCAGTGTGACCATGACGATAAAAACTAGAGATGGACAATGGCTGTGGTAACTTTCACTGAATAATCGCTATAGGCTGTCACTGCATACTACGTTCATACGAACTATTTCATGTATTCTTAAATAAGTGTAGCATTCGTATCGTTGAATTTAAAAAATGATAAAAACAGAGCGCCAGATTTGGACAACTTTTAAAAACAAGTAAACTACTTAAACAGGTTTTCAAAGAGCAAAACTTTAGTAAAACAATATTTTTCATGTTGGTCGAATACGTGAAATATATACATGCTCTTCATTAAATGAAACGATTTTCCGAAATAACAATATACTGAGTACATAATGATAACAACATTGATAGTATTTCGATTTGTTTTATAATGATTTTTGTTAGTAAATTATATTATGATTATGTAAGCGGCTTCTTGTTATAAAATATTTATATTGAACAAAAGCACCACATTAAAAGCAACAAAATATATTTTAAAAGATAAACAGACTCAATCTAAATATTACAAATAAAATAATTTGTTTAAATAAATTATTAAATTATAAATAAAGTAAAAAGGTAAACATTTTTTATTGGCTATTATGTTAGTGTAAAATAAGTTTATATTATAACAAATTTTTTTAATAAAAATAAATAATTTCACAAACTTACATAACTATGGTCATTTATATTAAATTTTAAACTCTCACTTTAACATAAATTTATAAACATATTTGTGTCCCTTTAAATATTAAGTTCAATTTTACCTAAACGAAAATAAGAAAGCGCTCTAAGCTAGCCAGTGTCATTTGCTTCTTTGCGATTTCTCTATTTTATAGCAGCTCGATGTCTTTTTTCATGGTAATGCCTTTAAACTGTTTAAAATGCATAATGCGTTACGCCTTCCGTTGACAAGATATTCGTAATATTTTATTTTCCCCCAGTTTTAATACTTGAATGATTTTTTTATAATCTTTATGAATTTCCATAAATTAACTAGTAACCAAATGTACAATAACAGAATCTTGTCAACCTATTTAAATGCTTTCGAAGCATCGAACTGTGGCTCAGTTATCCATTATTTAAAATAGATTATACATGTATGTATGAAAAAAAGCAATAGATATCTTCAAAAACAAAAAACAATACAGATTTCTCCATTAAATATATTTAGAGTGTCTACCATTTAGTTTATGCTTTTATATTACATACACATATAGAAACCCAATCACTTTTTAGTGCTTTTGAAAGGACCTAATAAGTTAAAACCTTTACGTTACTAATTAGTTTTTATAAATATAATGTACCTTTATTGCGTGTACGTACCAAAAGAATTTTAAGAAAATCATCAAAAAAAAAACCTTCTTTGACATTTAATTTTGGCCCTTAATAGTGCGGTATTTTTGCGACTAGGTCTGTATATAGTAACACAAGTAGAAAAGCTTCTATTAATTATAACATTACACAAAACAGAGCAGAAATCAAAGTTTTTCATGCCACTGGAACAGTTGCACTTACGTATATTAAAAGAAGTAATGTTGCAAAAATGGAGATAGGACTAGAAGGTACTTACTTATAAAACATATTTAATAAAAAGCATATTTCACTGGAAATGTGATATACTTATTGTAAAACATTTATAAATCAACATCAATATAAGATCTTTTCGCGCTCCGATTAATATACCCCATTTATATATTTTATGACTACAGGTAATCAGTGGTGAGATGGCGAAACTTTTCAATGAAAGAAGCTTTCTTTCAAATGCTTACAAATAGTCTTAGAAAATTGAAAATAATATATTTTCTAGTCAATGTTCATATCTGTAATTACACTCGTTACCGAAAAAACGTAATTAAAAAGCCTTCAAACTGTCAGATTCTTTTTAAGGCTATTTCGACGTCTTCCTGTTCAAGTTTACAAGCAAAAAGTAATACAGTAACAGCTAATAAAGGTAAGATTCTGTTACTGATAGCTCAAAGGTTACAAAAACTCATCTTCCGGTTGTAATTAACGCTGTAGTATCCATAGTACTCTATATTTGTAAGTTCTTCATGCATATGAAGATAGCTTTTTAAATTGTTTGAGGTCAACTTTAAGTAGCGTGTGTAACTTACACACCTGGCTGGGTTCATTGCAGCTGTAAACTGAACTTCTTCAGAGTGAGACACACCTCAACTCAAAACACAATCCTTCGACCATCTTTGCTGTTTGCCAACGTCAAGTTTGCTTACGATACTCCTTTTCTTTTTTGTATGGTTCAGTGTACTTGTCTGTGGGCGTAAGTCTGTGTGTGGCCGTGTCTGTGCGCGAGCTTCCGTTTCCGGTTGCTAACGTTCTTGAATGGGATTTGTCCTGCCTCGGGCGATGGCAAAAGTGCATCTCACACTAACCGCGAACACCTACACACACACAGACACACACACACACCCAAACAACAGCTGTGCACAGTCGCTGGATACTTTTGCCTTAAGGAGAGGAGTAGATTAACTTGGCTATTTGCTTTGTAACATTAAGACTGCAAAATCTGTCTCAGATAATAGTATAATAACATTTAAATCGTAATAATAGTAATACTAATATGAAAGTAATTATTTATTGGTTAAACTACTTATTAGCTTATTTTAATTAATTAATCTTCCATTGAACTTTCATCAATTCATTAATTTTTTTTAAATAATTCGACTATAAATTTGAAATTAGAGAAGAATTTAAAACAAAAACTTGAATATCTTAACTTCTTAAAAATTACCAAAAACTTTAATATTTGTATTTATTTATTTGAATTTCATTTTGAAGGATATTAAAATTGCGACTTGAAAATATCTTCGATTTTCGTTCACTTTATTCGCTTATTTAATTTTTATTTATCTTGTCAGACGTTGGCGGGCTTTTCAGTCCTTTTTGCGGCTCTTTCTATTTGTTTTGCTCTCTTTTGCTCTTCATTACTCTCATTCTATATGTTTTTTTTACAGCATGTGTGCGTTGGGCCAAATGAATTTTTAATTTTGCAAATGAAGCATTTTATTTAAAAGTAATTTGTGGGCTGTTTTGTAGTATGTATGTGAGTTATGTGTTTGTGTGTGTGTGTGCGTGTGTGTGTTTGCTTAAGAATTGGTGTATTTATTTTATTTAAAAACTTTGCTTCTTCTGGGTATTTATGCGATCAAATGAAAAGTTTATACTGCTGTGATTTGACAGACTTTTCCGGACATTTTGTAGGTGTGTGAGTGTAAATGTGAGTTGTACTTTTATCTGCAGTTGAATGCCTGTTTTTTTGCAGATTAAACTTAAAGTATCTTAATTTATATCAATCCAGACTTTTCCTTGCTTAATTGAAGTTAACTGCCTTAGCATAAGTCGAAAACACAATCTAATCAATATTGTTTAAAAGTATCATATTTATATTCTATATACACATCATGTAAAAGTCGAAACAATTCTATTTTTTACTGTAAGGTGGTTCTTTAAGGGTATCTCTTAGTCGGAATCTCTCCATTATATTATTTAGATTAGTTTTTTAACTGCATTTTCCGAAATACCAAACTTTATCTAAGCTACTTACGATGTGCATACATACAGATTTTTCAAATGCTTTCAATGAAATCCTGAGCATGTAAATATTCAATTATTGTTGATGGGAAAGCTTGTCAATCTTTCGCCATCTGCTTTCCACTGAACTTTGACAAAAAAAGCCACAATTCTGAGTACTTCCCTTCAGTTGACCCTCCCTTATCTGTCCACCCTCCAATCAATAGCCCAGGTAAAGTGAATCGTTATTCATTTGTTTGCCCACTTGGTCAAATACATTGGAATCTATTGAATGATGCTGTGGGTTGTTACAACTAACAACCGAAGCGAGGACTCTAACAAAATGGTTTTGTTTCGGTTTTTGGCTTTTGAAAAACTTTTTATTTGAAATAAAACTCAAACTACTTGATTTTCTGGCAATTGCGGCAACTGTTCTGTCAATTGTTGGGTGAAATCGCATCACATTCTTTTAGTTTTCGGTTAGGCAAATGAATTGGAATTGAAATCTAGTAAATAAAATGTTATCAATGGATATTTTTGCACTGAAAGCAAAATCTACTTCATTTAGCACAGAAGCAGTCTCAATATCCATCTATATAAAACTGTTTGTCCTGATTCACAAATTCATTAATCACTGTGGAGTGGTAAAAGCTAGTTTAGTTTTATTTGCCACATCAAACGCCAAATAATACTCCACTTTTTTTTTCTTAAATTCAACTTTCGTAAGCTAAAGACCACAAAGTTGCAAACAGGCACTGCCGGAAATTGTTTTGACGTTTTGTTGTGGTTGATAACACAACCGATTAGTTACCAAAACGGATGTAACTTGCACTGTGAATTCACTTGAATTTGTTGACTTCTTGTGCCAAATAAACTTACGACATTTTCTATGCTTCGTCCCTGTTTCATAAACAGCAGCGCCTCCATTTGTTGCTATATTTTCAGCTGTCTGCAATGGGTTTGTTACATGCAACTACCAACAAGAACTTGGCCAACAACTAGTACCTAATTAGCACTAGAAGACTCAAACTGCTAGTCAGGCAAATGAGCTTAAAATTACGCGAAACGGATGCCTTGGTGAAATGTATGTTGCCAAGCTGTACACAAAGTTTGAAAACGATTCTGCAGGAAGTCAAGCAAAGGCAGAACCAGAATTTAAAGGAGACTTAAAGTCACAGAAATGCGAAGCTAAAGTCAAGTCAAAAGTTCAATACACATTGACACCTTAATTGAAGGTCAACTGTGAGAAATTAACCTTGTTACAAGACCAAACAAATTGATTGTTGCTTAAATATTAAATGTGAAAATAATTATTAATACGGTTGCGTTGCGTATACGTCGTGTGGTTCAATTTTTAAATGACGCACGCATTGACCGACTGAAGAAATGGCTTGAGAATATAAAATTATGCGATTCGTGTTGCAACAAAGTGGACAAGTGGAAAGGTAAAGAAAAATAAGTCAATAAAATATCAATTTATTTGAACAGCAGGTAATCAAAGAAATGGCGGAAATAAACAAACGATGGGTAGACAGTATTATAAGTTAATTGTGAGGTTCAGAGTTAAAAATTGCCAGGATATAAATTTATAACTTTATGCTTGTTAGAAAAATTCAACACTGTTTAACAATTTCATTTAGTAATGTTTTATTCAGATTATTTTAATTGTAAATCTTACTTTTGTATCATATTTAAAAATAATATCTTGACTACATTTGACATTTAAAAAGCTGTCAAGTCGGGGGAATCCACCATTCGCTTCAAGGATTTTGTCCTGTGTTGTTTCAAGGTGTATAATCGGGGGTCAGTTTGACTTTTTATAGTCCGAAATTTATGATATGCTCGGTGTAAACATAGATTCCAATAAAGTCAAGTCTTTAATTTAAACCTGCTATATTGAAAGTAACACACACACGTAGAGTAACAAAAGCTTATTAATATGCAAACGACATGTAAAAATAGCATATGTATATTTGGGCGGTTAAACGTGGGTTCAGGCATTGAGCTAACCAAGTATGTTAAAAGAATAACATCAATGGCAATAACAGCTACATCAACATCAGCATGAAAAAACAAATGTTTATTTGGGTCATTATATAAACAGACAGGAAGAAAACAACAACATATTTGATAAATTGATGAACTTTGAACCATAGTTAGTTGGGTTAGCAGCTATTTGGTTGAATTGAGGCAAACAATAGGTTAAAAGTCACCAGAACCTAAGCTGATTTAATGTGGCGATAATACCTTAGAAATTTAAATGAATTAATGTTTAGGTGAGGAAACTGTCCACATGGTTTAACTGAACAAGGACAAAGGACACTTCGAAAGGGACTGCTGGTGAACTTGATGAAGAGAACAAGGACCTATGTATAAACTCACTCCTTTTCGCACTCCAAGTAACAATGCAAATATACGAGCATGGTAATCAGAATCATGAGTTTTGCATATAAGTTAGCTACAAGTTTTCAGATAACAAACTAGCCAAGGGCTTGAATAAAAGCACTCAAAATGATGTGAAGCCTGCGGAAACTGCTTTGGTTTATGACTCCTTTTAGTCGTAAAGCACAACTCGTAACTAACCAGGAATTGAGTCGTAAATTGTAAGTTGGAAAATAGAACATAATCTCAGAAGGGGAAACCCGGAAAATAACAAACAAAACATAAATGTTACTACATGTGTACCAATAGTTGGATTTCTAACAACCATGAAAAAGAGATTTATCACAGAGCTTGTTATTGATTTTAAATCAAAGGAATAAGGAATTAAATAATATTTTGTACTTAATAATAATTGGTAATTTTATTTAATAATTAATATAGGTGCAACAAATTGTTATTTACGAAATAAATATTTTTTTTATAAATTTTTATATTTTGTACGTTGTGTTTATTAAAAAACGCCGCTAAAATTTCTACGTCGTGTTTCATTGGGTGTCCTGGACACTCTAAAAGGTCCTAAGTCTTTTATTTGTCAAAGGCAGCGGCAGCAACAGCAGCTACTATAACAGCAACCACAGCAGTGACGCCAGCTGCGACGACAACAACGACAGCGACATGTACAGCGACTGCCACTGCAACAGCAGCAGCGACGCCAACTGCAACAGGAACAGCAACAGCAGCAACGTCAATAACAGCGATAGGAGCAGCAATGTTAATAGCGGCGACAGGAGCAATGGTTACATCGACAGCAGCAGCGACGTAAACAGCGACGGCAGCAGCAAAGTTAACAGCGGCCACAGCAGCAACGTTAACAGCGACAACAGCAGTGACGCCAACTGCGACGACAACAACGACAGCGACATCTGCAGCGACTGCCACTGCAACAGCAGCAGCGACGCCAACTGCAACAGGAACAGCAACAGCAGCAACGAAAATAACAGCGATAGGAGCAGCAATGTTAATAGCGGCGACAGGAGCAATGGTTACATCGACAGCAGCAGCGAAGTTAACAGCGACAGCAGCAGCGACGTTAACAGCGACGGCAGCAGCAAAGTTAACAGTAACCGCAGCAGCAAAGTTAACAGCGACAGCAGCAGAAACGTGAACAGCAGCAGCGACGTAAACAGCGACGGCAGCAGCAGCGTTAACAGCGACAGCAGCAGCAACGGCAGCAGCAGCGTTAACAGCGACAGCAGCAGCAACGGCAGCAGCAACGTTAACAGCGATAGCAGCAGCGACGGCAGCAGCAACGTTAAGCGCGAGTGCTTTGCGTTTGATGGCAGTCGCTGTTAAAAGCAAACTGCATTTTCTGTTAGCAGTTTGCTTATTGTGGCAAGCTCTTTAAGAACCACGTGGATTTCTCTGTGTTGTTTCTGTTGTTGTTGCATTGAACTTGAAGTAGGCACAAAGTTGTTGTTTTGTTTTGTACTCTAATGTCGCGAGTTTCTGCCATCAGCGGATGCTCTCTAAATTGTCTCAAAATTTTAAAAATAAACTTTAATAAGTAAGACTTGCAATCCAAATGCTTAATGGAGGTTAATCAGTACCTTCTGCATGATAAATCATTTTTAAAAAGACAATTCGTTTCAGGTACCACACAATTTTTAGGATATATTTTTTCTGATAATAATACCAATGCTTGGCATTTTGAATTGCCGAAAATTCCCTGCTGATTATAAAAAGTAGTAGTCAGGTATCATGTCCGGTGATCACAATTTCTTTCCCCCCAAACGTATGCCACTTACATTTTGATTGTTATCAATCGATTGGACACATGGGAAGTGGCAGGAAGTGTTTCAATATTTATCTGATTAAAATGTTTTACAATTTTGTCAGTGTAAATTGTATTGAAAAGCATGTACTATTTTTTATGTTGTTTGTTGCTTTTTTCTGATCAGCATATCTAAGGAGTTCAAATTATTCTTTTCTTGGTTCGACTTGTTTTATGTTATGCTAAGTTTTTAAGACACATTTCTGAGACGTAATTGGAATATGTTATGTATATTTAGCAGCAACTGTACATATAATTAGTTAATTGATTAAATCTAGGAATACTCGAGGGTGAAAACTCTAATGGGTCAAATAAACACAATTGAATTATGTAACATTTAGCTACAATACAACGAATCAATGTAAGTTATGATAATAATGGATTTGTAACCACTGAATGTATTCGAAATCGCTTTAAGAGCACATCCTCAACAAGTTTGCACCAATTAACGCACTCAGCGAAAGTTTGGCACGTGGGTAATGCTTTCAGGCATTTTACTAATGAATAAGGTTAATCGGGAGGGGCATAAAAATGTCGACGCCAATAGGTGGGCAAATCGAAGCTGACCTTGGAAAGAGCACAGCAATTAATATAAAGCCCAAAGTTGTATTGTTGTATTGAGGCGAAAGAAAAAGTCGAGTAAAGTTTCAGCTGAGACGGGGGTCTTTAATACTGTTGTACTCTCATTTCATCAATCGATGTGTTGGTTTCTCTCATGCTTTGCATACTTTATGGCGCAACGTTATTCTCATTCTCATCCTCATCTTCATTTGCCATTCGCTTGTCGACAGTCGCCATTTGCCATGCTGCATCGGCTAGTGGCGCATGGCATGTGGCATGTGGCACGTTTGCTTTCATTACGCTTTGGGCTTTTGTTTGGCTTTTCTTGTTTGCGCTTGTGCCATTTTTGCCGCAGTTGCAGTCGCAGTCGCCGTAGACTCAATTCATCTACTTTGTCAGAGTCCTTTTTGTAGCTCTCGTTCTGCTTGTTTTACCTTTTTCTTTTACTTACACACATCTGTCTACATTTTGTGCATGTTATTCGTTCATTGGCTTTGACGTTTGTGGCGGCATCAAAACAAAAGTTGAAAGTCTAATGAACCCCTTGGCAAATTGCGATAGCCGCGTTGCCAACGATGCAGAAAGCTCTCATACACACGCACACACACACACATACACACATTCGCTCACAGTGTGTGTATAAGTATGTATGTGACTGGACGTGCATTCAAATTCACGATGTGTGTAAGTATTTTTAGCTGACAATATTTTTGCTAAGCATAACAAAGTATTTCATACCAACATTCCCAAGGTTTCACGAACCCATTTTCTGACTAGATACACCCTGTTATTATTCAAAGAACGGGTACACTAAAACTGTCCAAAAACCCAAGTGCACGTTTGCATTTCAAATAATTAAAAAAAAAACACATTAAATCTTTCTGAAAAATTGATGGGTATTATTACATGGAATTTTTATATTAAATCATTTTACTATTAAAGAATAAATCTGCATCATATTTTCTTTATGAGCTCTAGGATCTGTTTCAAATGAAGTAAAATTTCCATTATAATATTACATGGTATTCGTATAGGGTACGAGCTATTAATTTTCTACTTTGTAAATATAATTAATAATTCTGATTGATCGTTATCTTTAAAATGATGTGACTTTTTATTATGTAGGGTGTCTTCCAGTGGAACTCGTCTTTCTAAAATATTTCTGTATAAAACGATTTTAATATATTTACACTTTGTAAAAGTCAAATGATTTTTTCTTATATTACAGAATATTTATACAGGGTATTTACTAGACATTACATTAAGTTTTCTAAATTTACAAGCTTTTGAATTTATTATCTATATATATCTAGTATTCTCTGATATCTAGCAACTTTTGTCGTGGGCAAAAAAGATTTTAGTTTAATTATGTAAGCAAGAATTTATTTAATTTTAATATTTATTTAATATATATCACATAGTGTTGATTTATCTAATTATACTAGATACAAAAGTTTTCACACTTTTATGTGCTCAATCAATCTCTGGGTTAACAGCTTTATACGAAAATCCAAAAAGAAAATTTAGAAGGAAGGAAAGCAGTGTGGCCTTTAGCCTAAAGCAAGAGACATAAACATTTAGCCAAATGTGGCCAATTTTTCAGATTAATGCGTCAAAAACAGCTTGATCCCCAGTAAAATGATAGAAAAGATTGAGAGAATGGAGAGGATAACAGTCTGGCGGGCAGGCAATCAAGTATGAATAAACCAGGGCTGGCAGCTAATACATATGAATCTGTTACTGGTATCAAACTAATGAACTAAAATATACGTTGTTTAAAACAACTTGTTTTATATACAAACGATTTTATTTGGAATTTATACTATTCTGATTGTAATTAATTTACCCATAATTTTAGAATATATAAAGATTTAATTTTGGTTTTATTATTTTGTTTGTTCAAATTTTTTTGGTTTGAAATTTTCTAGCAAACTGAAGTTTTTAAATACTTAATCGTTTCGAAACTATAAATAGACCAGTCTCTAAAATTCTAACTTTTTACTGCAACCCTCGACTGAAATAAATAATTTTTGCGAATTGGTCGTGTTGTCACTTTCAGCTTCATTGAGCTGTATTATATTTGTTCAGCAGACAAGGACATTGTCACTGCATAAATTTATGGCTTATTTAACGCACTTAGCTTTGGCAGAAACACGAAGAAAAACAAATATGAAGACTGTTGTCAACAATCAATAAGTAGGAGTTGGCTTAGCCAAAGGATTCGATTAGAAGTTATCCTGAATACAAAAACAGTCAAATTAAAGTCTAAGCAGAAAAAAATATAAATTTTTCCTTGATATCCTTTAATAGTTAGATAGACAGATGGGACTGTTGCTGCCTTTATCTTTGATAGACATGTTCACAAAGTAATGGACTAACATTTGGGTAGAGTGTAGTCGAACTCAGAAAGAGCACCTGTCAAAGATTTAATACTCTATTAGGTCATTGCCACCTAAACAATATAATAAAGTCCTTGAATATTTACCAACTCTTTGAAAGGCATTAACTTTTGTGTAAAGATAAGAATTTGCAGACAGAAGCTGGCATTGATTAATTACATATATATAATTTATGGTTCAGAACTGCCTTTCATGACAAAAGTACAATACCCTTGGGTAGGGTATAAAAAGCGTACAAAAATTGGCAAAATTTCAAACATCGCCAAGTTGCGACACACGCATCGTGTTTTTGGATGGTATTTCATATTCGAGTACAAGTAAAAGTATAGTTAAAGCTTGGTTATTCAATCTGGCAACGGAAATTGCAGTCTGTACTACGCATGGCGAAGTCTTCAACCAAAAGAACACTTTGTGGGCGTAACATGGAAAATGAAATTTCTGCTGAATGGCCAAGAGGCAACTCTCTATAGCCAACAATCAATTCGAAGCGCAGATTGACCACTGAGCAATCAAAAGAGGAAGGGGATGAGCATTGCCACAATTTAATAAATATGAGCTCTGTCTGCTGTGCAATGGAAAATAAAACTGGATAGGGTAGTGTAGTGCTATATATAGCAATGAAGTTGTAACTTTGGTCAATTCCATAAAGTGGTGTAAATGATACTATTTACGTATGTTACAAGTATATCTGTAGTTGTTTTCCTTGGGTTGCGTAGATTCATTTTTATTGGTTTATCTCTTTTTATCTGTTAGTGTAAGTTGTTAAATAACAGTTTAATAACTAATTTAATTTGTTAATTTAATTAAAGATGTGTAAACAGTTTTATCAAAATTTAGCACAACTCTGCTTTCCATATATTCTGTTTATTTTATAACCAGTGAATTATAAACATAGAAGTTCTTTAGCAAACTATGCATTGTTCTTTTTTTTAAGTATTTATAACAATATATCTCTCTCTGGAGCTTTCTAGCTTGTCCATCTTTACGTTTGTGTGAATTCAATACATTCATAGATAAAAGGCAATTGTAATTCAACAGAAGCTTCTTAAGATCCTCTTAAGTTAAGAGTCTTAACATTTCCTATCTGATAATTCGTCAAATTAACTTTTAGAAAATAAAGAAAAATAGCTGCAGTCGGGTTGAATACAAAGTAGACACTTTAATTATTATTCTACTCAAAAATTAAGCTTCTGTTTGAAAAGACACAAAGTTCGCTCCAGATCCAATTACCCAATCATCGACACCCACTCAACGGAAATATTGGCATTACCCTTCAGGCCGAGCCTAATATTTGGCAATGACAAACAATTTAAAATTGAATTTACTGAAGCCCACGCGATGCCTATTTTTTGGGCAAAGATTGCGAATTTCGCCTCCGGAAGTTTATAATTACTGTAAAATGATAGAATGATTTCCGAGACACAGGTGGGAGTATAATAAAGTCAAACAAGACTCGAGGCACGTGGCGTGTCAATAACTTATAATTAACAAATCGTTTCGAGGTGTAGTTTGACATTCCTTTTAGTACACGAGCATCTAATAGATAATAATGACAAAAGAGTGCCAAATTTTTGATGGCAACTGTGGTTGAGTGACCACAAGTTACCAAAGAGTTCAGTGACTTCAAATAAGGGAGACTCCCTTGCAACAGTAGCTGCCAAAAAGCAGGCGTTACTCGTTTATTTTCATCACATTTATTTTTGTCGCAGCCATTTTTAGCAAATTATCTTTTAAATGAGAAACTTGTTAAAGTGGTATTCATTTCAAATCTATTAATATACATTTGTTTGAGTAAAAATTTCACACAAGCTTGAATTTTCTAAAATTAAATTAAATTTAATGCACTAATACACAATTGTATTATTACAAACACTAGGAATTACCTACTAAATCCACAATTTTTAAGAGTTCAATCTAGTAGCTTAAGCAAAGTTTGCTTTACCTTAAAAACAAATATAAAACTTGATAGATTAAATTAATATCGTGAACTATTCACATGAACCGTGCTTAAAGTTCTGGGGAGACGAAATATTTATGCGATTTCTATCCAAATGTTGCCATGAACAGACATGAATGTACATGCATGAAATCAAGTCCTTAAAAGTTCAAAATTCTAGTTAAATTTCATTGCGTTTGTTTGGGCCAGGCCCTTGAAAGTTGTGAGCCAAAAAGATAGGCGAGATGTACGAGTTGCCAGCTTGAAGACGCCTACAACAATGCAACGCCTTTTGGTAATGACAGTAACATTTGCTTTTAAGCTCAAATATATTTCTTATCCCTTTTAACACCATTTTCAAATTATCTTTACGAGTTTATACCGGATCAATATCAACAAGAATAAATAGAAAGTATTTATGAAATGTATTTTTAATATCTGCAAATCTGGGCAAAGTTGAATTTCAAATAGAAGTCAAGATTGGTCTAGACATCGACCTGGACATTATAGGACATTACTAATTTTTGCTATTGAAAACTACTCTCATTTACACATTCCTTGGCCTTTTTTGATTTGAATATTTAAACCCCATTTATATTCCTGATAGAGCAACGGACAGATGTGGATTAAAGACGGATGCTAGATTCGACCAACTTAACCATTCACTTTTGCCGAAACTTAACTTATTTAACTTATATAATATTAATAAAGTTTATTTATTAATATTGAAAAATTCAAGGAATTTGCAATGCTCCATTTATTAGATTAACTAGTCATGTTGGACAGAATGTCGTCTGTAGGATGAATAACCATGTGTATACAAGTTTAAGATTTGTTCCTTTCCTTTTGAATGTCGAGTTGTAATTAGTGTTTATGTTTTTGTTCCCAGTTTTATCAGATTTCTTTTACTTTTTCTTCTCGTTTTTGCCATCCTTATTGTCCTTTGGACAGGAGGTTAAGTAACCGCCAGTCTGCATGCGATCAAAGGCATCTATTGGATCATAATTCGAGTAAAAAGTCTTGTACTTATTCTCGTGTGGCACGTTATGCAGAGCATAGAAGCATAAAGGTGCAATCATTGCCAAAATGCAAGCATTCCTCATGATTCTCAAGCTTTTATGCAAATGTGTATCATGAAGGGAAATTTGATTTTTGACTGAAATATAGAAATCTTAATATATTTTTTTTGTTATTAAATAATACTTACCTTCGACATGTTGTAATAATTCGTCTGATTTGAATGCGCACAGAAAAGTTTGTGAGCTGAAATTTATCTCACAGAGTATATAAGCATCAAGGCTTACTTTGATTTAAAAATGTGAATGCAATGAAGTCAGAGTAAACTATTTTAGCTTAATTTAAAAAGAGAAAAGGAAATCTTAAATAAACAAATATATGTATAATATGCATATACATATATTAATAGGATAAGGTTAAAGATTTATTTTGTCAAGATCCAAAAACCATGGCCCTTTAAAAAGTTAAATTGTCATGCCAAATTTTGTCTGCTTTTTGAGACA
This sequence comes from Drosophila neotestacea, assembly GCA_035044365.1. Lineage (NCBI taxonomy): Eukaryota > Metazoa > Arthropoda > Insecta > Diptera > Drosophilidae > Drosophila > Drosophila neotestacea. Next base: position 6,706,665 of record JAWNMD010000069.1, read on the forward strand.
TGAAGAGGCTTATGTCGAGTATTAGGATACAGAATTGTTGAACTGCAATTTAAGAGTCTCAACAATTAACTGCTTTGAGTTCACGCCATTGCACAAATCATCTAGACAGTCAGACTTATTGATGCCCAAGTGGCCCATAATTATGTAGGGCATGCAATTTGTCAAACTTGTGCAGAGTCAAGAGGAAGTGAACTGTGAGCCAAAGGCATTTTGGCCAACAATTAGATGTGCTGAATGAACGGTTGAATACTTCAAGTGTTCTTAAGCCATTGACAAAATAGTTTAAAATTATCTTTAGATGTGAATTCAATGTTTGGCTGTATAAAATGTAATACTTACATCGACCTACCTAGACAAGAACTAGTGATAAAAAGTAGGCAAAGGAAAGGAACAAAGATGAAGGAACCAAAACAACACAGGGCTGACGAAGGAGAACAAGAAACAACGCTTACGATGCTTAACATGGCCATTTGTCTAAGAACAGGCGAGATAATAAATGTGTGCTGGTTGTGTAAAAAATACGTGGCATACTTGAGGGCGCGTGGCCGACAACATTTCTGTTTACGTGGCCAACAAGCATGCAAAGTGACTGCTCGGCAGAAAGTATCCAATGCACAGGGCGAACGAAGAGGAGCAGAGCTAGGGTAAAAGCCACAGAAACTTTTCAAAGTACTCAATTGTACTCTAACGCCTTTAAAAAGGGTATAACGATATTATCATTTAACTTAAGACTCCAATTGAAATGAGAATTATAATAAGACACAGATAAAGTGCTCTATTTGGATAGTTGACCATTTATATTATAAAACAACATTTTGAAAAAGCAAGAAATACTATATATAGTATGTGTAATATCCCAAATACGTAATTAAAAGTATAGTGTATTGTAAGAATTATAATCTTTTACGGTTTGGTTTTGTAAGGATATTAAATTTTCGCCTTGTTTATAAATTTTTCTATTTCGAGTTATTTGACCCTGCTTGCCAGCAGTTTACAGTCTCCTGTGGCATGTGAGGTGTGTTTTATTCTAAAACCCAAGCACGTTGGTAAAAACTTTGCATACAAAATGCAGGCCACATTTCTACAAAAAATCGGGTAATGGTTTTGTTTTGGCTTTGCAAAATTGTGTTCTTTCCGGTTACTAGTCATATAATTACAGTATTAATTTTTGGCATATTCTCTTAGTTGCATTCTGTTAAAGTTTGAGGTCCTTTTTGGGTATGTTGTCACGAAAAAAGTATTGAAATTTTATGCAATTCGCGCATTTTACAACATTGCACTTGACAATTTTCATAAGTGGTAGGGAAAAGAAATCGATAGGGAGATACGTTCAAGTTTCGGATGGCGACAAGAATTTAGAAAACTTTTTCAACGACTTTGCTGAATTTTCTGAGACTTTCAATTTACCCACAGACCTTGTTAAGGAGGGAGGGGGAGCAGTTAAGAAACTTACAGCTCTTTAAATATTAACAATATAAAAAGCAGAGAGCAGAAGGTCGTCTTAAATATTTAAAGCAGATTAAATATAACTTTTAATACAGTAATATATATATTGAACTCCTCCTTAATAAAATGATCTGTTATGACAATTGAGATAGAGTTTAATAAGGAAATGTATAATAAAATAATAAGAATTGGCTTTCATAATAAATAATATTTAAAAATGAATGCCAACTGTGCAGGACTGCTTCTGGGCATTTATTTTGGTTATCCTTCGTATTGGCGTTGTCCTTTACAACTAGCGGAGCATGAAATTCAATTATGTGTCTCCTTTATTATGAATATTACATCATTTCTTAATTTGCCACTTACAAGTGCGCCTGGCAATGAATTTGCCGCAGGGGCCAACGAAAATGATAATTAAAAACGAAATGGAAATGAAGTAAGTACAGAAAATGTTGTTGTCATGGAGCTCTGGTCACATTATGAAACAACAATTAACATACATAATTGGGTTTTTCCCTTCGCAATGATTTATGCGTAAGAAAATGGAACTTTATGCAATCTTTATACTCGAACAATGTATTTAAAATTGTTTTCTCCTTAATGTTCCCAAGTTTCTATAACTTTAAGTTATTAACAATTACGAATTAAATTACTCTCATATTCATATTAAACATTGCTTTGTTCTATATTATCTATCTACAACTACGTACAATATTTGCTCATTTTCTCGAGCCGTGCACATTTCATGCTTTGGGGATTCCATTGTGCCATGAATAAATCCTTTGATGAGATTTCCCACTAGTACTCCGTGAGCACAAATATCAAATGCCTGACACCATCCAGATGGATGGTTGAAAGGCTGCTCGGCATTGGCTGGCAGGTTCATTGTTTATAAGTTTGTTTTCCCCTCCGGAATATCATTCATAGTCCGTCCTTTGGAAAATGGAAAATCAAGTGAGCCAAATGCCAGCATGCGTCTGAAATGCTATTCAAATTGCATATGCTCTGGCATTCATAAATAATTTATAATCACTAAACCGTGTTGTGTGGAGTTTACAGCCTGTCACTTCCTGATTTTGAATGAAACATTAAGGCATACTGGGATTGTTCATAGTGGTCTTAAAATAGGTCAGTGGTTGGAGAGCTGATTACGATTCTTAGCTTTTAATGTGCGACACTTTATTGTATTATTTTTTAATTTTTAATTTTATAAAATATAAAATTGTGAGAAAAATATATCTATTTTTTGTTGCGGCTTATCGAGTATATCAAAACTGCATACTTGGAATTTGGGGAACACCCCCAGACAGAAATCTGTGCGTAAATGCCCAACAAACACATTTTGTTTTCACTGATTTTCAACTTTGAGAAAAGATTGTGTGATTGTAAGTAAAACACATGTTTGATTTTAAAAATCAGTAATTGAAAACGGTATTCAACTTTTCAACAGCCAATAAATTTAAGATCGGCTTAAAATCAACCAAGTTACAGGCTGTTAATTACTCATAAGTACGCAAAACCCGATTTTAGCTGTAAATGAAGATTTTGGCGGTGTACGCCAAATTCCATGTATGCAGTTTTGTTTTACTCGATAAGCCAGAAAATCACTATCATTTCCAAGGTATTTCAACTTCAATCCAGTTTGTCGCACTGTGTTATTTTTCCATGACAACAGCTTAAACCTATGCGGCTTATTTGCCGAAAGTTGCGGCAATATTGCGGCATGTTGACCAGCTTCTTCTTCTTGCCAATAAGCAAGTAATAACAGGGTCTTGTTTCGCAAATAATTTAGCTATTAGTTTATTAAGAACACTGCTAAGTTAAAGTATATATCAGAATACTTTTGGAATTCTTTGCAAAACAAAACGCAATGTTCAAGATTAAATTATAGAAGACTTAGAAATTTTATTTTAAAACCTCATCTTTTCAAAATAATTTCCAGTAAGTAAAGGAATTTTTAGTTCCTAGAATTTTAGTTCCTGGAATGAATATCCAGAAAATGTAAAGTCTCTTCTTCCAAAATAGATTGAAAACTTGATTTTTAGAAGCTGTTAGCAATTTTACAATTTTGTTCTTAGTATTAAACTCTAGTTCTTTCGAAACTTAACCATTTCCAGGGTAAGTTTCATGAATTTTCTGTGAATTTAGAAATTAAAACATATGCGACGCGACGTTTCCAGAAAATGGCAAGCGGAAGGTGTACATTTTCTTTCTTTCTTCTTGCTTGATGACTGTGTGTGTGTGTTGGGGTGTTTACAAATATGTATGTGTTGTGACATTTTTAACTGTTAGTTGCATATTGCAGAACTTTTGCGGCTACCTGGAAACCTTTTGTTCGACAGCGTCAAGGCGGAAATATATATGTCTAACCCATGGGGGAGAAAATACTGCTGCAATTTTATTGCGTGGAAAACATTTTAATGCCGCATTCATGAGATTTGTGGGCTTAGATTCAAAGTGTCGTTGGACGGACACAGACTCATACAAACCTGTTGACCTTTTACAAGTATAACTTTTCTCAATGAAAGTTTATTTTTATTTAATTTAAACATAATACTAAAAATATTTAAGAAATATAGAGAAAAAGAAAAGAAGTTTAAAGCAATAACATATTGTTTTCAAGGATTTTCTTTTCTCTTTTTTGTTTTCTTTTTTATGAAAGATAAAATTCACATGCTCGCTTGTTTTTAGCCGCTGGAATTAACAGTTATGTGGCCATAATGTGTCAATCAAAGTGCTTGTTTTGGCCTTGGTAGGCAGCTGAATGAAAAAGAAATCTGCGCCATAAAACTTTATAAAGCGAAAGCCAAAATTACGTAAGGCAAACGCGTCGAGACGCGTCAAGTCTTTAAAGCATATGGGATAATAAAAGCTGGGCCAAGTGATTAGGGCGGGTAAGTGGAAGATGAGAATAGGGTGTGGCAGGGAGCGACTATGTTACATTCTTGGCAGGCAAATTTAGCGTAAGGTTGTCAACTGTCTTCTCACTGAGTTTGTCCCTCTCTTCTCCCTCTTGAGCGGTGTTATTCTCTACATAAGTGGCATCAGAAAACTGAACCACAATGAAACATACCAAGAACAGAAACTGACAAGGGTAAGTCAAAATATTTAGTGAACAATTTGGTGTCCTTGTTTGTCGTCTGTTTAGCGTTGACATTTGGTTTTCTGATTGGGGTCTGAGGTTTCCACATTCACGTTTGTTTACAATCATTTACATTGTGTCCTTCGCAATTTTGACAGGTATTCTTAAGTTAGCCAAGGACTTGGGTGGACTACTACTGTTTTGACTTTAATTTGATTTTCTTTTCTCTAGAATTTTGCATTTGATTTGTATATCTAATTAATAAGATAACAGTGAAATGGAATGTTCATTAGAAAAACCAAGTGACAATGTCATTAGCTTGTTAATTCGTTCAGAACTTCACAAAGTTGGCACATTCCTTCTATAAGTGTGGGTTCAATGGTGCGTATGCGCAATATCTGGAATGTGGCCTAAAGGCATAATCATTTTGTGTCTTTTAACTGACCTTCGGTCGGGATGCGCATTGCCTACATTTGGGCGTGCTGTCATTCATTTCTGTCTATTGCCCATTCGTTAACACATAAATCCCATATGGCATAAAGGAAAACACATTCAGACAAACGTGATTCTTCGGCTTCGTCCTTGTCCTGCGTGTGAAACTTTTTGCCCATTCTATCGCCTTTTTAATTCCTTAGAGCTTTTGCCTAGACCTGTGCCTGTATTTTGTTTGTCATATTTATTTTTTTTTTCGTTTTTGTTGAAAACATCCTTTTAGGCGCAACAGAGCAATCATTGTAATAGACTTGTCATATGGGAAATTCCATAGAATTTGTTGCCTGACAGCAAACTTTAAGAAAGGTTTTGTCTACATTTCCAATCATTTTAAACGCAAGTCTAAAATAAACTCATGCTTGATTTACAAACAGCCCATAAAAAAGTTAGGCAAGTGCCATTAAAACACTTTGAGCTGGCGGCTTCTTAAAAGCATGCTCAATAAACGCCCAAAAGTTGAAATTTATTTTATAGCCTCTCTCTGGATTATTTGTAGGTGCATGAAGTGAACCACTTAGGACCCTCTCCTTGGGCTTAATTCATTTACAGTTAACATTTTATTGGATGAACTTCAAAAGTGCAATAGCTATAGCAATTGAATTTTAATTTTTTAAAAATTTCAAATTGCCCTGATATATAAATGTATTATGAATATTATATATAATATTTTATTTGACTAGCAGATAAAACAGAAGTTGGTTTAATATGTAATCAAAAAAAAATAGTCTTGGAATATTTTGAACTTGTGTTTTATATTAAAATATCGGATGCCAAACACAATGGTTATTCAAGAAACTGTTTCAATGTGTTTTAAAGAGTATGGATGCTCCAAACAGGGTATATCTCATTCGACCAATGTCAGTTGTATTTCTTAATTATAAGTAGTTAATAGCCTTAAGTGTTGAAACTTTTTAGTTTTGTGTTTATTTTAGTGGTGAAAACGAACTCTTTTCATTTCATTGCAGCATATAATTGTTAATTAAAAAGTAATTTAATTAAGTTATCAAAAGCTACTTCGATAAGTGAGTGTGTTGTTCTCTCGTTCAATGACAGGCTAAGCACATAAATCATTTTTGGTGCATGCAACACCAAAAGCATGTTCAAAGTGTCCCCTTTTCTATTTTGCTTGCCACAACAATCCCATTACTAATTCCTCCTAGAAAGCATAGAACGTGCCTGAAATACACAGCAGTTGTCCGGAAAAACTTAAATAATTAAAATATGAGAAAATGAAATGAAGAACTCCCTTGAAAATGTCAGCAAAAAAAGCGCGACGCGTGAGCATTTTTAACATAATTTATGAGCAAGAAATGAACAAACAAAGAATCCAAGTTTAGACAAGGCCTAAAATATGCTAAAAAGCTCGGGAACGTGTCAGCGAGAAGGACGTTGGCGAATTGAGTCTGTAATCAACAACTCGAAAGAAACAACTGGAGAGCAAAGTTAAGGCGATTGGGGAATATTAAAGTGTGGGGAAAACAACAAATGAGATATAAATCTGCTTTGCGTACAAGGACTCTCAGTGGCATGAAGATGAATCTAAATCCACTCGCAATTTGAGTTATGAATGTGCCACATGCTATGCATGCTCCATGGACCTATGGCAATGCTTAGGAAAATAGAGAAGAGAATTTAATATGAAGACTTGATTCCCATAACCATTAGAAGTCAACTTACCAACTCACTGGCATGTACTTATTTTATTCAGATAAATATAGAATGAAGAGTCCAGAAGATTTGTGTGCTTTCCAAGTGAATCTCTAAAGTATTGCTTACTTGACGTATACTTATTATATTTAGCTAAGTGTTCAACTTGAGATCTCAAGATGAACTGCTTCAACGTTCGGGTGTTTTGCGCAAATTAATTAAGTCTTAAACATTCTTTCTTCAACACCACATTCTGTATAAAATATACATATATGGACTCGGTACACGTGAATGAGCTTGAATCCTAACAACATCAATAAAATTGTTCAATATTTATTATCGATGTCGCCTTTTTGTCTTGTTTTTGTGTGAGACTCTGGTGTGCAAATATTTATGACCCTTTTCAGCTTGGCTTTGATATTTTGGGACAAATGGAAGTCAACCGAGAGAAGTGGTATCCATGACAACCAGGAATTTATAAATAACTAATTTAAGCAAAATATGCGCATATGTCATAATGCTTAAGTCATTTGATATATGAGCATGTGAACATATTTAAAAGAAATCCTTAATATCAATTTAAATGAGTTTAATTGAAAGCATCTTTGAAATATTTAAGTTTAATATTAAAGATAAAATCCTTTTAATTCCTTTTTTGATGTTTTTCTAAGCAGCTTAATGATAACTTTGTTTGGATTTCATTGGGAATATTTACTTTTTAATTAGTATATGGTTGTAAACAATGTATGGATATTTAAAGAAATTTTTTTAAAGTCTTTTTTATTTTATTTTGCCAAATCTAAACATATGTCTTTATATTCAGAGTCCTTAAGTCGAATACAATGTCATATCTGTTTCTTTATATCTTTTCTATTAGTAAAGGGCATCTTCCAGTTGTGTTCTCTCATGTAAAGGCTTCCACAGCAACTTTTTTAAAAATCTGCCTACAAAAACCATTGAATTCTGTTCTATCTCGAAGCTAAGTGTCTATGAGAAAATTGAATTAGGCAGAGAAAATGTCTCAGTTTGATGGCTTCAGCACGTGCAAATATTACGTATACACCACATGGCGCACTGTCCAAGTCCAAAAAGGTCCAAAATCGAGGAAAGTTGGTAACATTTTTGTGGCTTGGTTTGAATCTACTTTTAACTAGAAGGCGTCTGGCTCTGCGATTTATACGAATTCGTCTGTTCTCAAAGGCTACATCTGCAATCTGTCAGTCAGTCTGTCAGGCACTTTGTGGCCAAGCTGACGACATCAACTTACTTATTTCATTAGCATTCCCGTCAGCATTCACATTCATCACATAAGCCATCTCAAGGTTCACTGAACTCCTCCATATTCCAGCACAAATATTCTTTGCCTTATATCGAAATATTTATTTAGCATTTATCATGTTTTTGCATAAAACAATCGGCATTCATCAAATGCCGACTGAGCATACCACAACTTACGCTTTCTTCTTTTTCTGAAGGCTGAGATTCGCTATTAAAACCAAAGGAAGAGAATCAAAGTTACAGCCTTAACTTGGCAAGTTCTTTGCACCTGTTCAAATGGTGCTTCTTACCAGGAAATACTTATTGTTGATGCCAACAACAAGTCATGAAAGAAATACATCAACATAGATGTACATAATACTATTCTCACTTAACTAGCAGAAGAGAGTCTCTAAATAAGGTAACTCTTAGTGAAATTCTTAATGAATATCCCAAGTTACTGAACGAAACTCGCAAAGTTTGTCTCAAAACCCAACATTTCTTGTCTGCCTTCTGCTATTTGAAATAATTATCGCCGCTTTATTTTCATTTAGTTATATTTAATTTGTTTATTGTTTTCCCAGCGCTACAAGTAACAAGGTACTTATAAATTATTGCGCTACCCACGAGAATGAATTTCTTATGTATATGTACTTATTTCCTAAATATATAAGCTTTAATTTTTTTTATATCTTATATATTTTTTGTTCAATTCGTATTTTTTATTTTATTAATTTATTTTGTTTCAGTTGTTCCCTTTAATTAATTTATAATTTATTATATTTATTACTTAAAATTATTTTATGTTCTTAGTTGACGCCAAATAAATAAATAAAAAGAACTTATGTTTATATAGGACTCAACATTCTGGTTGACACATTTCTCCCAAGGCGTTAACACTTGCAAAGTTAAGTTTTTGTTATTCGTAACTTTTATTGCCAAAAAGTTTTTGCATGCGATTTCGAGATTTGAAATTTGCATGTCGCAATTAAATTACTAAAAAATCACTCGACATTTTATTTTTTGCTGACCATTCAACTTTGACCGAATGGACAGGTCTTAAAGACTTCTCTTTTTAATGCTGCTCTCTTTAAGCCGAGCATTGAACCAAGCAGACAGCAGTCTATTTTAATATGTTTCATGATGCCTCTTGACATTGAATGCGATTATAAATATGTCGCTGCTTTGACAAATTTCATTGCATACTTTGCGACGTCTTCCATCAGTTAACTCTTACAACTTTGAGGCTGCTACTGAGAAACAAATCTAACAAACACATGCTACCATTCAACAGAAAAAGGAATATGTAGATGGGGTCGAGGAAAATCAAAGCATGAAAGAAGTTAACTTCAATAAGGGAATGAGATAAACCACATAAGAGAATGCTTCGACCACAACTTGTAGAGATTTTTCTATGGTTTCAGCCTTGAAAACATGCGAATCCTTTGCCTAACCAAAATTGTTGCCTACATCTCGACATCGACAGTTTTATGCTCCTCTTGGCAACGCTTATTCATCAGGCCGAAGGCTACACAATTTATATTGCTTCTCTGATTTTTTGGTGGCTGCGTAAATTGCCGTAAATGTTTTTGTTTGATAGAAAAACAGATTAAAGCTTTCGCTAAGTTAAAATAATAAGTTAGTTTCTTTAAGCAAATACGTTAAGTTAAGAAAATAATTTTGAAATCAGTTTATGTGTGTTTATGAATTTCTAAATATGAAGAGAGCTTGGGTCCTTCCTTCTTTCCAAATAGTTAAGTCGAAGGACATTATATCATATTCGAGGACAATTTTTATAACTTTTGTAAGTTTTATAGCTATGTTCGCTCATAAACTCGCTTTTTGATTGGGTTTTTTTTAAGTATCACTTTGTGACCATTTTCCACAAGCTCACGCTATGATCTTAGCTATAAAAATAAGCTTTTTTGGAGTAAGATTCACAACATCCGTGAATTATTTTGAAATTTTTCTTCACACTCAGTTAGCCAAAGTCATGGGATTTTTGTTTTGGGGTGTCAGCACTCTGTTTATGTCACAGTAGATTTAAAATGTATGACTTGTTTTCTTACCATTAACTAAATAAGAAACATTATTTTCATCAGCTGAAATAAGTATTTAATGTTCTGATTACCCGCTGTTTCTGTTGTATATAGTAATCATCGGTTATTGAGTGTTGAAAATGCAATCAAGGACAGAAGGTTTTATTAAAAAGCTGTCGAGATGTAATTTTAATTTATCCCTTGCATCTTGATGAAGTGGTCTATAATGATTTTATTTGACTGCATTCCTTTTTGGGTTCGAGCTCCAGTTAAACGAAAATTAAACACATATGTAGACGTCTGCGCCACTGGAAATCAATGGACTCATTAACATCTGCAAGTGTTGATTGCATGCAGCACAGATGATGTTTCCACTTTCATTTCAAGATGTCTCCATCTGGTTGCTCATTCAAATTAACGTTTTGCGTTTGCCATTTTCTGAAGACAAATTAATTAAGTTATCAATTGAACAGCTGTCCTGAGTGTGAGCAGTTTGTGTGAAGCAAGGGGTTTCCCATTTACTTTTCTACTTAAATGCCCATTCTTTGGCAACATGCTGTGGCGCAAATTAAATTTTTATTGAAGTCCCCACAAACCCAACGCCATAGGCAACATTTTCCAGTTTTTTTTCTTCCTTTTTATCCTCGGAATGCCTGACATCTTCTCTTCCTGTTTTTGTGCAAAAAGTCCGAGAAATCTAAAGCATAGAGTACACATACTTAAATTATTTACGAATGACTTGGACGATTTTCATTTTATTGCCCCCTCATCTTGCTTGACTGCGACTTATGACTACTTTTCCACTTGAACTTGGCCATCAGACGAAGGATTTAAGTTGCAATTTGATTTTATTATACGAATAATGCTTGTGTGGGGTAGAAAGAAATGTTCAAAAGGATGCAAGTTCAAGATATATAAATTGGATTTTACAATCTATTGGATGGGTATTTGGAATCTTAGATATCAGTTGTCACAAAGAATGTCTGTTGCTGAAAACATTATAGTATTGACAATTCTCTCAACTTGTGTGGCTACCCTCGTTTTGCTCAGCTTAGTAATTTTAACTCTCTTTGGTGGTTCGGCTTCGAATCTGCCTAGAACTTCTTCAACCAGTCGGAGGTTCTATTTGCAATTGATATTTGTTTGTTAAGTTTTATGCAAGTAAATCTTAGTGCCCGAAGGACAACGGTTTCTTCAGCTTTTGTGCACACACATCCTGCACACACATCCCTTTCCTTTTATGCTTTTCACATGCCCAATGACGACTTTTAGTTCTTTTAAGTATTCAGTGTCAAGTTCACGTTGGTTGGCCACTTGACTCAAGGATTTGTGTGTCACAAGAGATGCAACCACAAATCGATAGAAACTTTGAAACTGTTATCGGATTGTGCTTGCCAATCGCATTGAAACCTTTAAAATGCACTAAACTTGTGTCTAAAAATATTTTCACATTGAACAGTTAGTAAATTTCATAAATGTTAAGAGCACATTGCTCGAACTTGTTAGGTTTCTCGAACATGTTCTTGTTTTTATGAACACGCACTGGGTCCCTTCAGTCCCTCTAGAAAACCCCACGGATTCTTCTCTTAATTGCAATGTCCATACATTTTTTCTAGCTATTTCTGGCTGTCAGCGTTGATGTTACTTATTCTCTCTCATCTGCGTGTCTCGGCACATGCGATTGCATTAATTACGTTCTGGTCACGCCCACAAGCAGCCATATAGTAAGAACTACATATACAATATATGTACACCTACGTTCCATTCCTTTCTTTCTACTACCCCTTGGGGTCCAAAGGTCTAGAGTTGTTGATCTGCAGCGCACGTTTCATGTTGATAGTTTTGCACTTACAATTGAATTTCGCCCCAAACACACTTGCCACTTGTTGTTGCACATTTCAGAGAAACTGAAACAATGCCCCAATATATGTATTATTGCGTTGCCATCGGAGGCTGACCAATTGCTTGGGTGACTTTTCCAGAGAATTCAATGCATTCCATATTGCAGAATTCCATTTTGTTGATTAGGCGAAATAAAGTAGGAAAACTAAGTAGATATTAAAAATTGTTCTTTAAATATGAGCAACGAATATATTCTATTTATAGAAACTGCATTTTTATTTATATAAAAATATAAATTATTAGCTTGTTCGAGATCTGTATACTAAAAATTAAAATTTTATTAGGTAGAAAGATTGCCAAAAACTAAAAAGATAAATAAGTGAAAAGCTATTTAATTTTAGTTGGAAAATTTTTGTAAATCTGTCCATGCAATTATAATTGTGGGCCATTTAAAGATGTAAAGGCTAACATTCAACTAATTCTTCACTGTAAATCACAATTATAATTAGAAATTAATTTAGAAACATGTGCTTCTCCTAAACTTATATTGTTAAGAATCAGAGGTAAAATGGTCACATCATTACTAACCTCATAGTCATCTCAAGACTAACTATCAGATCGTAGCATCAGAACCTAAACACCTACATATAGGCTTTGGATGATGGATTTGAAAAGTTAGAAACCGGAAATAATAAGAATTCAAAATTTGTAATATATTCATTCCTGAGACCTTAATACTCAAGTTGTTTTTAAAAGTATACTTAATATCGATTATAAACAGATTAGTTATTTATTTTTACGTTTGTTAAACATGTTATCAGAATTATTAATAAAGGAATAAATAAATATAGTACCATGTTTAAATTAATGAAAAAGATAATTTAAAAACAGAAACTATATTAATTAATTTTAATTTTAATTTATTTATACTGTTGTAATTATAGTTATAACTAGTCTACAAAATTATAAAATTCTTGAAGAAACTAGAGCAAATGAATAAATATTAATATAACATATTATATTAACTAATGATAAATTATAATCATAACTTAACTGGGTATCTCTCAGTTGTTGAAGGGATTTAAATGAAATTGCCCTGCAACAGATCAAAATACGAAAACATAAATATGGTCACCCTTAGAGAGAGAGAGAGAGAGAAAAGAAAGAGAGCGTGTCAGAGAGAGTGTTGGCATCAGGAGTACAGAGAGCATCTTAGCCGGCAAAATTCGCTACTAGTTCAAGTTCAAAGCAATAACAAAATACAAAACCTACCACAACAAACAAGCTGTTAAGAGCTTAACAGCCTCACTGTTAAGCATTAACAGTGTTAACAGCTGTATGATGACTGACGACACAGCCGTGTTAATAGGCACTTCGTTAACAGTCGGGCTGCTGTTAAGTTAATGTCGATGTCGACTTGTTTTCGTTTGTTTTAGTCTGTCGCGGGAACTCAAACAAATCAGACGCGAATTGTGCAAAATCTCATTCACCGAGGATCATATTTGAGATTGTAAATAAATCAAACAATATTGTGTTGAAAAATCGCACGTATTTTCAGTGGGAATTATTTAATGTGTTAAGTCAAAAAAACAATAAAAATTATACAGTATACAAATAATTCATACATGAAAATTTAAAATATTCTAAATAACTAATGCGCAAAATATTCGAGTATAAAGTGGTGAATGCTCAAAATATTATTCAACCGTCATAAATGTTTACAAAAAATGATTTTCTATTATAAATATACATCTAAAAAAATTAATAAATTAAAGTAGAACTTAAAAAATAAAATCGAATTTTTCAAATAAAATCTACAATATTTTAAAATTGCTTTAAAAAATTTAACAAACTTAAATGCCCTAATTTTATTAAAATGTAAACATTTAAATGTTAAATTCACAGTACTAGAGTAAAAAAATTTTAACATAATTTTAAAAGTAATGATTACTTCATTTGGACATTCATTACCAACACATTATTAATATAACATTATATAAATATGTGTATTCATTTTTTATAAGTCATTTCAAATCACTTCAAATGTTTTGATTCCCACAATAAAATGTGGTTTTACATTTATTGAACTTCATTTGTGCTAAGTTCAATCGATTTTTAAGGTTGTGCATTGAGACAGGCAAATTGATGTGATCCATTTAATTGAATTGAATTATGAAAATTGTTGCTTGTTGTCAGGACGAATTTAAATGGATTTATTGCATGTCAGAGTTTAACTCTGAATAAATTGCTTAAATGTTATGTGTTTTCGTGCATATTACATAAACATATGTATACATCAACACATACACGGAACAACTTGTGCTAAAATATAAGCCAATTTGATTTTTGAATATGGTATATTTTTAGATACGATTCGTGCAAACAATACAATAAACAGTTGTGGAAAACAAATTCAATAAACAGTTTAATGCGCTTGAGTGAAGTAAATGTAAAATCAACTTGTAAAATACTATATGGTGTGTGATTTATCTAATCGAGCGTGCATAAATAATAAAAAATTCCAAAGTTAATGCGTGGTTTAACTTAAAAAATAAATCTTAAAACATGTTAATCTATTTACTGACTTCCACAAATGATAATGCTAAAAACACCAAAAGAGAAGAGTAAAAGTTCAACAGAAAAAAGTATAAGTGGTTGAAAGTAAAATTTATCCATGCATAAAACGCTTGTGAAATTGCGCTTTGCATGTTAAATCATGTGAAAAACTAGCTTGAAGACTACCTAAAAAAAGGCAAGAAACTAAAGAAATTGTAGTCAGCTGCCATGCAGGACAATTCTGACATAAAAAAGAAAGAACCAACTAACCTAGTCAAAAAGTGAAATCTTCAAGAGTCAAAGGACAAAGGAGAGAGAGAGAAAAACGCACTCGACAAGTAACTTAAGCGTGTAACTGAAACTGTCAGCAGCAGCCAAAGGACTACTTTCAAAAATCACCTTACTTGGTAAGTGAAAAGTCTTTGAATTTGACTAAGACATATGAGTCTTGTTCTGAAGAGTTTTTCAATTAATATGTTCAAATTAGGTTTATAAAAATGTGCTGTCAATTTGAAAACGAAACTCGTTAAGCCTAAGAGTTTTCACATCACATTCAATTGTTAGGCAAAAATTGTATACCTGATGATGAGTTTGAGATTGTTTTCCCCACAAAATTCACATTTTCTTTTCCCCGCAAACAAATTGCCAACACTTCAGGTTCCTCTCACGTCGGCGACAACAAACAATAAATGAGTGAACCTGTGACAGGTGCAACTTCTTCTTCATCTTCCTCTGATTTGTGTGCGTGTTTGGATTAACAAATTTCTCCCATTTACTTAATACACAAGTCACAGCCACAAGCCAGCCGTCGGTTCATTAAAGCTCTTTGGTTTATTCCAAATCATATTTGTGGTCTCAATCTTGGGCTATAAACTCTGCACAAAGATGAAACAGCCGAGCTCTAAGTTAAATATACTTAAATTTGATTAAATCTATATATTTTAAATACAAAACAATATTTAAAATATATTGACAAAATAAATAGCAAAGAAATATGTAAGACAACCATCAAACATAAAAAAAATATCTTTGTTAAAATGTAATATTAGAGGAGTCTTATATTCTCCAACACAAAATTCCAAAATGAGTGTTTACAGGGTATACAAATTTCTTTCACCTTCACCAACTCATAAATGCCTTTAATATTGAAGCTTAAAACCTTTTGATTTCCATGAGTTTCTTAAGAAATCGTTAAGCACAAATCTACACATGTGTGACATTTCTAAGAAATATTTTATGTTTTTTGCTTTGTAATATTAAGCCTAACAAGCTTATTTTTTGGTAACTTAAGAAGTAATTGCTAATATAATAAGCCTACCGGCACACCTTTGGTGACAGAGAGAGTTCTTCACAACAAATTATTTAATCGATTACTGGAAAAGTCCCCAATTTGTGTTAAATTGTTAAATGTGTTAACTGCAATGACATCGCCATGAAATTGAATGTGATGTTTAAGTGCTTCTAACCGAAAGCAAGTGAAGCCACAATGCGCACATTTCCGGCAATTTCCTGTTCATGACGCGCGGTTTTCTGATGTCCTTGTTCCAGCTCATATCCTTCTCATTGAGAGTGTTTGATTTAAGCCTCCTTGGGATAAAACCAAATGTAGCGTACATGACAAACATTGTCAACTTGGTAGTTGTTCCATTTTCACTCTGATTAGAATCTCTGAGTATCATGATTTCCTTTTAATGAAGCTCCTCGTTATTTGTTTATCCCTTCGTGTTCTGCTCTAGTAATTATCTTATTGATTATAGATTCCGGTTTTTACCACACCTTCAAATTTTCAAGGCATCGAAATCAAATTGCCACCATTCCCAACAACAATGTCGACACTTGTCTTAATTTGCTTAAGGAAAGTGTAATTAATTTGCAGCATAGCCAAGATTTTCGGTAAGCAATTAAATTGGGAATTTATCTTGGGACTACGTGGAAAAGCAAGGGAGACGATCAAAAGGCCTGTCAGCTATCAACAGTGTTGTGTATTGAATGCTCTATTAGGAATATTAAGCATGTTCTCGATACTTTTCTATCTGAATTAAAGATTTCAGGCTAAACTTAAGTTTTAATATATTTAACTCACAGTTTATTTTCACATAAAACTTCTCAGAAACTAATAAAAATAAACTCAAAGGGTTTAATTAAATTAAAAAGAAGAATAAATAAACTTCGAAAATGATTAATTTTAATTAGGAGTTGAACTTTTATATGGAAGGCCTTAGAAGTTAATAAAATAAAGGCTGACAAAAAGTACTTAAATTTCGAAGGCAACAATTGACAGGATAATTGTTTTACTATTTGTCGAGATTTGCGTTTTAATATTGATAAGTTTAGTAGGTATCATATCGATTTATCTTGCAAAACAAGTGAACTGCAAACTGAACCAACCAGAGCCGGAAACTTGTGAAGTCTATAGTACATACTATAATATTTGGGAATCATTTCTTCAAAAGGAAATTCCATCTGTTTCTGTTCTCGACATGCGGCTTTTGTGAAATTGTGGAATTTTTAATATAACTCTCTCTATCTCTGCTGCAAAGGGCTGTTAAAGCCGAGCTCAACTATCCAGAGTTATTCGCCGGGTAACACTCAGAATCTTCTCATATTCCACTAGTTGTTTCATAGCTGCGACGGAGGATGGACATTCGAGGGAAAGTGTAAAGCTAAATTTACTGAAAAAGATATTTTTAGCTCGAGTTGGCAATAAAAGTGAAGTAGCAGCTCAGCTGAGCTCTGCGCCCCGAATTGTAGGCGTCGACGTCGGCAAATATACAACTCAATATTGCACTGCAGTCATAACGACGCATTTCCGTTTCCGCTTTTAGGACCGGATTCTTCTGACAATAAAAGGCCTTTGACTTTGGCTTTGACTTTTTTTCTAGTATATGCTGGATAAATTTCAATTACCCAATATTGCCAATTTGTTGGTTTGATATATTTAAGAAATTTCAGCTAAGTTTTACGGATTGAATAAATTTTACTTTTTATTTTTAGTGAAAATAAAAGTGAAAGCAACTTAAGAGTTCCATACGACGATAAAGGAACGGAAAGACTTTTAAATTTTGTGCAGTCACAATAACAGTGTAATGTTGCTTAGATACTTTTATATGTATATCGACGGGGAAATTCTAATATAATGTTAATAATATCAGCTGAATAGAATATCCTATGAGTCTGAGAAATTAAAAGTTGTTTGACGCTGTGTAAAGTTAAAGTATAAACTAGGCTAAAGGATTCTATATTAATAACGTGTCGAATAAAAGTTCCTTTATTTGTTCGCTGTATGCTTAACTTTTGTCTTAACAATGTGTATAACTAAATTTTTCTGATAAAATCCATGATGCATCATTATTTTATAGTTAAAAAGTAATGCCCTTATTAACTTGACTATGATGCGTAGGAATGCAAGTCAAATTAATAACATGGCTATTTTTGGACTTACACAAAGTTCATCAGCAGATTTATAATAATTTGCATGTTTACTTTTAAACAAAGCAACCTGTTTTGCTTGTTTGTTCTGTTGCTAAAGTTATTTTGTTAGTTTAATGGGAAAACTTTACTATATCAGCTCAGCAAGTGGGTGTATTCAACCCAATTTTGCTGTTTAGCCACAGGAATTTTAGCCAACAAATGTGCTAAAGTAGAATACCATTTTCATTATATTAACTTGAGGCTATTGCATATTTCTGTCGTAAATTATACGCATGGGAGAAACTTATGCATGTACACGACCCAAGGAAAGGGTACTCCAAACTTATGCTCTTGATTTGCATATGTTTTGCATTGTAATTTGGTAGTGATGCGAACTGAAGTTGGTTCCCTCTCTCTTTCACTTACACTATATCGCTCTCTTTTTCTTTGTCTGACCTTCTCTCACTCACTCTCTCTCTCTCTCTGACTTTCCTTTGGGTACCTGGACATTAATCCATTTCAATTTCTCGGGCATTAAATCCGTTCACGTTTGGTGACTTTTGGCCAACTGTTTGCCTCAATTCAACCAAAAGCTGCTTACCCAACTATTTATGCTTAAAATGCCAACAATTTATCATATTTGCAATTCTTTCTCTTACTCTCCCTTTTGTTATAATGACCCAAATAAACATTTGTGTTGCCATTGTCGTCGTTGTTGTTGTAGTTCTGGTTGGTTTACTGCCTGGTTAGCAGAGGCTTTGAGCCAAAGTCGAACAGCCCTAGTGTATGCTATAATTTCATGCCACTTGCATATTAATAAGCAGCTGGTTGTCTCTCTTACACTCTCTTTCCATATGAGTGGAGGTTGTCTTGGCCATGTTAGTAATGGCAGCTTATAAAGTTTTTTCTCCCTCTCTATTCGTTCGATTGATTTTCGACATATCCAGCAATCTTGTTCAATTTAACATTTGATTTGTTTGTCCCTACGTTATAATACTTTCTTTCGGTTTGCATATTAACTTTTCCCACAATTAACTTACTGTCTTCCTCTGTTTTCTAGTAATTCCTTTGCGTTTTATGTTTGATTACGTGTTCAACGAACAAATTGATATTTTATTGACTTCGTTTGCGGCAATTGTGTTAACCTTATAGCACGAAGTTTATTTAATATTCAGATTGCAATGTAATCATTTGACCATTGCATGTGTCTTGTAACAAGTTGACTCCTAGGCGTATACGTAACGAAAACGAAACCATTTGCCAATGCGCAATTAATTATTTTCACATTTTTTATTATTGATTGACAATGTGAATTTCTCTCTATCTTCGCAGCAAGGTCAATTTCTTGCAGCGTGACCTTCAACTTAAACCACAGACCGTGTAAATAAGTTGTCAACGTGGCCTGAACTTCAAACTTGGCCAAAAACTTCTCTCCAACTCTAACTAGGATTCCGTTTGACTTCCTGCAGAAGCGTCACGCAATTCTGTCCACAGCTTGGCAAAATGTAGTTTGCGCAATGCATTTCAATAAGGTTTTTCGTTTTTATTTTGCGCAATTTTAAACTCATTTACATGACTGGCAGTTTGGGTCTTTTAGCCCTAATTAAGTTGCAGCTGTTGGCCACGTTGTTGTTGGCAGTTGCATGCAACAAGCGAAGAGTAGACAACACAAATTATGCCATTGTTGGTGCTGCAAATGAAAATTGTGCTGATTATGCAACGAGAGGAACACGGAAAAAACCGCAAAAGAAGTCAACAAAATAAAATTCACTGCGCAAGTTACATCCGTGCAAAACAACAACAACAACTTATGGTAGAGGGGCGTGGTTGGGTGGGCGGATATGGTAAATCAGTTGGGTTATCAACCACAACAAACGTCAAAGCAATTTCCGGCAGCTCCTAAAGTCTACAATATTACGGCGCAATTCTTTTATTTCAGAAAGTAACGGCTATTGTTGTCTTTTTGATGAGCTGAAAGCTTACCAAAAGTTGGCCAAAAGACAAAAGTTTTGTGTAACAGTTGGCTTTTGATTTTAAAAATATATGTAAGTATAAGACAAAATAGCATTGTCAGTTGGTAAATCTCTCAATAAAATCTATGTACAAATTTGGCTACAATCTTTTGATGAGTGTATGACGAATGGACTGTGTTCTTACAATATGTACATTGATTTAATTACAATTTAGTTCCCAAGGTTCTCACAAAATGCACAGATAAAAATTGATTTACAAGATTTTAATTTCATTTTCCCAACAGAAAACTAAAAGAACTTCATTTAAAAATACATAAAACAGTCACAGCCATTGGCAGTAAATCATGTGTTTCGATTTCGATTTTAGATAAAAGCCAAATCGAATTCATTTTGTTAGGGTTTTTGCTTCGGTTGTTAGTTTCAACAACACACAGCACCATTCAACAGATCCAAAGGTGGACAAACAAATGAATAACTTACATCAGTCTCAATTTGAATTTTGGGGATTGGAAACTGTGAAATTGGAAGTGGAGTATGTATAAAATAAATCAAAATTTATGTGGTTATAGAATTTTATTTAATTATAGTTTTAAATCTTTACATAAGTTATTATCAAATTGCTATACACATTTCACAAAAACGCTCAATAAGTGTTCAGTAGTTTTATTACTTTTCGATTGAATAAAAGAATAACTATATTGACAGTTTTTAAAAATGTATTCAGCTAAACACACATTCAGTGAGAAATAATGATGAAATTTCGTATAAAAATCAATTTCATAAGAGATAATGAAGACCGAAAAAGGAAACCAAACAAATTGTATTGTATCGAATGTGGGATATTCTTAAAAAAAAAAAAAAGTTTCTAGACTTTAAGCGAAATCTTGTAGTTATTGGGTTGCATATAGGTTTAACAGTCCTAAATTTAGGGTTTCCTAGTCAATTATCAAATTAGACTTCCCTCGTTAATGGCTTACAAAGTCTCTGCAGACTATTTAAGGGTACATGTGTTCACTTCTTGATAGATGTGAATTGCATTTAATCCTCAGTGGCAGCTCCAGTGCCTAAAAGCAAGACAGCAAAGCGCCAGAAATGATGGCAACCGGAAACGGAAACAACCACACACTCACACAAACATAAACACCACATTGCCATGTGGATGGAAAAACCAAACTTAGTAATGGGCGTAAAGTTTGGTGCCAGTCAAACTTCGAAAATAATGGGCTAACTGTCGAGGTATTTTTGATAGTTGCCCAGGCACAGGTGTTCTGTCGAAGAAAAGAATTTAAACTGGCAGAAAGCCTAATTGGATCCGTGACTATGTTAAAGGGAAAACCTTACAATTTTAAATCATACAACGGGAAAAAAGAAATAAGAAAAAATTATTTAGGTAGTAGATATATTTGTTTAGTAACTAAACTTTAGTTAGTAGTAAGTTTAGAAATAGATTTTAGTATAAAAGACTTTTTCGACTCTTTAAAGATGCCTATATACTTGAAGAAAAAACCTGTAAGAAATTGATATGATTTTATTTTTAATTCAAAACATCTTAAAGATATATTTAAACGTAACAAGTTGTGTTCTTATTATTCACAACTTTAAGAATTGAAAATTGTATTATTTTTAAAGACATAATTTTCTTAGCATTGTCTGGCTGGTCATTGTGATGTATTTGACAACATAAACAAATAAAGTTAATAGCTCAATCAATTGAGTTTATTACTAAGTCATTAGATAGCATCTTGAGATGCTTTTGACTAAATATCCAATTAAGTAAATGATTCACTCTGTTATGCTAGACTTACAGCACAACCGAGCGGGTTCTCAAATTTATTAAACGATTCAAACGTAATTCGATCGTTAAACCAAATAACCTATAATGAAGGCGACAATTAGGCGTGCTTTTCGATTTTCATACACTCCAGACAGTCTTAAATATCAGCATATTATGTCCTTAGGTTATCCAACGATTGTTTTTTACAGTCTTTCAGTTGACTCAGTTCTCTCATTGAATTTGCTGTTACATTTCTATATAATCAACTAGTGTTAAATATTTATCAGTGCATTCCCTTAACTGAGACTGAAATAAAAGGGACAAAAGGCCAATGAGTTAATATTAATCGTGAATTTCAGTCGAATCGCAATTCTTTTCCCCAGCTGTGAAAATTCTGCAAGCGTTGGCATTTTAATTCGAATTTTAATTAAAATCATGTATTAAACTTACAGGTGACAGATGCCAATTTTACAATAAGTATTCGCCGAACTTTGAAATTGGTTTGGGATCAAGTGATTCGGTAATTCGCTGAGTGTTTTGCCAACCATAAAAATTGTACCTTGAAAGGAAGTGGGCTTCTCATACCTCATAACATAAAAGAGACAAATGTTTGGCTATAAATTGCGATGCTCTTATACAAGCTCATAAATTTCGGTTAGTAAAACAAAAACCAAGAAACGAAAAAATGAAAACAACAACAACAAAGTGGCCATCATAAACCCAGCGGGTAAATCACATTTGCCGTTGTAGCTTGAAGTCTCCGGGTGCATAAATTAAATTTAACGTTAAAAAATGAAAGAACAAGGAAATTTCATACATGAAACAAAATCAATTTTCTCACCAGTTGAGGTACTACAAACAGTTTAACTGAAATTGCCAGAAGATGGCACCAAACTGATAAAGTTATGGGTAGAATATATAAACATATATGTATGTATGTGTCTGAGCTAGGCACCTGGTTAAAGGTGATGGCTGCAGGATATGCCGCAAGGACATGAAATGATAATTTAGGCGAAATATCTGCGTAGGAAAGATTGCAACATTGAGATGGGTTAAATAAGGGGAATAGTAATGGTGGATTTGACACCTAAAGAAAGCAAGAAGCCCTGGGGCGGGTCTGTGCTTGACAGGTGATATTATATAGGCTGATAAACTAGCAAGATACCCTACATGGCTTAAGAAACCAAATTGTATGTAGGTACATTTGTTAACATGCGTGAATATTGTAGATAAGACACCTTAAATAAAATCTGTCGTATAAGATTGCTAGACAGATACATCTTACAACTATTATATCAATGTATATATTTGTATTTGTTTTTAGGAATTTAACACCTATTAGAAGAAATAGTAATAGCTAATTGACTACAAGGTAAATCTTCATGAGAAAATACATTAGATAAAGGAATATAAATTAAAGGATTGACATGCTTCAAGCACGCGAGAAATCACAAAGCAATAGATACCTAAATAGTATTTAGTAAATACTTCTAACTGAGTACATGATATAACTTATCAAATGAATTAGAACTAATTTCTTCTTATTTTTATAGATATTTTAAGATAACTTTGTGAATATACATTCAACTCTCCATATTGAACATTCAAAAACTTTCTAATTTACAGCAAAATTACTTTTCACTGTTCCTTAAAATAGTTCCCAATATCCACATACACATATTATTTATTTCGCTTTCGCTCAATTCCTTAGTTGGAATAAATTTTGTAAACCTTAATATTTCTACATGGTATACTGAAATTTGTCATTCCTAAGTTTTGGCTAAAAAGATACCAAATCTAATTGAATTAAATTCAAAAGCTGACTTGTGGCTTACTAAATGGCAGCTGAAATGGAGTGTGAAAACTTGACATCACTGAAGGGTTGTGATGTGTGTATTTCTGTCTGTCAGTTAGTTGTCTGTCTGTCTATTTTGCAAAATCCTTGAAAGTTGCCAATGTTGAAGCATTACATTCTTGTCAATCACAGTTGTTCTTATCATTGTGACAACAGTCATACATATCTTTATCCGTCTCATCGCATATCTGTGAGACTTTATTGTCTTTGTGCAAATTGTTTAGCATTAATGTGTGGCATTTGCAATTTGATTAGCTCCAAGGACTCGACAGCACGTCTGCCTGTCCTTTCGACTCTCCTGGCAACGACTTCGTTACGGGTTTTATGGATTTCGTCTCGTCAAAGTTCGTGCAAAATTGCAGATGCCGAATAATGAATGGACAACAGTTTAGTATTGTTTGATTAATTTGTTAAAGAATACTCTGAAAAGTTTTTCCATCTGGTCATCATTGTCATCATAATTATATTGTAATATTTTTGCAGCCGATGCCCGAAAGCAAAACCAAGACCCAGACCTAGACCAGAAACTTGAGCTTGATAAATGGTCCTCGACAACATTCAAGGTCCGATGGCCATTGCTTGTGCCTAATTAATGAGCTTCATATTTCATTCAATGGCTAACACGCCTATTAATATGCTAGACAATAGTTTCCCCTTCGTATTGGCTTATGGCCAAGGGCAGACCTTGTGAACAGCAACACTTGAGCATGCTAAAGAGGGTGTTAGATTTCCTGTTATAAATATATAATCTTAAAGTACTTAGATATTTATACAAAATTTATTAACTTTTTCTTATTTGTTTTTATTTTTTAGGGGAACAAGAATTTCCTTTCCAGATATAAAAGTTAAGAACTTATTTATTTGATAACTATTTAAGTGGTTCTATTTATTTAATGTTATAATGCTCCAGAGTTTAATTTTGTTTTTGTTTGTGCAAGTAATTTTCTATTTATATGTATATTTGTACCTGTATTTTATGCTGCTGCTATACCCTTTTCTATACTTGTAGTAGATCATTTCAATTTAAGTCTTACGTGGGTAAATAAGTATTCTACACTCACCTACAAAGGATGAACTACGAAGGTGATGAATTTTAAATATATTTATTTTACTTATGCTATGAGCTTATGGGACTTCCTTCCATTCTCTAATGCACTCTTTTGAGTTTGTACCCTAAGAATTTAAACCGTTTTTTGCCGAAAATGTTATAGGCTTAAGGAACTTCCTAAGTTTGTGCCAGGAAATTTTGCCTATGGCTTTAAGAAATTTATGTTCACTGCTTGGCTTATTTGCATTTGAGCAAAAATCATTCAAATTTTTTAACTTCATTGAATGAACCTTCCTACTTGTGGACAGAAAGCCGTTTAAGGAATGAGGTTACACAATATACTTTAAGCACTTTAAATTCTAGTAAATGGTTTTACAGTTTTCACTATCTTTAGTTTTCGGAACGATGAGTATATCAGAAAATAAGACCATACAGATATTTTTCTACAAAAGGCTTAAGAAACTTTCTTTGGTCTATGCCTTGGATAGTTATGGATATTTATGGCCTATTTTTATTGGACAGCTTACTCGCTTCCGTTTTATTTGAGGCCAATAGAAATCATGTGTGTGCATGAATGAGTTGCATTTGTAAATTATTGGTGTGCTGGATCATTCGATAAATGCAAAGGCAAAAGGAAAAGTAAGATTTATATTGAGGGTCATGGCTGGAGGTCAGATGCGACCGACCCGATCCGACCCATGGGCCACATTTTAATTATCAAGTGCCAAGCTGCTGGGGGCAATGTCACGACACTCACACACACCCATTCACACTCACACTCACACACTAACACACTCAACAGGCTAAGATTCTTTTGTACTGACAATTGCTGACATTTTCCTTGTCCTTTTGTTTACGCAAATAACAGCAAGTGGGCAGATGTCTAACGCTATTGTTGCTTATCGTTGCTGTCTCAGTTTTGTGGTGTTTGAAAATTTGCTCTTCTATTGCAATTAAATTGCTGTGGTCTCAAGGACCATGAAGACGTGTTCTTGTTATCCTTAAAGATTTCTAGACAAGCTGTACATTTATTTATTGTCCTTGTTATCAAGTTCAATTTAAATGAATAAAAAGTGATTTTATTTATCATGACATTGTGACATAGAAATCATTTTTAAACTAATCAAAAGTACAATTCCATCTCTATGAAAAATTTATTTTCACTCTGTTAAGATAAAAATAAACAATAACAATGATACTTACTTTCATATTTATAACTTAGTTCTTTATCTTTAATAATTTTAACAACTGGTTACAACTTTACAATTTATAGGCACAAATGGTTGTTGAAAACTTTTAATGAGTGCGCGTTAATTTTTAAGGATTTTCACATTTTTATCAGTTTTTTTCCTATCATGCAATAGTCACTTGCCTGTCAAACACAAAAATAAAATTTGTTTAAAAGAACTTTCTGAACTCAAGAGTTCCTTTAATTTTAGCGGACGACTGCGAAAGTTTGAAACTTAACGTAATTCCCAGGAGAAGAATTCCGCAGAGTTGATAAATAAAAGAGAGAAATAAAATGCAAAGCGTAACAGTAAATTTAATAGAAATTTAATGAAAATTGTCGATTAAGACGTTTTCCAATTGCCGGCTTGCTATGTGAGCCATATAAATTGCAATTGGCCCCATAAATATGCAACACGAGCAGCGGCATCGGCTTCGGCACCGACGCCGTTGGCATTTGCAATTCCAATGCACAAATTGGCCACACGGCGGTGCCACCACTTGGCAATTTGTTGGCCAAGTTCTCAGGATAAATTGGCATCAAATAGCATTCGCATTCGCATCGCATTCACACTCGCACTTGCATCCCATTGTTGCCGCAGACAAACATCAGTTTTTTTTATTGCATATATTTTTTGGCGTCGAAGGTCAAAGAGAGGGTCACGCATCGTTTGGGGAAGCATTTGATTTCCTTGATAGAGTCCTTGGACAGGTAACAGATTTTGTTGCGAGGGATACTTTAATCTGGTTACGCGACAAACGGAGACAGCTTCGATTGTGTAAATTTTACATATATTATGCCAAGGAGTCTAAGAGATAAAGAATATATTGAATTAATTAAAAATGGTAGTATTCAATTTCAGTTTGACGATTGTGATTCACTTAGTACATTTATTATAATTATCTGACGTAGATTATACATATAATATTTATTTTTTTATTTTATTTACTTTATTTCTTAATATAAAGCTCATTGTCGAAATTATTTTGATTTTAAGTAAATAAATTAATGTTGATTCTATAAAAGTTTTACTCATGTTTAGTAGAAGGACTTTATCATTTACTTGGAAAACTTATAGTTTATACCTACAGAATTGAATACTAAGTATAAACAATTATAGAGATCGATAATTTAATAATAATAATAATTTAATAACTTAATTAAATCAGTTAGCAATTTTAAAATATATAAAACATATTTTAAAATGCTTTAATAGGGCCACGTCCTTCTTCAAATTTCATATAGATTTGCCATTGAGCAAGGAAAAGATTTTGAGGGAACTAAAGCGACAGATTATTTGTTGTTTTTGTTACTTTTGTACAATTCAGTTAAGAGAATTGCATATGAGTCTGGTCGACTGCCAGCAATTGGATTTCATTTTGGTTGGTAGCCAAAAACTGGCAACATAAATCATAGCTATCAGAAAGTACCTCATCCCACAGATACCACCCATGGCATTTGTCCATTTTAACTTCTCATGTCTGGTCTCTCTTCTCTTACCATTTTTTTAAAGCAACATATTTCACATGGTGCAGGCACACTGAACACTCAATTACCACTTAATGTCCTTACTTCAGCACAATTTACGCAAACATGGCGAATGGAAAAATACAACCTATGACTGTTGAAGGGGGAAAGGCGAAAAGGGAAAAAATGGGGGATCGGGGGCAACTGGTTGCAACAACTACCAAACACTTTGTACAATTTGTAATGACTTTTTTTCGTTGGCAGTCGAGGAGGCAAAACGGGACAAGAAAATTGCACAAGTTGTTGCAGTTTTTCAGCTGCTTCCTTGCGTGATTTTTGGGCATTAAAATTCAACGAAATTACAGTGAAGATACAGTATAAAGTAAGCCCAACAAAATGTGGCAAGATGTACTATGCAACACGTTTCAGTTTGAGTTTAAGCATATAATTAAACATAAGAACTAATGAAGTAAATTATATACATATCTAAGAATATATTGAAGCTCCTTTAATAAATATTACAGTAATTAAAGAGAGAGTTTACTGTACACACAGCAAGTGACTTTAATTTCAACTTAAGCTTATTGTCAGTGAATAAGGGAAATACATGCGAGTCTGAACGTGCTGTCATTTCAAGTTCCTTTGTTGTTAGTCTTTTGTTGGATTTCATTTAAATTCGTCTTCGCCAGTGACTCTGTTAAATCTTTTCCTCTTGAAGTTCCTTTTAAGACTAGTTTGATTTATGTATACTTTGCAGATTCTTCGACGCCTTTCAACCGGAGACAAAATCAATTTCAAGTTGAGCGAAGTTTTCATTGCACTCGCAGCTGGCTTTTAATTAAATCAGAATCAAGAAAATCACTTTGGTTTTTGAAGTCTGGCCAACGTCTCTTTTTAGTTGCCAAGTGGATTTGTTCCCAGAATCTCCCCCAGTCCCAGTTGACTCTCATTCTCAGTTAGTGAATCCCAGCGCCATTTGTCTCATTAAAGCGTCAAACAATTTCCGTTGCGGATGTTGTCTTCATAGACAAACTATTTAGTTTATACAGGTGCTTAGAATGCAGCTAAAGTCGAGCTGTCAGTGGCACCATCTAGACGCGTCGCAAATACTTGTATCCTGCCAGTTTAACTTAGTCCTAGACTGAGGAGTTGTTTAGACTGGCTGCAAACTTGTGCAGAGAAAACTTTAAAATGTTTTCAGATGTGAGCTGTCGTTGGTTTTACGTCTCGGGGAATTAATTGTAGATGCGCATAAAATGTCTCTTCATCTCTCTGTTACTTTGGTAAGCCTTTTAGCCAGCTTGCAAATGTGTTTTGCATTTGCAACCATAACAAAAGCAATCACTAAAATAACAATTGCTGTTAAACTTCAGACTCACATGAACTAACAATTTGCGAAAAACAACCTTTTGACATTTCAACTAATTGGAATGCACAGTCAGGTACGAGATACAAGCACACATAGATACAGACATGGATATGTGTGTGTATGTATGTGAATTGAATACAACAATTATGCAGGCATCAACAGACAAACAACAAATAGAGAGCATCAACACTCAAGGCAATCGAAAGCAAGCTTTAAAATTATTCAACTAGCAGATACCCAGTAAATAAATATTCTTTTTATAATTGTGAATACATTTATTTTTAATTAATTGTGTCAGTACTAATGGCTGCATTTTTAGTCAATTATTGCACAAAAGTTCTTATTTAGTTTATTGGCAGCTGACATTTACCAATTGTAATACTCAGCCAACTCGCGAGTTAATTGAATAAAATACACATTTGGAAAAGAAATTAAAAACATATATCTAAAATCACAATGCGAATATTTCAGATTGAAGCCGCATTCAATATACACTGGGGAATGATATACATATTCTAAAGAAAATGTAATCCTGAAGATAATGTATTAAGTATGTAGAAATGTTTTTTATAAAATAAATATTTGTTTTAAAAATTTAAAAATAAATTGAATGGAGTAATTTAACAATAGCATCAAGTTTAAAATTTACCAATGATGGAATATAAACAGTTGAAACCCAAAATAAATTAAAACAAATGGAGTGCTAAAAAATATTTAAAAAGAAATCATTACTCATACATGTGCTTAAGTAAGTCATTAAAATAATTCAGAACAGAATATTTATAGAGTATTTCAATACAAATTTAAGGCATAGCACTCACAATTGGCAATGTTTTTGCACATTTTCAGCACGGAGTTCGACAATTCGTATTTGCATACAATATGTATGATGGAAAATCTCAATTAAACAACAAATTGGCAGCAATTCCATGAAAAGAGATCTCTTTTTTTATACAAGTGGTTTAATAGAGCAGAGATTTTCATAGGGTTATCACATGATGAATAAAATATTTTTTCCACAATTCTTTTTGTATAGTATTTCAATTTGTACAAAATATAAATGCTTATACGAGAATAATTCATTGTAAAAAGAGTGGATGATTGGATATATTTATTTATTTTTTAGTTCCTCAATTTCCAATCAAAAGTGTTGTCTGCGCATCATTAAATTTAGTGCTTTTTTATTAGGCTGCAAGTTGAAAGTCGTAGGTTGCAAGTTGGCATGTCGAGTGCCACCTGGCGAGGTAAGGTGAGCTCAAGGAGCATGAAATATCACTTAGAGTAAACTAATCCCAACGCCTGCTACAGCCAGCTGCAATCATATCTCTTCCGTTAACTCAAACAACTTGCCCTCGACAAGGTCTTGCCACAGGACCTGGCCTCATAAGTAAGTAAGAGTTGTGTTCGGTTTTGTTATTGCCTTCCCTCAGCATCTGGGCTTGACATAAGATGACAATTTTATTTAGTGTGGGAGGCGTCATATCAACCTGTCAGCTGAGTTTCCAACCAAACATTGACGAGCAAACTGCAGCTGTTTGGCATCCTCGTGTTTATCGAATGCCAATGCCGTGTTCCAACCAACCAGCATGTTGTAATTCTCATCTCTGAATCAGCAGAGCAGAAAGATAAATAAAAGAGACCCCTGGAATTTGCATTGACTGCATCTCTTATTAGATGAGGAATGGTTCTGTGAAAATTGAGAATCTGTAGGTCTGTTAAGAGGAACAAAGGTGCGAGTATATAATATTATGAAGTACTCAAAGAATTGTCGCTCAATCAGACTCTAAAACTATTTCATATGTAATAAGAGATACTTATCCTAAAGACATTTCAGTCCCAAACACTTTATAGAGTAGTTTAAGTGGGATAATCAGTCATTCATTTATAACTTTTAATTAATCAACTATTGTCAGGTTAAGAAGGTTTATAAATTATTCAATCCTTTGATCTATGTTTGGGACTTGTACCGCTAAGATGGATGAAACAAATAAATAAATGTTTCAAGGAAATGCTGGACTACAGAACTCTATCTCTACGATTATCACCAACTCTAGTTTGCTACAATTTTCAATGCGTTAAATAGTATTAGATATTGCTAATCACTATTTTGAATTAATCAAGTAATTCTAAAGAAATAAAAGAAATTGAAACAATCCCCTTGAACTGCTGCAAAGTTTGTTGATCCAACTTGTTTAAACTGAATTTTTCGCAATGTAAGAGTTTTTAATGGTGTCCAAGTAACCATGATGTTAGCCGCATTATACTTTGTCGGCCTCATTAATTATAATTTCAGGCAATTAAGTGTTACCTTTAATTGCAGTTCTTGCTGTTTGACCCACATCCATTGACTATTGACTGAATCTCATAGACAAGGGATTGGGAAACTTTTAGCACCATTACAATGGGAGCCTTTGAAATTGCCGACAGTGCTTTGAGAACTTTGTTTTCCACGCTTCATTCTGCATTTGATTGCCACTTAGAATCATTATTTTGTACTTGTGTTTTCCATTTACGGGTTTTGGTTTCTATTTTTCAGTCTTTTATTTGCTTTTCATTATTTGCGGCTATAATTGTGCATGGCAAAGAAGAAATTTCAATGACATTTATTGTTGTTTATTAAAGTTTTTGTAGAACTTTTTGAATTTTTCCCTAGAGCTTAGTCTTTTCTTCATCTCAAAGAAATAATAAATAGAGAAAGTTCGTTGAAGTTCCGTTGACTGCACTTCCTTAGCAAAATCTTATATATATTAAAGCTTTGTTTTTAGTGTACAACACTCGAAGGATTAGATTTCAATTGCTTCTGAACGCTGTCGTCTACGCGTGTTGCCTTTATATATATATCTGTTCATATATCTATGTTTGCAACCTTTGACATATGTATGTTTCAGCCACAACATTGTTTACTTGTATTTTTTTAGCTGACACGTGGATTTTAATGTCAACTTCCATTTATTTGCTCTTGACTAAAGCAATCGTGACTTTGGCAACAGTCTCAGTCCTCCTTTGACTGTTTGTCTATCTTCTAGCTAAGTAACCAAGATTTCTTTAACATATAAAGTATAATGAGTAACATAATATATACAATTAAAGATTTTTCCCAACAAATATATGCCTATCTCTTAATTATACCAATTGAGTATTTAATTGAATTTAATTTCAATTTATAACGAAGGTAGTTTGTATGTGACTTTACATTGGTGCAAAGATACTTTATGTAGACCTGGGTACATTTAATATTTGTACACTATTTTATAGAGCATTTGTTGTTGTTTATATGCGACACGTTTTGTTGCTAATTATGCGAGTGCAACAACTGCAAGTGCTTCGGTCCATCGTTCGATTCCCCCTCATTGTCATCTCTTTGGAATTCTGAACGATGCTTTGATTATTTCCCACATGAATGTTTGTCCCCGTCTGTGTACAAGTATGTGCTCTAATTAATAAGGACTCGTATACTTTTCCGCTCGTAAATGAACACGAGCACAAACACACACTCACACACATTCACACACACACTCGCACAACACAAATAGCTATCAAGTAATTAAAGTGCTGTTGAATCGTCATGCACATCAAACACGCACGACTTTTGGCTGTATAATATGTCCAATGTACAATGTAAATATTTATTATATTTTGGAAATGGAGGGGGAATATATTTAAATGTCAACATGAAAAGTTACCAAACAAAAGTAACAAAATGTCACATAAACAGTTTGACAGTTTGCTTTTAGTTTTAATAGTCATAGCTAAACATATACAAATCGTAATTAGCTGTTGATAAAGTGTCTGATATACAGGGTGCTCTGCGAGAATCTTTTATCAAGGAGGCAATTGAATATGAGATGGAAATATTTGGTAAAATTATTACATATGCTGAAGACAGAGATATTATTCATAGTATAAGATTGAATATGAATATGGCTATACTTGAGATCTAATATTTTTTTAATGCATACTTATTCAATAAATATATATATTTCAATCTTCAAAGAATAGTTTATTTATTACTTAATTTATTCTGTTGAGTTAACCTCAGCCAAGAGAATGTGTTGATCTCACAGAACTGAAATTTACCATATGTATATTTTAGACTCTAAATGCTTAATTTCTAGGAAAAAAGCTGCTATAATATAATTTATATATTTTAAACTGCCACACTGCGTATACTTAATTTGAGATTGCAATTAACTAGGAACAAAGAGAAACACTAATAGATAGCTGCCACAGTAAATTTTAATTACAGTTAAGTGCTCGACGGTTTCTGTGGTATACTCTGGC
Organism: Drosophila neotestacea; assembly: GCA_035044365.1. Classification (NCBI taxonomy): domain Eukaryota; kingdom Metazoa; phylum Arthropoda; class Insecta; order Diptera; family Drosophilidae; genus Drosophila; species Drosophila neotestacea. Next base: position 6,739,432 of record JAWNMD010000069.1, read on the forward strand.
AACTGATTATCACTAACTATTATGCAGCTCGTCGTGTATATCTCTGTTTTTCTCTATCTTTCATTCATTTGATATTCATCTCTTTTTTTCTCTCTCTCCCTCCCATTATTTCTTACTGCGTTTTGTTGCAGCTGCAAAGCATTATTAGAATTATGAGCGCCCGAATCCTGCAATGGACGACGACGTCAACATCGTCCTGGCAACGGCAACGGCAGCAGCGAAAGCAATTGCGGCGCCGTCGACAGGAAACGGAAGCAGCGCAGAGACGAGAACATAAACAACTGCTTCAAAGTGGCAGTACAAACATATCAGCAGCTTATGATGATAATGATGATGACAACGAAAATGAGCCACAAAATCAAAGCAACAATAACAACAACAACATCGACAACAACCATAACATCAACAGAAGCTTGTTTTCAACTACAAATTATGGCATTTCCGGCTTACGAGAGTGGAAGCAACAACAACAAGAGGCCGTAGAATCCACAACGTACGCACACACCCACAGATTTCCGTTATCCTTCCCGCTTCCGTTACTCCTCTCAATACTGCTCCTTCTGTTAGTTGACTGCTCTTCTGCAACGTCTGGAAATTACTCTGGCCTTGCAGTCAATTTTAGCCTCACGGAAGTCGCATTGCTCTTTAATGAGACAACCACCGTTGCACCACCAACCACCGCTCTAACGGTCAGTCAGGATAACAAGAACGAACTGGCCCTGAATGAAAATGACGGCGATAATACCAGTGAATATATCTTTGATCGCACCGATGTTCGCATCATATTCATCACACTCTATACAATTGTCTTCTGCTGTTGCTTCTTTGGTAAGTACATATTTTAAAGATTAGTTTTACTGTCAATAAGTTAGATTTAAAAGTATCTCAAAATACGAGAGGGTTATAAACAAGTTGCAGCTGAGCTCATAAATCATTCAAAGTTGAATGGTCATATTGAGCAAAAATAAAAAGGAAGTGCCAAGTGCGTTTTTACGAGAGTGGGCTGATAAATCCTTGATATAAACATGAAAAATTCACTTTTATAATTAAGATATAATTTGTCACATAGAATAATCTATTTTCTGATGGTAAGTTAAGTTTTATTAAGTAAAGTCTTGCAATTTAGTTTTGTCTATATTTATCTATGTATAAATATTTATTTCGAGGACCTTGATTATCCTTTGTTATGGAGAAAATTTCGAAGTGAATCGATTTTAAATACATTAACTGTTATTGTTATGATGCCTGGAATGTTAAGCAATTGAAGTTTTTTAAAGGTTGATTCTACTCCATAAGACTTGATATTGAACCTTCAATGTTTGACCAATTTGCCCAAATCCTGTGATTTATTTCAGTTTACTTTATGTACGTAAAACAACTCTTCGTAAATTGGTCACCACATGGGTTGTCCTTCCACTGTTCCCAGTGCCTAGTTTCTTATGCTTATCGAGGCCTGCCCTTTTGTTTTCCTTAGTGTCTCTGTTAACTGCTGACTTGCCAATTACTCAGAGCCTTCTCCTCTTCACAAAAAATGGCAACAGATACGGGTATAAGGGATTTCTGTGGCTTGACCGTTTGACCGACTTTCAGCTTTTTCAGCTTACTGGCTTTGTGGTGATGCTCAAAGTTCTTAACTCTAAAGTTGTTCATGTGCGGCTTGTGTGGTCCACAAACCTGTTGGCACACTGCAATTCAATTGTCCTTCCTCAATAAGGAAAACAAATCTATTTAACAAGTATTTTCCATAGCAAATTTTATCTGGTTTTCTTTCGAGTTACTTTGTAAAGTACTTAATGTAATAATGAAAAGGACATCGCTTTGCATTCTAACAGAGATGATATTGGATTTAAAGTGGCAAAGAATGTAGGGTTTTGTTTATTTAATGAGTAAATACTTAATAATAGTGATAATTATAAAATTGTCTCTATTTCTCTCCTCAGTGTAGCGGTCTTGTTCGTTGTTGTTATTATCTAGGGATCGCTTTTGAATCAACAGTGTTGCTACTCATGGTGAATTACCAACCCACATATATTTAGAAGGAATTTAAAATATCTACATAAATATTCTCTTATTTTAATAGTCAAACTATTGCTAAAATGATATCTATAACAAAACAATTTAGATTCAAAGGAATCAATAAGCTGATTATTATTTCCAAACGGGCAAAAATTTATTTATTCTGTGCTAAGAATTGTGCTTTAATGATATTTCAATATTTATTCGATACGCCATAAAAACGAATAAATATCTCCCATTATAATTCCATTTAATGTTGTTGAAAAGCTAAATTAATTAACTTCAGCTTAAAAGCAAATATAATGCTATTAAACTAAGCGGTTTGTTTACGAAAGAGTAGAGTGCGACAAATGGTTGCAACTGATTCTCAGGGGTGCAGCAATTAAGGGCCCTTGGAAACACCCACATATACAAACACACAAACACACAAACACACACACGGGCACATGGGAAAACTATCTCTGCTAATGCTAAACGGCCAGAGCTAAAGGGCAATAAAGGGCCTGGGAAACAAAGTGTGAACGTGACTGCAACTTGCAAATTTTATGGCCCTGTGTTTTACATGTTGGCCATCCTGTCATCTTGGCCTAATGTTTTTCTGCATTGAAGTAAATACGTTCTTGTAAGTTGTTTACATATTGCAATTGTATGTGTGTGTGGAAATGTTGTATTGTTTTGTGGTGCAGTTGCCATAAAATGGAGACAAGGCCAGAAATGCGTCCCAAAAAAAAACATAATTGATTCTAACAGCCATTTGGCATGACATAATATTTGTTGAAATGGGGGTGAGAAATCCCAATTAATGTGTCTGTAATTAAGCGCAGATAAAGAAAATGCCTAATGACTAATTGATTCAATAATTTATAAGACTGTCACATGGGACGTATGCGCAATGCGACTGCAAACAGAAGTTCAAGGTCATTGACGACAATTCTATCATACAAGCTTTAATTATTTAATTTCTTCAGTTTCCTGTCAGTGAACTTCACTTCAAAAGGACATCAAGTTTTAATCAAAATATGACAAACTTGCACTCAAACTTGAAATGAATTCTAGCGAATTGCTTCAACTTCAATTACTGGACACTTCACCAAACAACCACACACATACACTAATGCAAGGTGTCAATTAATATGTATCCAGTCAAATATATTTCACTGCAACTAACCGCATTTGGCCAGCAATTGTGGCCAGCACACGCTCGAAATAGAAACCCTTGATGAAGGCCACGATATTGAGAAGTGGCTGGTGTAAAGGTAACCAGGGAAAGTTGCCACAAGTTGCAAGCAAAGCGACCATAAAGCTGACTTAAATCTTGAAATAAAGCATAAATTAATTATATTTAACCTTCTGTGTTAGTTGACATGAGGAAAACAGAGTTAACTACGTGAAATTTTGGTAACATAATAAATTATTTAATACACAATCCTATGTTCTGTTTGAATACCGCATGCTATTTGTACATTTTTTGTGGTCAGCCAGGCGTAGAAATAAATTATAATGTAAATTTCAAACGATTTGCAACTACAAAAACTTTGCACCAAAAATTAATTAGAGCTCAACCAAAAGTGCATTATTTGTATGCCATATATTTTGGGCATATGAGACAAAGTAATTTATATTTTTCTGTTTCCCACAAATATGTTATAATTATTATTATTCGTTGTTGTTTCAAGCACATTTCGTGCCAAACTTTTTTAATTACTTCAAACAAGCCAAGTGAACAATTGCAAACTCACAGACAACAAATTGGATAAAAGTGGAAATGCTTTCAAAGGGGTATCCAAAATAAAACAGAATAATAAAAGTAAATCTGTCCTTCAGCTTGTTACACATGTTGCAAAACTTTCTTGTTTGTTCTTCTGTCTTTTGTTAAGACATTTGAGGGTATAATGAGCATATCCATTTAAGTGTGTTACATTTGCGTATGCTTCATGTTGAGATCCTTAAAAAAATCTGTAAAACCTTGTTGTCTGTCTGTCTAGTCATAATCTACTTTAGGGTCAAAACAAATTGGATTTGTGCCCCAAATGATTACTCTGCTCATACATTTACGTAGATGTGCGTATATATTTCACACTCTAAGCTCTTAGTTCTCGGATGAGATCCCATTTGGACAATTAGCTCAACTTGCTGCACATTCTATTCAATTGGAAGCCACACGTCATAAGTCCTTGGCTTTTCTGTAGCTTAAAGCAACTTGACAGCTTTTTCATATATACACTAGCACATAGAAATATTCATTCATTTACAGTTGTGGTATGAACAAAACCCCTAATTAAAATAAACTTTCAACGCAACATTAAACCCAACGTCATGGGAATGTCACAAAAATTGTCATCCAAAATGTATACTGACTGCAGAAAGTTATTGCTCCCAGTGCAGGCTGTCCTCAGTTGTCTGTCGCCTAAACTTTTTAGCCTAGTATGAAATTTGGAGCTGAATTTCTCTTGCCTGTCTCACTTGCCAAAATATTTTGTTAACATATTTAATATCCCCCAGCTGAGCTTCAATGTCCTTGCCAGCTTTTGTTTTGCAATTGTTGCCAAACTTAATAGACATTTTGATATTTTATTTCAGTCACTTTAACTCTCTCTCTACTTTTTTCTTTTCAGGCAATTTACTTGTGATATTGGTGGTCACTTTGTCGCGTCGTCTGCGCTCCATAACCAACTTTTTTCTGGCCAACTTGGCATTTGCCGACTTTTGTGTTGGTCTCTTTTGTGTGATGCAGAATCTGTCCATCTATCTCATCGACAGGTGAGTGCAAAACCGCAGCCACGATATGTTTAATTAATGTGACCATTGCAAGGGAAACAAATTAAAAAAATATATTAAAAATTTAAATATTACATGCTCTTCTTTCAAGAACTTTAATTTATTTAAAGGATATGCATCTCATACACTGATAAATAATAAGTTCTAAAACTAAGTTTTTAAGAACTAAGAATGTTGATCTATAAAATGCAACCAGAAACATAATGGATTGTAAAAATACTTCAAGTAAGACCATGTTCTTATTATTTAAATAAAACGTATTCCTACATTTTCAAGACCACAAATATAACTATAATATTGAATCTTATAAATAATTTAAAGATATTAAATAAAAGAACAAAAGAAGAGAATTGTAGTGAACAAAACTATCTTAATTGTATAAGAAAAAGTTGAGTTTAAGAACATATTTACATACGAATATTAAAAAATATATATTAAGAATTAAGAATAGTTTAGTTTGAGTATTATAATTATTACAATTAATTTTGTTAGCTTAAGCAAAAACATTTTTTAAGTTAATGTTGCATGTCAACAATTAACCAAATTGCTCACTTAACTTTACAGTTGAAAGCATGTGGTTATTTATTGTTCTTATAAGTGCAAGTGGCATGTAGTGTAAACAAAATTCGGCTTTGCCACTATTTAAGCGGCTTTAGCGACAGACGAAGCTGCCGCGAAACAAGCCACGCCCAGAAGCATGCAACACTAAATTCAACTTGTGTAACAGCAGAAAAAAGGCGCAACACAAACAAGTGACAAGTTTGTATTGTGTGTGTCCGTGTCAGGGCGTGACACGCCCCCCTACTTCCCAAATCCCAAACTCACATTTGCAACTGCACAAATAAAGCTTCTGGTGAAGGGTAGAAAGCGGAAAAATTCTGTTGCAATGGAAAGCTGAGAATGAGTCAACAATGGTCAGCGGCAAAAATTGTGTTGCGAGATGTTTACATAAAACTGGTAACATGTGAACTAAGAATATTTAAACATATCCCAACCTCAAATACCCTTTAAATGTACATATGTGTATTAAAGTTTAAGTGCAGTTTTCTTATTGTTGGCATTTATATTAGAGACTATAAACATTTTTAGTTTCAAGCCCCTTTAAGACAAGAAATAAGTACTTATGTTAAAGCCTTGCATTGTCCTCCAACTGTTTATAGTGCAGGCAGATGACAAAACTCCCAGGGACATGCCCAAATGTAAGCATATAAAATGCACCTGGCGACAGGTGACAGGGCACGTATGCAGTTCGCTTTGCCTGTTGCCTTCTACTAATGTGGTACAACATGGCGTATGAGCCATATTCATATTCTCAGCATGCTGGCCATTTGTTATGCAAACTGTATATATGTATGTATACGAATAAGTATATACAAATATATGTTTACATATGTTAATGTATACGTACAAGTATATACTAATTGTAGTTGGTTGTTTAACCAAAGAGAATCGTGAATCTTTTCCTAACATACTTACAATAATACTAATAGCAACTTTTTTCTAACTTATGATAGTTTAAGAAATTATAAATCGATGGGGCTGATTTATAGACGAAAACTATACAATTTGTATTTAACAAATGAGGTCTTTTCTATTACTCACGCTACACTAAAATAATAATGAATTGTTTTACTTGTGTATACAAAAATGTAAAATAAATGTTCATGTTTTGGTTTTCCGCAATTTTGTTTTATTATTGCTATTTTAATATTTCGTGTTGCACGCTCGAGGCTAATAAGTCAACAATCGGCATAGAAAAAATAATAAACAAATGCAAAAGAATATACGTTTTTCACAAATTTCATAAGCATTGCATTTGAAATGAACTTGTATTTTAATTAAACATTTATCATATGCCATTTTCAGTTGTAAATCAATTATAAAATAAATCGAATCTATTAAATTAACTAGGGGATACGCTGTACTGTTACAGGAGACGATATTTTTTTTTGTATTGCATTCAGTTAATTCAGAACTTAATTTAATAGGATAAAGTTAAAAACTCTACAGCACCACATTATTATATTTTCATACCAATTTATTTGTTAATTTAATAGGACAAAAATAAAAACTCTAGAGCAACATATGATTATATTTTCATACCAATTTATTTAAATATATTCCAATTATGAGTATTATTTTACAGTTGGTAGTCACAGCTTTGATGTTGATTTTCATCTCTACCTACTAATTTTGCAACGGGCCATTAAATTTAAAAATTGTTTTTATTACCTGTACTTATTTAATAGAAGGGTAGTATCATTATATAGACAAACTCTTTACTCTTTACTTATTCTGTAAAGAACACATGAACAAATACAGAACAAACAGGTTCGGTTAAGAACAAAAACATATTTTAAGTATCTAGTTATTCTAAGCCCAGTAAACTCGGTGTTCGTTCAGAAGAGTATAAATACTTTATGAAGTCTGTCACGCCCCTTCTACATGATTCTCAGTTTTCCCTGAGAAGACCTTTTGTTCTTTCAACGTACACGGTCTAAAAACTTGAATTTTCATATTAAGTATAAAATGCGATTTTCTGTATAAATTTGAACAGAACTCACTGTCATCAATGTACCCTATTATCATATTAAAAGGCCAATATATGGTCGCATAATCTTATAAATTTATGCATAGCTTAATCAAATTTCAAAAAGACCCTCGTTTAATGAAAATATACAAAAAGGTCACAGCAAATTATTGTGAAAATAAACTTACATATATGTTTAAAAAAACTTATGATGCTGCTCCAACAAAAATAATTTGAATATTTTATTTGCAAAATTAATTTGATATTTTGTATATTTCTGTCAGTACATTAATATGATTATTGAGAATTCCTTGATTGGAATTAATGGATGAATATATCCATTGCTAAAGTATTCATTAAAAAATTTCAATCCAAATCTTGAATCTTTGCTCATATTAGATTATTAAAGTCCGTGTTTACACTGAACTATTCAGCTGTAGTTTAAATCGAAATCAATACATTTAGGGTTAAATTCCATTGTGAAAAGCTATTAGATGAAATGTGCCTTGTAAACGCAGTCCCAAAGAATTCTTTCTATATCTAAAGTACCATTTCACGCTTTCACGTTTAAGTGTCTGAACATGGTGATGCCCTTTATGTGGAACACAAAACACAGACTGAATTCAATACAGCCGGCGGCAGGGCAATAATTTTTAATGCGGAGGACAACAACAAAAATTACCCAAAATATCGCACCTGGAACCAAAACGACTAAAGCACAACAATTTCCACTTATTGGAGGGCATCACAGGGTTCCCCTTTCCGTTTTCCCTCGCCCACAGAATAGAATTACGTGTTAATCCCCAAACACAATGATCCTAAGGCTAAAATTTCAGACCGAAAATATAATGCAATAATAAAAAGCAAAGTGCGAAAAAGCTCTGGAAACATAAAACACTCCAGCTAATGATACCTTTAATGCCGTATTAGTTTGCGGTGGGCGTGCCATAAGGTTTTATGTGTCCAGTCAGGACTCATATGACATTCCCATTGCCTTTTGGCGAAAATCAATGAGAGTATTCCTCTTTCAATAAAAATGGATGAAAAATATATTAATTTTGCATTTGTTTTGTTTTGGAATCTTTACAGCTGGGTTTTTGGCGAGTTCCTATGTCGCATGTATCAATTTGTCCACTCTCTGAGCTACACGGCCTCAATATTTATCCTTGTTGTCATCTGCATGGAACGATACTTTGCCATTGTCCATCCAATAACCTGTAAACAAATTCTAACTGCGGCACGCTTGAGGGTAAGTTAAAAGCATTTGTAATTCAAGTAGCCTTCAATTTTGAGGAAATATTTGCATGATTAACTTTTATTGCCACTGACAAAAATGAACATAAATGTTGTCAACAAAAATTGTCGAGTCTAATGAACTGAAATACTAAAAATAAAAACTGAATTGAATGAATTGTTCGGGAAACTAGACATAAATGATTATTGTTCAGGTCACGTCATCGACAACCTTTTTAATCGATTGACTAACATAAAATATGTGAACAATTTGTCAAAATGAACAGGAAATTAACTTTAATTATCGATGAAGTATTACTAAAGTTGTTAGAACAGATAATGGATGTATATGTTTATCAATTAATATTAAAAATCTATTCAAAATACACAGACTGATTGACAGTTAAAGTGAACCAAGAACTAATCGTTTACTATACAGTAATTTAAAGGGTATGAAAATATAGGAAAAGTGAAATATAATTTCATTTATTTTATCAAAATAAGAGCTGCAATTTAATATCCGAAATCATTAACATATATTTCATAAATATACAGAGATACTCGAGCAAAGCTAGAATAAATATTTTATTTAATTTTAATTGAATTTTGCATAGAATTTCTTCAGTATTTGTTTCAGCTACCAATTTTAGGTTATTTCAAAAAATGCATTAGCAAATTGGCGCGATTTTTTCACTGTTCATTAAATGTATTAATTTTGATAACTTTGATACTCATTTTGACCGCAATTTGCACGCTAATGGAACTTATTAAACTGAGCCCCAAAAGTTCTTCTTCGGGTTGAGCTTCCCAAAGGGCTTAATAAGCCGTGGCAGCCAAAAGTTTGCTGAGAGTAAAAGTCAAAGTTTTGTCGAATGCCAGGGGCTGTGTGAATCGACCCATCCTAGACGATGAGATGAGTATCTCTGTGTATGAGTATCTATAAAAGTTGGGTTGGGTCTATGCATATATACGAATATTTGCCCCATTTTGTATTATATAATTGCCTATGAAGACGAAAACTTTGGCCTATCGCTGGACAAATGAAACAATTTACAACGAAATATGCGTTTGTTAATGTTAATAGCGGCAATTAAATTGCGGCTTACACAGTCTAGGACATAAAGACGTCCAAATAGCTCGACTACATGGCAATTTGTGTGCTTGTTCTCAATTAGACAAATAGTTTGCGTGTCAGAGATAAATTCTCGCATTTGTCGCATTTGTCGTATTTATCTTAACCAATCTCGTCAACCCTTCCAGATGGTGATTGTCACCGTGTGGATAACATCGGCGGTTTATTCAACGCCCAAATTTGTCTTCAGCAAAACCATTAAAAACATTCACACCGAGGACGGACAGGAAGAGGAGATTTGTGTCTTGGATCGTGAAATGTTTAATTCCAAATTGCTCGATATGATTAACTTTGTGCTTCTCTACGTGATGCCCTTGCTAGTCATGACGGTGAGTATTAGTACAGACGGGGAAAGTAACAGATAAACAACACCTGAATCTATTGAGACTTGGTTTCTGATTTTATTTTCTGAAGATAGAAAAGTGTGTCTAGTTGATTGAATAACTATAGAAATTAAATTCAGAAGTTAATTCACTTTTATTTTAAATATTTTTATTTTAAGTAATAAGGAAATATATTTAAAGTTATTTCAAATGACCGTTTCTACACTATAAAAGGAGTTTCTGTATTGTTTCTTTTATTAAGAGTCAGAAATATAAAACCATAATTAATATTATTTCTCATTTGGCAGGTGCTGTATAGCAAAATAGCCATCGCATTGTGGCGCAGCTCTCGGGGACTCACGCCTCATGTGTCCCAGCATAATCAACAGCATGGACAGGAGACTAGCATGAGCCTGCACAATAGCATGTATCATCACCATCCCCATCCCCATAATCATCATCATGCGCATCCACTTCCACATCATCATCAGCTCCATCAGTTGCCAGCGGGTGCAGGGACGACGTCGGCAGGAGGAGGAGGAGGAGGAGCGTCTCTCGCTTCCGGCAGCAGCTCAGCTTCCTTGTCACGTAAACTTAGTAGTAAATATGAAAAGCGTGGCGTCAGCATCACTGAGAGCCAGGTGAGTCAGCTAGGCTATCACAAAGCAGGGCAAAACAATGCCCTCGAGCAAAGTGAGCAACTATGCAAAATGAAACTTAAGATACATACTAAGAGTATGAGTTGAGTAACTAAACTTAATGTGTTCATACATATTTATGTAGGATGGATGAACTTGCTGTGGGAATTAATTGTGCTTTAAGGAAATCGAATGAATTGAAACCAAAACATAATAGATTCTTCAACTTTCAAACTCGCTTCTTGTTGTTCAGTTGAAGTTGCACTTTGTCTGCCCACGCTTAAGTGTTTTGGCTGTTGCTAGTTAAATAGTTTGCTGTCGCTCCTAATAGTTAATATTTACTGAAAATACGCGAAAAGCTTTGCAAAAGTTTTCCTTGAAATTCGTTTCGCTCTCAACTTGGCCAAGTGGCCTCCATAGTTGGCCATTACCTGGCGGTGAAGAAGAGCACATCGACTACAGCAGGTGTCAAAGCGCATTAAAAGTATCAGTACATAGTTTACAGCTTTGTTACGAAGAAACTTAAGTAAGCCACTCACTCAACGCGAAAAGAACTTGAGTTCCAAGTGAAATTGTTTGACCAGCTGCATTGGCAGTTGGCAGGCAATGCGGCGTATGCGCAATAATTCAACTTGCCACTTATTCCGTCTCATAGGTAATGTTACAGATAATGATAGAGATAAATATAAAAATGATTACACTTTTAGCCACAAACAACTTCGAATATAAGTCATTCATCAATATTGTTTGGCATTCGAAGTTGGTCTAATAAAATAAAAAACTCGCAGAGTTTCTTTTGGATATGAGCTGTAATGATTTATGAACTGCATTTGGGATAGAAATGAATTCTTTTTGAGAGAATATATTTTAGCCAAGGTCGTTTAAAGTGATAAGTATTTTGAGATATCTCTTTTATGTCTCTTGCCTATACGATTCGACATTCACCTTCGAAGTGTATAGATATACATTTTCTAACAATATAATGCCTTTTATGATAAATTGGTTTATGAGATTTATTTGTTATGCCGAAGATTGAATATGCTTCCAAACTGCGAATGAATACTTTGTATTAAACTTAAATAACAATCTTAACATTCAGAAAAAGTAACTGGACTGTTCACTAATTACTAACTGGTATATTTTACGAAAATTAATTTTAACGAAATAAATCTTTTTAGTAATAGACATTTCAGACATGATTAGTTGAAAAATTAAATCTTTGAAGAATTGAAAAAGTGGTGTTCATAAAATAATTTAAATTGGTTTAGATACAATGATTAGTTAATTTGAAAACAGGATAACATATTTTTATCGACAACTCTATAGATATATTAATAGAGAATTGGTTAGAAAAATAGACAAACAGATACCTAGAGTTATTGAAATAACAACTCATTTGGCACAATGATAACTAAATTATGATTTAAAAATATACCCCATTCTTGATTCACAACTATCTGTTCAACTAGCTCCTGAAGAAATACAATTAAACTGTATAAAATAATTAAAAGAAACTTCACTACTAAATTAATATAAATAAATTTAATTGATACCTATAAATTTAGTTTGATAAAGAATTGGCTAGATAGATAAATGGAAATATTGAATAAAACTTATATGCCACAATGATAACTAAGTTAACTTTTAAACTATATCCCAACTATACTTTATTTAATGTACTACCAATGCCTACTTCTAACCTTGATTCACAGATAACTGTTTAACTATCTTTATGTTAAAATGTTTTCTCTCTTTCTCGCTTATGTTTCCACAACAACACCATTTTGTTTGCCTTCTCTACTAACCAACCCAACAATCCCCAACACAACAACGACACAAACAACAACAACAATAACAACAACAAACAAACACCAATTCTAAACTTAGCTTGATAATTGCAAGGTGGGTATGTCGGTTAGTCGATAAGTCAGAGTGTATTATCGAATCGGAGTGATATGACTAATGCTAAAACACAATCCATTATTCATTCAGGTCTCGTTGGAGGCAGATCGTCCCATTGTGAGTGCCTGTCGCAAAACGAGCTTCTATCATCACTCCCACACGCACAATCAACGAGGGGGTGCTGCCAATGGAGGAGGAGGAGGAGGAGGCGGTGCCACACACATGTCACATTCATCGAGCAATGTACTACGAGCTCGAAGGGGCGTGGTTCGCATGCTGATAATATTTGTGCTGACATTCGCGCTCTGCAATCTGCCGTATCATGCGCGGAAAATGTGGCAATACTGGTGAGTAAGAGTTGTGACTACCCTGTCATCATCATCATTTACATTACTGTCATCATCATCGTTATCATCATCATCTCTGGTACATTTTTAGACCTTGTACTTTAACAAAGTAACAAGGGTCTATTCAACTTGTCATAAAAAATGTATTTACGTTTTAAAACAAATTCTACATGCCCCCAAAGTTCGGTCTCGAAAAATTCAAACAGTCAACTGCAGAAAAGTAATGGCATCCATATTCGACAAAAACTTAAAAATAAATAAATAAAATAATCAATAAATAAAAACCAAATTCTGAAATGGACAAAAGTCTGTATACGACTTTTTACAACTGTTAAATACCACATATTGAATTTTTTTGTATTAAAACAATATTTGTTCTCTGTTTGTGTGTGTATATTTTTGACAGATTAAGTAAAGGGTCTTCACCAGTCGAGCATGCTCCAATGTAGCAATTATGGATTTTTTTATCTTATGCAAACAGTTGACAAGCATTTGCATTTACTCAACTCAAATTCCAGCTGTCGAGCCTGCGATATTAACTGGGCTGGCAAACAATTAACTTGTCAATTGAGTTGGTCCAAGTGCCAGACTGATTGCCTATCCTCTTTCCCATAACATATTCTATTTTCCTATTATTATGCAGAACTTGTCCTTGCCTCGTTTTCGTTTCATTATTTGCTCATTTCCGTTAAATAAATCGCCTGTTTTTCACACATCCTTAACGGCTTGAAGAGTTTTGGCCAGGAATTTGCATAAAGCTATTTCCTGGCGGAACATGGCTAACGAAGGTTTGAAATGGTCGCTGTTTATTTATCCATCTCTAACTTATACCTTAACATTGATTGTAGCCTAAAAGAAGTATAATAGCTTTGTTAACCGAGACATCTGTTAAAGCCAATAATTGTCAGCAACTTAATCCATTAGAGACAATTATTATTTGGGCAGAGAAGCATTCGCATCACATCACAAATATCCTAATAAATCTCTCACTCCTATTACAGGGGCCTTAGCATTCCCTATCCTGCTTGTTTGGCTGTCCTTAGCTTTTCATCTCTCTCTTTCTCTCTATTCAAACATTTCAATTTCGTGCTCATCTCGTTTTTATTTTCAGCCTGAGTTGGTTTTTCTTGTGTTTGATTTTTCCATTATATGACAGTTAATGGTCATTTGATGTGGGAACCCAGACTGGTCAATGGATGATTCTGTGATTGGCTGTCAGGACAGCTGCCCAGGAGATGTGAAGCGATATAAACAGTTTAACGCCCATAGAATTTACTCTGACACGAATGCCCAAAAGTCTTTAAAGTCAAACGTTAATAAATGGAAATTGAAATCGAAATCGAAATGGAAATAGAAATGAAAATAGAAATGGATATAGAAATTTAAATTGCCAAAAAGTATAATTTAGACAAGGCCATGGGTAGAATAAATCTCAATTATTTTCGCTGACAAATTATGAGAACACAAGAACTCTGCTTTTGTTCTCATGTGGCAAATATAAATGTTATTTATATGTACGCTTCCAGCTAAAAGAAAACAAAATATTTCACATTTACATTTATTAAATGCGCCAAAAATTCAGCCGAAAATGCATTTCAGCTATTTGTTTTGCACATCCATTAAAAATATAATAAGTAATGGGTAGGATTATCTGAATAAATATAATTTTGCGAAATTTCCCAGGCAGTCAAGCAAATCTGCAGCGCTTTAAATAATAAATGAATTATTTAAGAATTATATATTATGGCCAAAGCAAAAATAATTTATTTTGAAATAGCATTTAATAGATGGTAAGATTCCATGTATTAGGCACAATAACAATCATAATAAATGGCCAGCAAAGCCGAATGAAATTATGAATGAATAGCCATAAATCAATAACAAGCTGGAGCATTTTGACATGCTTAAGGACATTAATATTTGAAGTCCTTTAAGAATGTCTTTGTCTCTTAGAGCTTAATTTAAGCACAAGTTGTCTCTGAATAAATTTGTTTGTGAAATTCATTTCGAATAATTAAATGAGATGTGTAAAATTGAATGTCATTAAAGCTAAAATAATGAATCAAATGATGCAGAAATTCCCTTCAAAGTGTTATTCCAGCGTTATTAACGTTAATTATTGAAACTAGTAAATAGTATAAATATCAGTGGAAGAATCTTTTAAAGCCCAAGTAATAATTTAAATGCTGTATAATTTCTCTCACTTAATTTTAATTATGAATTTTCTAAATGATGGGGTTACTTCAGAATATAGTAGAGCACAACAAATGCTGTCTTTTGAATCTATTTAAATTAAATATCCTTAAAGCCTTTCATCACAAGATAGGATTAAATTTCGCAAGAATTCTCTTGTGAAAATATGTACATTTTGAACTAGACTTTAATTATGATAACTAGCCTATGGAGAGAAAAAGAGAGCTTTAATGAAGTGACCATTATGTAATTTGAGCATTAGACGCATTCAATGTTGCCACGCGCCGCCAATTGGTGGCACAGCGTGTTGTTAGTGTGACACGTGCTCGTTATTAGCCCTGGTAACAGTTTTGAGAATTAGGCCAGACGAGAAATTCGAGGAATTTCAGCATCACGACAGCGATAACAACTTAGCTGGCAACTGCTGTACTGTGTTAAATGTAAGCTTATTATATAGATTGGCCAGTGTCACCAAATGACTGTCAAACTGCCCCATGCAACACATTGTGGCAAACTGTCTCACAGATGCCACCGATTTGACATTGGAATGCCAATTTATTTTTAGACGCATTTTGTATTCGACAGTTTGGACTTTAACTTTGCAATCGAATTGCCAAAGCCACTTTACAACTCAAGAGGCGGAAAGAGCGGCAACAAAGCAAAGCACCGCTACTTGCCACGCCCACACACAGCATAACGCCCACTTTGTTGACTCCCAAGTCAGTTGCAAGTGCAACGCGAATTGTCAAACTGGCAAACAACGAAAAAACATTTTGACAGTGCGAGAGGGAAAACTTTTTGCCTGTCCGGTTCAGACAACAAATTTTAACATTTACAAACCATGCATAGGCGACTAAAAAATACCCTATAAGATCAATATGTAGAAATAGTAACAGAAATAGTTTAATCCATATACAAATGTCAATTAAGTAATTTAACATATCTACGTTTTATGCATCATTTATTATTATCATTATTTGTTGTCTGTTAACAGCAAATACCCCTTTTCTATTACTTTGTTACAGGGTATACTTTTGGTCTCTGCTCTGCTTTAAATATTGTCTAGTTGAAGTGCCAAAGTGCCCTAGTTAGTTATGCTCCACACTTGAAGGCGGCGGAAAACTTTGCTCTTGTCAAAACTTAAACAAGCCACTGTCAATTCTCAGCAGGTAACTTCATCAGCTTGAGAGCTGAGGTGAAAATCTGCTGAAATCTCTAGCGAGTAGTGGCAACAAGGGTTAAGATATACTGTCTACTTGTGCGTATACTTAACAGAAAGAAATAAAGAATGTAGATAACGTTATAAGCAGTAGCTGAGGTAGAGATGAAGTCTTAATAAAGATTAGGATAAGCGTATCCAAACTGATATTCTCTACCGATGTTCAACCTTTATTTCTACGATTGACCCCTGACCCCTAAAGGAAATTTCGTTGTCAAAAGAGCATAAAAAAATCTTTTAAAATGTCGAGCTATTAATTTCTTTATAAAGGTTAATTTTAATGTTAAGATGCATTTTGTTATTTCTTATTTAAATTATTTATTTATGCTTATATTATTATTTATATAAGAAGTTTATACGAACTTTTAGGACTGTTTCCATCATCCCATTCTGTAGACCACTCTGCTGTCCTGCTCTCATTTACATGCCAGCACATAAATGTTAACTATGTTTATCTAATATTTAAACATTTGCAGGTCACGTTCGTATCGCGGTGATTCCAATTTTAATGCGCTGCTAACGCCGCTCACCTTTCTGGTCACGTACTTCAATTCGGGCGTTAATCCCCTGCTTTATGCTTTTCTTAGCCGCAATTTTCGCAAAGGGATGAAGGAGCTGCTGCTGTGCTCCTGGAAGAAGGGCAAGGGCAAGTCATCCTCAAACTCATCGATGCATCACAAGCGCAAGGCGTTACAGGTAAGTTCCTCATACTCACTTCCTCTCTCTTTCATTCATGAAAAAAATGCATGCATTTTCCACTTGTTTTTACTCGCAGACTCACTCCCTGCCCACGGATACCACGCACATTGGCAATGAGCAACTATGATGGCCAAATTGTTGGAAGGCGTCCCTGCGGATCTTTGGTCGTCGCTCATAAAACCCATCGGAGCACAGCACCTACTTCTAGGCGTAGTCCTAACTACATAAGTAGATGTAATTTTATTGTGATTTTCTAAGAAGCCCGTTGCTTGGTTGGATTAGCAATTAAAAACAATACATATACATACATATGTATTATCCATAGATTTTATTATCATTATTGTCAAGTTGTATTACAATTAAGCCAATTTTTAATAGCCATTATTCGATATAGGCTAACTAACTCGTAACTTGTAACTCGTAACTCGTATTGTATTTGAATATTTCTATATCTCAGGACACGATGCATGTGCATTTGCTGTCCCTATTTTATTGTAAGTTACATTTTACATAAAACGATAAAAAAGATACCAATAAATTAGCTAACAGTAAAAATGTTTTTCTATATTAAAACAATTATTTCTGGTGTAAGACAGTGGAAAGTCTCTTTTGTTTGGAATAGATAATCAACAGGGTAAGTGAAGTGCGAATAACAGGCGAATTCTTTTATATTCAGGTTGTAGTGGATCAACCATAGACCTAAGTACTATTAGAGAAAGCTCTAAAGTGAGGGTGTAAAACTCTCTTATAGTTACTCAAGTAGGTGTTAGGGATATTTGAAATTTTTTATTTAGTTAAAAAAGCAACAAATAAAAGCAGTCAAAAAAATTCAAACTATAAACAGTTAAAAAAATTTAAGTTATAAATATTACATTAAATTAAATGTTATATAGCTTTATAGACTCTGTACTTTAAAATAGTACAAATGGGTCTATTGAGTTTGTCAAAAAAAATAAATAAATGTGTGTAACAGGCAGAAGGAGGCGTGGCTGACCCCATGAAGTCGATAAAGCCAAGTCCGTCTGTCTGCCTGTCTTTCCTTATTCTGAACACCTGAATCTCAGAGACTTTAGGAGCATGAGACCAAACTAGATATGTACATAGGTTCATCTATATCCTGACCAGATTTATACACAGCCTCGGGCGAAAGGAAGAAGAAGAAGAAATGCTATGGCTACAACTTATAAAGCTTGTGGTGTGTTTGCTTTTTACCACTCTTGGCCTAACACCACTATTTGTTTCTTATTACTATTCGCTTTTCATCACTATTTGCTCTTTCCCAAAAGTACAGGGTGTCCTTCTATCGAGCTTGCTCTACTGTAGCTTAATGTAGTTTTATTAATAGTCTTTCTTAACATTGACTTCAAAATCGACTGTTTTTAGTCGAATTCCCATTTTTAAAACTATTTCAGAAGCAATATCAAACATATCCTATCCAGAAACGTAACCTCTTTAATAAATTCAAGAATTTGTTAGCCTATGTTAATTATTTAAAACTCAAAATAAGAAGTAAGCATTCTGTTTATGATTAAGAAAGCATTTTAGCAGTTCAACCCTTTTAAATTCGAGATAATGAGGAGCATTTCAGTTATTTATAGGAGAAATTCCAGCGCTAGGATACGACTTCCGGGACATTATAATGAGGCTGATTAAACAAAGTATATCTGGCATTCCAGCGACTTTAATGTCAATAAATTTGTTGTCAGACAGCTTCAAAATGTTTGCGCCGAAAAACATTTTCTTTAAGACCAACAGCAAACGAGTATAAATAAATAAAGCTAAAAGCATTGAACGAGCCCTTGTAGCAATTTTTTATTTCAAGAATCAAACAAATGCCACATGATGAGAAAAATCTATTGCATTAGACCCTTTCTCCAGCCTGAATCTAACCCAGAACCGATTTCCCCTTTATTATCCACCATCAATCACTCAAAAATTGCAATTCACGCGTCGAATGTAAACAAACTGAGCGCCAATTGGTGATATTTGTATTGAATTTTCAATAGATATGTAAAGGGGAAAACTCCTATTTTGCTACATCAGCAAATTGCAATTGCGTTTCCAATTTATTTTTATATCTAAGAATATCTATAAATATACCCAAAAATTTATGATGACAACGATTTTATGGTTAGCTGCAGAGCACGCAATCATGCGGCTGTCAAATTGCGCAGGACTCAATTGTTGGTTGATTTTTAGTGCCAAGCGCAGCGTTTTGTCCCATTCTTCAGTTTTTTGAATTCATCATTTGTCCTGCGACTCAGCAACTCGACAGTAAAGTGTGTCAAGGCACAAAGAGTTCCGAGAAAACTCAATTATAAGGCGACCGGACAGATTAAAAATCAGAAATCTACCAAAATTGGAGAGAGGCAAAAAGACAAAAGAGACAACACAAAAAAACTGGCCAAAAGCTCACTTGAATCTATCGCGTTTGTTTTGACCATTTGTTATGCTCTGTTGCAAGGCCTTTGTTATGCAAAATGTGACCATAAATTGTGTCAAGTGGCACCTCGAAAAGGACCTCAACATCGTGCATTGAGTCGAGCCTGCAATTTCTCATAATTAAAAGCAACTTGAGAGGCTGCGGATTGACATAAATCATGGTTATTGTCGGCGAATGGCGTTTAAGATAACGCTTCATGATTTATGCAATCGTCATATGTGGGCGTGTGGGCGTATGGGCGTGTCAAGCTTCAGACCGAGTCAATAACTTAATAAAACAAATGCATATAGCAGCCTGCATCAATCATTGTGTATACAGTAAGCAACATGTTGAACCACCCAATATGTTGAACCCTCCCTTTAAGACCCACCCCCTCAACGAAAACTGAAAAAATTGCCAAAAAATATCACAAATTTAAAAAATCAAGTACCAGGCGAACAGCCTTCGACAGTAGCTCGACAAAATGTCGAAACAGTGCAGACGAAAAGTTTACGTTAACTGATGAAAAATGTTCTCCATACATATATAGTAGCATGTGTGCATGTGTGTTTGTGTGTGTGAGGGGGCGTTTTTCATGTGTTTGCATGTGTGCGTGTATAAAAGAGACAACTTCAAGCAGCAATAGGAATAAAGAACTTTTCAAAGAAGTGATAAGCAGATACCCTTTTATTTCTATAACTAAAACAATGATGAATGAATTAAAAAGAATGCAAATAACTTGACAGTCGAGATTCCCTTCTTAGGATTTGCATAAAATTATAATATTCATTTGATAATACTTACAGGATTGCTTAAAGTCAAAAAAAGGCAGCATTCCTGAAATCAATACAAAATGGGGAAAAATTCTTTATTGGGAAGGACTCTCCAAATTAGATATTTAAAATGATCCTAGATCAACAGAAACAATAAATATAACGTCCTACATTTAGATTTGTCGCCACTTTGATTTTCATTTTAATACCCTTAAATAACAAAATACTTAACTTGTATCATATAACGCACAAAGCCAACACTTTATAACAGCCTCTTACACTTTTCTGTAGGTACAGGGTATAAAAAGAGAAAACTTTTTTGGCAATGTAAGTCAAGTGCAACAAAATGGCAATAACGAAAACTCTGTCAAACATTGGGGCTGGCAAACAGCAAAAGAAGCAAGCAAATGCAGACAGATGCAAAACACATGAGATTGAAAATACAAGACGAATAAAAATGAAATACTTGCAGGAAGCTTTCAAAGTTTTTGAAACCCTCATACAAATGCTTCTGATTTATAAGAAAAAATTGTCAGTCTTGTCTCTTGAAACAAAGGTGAGAGTATGTAGATTTTGTGGGCTGCAAAAGTCTTGTACTTGTAGCAAATGTGTCGTTACATGTCTATAAAATGTTTGAGTAAGGTTTGTAAAAGCAAATCCAGTAGCCACAAGGAAAAGAAATCTTGGGAACAGCTGTTGCATGTCTCAAATTCTTTGGTGATGCAAAGCACTTTTAATTAAAATTTAAAAAGTTGTTGAGCTGCCGTAAAACCCATATATATATCCCTTTTAAATAAGTCGTTATGCTGTGAATCTTTTAGACAAATATAGTATCTGCATTGATGTTTCAACGTGCAGCTGGACATGGAAAATTGATGAGCTATCCCAGCGATGGATTAAAAAATCATGCAAGGGAAAACAAGCTCGTCAGTCAAAGAAGTCAATTATAAACTGCAAGCTGCAAAAGTGCAACAATGCCATCAATACCATAACTGGGGGCGTTTGGAAGCCCCATTCAGCTCGATGATGACGATGTTTAAGAGGGTTGAAGGGGTTCTACTAAGCCGATTAGTTGTGTAAAAACAAAGCACGCAGAACTGATTCAATGGGAAACTAGTGAAAAAAAATAGTGAACAAATTTACTTTACGGATTATGGCAATTAGTTGTGCGAGTTACAAAACGAGTTTAGCTCGATTTTATGCAAGTTACGTGGGTGTTTCAATCCTCCATATGCTCGCTGCTTACACAACTCTTTGGCACACGTAGGAGATTTAATTAGAAACTTTGAATCAATTTTGGTTTATTTTTAAAACTATTAATATATCACTATTGGCTGAAAAGTATCTAAAATATCCATAATATTACAAAATATTAATAAATTAGTTACACTTAAAAACTAATAGATAATATCCCCAGTTGAAAACTTTAGGTACATGCATTGTCCACAAATTTACTAACAAATAAAAATATTTCAAATTAGTTGTTGAAAAATTTGGTATATGTAGAATTTATAAAATTAAATTTAATTATATTTTAAATAAAAAAAAGCATTGCATGCATTTTAAATAGGTTTATATCTATTTACAAAATTTTAATAATAATAGTTGAACATCGAAATAAATTTGAGTTTTAAAGATATTTCCTTGAAAGACTCATGTCATGTTTCACTGCATACTTTTAGGCATGTAGTTTTTCTGTGCGACACAATTAATTGAAGTCGTTGGCAACTCTTTTAATATTTCACAGCATACTTTTGGATAAGCCCAACAAAAAAGTAACTAAAAACGTCAATTCAAGTTATCATTCATTTCCCTAAGAAGAATTTTAAAATGAAATAACATACTTGTATATTAGCGAGAGTATTAATCATGAGTAGCTATCAGAGCATACAAAGTTGCTTAAAATTGTGAGAGAAAATGCTCTGGACTGTTCTTAAATAACAGGCGAACAGAATACGAAAACTGGATTAAAGCATTCCCCTTTTAGAAAGAAACAACTAGGCCATGTGCGAGAAACTCCCACATGCACAATGTTCACATTTTCATAGAACCTACAATGATAGATACACCCACAGTTATCTTGACTGCAACATTCACAGCAGTTGCAATTGCAGTTGCAGTTGAAGTTGAAGTTGAAGTTTGGCACTTGGCCAGGCACAAGTAAAATATTTTAAATTCGACTTAAAAAGTGCTTAAGTTATTATGTTGAACCGACTGCTTAGCATTTCCGTTTCCAACAGCACAGCTGGCACTTGCCTGTCCATTTCCTTTCCCATCTCCCATCCGGTTCGCATTTCCATTCATATGGATGTGGCCAGAACTATACCGAACTGTGAATCATGCATTTCTGATGAGATTTTCGCAATGCAATTTGTAGGCAAACTCGAGCCTTAAAGCCACCCACGATCTGACCGAAAAGAAAAACAAGTCATAAACAAAACGTAGGCCAAACAAAATCGCTGTAAACAAAACTTTTAGCGTAACCCTAAAATGGAACCCTTCGTTTTGGGAAAGCAGAGATATTATTTTAGGCTGTAGCAAATTGGATCTCATTGGCAATTTGTTTATTTTTAATTCCATCGTCCACGACCCGACGACCTTTCTTAATAAATTAGTGTGCTGATGGTTGTGTTGCCTCATCTAGTGCTGACCCTTCAAAAAGGTCACTAATGGGTCTACAAAATCTTGATAATGTGTGTAATTTGAGTGGCTGCGTTGTCTGATTAACAGAACAAGTCCAATGTCTGCTTTTTGAATTTTCCACTCACATGCAGACTTAAACAATCCCTTTTTGATTTTTTGTTGTTAAAGTTCGTTCCCTCACGTAAGCTCGTTGATGCACGGAAAACAGACCAGCGAGCAG
Organism: Drosophila neotestacea; assembly: GCA_035044365.1. NCBI lineage: Eukaryota > Metazoa > Arthropoda > Insecta > Diptera > Drosophilidae > Drosophila > Drosophila neotestacea. The sequence goes on from JAWNMD010000069.1 coordinate 6,762,500, forward strand.
TCATGCAAATTGCGTATACGCAACGTAAATCATTCAACTTAAGCTTCTTGGCTGGCGTTCAATAATGCCGGATTTTAAATACAAATTGTGCGGCAGACCACATTAATTGCAGCCTATTTAAACGGCTGGTTGCCTTCCGTTAAATTCTTTTTCCCGTATGTGGCAATTAAAAGGTTGCACGTTGCAGAATTTCCACAATATGCCACAATATCCCTGACAACAGTTGAAATATCAGCAAACAGTTTCGGGTTTTTGGTTTTTTTGCGTGTATTATTGTATTATTATGACAATATCTTTTGGTTTCTACAAGTATATGTATTCTTATGAATTATTGGTTAGGTGCCTTGATCTTCGACTTATTTTAGCTTTAGCTACGAGACTAAAGCCTTAAGCTATAGACTCCTTTGATATACTCCCTCTTGCTCCTTTAGTTTTCCCTTTGCGGGATTACTAAAGAAGAAGACTATTTACAAATTCAACTTAGCCTACAAATGCATCTTTGGTCCAAACGGTACTCGTTTTTGGGGGATTTCCTTACGTCTATGCTAACATCCTTAGACTAAGCCTAATCCTCTTACTGATCTAATTGCTCTATGTACAAGTCGCAGCTTGACTAGTTGTCTCCTTCGGTTACAAGTAGACAAAGTGTCCAAGTCCTTTCGCCGGATTGTTGTTAACTGCCTCCGCTGTCACTGTCGTTGTTGCATTGGCATTGACATCAAGAGAACTCCCGGTGTCGACCTCGGCAACGGGCAGGAGGCGACTGTAGACTCCTGTGGGTGCATAGCGGGCAGTCATGTGAATGTCCAGCAACTTCTTGTCCTTGCCAAGCGAGGAGAACGAGTGCGAGGCCGTGCGAATCTCTCGGATGTTGTAAACAGGACTGTAGGCACGGGCCGGAGGAGATGCCGAGCTGCTGTTGTTCTGGACACTGGGGGAGACAACAGGACTTGAAGTGGGTCGCTTATAGAAGTCACGATGTAGGGCACACTCGGTGGAGTTGTCCGAGGAACCGGAACTGCTGGCGCATTCATCATCCTCGGCATCCTCTCCGCTGCTGCAGCTGCGTAGATCCTCGGAGAGTGAGAGTTCCGACTCCAAGGACATCTCTAGAAGACTGGCGGCATCTGTATCCTCGACAGCGGTACTGGACGCTGTAGTTGAGTCACTCTCGTAGCTCTGATTAATAGCCTCGTTGAGATTAGCCAACAGCTGGCGACGCCGAGCATAATTCGGAGTTCGACGCACCAGAAAGTGACAGCTCTCCCCTCGACGCAGACGCTCCGATTGGACACGAAGAGGTAGATCATCGGGATGAAGCTTACGCTGACATTCCTGGCCCGGACACACCTCATAGATCGAAAAGTTCTCAACGGGCTCCAGGGAGCTGTAGCATCCAAGTAAAAGCTGCAATAGTTCATCGCAGTTTGTCTCCTCGCTAATTACCAGTGATTTGTACTGTGAACTCGGCTGCAATGCCGAAGTGTGCACCCGGATTAATCCTCCGGGTTTCAACTGCAGACAGAAGCGTGACTCTCCCTTAGGATGACATGCTTGAAGTATAGCTGGTCTTGTATCCTCGTCAAGAACCATAATGGTCTTCACTCCCGCACGTCTCAGGGCCACCTCCATGGAGAGATAGAAAAGACGAGGATCGCGATGACGCATCTTCAATCTAAAGATAGAAAATAACATAATTAGTAAGTTATCTAAAGGGGAATTCTACTGTAACACTTACCGTCTCAACAGCTGTGTGATTACTTCCTTGCTAGTGGTGTCCCACTGTATGCCCAGCGTCTTGTATTCAATGTCAATCTTCAGACAGTTTGTATAGACTTTAATCGTAGTCTGTAAGGAAACGGAATATTTATTAGTCTCAATCCTGATAGGATAATAAAAGAGTATAGTTTTACCTGTGGCAACTGCTCATTGAGGCTGGAGTAGCTGGAGGCACGCGAAGGTGTTCTCTGCATATCCGTTGGTGGCTCAGGACTTCCGCACATGGAACTGGCGCAAGAAGAAGCGATGCTCGAGGATCGCAAAGATACAGAATCCGAGCGATTGCGCAGCGGCGAGATTTGTACGTGTTTCAGCATCTGCAATGTGGAAGAAAAGGAGTGATTTAGATTAGTTTATGTTCAGCTATTGCAGTTACATTGGTATGAAAGAGACAACTGTAGAGCTAGTTATAGAACATCTATGTGACCCAGCTCAATTTTTTGGAAAATTCTTTAAATAAACGCGAATATATATGAAGAACTAGTTGAAGAAACAGCAAATCTAGGCGTATAAGTGGAATTAGTTGAAGAATCCAATAACGAATTTAAATCTTTCTTTGAAAACCCAACAAAGTCGGCATACTTATTATGGGTTATCTGCACTCCTCATGCGCTGACCCGTGAGCTGGTGATTCCTTGCAACATTTGCCGCTAATTGCATGAAAAGGAAAAGAGGGAAAGAGAAGGAGAAGAGCCGCCAGCTGCCCAGTCACCCGTCATCTCATTCCCCTCCCTTTTCATACCCATCATCCATATACATACATCGGTTTTCCTATCACGTTGTTTCCATTGCTTCAGTGCCCGCTTGAATTTTGTGCTGGTTCGTCATGGTTCACTTGCTGCTCCACTTGGTAGTCTCAGTTTCCTCTACTCCGTCGTATTCTAATTAATCGTGCGAAAGTCGGGCAATAATTTTTGCTCTTTTTTCAACTCTTTTATTTTTTTATAATAGTTTGAACATTTTAATTAATGTTGCTGCAACGAAGCCTGAGACTGAGCCTGAACCCCTCGCCTGATTCCTTATTAATGCAAATAATTAAGCGAAAGCATATTTGCCTTATAAGTTGGAGAACAGCGCTCTCATCACGCCAATTAACAGATGTGAACGCCCACACACAGAGCGAGACTTGGGATATGGAGTTGGGAATGGAGTTCTGAGGAGGAGAGTGCAGGGCTCGACCGGATGTTGAGAACCCGTGGCCATAACTTCCGCTTACAAGCGCTTTACAATGCGGCACGCCTCAATCTCTATGGTTGATGGAACAGTCTGGGCATTCAATCAATTGTCAGCGAATTTCCCTCTTAACGTAGGTGAGCAGCCGTTGCCTCTAGAAGAGTTCTCTATGCTCTCTAGGTCCTCAAATTCCCCTCATCGCTCCTCTCCATACCTCTCCACTCTGCCCCATTTCGCGTTCATGGCTCATTGTCAACGCGACGCGTCGTTCCGTGTTCCATGACGTGCCCAGCCGTGCCCTTTTATTAATTTCAATACGTCACCCGCCCGCACAAAAACTAGAGATGGGTATCGACAAGAGAGTGCCGATATTTATATCGTACCAAAATATCACATTGAATATCAAATCAAAAAATATCATATCATAATATAGATATTTATTAGTTGAAAGTTTACTATTATAAAATAGCTTAATTGAAATACGAAAATTAAAAATTTTTATAACAATCAGTGAAAATTTAAAGAAAAACCTATTTTCCTCGGTCATTTTTTAAAACATATAGTCAATTTTCAATGAACTAAATTTCAAGGAATTCAATTTATTAGCTTAGACTATTGTTCAAATAAACATAATAAGAAATCCAATGTTAACTATATAAACAAGAATTTAGGCTTGCCACGAAAACTCAAATTGAAAGCAGAATAAAAAGTAAAGCGGGGGAAATCAAGTAAGAGAATATAATATATACAAAATATCGTATTAAATGGTGATATACTCGTATTTATACACGAGTGTACATACATATATCACATTGAATACCATATATTTCTTGACTAAAATAGCGTTACCCATCCCTAACACATGCAGCACACTCAAACACACACTCACACACACACACTCACTCGTTTAACTGTGGGCTCTTGAACGAGATGCTCCCCACCTCAGCCCTTTTGTTGCATGCTTCAATGCGGCAGCATTCGTCAAGCAGCAGCGATTTCAATGATCAACCCTGTCCCTGTGGCAGAACCCCTTATTGAAGGGTCTGAAAGGGGGTACAGGTTATCTGTGCCCACATTTTTGCCCAATGAGCCGGATGTGGCAACTTCATTAACGATTAACAGTTGGGCAAGGCTAAAATTACAATTTAAGCAGCACTGCTCAGAAAATGGAAAAGAGCATCTTCAAGAGAGAGAGAGAGAGAAGTGAACTCGAAGGCGAGCAAATTGAAATGCAAATCAAATAAATTAATTTTTCACACAACAGCAAATGCGAAAGCAAAACAGACAGTAACAAAATCAAGAAAAATATCGTTAAAATGAAATTGAATTAGAAAAATCGCATAAAATTTGAAGGCACGCACGTGGCTGGTCATAAAAGTGTAAGGATAACTGAGTATGGAAGGAAGGACAGCAAATTCATGCAAAGAGACAGCAAACAAAAATGGCAGCTGCTTCAGAAAGAGATAGAGAGAGTGAGAGAGAGAGCTGAGACAAAGTCGAATTAGAAAACTCATCGAATGCAATCCTAGATAATCAGTACAGAATTCAAATAGTCGTTAAGTCCAGTTTGCTTTAATTGGTGCATTGTGAATGATGTTAAGGCCTACAGTCTGGCATCGATAGTATCGAACTTTTCCAATTATGCCAAGCATAACACTGCAGACCTGAAAAACCAACATTGTCAAGTGTTGCAAAGTCGCATAAATTCCAAAAGGCAATACGACAAAACAACAATAACTACAAACTGCAAGAGAGTGAGAGATTAAAGTTACAACTGTTGGCAACAGGCGACAGTGCACAGTGAAAAGAAAAACAGAAGAACTGGAGAATTGAAGAACAGCAAAATGGGAGAGAAGAGGAACAAAACTAGGCAGTTGCTTGGACAGTCGAAAGAAAAGTAATAAAAACAGATTCTTTTTTTGAACTTATAGAGAGGTCGCGATGTTGAGAACTTCTAAGGAATGTTTTAATTTCAAGTTTTGTCGGCTGCTTGACTGCACGCACTGTTGAGATTTATCAGACGGAGGAGTAATAAAAGCTCACAGCCGTGTGACATTTACGAGTGACAATGTCCTTGAACTTGTTCCTGTTGTTGAAAAGTAAATCAGAGTCTGATTTTATACATTGTACTTGGACTGTCAAAGTCTCGCCTGGTATCCTTTATCATGTTCACACACTCGAAGGCAATGTCAACGGCATTATTGATTGAATAACAAGAAGCCGCACCAGAAACCGAGATATTGAGAAAAGAAGAGCGAACCAGAAAAGAACCGGACTAAATATTTTCATGGCCAGTAGACCAGAAAAAAGGACATTGTGTCAAAAAGGGTAGAAACTTTGTTTTGGCCTGTTTAAAAGATGCTCCGAGCTCTCTGTTATTTGGCATATCAAAGCCGTGACTTTAATTTAAGAATTTCCAAATTTAACGCACATTTCTGTGTGCTTGGGGCGTTAACACGAAAATACACTCCGACCAAAACAAAAGCATTTCTTTTTTGTCCTTTTCTGCTATACCCTCTCAGCTCTGAATGGATTGAGGCTAATAAGACATGACGGTTCCGCTGCCGCGTTGTCTTGACTTTATTATCAAAAAACATCCCATCAACAGATGTAATTCAATGGCAACTCATAGATGTCATCAGATGGTATCAAACTGGGAAATGATCAAGAAATCACAGCTGCAATTGAGGGGTATCCTAAGGGAAAGACTGTATGTATGGTCGACAAAGCCAGAATTATTATAAAGTAAGACTTTCTGCTCGATAGAAGGTCCATAATCTTCTGTTTTATATTCATGACCCGTTTAACTTTTGCGGTCATCGCTGGCAAATCCGCAAAAACCTTGCATCTAACATTTTCGGATGCTAAAAATAAGCCATAAGGAGGGAATCCAAATAAAAAACGGAATATAAAAAAACGAGACGCGTTTAAATTAAGCGAACAGCGAAACATCAAAAATCACTCAACTAAGAATGCAGGGTAAATGAAAAATTAACAAACAAAAAAAGAGAAGTAAAAGAAGAGGCAAAATACTTTCGTAATGCTTCGCTGCACATTGAGGCAAAAGTAACCTAGAACAATGCACACTACATCAACAGCAACGCCAACAACAATAACATAAAACAATAAAGAATAAGCATAAATAAATAAACAGCCAGAAGACCTCAAATAAATCATGATAATTTTAACAACAGTTATGAAAATTGCGCCTTTAATAATTCCATAATGAGTCAATAAACTGCAATTGATCACCAATCTCACTGTAAGCTCTCAATTAAATAATATTGAATCAATCTATAATGAGGAAACTGCGCTTTTTGAGGCAAACTTCCAGCACACATTTTAAATTTTGTTTATATTTGTTGTGTTAAATGAAAATGGCAACAGATTGCCAGCTCTGAATGGCAGCTGCATTTAACGATATTATTTTTGAAAAAAATTATATCTGGTAAAATTCGCATTGAATTAACAGTTGAAGCATAAAAAAGTACGTACAAAAAACATAATTATATATGCAGCTTGCAGTCCATAGAGTAAAAACCACTTTTCATTTTATACATACACTATTTTAATATGCAGAAAAAGGTTTCAAAAAAATACATAGCCAAGAGTTGAAGCGGAAATACTCTTACAAACATGTAAGCAAATTAATTGAAATTGAAAATAAAAAATATATTTCAGAGGTTAGTATTTAAATTTAGAAAAAATAGAGCGAAGTAGAGCGAATAACTAAAGGGTATAAACACACCAAGTACATTAACATAAACAAAAAAAAACACAAAAAGGGATAAATAAAAAAGACAAATAAAATTCGCAGAAAAAAAAGTGAGTGGAAAAGTGACTAACTAACATTTACTCGTATAATGCAATGCTTAAGCGGGATATTTATTTATTTATCCACGGCGGTTTTTTGTTTGAACTTTTCGTTTTTTTTTTTTTGCAGTCAGACAAGTTTATTGCATTGGGCTTTTTGTAAGCCGCTTAGGCGACGCTTGACCGTCGTTGCTGTTGGCCAATTGGATACGCAATTAAAAAAGTGTTGCATAGCTAAAGGCGTCGAGCCGCGGGGGCGTATGGAGGCGGGGCCTTGAGCATTAAGAACAACAATAACAATCACACAAAAAAGATGAAAACAAAAAATAACGGTTGTTGGATTAACTTTTAGCATTTGAACCGCAACCGAGCGCAGCGAAATTTTAAAATGTATTTTTCCTAAACCTATTTTCCAGTTTTTCTTTACATTTTTTCTTCTCAAATGCGATGCAAATTTCTATGCGGTTGAAGTTTCCGCTATCAGCTGACCCCAGTCCAAAGTGTTTTCCCATTTCCCGTTTTGGACTTGGTAAGTGCTCTGAACCCGCACATTAACTGCTTTTTAATTGCAATGCAAAAAGTGGCTGGTCGAGAGCACCTTAAGGTTGACGAGCTTATTTTTAAGCCACGAGCTTTGTTTTATATACTTCAAATTAAAAGGCATTAACAAACACATTGCATTAGGCCTTGTTTAAATCGCGTTTTGTATTGCGAACATCATGGCCAAAAGTCAAAAGAGCTGCTCATTAAAATAGCCCAAGTCAGAGACAATTCAAAAGCAGTCCCTAACTGGGCTTCAACTGCATAGTTTAGAAGGAGGTAGGAATGCTAAGCTCAACTGGCAGATACCCTGTACTCAACTGACATCAAAAAACGTTGTTGTCTGGCTTGAAAAATTACTTTCTTTTGGGATTCAGAAAACATCGTTTATCCATTATTTCTACTACAGGGTATATAAAGTGTGCTGAGCAGAAAGTAAGTCCACTGCTGGTTAGGCAAGCGTCAAGGCTGGCGCAAAGACGAAAAAAAGCCTGACAAAGGAAGCCAAGAAAATGCCGCGAAAATGAGAAAATGGAAAATGCGAAGCATTTGAATCATTGAAATTTTAAAGAGACAAAAGGAAAATAAACAAAAAGAGAAAAACCCGAAATCTCAGTTTACAAATTTGTTAAAGTTCCATCACTTAAATTGGCATCAACTATTTAATATGAAAATCCCCCAAATGGAGTAATTTTCCTCTACCAACAGCAGAAGTTGAATCGTTTTCCATAACTTTCAACTCTGCGAGTCATTATGTAAAACAACAGCACAGATTAACATTAAATTTACCGCCCACCACCCACTTTATGTGGCATGCCACAAAAATTAAAATTACTTTTTATACTCGCACCAATTTGAAGTTGATTGGGGATGAAGGGAACAAACAGCAAACTGTTCTCTGATCTCAAAAGAGAATTAGTAAGGAAGTTAATGTAATGTTAATATCAATGTAAAGTCATGATTGATTTATTGATGGTTGATGTAAATAATATTCAAATTATAAAACAGGAACAGGTAAAACATAGTCAGTAGCTTAAACTAAAGCCTTCGCTTTGAAAGGCTTTAGCCAAGCAAATACTCATCACGTATACGCAGCGTGTGGCTCTATGAGCGTAAAATGCGAGATAATATGCAGCGAAAGTCAGGAAAAGCGGGGGGTGAAGTGACAGGTGTTGTCAGAATGTCAGTTGTTGATGCTGTTGTAGGCGTCAAAATTGCATAAGTGGCGCCTCACGTGGCAGATATCAAAAACAAAACCACTGGAGTGCGCGCACCAGGTAACGCGCATTTGGAGGAGAAGAAGAATGAAAGAGAGAGAGAGGGAGAGCGAGAGAGAGGGAAAAAGAAAGGTAGGACAGCGCGCTGTCAATCAGGGTTACAAGACCGCCGCCCTAAAGTGCAGTTGCAGTTACATTTTGCGTTTTTGTGGCCGTTAATAACATGAGCATTTTAAGTGGTAACTGCGGGCAACAAAATGTGGAAAGACAGAGAATCTAGGTGACTTTAGGCAGAAGGGGAGGGAAGGCAACATGTCACATGATGGCAACACAAATAAATTGCAATTATTTAGAGCATGCTTTTAGGCATTGCCAGCCCCTTTCCACACCCCTCCATTCAACACTCCCGCGTAACAACAGCAACTCTCCAGGGCAAATGTCACTTTCAAATTTTGTGGTCAGCAAATGGCAATGGCTTTCGGTTGTTGTTTATCTACATGAACACGTGCGTGTTTGTGAGAGTGCGTATCTATGTGTCTGTATCTGGGTGTGTTGCATGTACGTGTTTATGCGTTTTGTCACCTAATCATTTACATATTTTGCGGCAATTCGGTATGCTCGTTTTCATTTAAAGCATACTTTTGCCAAAAATAGTTTTATTTTGAAATTTATCATTGTAGAAGAAGTAAAATATGTTACGAAAAGCCGCTGGAAAATCTCAGATGGTAGAACTATAATGACAATAAGATTATACAAAGCAAAACTAAACCATTCTAAATTAGAAGTTAAAATAAAGATTAAGAATTTCAGTTGAAATAAAAATATTAAAGTTGTAAGCCCTACAATATTTGGACCTTACTTGGGATATAACTTTAAAATGAAACCAGATTGAATTGTATTTGGATACCACAATTGTTAAGAAAGCTTTTCCGTACATGCAAATAAAGAAATGTGGATGCTGAATCAACAAATTGTGCACCTGAATTGTGCTATTTGTTAATATTCTTAATGCGTCTTTTTGCGCTCAAATGGGAAAATATCATGAAATAAATGCAATAATGATATGCCCCAGCACACAATTTTCAACACAATGTTCATCATCTCGACGCTGTGGAAAAAGCAAACATAGCCACGCCCTCTCTCCCGCCTTCGAACAGGTAGCAGGTAAAACGCCCCTTGGCTGCCAGCATCCATAAATTGCATATTTTAAAAGTGCCGTAAATTTTGCGTAGGTGCGAGAACCAACTATGAAATTGAATCGAATGCAGCAGAGAGAAAGAACACAGTTCGCACACACACCCTTGTACACACACCAACACACACACACACCCACACACTCCGAGTTACGCGTACTCCAATTTGGCATTGCATACTTTAGAGCGCAAAGTTTTTGGCCGCGCTCGTAAATTGTATATTCAGGTCTTGCAACACATGTTTATGCGGCATGTTGCAGGCGTGGCAAGCTGGCAAGTCGGTAGAACCAAGTTTGTGCTTAGATTTAAAGCTTGACTAATAATTGCATATGATTTTATAACGCGACGAGACATAAAGTTGCTCCGGAAATCGACTTATGCCAGAGACACGCACTCAAAGTATCATTCAGATACTCAAGCAACACTTGAGGCAGCGTGACAATCATCAATTAGAGCCTAGCCGAACCGTGCCTCAAGGCATATCTGAAGACAGAGACATCGAAATTAAGTGCATCCTTTGGCGGGGCACAGTCAAGACAAGACAGGAAGTCAAATTGGAAGAAATCACTTCCTATGCGAAACTCATTAACCAAGACAAGAGAAAGAGAGAAAGAGATACATTATATCGACTTCTAAGATACACCAAGTGTGTATGTGTCGACAATTTCCATTGACTTCCGTTGGCAACTTGTTGCCCCAGTGGAGAGACGAAAAACATGTTTGCCCCATGCCACACGAGCTGAGGAATTTGCCTGCTGCATAAATTCTTTCGATATGATTTATACCTCGCACTCATACCTCAACTGGGAGTTTCTTTCTACAGCACCTAGTTCGTGTCACAAACTGGTTCGCAATGCATTCGGCATCCGGTAGCAAGTTGCAAGTTGAGGGAAAAACTATGGAAAACTAACGCTACCAGGCGTGTTGCAAATGTTTAAGCATTTAAATTATCTATGGACATCTACTTATATTTGCAAAGAATGCAAGAAACTGTTGTATCTTTTGAGTTATGTTGGGGCGTTTGTTGTTGTGGCAACTTTTGTTGGAAGAACTGTTTCAATATGCTAAGCACATAAATTTCGTCACAATCAGCGCCAGTAATTGCGGTTCTTCATTGAAGTATACCAACTCCTAACTCAAGCTCACACTTCATCAATCCCTGAGAGGGTGACAGACCTCACGTAATCCACAATCTGTGAAATCACCCACATTAGACTACGTTTCCAACTCCGAAACACGCCCTAATTGTCAAGCATATGGGTTGCTTTTAATGGAGATACCCCCATTTTGTAGTCCCCCAAAGAACTTTTTTCCATTTGCACGTTTGCAACCCCAAAATTTGATTGAACCTCGAGCTTCGTTAGGGTTCAGGGCTGGCCCCAAAGTAGTTTCTTAATAAGTTCTCCCAACTCCAACTGCAACTCAGACCACACCTCGACAGGGCGTGGGAAAAGTTTGTGGAGGGAGCTCAATTACATTTGAGTTTGGGAAATTAAAGAACATGGGTGTGTGCGTGTGTGGATAACAGGAAATGTAAACATTAAATGAAGAAAATGGAAATTCAATTACCTACCGAAAATGGGAAGTTAAATATTCAATTCTTGTATGCCACATAAAAATAAAAATTATCGCAATTTCAGCTGTAGTCAATGTAGTCAGTATAGAAAGTAGACACAGTTTAGTAGTTGGGGTATTCCCGACAATGCTATTTTTACCCCAACTTTAGTCTTTTTTGCTTTTTGCGTTCTATTTGCTGTCAAATTATTTGCTCGGGAATTTAAGACTATTAAAAAAAGACGAAGGACAACAGTTTGGGGCGTTTTCGTCGCATTACGCAAAACATTTTTAAAAATACAAAGCACTGACAAAAATTAGGAAGTAAGTTAAGAATTACAAAGGAGATAAATTTGATCAAGAGAGATTAAAATAGATATTAAAATAGCTAGGTAAAAATTAAAAATTTTAGCTTAGCTTTAGTTTAACAAAAAATAGGAGGAAAGGAGGTTATTAATTAATTAAATTAAATTAATTAAAATAAATGTATAGAGAGAAAAGTAAATGAGTTAAAAAGTTAAATTCCAATTTAATTTATATATAATTTACTATTAGAATAAATGCATATTTAGTCGTCTTTTCTCCCAGTGTATGTGTGTGTATAGTCCCTATACACATTGTCGTAACGGCGGCGTGCGCACAAAATCAACAAAGCCCCTACAAAGACAAACCTCAGCTGAAAGGTAAACAAAAGCCGCCAAAGGGACATGAACACGAAGCAGGCCAGACGAGGAGCAGAAGATCTTGGCCCAGGGACAGGTCGAGTCCAAGTTTGAGTTTGAGTTTGAGTTTGAGTTAGCGTCTCGCCAGCCAGCTATTAATTTTTATTTGTCTTGTCATTTAAAGAATTCCACAGAGAACTTGCCTTGCCTGTTGCTAACCAAGCTCGAATTACCTTATAAATAGTTTGTCGGGTAGTAAAAGTCGCTGACGACTTGCGGATGCGATGATGAGATACTCGTACTCGCTTTAATATGATGCCAAGTCTTACCTGAAACAAGACAGAGAGAGAGAGAGAGAGAAAGAGTGAGATAGTGAGAATACAGTTGACTAATTATTAGATGAGCTAACAGCAATTTAACAAGAAGAATTCCCAACAATTGCGCAAAAACAAATCAACAACTATTCACAAGAACAATAAAACTATCAAGTACAAATCGTAGTGTAATTATGGGCCATGTTCACATTAAATAGATGGACAATTTAGGGATTATATAATTTAGCATGTGTAACTGAAATGGTGTTTTCATAAAGTCAACTAGCAAAATGAAGTAATTAACATTTTTAAGCTATATATTTTGAGTTTTCTATTAAGTATTTTAATATTTAAAGAGGAATATTATGACTTAACTTCAACAGGTTTTTTGTAATATATGTACATAGTAATAATTTTGTTGTTGTTACAAATTTCACGTAATTTTGAGCTCATATTTAGAATTGTCGATCAGTTTTAGTATTTAGAAATTTACTTTTGGTATTTACTCAATATTTTTAGGCCGTGTTTTTATTTCAATTTAAACAATTACTCATTATTTTCTAGTTTCGTATTTTTGGAGTATACAAGCTTAATTTTTTATTATTTTCTGTTTTTCTACAGTATTTTTTAACAAAGAATTCAGCAACTGTTTTTCATGTGAAAATGAAGTATCCTAAAACCGTTGTATTCGAAAAATCGCAGTTGCCTGTTATTTTTCACCCACACTCACTGAAAGTGCAACTGTTTCAATTTCCCATGCCCCGCGAGACTTCCACGCGACAGCTGCCACAGCGCAGAAAATATGAAAAACCATATGGGAAAATGTGCCAAAAACAAAAGGAAAAACAACAACATATGAAGGCATCTCAACAATCTGGCCACGCACACATGCTTCGAGTGCAGTGCAGTTCTCAGATACGAATGATGATGATGCTCTGAGATGATGCACTTGATACACAGCGTTGCAAGTTGCAACGAGGCAGCAGCTGACTTGCATCCTTGGCCATTTCCAACCATAGATAGCAACTGTGGGAATCTCTGGCTATGAGAAATCCGAGTCGAACTGGAACCCAGCTGCTGTTGTTGTTCTTCTCGTCGTTGTTGTTGTTGTTGAGGCTGCTTCACATGCTGCGATCTATGAGGTTGCAGGTAGGTAGGTAGACAGAGGAAATGTGCGTGAACAACATGTGGAAATGTGCATAGAAATGGAAATGGGAATTCAAAATACATTTGTGGATGCCAACAACCCTCATGTCGTGAAATCAAAGTCAATGCCGAACTAAATGTGGAGCATTTCCGAAAATGGATTTTTCAGTTTTTTTCATTTGCCTTCTGATATTTTCATAGGTTTCCGGTTCGAATTTTTAGTAGCATACGTATTTTTTTTTGTGATTATAGGACGGATGTTGGAGCAGCGGCACTTTCGCCGAGTTCATAGGTCAGCTGGCAACGTGCAACATTAACGAGATGCACTCTTAAGTCATTTGTTCAACCTTTGTTCCAGGCTAACGCCCACAATTGGGAAACAACAGAGGGAACCTACCTCTCATTGTGTAGGTGTGAAAAGTGTTAGGGTTTTTTCATTGTCTTTATCTTTCCAGGTATGGGCTCTTGTTGTCATCATATTGTTTAGGCTCAAGATTGATGCATACACACGATAAGAGCGTGGGCCATAAAATGGAATTGAAAATTGTCTTTCGACTGTTGACAAGTTGAGCTGCAGCTAAGAGCTTAAAGCCGAAGTTGAGCAAGATTTTCAAGAGTGTTCCAGAAATACACATTACTTGGGGAGCTTCTGGACTATTTGAAATAGCAAGAAGGAGCTTTAATCTGTGAATTTAAAATAACTAGTTCAAGCAATTCCATCAGCTTTAACCTCATTACTTATCTACTTATTTATTGACTTTGTTTTAAATATATTTACTAGTTAATTCATTCATTTTGATATTTATTTATGTATTTAATTGCCTATATAATTAATCATTATTTTTTGTAAAATATTTATACAATTTGATTTTCAGTTATCAAATAAATTACAAAGATTTGAAGCTCCACAGTCCAACCTAAATAACTGTTTTCTTCTTAAGTACCATAAAAAGATATAAAGTTCCATATTTCTGCCCAAAGATTCTTTTATGGTATATCATAAATTTAATACACAATTTTCCAAATTCCTCTCACTTTTATAAAACTTTGTTGCTTGACAAGTTCTTAACAATTGTTGGATTATCATCATTTATCTGCAGTTAGCACTAATTCCATTATATCTAGATTCTCCAACTATTGATGTTCCTTCTATGTTCATACTCGGCTTGTGGAATTTCCTTGATGTCATTGCCCATGCCACAGGTCGTAATCCTTGGAATCTTGTCTTTGCTTTTATGCCAATCATTTTGTCATTTTTTTTGTTCTCTTTTCTCTGTTCTCAGTCATCAATTAGTTGATTCAATCGAATCCCATACGCAATTCGATGGACTCAGGTGCACACTTCCTGTATCAAAATTGTTTCTATAGAAAATTCTACCCAATTCTGCATAAAGAAAATGTGTCAAACTTTTGCCATTGATTGCAAGGCGTAAAATTTATGAGCCCTTAAAAAAAATCAGAGCTGTGATAATTTGTCAAGTCAACTCAAATTTGTGGGCATGAATGAGCAACAATTTTTATATGACAGGAAGTTGATTTTGATGATGGCAGAATTGTGTTTTTTGTTCAACTTCATTTTCTATTTATATGATCATAAATTAGAAGATGTTGTTGCCCCAGAGAGAACCCCAAAAATATAATATATATAATAATAAGAAGAATCTACGCAACATTTTAATGGGCCTTTTTGCTCATTTCTTGGGAATTACTCGTTCTGGCTGCCAACTGCGAATTAAACTAAACTAGTTTTCAGTTTTCCGAATGGAGGGGCAAAAACACAAATTCTTATTTCCATTTTTTTGTTTCTTTTAGCCAGGCCAACCGAAATGAAGTACAAATTAAATTACACAATGCCCCTAAAATGTTAAGAGTACTTGTAGTTGTTATTGTTGCTGTTGTTGTTGTCAAGCACAAGTTTTGACTGCGGCTGCGGCTTTGTGCTAATGGCCAAGTTCTTTTAGCTCTGGCTCTGGAGTCTGCGACGAAAACTTTGCGGCTGTGTAAATATAATTATATTTTCGTTTTTTTTCTCTTTCTTTCTTGTTATTTTGGTAGCTCTGGCCATGTCTTTTTTTTTGCTGGACAATTATTTGAGTTTGCATCTGCTGGTTATCTGCGGCTTAACAGTTACACAAGCAAATAAGTCTTTAAATATTTGTCCAGCAACAAGTTTCAGTCAAAGAATTTCTGCATAAAATGTTGCGCAACATGCGCGAAAGCTGCTAAGCTGCTGACTGAGCGCAAGTGAATACGCAAGCAGAAGAAGAAGATGATGGGGAAGTGGGAGAAGAAGTAATAGTAGGTAGTACAGCAACAACAAAAATACGACAACATTTAGCTATTTGTCACGCTTTGACATAGCTCCGTCGCTGTCGCTGTCGCCCCGCTGTCAATGCAGCACGCGTCGTCGTCGTCGTCGTCAACGTTGTCAGTCAGTTAGTCATTCATTTATGTATGCTGCAGTTGTTGTTGTTGTTGTTGTCGCTGCTGTTGTTGTCGTTGCTATTGCTGTCGGTCTTTGACTTTACTGCGCTTTTCCGCGTTTGTCAACATGGTTCCTATGCAGTCGCCCGCAGTGCTGTTATTTTAGCTATTAGTAGCTTTACAAAACAACAAAAATTAATTACCATTTTTAGCAAATTGTGGTCATATTTAAATGTCTGTTACTAGATTAGGCAATATTACACTTGCAAAATTTATAAATTTTAAAGATATGCTATAAGTTTAAAAACGGCGGAAAAAGATTCTTTCAGAAAGTTCCATTTGATCAACTGTGATAATATTGCAAGCAGAACTTAAGAAATATAAGGCATTTGAAAACTGTTAATGCTATTCTGTATAAAGCTATTTCTAGTAGCTTTTAATATCATATTAGCTGTTTTTATTTTTTTAATATCCTTATTTTATTTTATTTTATTTAGTTTTTTCAGAGTAGCATTTTTTATTAAAGCTATTAGCGTTTTCTTAAACAAATGTAATAATTTTTGGTGGTTTTTCTAACAACCTTTTATTATCAAAGTAGCTTTTTTAGCCCTTAAGTCTCTGGCAACACTGATCGCCTGTTGTTGTGGTTGGTGTGGCTGCTCTGACCGTAGCTAATTGTTGCTGACTCGCTGGGATGGATGTTGCTAAGGTGAGTGGCCGTTGCAGTTTTGTTGCCATTACGTTGGCAAATCGCTTTTAACTTGTTGACGTCTCTGCGATTCCTGTTGACTCCGCTGGGCAAAAAAAAAAATGGCAGCTTGCAACTGGTATTTAGTGCAAAATGTTAATGTATTAACTGTTAATGCGCTTAACGTTGCTTTTCCTGCATTGGAAATTGTCGGAAAATATAATTAAAACTGCGCACAGCCCCCGAAATCTGAAGAGCCTAGAGAGCTGCACACTCACTTGTGACACTCAATTAAGCTCAATTGCTGTCAATTAATTAATCAATTATTATTAATAATATTAATAATATTTTTTCATTTTTCACTTCATGTTTTATTTAATGTAAGAGCATTTTATTATGTTGTGTGTGCCACTTGACAGATTTTAACATTACTTTTTTAATTTCTTTATAATACTCTACAAATTGTAGGTCTGTAAAGTTCACATAAGCACTGAGCATACCAATAGATACCAAAGTATCTGTCGGATTGAAATGTATCTAGGACAGGGCTTCTGCTCGTCTGCTCTGCATTTTCAGGTTGAGCAAATAAGTACTCTACACGGCAACGCATTTTTGAAATTAATTAAATGATGTTCTTAAATTATGCACAATATTTGAACTGCAATTCTCGACGTACCTCATCAATTTAAAGAGTTTTAATGTTCTTGTTTTTTTGGCACTGCACCAGAAACCGAGTCATAAATTTATCGATAGTCTGTCATATTTTACAGCAAACTTTTGCCGCCTCATAAATTTAAAAGAGAAATAAAAAATAAAATATGTCCGAGCTTATACAAAAAACCGACGGTGAGCAAATCGAAAAAAGCTTTTAGTTTTCAGCGGAAATTATAAATTCAGAGCAACTTTTCGGTGTACACAATTACAAAAGCCATAGAACATTTTCATTTCGCTGTCGATTTCTATGGAAAAGCTTGGGTATTGTTTTACATTTATGTGGACTTGTTAATAAATGATTACAACATGCTTTCAAGTAGAATCCAATAGACTAAAAAAGCAAATTTAAAATTACTTAAATCTATTTTATGTTTGCATTTGACGGACTTGAAATTGCAATTCTTTAGAAAATCCAATTGAAAAATGCTTTGTTGTGTTTTCATTCCAGAGTTAAACGTTGGCATTGGGAAGGTCGTTTATTGTCTCAAAACAAATTGCACATTTGCGCAGATAAATCAACAGATAAATAAACAATGATC
The DNA here is from genome assembly GCA_035044365.1 of Drosophila neotestacea. Classification (NCBI taxonomy): domain Eukaryota; kingdom Metazoa; phylum Arthropoda; class Insecta; order Diptera; family Drosophilidae; genus Drosophila; species Drosophila neotestacea. The sequence continues at coordinate 6,780,256 of JAWNMD010000069.1, forward strand.
CCACATTTAAAACATTTTCCCCTAATGCCTTCCAAAGTCACAACACGAATCATAAAATACGATTAAATGCACGGCCTCTAAAAGCATTCAAAACATTTATAAATTTCAACTGCAACTGCAACAACAATACATAAGTATAAATATGTAGACATATGTCTACCATAGGGACAGACCCAACATAAGTGCTTAAAAAACAAAGACGATTCCGAGAAAGAACAGAAAAACAAAACACATACAGAGATGATCTTAATAAAGTTATGAGCGAAGGGGAAACTGCAACTGAGGTTCGTCTGCCTGCTTGTCTCAAGATTCTTCCCTATGTAAAAGAAAAGGGCATCTCTTCTGCATATAAATAATGTATCTATACAGAAATATCTATACTGTATTTATGGGATATACTCATATAGCCCCTGCTTTCCACTTAAGCGCCCACAATTAATTTTTCTCATTTTGTTTATGAATGTGTCGATTAAGTTGTTTTTATTTAAAGACTGCATAACTCTTGCTAGGAATAAATATACATAAACTATTTCTGTCTGATAAAACTGTATGAGGCAAGCTGAATCATTTATGGGGCAGCCGACTTTCAAGGCATTAAAAAATGCAATGATATCCCAAAAGCATTGATATCTGCAAGTATGTTATTGTAACTTAAGCTGCAGCTGATTACTAAGGGCAGCCTTGGACTGAGTACAGAGTTCGTCAATATTCTGTTTTCCCAGAAACCCAAATCATTTCAGCTAACAAAACTTGCTGAAAGCCCATGAATGACGGCCCGAAAAGATCTGCCAAAAAAAAAAGAAGTCAACGCAAAGTGAAGCAAAGAGTTTCCCATACAAATTGGTCAAGTACGCACAATTAAGCCGCCTGGGAGTTTGCTCAAAGCGGCCAAAGGTTGTTGGAGCCTGTCCAACTGAACGTTTCCTGCTCTTACCCTTTGCTCCTTCCTTTTTCTCTCCAATCCTCTCTCTCTCTCTCTTTCCATTCCTCATATGCTGTGCCAACGAAGACGTCAACTTGTCAACTCGGTTGCAGCTCAGCCAACAGAAGTAACAGCTTTTAAGTTGCTTAATTTGTCAAAGAGCGAGAGACACAGGAAGCGGGAGAGAGAGAGAGACAGAGAGGAAAGGGTTAATGCCACACCAAAGCATCAAATACACTACAAAATTTAAAGCTTCTCTGAGGTGGTTAAGTTTAGAATAATAAAAGATACTGATACAGAGAGTGCTAGCGAGAAAGTAAAAGCGAGATAGAATGAAGTGAGTAAGACCACAACAAATCTTTTTTTACTTTCTATATAGATACTAGGTATGAAATAATAATTAATTAGATAGATTAAGCGCGAAAGATATGTCTTTTTTTCTGTTTGTAATAAAAACATAATATGAAAATTTAAACACTCAACCTTTAGAATCTGTTAAATTCTTTGACTTCATATAATCTGGAATTGTATATCTTTACCTTCTCAAATATTTCCTTTCAAGTTGCTAATTTAAAATTATGATAAGTCTATAAAAGATAATTTCCCTCTGTGCCAAGTTCATGTTAAAATAGTTATACCTTTTACAGAAAGTTCATGTCTCTTGTCTAAAAAAAGAGTGCAATTGAGCAAAAGCTTTGCTTGTGCTGTTGCAGTTGTTGTAGTTGCTTTTGTTGTTTTTTATGAGCTGACGTCTGTGCCAAGTGTTTGTGCATTTAGCCGCCTGGCAGAGACTGATGTACGTAAATTAATCACGCTCAAATAGAGCGCCAAGTGGCCAAAAGTATTTTTTGCTGTTTTTTTTCGGTTTTTTTGATTTGATTTTTTTCTTTTCTTTGTTTTTTTATGTGTTGGGGCGTTTGCAGAGCCTTTAAACTGGGGCGCTTCCGGCCTTAACCCTTTTGGCTGACGGGTGTTAAGGTTTCGCCAACTGCACACGCATATCGATTACGACAGATAGAGAAAAAGAGAGAGAGAGAGAGAAAGAGAGCGGGAGTGCAGTTGCAGTTGATGAATCCCTGAGTTAAAAACAGATAAAAAAACTGCAAGTCAATCAAGTTGTGTGTCAGGCATTCCCACAGTGCATTAAAGTCAAGGCAACAACACATTCCTCGCCATCCCGTTCAGGATTGTAGCTGGGAACCGACGCACCATTGCCCCACTGTACCCCTCAACTACAGTGGTCGCATTTTGCGGTTTACTTTTACAGCAACACTGCGAAACCAGCAACCGACAACCGACAACTGACAAACGATAACTGAGAGTTCAACAAAATGTTGTTGTTTCTGTTGCTACCGTTGACATTGGGCGTGAGAATTGCCCGCCCACTTTTTGTGGAGCCGGGTGTGGAAAGGAAGATCTGTGCGGCACGTGTTGCACACAAAAATGTGCCATAAAACCATAGAAAGTACGAGTAAATGAACATCGGATTTTCAGAGTTGATAAGCAAACTGTGAGATACATTTGCAGACTGCAGTTGAAAGTTTTACGAGCCTTCAAAGTGAAGGTAGATCAACTTTATGCACAGCTACTACTAGATGGTACTTGACCCTAATGGGAATCAGCTAAAGCCAAGAGTGGCATTAAAAGAATGACAAAAAAACTAAAAGAAAATGCGAGTAGTTTGACAGAAGAAAAAAGTTCAAGTTGCAGTTGATTAACCATAAAAGATGAGATCTAGAAAGTCACTGAAGAGTATTTTTCTTATGTTACGACAGCGAAATGAGAAATGAGAAATGATCGTTTAGTTCTCAGTTTCTCACATTAGACCAAGTCAATAAAATATCACGTAAGACACACACACACACCTCAAGTTAATTCAACACTTTTAACTGTGCAGATTAAATAATCTAATTGAATAAAACGTTATCAAAATCAAACAACGTGCTAGATGTGTCTCATTAAGATATATTTATCTGTTTAGTGCCAAAGATCTCTCGAAATTTCATCTTTCAATGAGTTAAGTAAGGAATTATGAAACTTTCTTATATAATTTAAATATGATTATTATAACCAGAAATCTTTTGTATCTATTGTAAAGATTTTTTTCATTGGTTCTTAAGAGAAGCGCATCTTAAAGATATTTTAACTAATGTAATGATAGTAAGAATAACTCAAATAACTGTGATTTTATAGGAAAAGAAATATTTTTTTTAATTCCAAGTCTTCTGTATAGTGATTTAATCTCTGAGAGATATTTATACAGAGAGATACATATGTATCCAAAAAATATGAATTGCTATAAAGCTATAACTATAAAATATGTATATATTTATCCCTTTTATTAACTCTATTTACACCTAAAAACACCTCATCTGAAATATTTTACTGCTCATAAAGTTCACAACTCAATTAGCAACAAATCGGACTCTCAGATCTGCTTAGATGTCTGTGCTATAAAGTGTCATTATTATGATTGTTTTATACGGAGAGATGTGTTAATTTATACTATTATCTTTTGTGATATCAGACTCATTTTTAAAGAAATATATATGTATATAAGTGCCCTTTTAAGCTGGGATTCTTAAATCTCAAGTGTCTGCTGATCGGATTATTATGTTTGCTTAGATGGACAAGCGCCATAATTGTTTTATAGCACGCCATTTAGCGTATTATTTCACAGTTGTGTTGGCAAATAGACAGTTAACAGATATTTGCAGTTCGTTAATTAATTGTTAACAAAACGGCTTGTCAACAAAAAGGTAATACAATAAGCCAACAACAACAACAATTCAGCAGATTCAGCAACTGATTGTGAGACGAAGTCAGCGCCAACAAAATCAAGTTGAAAATTTCGCTGACGTTTCCTTAATAATTTGCCATAAGATACGACTATTCATATCTCAAAATACGTAATGTTTTGTGTTGTTGTTTTTGTTGTGATTTGTGTAGAGTCGTATAATTTGCCTTTTAAGGTGCTGACTAAGCGTGAATTTAGCTGTAATTTAGCCAAGTTCGCGCGAAATACGCAAATAAACGTAAATAAATTCATACAAATGAATACAGAAATTCAAAATACAAAAAAATACCCATTTTTGGCCTGTTTTTAATTCAATTGAATACTTTGAGTTTAGCTGTAAATTCAGTTGTCGTCTCGACTTTGGCATCGATCATATTGACTTGCAAATCACTTATGAAACGCGTGACAATAAACCACTGTGCGGGGGAAGGGAGGGGAATTGCTTAGCAACATTTGTTGCTGAAATGTAGCTGAAAGTCTGTCAATCTGAGTTTTAGAAATGAAAACATTCCCGGACATATGCAAATGCCATGACAACTGTCTATTGTCTTACAATGTGCGGGTGTGTCTCCAATTTGTTGGTAGACAAAAGACATTAAAAGTATTGTTATAACCGTTTATGGTAAGCTAACAACTTCCTGGGTCCACTTAAAAAAAAAGGGAGGAAGCCAATCTTCAATTGAGAAATCTTTCCAGTTTTAATGTACACTGTGATCTTTGTTTAAAGATAACTAGAGCTCGACAGTGCTAGACCACCAATATCAATATCCATATTGATATGCACACTTGGGGAAGGAGAAATTCAATCTTTAATTGAGAAATCTTCCCAGTTTTAATGTACACTGATCCTTAACGATAACTTGATCGAGACATTGCTAGACCACCAAAATCAATATCTATATGCATTAATACGCACCCCCAGAGTATTTTTTCTCCCTAAAACTGGAACTACTGAGTACGTGCTTGCCATGTTCAAAATCGAAATTAAACGAGGCGCATATCCTCTGAAGAAACTGTTCATAGATCACGTTTCGCCATACTGTAAGCCCAGTCTAAATATCCATAATGGACATGGCTTAAATCTCTACCTGAAAAGGCGCTAAACCGTAGCAAACCGCACTTGACAGTAGCTATTTCTATAGGACAGGTATGTATTCGATACGACCCTCTCTCACGTAGGAAAAGGACTTCTCAGGGTAAGGATCGGCGACCCCATGTCGTGTATTGTTCGCGTTCATTTCCTGATTTTTAATTAGCCAATAGAAGGTAGCACAAAGAAGTTGTACAAATCGATAGGACAGCCTTTTAAAGACGGCAAACGTGAGCTGCATTTGGTAATCCTCAAATATCCAAGTGATTTTCAAGTGAAAACACGACAAGAGATAGGAAATTAATTCAATATCAATGGCAATTGTGTGTGTTGGGGCGACGAACCCAAAGCCAAAGACAGTCAAGACACCAAATTGCATGAAAGTGAAGTGAAAACCACTTAGATAGACCATAAACAACTTCAACACCATCCCCAACTCCATCTTCATCTCCATCCATCAGACTATTAACTTGACAAGTGCTTTCGCGAAAATTTCATAATCAAGCCAAAAGATAGCTGGCCAAAGTGAATTTCCAAGGTAATCAACATCGTATCCCAACCAACATCATCATCGTCATCATCACAATTATTTTACGTGTAATCATTGAGAAAATTATGCTTGTGCATCTGCTCTCTGACAAATAGAAATTTCATTTATACGAGTATATGACAAATTAGTTCATTCTTTTGTCTAATTTGTTGTCTGGCTTAACATGGAAGTTTCGTAAATTCATTTTGCGTTAATTAGCCATCTACAAGTTGGTAAGTAGATGACCTCAGCTGGAGGGAGATACTCAAAAAGTCTCAGATGAATAATGAACTTGGCATATGTTTATGGGAACTTTTTCGTGGGGATCGAAAGCAAAAGTTGGCACTGATTTATGGCCAAAACGAGTTGATAACTCGATAAGAATTGTAGCCTAATGGAACCCTTTCAAAATTTGTCATTTGAATTAGCTAATGATCTGTTAATTGATCTGAATTTGAAACGTGAGAAATAGTAGAAGAAAAGGTATTAATTTCAACGTATACCATAATTTGTAAGGTCTTCAATCTTCCGTGATATTTACAGTTTGATTAAAGCATTTGGAAAAACAATTTATGTAAACTCTGCCATCATTATCAAATCAAGTTTTATGTCTTTCATAAACATTTAACAAACTCTGACTAATTAAGTGAGCATTCGATTGGAGTTACAAGTCAAATCTAATTTGCATAAAGATGTTTATGCATTTTGTAAATAGTTGGGAAGGTCTCAATCAGTCTCTGTGTGTGGCACTTGGAACTTGAATTGAAATTTGCATAGGAATGCTAAAAATCCATTTCATTCAAAGAACCGACAATGACATCAACAACTTTTTAAGAGCGTGCAAATTTTTGCATTATAATCGCTTCGAGATGATCTCTTCATCTTCTTCTTCAAGTAGCTACTGTGATTCATAGACTTGAGGGGAAACGGAAATGAGTTGCCTACCTTCTAGATAGGGAGAGCAGTTAGAGAACCGTTGTAATCCCAAGTTCAATCAACTTTGCCTGATAAACAGGTGCTCGAAGAGAACTCTTAAGGTATGTTGAGGAAAAGCTAAACAACAATTTTTTTTCTGTTGGGTGTCTTCATTAAAATAATGTCGAAATCCATTTGACTAGTGAAAATTCTAAACTTTCGCCAAACGAAAAAGAAAACCAGACCAAAGCTAACTACTTGCAAGTGGTAAACAAGTCTTAAGATAGCATCATCTCAGACTCAGACTCGGACTCAGATTCAGACTTTCTAGCGGAAACCAAACAGTGGCAAGTGAATTATCGCTATAAATCAATTTCGGTTTAGCCAACAGTCAAACTGGGCTAACAGCTCAAGAGCTGAAGATTATACTTAAGAACATAGAAGAAAGAAGAAAGCTTTGGCGCTTACCTTTAATGTTCAGTTAAGTTATGTATCCAAATGTGTGTAATCCCAAAAAATGTTATAGGTCGACTTTGATCGATGGGCAGAAAAACAATGCACACACTAAATAGAATACACTGAGAAATGCACAAGGCCGTTTATCGTAGTACTTATTGTTGTTGTTTTTTTCTTGCTCTAGCCCTTAGTTAGCGTTAACTTATCATGCACTTCACTCGAGGAATACACCACATTTTTATGCGTAGCTAAAGGCGCGTACGTGCCGCATAATGCGATTCCGACTGGGGTGCATCTGTTGTTGCATGTGGCAGGAAACAGGTGCAGCACCGATTTTTATTAAGTTTTGAGGGGAATCTTTATATATTTTGTATCTGTACACACTCGTATTATTTTTTGTCAAAATTCGCAATGCACTTTCAGTTTCGTATTAAAAGACTTAGCATGCTTTGATAAGCTTGAACTGTTAGCAAAAAGTTATGATAGACACGCACAGTAGAAACGACTGTCAACCGCACTCAACAATGTTTAGAGTACAACTGAAGTTTACAGACAAGAAACGAGGGCTAACTAGTCAGCCAAGCAGGTTGCTCTCTCTTTTACACTCTCTTTCTCATTTCATTTGCTGAGCGCAGATCGAGCTAACACGGCAGAGAGCACAACAAAAACAACAGCCGGCAAAGCAAAGCGAGCGTTGCGCTCTTGGCAACATATGTTGCTACGCTGAGAAAAATTTCAACAAGAACATGAGGTATATTTAAAATGAATTGGGCAGTTATTTAAACAATAAATATAGCATATTAAAGTTAAATAAATTTACTTGATTTTAAGAGCTGAATTCAACATGCTTTAATCTGCTAATCTGCAGTGCAATATGCGAGAATAACCAAGAACAGAATGTATATTTGAAATAAATTTAACACATATTTAAACTATTATTATATCATAATTATTTTAACTAAGTATTATGCAGTAATACAATATATGTAACTTATTTCAATATGCATAAATGAGCTTAAGAACTTCACAGCAAAAACTACAAGATACTCCTTAAATAAAATAACATAAACAAAAGGTATACTTAGAACTAACTTAAATATTTCTTAAACAATAATTTAAACACATTTACTTAAGCTATTAAACAGTAATTGAATTTATTTATTTAATCCTAATTTAATTTCCATCAATGCGCTTGAGGTCCTTACAATTTAATTAAGTTTATTATTGTTTATTCTTTAATCTGATTAAAAACCACACAGAAACAACTGCAACATCTTCTCAGTGTCTTACACTTGCTCTCTCTCTCTCTCTTTGTCTCACTCTACGCGCTCGCTCTGCTGCTAGCGTGGGTGCAAGGCTGCAGTTGTTGTTGTTGGCTCTCTGACCGGTGTTGATGTATGTGTGTGTGTGTGTGAGTATGTGTGGGTCGCTTTGAAGTGTGTTGCTGAACTGTGGGCGATGTTGCCTGGGCGAACTAGTTCCACTTGCTGGTTGTTCACTTTTTCGAGTAGGTAGTGAGCGACGCGACGCCGGAAAACTGGTTTCCAATTAGAATTGAGCGTTCGTCCAACATGTGGGTTTTTCGTAAAGGTTGACTTTGGGATGGGTACAAGTAATTGGGAGGGAACCAGCACATAGGCGCAGTGCGTGACCAAGAGAACTGAGCGCCGGATGGGCTTGAAATTGTATAGCTCATACATGTATTTACTTTTGAGGGGAATCGCCAGCAACATGTATAGCAACATTTAATAGCAGCATGCTGCCCAAGTTAATATTAAACACTTACACACAAAGTAACCTTAAGTTGACATTAACTGGAAAAGTTTCTACAGTTATTTAGTTATTTCTATTTAGTTCAAAAGAACAGCAAAATGTTGCCGACACAAAGACTGCAACATTACGAGTCCAGCAACATGGATTCCATAGTACCAACATTTTTACTTAGAACTTCAAGTATTATGTGCACGTTTCTAGCCATTTATGGGTTAAAGACTCTTACGGCAAATACAATAAACCAAGCTTAGACTCAGACCTGCTATTAAAGTTATGGCCATAAAGCATTAAAAGTTTGAACTTTGGTGCTACACAGCAACAACAAACAACTACAATAGTAATAACAACAAACGAGACCGAAAAGAAAGTCAAATGCCAAATGTAATTTTCTGTCAAGTTGACCATCATATTCAGTCATGATTTATTTAACAAAAAACATAAAGCGAGCCAAAAAATTAATTATGGCAGAGGTCAAAAAGTCCAAAAAATTATTAATGAAAGTGAAAATTTAAACAGCAGGGAAAAGATTTAACATCTCGTATTCCGCTAATCTTAGTTCAGCTTGAATGTTTGCAAATTAAATTAAAAAGATATCTTGTGATTTTGATAAATTGCTACGATGACAAATTTTGAGCGAAAAATGCGGAATCAATTTACGATTTTGTTTGTTTTTCAGTTTTTGCAGTTAATTAAATTATCATAATTATGGCAAAGCTCTGAAAATAAAATAAAAGACCTCAAAAAGGTCGCTCAACATTGTTTAAAAGTTGTTCTTCAGCTTTTCAGCTAATTATAACTAAAGTGCAACCTAGAAGGCACATCTCAAATTCCAATTATTTGAATTGTTGATTTAATTATAGTTAAACCTTCTGGTTAGCTTGTAATGTTAGGGTATAATTATGATTGTAGTACAGCTGAAAATTATTTGCATGGCATTCTCAAGGTAAACAGTTAAATATTTGTTAAGAATGGAATCGTAGTAGTATCATAGCACGCTTTTCACATAAGCGTGTGAAAAGCACACAATGAAAATACACAGAGAGTAGAGCTGAATCTTGGGTAGCATGTGGAGCGTTCAATGCACCTCAGTGGCAGGTACAACTTGGACTTTTGTAAGGCATAGGTGTGGATCCAAAGTCATCTAGGCGTTGAGCTATTTCAGGAATGAAGCCGGAGGCAAACCCATGCATGCTCTAGTTACAACTTCAACTTCAAGTTGTGTAATCGCAGCCGCAGACTCTTTGTAGCTAAAGTTGGGCTCCCTCATTTCTCTTTTCCCCTCTCTCTTTCTCTCTGACTTGAGCCGGCTGCAAGTTAATAGCCATTGGTCAGCAGCTGCAGCAGCCCAAACAGACGTGCTCCAAATGTAAACAAAAGGCAGAAGTCGATGTTGATGTTGCTGTTGTTGATGCAGATGCCGCATTGCACTTGTTACCATTACTTGAGTTTTGAGTTGCATCTGCCTCAGCAGCAGCAGCAGCAACAGCAGAAGCAGCAACAGCAACGGATGGCGACGTCCGTCAATTGGTAACTGCAACTTCCCCCAGCAAATTTTTGCGTGCTTCGCACATTTCATATAAATACTCATACTCGCAGTAGCTGTAAATCAACAAGAGAAACAACTTAAACAATAACAAAAACTTGCATCTCAAAGATGCTATCAATCAAGTTCTTTGAGATACAATTGTATCTCTAAGCGTCTTACATAATTGAGTTGGTTAAGTGGAGGCTTGTTAGAGATACTTATGTGCTTAAAGCCATAGCCATCAGCAATGAATAGACAAATGAATCGAGTTCAATTTATGATCATTGTGCATTAGGCTCAAACACCTCAATGGTATATCACAACAATTGTATCTACTGAGGCACTCAAGTACTATACATACATGTGTACTATTTTTAGCTCTAGGAGATAGATGCCTTTATCTCAATACTGCTGCTTCGCACTGTTTGTTTAGCAATGAAAATTGCTTTAATAAATTATTTTTAAACATACATGAGTTGTAGAAGTTTATTTCTTTTTACAGAAATTAAATACAAACTGTCCTCTGTTTTAAGAATTATAAAATTGAATTTTACAAATCTTATTATCTCTATTCTCTTCTGGAATCAACTCAGCCAAAAATTACAATTTATATTTATGAATTCTAGATTTAAATATAGTTAATTTTGTGATACTCAAAAAAGGATATGAAGTTAAATTTTCAAATTGAGTTTAATAATTCAGTTATCTTTAATTTTATATTTATATATATATATATTAACATTACGTGATTCGTTGTAGTAACTAGTGAGATAAATTATAAGTTACTTCAATTTTTATAACAGACAAATATAGAAAAATAAAAAGAATATACAAATTATATTTTCTGCTTCACCTATGGATTGTTATGTCACATTGACATGATCAATTTAGAAAACTAAACGACATTGACTTCGCCAACCAGTTGACAAGTTGAAAATATTTAAAGAACAACAACGACAACGATAACAAATCAACTTCAACTTTATCTGCAACCTCAAGTTCTGGCAGCTGATGAAGTGGTTGATGTCGAACGCCCAGGATGTTGATAGACACCGTATCATAAACATGAACTTCCGATTGCGGCCAAGTGGCAAGTGCCACGAGCGACTCAAAAGCCATTAAGGCTATAACCAAAAAAAAAAGATCAGCAAAAGACAAAAAAAAATACTTAACTTAAGCAGCTGAACTTTAACAGCTTGTGCTGGCGATACATGAAACAGGTGCCATCTGGTCACCAGTAACAAGAAGAAGAACAAGAGAAGAAGAAGAAGAGGAGCTGCCCCATCTGACAATGTCTTGGGCATATCCGCTGTCGTCAGCTTAGCCCGTTAGGCAGGTCAAGCGGAAAGGCGTTAACGTGGCCAGCTTTGGGCCAAACTGTCTTCGACCTGGATCAGATGCCGTGACCTTCACATGTTTTATAGTATATACCCATAAGTAGTATATCTGATATCATTTGTAGACCATTTGTCTGGCCCTGTCTGCGTTGCGAACTTTGTGGCAAGCAAACACACAACACACAATAGAATTAGTCGAATTAACTCAACTTTAATTTGCATGCCGCGATGGGTTTTTATGCATACTCATAATTCTCCGAGCTTTATGATTTCTAACTTCATGGAAGACAAAATTGCCCTTGAATATTTGAACAAAACAGAATTGAATATACTTGTATATGTCCTTTCCTTCTTTGAATTTAACTCTTTTAACCCAAAGTGAATGCGGCCTTAATACAGACAAACATATAAAATCAAATATAAACTTGAATTTCCATTGAAAAACTGTTTTTGTTATGTCTTTGCTGTTATACCCACTGAAAATTATTAAAAATAGGTATATTGCGGTGGGTCTGCATAGTTGAATATTCCTTTATATCAATAATATATATAATTTTTTGGCTTTTAACTTGGCAATAATTACTTTTATACAATATTTCATAGTTTGGTATACATATAAATAGTACCTTATTCATCCAGACCGATTGCATTATAAATTCAGATGGTTTTACGTACATCTTTCTTTCTATAATAAAATAAAAAAGCTCTTTCATAGTTTATAGATTGCACAAATATTTATTTTCCAGAACATGTATTTATTATCCAGTCACAGGGTACTTCATAGTCTGGACTGAAAAATTTTTACTGTTTTTTTTTTGTCTACGTTTCCATAATTAAGATGATATATTAAATCCAAGTGATTTATTGTGCGAAACATTATTGCTGTTTTGGGCATTTTATTATAACGAGTTCGGGCCAAGAACGTTTTTAATAAGCCCAAAACAATAACTGAAACCTCAACTCTTCGCCAAGAGCATTGATCAAATTTCACTTTTATAATGTTGTCTTGCGACTTTACCCCACGCCGCATTAACTTTCAATTTTCAATTACATTTGAAACACTCACGACACATTTGCGATGCCTGTGAGAAATTATATCTTACGGATTGCATATAATAAATCAACATTAAATGCCAATTTAACTGAGGTGATTCAGGGAGGAGGAGGGAGTGGAAGGGAAGCACTGCAGTCAGCGTAAAAAACTTCCACGAAATTTGTGAGAGTGAAAAGCGCAATTTGTGCGATACAAAGAAACCACTTTTCTTTTCTTAAGCTCCTTTTTTTTGGAAGAAAAGCAATCGAGGAAAACCCTTTTTACCACAAATGCTTAAGCCCAAATAAAAAAGACGCCCAAGGAGAGCATTTTAAGGTACTTTTTGCTGGAAGAGTGCATTAAACAAGGTAGAGCAGTACTAAGAGTTGGTAAGTTAACAAGTTAGAAAAACGACGAGAGTCCAATGACAATTTATATGTCCAGCTATTGAAATGCATAAATATCCAAATACTTTTTACTTTATTTATTAATTAAATTGTATTTTCATTCAAAAATGATATGAAGAATTGCAAGTTATCTGGATCTTTTCGGTCCATCTAGTAAAATAGTTAGTAAAGAAGAACAAATTAATTGGAAACTGTTTAAAATGATATTCATTGATTATGGCAATAGTTAAATATTGCTACAGTCATTTATATTGATTTGATATATGTGAGAACAACTTAAATATTTGGGGAAAATAATACCAGAATACAGACTTAACAGTTAAAGAGGTCAGTATTCATGAACTTTACCCAACGAACAATTCCAGTCACAAATTTCGTTTAACACACTTTCAAACTTACTGATGAACCCTCGTTGAATGTTCATCGCTTGCCACACTTCATAAAAAAAACATACACAGTCTCCCGTTTGTGTTGCAGTGTTGCTAAACGTTAGCAGGCGCAATCGCCTCACTTTTCATTTAATTTCGATTTAAATAGAAAACCAATGCAATTGGAAAACGATTCGAGAGCGATTTATGCTAATGTCCATTTAAAAGCAAATTGTGAAATTGAGCATGTAATTTGATTACAACATGTAATAACAAAGAGCTTTGGCCAGTTATATCTCTGAGTATTCGATATGTGTGTCAGCGGGTTGTTCAGTTACTTAAAAGTAACTGAACCCCACCACCACCTGCTGTTCATATAGAGACCAAAATACAATATCATTTACAAATCATTTACACCTCAAATAGTCTTCTAGGTAGTTTCACATGCAAAGTATCTTCATATTTATATTCCAAATGCATAACGCACACAAATCAAAGAGCCATAAATGTCATAGAAATTTCTAAATTATGCTTGGGAAAACATAAAATCCAGCAATAACCCGTTGAACTCACTCACAAAAAAAAGAACCTGCTGGGAAATAGAGGAAGCCAAGATACTTTAGAACTGTCATTCTGGAAAGAATTTTCATTTTTACAGATATATTTCTCGAATATTCTTTGTAGGCTCATTAAACATGACTTCCTTAGTGTACCATTTTGAGGTATAGTGGATGAAGCTAGAATCATTTTAAAAGCGATCTTTTTTTACTACTTATCTTAGGCAGATCTATCATATTGGAAAATGAAAAATGATATGTTATGGCATTAAATTAGTTTATTATATTATTTTTAGCTAAGATAATTAATCTGTACACTTACATTATTGTAATTATAGTCTCATTCATTTTGATTCTGTTTCTTTTTTTTCAACAATCTGTAACTAAATTGATTAACTGCATCTTACAAAAGACAAGCATAGAACACATAATATAAGTTAAGCTAAGTTCAGTTCGTCTAAAAATTGCAGGCAATATGGTCATGATTCGAAACTCTCTAGTCTATGTAATCTGTAAGAATTACTGACAGTATTAGTATTTAACTATTAATACAGTAATTTTTTAAATCTTAATCTTTTATTTAGGTATCTGGTTTGCATTCTATGAAACGAATGGACAACAACTTACTGTTGTAGTTGAGCCGGAGAAAAAAGTATTTTCAGGCGATTCAGATCCAGGCCATATCCATGTCGATATTGATGGACCCAATGTAGGGTCCTGACCTTGAAGACTCAGACTCTCAAATAATGTACAAAAATTAACAACTGTTTTATGTATGCCTCAAAACAGTGTCGGGAAAAATAAAGTGGTAGCTTAAATTTATTATTAATCAAAATGTTTATATTCAAATAACTATATTACTGATAATAAAATTGAGTTTTTAGAATAAAGATGTATTATGAAAAAGATTAGTTATAAAATTGTAAATCTCTAGAGATGAAATGAATCCGCAAGCAAATTTTTCTATAAGTTACTGAGCAACTCAATTTTGACCATCAGAATTTTGATGAGCATCGCCAATAAATAATCTGAAGCTATTATAAAATTTGCAGATAAAATTATGGAAGTTTAGTTATAGTTAAAGAGCCGAAACAAATTTGTTATATAATGTGACCTTTCTGAAATCGAATTAAGAATAGTTCGAGCAACTAATGTAACCTGTAGCATAACTAAACTAAACCTTTACTTAATCAACTACAACTAATTGCATTGACTGACATAAGTCATAAAACTAGAAAGGTAAGTTAACAATTAGTTTAATAGACCATAGAGCTTCAATATGGTGACGATGGACAGAGCTCTGTTCTTTTTATCATGTGAGTTGACAAATCCTACTTATAAACTATTTAAATATGTTACATCTTCCACAACTAGGTCTCTGGCTGGTAATTTGTCCGAGATTTGTCTATAGCGATACCTTCAATCTTGTACTCGGGAAGCAATCTAATGTATTTGAAGCTCAGAACAAGGGGATAAATCAGATTGATGCTTTTCAGGATGCTGAATGGATGCCTTTGCAGGGGAACAAGCCCATTCTTGAAAACCCGAAAGACTTATTGATCATCAAGGCCCTAAATGATTGTAATGGCAATCAAAATCCAATTCTGTCTCCGATTGAGAGGATCCCTTTTAATCCAGACAACCCGTTCAACCCGTTAAATATTGGTTATCCTCAAGATCCGAGTACACTGCAAATCCCGCAAAATCCGTTCTTGGAGCTGAAACGGTTTCAGCAAATTTTAAGACGACCCAGTGAGAATCAGCAGAATCAAAGTCTGTTGGAGTTACTTCTTCAAATTCTGAGCAGGCCCGAAGAAAACCAGATGTATCCAAACTTGCCGGAATTTAACCAGAAAAGTTTGATCTGGAAGTCACTTATAGAGCATAGACAATCGGTTGAACTAAAGAAACCACTTTCGGATTTCCAATTAGGATTTTTAGCTCCACCAACGTACCCGATATACCCCCCGATATTACCAATAGCACCTCCTTGCGTGACACCTCCCGCAAAAATTATAGAATCAACAACCCCAAAAAGTTTAAAGCCCAGTGCACCTGCCACTACGACAAAAACAACTATAAAGCCACCTAGACCAGCACCTACAGGGTCTCCTACATCACCAATTATAAATCCACCTAAAGCACCACCTACTGTGCCACCTTCAGCATCACCTACAAGGTCACCTACAACAAGAAGTACAGCGCCACCTAAAGCAGCACCTACAGGGTCACCTACAACAACAAATTCAAAGCCAACTCCAGCAGCACCTACAGGGTCACCTACAACAACAAGTACACAGCCACCTAAAGGAGCACCTACAGGATCACCAACAACAACAAGTTCAGTGCCACCTAAAGGAGCACCTACAGGGTCACCTACAACAACAAGTACACAGCCATCTAAAGCAGCACCTACAGGGTCACCTACAACAACAAATTCAAAGCCAACTCCAGCAGCACCTACAGGGTCACCAACAAGAACAACAACAGAGCGATCTATTTTAGCACCTAGAGAGCCACCTACAGAGTCACCTACAAAGCCACCTAGAGCAGCTACAGAGCCACCTAGAAAAACAACTACAGAGTCACCGACAACATTTTTTGGAGGGCCTTTTCAGCCTCCTAGGAATCCTTGGTTCCCTTCCCAATCTTCTCTAGCTCCTTGGAAAACTACACACGAAACAACGACTCGAGCTCCAGTCATAGGTGGCGTTGGCTGTGTTATAGATTGCCCATAGATACTTTTTAAAAAGGATGTTCAATAAAAATTTGATCATTTTAATATTTAGTTCATAGATTTGTTGCGATTTATTAAATGTTAAATGCAATCAACATAATTTATAAACAGTAATTTGGTTTACATAGAGCTTATCTTCAAAACATCATCTAATTATTCATTGTTCATTTGGAACAAATATAACTATATAGACTAAAACGCACAAAAGTTTCAAATCTCCTACACCTTGCATTACATAGAAATCTGCAACCAAAGCTGTACTGAAATCTCGATGACCTATGACCTTTTGTCATCTTATACAATAAAATCTACCTTAACCATATTAAATATATATGTCTCATTTCTGAAATAGATGCAACTTATTAAAATATCTTTGCTTTATTTCAAAAAACAATTTGATAGCTTAACTCAGCTAAATCTCAAATATATAACTAAGGTCTTTGGTTGGTAGCCAATTTCAGATAAAATTTAATGGAAGATACATAAGGCTAAATAAAAGACATCAGCTAGGCATTCTACTCATTGGGGAAGTCTATTTGAAAATAGCAGTAAGTACTCAATATTATCACTAATTAAATTAAGTCAAGACCATTCCAAAAACAGAATATAAATACAACCGCCCGAAACCAACTAAAATGATCTGCTTGGCGAAAGGTCAGATATATAGCAAAAGTATATTAGTATTATAAAGTAGATATGGATATACATTTTTAATCTCTTATGAAAGCATAACGAAAACTTATATATGTATAAAATTATTCCACATCAGAGGAATTATATGCATAACAGGTTATCCAACTGTTCGTAACTAATACTATTTCTCGGTCTGATCGGAGACTTTCACAAAAAGTCTTGTACAGGCTCTGCAATTTTTAGTTCATTCGAAAAATACGTGCAATACGTCTAAAATGAGGGCTTATTTGTTCTTAATATACTGTAAGTAAAACTGAAAAAAATAAAAGAAGGGATCAATAAATTATTTTAAAATCCATATATTAGTTGCGTGGATGCTGTTCGATGAAGGCTATGGCGAAGTTCAGATATATGATCGTGAGGCCGATGGAACTGGTCCCAGTAATATTTCAGTAAAAATTGATGGCACCAACGCGGGAAGTATTTGTATTGATTGCCAGAATCAAATACAAATAGATTCTGGACTAGATAATGACGACTCTCTTGCCGATTTGCAGCGTTACCTTGGTTCAAATTCCCTTATTCAATCTTTCATTTTTATACGTCCAGAGAGACCAATTACAACTTCTAAAAAACCTACAACAACAACTAAAGCTACAACTAGAACTACAACTAAAAGAACTACAACTAAAAGAACTACAACACCAACAACTACTAGAAGAACAACTACTACAACAACAACTACTAGAAGAACAACAATTGCAACTACAACAAAAGCGCCCAATCTTATTGGCTGTATTGACGATTGTCCCTGAATACTGCGTGAAATGCATGTTACAAAATTGGAAGAGATCATTTCCTGTAATTAAATAAAATGTCTATCAAAGTTAATAACACAGTGTTACAGCAAAAAAAAACCCTGGGAAATGATAGTGATTTTCTGGTAGGGCTTATCGAGTATAGCAATACTGCATACTTGGAATTTTGGGGACACCCTCAAAATCTGCATTTACAGCTAAAAAACCGAGTTTTGCTATGTATGGGTACTTAACAGCTTGTAACTTAGTGAATTGTGAATCGTAACCGATTTAAATAGAAGAAGAATAGAACTTGATACATCTATGCGTAATTGCCTCCCAAACCCATTTGCTTTTTACTTTTTCCAACATTTTTCAACTTTGACAATGGTTTTATGCACTATTTTCTATAAACACTATACTATTTATGGAATGTTTTAAAAAGACTGTTTAATTCTGAGTATAACTTAGGTTTAATTTTAAAAATCGGATAATAATTGACAAAGATAATACACTTTTTATGCTACAAATTTGTTCAAAAATACAATTTCTAACCACTTAAAAAAAATAAAAATTTGTTCAACTTATTTTTTTTAGTTGGCATTATCAGTTTCCTGATAATGAAAATACCTTGTGACATAGAAAATAAAAACAAAACCAGGCTATTGTTTTTGGGGTAGTTCTTTTCGCTGTTCATTAAAATTCCTTTTGATTTGCTTTGGTTCATTTCAATATAGTATAACCGCCAGTTAAAATTTAATAATTTTCAATGTAGGTGTGCAATTCTTAACATTTTAAATTCTGTACAATTCGAAGTCTCAAGACTTGAGACCTTTAGTATCTAAATCTATCTATAAACTTTATTAGCGTGACTTATTTCAATCGCAACTAATTAAAATTTCTGTGCTTTAATTCAAAACATATCGATGTGATTGTTAAACTCAGTTCACCCCAAAACCATCAGCAATATGGTTCTAGCCAGGCATTTTATATTTTTAGTGTGCTGTTAGTAAAAAAAAAAAACAAACACAATAATACTTTCTATAATCTTTTACATATAAATTAGGTCTTTGGTTGATGTATGATCCAACCTACAGTAATCTGCAGATATTACAACTGGAAGGTGGGAAAAAACCGAGGAATATTTTACTTCACATTACGGGCCAGAACACGGGCTTTATTTGTATTAGGTGTAAACAACAAATTAAAATATCACTTAAACGACATTAAGACATTTAGAATTTACTTTTAAATATCAACTACGTGTTAAGAAATATGTTAAAATAAGTTATTTTTAATTGCCTTACTCTTTAATGTCCTAAAATAAACATGTATATATTAATCTTAATATGACTTTGTCAATAAAAAACGTAACGACTTTTATAAGTAAAATTGCCTTTCAAGCTGTTTCAGAAATTTGGTCGGGTTGTTTGAAACAATATTAAGATTTGTTGAGAAACAAATGAGTTTTTATACTAAATGTTGAAATCGAACCGGTTATTCGAATGTCTGCTACATGATATAGTGATCCGATCCGGCTCTGCATTATTATTGGATCTGTACCAAGTTTCACCAACATAGTCTCAAAGCTGAGAAACTAGTTTTCATAGAATCAGACGGACAGACAGTCGGAAAGACGGACATGGCTATATCATCCTGATCAAGAATATATATACTTTATGGGGTCTGCCATGCCTCCTTCAATGCGTTACAGCCTTTGTGACAAAACTATAATACTCTCTGCAAAGGTATTAATATTAGCAATTGAAAATTTATCTCCAAAGTCTAGTAACAAGTTATCCAACCGACCGAAACCAAATAAATTTCTCTGCTTGACGAAAGGTCAATTGTACATAATTTAAAGACAATATTAAATTTCTAAAGATTAAATATAATTTCTTATATAAGCATATCTTTATATGCATATCAAGTTATACAACTATCCGTAACAAATAATATTTCCCGGTTTGATCGGAGTTTGTCACAAAAAGCCTTGTATAGGTTCGGCAATGTTTAGTTCATCCAAGAGACGCATACAATATGGTTAAAGTGAGGGCTTTCCTGTTCGTAGTGTGCTGTAAGTTAAATTTATAAAAAAAATTAAGCATTTCTAATATTGGAATCTCAAATTAGTTGTCTGGATGCTGTTCGATGAAGGACATGGCGAAGTTCAGATATACAATCGTGAGGCCGATGGAAATGGTCCCAAAAACATCTCAGTACATATTCGCGGCCCTAATAAGGGCGATATTTGTATTGATTGTCAGAATCAAATACAAGCGGACGGTGGACTAGAGAATGATGATTTAGATCGGTTCTTCGGTCCCGATTCCAATATTCCACCCTTATTTTATATGCAACCACCACAGACTTCAAATATAAATACAATGGGTGAGTCTTACTCGTATCAAAAAGAAGTGACAAAGTAATTGAAAAATATTATTTTAATCTGTAGTGCTAGCAGCCAAACCTGAGCCTTTGGTACGACTAACTTCCAATTACCGATCATTATTAATGCCTTATCCTCTACTTCAATCTAATGGCCTAGTCTATAAAGCTAATGATGTGGACAACGATGCTAATGATGATGATGCAAACCATGATGATGCTAATAATGATGATGCAAACCATGATGATGCTAATAATGATGATGCAAATAATGATGACGCTAATAATGATGATGCAAATCATGATGATGTTCCGAATCTGAACGATACTAATAACGATGATAATGCTAATCATGATGATGGTAATGCTAATGCTAATGCTAATGCTAATGATATTGCTAATGATATTGCTAATGCTATTGCTAATGATAATGCTAATGCTAATGATAATGCAAATAATGATCCTAATCCTGAAGATCCCTATGCAAGTCTTCTCCAACCAGCCCAGCCTGTCATGTCTTAGAAGTATGATAGAAATTGTGTGGGACTTTGGTCTTATATATAATAAAATTATATTAATATATTATAAACATCTATATGAGAATAAAATCATTTAGCTTGTGTTTATTGAAGTTTTATATATTATTACATTATTACATTTTATATAAAAGCCAAAGATATCCTCCTATCTGAAAGGCTTTTCGTTTTTTTGCATTTTTCAAACTGAAATTAAATGGAATTAATTTTGTTTAAGGATCGCCATGATTTGCAAACTAAAGCCAATTTTGGTTCAAGATCGTTGGACCAAAGTACAATCTATAAACTTGGCTGTTCAAATAGCAACTGAGCTTGCAACAATGGCAATTGCAAGGCCCCTAAATTGTTGAATCTAATAAAAGTTCCGCAATAAAAGTTTATCACAGTAACGAAAAGTGTTTCAATTGATTTTATAGCATCAACTTTCCATAAAAATGCTATCAAAATGTTATATAAAGTGCTACAAGAACATGTTAAGAGCATTTGAAATTTTTATACGCTTGAAATATGAAGCTCATGTCGTTGGTCGTTGCTGGTTTCAGTGAGTATAGATGTGGCTTCAGTTAAGATCTATAAAAGTAAAATATATCATTCACTCTTGTAGTTGCCATTCTAAGTCAGTTATTTTTCGACGGAACCGAAGCTTTGCCCTCAACAGCGAATCATACAAATCCTCCATGGATGCATCAAAAAACAACCCATAAACAGGCTTATAAGATATCTGGCGACATATGATGATAAAATTTGAAGAAGATTCGTCATGAAGATTATGATATGAGTTTGGTTTAATGATGATAAAATAATAAACGAATTTATTGATATTGGGATATATATTAATTTTGTATTTTGGTGAAACTAAGATTTCTTATAGTATAATATTATGTCTCCTATAACAACCATATAGCCTAAAATTTATAAATTAAACTTCTGCGAAAACAAATTATTTCATTTTTCCGATTTTAGGCTTTATTTTAATGGTCAATGATTAAGATTCAAATTGTCAATTTTGTATCTTCTTTATAGTTAATTTAATAATGAAATAATATTGATAGAAATGATGCATTGTGAATATATATAATAATTACTACAAATAGATTTATTTACACTTATTTATATTTAATAATGATGTAGGATTTTATGGCGAAAAGCCTTGGAGATAATAAGCATAAATAAAGTCGGATTTTATACAATATCTTTTTATTTGGCAATGTGGTTAATTGGGACATATGATAGTGAGACATATGAGAGTCTGTTCAATCTCACATCTGTTCTATAAAAATAGATTAATATTGGCAATACTAAGAGTTTCTGAACAAAAATGACTTACCTTCTTTGCATTTTCAACATTTTAACCTTTGCCACTGCGTTTTGTCAATACTTGATATCGTACTCATTGAAATTGCCATAACCAAATGGTTTTTAAAGAAGCTATTAACATTTACGTTATCATAATTATGGGCAACCATAAAAATTAATTGATTCTTGCCACATCGTTGAGAACAAGTGGCCCAAGTGGTATAAAAGCAGCCAAAGAATAAAGAACCAGGTCAGTCAGAGGAACATGAAACTTATTTCGGCAATTCTATTTGCATGTGGTAAAGTAGAAAACTTGCACAATTCAACGTTAAATAAACTAAAAATAGTCTCCGTTATTCTTATAGTGGCGGCACTTGCATTGCTGCACAACGTCTATGGCAACACTTTGCCAGTTTCGGCATCAGATGCTGCTCCAGCACCAGTTCCGGAAGCAAAACCCAAAACGGAACCAATTTCTGATCCACAACCAGCGCCAGTTGTCTCCCCTAATGTAGGTGTGGATGATGAGCCTGTGATTAGAAGTCCAGCTGCCTTTCAGACATTGAGTGCGGATTCCAGCTTTGTGGAATTGTCGGCTAATCCAGATCCATTGCCTTTAGCTCCAGCTCCAGCTGCAGCCGAGCTCAATGCATTTGAAGGCTCACTCGATGATATGATACCAGATAACCCAGCTGAGCCCTTGTCCACCTAAAAGCCTATAAAAGATACAAAAGTATCTACATTCCTTAAGTATATACTTTTTGTATTTTTGGGCTTTAATCATATATGTTTAAATTCTGCATTTCAATCAGCATGAGCAAATATTAAATTGCATTTAAAATACAAATTTGAATAATAACTAAGATTTCTTCAAAATTGATAACATAAATCTCCAAATTTTGTACAATTACTAAGAGATAATAAAAGGTCACTCGACATGATCGATATCTAACTACTTCCCGAAACTGTTTACTGGGGCATGGCAGTCACATGATACCTCGTATCCACAACGACCGAGAGACCAAGCGACCAACCGACCGACCGGATTTGTTTTTTATAAAAAAAATGTAAAACAAGTCGAAGAGACTGAAAAAATCACTTACAAAGAGGAAGCGACAGCTACAACAAGTTTTATCAATGAAGTTAAGAGTGTAGTGTAAGGTTGACGATGACAAAAAAATAAATAAAACAAAACAAAGCTGGAAACAACAACCACAAAACAATGTCGACGACGGGAGCGGCATAGACCACATAAAACCACACCACAAACTTCATTGATCAATGACTCGCCATGTGGATGGGTCTGAGACTGGGACTGAGACAGTATCTGTGTCTGTGTCTGTGTCTGGACCTTGTATCTGTATCTGTGCTGAGTCTGGTCTCTGTATCTGATTCTCAGCTCATCCGTTCGCAGGCATCATTACAGAGTTGATTTAAACACGTTCAGCGTATAAAAGACGATTTAGTTTTTGTCTTCTACGATTGTCGGTGGATCTTTACATTTGCCCATCAATAAGATATATGTATTTATGTTGCTTTTGAGATATCAATTTGCATGTTAACACATCGTGAGTATCTGAATGACTGACAAATTGGCAAAGCGTAATGACTCAATTTAAATATGAACAGTCATTGATACTGCCAAACAAAACATGTGGACTTTGCGGCCGATTACTCCAATAAGCTCTATGGGAAAGTAAAATCAAACATATAGAATATGTTTTTTTGCATAGAATAACAATAATTCTGAAAAGAAAAAAAACAGTAGCGAAATCAATGGTTTCCCTTCTAAAAGGTGCAGAAATATATACGGATAAGAATAGATTCTTAAATGGAAAATTAAAAAAGAGAGTTCTGATAATCGCCAATAAATCCAAAAGAATCGACAAGATGGGCTTCTTGTTAACAACTCTTAAAGACTCTTCTGTTCTTCTTATTCGCGTATAACAAAGCACCTTGAAATATATACCATCCATACTTAAGTATTCAGAGAACATGGATCATAATTCAAACATTTTATTGGATCAATATAGTTAGTATTAAACTACAGCTCCTATGACGGGTAGTGGTACATTAGAATGAAAGTCGTACCATTTTTTATCTGCTTTAACGAGTCCCAGGAAAAGGACAATCGTATAAATAACTGAAAAGTTAAAGAATTTATAAAGTTTGAATTATTACTTGCCAAGGTTTGCTTAAAGTTACCTATACTTGAAGCTGATCTCATTGTAAAATGAATATGAATGTTACGAGGTAAAGCTTTTCGGGTGAACAAATAAGTTCCGAAATTAGTTCCACATTATCAATGGTGCTAAAAAATAACAATGACGGCAGATTTTCACTCTTTGCTTCTGTGTTTGTTTTTCAATTTTAATAATATTTAATTTTAAACATATGGAAGAACTTTACTATTAGCAATTAATATAAAATACATGAATAAAATTTTGAACATTTGTCATACCCGAAATTGATTGAGATTCAATCAGTAGTCCCAAGCGATTCGATGCTCCATAAACCTCAATTTGTGAGACCACCAATTAGTTTGCAATATAATTTGCAGTTCAACTAATTACGTAATGAAAACCACAGATACATAAATATGTTATATTAAATAAACCGACAACAAACAATTAATGCAATTAAATCGAAATAAATTATAAATCGTTGGCCATTATTATTTGTGGTAAATGAGCATAACAAAAAAAAGTAAAACACAAACGACATCAAAAGCGGCATAATTAAAACAAATACAAAGTCCACTTAATTATATTACCTAAAAATTATTAATAATGTAGCTGCCGAAAAGTAAAAACAATGTGCTACATTTAATGACGGTCAATCAATGTTAATGGACAATATAAAAAGAAATTACAAAAAAAATAAATAATAAAAATCAAGCAGAAAAAAATGTCGTTGCTTCAAAAATAAAAAGCAAAAAAAGCGAAGGGGCAGCTGCTGTGCATTAATTTATAATTATTTGTGCTGCCATCAAAGGGTTAATCATAACAAGTGGCACTTGGTCTGGCGCCCAGACGTCGACTTCTCTGCTTATGAGAACCATAACAATTTATTTATTTTGGAATCAACACAATTTTAATACGCTTTCCAGCACCACTTGAGAACGAGAAATAATTACTTAAACAATTTTTAAATAAATAAATATTGAATTGGCAAAAGTCCAACAGTTGCTGTGCATGGAGATTTAATTTGTATATTTTAAACTAGTAAATAAATAAATATAGATGATAATAATAACAGCGTCCTATATGATATAAAATAGTGTTGAAAATGAATTAATATTTTAGCTTACTTTGGAATAAAAGAAATAGGGAATAAAGCTATAAAATTTAAAACTTCTATAATTGTAAAAAGTTATTTTTTACAAACCCATTATAAATGCTAAGACAACTAAAGATTCAACTATAACAATCAAATACATCTATATAATATATAATATGTTATCTATATACTAATAAACTTATTAATACAAGCAATAATAATAGTAAAGTTACAGAATGAAGATAGGGTATAAAAAGCCGTATATATAACGCGCCATTTGAGGGAATTACAAGGAAAACCCAAACTCATTAAGAAGTCTGTTAGTTTCTGTGAATTAGAAATTAGAAATCAATTTTGACAAACTGTGCGGGCAGTCTAAGCTCCCAGTGGAGTCAGTCAACTGAGGGGTGTATGGAATTGCATAAAACTTGTAGAGACACATTTGCAGCAAGCCTCATTAGAGCTAATCATGCTGAATGGTCTAATCAAATGTGGTTTGCCTGCAAATCAATTTCAACTCACACTTTCATGTTTTCACTTTCAATTCAATTGATTGAAAACAAATAGGGTGTATGTGTATGTGTGTGTGTGTGTGTGTGTCGGTGCTTTGTGTGTAGTGTAAACCGCAAAAATGGCAAACAACAATTACAAAACGACGAGTCGAAATTGCAAAATTAATGGAGTGAAATTAGAAAAACGTGAAGAGAGCCAGCCCAATCGATGAGACCGCAAATGGACAGGCGTGGGAGCATTGGGAGTACATGGGAAGATGCCTTCGATTCCTCTCAAGATGTGACAGTTGATTGCGCCCCAAAGATGGAACGAAAGAAGCAATCGAAAGGCAATCCCAGCACGACAACAATGGACCAGGTGATGGAGACCAGGTGATGCGGATCAGGTGATGAGGACCAGGTGAGGGGCTCCCAAGGAAGCAAGTGGTCCTCCGAACTTACTTATCGACATTTCACGCTCGCGTGATTTGTACTCGACGTTTGCCGATTGACGAGATGCGATTGTTTAAACAATTAAAGTTGACAAGTTTCCGGAGGGGGACCACTCCGACCAATCGATGCAGAAACTCACGCACGTTGTGATAAACCCATAGAAGTGCGGATATCGACGAGGTCCCGTTACGTGACCAGCGGCTTAAAGTCAAAAAAAAGAGAGACAAAAAAAAGAAAGAAACAAATCCATTAACTGATTAGCTCTTCCCTGTGTTGTAATCCAATTTAACTTTAGGCCAGCCACGAACTGCGAACAAGCTGTAAATTATATTTATTGCCTGAAAACTCGATTGGCCAGTCGACAGTACATATGTATGTACATACATATATGGGGTTCTAGACAAACTAGGGCATTGTTAGAGTTGAATGATATAATCAAATTAGTAGGGCGGATTTCAAATCTAATTTAATTATTTTAGTTTACGACAAAGTTAGACACTAACTATCACAAAAATTAAATGGTTCATTGACTCGTTGAGTATTTTATCTCGGCATTTATTAGATTATCATAAACTGTTCTCTACTAGTAACTACGCATCATTCCTTTCTGATTGTTATTTCATTTGTCATATTATTTCTTTCAAAATTTATTAGTATATTTATCTTATATTATTTTTTGATTGCGAATCCAGACAGCTTTGGAGATTTCCTATGCGTAGGGCATGTTAGCAAGGAAACCTTAGAGCTTAGAACCAAAATCCATTTAGAATATAATCATTTTTACAAAAAGGATTAAAATTTGTTTTGATGATTAGCTGACGCAGCCATTGTCAGTTTGGATTTACTGGATACCTAATAATATTATTGATGTAATAACCTATAAAAGTGGGTGCAAAGTAGAATAAACAGTTTATCTGAAAATTATTGATAAATGTTGCAATGCTACCGAAATAGCAGCGCAATAAAATATGGTCATAATCAGCTTAAGCCAAATTGAATGCTGTTAATAAACTTTGGCAATAAATTGCGCTGCAATTCAATTAAGCTGAAATGTGCAAGCAACACTTGTAATATGCATTTAAAAAATAAAAAATTAAAAAGTGAGAAAAATAAGGGAGAATAAAAGAAATGAAAGTAGTATTTATTTTGAATTGAAAGAAATTTATTTGGAATCGATTTTCGGATTCGATTCCGTATGTAAGGGAACCCAATTAAATGTGAATATTTGTATAAATATTTGTTTAAAAGTGAATCAGTGATGAATATCCGCTAAAAGCGATGTGTAAAAACAACATTAGCAAATGAGATTTGATTTGTTTATTAAGGCGGCTGATTAAAAAGAGCTGCAAATATTCGACATCAGTTTGCGTGAGCGGAAATCTGTGATTGATAAGCATCTTCAAATGACAATTTAATTGATTGGAAAAGAGCTAAGAATGGGAATTAAATAAAGCTTTTGTGCCAAACTAATTCCCCAAATGTAGGGAAGTCTCTCTGTGTGTGTGTGTGTGGTCAAATGACGATTAAAGTCTATTAATTAGAAATTGAAAAGACCAACAAATTAATTGATAATCGATTGGATTTCGACTGACATCCTCTTAGTTCAAATGGATTCCGACAACCGCAGTCAAAGAGCTTAGCACAAATGACCTGTTAAGCAAATCCCAAAAGGGAATTAAAACTGCACGTGTTCTCGGTATGTACAAGACAATTAATTAACTCAAGGATATTTCATAAGATATGAGTATATACTTATTTTGCAGCAACGAAGTGTGTGTATTCTGTATTAGTTATCAGGCAGGTAGAGCTGAGCAAAAATGCACACCTGGCAGAGGCTGGTCGGCACTTTTGGCCAACACTTGAATGCTGAGTGCCAACTACTTAGACAACACTCACTTTTCCAATGACTTTTTGAATCGATTCAGATGACAAAAGATATTAAATCACATTCGTTGCGCCGCAGGACAGGAAACGGAAACGAAAAACGATTGAAAATAAAATACGTCGAGTCCTTTGAAAGAAATAGTATCGTGCGGTGGCTTTGTATGGCCTGAAGTGAGTTTTATGAATGGTTTCTCTATTCTTTTTTGGCAAATTACTCACACTAAACGAAAAGAAAAGAATGTTGCCTCACCCGCCTCACCCATTGATGGAAAATTCATTTCCATTTATACGTTTATTTGAAAATATTTTAACTCAAGCTGAGAGTAGAAGTTCTACTGGCTGAGTTTGTTAGTGACAGCTGCTTCTAAGATCCAGAGAATGACTTTGATAACTCCAGAGCAACTGACAAAGTCAAACAGAAAGATGGAAAGATACTTGTTTTTTGAGAGATGATGATTGTTTGCTTTCATGTTGCTCTTGTTATTATTATATTTTATTGTTGTGTTGCCTACCAAAAATTTGCCCTCCGGTTAAGGGTCGAGGTCTAGGTCGAATGTTTGTCTTTAGCTTTGTCGAGTTAATTTCAGTTGCCCCAAACAAGCATAGCCAACAAATATTAGCCGTCCAGTGGAAGGAGAAAGTACATCCATATGGACTCATTTAGGTTACTGTTTATTTACATTGTACAAACAATACCAAAGCATCATCATCTGTTTGGCATTTAAATGCAAATATCAGTTAGCAAGTTTAATTGTCAGAAATAGACAGCAAAAATAAATATATATTTCTAGCTTCTGGCACTTCCGGCAAGTAGGTGTCATTAGAATTTATTTTTCTACAAAACAAAAGACAATGAAGAAATATCAAAAGTCATTCAGAAAAACATTTGTGTTTACAATGAATTTGACAACTGAGACAGGTATAAGAAAACTGATTGAGTTTTATTTACCAAGGCTTTTATTTGCATATCAATCTTTTGTTTTTAAAGTGAATACTTAATAATTAAAATGAAAATGAGGGAAAATACATTTCAAGCACACATCTAATGTCTAGTTAAGTTAAGGTATTGTAAAGTATATATAAATTGTTGACAAATTAAAAAATATTTCCCAATGAAAATTTGACTGGACTATGAAAATTCTGAAAATTATTAAACAAGACCAAATAAAAGAGAAAATGATTAGGGTATTCACCAGCCAATTCCTGTCATCCAAACTTTTCTCAACCAACTAATCTAATCAGCTCACACAAATTAAAACATCAATTAAACACTAAAAGCACAATGAACGTGTATTGTTTTCGATTTCTCTATTTCAATAAATTCTATTTCAATATTTAATATTTGTCAAGCAAACAAATAAGCACAATTTATTAGTTTAGCTGTGTTGCGGAAATTCGAATCGTTGTATAGATAAGATTCAGTTTTGCGGGTTGCTTTGTTGATGTCCATGACAATTATCAAGATTGAATAACAAATATGAGAGTAGAAAAGGCATTATAAATGAACTAAGCATAAATCTGAACTGAATTCATAACAATGACCGTCATTTTGCAAAGGTTTTTGTATCTTAAAGCGATAAGCACAAACTTCCTGTGAAAAGGCTCCCTTTAAGCAAACAACAAGAACGCAGCTGTTGGACCCTCAGAAAGCCCTCAGATATAAATGGCAAGTGTGAATTATACACATCAAAAACGCACAATAAAATCGTATAATAACAAATACAGACTGTCAACAGCGACTCTTTGATATGCTTTCCATTGTAAAATATTAATATAGATAAACGACACGTAAATACCCTTCAAAAGCCGAACAGATTCCTAGCTTAACTGCAGTTTACCGATGTGAAATATTTTCTTTTTATGTATACAATTTTTAATTATAACTTTTATTATTAGTATACACAAATTAAACTTGGATTATATTTGTATATTAGAAATTGTTTCATTATGTTCAAAACAGTTTAAATATATTTTAAAATTACACTAAAATCTTTTATTATGTTTGTGTTTACAATGAGAATCTTTCACTTATACAAAATTGAATTTACTTCAATTCTATATAGTATTAAAAAATCAAAAGAATCTAATGCAAAGAATTGTATCATTAGGCGACTTCTTAATATGAAAATTTCCTACTCCGTTACTTTCTACAACATCAAAAACGTATTATCTTAAAATGAAATTAGACTACCAACTTGATAACCGAATTGACATTCGCCTTTTTTAGGGTATTAAAATTACAACTCGTGCTTTATTCGGTGATAGCTGTCATCGACATGGCAAAGTGTGGCTGGTGTAGGCGGAAGTTTTAGGGGGTAGAGTTTTGGGTGTTGGGCACATGGCCAAGTCATAAAGAGAAATGCTGATAATGCTGGCTAAGATGTGCACCGATGTGGATGTGGCTGTGAGTCTGATGATATGTCAAAGATATGTCATCACTTGTTGTTATTGTTTTATTTTCATTTCTTGTTGTTTTGCAACTCGTTATGAATTGTCGTGTGCCGTAAATATAAATTTTATACTCATATTTTTACATATTTGTTGTCAAATTTATTTTTGTATAATTTCATATTTGATTACGTGACAAATTTTCTAAAGACAGCTCATAAAGATAATGCCTCAACGGTCTCCCACTTTTGTTCTTTTCTGATGAAGTCATGAGTGCGGAATAAAGGCTTAACTACTTATAAGAGGATGATTATTTATAAGTTCGGACTTCTTCCTTCTAACGTAAGTTGGGACTTATGAACATAGTATCTTCAATTACTTGCTTGCTAATTGCTTTCCTTACATCATAATTAATTTATCCAATTGTTACTCTCCCCAAAATACTCCACATATTTAACCACAGATACGCTGAAAATCTAAGCTCAGAACTCTGTCAGCATTAACGAGAATATCAGATTCTGAATATGTATAATATTTCCTTGAGCCGACAACATTCCAGAGCACTATTACGAGTATCTTCTATGGCTGGCAATAAAACTAATAAAACTACTCGTAGAAATAGAAAAGAATTTCGAGCAAACAGAATGCATATCATAAATTAAACATTTTAGTTTCGAAAACTGAAAACTGAAAGCCGAAAGTATGCATAAATCTGTCAAATGAAACAGCGCCGCCTCGTCGCACCTCGCAATGTCCACTTTGGGTCCGGGGTAATGAAACGCGACACTCTTGGCCTAAACGATTTCCAGTTAACATCGACTCGGACACAAATTAGTGCAGAGCAGACAGGTAGCCAGCAGGTAAGCAGATAGGTCGACTATGTCGAGGGCAAATATTGCGTCAAAGAGGCGCCCAGTTCAAAAGGATTCCACATTTCAGAGAAAGTCTCTCTGGTAATGATTTACAATAAAGCAAAGGGTTAAACTTTAGATAGCTGAGACCCTTATAATAACTAGAAGTATCATATTTGTTTATTTATTCAGCATTCTAGCACAACAAGTTGAACTTATAAAGATAAATAATAACGATAAATATAATCCCAACTGTAAAATAATTAAAAGCGAAAAACTTGATTACTAAAAACTCAATTTAAATAACTAATTGTATATGAGTTTATAAAATGTAGGGTACATTAATTTAAATTTAAATTGTAATTTGTATGTACAAGGTTTTTATTATATTTGATTACTTTTTGCAAATATTGTAGGTATTATCAATATATATTGCATTTCTCCTTGGTTGTCTATGTATCGCTGATATTTTCCTGGAAGCCGTTAAATCTTGTATATCAATATAATTTTTTAAAGAAATATAAATAGAAATATATATTATTCAAGTACTAGAAATGTCTAGTATTCGATTATTTCTAGTTTTTGCAATAATTCACACAGCTTTAGTTCTGCTATCAAATTTGTAACGTCAATTGGTTATGGCTTTTGCGTAAGAGCCAACAGATGAAACAGTTCCCTATTCCCACACAAAAGACAATGTCTCATTTTGATTATATTATTATTATTATTATTATGATGCACTCGGCAACTCTTCGTTCGCTCTTTTACTGAATTCATCGTATCATTTTCACATACAACATAAAGCGTATCCCACATCTTTAAATATTTCATCTTTCATCTCTCATCTCCCATCTATGAGTTCACATCTCTTGGCTCGCATGTGTTATTATGATTTTCAACGGTTCGTAGTGCGGGCAACACGCTTTCATTTGCGTTTGGAAAATGACCCACTTCCGGATTAACATGCTCTGCAGAGGGACAGACAACAACTTTTACTGTCACTATGTTACTATTGTTGTTTTAGTTTTTGGGGTGGGGTATTGCATTTTCCTGCTGCCCAGTTGGAGTATAATAACTTTGACATCATTTATGTAACATTGTGATAGTAAAGAGACAGAGGAATGAGAAATAATATAGTTACAGGAAAAGAGAGAGGGGAACTTCTCTGAATACATGATCCCAGAAAAAAGAGTAAAATAAGAATAGATACAAAACAATGAATATAAGAAGTGCATCTCCAATTTTAAATCCCAGTATAATGCAGTTGAAGAAAGATGTACAAAAAAAAAACAAATTGAGATATTCCTGAATCAATTAATGAAATATAGAAATATAGATGTCTATTGTACCTTCTCTCTTTCAAGTTTATCATAAAAGAATATTCGTATATAGTATTTCACTATTTCATAGGATCAATGGCATAATTCCATATATTTAAATAACATTATTTTGAATTTATCTCCAAAAGTCCTTCCACCCAGAGACTATTGGTTATCTTTCACAAAATTATTGTACTTTTGAACAGTAAAGAGTATCTCTGTGTCGTTATACATTATCTTCACACTCTAAAGTTATTCGCTGCAGTGGAACAAGGGCTTCAGAATTAGTTACAATGGTTCGCATTTGGGACTAGGGCTTGAGTTTGGAATGGGGCTGGCTAATGATGTTGTCGCTTGACTTGGCAGTTGTTGTTGATAATAAACATCCGCTGAGTGCATAATTGTTGCATGTTTGTTGCATTTAATTGTAATTTATTTGCCACAGAATAGAAAACATATATCTAGTGAAAATAAAAACAAAGAACGGAAGCAAATATTTTCCGGTGGAAGCGACTGCGACAGGGAAATAGTAGAAAAAAAGTGTTGAGCATTGATTGATTACAGGGCTAACCTAGAGATGTAATGCAACTGAGTGTTGCCTGTTTACCTGTCTACAGGTAGACTTACTTACGTGCGTGCCAAACGTACTTGGCCAGGCCATTTAGCTGCATGCCAATTGGCTTAAAGCGACATCGTTTTGTTGCCCGCATTCGCGGCTTTGTCGGCTTTTGAGTAAAGGGAAATACCAATGCGAAGTACATCGGAATCGATCGAATGGGGAAAATAACAACAACAACACAACAACAACAACAACATCGATTACAACAATCAATCATCAAAGGCGCAAATGCAACAAAGAAGCCAGTGAAAACTCCAGAAGCCAAAGCAAATCGCCAGCTAATTTTACGCAATATACGCGAATAAAAAATGCCAAAGCATCGAAGCGAGAAGAACGCGACCGACAAAAGGAAGCTACACTTCCTATATATGTATGTATATCTGCAGGTCAGTCAGTCAGCCAGCACCTGAGCCCCAATGAGGCATCCATCAGCATTCCAGCCAATCTTCCTTCCCTTCAATCCCTTCAGGCCCCGGCCATATCAGAGGGACCATAGACTGCGGGTGCGGCCTCAGTTTTCACACTTTGCCTGACATAATTGAGTGGATGCTGCCACTGACTGAGGCAGATACACACACTCACACACAAGCACACGCACTCACAAACAGCAGGCACAACCAGCTAATTAGCTCCAATGGGGGGAAGCTGGGCAATACCATACGAGCCCTCAAACAAGTTTGAGTATGTGGGTAAAATCAAAGCGGAAATTGTTTATTAAACAAATCCATAGGCAATAGGTTTACTATCCACACACTGTGTGTGGATAATGTTGTTTTAATTGGCTTCTGGTCTTTCAGGCGGTGTGTTAATAATAGCAGCATGTCCATTCAATAATCGAGATTAGACATATCATCATAATTGTGGGGTTGTCACAGTCAATCGAAGTTTGAATAGAACAAGCTTCAATAAAGAACCAGAACTATTTCGAATGTTCCAAATATTAATTATCCTAGTGGATATATTAATTATGTAGTAAGTATATCAAAGAGAAATAAATACGTTATTATGAGAGTTGCTCTTAAGATCTGTTCTATTGTTTCATTTATTTTAATTTACTCGGATTTGGTAGTTTACAAAAAACAGACTAAGGATTTCATCAAATTGTTTTACTTTCGATTTTTCGACTCCATCTACAATTTCATTCTTAACTTGTTGAAAACATTTATTAATTTAATTTGTATAATAAAGCTTGAATACCTTTATAATCCGACGGAGGATGTCAAAGTTTCTTGCCAATAGCGATACGAATTTAAATTGAAGGTAATGGTATACAAAAAAGAAATATGAAAATTTCTACGAATATTCTACCTTTGGGAGTGGATATAAAAAACAGTTTGAAGAACAGTTTGCTTTTGATAAATAATAATAATAATGATAGGCACAGAAATCAACCAACCATATTTAAAACAGGCACCAAATAAATCCATAAACAACATTTATGGATTCTCATTAAAAATATTTCAGTATAATGATACCATATTCGAATATCAGGAAAGTCATATTGACCGATTTCTCACCTGCACATGCAACTGTCATCACGTATGCAGTTTAATTACCAAATAAAGTATAATTATTAGCAATCAGCTCATTAATTAGGGAAACGTAGTGCAAAATTCACACAATAAATCTATGTGGGAATCTCCAGAAGATAAAATGGCATTGTCTACAGAATATGGTTACTCAAAAAAAAAAAAAAAGTTGCACATGAAAAGTGAAAATGCAGTTATACGGACACACGAGAACGAGCATTGTGAGCATTGTCCAAAATTGTCAACATCCGTTCCAGAGGCATATAAAATTAAAAAAAACCAGATGAACAATAAACATAAAAACTCTCCCACACACAAAATAAAAAGTAAAACTAGACTTAAATTCAAATTGAAATTATGCAGATGAAGTTTTGCGCCTGCGCACGCGCCAAGACACCGCGTGGCAAGTGGCTAGTGGTATGTGGATTGTGGCATGTGGGAGGAGGACAGGGCCGTTTAGTGGGCGAGACTTGACCAAAGATACTCTGTATTTGTCTTTGGTGAGTGGGTGCCATCTGTATTGGGTAGGTGTCTCAGCTTAATTGATAAAAAATGCTGCGGAATTAGGCGCAAAATACAAGAAATTTGCGTGGTGTCTGAGTTGATGATAAAAATTGCTACCAGTTAC
This sequence comes from Drosophila neotestacea, assembly GCA_035044365.1. NCBI lineage: Eukaryota > Metazoa > Arthropoda > Insecta > Diptera > Drosophilidae > Drosophila > Drosophila neotestacea. The sequence continues at coordinate 6,815,793 of JAWNMD010000069.1, forward strand.
ACCGCAAATGGGCAAAAGTTGTTATCGCTTAACTCTGGCCTGTAATCAATGTCTAAGTGGCATGTAATCTTGGCTAGATATTGGATATGACCGTAGAAGGCAAACGGCTTGTAAATTGCTTTGTTTATGACTTTTTAAGTTTCAATTTAGCACAAGATGCGGGCTAAAGTAAAGCTAAAGTTTTTCATCCAACATGCTAATGATAATTATGATTACGATTGCCTTTCTTTCCCCTTTTGCATGAACAACTTTCTATCGAAAGCACCCACAATCGTTACATCATCATCAGCATATCAACTGGAGATCAACTTCCGTTTGGAACTCAGCGAAAGTTATCAACAACTCATTACAATCAACAACTCGTTTCAATGAAGCAGACTCATGACTCTGGCCGAGTCTCCGTGTAATTTCAAACGCCGAAACAATGACATATAAATCGCTAGCAAAATAAACCAACAACAAAAAAAAGCTAATGAAATATCAAGCGTAACGACAATCATATATCAAATATATGTACATATGTACATATACTCACAACACATTTGGTGGCATGTGGAAAGCATAAAAATTGCCTGGCAATAGAAAGCAAGCCATCAAGTTGCCCCTTTGTCCTATTCAGTTGCAGTTGCATGTGCTTGTAATGTGAGAAAAATAAGTGCAACGTTGACACAATTGTCTCTGTGAGAGCCCTCTGGAAACATTGAGATACTCTTGTGATTGTCTGCCAAAAGAAATCAAGCCAATCCTAAGTTCACTTGTACTCAGCTTGAGCCAAGCAGTTGGAGAAGCTCTTATCTTGGTAAACTCAATATTGGTATAATATTATATCTTTCAGATTTTATTATTCGAGTTTCGTTGATATATCAGCTTCTTAAATATCTTTATTTTCTATTTCAAACTTTCTGAAATTTAGATCTAAGATCATGTCAGTCATGTCATGTCTATGATTCTAGTGCTAATAATATTTTAAATGTTAGAATTTTAAGTAGATAAGTATGTCAAACATTAAAAATATTAAATAATATTCAGATGATACCTAAAATACTTTGCAGTTCAGGATTCTGAAGATATAATATGTATGAAAATATAAATGTATGAAAAACTAAGTATGTAGTTTTATTCGTACTCGCAACAAATGCATTTACATTAACTATAATACTATGACTTTATAAATTTGTTTTAATTTCTAAACTCATATATTGTCACTAATAAAAAGCATTTTATCATGTAGAAATATTACTATTATATTTTCATATTTTGTATGCCCTGTTAATCATTTGTAATGGGTGAAAAGATGTCGGACCAAGACAAAAAATTTTTAATATAAGTTCCTAGATACCATACGCAGATCAAATGTACTCTTAATTTTAACACAAATTCTCAGTATATATCATTGATAAAGAATTTTTTTAGAGTTTACTTTATTAATCCTTATTATTTCATTTAGATCGTTCAATAAACACAGAAGTTATTAAAGAAATTATAAAAGGTAGTCTGGAGATGTAAAATTCTTCAGAAATCTTTAGTCTCAGAACTTTATAAGGGGTATCTCGTAGTCTCGCTGTTACTGGTTTATGTTTATTATCTACCCTTAGTTAAGCGACAGTTGTTTGCCTTCTGACTTATCTCATCTCAGAAGCTAAGAAAACTTACATATAAGTTGACATTTGAAGAGGTTAAATCCATGTCTAACTTTACTCGCCCACAACGAAATCAACAGACGCGTTGTACTCGTAATCGGGTCTTTGAGACGATTACATATAACATTGATGTAGGTCGTTGTCTTATTTGCAACATCAACGTCATCAATTGTATGGCATTTATGATTCGAAAATCCAGCATATGGTATACAAATATGATGTATAATAAAACATCTTTTGTTTTTTATGAGCTCAGAAACAAAAGACGCCCGCACAAGTTTTGTATGACGACGTTGATGATGACATAAGCTGCTGTTTTTCCTTTTTTTTTCTCTCAGTTTTTTTATTGTAGCAAATTCAATGCAACAGCTGATGCTAACATGATACGTGTGTATATGTATGTAGAGTATAGATTTCTTAAATTTCTTAGTTCAGATCCACTTTGGCAACTAATTAATGAGAAGCCCGACAGGTTGGCGCGTGTCAAGTTTTTGTCTCTTATTATTTTCCAAAAAAGGAAGACAACTTTTAGTGTCTCGACTTGCATATTGAATGTAGTTTTTTTGTTTGGTGTTTTGAATTTTGAGGTGATTGTTGCATTTGTTACGTGGGCTTGGCCCCAAAACCTACACTAAATCAAATATCCATTCATTCACTAAACGCCGTCTAGATATTAAAGTTTTCAGTTTAGTTTTTCATTGATAAAAACCGCTTGTGAATGGAGTTTTGCGGCTTGTATTTTATATTGTGTAAAACATGGCCTAAAGGTGTTTATGGCTTAGTGTCTAGGAATTAACATATGAAAAGAGAAAAAGCTGGCCCCGGAAATCTTAAGAATATTAAAGTAGTTGTTGTTGCTGAAGAACTCGGATAGTTTTAGAATTTCAAAGACACTCTAATCGACCCAACCCAGCATAGCTTTAGTTATTGAAATTCACTAAACTTAAGAGAGCCCATATCATTCAATCCATAACTAGAATGTTGAAGTTTAAGACTGACAAATGATGGTCCAACTTTCATTTGCCAAAAACTTCAATCCCACAACGCAATTTCGATGGCCTGTTTTTTATTTGAAATTCCAAGCGCAAACTTCATAAATCATTAAGGAATGAAAGACTGTCAGACAGACTGACTGAATGACAGACTGACTGACTGACTGACTTGCGAGTCGGGTCGAACAAGGCTGAAAATGTCACCATTCGTGCTGTGTAAAGTTTTGTAATAACGTTCCAAAGAGCGCGTACCCTGGGGGCCAGCTTTTGCTTTTGCTCATTGCTTATTGCCCAGTGTGAGGCTGGCTGCACTGTTCAAAAAAGGGTACCTTAAATTGTAATGCCACTTTATTTAAGACCAAATTCATACTGAAAAAACGTGCAAGACCATAAATTCAAGAATGGAATACATTAAGGACAAATATAATATCAACAAGGACAACGATTAAGCTAGAATAAGTTGAGAATTCAAGGAAACAATACTTAAAAACTACTCAAGGCAAGAATACATAATAAATGAATAAGAATTTAAACATCTTTGGATTTTGAAAATCTTGATCATTTTCAGAAAGGTATATTTTACACAAATTCGACAAAATTTATTTTTACGTTGCTTTAAAATATTCCTATTACATGAAGAATATTTTAAGATTGGTATTCATGCTCTTAGATGCTGATATTTTTTTTTCAGTGTGGGAACACGCCTTTGCTTTTTGAATCAACAAACCATAAAACGCACTTAACCCACTGAGCACCCCTACCCCTCGCTGTAACAACAACAACAGAAGCAACAACTACTACTGCTAGCTGACCAAACAAATTGAACTCCCTCCACTAAAGTCCCACCCCGCACTCCGTTCCCCACTCCACGACTTTGTTTTGTACTCAATTGAAAACTCAGCAAGTTTTCGAAAATTTTTGGGGGAACTATCGACATACATATACATATATTGTATGGTAGCGGGGGCATGTGGCATGGGGGCGTGGGGCATGGGGGCATGGTGCATGGTACACCACTGGACAGTGCCGGCCGGCAATTGTTTTGTCAGTTGAAAAACGCTGATTAAAGCGAGTCTGTGGCTTCTCTTGGCGGCGGTTTATTCGTATGTGCTTGGCCCTCTTGTTATTTCTGGTATTGTTGTCATCGAACTTGTAGCTGCAACGCACTTGTAAATACTCTAACACTCAAACAGGTATCATGACTATTCATTCAAGTTGGAGAAGTGGAGGAAGATAGAAAGCCTTAAAAAGAATTGCCATGTTGATACTCTGTGTTAAATTTGGAATATTGGAAAGTATTAAAAGACATTAGGATGGGAAGAATATGTCTGTAAATTCTGATTTGGAATAAAGTGTAGGCACAGTTTCTAATACTTAAATGCTTATATTTTTACAACTTACGAACAACCAGTTTTAAAATGAGAGAACTTAAGGAAGATATTCAAAAGGTTTTAGAAATAAGGATGAGAAAGACTAAAATAGAATAGAATAGAATAAAATATACACATGTAGGTCTCCAAATACGGATCTAAAATATAGTATATTATATTAATGTATAGTGTTGTTTATATGTACTGTTTATCCTATTGTTGTGAATCTGTGGTGCGTGAATTTCAACAGTTAAAATAAGCAAAATTTGACAACAACAAAATAATAATAATAATATTATAATGTTAAAAAAACTATAAGTTATGCAAGATTTAATACTTGAAATAAATTAAATCTGCAAATCGATTTATTTTCACACATATTTTATATTGATATACGCCATAAATTCTAGTTCTTTAATTTAAGGAAATAATCAACTATATAAAGATCAGTTGAACTTGTTATTATTTTACTAATATTTACAACAGTTAGATAGCTTTTAACTGCAATAGAAAGAGTATTCACATTTTGACCATTTGTTGATATATTTCATACATTGTTTTTGGTTTTATTTGGGTTAAGCGCTCCAACAATCGCCAAGTCATGCATGGCCAGTAGACGGCAAAAGAGTTTTTTGGTTGCCATCGCAATTGTTGTTCTTGTTTAGGCTGTTGTTGTTGTTGTTGTTACTGAAAGATCAACTATCGGCACATTGCAGTTCTTGCAGCGGTTCTCAGAAGGCGTCTATAGAGCACCACCATGAAGATTAATGGCTAAATGGGTTGGAATATTATCTCTTAACATATTTGGAATTTTAATTTGATTTGTGGTTTCGATTCGTTTGCTTTAAGCTTGTAGTTTGCTTTAGTTCACTGAGCATTTGTGGTGCGTTTCATTAGGCGTAAATTGTGGTGCGTAACGCTCCAGCCTTAAGTAGTTAATATGGGGTTTCCAATGGAAGATGGAAAGTATGACCCTCAAAACTCAATTCTCAATTATGTAATTATAGGCATTTTACAACTAAACGCTTTGGACATGAGTTTAGGAATTTGATATGCAAAGGAAAACAATTTCAATTGAAAATATAGTAGAAAGCACAAAACATTTGTTGGATATAAGTATATGTTAAATTTTTAAGAATTTTTTAGGTAAATTTATAGATTTTATCGTAAAGAACATTTGCATAATTTGCAGTTCAACAGAGCGAAAAGAGCCTTTTGAGTTATTCGCTATTCTAAGTATTTAAAAGTATGTAAATACATATGTGAACTGCACTGTATTTGTATCTTAGCCCACATTAAAAAGCAACCTGATACATGTCCCAAAAAACCTCGAGTCAAGGTAAAGTTCTAAGGGAAAAATATATATTCTGTATTTTGTTCTTGTCCCTTTTAGCATCCGCAAATAGAGTTATGAATTCGGTCTGTTACAACCACAACACAAAAACAACAACAACAACTACAACAAGAGTAATAACAATGAGAACAACAACAATGACGAACAAGCGACTGTAGGAGTTTTAACTTGGCTTTTTGTTTGAGCAACGGAAATTATTATTAATTGCTTGGAATGCCAAGCCTACAACATACAACTCCATTCAGTTTCCCTCAACTTTCCCCCGATCTTCCCCACTCTCCACTCTCCATTCATCTAATGGCTTCCGTTGGCGCGGCAGCTTCTGGTATGTTTTTCTAATCACTTTGATGACGTCAAAAGCCGTTTTATTCATGGCCAAAATGCGGCGAGTTCTTGGCCTCAAATCAAGCTTAGTGTATGTGAGTGTGTGTTGGGCGGATTGCGTGGATTGTGTAGATTATTTGGAGTAAGAGCCCAGTTCAATGGCCTTGGCAACGAGCAGCGACATTTGACAGCCCCCTCTCAACAGACAGCGTGGGTAACAACAATTGCAACATGAAGAACGGCAACAGCAACAGCAACAGTAAGAGCAACAAATGTTTGTTGAGCTGGCCAAGCGTGGCCAAGTTAATAGCAGGTCTCCAGCACCAACTGCAATGGCAATTGCAGTTGTCTAGGAGCCAAGGGAAATTTGCAACGCCAACGCCAACAAAGAGCTGCCATGTGGCCGCCGTTTCATATGACTGAGTGTTGAGGCGGAAGCACGCAGCAAAGTTGAAAGTGGACCTGGAGATGGAGATGGAGATGGAAATGGAGCTAGAGCTGCAAATGGAAATGGAGACAATGCTCCCCAGTTCCAGTCAAGGTGCGGCAGCAGTTGAGACCTACCAGCTGTTGCCGTTGCCAACACACACAATACACAGAAATAAAATCCGGGATATTTGATAAAAAATCAATCCAAAAGAAAAGACTACAAAAAAGAAAGATTACAAATATTTCCTTGATATTAAATGCTGCTAATAAATGTCAAAGAGTCATATATCACAGTCTAAAATAACAGGCTTGCAATACTAAAAAATTTAAATGGGTTCAGAGATCAGGGAAAATTGAAACATTTAGGAAAATAAAATAGTTTTGAGGTATTAAATTGAATTATTGATCAAACCAAATACTTGTGTACAGAGCCGAACCCAAAATCGAAGTATCAATAATTAAAGAGGTCAAAAGTTTGGGGATCTCGGATTTTCTTAAGCCGATTACTTTCTTTCGACCACAGCGAATATTATAACTATCGGAGTTCTTTAAAAAGGAGTCTACTGGAATGAATTATTAATTCAATAATAGCATTAATTTAAAAACTATATCCTGAACACATACTTAAAGTATTTAAGCTAAAAAAAAAGTATTTTAAACTTTAATTTGATAATGATTTTTTTCCGTGTAGAAACGTCTGGAGTGCAACTGGGAATAATGCTGCAACTTCAACTTCGACTTCGACTTAAACTTCAACTGCAACTGCAACTTCAACTGCAATGGCGACTGCGGGTGGGGGCGGTTCTAGGGGAGTAAACTATTGTATTACACACTGCAAGAGGTGAACGACTGACATTTGCTTAATTGTGTTTGAATGCCGGAACGATAACAATAACAAAAGACAACGCCGCTGCACAATGATTTAACCCAACAATTGCAGCGGGTCAATAAAACACTGCAAGAAGACCAACAAGTATATGAATAATTTGGTAAAGTGGAAACTCAAGTCTATTGAGTTGTAAGAATGCCCATAAGAAATCCATCTTTGCCACAGACTTTAGCGTTCTGTTAGTGACCAAGATAAAATATATAAATATCATAGATATACATATTTATAAAATGTACAGAAATATATCTATGACCAGCTTTTGACTGTCTTTTATTTTTGTCTTAGAAAATGTCTGTAATTTGACTAATATTAGTACGAGTAATAGACGAGTTCATATGTTATTTTCCAGTACTGTAATATATTAAATCAAATTAATAAATCAACTTTCAATTCTCTTGAATCTTAATTTTAATTATTTTTAAAATTATTGATTTGGTTATTATTATTTGATTTTGTTTAAATTTTTGTTTGAAACTTTACCTGAAACTTGTATTATTATTATTATTAAAATTATAATTATTTCATCATTTCAGTAAAACTTTATTTGGTTTTTGTTTTACGTTATCTTTATACAAGAACTTTTGTTTGAAGCGAACGTTCCTATTACAGCAATATTTACTTGGTATCTATGCAGGATGAAGGCCCTTATCAAGGGATTATTACATTACTAACTTGTAATAATATAATAATATCTCTTCAAGTTTGCAATCCAAGACAAGTTCCAGGCAATTGCAGAATCATATCAAAGTTATTCAACTGCAATATCCAACTTGCTTATTACATACACAAGTACATAGTACATCTGTTCACTTATATATGCATATCGTATGATTGTGTTATACTGTCAAAGGTCTGCCAACTGTTATCGAATGAATTATCGTGCAACACACGAGTGTCTCGACATTCGGATTTATCTAAGTCGACCGATTTGTTTGTTGTCTTTTGCACAATGTTTGTTTATTTTGACACGTTCAGCACTGCTCGATGTTGTTGTTGTTGTTGTTGCTACTGTTTCTGTAGTTGTTGTTGTTGTTTGTTGGTCTCTGCGTTGGCGACTTCAATAAATAATTTTCCGTATTTCCGTAAACCAATCGCAATCTGATTTTTGCCCTTTTTCAAACTCGCTGTGTCTGTATTTTTAGGTACTTGCCACTTGGCCATTGCCACAGATACAGATACAAGATACAAACGTACATTCAGAGTTTGATCTGTTTTGAAATTTGTTTATGGCAACTGTTGCCCCGATTAGATGTTGGCGTTGACAGCTTCACAGTTGATGAACTCTTTTGAAGCAGCGACAACGACGATGACGACGAGCAACATGTGTGGCAGCAATATTTTTCTTCTTTTTTCTTTTTATTTATTTTTTTTTGTTTATGCCGCGTGGCAAGACAGACAACATGCGGCGCATAGAAAGAACAACAACAATCCTAAAACTGTCTGCTCTAATGATTTTGACCCTGAACGAATCTGAAGTGGTTTCGGGTGCTGATGCTTCTGTTCCATAAAATAAACATGTCAGTCCAACTCGCGTCCGAGAACATCGTCAACTATTTTTGTAATTGCAACGAATGAGTTTTAATTTTAAATGTCCCGCTGTCCAACGCCTTGACGCCTCAACCACAGGGAAAAACAACCTCAGAGAGGGGAGGACCGAGACGAAAGCGAAATTGGGTGACAACCCAATGTTTAGAAAATTACATTAGAACTTCTCTCTGTTGAGCTTCTGTAAATCGGAACATACACTGGTAAAAAACGGATTTAAAAAATAAGAAAGATTGTAAAAATTACTAAGGACACAAAAACTATAAAAAACGAGTCGAGAACATTCCATCCTTAAAATTATAACTCATCTCTTGATTTTAAAATTGTATTCTTTGTAAAAGTTGAGTTGATTGAAAATATCCAATTAACTTCCGTGTGAGGCGTATGTTCCATATCTGTAGTGAGCTCGAGCGGGATTAGAAAATTACTTTAATATATAGAAACTACAATAGTTATAGATGAACTTTATAATCAATCCATAATATTAGGACTAACAACTCTTAAATATCTTCAGACTTTGATATAAGAAGTTGACAAATGCGTCTCTAAATTACATTTTACGGGGAAATAAAATATGCTGCATGGTCGTTTTTTATGGAGAATAACTATGAGATATATTTCAAAAGCGGAATATGAGTCATTGTTAATATTGGCTTCTTTTTGGCGATTCTATAGTGATAATCGAATTGTTTACTGTAACTGTAGCTGTTGATGTGGAATAAATAAAAATATGATATTTTGGTAATTGTAAATATTTTTCCTATTCATGCCATTTCAATGACACTGATTTGATTTATGATTATAAACAACATGTGTATGGGAAAGATGGAATGAAAAAGTTTATTGCCGCAGTTAGGAATTTACAGATCAGTTATAAATCGGAGAAAAGTATAGATTGTACAATATTCAAATGACAAATTATGATAACATAATAGAAATGAAATGTGTATCTTTTACTCCAACTCAGACACTAGCAAAGATTGTCTCACTGCCCATATCAAGAGTACCCCAGCCCAGGGCGTTGGACACCAAATTGAGTATCTGCTGCATTGGTACTCCAGCTTTTTCCAGATCAGATCGAACCGCACGATATTCAGGCAAGGCACGAACGTTACTCAAGAGACGTCGGAACTCGGAGCTTCTAATACGACGAACTGCCGTGTTTAGTTCCTTGTCAGTTGCCAATTGACGACGATAGAGATCTCTGAGTTGGGCACGAGGCAGTGCATCCCGAAGATCCTGCAAGAGTCCTCGCACTCCCTTGCGACGCTTTGGCAATGAAGTGCTAGCAGTCTCTGTGGTCTGAACATTAAGGAAGATCTTCACATAATCAATAAAGTAGGCATGGTTAAGTTTCAGGCCCTGGCAAACATAATCCCTAAGGACGCCCTCCTCTTTGGTGGCTCGCAGACGTGAAACGCGCTCCTTGAACTCATCGCTACGTAGGAGTTTCAACAGTTCTCGGACCTCGGCATCTTCCTTGGCATTGGCAAGAATATTGCGTATACGATCAGTGGGTAAAAGTGGGCGGGCATTGAGTATGAGGCGTGTCAGACCACGCTCTGCGTTGGAAGGACATGCGCTGCCATCACGTGGCACAAGTTCCTCAACCATAGGCTCCTCTTCTTCTTCTTGCTCAACCTTCCTGACATGCTCCTCTTCTTCCGGCTCCGACTCGACATGCTCCTCTTCATCCTCCTCCTCCTCTTTCTCGTGGTCAGCCTTCTTGACATGGTCCTCTTCATCCTCCTCTTCCTCTTCCTCTTCTTCATGCTCCTCGTGCTCCTCATGCTCGTGCTCAACATGCTTGTCATGCTCCTTTTCTTCTTCCCCCTCCTCCTCTTCATCCCCTACCTTCTTATCAACTGGAGTGTTTGTCAGTACCTGCAGCACATTCAATACTTCTCGACCTGCTCTCATGTGAAGTGGATCCTGACCTTGTGCCATGGGCATCCAGTTAATCTTATGGGCGGTCATCAAATGATCTTCCTCTGATGTTGGTTCGCCAAGTTCGTGCAATGTGATATCTTCTGGAAACTCAAAGGAGGACTCTGTCATTGCCTCCTCCACTGAATGGTGCTCAGGGAGCACAGTGATGCCTGCCACAAGCAGGAAGCAACAGCTGAGATAAGTTAGAAGTTGATACATCTTGCAATCCAATTGATTACTGTGTTCCTTGCATTACAGAACTGCACAATTTATAGCAGATTCTCAAAGAATCACGGCCAAGTGCTAACTTATCTGTTGTTTATCCATATTTCGCTTATTTGCCCAACATCTTTACAAGCAAACAAAGAAATGCGAAAATAAAAGCAAAACAAAAACTCGCCCAAAAGTGGAACAACCTTCAGGCACTTTTGAGCTCATCAATCTTTAATATTGATACATCAGAATCATTAAAAGCAATTGCAAAGTTAAACGCAGTCTCAGTTATATGACAATTTGTTGTTCTTCTTGTAGCTGAATTTATTTTTAAAATCTCCTTCTCTCTTTGTCTCTCTGCTTAAGCAAATTATTTATGACTGCAACTTTGTGTCGTGCTAAGCTGCTTCTGGTCATCAACAACATCATTATCAACAGTAACAACAACTTGGCATTTAACAAGAATTTGCTTCTGTTTTAAGGATTATCTAATGCAAATTTAGAAGTCGTTTTAAGGATTTGAAATACAACTTAATTTACTAACCAAGTTGTGACTCCAATTGTTTATTTGAGTCGAACATTGTTAACTCTAGCGCAGGAAAACGAATCAAAAAAAAGATTTTAAATTAAAATTTACAAGAATAAAAGTGAAAATTAACATTAAAATTCAAGCTAGATTTCTATTTCTTATGTATGTATATCAAGTTCAGTCTTAAAGATTTAGATAATTTTCTAATAAAATGTAGCTTAGCATTTACTCTAAGTTGCATATTAAATTTGTTTTTGTGAACTTTTCTCTTATTCGACTTAAGCTTTGGAAATTACACTTTTTATCATGATATCAGCATTCACATAAAATCCCATCAGAACACCCAAAATATCGACAAACACCTTCACAACAATTATATTGGCTCTGAGGACTATCAAATACAATTCAGTGTTAATTTATACACCTAAAGCCTTGAGTGTGGCAATTGCGTAAAGGGAAAAAGCGGCTTTAAGTCATTCCCAAAACATGAATATTCATGCGAGAATTCTCGTCGTTTCTTATCCTTGGCAAAATATACTCTTATATAGGCAAATGTTTAGTTCATTGTCGAACAAAGGCAAAAAGGATACAGAGCAAACAGGCAAATCCTGCCAAGCTGTGCAAAAAATACAAAAAAGAAAAAGAAAAAAAATTGCAAAGCATAAAAATCCCCACCCTAATGAGTCCCATATGAATACTGTGTGCGAATGACTTTTCGGTCTACCGCCTTCAGATATTTCTTTCCTCTTTTAAATATAGCACAATTCCAGCTGACAATAAGATGAGGACAAAGGAGAAGCCCCGTCAAAATATGCGAAATCAACAGAATGTCGAACAAAACAAAGAAGTTCATAAAACGGCAAGGTTTGGTTACGGTTTTCGAAGGGATTTATAAATGTGTACTCATATCTTAAGTTTCGCGAAACATATAAAAAAAAGTGCACTTAACTCAGACAAGCTGGGATATAATTAGACTGACAGCGAGAATATCGAATATGAGCTCGATTTAACTGCACCTTTAACAAAGACTTCCTTTCTAATTTATTACATGTCATAAAACTCCATTAGAATATTACGGAATACATAATATCGTCAGGCTTATGAGGTTTTTAGAAAGGGAGTCGCTTCCAGGTAAGTCGCCAGCCAAGCCCAAGGATATGGCCAGACTATGAAAGAACACATAAACATGTGACATTAACCCAACGCCTCATAAAGTGGCATTAGAACTTAAGGCCAAGTTATGTATGTAGTTGTAGCCAGCCGGAAGGAACAGCCCCAAGTACAGTCACGCAAATGACCAAATTGAAAAGCAGACGCCGGAGGTTAGAGTTGGATTTGGGGTTGAGTCTGAGGTTTCGAAAGAGGACAACGCCTATTTCCTAAACGCCACTATTTTTATATGCTTCCCTTCTCCCCCGAGACAGTTGCTTAAATAATTTATTTGACGCGCCTCCCTCGGAGTGTCTATGCCTTTGCCTTAATTGATTCAAAAAATGCACAAGTAATTCGATCTAAATTTCATTTTGACATTCGCCTCGACAGCACGTAATATTGGCTCCCAGGAGTAAAGGAGGAGAAGGACTCTGGTCAGGACATTTTGTCAACTGTCAGCATATTTACCAAATGCCAATGCTCCAATGCATTGTGTTCAATTTAAATTAGGATACTCTTCGTCGGCTCATCTCGGGCTAATACGTGAGCGGCATTTGAGCATTTTAGGATTTGAGCCTTAAAGCGATCCGTTTATAAATCAAATTGCAACATTAACACTTGAATAGGTCCATCTTATTGATTGGTTCTGTCTAATGCAATATGTAAATCATAAAGCTGACTCTTTCAGTCGTCACTGAAAATACGATTTTTTGTTTATTGTTCAAATTAAGGGACAGTAGACATAATCGCATTAAGAGTAATGGATTGTGGAATTGAGATTCCATTCAAATTTAAGGTATACTTTTAATTTAAGAAATATCATAAGTTTATTTACTATACAACTTTCATATTTTAATACATAATTCAACAAAATAAAGCCTGAAACATAATAAAGCAGGCTATGTAACATATTTACAACTAATAACGTTAAGTATTATAAGAAAACCTTATTATTTTCGCAGATTTTTCAATTAAACTCACCACATGCCAGCTTAACTTTATCCCAAATTTTCATACAAAATTTCATTACTATGTGTTACTTCTAAAAACATTGTTTTCGTGTGAAATATGTACAAAGCCAAAGCCTAATTGAAGTTTGGCAAAACTAACATACATAGCCTCCCTAGAACAAAATTGATAAAGTAATTAAGTTGGATTAAATTTGAGTTTTTGTTACACTTAATTACCTTCTATTAAACTTTATAATTATGCACAATGAGTTACTATGCACTTTGTCAGTAAATATGAATCTATAAAAAACTAATTTGATTATTCGACACTTTGCAGAATCCTTTATTATGCAAATGCCAGAAAGTCCTACATGCTAACAGAATGAACTTGGCTAATTAAAATGCAAAAGGGCAGTAAATTAAGCTCATTTTGCTATACATAATCTTTACAAAACATTGCAGATAGCTTACGTCTATACATATTTATAAATTTAAATTATTAACAAATAAAAAAAGTGGACAAGGACGGATGATGTGCAAGATTTTGCCAAAAAGGTTTTGGCTTAGAATTCAATAAACGTAAATGACGAAACAAAAATGATGTCAACGAAGATGTCTCGCATAAATAAGAACCTACAGTCTTAAGATAAGTTGTTAAAGGTGTGATAAGGGGCATAAAACTAAATACATATGTACATACATCCAAATTTCTCTCACCTCTTAAATATACGACAAAATAACTGTGTCCAAAAAAGGCAAGGTCAGAAAATGTTAGAAGTAAAGTACACAATTAATACAAATAACAATAGGTCAGCAAAAGTAGCAGATAACCTTTTAAAAGTTAAAAATAAACTGAACAAACAATTCCAAATTTCAGCTAGTCTCTGTAATTCAATCAGACTTATCACAACATATACACATTTTCTAGCTATGCTTTTTATTGTTGTGATAAAGTTAAATTGTTTTTAAACTGCATTTATAGGAATTTTCTTTATTTATTTAGCAATTGCACAAATTTTTAAATCAAAGCAATTCAAATTGCGCGCACTTTCACAGCTGATTCTATTAATGCTGTTATGGTCACCCTAAATAGCAAACTTGGTCACACGCAAAAACGGCATCACTTTGATTAATACCAATGGCCGATAACTAACAATTCATATAATAATACTTTTCAGTTAAAGATTTAAAAGTAAAGGCCTGAATTGAAATTATTATCAATAATATTAATTTTGTATATTGAATTTGATTTCATTCTGAGCGCAACTCAACACCACAGATCTATCGAGCTATCGTGGTGAATAAACATTTGTGCAGCGATACATCGATATATATAAGTGTACAAATGAGTATCGATATATAAAGCACGCCGATGCGATAAAACAAAACAAAACAAATTGCCGCCATGGAGGATTGTAAGTATGAACGTAAAATGCTTAAATATTAAGTGTAACTTACGTATTTGACATGTTTCACAGCCGTTAACCTAAGCGTCGCAATAGCCGAAGCTGATGCAGAACCAGAAAACTTGTCCTCGCTGCTCAATCACAATGTCAGCTTTAACAGCAGCATGGAAAACACATTGGCAACAACTTTGCCGGCCGTTGGCGCAGATACAATGATGGATCTCAGTTTCAGTCTCAGTGAAACCGAACGTGTTAAGCTGAAGCAATGCCAAGACAACAATAGCATTAGTGTTAATCGTAGCCAACGCAGCGCACTTAAGGATCTGTCTGTAAATGTAGAAAGCAACAATAACCACAGTTTAATGGAAACCAGCGTCGATGTGGACGAGTGCAGCACTCTAGAAGACAGCGAGAGAATTATAAACATAGAAGATACTCTGGATGAGCCGCCGGGCGCAGAGTCTAGAGTAACAAAATTGGATGAATCAAATTGCGAGCAATCCACGACCACAAACACAGTCATTTCAACGCCGACATACTTTGAGAAGGAACTTGTTGAATTGGGACGCCGTTGTTGGTCATCCACGGCAGAGGCACAGCACTACACCAAAGGCTGTTACTGGTCACCAGATGGCACCTGTCTGCTGGCTCCCGTTCACATGGATGGCATGCATGTGATGGAGCTTCCCTTGGACCTCTACAATGCAAGCAGCGTGTCAGAGGAACGTGGTCTGTCCAAGCTGCAGTCGGCAGTGCATGTGCCGGAGGGAGGCACCGTCTACGATTGCGTCTGGTATCCGCTGATGAGCAGCCAAGATCCCAACACTTGTTTGTGAGTAGTTATGGTTTTGTTAAAGATGCAGTGCGTCACTAATTTCACTTTCAACTGCAGCTGGTTGGCCACGAGACAACATGAGCCCATTCACATGTGGGATGCCTTTGATGGTCGCCTGCGTTGCAGTTACAGTGGCTACGACGAAGTGGATGAGGTGGTGGCAGCCATATCACTTGGCTTTTCGCAAGATGGCCAAAAGATCTACGCGGGCTATAAGCGTTGCCTCAAAATTTTCGACGTTAGCAGACCTGGTCGTGTCTATGACGAGTATGCAGTGAAGTTTGCCATTTCCTGCATGGCTCAGACCTCCGAGCATCCGCACACTGTGACCTGCGGCAACTGGAAGGGATACATTCAACACTTTGATCTGCGCTCTCCACCAAACCAAGGACCACTCTTCACTCTAGGTGGTCATTCGGCGGGAATAACCCAATTGCGTTATGCTAACGACTCCGCCGGCAATTGGCAACTTTTTAGCGGAGCTCGCAAGTGTCCAAAACTGCTGCAGTGGGACATGAGAAACTATAAAAAACCTTTGAATGAGTTCCAGCGACAGGTAAACACCAATCAACGCATACAATTTGATCTTAGCTCAGATCAATCGTGGTTGGTTAGTGGTAACACAGACGGAGCTTTGAGTATCTGGAATCTGAGATCATCGGATAACTCCGAGGCAACAAAGGTGCCAGTTCATGGTGATTGCTGCAATGGCATCAGTTTCCATCCGACTTTACCAATTTTGGCCAGCACCTCAGGACAGTATCACTTTATAACAGGCGACAATTACGAGAATACGTTTAACACAACTACACTGGACATTCCTGAACAACCAGAGGGGGAAGAAAAGCGTAAAATTAATTATGAAAACGCAGTATTGTTGCTCTGGTGTGGCGAAAGTAACGTTTAAAATTAACTATAATTTTTTGATATTACAATTTAAAGTTTCTATGTTGGTGAATCAAGCCATTAAATTAGTTTATTATAAAATGTTGTTTTCAAAACCACTCAACCACTATGCCTTTTATTTTGGCCGACACTGTACAAGTGCTAACAATTCTGTTACGTGGGGAGAATATTATGTTAAGTGGTGAATTCTCTGTTTCTACCAGTTTGGCGCCATATTTGAATAAAAGTCCAGTTACAAGTTACCAATTATAAATATTTCATTTATTATTAATTACGCATTTTATTATACATTCATTATTCGAATTTACTTATCGTCATTCATTTATGTAAACTTAGTTTTTTAAGTTATGCGTGAACCTAAATTAAACATTTGCGTAGGCTGCTTTAAAGAGAACATTTATTTTCTTGAAAAACGTAACCGTTTTCACATTCCTCATACAAAAAGATGTTTTTTTTTTTATTTCGTTGGTTATTGGTGTTGATTATACATTAATATATTAGTATATATCGTAAATTGAGTACATATCGAAGCGTTTTTATCAATTGTATTGATAGTTTTTGCGTTTGCGTTTGTCTTTGTTTTTATTTTTGTTGAAATAGGCTTAAAGTTTGCACGTGTCTGGGATTGTGGTTGTTGTTGTTGTTGTGTGGTTTTTATTGTAGCTGTGTATATATACTTGTTGATTTATAGTAGTTATCATAGTTAAGTTACAGAGATACACATTTATAACGTTATGTGAATTTAAATTTAAGCTAACTTTCAGCGCTCTTTGCACTTTTGCAAACAAATCTGAAAAGAGTTTCGCAGCTGATGCAAAAATTTGCCTAAAAAATCCTCTCCCTCTCCCCAATAAATTTTGTTTAATTCATTTTTTTTGCGTCGAAAAATCTGCTCCATGTTCATCTTTATCATCTTCAACTTCTTCTAAATATAACTTGACGTTAGACAAAATATGCATTTTTATTTCAATTTCTATAATATATATAGGTTGTATGTATTGTATATATGTATATGTACTTATGTGTTTATGTAGATATTAATGCCTAAAGTGTTTTCATATTTGTTTAAATTGTGTAAATGAAACGAAAATTGTTGTGTTTTGTTTTACTTTGTATGTTTTTTTATTGAGATTTTTGTTTGTTTAGTTTTGAAGCATTTCTTATGTATTTTTCCTGTTTGACATTTATTATATAGATAGAAAATGCGAACTTATACAGAAATGTTATCAAACGTTAAGAAGTGTCAAACTGGCAACTTCGTATATTTTTAAATAAATTAAAATTAAATGTTAAATTAAACAGATAGTAATCATACATATTTTATTAAATAATAATCTTGATATAAATTTATTTTGTTTTCGTATTGTTTTTTTTTTTTTTTTGTTTTTTGTTTATCAAGCAAAGCATACACAAAACGACAGGCAAACCATTGTTGATGGCATTTAGTTTTTTTGAAATGCTCTGCAAATCAATCAAGAATACACTTAACTATTTTAAGTATTTTTTATAAGCTGAATTTTGAACAAATTGAAATTGAAAAATAATGAAACGTTTTCACATAAACAAACTGAACTCAAACGAGATGCTTCCACAAAAGTTGAAGCTGAACAATTTAAAAATTTAATATTAATTAGGGTTATTTAGTAAATGAAGTATATGATTCGATAGTAGACCTTATCATAATGTTTTTGTTTTTCTTTTCGATTTTAGTTGTACATATATGTAAATTTGCTTTACTAAATGTATTTCGTATTAATTTGCAGTATGCATTTATCATGTTTTCGCTTGTGTAGTGTAGTGTTGTGTAGAGTGTAGTGTAGTGTTGTGTAGAGTGTAGTGTAAGGTTGGAGTTTAAATGTTTGCGTTTTGCTGTAATCTATAATATTAGTTGTTGTTGTTGTTGTTGTTCATGTTGCCTGTTGTTTTCTAGCGCTGCCTTTGCTCAGCAAAATCTTCATTTTTCATTGTTTTTTTTTTTAAGTTTTGTTTGATTTTTGTATAATACTTGAAATTTTCGAAGCAAATCTGTTGTTGTTGCTTAAAGATTTTCGCTTAAATATGTGTTGTAGTTGATCTTGTTGTTGTTGTTGTCGTATGCAATGTTGCAACCGTTGCAAGCTTTAAGCTGAAGACGCGCTCTACGTGCCCCAGCAACAACGGCCAATTCCATCAATGTCTAACCCGACGAGGCAATGGGACTCTGCTGTCCATCAATATCCTGAGTCTGGGCCTTGTTTTGACGCACAACTTCAGCGCGACGTTCCTGCAATAAAAAAATCATTAATTAATTGAAGAATTCATATTCGAAATAGTTTAAAACATTGCTGCTACAAATGAACGGCAGGCAAATGATAGTTATAACAATTGAAGTGAAATTATTTATGTCATTTTCATTTAATCAGAGGGACCTACAAGTTTTTGAACTTTCTCAATTTTTTTGAGCAATTCCTTTTCGCGATTCTGCTCGGCGGTGTACAATTTGTTTTCAATAATGCGCGCTTTCTCCTCAAGCTTTTGATTTTCCAATTGATTGTTCTGCGATTTGATTTCAGCAATTTTGATTGTGTTCTAAATGAGAGATCAAGAAAATCAAAATCAACAAATTATATTGGATGATGAAACAAAAATGTTTAGTATACACACATATACGACATAAATACACGCATATAGTACTTATTTAAAAATGGAAATGAATTTAACAACAAACACAATTGACAACAAACAACAAGCTAAGCTAAAATTGATTCGAATTATTCAAGTAGAGACTCACATGCTCCTTGAGACGATCCAACATTTTCTTAATGTTCTCATCACGCAAAGCCTGGGCGGTCTTCAATTTCTCCTCAATGGCCTTCTGCTCATTGGCCTTTTGCTGCTCCAAAGTCTCGCGCGTCTTCTCAATCTCCTGGGCATGAATCTGTGAAAAGTAGCAAGTTTTAAATTTTTATTTCATTTAATATATATATAGTTTTCTTACCTTTAGCTTCTCCTTCATGTCGCTGATGATGGCTTCGCGCTTCTCTACATGATGTTCCATTTTGGTCTCGAGTTGCTCCTTGGTCTGAGTAATAAACTCGTTGGTAATCTCATCCTTTTTGCGTGTAGCCTCCTCAACCTTGGCCAGTTTAATCGAGATCTCGGCCATCTTCCTGGCCTCCAAGGACTGTAATACAGATATAAATTATTGTTTGAAATAAGTACACACAAAAACTTGACGTTTTTATTTGTTAACTTACAATGCGACGCTCCTCGGCGGCTTTTAGCTTTTGCTCAATCTCCTCGACGCTGACATTTTTGCCAGGGGTGACGGGTCGCTTCGGTACTGCCACATTGGGTGCCGGTTCGGCCAAAATGACCTCATAGCTGAGGCCACCGCGTGACTTCTCCTGGCAACGGATCTCAGTGGCTGCAATGAAACAAGAAAGCGAGTCCCTTGGTTAGTAATTCAATATTTGTGCTGGGGGGTGTTGCAAATATATAAATAGTTCAGGGTAATTCGGCTCTGAAAGTCAGCCACCCTTAAGCTGCATGACAGCATGACGTCATTTTGGCACTACTTATTCCCTCCCTTTACAGTTGTCCACCTCTCTTTTGGTTTTCATTTGCGCCTTTTAAGCAAAAAGCCGTTGTCCGGCATTTGTTGCACTTAAATTACCAGCTGCAGTTGCAACAAAAGTTAAGCGGTCTCTTAAAAATGTTTCCGGCTCTGCGCATATTTTCTTTCAATACATTAACTTTTGCTACCATCTTTGGGCGCAGTTGCATCTGTTGGTTCTTGCGGCTTTTTGTGTTGCACAACTTTGATTAATGGTAACGGGGCACTCTCCGTTAATTTTCACACTTTTCCATTCGCCATACATCATACTTACATACATACTAGCATAAAGTATACGAGGAGTGTGTGAAAACCCACTGACAATGACGGCTGGAATAGTGGCCAAGCACCACAAAAAATAAAATAAAATAAAAACAGGAATGCTAGAAAACATCAGGAATACCAGACAACACCAGAAACTACAGAATAAACAAACAAAATAAAAAGTTCCCTCACAATTATAACAAATGCACCGGAAAATGCATTTTCACAGCTGTGCATAACATGAAATTCCATAAATGTTCTTCAAAATTCTGCAATTCTGCAACTGCAGACATTATTTAAAAACAGTTGGTATGCTTCTATCAACACTGATAAAACTAAAGATACCCTGTATAAAGTGTTACTTTAAAAACAAATAGATAAGAATTTTTTACTCCCTTATAAGTTGCTATACAGCAGCAATTTGCTAGAATATGGTACATATTTAATTCAATACATAATTAGTCAAAATTAAAAATATGAATATAAAAACATTCTAGAATCTATAAATTGTAATGAAATTTTGAAGACTGGTTGGTACAAGTTAAATACTCTAGCAAGCGGTTTCTACAGAAATGCAATCAAATTATGGTTACTATATTTTTTTCTGCTTTCTGTTTCTATCTAAATTAATCTACTAATTTCTATTTTAAGTAAACAGTTGATAATTGTATACCATTACTAAGGATACTTGGCTTGTTTTTTGCCTTTTCTAACATAAAAGGTATCCATATAAAAACTATGCAGTTGAAGGTTATATAAAAATCCACCAAATATTCATAATAAACGGATTATTCCATATATTGTAGTTAATATTAATTTCTGTTAAATGCTAAAAATGTATATACTTGAATATATAATATTCTTATATATTTTAAATTCATATATGTACATATATTCATATTAACTCATAGAATCAATATTGCAATCGTATTTATGCTTTTTGTTTGAATTTAAATAAAGATGCCAAGTATACAAGATATTTCAGAGAAAATCTCCCCAATTTACCAAAGCCAGACGAAGATTATTAGATATGTGAGTGGACTAAGAAGAGTGGGAGTCAGCTTCTACTCCCCCATTGTTTACTTGCAATCGACTCTACAATCTCAAATATCACCGTATACACATCTCAATGAATGACAATAAGAAATCCCCCCACATGAAAAAAAGGAATTGCAAATCTAAGCATAATAATATGTAGAGAAAGACGCAAAATCAACCCTGGACCTGAAAAAAAAGACCGAGAACAAATCACAAACTATACAGCTGGTTTACAACATAACCGATACAAATACAGACCCCAAAATTGGATAGAAATAACAAAAAAAAACCACGTTGTAGGCGATCAAATGAAGTGGAAAATTTGTTGTCAAAACAGAAACACGTTGGCCACGAATTCAGATGGGAAAGATGTTCGAGAGAGGAGTAGTTAGGGAGAAGAGAAGTGAAGAGAAGAAGGAGGAGAAGGCAATCGGATACTGTTGAGGTGTCGAGACGTCTCTTACGACACTCGGCTAATGCTGTTGACACATAATTTGCCATTATTAGGAGAGTGTCAATCACACCAGGTTTCATTTCACTTCGTCTCATTTTTGGGCTGCGGCTTTGAGTAATGATGTCAAAGTCTGTCTGTCTGTCGGTCAATAAGTGTATGTGGGAGTCCATTTGGGTTTAACTTGACAGATTACTAATGCCACGACAAGTGGAAGAAAACGAAGACACTCTCATGCAGAGAGGCAAGGCTTAAAGTGCTCATCCGATTTGCATTTGACTTGCAGATGATGTTTAACCCTTTTTTTTAACCCCTTTTTCTCGAGCTGACCATTTGCACAGAGAGTGTAGGGCAAGCAATTTGCTAAAGTGGCCATTGAGGTTGGCGGTTGGCCTTCCATTAGGCCCAGAACCAGAACAGAACAGAACAGAACAGCTGCAATCAGCCTAAGCGACGCGATGTACTCACATTTCTTGTTCGCATTCGAGCCTTGATTCATTTGCTCCAATATGTCCAACAAGTCGGCAGCATCAGAGTGTCCAATATGCTTTTCGAGTACATGCGATTGCAACTCTTCGGATGTGAAGCCCATTTCATCACAGAAGGCGCATTTATAACTCTGAGGTGCTTCTCCGTTCACCAATTCTTCGCCAAGAAAGTACAAATCAAAGAATTTGCGATTGTAGATGGCCTTCATGGGATGGAAGTATTTGTGCTTATTGCTTGGCTTATTCTTGCCGCAATCATAACAGTCACCGCAATAAGTCACCTCCTCGCCACAGACTACACACTCGTAACGACGTCCAAGATCGCCATTTGCAGGACAAGCCATGCATTTACTTTGTGGACGTGACAACGACGTCATTATGGACCAAAATAAGAAATTCAGGATTAACAAAAACTTGATTACAACTGTTACTATAAAAGTCTTGATAATTTATATACTTTTTTGTGTTTATTTCTTTTTTATTTTTAGAATTTTTAGTAAAGTTCTTTATGCTTCGAGCACAACACGAATAATGAAAAATTGAAAAAGCACGCTGATTTATTTTAGCGCTGCCAACTTGATTGAAAAATCAAAGCTGCTGTCGACAAAATGGATCAGAAGGAACACTGGTGTTCAGTGTTCATCAACAGATAAACTAGCAACTTTTAAAGAAAATGTAGGAAAAAAAACAAGAAAATTGTTTGAAACTTAGACAAGTATCCATCGGAGCATAACCCATTCTTTTAGTTGTCTGCTCTATGTAAATAAAGTATTAATGGTCGCAGAATATGGAGTTGCCAGAAAAGTTTACGACGTTATGCAGCACTGTTTCGCAAACAGCTGATAGCTATCAAGTTTAGTTTACAATTGAAAAGGAGCGCAGTGGCAGCGACAAATACTCTAACATAGGATTATATGCTAATTATGCCATTTGATGCCTTTTATAAATTTGCGCAGCTTATCATACAGAATGAGATCTTAGATGATCGTACAATATTAAATACTCAAGTACTTGAATTGACATACAATTAATATGCTTTTCGATTAATATACATAAATATGAAGTTTACATATTAAATACGACTGATAAAATACCCCTTTACCTTGTGGAAATTTATGTAGTATTCGGAAAAAAAGCAACCTTTACCCTATAGAACAATTTTATATTTAAACAGTATGTAGATTTATTTATTTATTTATTCTCTCATAAACTGAGAGTGTGGTAAATATATTGGGATTATATTCATAGTAAGGAAGTTACGGTATGCATTCTTTTTCATAAAGTGCCTTTTGATTGCTTTATATAAATGATAATAATGTGATAATATAAATGTTGCTTAAATTAACAAAATATGTTAATTATTCGTTATTATCCCCCATCTGTAAAGAATAAGGGATCAATCTCGTTGACCTTAACGGCTAAGGTTGATTCAGCCAGTATAATTTTCGAAATCTTCAACTTTATCCTCATCTTCAAAATTTTCCTCATCAACTTCAACTTCGATGCTTTCTATCTCCATTGTTTCATCTTCATTAAGCATTTCATTAATTAAATCTGCGAGCTCATCCTCAATTGTAAACACTCTAGATGCGCCAATATCATTCTCTTCCTCACGCTCATCAGTATTATTGTCCACGTCCGAGGCAATGTCCAAGATTGACTCCTGTCTTTTCTGGAAAGTCATATTCGGCACAGGTGGAATGACAGCATCCTTTGAGTTCTTGGCCTTGGTAAACTCGGCTAACCAGTTGGTGTAGTTGTCAAGACCTCGAAAAAAGCGAGTCATATCGTCATCTACAGGATTGTTGGTTATTGTTATCTTACTCTCCAATTGATTTTTTTCAACTACTTGTTTTGGGTCCACTAAGATGACAGGTCTCTCCACATTAATTGGAGACAGTTGCTCCTCAGAAAGCATGGAACAGAAAATCGCTTCTATGAAACAGGCACGATTTGATTCAGGTGCTGATTGATGTTGTTTCTCTTTCTCTTTCGAAAAAAATTGAGCACACAGAAACTTATTCTCTTCGGGCTTTTTAGTATCCACATTGTTTTTGACTTCGGTGGAAGGAATTCTAGCCACATCCGCAAAGCTGACCATTTGTTGACTGAGTTGACCATTTGAGTCACATAGTAATTGTGTCAGGTTAGGAGGGGAATCTTTTCTAAGATTACGCGGCCTTAACATGAATCGAGTGGGTCCCTGGTCCATGACTATGGGCCACTGCTCGAGTCTCCTGGAGCTTGGGCGGCTTGATCGCAACACATCCTGGATATTTGCAGCCTGCTGATCCAAGAGGGCGTTACGACGATACCGGGCCATACGAACCGCTTCATTGAAACTATTTTCCAACTGCCTCGAGGAGCGAGACGAGGAATTTGGCAACGATACACCAGGTAAAGTCATACGTAAATAAGAAGGAACTCCACTTGACGAAGTATCGGCTATACAGCGTGTATACAGAATGGCAAAGTATTCATCAAAGTCCTTGTGGTCACGATGCTGATCCGATAGATGCTTGTACAGCTCGCTGTTAGTAAAGCCGCAAGAATCGCAAAAGGCACACTTGTAACTCTGGGGCACATTGGTCTCCACATACTCCTCCCCACCAAAGTACAACTCATACTCGGCTCGGGTATAATGCACTTCCAAGGGATGGTAATACTTGTGCTCCCCTTGTAGGGGCAACGCTCCAGAATCATAACAACTGCCACACACGTGATAGTCAATACACATCCAGCAGGCATAGCGACGACCCAAGAAATTTGCAGCACGACACTTACAACAGGCATAACCAATGTGACTTTCTGGCGGTTGAGCTGCAGCCATTTTAACTTGGCTGTCAAATTAAAAGGTAATAACCAGATGAAAAACTATCAGTAACACAAATTTTATAACATTAATTGCAGCTCTTTGTTTACACAACATTCATCAACTGAAATATTGCTATGCAACTGGAGCAAACAAAGAGATTCAGCTGAAGACAAGTCTTCAAACTTTTGATAATATTGTTGATCTTTTCTAATTAGTTTTTACTTACTTGCAAATATTAGTTAATTAAAATCCTCTTTTAAAATTGAGTAGAACTATTCTCAAACTTTTAATGCGACTCGCATGGATATGTGCGAATGAATTCCCTTTTAAGGACTGCCAACTTGTTTTATTTAACTCGTGCGTGAACTTCACACAATGAGTTTTGGGCAGCTCCGTAATTATGAACTGAATCAAGTTGAATTTATATGCTTTGCTTTTATATAATTTGTACAGCAATTTCCAATGCTTTCGCTGAGTGACAACTTTTGTCAATGAGAAATGCTCAACTGATATTTTTGTATAAATTTAAAAACAACGAGCCTACTTAGGGACTTTAGACTCGGAATTTAATATAAACAAATATACAAAAAAAAACTGCACTTTGCCCGCTGTTTAGACTTATGTTATAGTAATTTGAGAACAATTATAGTTTAGATTAAGTTTTTTTCCATAGCAGTTCATGCTTTATTTGTTGTATTTATGTTTCATGTTTATTTTTTAATTCAAACATCTCAAGCCCCAGAACTGAACTTGTTTAGAAGAGTTTAGCTTTACTTGTGGTGTTGAATATTCAGTGATATTATTCAATTATGTAATAAGATTATTCTATTTTTACCAAAACTTCATAAGAACCTCAATATGTTTAATTAAAACGTGAAAAAAGCTTTTATTTGTAAAATTTCATGGAAGGTTCGCTACTGATTCCAACTTAAGCAACAGACCTTAGTCTCAAGTCTCAGTCTTTTAATTTACGTCTTTTAATTTAAAGTTTATTCTACGAGGGTTGCCACTGTAATTTCTCAAGACTTTCAAATCTCTCAAACCAAATCGTATGTGATAAAGAACTTTAAGAGATTACATTTTCACAAAAGCCGCAAACAATACATTTTATTAAAATTTTAGAATGTCTACTTATTAGTTTAGTTAATTAAATCGATTTAATTTAATTGCATATATTTAATTTTTTATCAAAAATGATTTTTACCAATTTAAGCATTCACACTATATCGTTATTGAAAATTTAAATACATATATTAATTTGACAATATAATTTGTCAATAAACAACATAGGTTTCCAATTGCCATTCAAATAAATTTTTTTGTTTTTGTAAGCTCAATTCTAAAACTCTTGAATGCTATCATCTTTGATGAAATGTTCGCAATAGTTAAATTTGCATTTACATTGTCGTATGTAACTTTATTAAAAAGCCCAAATTTGCCCCTAAATGTGTGGCTTTGGGGCTTGTTAACACTACCCAACGACTAATGTGATCATCCTGACCCCTTAGATATGAAAATCCCCCTTAGGGGTGCTACACCAAGTACACGTGGCAAAAAGTAAACTAAAAACTCTCATTAACATAATAAGCATCATTATAGAAATTTAAAGCAGCGTAAAATGCAGCTACATAAAACACACACAAACACACACACACACAAAGTTGACCTCAATTAAAATAATTTCGCAATTTTTTCGAGAGTTTTGCCAACTTGCATTTTATGCCATAAACTCATATGAGTGCAAAAAAGAGCCGTTGACATTTCACGCTTTTAATTAAAAGGCCACAGAGAAAAGGAACAGAACGGAACAGAAGCCAAAATTCAAAGAGAAACCCAACAATTTGTGCTTAATGCAGCTTAGAAAATTGCTATAAATTCCAAATGGATTTTAATTGAAATCATCTGACAAAGTGTTGATGACATGATTTACATTAATTACAAACTCACACACACACACACATTTACTCACAAAGACCCATTAGATTTGGCCCAAAGCGATGCTCCCAAAAATCTGCTTATGACAGCTGAACCGATTTGTCAGACTCCAAAAGGGTGTAAAGAGTGCTTTAGAAAGATTGAGGTTTGTCTCTCGTGTGTATGTACATATTATATATGTATCTGTGTGTTTGTTCGCTTGCATTGCAAAAAGCCAAAAGGCCGACACAAATACACAAATTAAGCCATGTTCATGAGATAGTCAATTACATCCTTTTCAAAATGGGGGAGAGTACAAAGCTACCAGCAAAATGGCTTAAATGACTTTATCGGGTCAAAGGTTTTTTTTGCAGACAAACAAATTTGATAAAGAAAAGAATTACAACAATTAAAAAGGTAATAATAAATGTATAATAATAGAAATGTGATTTGTGATTAAAGTTTGATCGATGATAAGTCGGTCTAGTCAACTGAGCCCAATTGAAATACCGATACCGATCGTATTAAATATATACCAAGACTATGAATTCAGAAAATAATATTTAAGCCCCGATCTTTACTCTGAGAGAGATGGAACAACTGGAAAATTCTTTTTAACAAAAATGATCTGTACGACTGTCAGAAATTATGGTATTTCAATGTATGAAGAAGTATTTAAATAATTTCATTCGAGAATAATATAAATTTATGTAGACTAATATATTTAACAAAAAAAGAAATAGTTGTAAGCCATATTTCTGGAGTTTATAAAGAAATGTACATACATACTATATAAAACCAAAATAATTATAAAAGGACTTCTCTTTCAAGCTTCTAAAAAATATTGTTATTTAAAATGCAGTTTGTAAGCCAAATTCTATTAAGCTTCATAGTGTCGCTAGGATTTCCATCATAAAGTTGATGATAATTATTCTCTGAATTTACACTTAAAATTTAAACTTGTTCTTATTACAATTCAATGTATAAAAGCTTGTTCTAAGAACTAGCAAAGTGCTAAATTAAATCAACTTATCGTGTTAAACTAATGAGAAATTATCCAAAGTGTAGTTTCTCCGAAATGCACTTTAAATAATAATTTCAAGGAAAATCCCATTGGAAAATCCATTTGAGTCAGCATATTAAAATGTAACTTAAACTAGAATTTAGTGTAAATATTACTTTTACGCATTACTTTTAGTACTTTTGCTGATGAGTTTTTTCGGCCCTTCGAGCTTAGTGTGTACATTTGGCAAAAAATGTTTCCATTCTCGACAAAAAACTTTTGTTACGAGATGTAAAAAGCATTTTCAATAATTATTTTCTCAGCTGAGGCTGAAGAAGAAGCAGATGGCTGGCAAAAACAATGTCAAAGTAGGCTAAAAGTGGGTGGAAGGTCTTTGTGTGGTTAAGGCAATGAAATATCCATAAGTGTCTGCTTAATATTCATAAAAGCATTTTAATTTGCATTTAATTAAATTATTTTGTGCCACAGTTCAGAGTAAAGGCAATGCGAGTGGAAGTGGGAGTGGGAGTAAGAGTGGAAGTGGGCGTGGCTGGCAGACACATGTTACTTTTGCCTCCTGCACTCTGCCCTCTGCCCTCTCAGCCATGCATGTCAATTATCAAATAATTTGCGAAACATTTTCGCTGTCGCCAAATTAAATTACAAACCATTTCCATCCCGAAAAGTATGCTATGAAATGTTGCATCCGTAAAAGGGGTAAACTTTTCTCCCTGGGGTGTCATTTTCAGAAGCAGAGCAACAAGGCGTTAAATAGAGCTCGACGGAGCTTACTTCATCTTCAACCTTCAGCATTCATCTCATTTTACTTACAATTCAAATTGATGGCCACCATTCTGTGAGAAAAAATCAATGCAAATCACAAAAGTAAACTCCAGAAAATTGCTTTCGTAATGTTGAAGCGCGTTGGCTGATTTTTTTTCTATCTCGATTTTTTTTTCTTATTTGGCAACTCGCAAACGCTGTTGACGCGTAGAAATTCGCTAACCAACTGAACTGAGTGAATGACTGACTGAGTGAATAGCTGATGGAGCCCAAAGCGAGCGACAGAGTAAAAAAAAAAGCAGCAACAAACAAACCGTTTTAGCCAGGACACACAGTAACCCCAACTACACATTTGTAGCCAATGCAGACTGGGCTTGGTCCTGGTCTGAACTGCATGTTCGAGTAGTTTTAGCTCTGTCGTGTAGCATACTTTTTTTTGGCATCCGCTGCAAAATGGCTAACAACTGTTGTTGTTAGAAAATTGTAGTCGGCGACATTCGTCTGCGGATCTTTATGGGCCGCCTAATCAACCGTAATTTGAGTGAAAACTGTAACCAAACAGAGTTGACTGACTTTGGAAAGAGTCAGAATTATGAGTGAAAAATTTGTGCAAAGTGTACAAGAAACTAAAGGTCTAACTATTCTAAGATGCTTGCACTCCTTTCTTTTAGTTATAATATTATCTTTGAATTATAATTAATCATGTAAATAAATAAATAATCTATTAACCATAAATTGACTTTTCCTAGAAAGAATTAATTAGTAAATATTGTAGAGGTATTAAAGGTTCATTGATGCCTTCACTTTAATTACAGAATTAGCTTCTGGTGATTTTAACTTACAATTGAAAAGTAAAATAGCTTGTAGAAGATATGTTATTAGTTCAGAAACTTATCTACGACATCATTATTATTGAGATACATACTTTCTGTTAATTCTGTATCTACATTAAAGTTTAATTTCTTTTGTCTTTGCCAAATCTGAAGTCAAATTAGAAAACTAAACGGAAGTCGCATATTATTTTTGTATGTCACGCCCCGACGAGTCAAAGAAAAAAACGCCTCTGTCAAAACTACAACCACTATCCACTACAATTTCATCTATCTACATACATACATCTATCTACATACATGTATGTATATACCCTCTAGCTTTCTGATATACGTGAGACTAGTGATGTGCATGCCCAGCAGCTACATTTGGCATTGATTGGTCTAAGAGTTTAAGCAAATGTCGCCAAAAGTCTGACGTGGCAGCTACTAGACGCAAAAAAACAACAGAACACACATACGAGGACATATAAGTCACGTTAGCTTAGGGCGAAAACGCCAGTAAACAGCACTAAAAGCTGCAAAAATTGGCAAGAAAAAAAAAGAAAAGAAAAGGAAGAGGAATTTCATACAACCGAACGACAGCTGTTGTTGTTTTTATGTATTTGCAGCCGTTGAGCGGCTTTTTTTCGAGTCGAGACATACGTGTACACATGACGATGATTCATTGAGGCGGCTTTTAGTGCAGCTCTTGAGTGATTTTCCCCTTTTTTTTTAGCTGCAGACAAATTACCAATCATCTGAGCGGATTAACTTACCTAGAAAGAGATCAAAAAAATAGGAGCAATTAGTTCATAATTCTTGGAAAAAAGTGTGTAAATTGTACTAAGTTTGCAATTTTATAGAGATAAAGGAAAATGTCCACTCTCAAACAGATTACATATACTTGAGTATTTTCTGCCTGAGTTATACTTGCTCGGATAAAACATATTTAAATTTTAAAGCAGTGTGAGTCAAAATTAAAATCTAAAACGACGATAAATAATTATAATTATGACATATGGTAATATTATGTTGAATTTAATACTATACATAACTTGGTTTTTTTCTTTTTGATTAATACACATGGTAACAAAATTATTAGGTTTTTATCATTAGTATTCAAATAAATGTAAATTGATAAAACAAGATAATAAATTATAAGATTTTTATAGCGCAATAAAACAATACAACGATATTCCACATTTAGTAGAGTATAATTAATATATTTTCTGCATTTAAAACATATTTGTATTTTACAACAATTGTTCACCCACATTTCTTTTATTTAGACGTGCATTTTATCGCAAAATGACGCTATCTATTTTTTATCTATCATACTGTACACTTATTGCAAGTCAGTAACTCAGTTTGATATATAGAGATGTACTATTCACCATAATAAGTAGCATAAGTATTGTCAGTATCCACTCGAAACTGGCAGCTGGCACTTGAAAAAACTTCTCTTCTCCCACTGCCCAGTCAACGAGTACTTTACATAAGTGAGTCCGTTACAGAGTTGTTTGGTATTTAGTAGGGAAAAACTTTTTCCCCAATGTAACGCGGCAAAGAATGCAACGGTTAGATAAGAAGACGCGACAACTCCAAAAAGTAGGCAACAAAAGGGGCGAAAAAAGAAAATGCCAAAAATCTTGCACTTATTGTTACTCTCGTACTTGTGCAAAAAGTTGCTCAAGATGTTGTGAGAAGGCAGATGGAGCATAGTTGGAAAGTTGTAACGCATTTCGCAACATGCCAACTTGCAACAAACAGCTCGAGGCACTTTCGTGTTACTAATATACCCTGTAAAAATGGGTATAACACGTATACATACAAAAATGTGTATTGAGATTTTTGATTGGAGTTTACTAAGACGTTTTGTTGCATGTCGTTGTGATTTATAAATATCTGCCCACTTTTAAAGGATTGATCGCATTTAAGTGTATAATTTTTTTATATTGTAGGAACATTTAGAAGGACTTTTCTGTTACTTGTTTCCCATATATTTACTGATCAAAATCAACTGAAGACTTTTGTATTTGTGCAAGGTCTCTTCAATAGAAGTTATTTCTTAATCTCAGCACTCTCTTCTCAAGTATCTAAAATTGCTTTGTATTTTAGAGAATGAAAGCATGCTGAAAATTCACAACATTACTTTTCAAAGATAAGCTCAGCTGAAATTAATCATAACAGTATATTCTTGATCTTTTTTCTTGTCTGAATTTGATTATACTAAAATTATTATCATGTTTAGGGTATTTATAAATATTAAAAGTGGATAAATGGGTTGATCGTAGACCATTGCTTGTATCTAAGACACTTTCAGAAAGACATTTGTGTTATCTACAATGTAGATTCTACATACCCTATAAATATATAAAACGTGAGAATAAATGGGTGTAATAAGGAATATGATTTATTTGTCGAAATTAATTGCAGACTTTGGTACTTTTTGTACTCTTAGCAGAGCACTCTTTTCTCAGGTACCTTAAATTGTTTTCCCATTTTGCATATAGCTTGCTGAAAATGCACAACATCATTTATCAGAGGTAAGCTTGGCTTATATTAATCATAGTAGTATATTCTGCTTCTTTTTTCTTGTCGCTGGCTATTTTCTAGGCGATTACATAAGCAAATGCCGCCTGCACGTGCAACTAACCGTCTCCTTGATTTCCCTTCCATCTTCTCTCTCCGTCCACTCGTGTCCTATGTCCAACTGTGCGCAACGTCGCCAAATGAAGCCTGGCGCCTTGGCCCAGACAAAAAAGGACGTACACCCTTCCACTTAAATTGTTGCACTAACATTGCAGTATATAGTATATAATACATAGTATATATTATATAGTGTGCGAAGTATCCGTTCAGGTATCGCGTAGCAACAACTGCAAATGACGCAGTCACGTGACGTGTTTAGTTTTTCCCTTGCGATACGGAAAAAAGCGTGGAAAAGTCAACTCAACCCCTTTCAACTTTAAAGGCCGTTTAAGGGCGATGGGAAAGAGAGAGACTGAGCCTATTCCAAGTTTTCTTTGCCGACTGCAGTTTATCACCTCGGGAATGCGGTCTTTCCTTACTCGTATATACATATATCGAACTTTTTATGTAGCAAAGGCTACTGCACTATTGATTATTTTGTAGGTTTTGTTTTAACGTTGTTGGCCATTTGGGAGGTCATTCCATATTAGCATAAGTCAATAAACTTTTGGCTAAATTGAGCAAACAAATCTGAGAACTTACAATGCATTGTAACTAAGGAAATGCGATTGAAGATTACAACATAATAGTTTTAAACATGGTAATATAGACGAAATTCTTTCACTTGAATAATTTATAATTTACAATAAATTGAGTTCCTGGTTTTGGAGCAAAAATTCTTTTCAAATTGTCTTCCATAACTTGAATATATTTGTATTTTAGATCGATAAAGAAAAATGGTTAATGATTTTGCTATCTAGATTTTGCAGAAAAAAGAAACTAAAGCAAGAATGGAGAATATTTCTTATTGAACAGTTAATTTATTAGTAGCTAAAAATAATAAATAAATATTATAGATCAAAAGAATGAATGGAGCACAATTGCTGCTAGAATATTACTCAAAGAAACTGAGTCCTTTAATATATTAAGAATCGTTTTACTACTTGTAAAATACACAGTTCAATGTAATCTTGGACTATAAAATAGTCATCCATAAGATTTAAACGAATAAACACGTGGTTTAACATAATTCTACAATCCCAAAGCAATTCCTTGTGTCAGATTTCTATTTTTACAGCTACAACCCTAAGCTTTAATTATTCTTCTACCTCAACTCCTCATCTTCCAACTGCTTTATTTCCCCAAAAAAAATACCTTTTACCCCAAATTAGCAACGTTTTTATTATGTTTAGTCAATCCCAAGCCCAAATTACGTTTCTATTCTTAACGCGTCGTTCCAAAGTGCCTTCAATCTCACAGTCTGAGGCTGTTGCCAGTAGAGTGAACAGGGAACAGCTACTTCTATACCGTTTCCTTCATTAAGCGCCAGTAAGTGTGCTTTAGTTTTTCTTCGTCGCGTCGCTTGTTTATTGTTTACTTTGTTTTGCTTTGCTTTTATTTTACTTTTTCATCACATGTGCACAGTCAGCAGCTATTTTAAGGCTACAGACACGCCCACAATTTGTGCACTGCATTTAAATTAAAGAATGTCGAGAGAGAATTCAACTAAGAAGCATCTGCTTGCACTTACCCTGTATATTAAGCATAAGACTTGAATTTAATTGGTAAATTAATAGATATTAATTCATATGCATTAGCTCATAACTTACACATTACTCTAAGAGTTAGTTAATATTAACGTAAACAGCATACTTTTCACTACATGTGTTATGTATATACAAAATAATATAGGGTATTGTATAACCTCGCAGATGTAACAAAAAAACAGTATTCCCTATTCCTGATTAGCTAACATACAGGGTATACCATTAATGCTTGATGAACTTCTGTTTTCAAAATTAAGATGCGGGCCACAAGCAACAATGCTGGGGTTTTGTTCTAAGGGCAGGAATAGAGGGTACAAGTTGTCGTCCCTCTCTTTCTCTCCTCTCTCTCTCTTTCTCACTCTAACTCTCTCCGTCTCTGCTTTGAATGCGGTCTCTGTTAACTGTAGCAAATAATAATATACTTCCTTTTTGCACTTGACGCCGTTCTTTTCATTGTTGTTACTGTAATTGTTGTTCTCTCCATGTGCTTTTGGGCCTGGTTTACCGTTTTGCCTGTTTGTTTATTTGTTTTACCTTTGCCCCACCCCGCGAGATGTTGTTTTTGTTGTTGGGTCTTGTTTTCTCAACTTTTTGGTTGGTAGGTTGCATAGTTAATTAGCTGCAGTTTCTACGTAACTTGAAGAATAGTTAAATGTATACTTAAGTTTATTAACAGTCTTTAACAATGTTTAAGAAAATGCTATTTTAAGGCTCTTTTTTACCAGTTAAATTAGTAGTAGATTCTTATTCCCCTTTTCCTTCTACTCCACTGCTTATTGAAGCATCGAGTGCATTGGCTTGGAAAATGATTTTCCAAACGTTCAACTGTTTACAACCCCCAATCTCCTTTATTTAAGTATCGTATTAAGTACAGCGTCAATTGCTGACAATAGTTAGCCCGATTAAATAAAAGTTGCTATCGTAAAAATGCGCTAAAGAGGCAAAAGGAAACAGGTCGATTGCCTGCCAGTAGTGGAGGCTTCAGTCCCAGTTTAATTCTTCTTTCACAATCAGCAATAAAAAAAAACTGGTGGAAAATGTGTTAAAATCACTAAAAACAGATGCTGACATTTAATTTTTAATCAACTTATTTTTCCCTGCGGGGATTTGAGTGAAATGAGAAATCAATAGAATATTTTCCAAAGCAATCAAATATATAAACTATTTTATTTTATTCAACTAGAAAAAACTTCAACTTTAATTGAATTATTTTTATTAAATAACATAGATTATTGATTTTTTTAAACAAGACTGCAATGTATTAAATATTGAATGGACTTGCTTTGGAGATTCAATACTGAGAGATGACTTTTCTGACTCTTCTGATAGAATTTTTGACAAAAATTACTGGAAATAAATGTAAAAACTCAATACATAATCTATATCTGCCAAATTCTTAATGATATTGTAATGTCAGTAATTTCAAATTGAGTTAATTTATATATGCAAACAAAGGGAAAGTACTGAATAAAGTTGGTTAGAATGTTTTATTTCAATGCGAATATAGCCAACAAAACACTTTTTTCTATTTTAAAATCTTTGCTCTCGATCTCTGCAGATTTTATTAAGGAATAGTTTATGCTTAATGAAAAGAATAAGTTGCTGCATCTTAGAAAAGAAGACTTGCAAAAGTTGCAACTAGCATGCATAACTTTTCTCTATAATTTAACTGATATTCTTCAGAAACAGGTAACTTAAGAAACGCAAAAGTTAGAAGATAAACGAAAGAACTATCTCCTTTTTTGCATTAATTTAAATTTATCAACTCGAACCATTTCCAAGTCGGTTCTTTGTTTACTTGGGTACATATAAACAGTTAATCAGAGAGGGAACAACAGACTGAAAGAGACACAGACTTAGAACGCTTGGACCTTCCTCGTAGTTAACATTAACTTGGCTTGTTGGTTTAAAATTATCTTGCAATGTTGTTGAGGCGTTAGACGCGACAGGGAGCACATAAATATAGAGCTGGAGGGGGATGATGAGCACATGGCTAACATTCTATGATGTTGGCCATGTTGTTGAAATGTCACTGACACTTTTAGCGTCGCTGCTTTGTCTGTGTTGCAAGTTCTAGCTGCAGTTTGCCACATCAAATTTAGTTGTTGTTGTCAAAGTGATATACAGACAACACCCACAAAATGTCCAACTCTCTACCTCTCTCTCTCTCTCTCTCTCTCGCTGTTTCTTTCTTCTCAGTTGAGCTGGCATTAATGCATCCGCATCCGCATCCGCTTTACAACGACAACGGCGTCATCCAAAATGCTCTGAACAATGAAATTTTGTGTGTTCCATCGTTGGTTGCCGCTTCTCGTTGCCATTTGCCATTTGCTGTTGCAAGTTGCCAGTTGCCTGGCATTATTATGACAACATGTCCTTGGCTGAAGCTGATGTGCTCACCAAGCTAGACAAATGTATTTATAGTGCATACTTACAAACATATATGCATAGAAATATATGTGTATCTGCATCTGTATCTGAAATTCTATCGGCTGCATAAGGAACATTTGTTGCCACAATGAATGCCAACAAAAATGCACCCAAAATGTGCATTTCATAGCTTTCAGCCAGCGTCAATTACGTTCCACATGTAAGAGAGGGTTGTGTCAAAAGTATGTGCAGAAAGTCACTTAAAATTCTCATTTGCCAAAAACTAAATTTGTATGATATTAAATGTGTTCAAATATGTAAAAATGCGAAAGAATGTGTCAATGTTATGTGCGTGCCTACAGCTGATTTAACGTAATTTTTCTAAACATTCTTGAAGAATTAAGTAAACTTTGATAGACTCTGAAATTGTCGAAATTCAGCTCTAAATTTTCATCACACGTATTTGCACACACATGATCGCATCTTAAATAATTATTTATTAATGATATAATTTATAATTAATGATTGTAATCATTACATCGGTTTCTAGAACCTTTGAGCATAAGGTTTTAGTTTCAACCGTGTTTAAATTTAATACAAGAAAACTAAACTATTTTCTCAATTGTTTTTTTTAATGTAATCTTTAACTTTTAATAAAATTGTTTTACTTTAAGTTTATGACTTTAATATGCTTTGCCCAACAAACTGCAAACGAATGTAGCTAATACAGCTTCAATCGATGGCTCAAATAAATGAGCAAGAAAAACGAATTAAATTTGATAGCAAATAGTATAAATAAATGTTCATTAGCAAAAACTTTGCACACTCTTAAAAAAAGATTCCAACAAAGCTAAAGCCAAAGCGTAGCTTACAAAATACATTTGTAATTAATACGAAATACCAACTAACTATCGATTTTTCTGGTAGTTAAGTTACGAGTACGTTCTATCAATCCCTGCCTGACAATGGGTTTGCCACAAACAACATGTATACTTTTATGTGAGTATGTGTATCTATGGATATACCTGATTGTGTTTCACTGTATTTGCTGTATTTGGTTTGCGTGTCGTTGTTGTTGTCGTTGTTGTTGGTGTTGTTGTTGGTGTGTGTTTAGCACCCAACTATAACAAGTTTCAGTCGGTAGACCATCCACCCCGTTCGGACATTCATTTGCGCAAAGCGTCCAGTTTTATGAGCGTTCAAATTAGTGCGTTTCCATTGTTGCCCTCGGTTGGACTACAGGACTTCGTGCTTTGTGTCCACATCGAGGCAAGATTGTTTTATGGCCAAAGGCTGTTTAGTTTATTAGCCGCCAACATGCAGGTAGTTGTAACCCACCCCGAGGGGTCCTTATTCCTATGTATGTGGATGTGTGGGCGTTTTGGCTTGTAGTTAATTAAAACTGGGCCTAACACATCTTGCCACTTGCCGCTTTTCGTCAATGTGGCGCCTCATGTCAAGTTCTGAAGACATGTTGGGGACACTTTTGGCCTTTGAGTTTGAGGGCTATTTACTCGTCCAAAAACGTGGTTAAACATTTTCTCCACTAACGAGCTGCTGACAAGAATCAATTAGCTTGAGACCCAACCCTGATTGAAACGAGTGTCAAGTTCTGGACACTTGATTATGTGTGATTGCCATCGAAAGGAATCAAAATAACCTAAGGCTCTTAAAAGCTCTAACAATCTTTAAAAGAATAAGTACTCCATTTCTGTTGACATCCTCTCAAGAATTCAATGTTTTTCATTTTAGATCATGACTCTTTTGCCAGAAATATGCATAAATATTTTGTACAATTTTATCAAAAGTAATGTGAGCCAGCATTCAGACAAAGGCAATGTCAGGCATAAATAAAGAACATGCCTGCAACAGGATATAAAAGGCTGTCACATTGAAGGGAGAATTAGGAGGAAAAGAGGGGAATTCCATGCAGGAAACAGGCAGAAACGTAAAGGATACTCACGCACACACATACACACGCACACACACACTTTAAAATGCGCCAAGTGTGAAAATTATGCGTTCAATGAAAATATTTTGCCAGAGAACAGAGGCGTCTCGTAATACCCATGTGGCAGAGATACAAGGGATAGGGCAGGACACGGGCAGGATCTCCCTTCCGACAGCTGGTGCCGCACTCTGTAAGCCTTTTTAATCCTAGATGGAGTATGCAAAACATGCGCTTGCCGCTTGCCCTGGGCTTAGACACCGACTATGACCACAATGCAATTTTGTGGTTTACACAGATACAAAATGCAAGGGGATATCCCCGTTTGCCATCTACCCTGCACAATTTTTGGGGCATTAGGAACTCACTTGAATGCGCAATCAGCAGGACACAGGACATGTGTGCGTATTATGTATGGTAATAATAAAATGGGCAGTTTCCCCAGTTTCTCTTACTCGTTATAAATAAAATGTTGCATACAAATGGGAGATGCCACATTCCTTTCATCTCTCTCTCTCTCTGTCTCTCTCTCTTCCCAATTATTTGCACAAGTCTGATAACCAGTTCGCAGTTGACCGCATAGTTCAACCGGATGCCATACTCCATTTTTCCCATCCTTCCGCCCATAATAATTATTATTTTTATTTTTTTTGGGTCAAACTCTGTTGCTGTAACCAATGCAACCAACCTCATTGCCGGTTGTTGCCTTTGTGCGTGCTTTTTGGTTCCAAGTTGGTTTTTCCTGCCATTCCACATTATCAGTTCGACAGATATCCCTTCCCATCTCACAAATGCAGTTTCATTTATTTAATGAACTCTGGTTTTTAGTTTGTCAAGCGCGTAATTTCATTTTATATTATTATACTCATGATCATTATTACTATCTATCATTTTGGTTTGCTGTTGATGGGGCTTATCGAACACGCACATCACTGCACATTTAAGGCTCTACATGGATAATTGGCTCGTTTATCTGCCGATTGTTCAATAAACATAACGAACCATGAGAATAATCAATATTTGGATTGACGAAGACTAAGTACCCTTAAAATAGGTTTCATTACAAGATAGAGTGCTATGTTTTAAACAATGTGTAAAAATATGATGGCATATTATGCTTAAATCTAAATGTTTATATTATACAATTTGAAAATAAATTAATCAGGATTTGAAATATATTCAACAGCTATTATTTAGTAAAGTTTGCTAAGAAATTTTGAGAAAATAAAATTGGGTTTCTTAAAATAAAAACATAACTTATAAAATTAAAATAATAAAAAGTTTTTCATACCTCGAATTGGAAGATTCCAAAACGCTGTTTTATTCAACAATTAATAAAATAGCTACGTTGTGTAGAAATTTTAGTCTCTTAGCTCCTACCACTTCGGCTGTGCAATGATCAGTCAGTCAGTGAGTAAGTTAACTATTCAGTCAGGTCAAATAATTGTATAGAAATGATGAGCGTAATAGCACCAGATACAAAAACAAACATTAATTTTTTCAACCGTAATATATAGTAGTCTGATCTGTCCCAATCCAACTGCAGACTCTTATTTTCATTGGAAATACAGGAGTAAAACAGATTTACGATTATCTCGTTTTCTTAATATGAACTACTGACTGCAATAAGTGGATTTCCGTTCTGAGAAGGCAACCTTTCAATCGGATTAGAAACAAATCAAGGCAAAATCATGTAGATTGATTGAAATCAATGTCGCTGCAACTAAATTATAGTCTCGATGGAATCAGTTGAATTGAGGCTGAATTAGGAAGCTGCTTTTGCCATTAGCATAAATAATGCGCATTATTATTATTGTATTTCTGCTTCA
The DNA here is from genome assembly GCA_035044365.1 of Drosophila neotestacea. Classification (NCBI taxonomy): domain Eukaryota; kingdom Metazoa; phylum Arthropoda; class Insecta; order Diptera; family Drosophilidae; genus Drosophila; species Drosophila neotestacea. Next base: position 6,855,804 of record JAWNMD010000069.1, read on the forward strand.
AATGTGATTTAACATTTGCAAATTTCCACATAATATGAAATTCACACACACACACACACATCGACAGAGCAAGCAAACAATTGGTAAAATATTTGTGTTCTGTTTTGTTGGTCAGTGCCCAAAAACATATTTGCTATGCAAATGATGACAGCCAAAGCATTTTCCGTTGATGAAGAGCGGTTCGAGGAGAGGCACAACAAGGGGGAGGTTGGTTGTAGCTGTGGTTGTGGCTCTGGTTGTTCAACTATGCGAACATGTTATCCTAGAAACACGGAAACGAGCACCTCAACCCGCTGGCAGTGCGATGTGTGAACATGGCAAGCATTTTAGGCAAAAACTCACTAGGCTCTTCTCTTTCTCTTTCTCACTCTCTCTCTCTCTCTCTTCCTCTCTCACGCTCGACTCAAGTCCCACAGGCATTTTGCCTTTGCCCAGCTCAAATGCATAATTGAAGTTTTGTGTCGGCCAGAAAAGTTTGCATATAAGTAATGCAAAATCCAAAAAGCATTTCCGAGCCAGTTTAAGAAACAAAAGACAAACGACTTTAAACAAGTGCTAAAAGTGTTTTTGGCCTACCTTACAATTTATTGGAAATCGAACCCACAATCATCTAATAACTCGTATTATCTACTGTAATAAACTGTTATTATGCATCCTATAATTTAAAGACTTCACATAAATAGCTGCCTATATTTTTCTGGCATTGTTCGACAAGCTGCATTGAAGTTTAATGTCCTGCCAAGGTTTTCCAAGTGCAACATTCGTGAGGTTTTATATTCCTTCAATTGCTAAACATTCCACGGTGATTTGTCATCATAAGCAATAATTCACAATATCCGCTCGTTGTGTCCTAACGTAATTTTCTTTCTTTGCAACGCTAACAATTTTGCAAAAATGGGAAAAACTTTTAATGGCGACAGTTTTTGAAGTGTCGACCATTTTGTATTTTCACTTTAACACTTTTGCCTTTGACCCGAACACAACTCTGCCCATTTAATTGACTTGCTTCCTATTTTTAATTGCATATTTCTACGTTCTGTTGGGAAAAGTTGTCGAAAGCTCTTCAAAAGAGCCAACAAAAAGAGCAGGTTGTTATAAATAGTCGACACAAAGATGCCCTTTGGTACTAACAATCGCATATATTTCTCTAATTCCTCTTAATTTACATATATGCTTGTTATTATGTTAAAGTTCTGTCGCTCTGATAACTTTTTTCTCTATCAATATAAATTAATATATCAATACGTGAGCAAATATCTTCTGCATCTTCCTTTAGCGCATAATATTTATTATTGGGACTGAGTTGAATATTTATTTATTATATCCTTTTATTTAAATGGGACATATGATCTTTTATATCGAGTCGTTGTTGACAATACCAATATATTCTCATCTTTACTGGGTATAAAAGGGTCAAAGAGGCAGCATGAGACTGTAACCAATTTTAATTAAAGCAAATAAGCAGTGTTAATTAAAAATGCACATACGCATAATTGAATTGTCGAGTCCATAGTTCCGACGTTCCACTTTTATTTGATTTCAGTTTCAGTTTGTACGTGCAAAAATACATAAATATGCACAAATAATTCGACATTGGTTGAACGTTGTTATTAATTTTTAATTGCAATCTGAGTGTTGCATTATTATTGATGTTTGGCATTTTACACGTTTATTGCATTTGTTTCTGTTACCACATTTTGCACAGTTCGTTTTTCAATTAATTTGCTTGCTAATTTTTTGGCTTAATTATTATTGCGTCGCTAACTTAATTATCATTTAATTAGTGAGTACTTTGTATTTATATTAATGACCTTTTTTGGTCTTGTTTGCCAAGCTACGAACCCATAAATGTCCTATTTTAATGTAAATGTATATATGAAAATTATCGGAATATGAAAAAAGGAGGAAAACCCTAAGGGTAATTGTGAATTGAGCCTAATTGTTAAGATTGTTAATTATCAGCAGCCATTTCATTTAATATTTAATGCAATCATAATTTACAATTCATTTCTGTGTTTACCCTACAATTTGTTGGGAAAATTACAATATCATGTACAAAATACGTTTAAAAAGGATTAACAAATATTACTATTGAAATATTATAGGACTTTTATTTCTATCCAAAAGTTTATTTCTTGCTGCCCTTAACACAAACTTAAGAAAAATGTGAACCAATCAGAATCATTTCTTAATGATTGTCGTACTATTAAGTATTACTTACTTAAGTGTCACATTTAACTATTAACTTCTAATTACATTTATCATCTGCTCTCCAATTTGATTTAAAATTTGGTCAGTTGTGCATAATCCCCAAGACAAAAAGGAAACTTTGAGAAGTGTCCACAAAACTCGCCAAAGTGGACTTACAAAACTAGTTAAGATAAATCTATTTTTCCTTTCTATTTTAAGAGCCCAGAACCAACCCCCTGACCAGTCCTTATTCCTTCTCATTCTTCAGCCAAACTGTGTGTAACTTTTCCACCGATTTTCGCTCACTTTAATGACTTTCACGCATTGGGCTTTCCCTTTTTCTTGAGAGCGAAAAATAGCTTGGCACATCAAAAATGCTTTTAGCAATGGGTACAAGGAAAATTAATGAACTCACTTTGTGTAAAAATAAAAAATAGAAAAGATTAATGAAAAAGCCGACAGCAAAGCGCGAAAATTGGCAGATTGCCGTAATGAATTTGAATTCAGAAGCCTGAAAACTGTCCAAAAAAATCTTGTCTTAAAAAAAATTGAAAGGAATATTAAAACTAATTAAAAACTTAAACTTTTCCTTGGCAAACATATATTAATTTAATTTAATAAATGCATTAATGTACATTGTACATTACATTGTATTATTAATATAATTTTATTAATTTTCTTCTCTTTAATAATGAGAAGAATTTCAAATTCTTTATGGCAGCTATAACTTGATAATTATCTTAAAGAAGTAAACAAAAATTAATTTTATAAATACGTTACATCCCTCAGTCAACTTTTGTTCTCATCGTTGTCCTATTTATGCAGTATCTTTACTCTTTTCAGTTCATCGTCTAGCCAGTTAATGTGATATCTATTTATCAACACTACCAATTCAGACAACCCACAAACCACACATACAGACATATATTTTACCTGCAGTCTTAATTACAGCTAACCGCATGACAACAAGAAATAAGTTGACTTGAAGTGCTTAACTAAAATATACTCTATGAATTTGATTATCATAAAAACGTAAATTTACTTTAGATACTCTAGTTTTCCGTTAAGTCGATAACTACATAAGACTGCCTAGTCTTTCTTAACATTTCTCCATTTATAGGGTATTAAAAAAAGCAACTGCAATTTTGTCACCATGGTCAGACAATTAACCGTGCTCCATTTGCACAAAAATATCAGCTTGCCCACAGACAACCATGTAAAATCTCCGCAAAACCGCCAACAAAGTATTTAAAATGTTGCAACAATAACAAATTATATTAATACGCAGGGTGTACAAGAGAAAATAACACGTATACGCCTCGTCCGCTACTAAGCTCCCAGGGGCATGTTTGCAAGGTGGTGCAGGGCGGCTCAACATGGGCGTGGCAAAGTGGTGAGGAGGAACAGAGAGAAAGGAGCATGCGGCTAAGTCTACTTCATTTACCATGGCGCCGTCCAGACGATTTTGACATTTTATTACCTCACAAAAGGCAACAACGAAATTGTAAGCAAAAAGTCACCCCAGGCTAGGGTGGAGGAGGTTTGCTTTAGGGGGCCTGAGGGGTAGGCAATGACTCACTTGGCCAACGGCGTCTACCTGACCGGCTTAGTTGTTGGCTGGGACAACTTTGTTCCCTCGGGGAATTTGGCGACAGTGTTGCCTTCGTGTTCGTTGTGTTTTTGTTCTTTCTCTTCGCTTGTTTCTGACTTTCTGCTTTTCCACCTTTCTTTTTGGTTCGGAAAAATGTCAATAGTAGTTTTATCCTGCCAATAATTGTCTCTCATCTTAAGCTATTACAGGACACTTTCACGTACTGTCCATCAAACAACTTAAATGTCTCATTCAATCCATCGAAATAAGGTTTTATTATTACGCAATTAGCTCCAAAAATAGTCAAATCTAATTTTAGACGTTATACTAAATAGCTTAAGTTTATTTTAGGTAGACATATTTGAATTAACCATAATTATATTTATGGAAAAATTGTTGATTTTATTTGGAATAATATATTTTACTTACTTATAAATTTCACTTTCTTGTTGAGTCGTGGCTGCTTTGACCGTATTTTATTATTTTTCTTAATTGGCGCAGATCTTCTCGATACTACTTTATATTGTGTACCAGTGTTGGTAAGCATGTTAAATATAGATGTAAAAGAAATTGCAACAAGTTAGTATTGATAGATTTAATTAAACTTGATGACAAAACCTTGGTAACAATTTGACGCTTATGGTTATTCAAAATCATTGTTTAAAGTAATTCAAATCTCAACAGAAATGAAAATGTTAATAAAAAATAATATTCTCAATATAATAAAATTCACAATAACTAAAATCTCCTTACTTTCTTTTAAAATTCATGAAAAATGGTCTTAAATATTGCTCAAACAATATTAAAACTTGTTCATTTACTGTCCCATAAACATAAACTTGATGAAATTTTAATACAATCTTAAATTTAAGAGCCATAAACATTAATTTAATGAGTTGTTTTTGCTAGAAGATTAAACATTTAATTTACTTGCTTTATTTCCATCATCAAAATAGACTTCTTGGCCCCGCCCACAAGGGGTTCTCTTGGCCCCGCCCAGTTGCGCACTAATTATAAAATTATGCTTAATCTAGCATAAAAACCTCATCTTCCTTAAAGGTCACAGGCAATATTTCAGTTGGCCGCCTTTTACCATAGTCTGCTTTAATCAACGTAATTTCGTTTATCAGACGTTGTTTTTCCACAATTCTGGATGCAAACATTCCCTCTTCTTATCTTCCTGCTGTTCCTCCTCATCTTGGCATCTTAATGAGTGGACCCAGGCAAACCACAGATATGAATATTTCTATCCCCTTTAGTTAGTTGACACTTGGCCAACTTTCCACGGGATACGATGACTTTTCCCGCTGTGTGGTCAGCCACTTGGTTTATAAAGTTTTGTGATAATCTCCTACCCCATTCATAAATATTAATGTTATTTTCTAATTAACGTTTAGACACTGTCTCAGTCGCCTTAAACGTTGTGGAAAACTTTTACTCCCATATACAACTGTCATAAGATATCAAAATAATGACAGGATTCAGGACTCTTTGCAGACTTTTCGTTCAACTTGCAAGAATTTTCCTTATGGCTGTTACTCATATAAAGAGTAATTACCGCAAAATGACGTGAAACTTTTGGCCACACCCTTCTCCTATTGCACCCTTCTTATTCACTGACATAAAAGTTGATTGTGTTTGCAAAATATTTACATAAAACATTTCTTTTTTTTATCCATTTCATTTGTCGTTTATGCTTCAAACACTAAACGTGTTGCAATAAAAATTCAATGTTATTGGCAGAACACTTGTGAGCTGCCAATCAATTGTTGTTGTTGCACTCGTGGTTGCTGTTGCTGTTGTTGTTGTTGTTGTTGTTTGTTGGCCAGCTCAAAGTGTGACAAAAATAAACATTTTCCCGAAAAGGGTTTTGACATTGTTTGCCAAAGGTATCGACAACAACAACAACGACAACCAACAACCATTGTCCGCGTCATAGTCACAGCTGTTGGCAGTCGCTGTTTTTGTAGGGGAAAGTAGGGGAGGAGGGGCGTGGCTTTTACTCATTCCTCTTCATAAATATGCAAATTTTTAAAGCCGCCTTTCAGGCGTTCGCTTACAGCATATTGTTATGCAATGTCACTGTAATTGCTCAGCAGCAGGAAAAGTTCTCTTCAACTTTATTAAGTCATAATAAAGACCTGGCTAAAATGGAATTCGAGACGGGATAGAGAACTTCAAAACAGACAAAACACATTTGTCGCCTGCACTGTGAGATATGAGAGATGAAAGAAAGAGATATGATAGATATGCTTGGCATATGCCAAAGCCATATTCATCCTTCTTCCCAATCCCAACCAGACTTCTACGTGATTCTATTTCGTTGTCTGCGGCGCCTAATGCAATTTTCTAGAACTTCTTTGGCCAATTTCTCTCAACATTTCTCTCTACACTTCTCGCTTTTTCTGTGTGGAATATTTCAAGTATTTATTTGCATTTTATATATTTCAGCTTTGTGTGTGCTGCAACTGAATTTGCACTTGTTATACCCTGTTCTTTCAAGTACGGCCAAGGGCTTTAGCTCTTCAGAATATGAATGTTAATATTTTCTAGGGTATTTGACAGCCTTGTTATCGATTGTACGTGCTGTCTGCCTTCATGCACTGCCAAGTGGCACCTCTTCATTTATTTGCCGACCTGCCACACAGTCCCACTGACTTTGAACCTTGCAACTGCCACTTACTAATGCCAGTCATGTCAAAACGACTGACGACTGACGACTGACTTGTCGTTCACTCTAAGGGGACACTCACTGCTAAATAATTCATGCATTCATTCATTTCTATTTTGATGCATTCCCCATTTCACTGACATTCCACTATAAAATCTACCTTACAAACCATGACACTGACATTGAACCAAACTTTTTGCTAAGAATTGCAATCTTTGTCGCAGAAACTACATTCTATAATTGATGAATTTAAATATGTTGGACTCAGATGATGCAAAGTTTTACTGGGCCTGTTTTTTTATTCTAGCAAAAAAAAATCAATCATATCTCAACAATATGTTGATCTCAGGCCGAGTTCTTTAGATTCAATAAAATAAAGAAAGCTTCAAACTTCAATAGAGAAATATTGCTGATAAGCTCGGGAACTGGTTTATAGATTGTCTGAACTAACGGATTTATTCAAATCTTTGTTCAATTTAATACAACACGACTATATTATATGGTCAACTCTTTTAATAATCATATTGTTTCTTTAAATAAATACTATTTTAATATTAAGTTAAAATTATTAACTTGCTGTCTTAACTTCCGTCAACGGCTTTAATAAATTTACTAGATAAAGAAAAATATGCAATTAGATTCCTTTCCAAATAGTTAAAGTTATAGAGCAACTAAATACGGAGCAAAGAAAACAATCTGCATATGAAAAATGTGTTCTTGCATTCTAAACATTTTTATACCCTTGCAGAGGGTATTATAATTTTGTCACGAAATGTGTAACGCATTGAAGGAAGCCTCACAGACCCCATAAAGTATATATATTCTTGATCAGGGCGACGAGCTGAGTCGATATAGCCATGTCCGTCTGTCTGTCCGTCTGTCCGTCTGTCCGTCTGTCTGTCTGTTTCTATGCAAACTAGTCTCTCAGTTTTGAAGCTATCTTGATGAAACTTGGTACAGATCCGTCTTTTTGCTGCACGCAGCACATATGTCGGAGCCGGCCGGATCGGATAACTATATCATATAGCTGCCATAGGAACGATCGGTTGGAAATAAACATTTAGTATGAAAAACTTTTTTGTTTCTCAAGATATCTTAACCAAGTATACACATTGTGTGTTTGATTAAGTTTTAAACATGCTGACCAAATTTGGTGTGAATCGGACTACTATATCATATAGCTGCCATAGGAACGATCGGTTCGAAAACAACATTTAGTATGAAAAACTTTTTTGTTTCTCAAAATATCTCAACCAAATATACACAGTGTGTGTTTGATTAAGTTTTAAACAGGCTGACCAAATTTGGTGTAAATCGGACTACTATATCATATAGCTGCCATAGGAACGATCGGATCGAAAACAATATTTAGTATGAAAAACTTTTTTGTTTCTCAAAATATCTCAACCAAATATACACATTCTGTGTTTGACTAAGTTTTAAACAGGCGGCTGACCAAATTTGGTGTAAATCGGACTACTATATCATATAGCTGCCATAGGATCGATCGGTTCAAAATCAACAAATTTTGTAAAAAATCTGACGGCTTGCACAGGGCACTGCAAGGGTATCCAAACTTTGGCGCGCCAAAGTTAGCTTGCGCTATATTTATAAACGCCTTCAATCTTTTATTTACCAAATATTGTACAAAGTTCTAAGTATACATACTGGTTTTGGATAATTTTTAACTATTCACTTTTTTACACATTAATTGTGATGACAGTTCATTCGGGAAATTAAATCTTTTTAGTAGTCAGATTTGCTTTTCTAATTTATGGAGAACTAAGGACACATAGAGCAGCTCATGCTTAATAGGGTTTAAAATAAAGACTTAATCAAATATAAATAATGTTTATACTTTTTTATGTTCGAGACAATCCAAAAATAAGGACCAACACTTGCGATAAATATGCAATATGCAAATATGCTCTGATAAAGATGCAAATATTTAAGAGGTAAAAAACTAAATATATATGTGGAGCTGAACGATATGTAGAAAATCTGATGAAGCTTCCAGTCAACAATAATAGTTGTGTCCTTTCTTTAGTACATTATATGTAACCTGTACACACATGATCAACACTGTAATCCGAGTTAATGTAAAGCTGAAAAGTGGGTTTCAAAAATGAATAACAGCTGAAAGGACATCGCATGTTGATATCCACAGCTTTTCACACATTACTCGTTATCACAAGAAGACAGGAAGTCAGGCATTGAGTGATGATGACATTTGGTGGCCCTGCGCCGTCATTTGTAATTTGTATTTATATGTACAAGGGACGCTGGGTACACATTTAAATGTTAACGACAATACAGACAGTCAACTGCCTGTTGGCCTTTTCCAATTTGTTGGCCTTTTTCTCTTCTTTTTTCCTCATTTTTCTTGGCACTTCACGGCATGCCAATGAGCAGACAAAGAAGTCGCCAAAATATGCAACTTCATTAATTTGTTGGCTCCAAAAAACAAAAAAAAATAAGAAGAGAGAAAAAAAATTAAAATTAAGTAATGTTATGTATGCGTCTGTTACGTGAGTGACATTCGCAAAGCGTGAAGAACAATGCTAGACCTACTGGATAATATGGAAAAATGTGCTCGCTACGTGACAGCTTGGCCCAAATAGTTCCTCTCTTGGCCCTTAACTTGGCAGCAGCTGTGGCAAGCAGCAGGCAAGCAGCAGCTTTTTGGCTTGCAAACCAACTTAAAAAGTTTCACGCAGAAACTGAGCAAATTTGATTAGCTTCCACTGCGGCTGAGTTATGTGAGATGTTATAGAGTTGGTGCGAGTTTAGGTTCTTCACGCACGAAATAAGCAAATACTTTGTACAAATTGGATTGCATATGCCAGGAGTAAAGTAATTCGGAGAAAATATTCGAATCAAATTATTTATTACAGTCAACAGTTATAAACAATATTTGGAGCGGTAAACAATTCTTAATTCAACCGCAACGCACTGCAAATATATTTAAAAATTGAGTTTTGTACTCCACAAAATTTAAGTAAAGTTCTTAATTGCAGTCAATCTATTTTTTTTCCACAATTTCCTAAGGAATTTTAATTCAACACAGCCTTCATTTCCTTTTGACGAGTCTCATTCCATTTCATTTGCTTTTATTTTAAAGCTGCAAAAAAGCTTAAAAAATTAATTTTCCTTTCTCTCTAACGATTTTACTGTTCCTTTGTGTTGCGGAATGTGGAAAATGTTTTCAAAGGACCAAAAGGAGAGCAGAAAACGACTGCCTTGCAATAGAATGAGGATTTTTATACCCTGCTCCTTTCGAAAATATACAAAAGGGTTTAATAAATTTGTGCAAGTTTATGTAATAGTCGATTTTATAAAGTACATATACGCAGACGTACACAGATGAGCAATAATATACGGATTGATTAAACTCTGTCTTTCAGTCAAGACTTCTGTCGATCTTGGACTTTTAGAAAGAGCAGAGATGAAGAGTTTTTAAGCCCAACTTTGGTATAAATAAAAAAAACACTTTCTATCCGTTTCTTAAAAAAAATATGAGACAGAGAAACTATCTTCCATAATTCTGAGCAATAGCATCAGCGTTTAGTAATTTAAATTGTAAAGACTTGATTACGGAACCTTAAAACTGAGCAGACCCCTTCTTTGAATAGTCTCTCTTCTCCTGCTTTTTTTTTGTATTTTTCTTTTCGCAGAGCTTTTCATGTGTGAGCTTAAACGACAGAATTACACACCGGGGACCTGAAACTCTCGTCCTCAGTCCGCTTTACACACTCCAACATTATTTATGACTTTGACAGTTTGGTGCAAAAAAAAAAGGAAGGGAAAACTGGAGGGAAAAAAGGTGTTGCCGTTAGCATATGAAAACACAAGTGGGCGTGAAGCAGACAACGTAAAAGCCGCAGTCAGAACATAACATAACAGAATGGACTTCACATGCAGTTCATCCAAAACTCACGGACTTTGTCAAACTTGACAGAGCGTCAAAAGCCACACAACAACAACAATCACAGTGACAACGTCAAGAGCAACAACAACAATGAAAAGGTTTACTGTACCAGAAATTGTCAGTTTTATTTATTGTGCAACGCCCACTTTTCAGCGCCCACTTCCGCTGTATGGGGCTCAACAAAATGCCGTCGCTTAATGAAAATCTATGACAACAAGCATTTTACAATCGCATATCATTATTATTCAGCCCATAGGCAAGGAAGAATGCAGACCTTGATCGCTTGACAATTGTAATTTAAATACATTTGATACTTTTTGGCTTAAATTGACATTAAATGCAGCACTTGATATGGCAAATAACACATGACAAGCGAACAGAAGCCAGCATTTAAATGCAAATATTTAACAAATCGAACTAAGACTATGCTAGTCGAGCAGATACCCTGTATCTACATATTTTTTGTGTTTATCATGCCCCTCTATATATAAAAAGCTGATTTATCTTTTATCTACAGCTTTAAAAATAAGTTTTATTTGAAACTAGCTCGCACAAAATGAACAAAACTATTGTTGAAAACAGTTCTGAAATAGAACAAAAGGGCTCTCATAAGGAAGAAATTTGTTTACTATGGTTAGAATTTAGCGTCGATTACCATAGACATACAACAAAATTTCAAATATATTAAATATATTTCTATATTCAAGCTATAACATACTTATTAACCTGATTTCATGATAAAATTTTTTAAATCTCATTTATTAAGCATACATAATAAACAGGTTCCTTTTAAGATGGCTAATCATGAATTAAAAACTATTTGGAAAGGACAAAATCGTTAAGAATTGTAGCTCCTCTCGGTTGTAAATTCTTTGTGCATATGATATGATAAATATGATAGCAATCCTTTTAATCACGCGGTATTAGAGACTCATATATATTAATTATTTCAATTAAAGAACTTTTCTTATAATTATCCTAACTTTTTTTTACACATTTTGCATATTTAACTTTTCTTTTCAAATACAGAGCTTTCATGAATCTGCACAATAATGAATCTTAACTGATGCGTCTATTTAACCAAGCTCTCAACTCAGCACTTCATTTCCTGCAGCACAAATGTCGATACCGTTGGAAGGATTTCCGCTTTACTTAGCTCGACATGGTCCTAATGAGCTGCCTTTGAGTAAAACAGGGTAGAAAGCCCTCCAGAGTTCAGCTTTCCTCAACAACGAATTTCAAGGACAACATGGAGAACCTTAATGGTTGACAAATAATTTGTTTTATTTTTTTGCTGAAGTGAAAGTCACGCAAGATTAAAGTCGTGTACAGTGCGACACAAGTATGTGTACACATTATACAATATGGTTTCATTAGGGAGGGTGCTTATATAATTTGCCGTTCAATTTAGGGACTGTAAAAAGCCAACTTCCTACAGCAAGTTTGATAGAATCTGAATGGTAATTAATATTCCAATCTTACTTTGAATTAGGTGTAGAATAAAGGTTGCACATTATAATATTGTGGGGTATTTAACAGTTCAGCACATTATTCTTGTTTGTAACTCCTTTGTGTATGCAGCACAAATTTGTTTTCTGGCCCAGCAGCTGCCTCAAGGACATTTTGGAAATGAAGCACACGCATAGTTAATTTGAGTTGACCGGTTTCTCTCATTTGGCCAAAACCATTTGTAGACATTAACAACACATGTTTGACCAAGTGGGCGGTCCATGCTCCCTACTAATCCATCATATGTATAAAGGACTTCTTCTATCTCTCTCTCTCTCTCTATTCCTGTCTGCATTAGCCGCAAGCTGTCAGATACATTTGTTGGATATGACATATCTAAAAGATGAATCATATTCAAATTCACACTGACATCACGTTGAGTTTATTTGCCTGTTTCAATTTTGCACAATTTATCCTAATTGATTTACGCCCAGAGCATACTTTAGGAATTTGCTTCTTAGCTCAACTATTATGACAAAAGCCAGGTAGATTTTGTATAGTAATTTATCTAATTGCTTCCTTGGCTTACCAGCAGAACTAATCAATCATGTAATCTTTTGTTCATGGTAATTAAACAATAAATACAAAGATTATTTGAATATCTTAAGGATATTCGAATGATAAGACTATAACAATTACAAGCTTTCAAATGTCAAATCAAATGTCAAGCAAATGTTTTATTTTCTGCAATTCTGCAAAGTCATTTTATATTCCACATTTCAACACCATCCACATAACTTCTCTACCCCCTTCTCTCATCAAAGCAATTTCCTCTGTTGCAACAGCAGCCGAAAAAGCATTTTGAATTGCAATTTCGCAGCAAGGAAATCTAATTTGCCAAGCCAAAAAGCAAAGTGCGCTCCAAACCAGCAAGGCCATTACAACAAGCAAAAACTGCCAAAGATACAGAGAGTGAGAAAGAGACAAGGGATGGGGAGAGAGAGACGGAAACAGATACATGTGTGCCCCCCAGCGCACCGGCACTGACAATTAGAGGCGCCAAATTAAAAGCCAGCATGTTGTGGATGTAACCTTGGACGCAAAGGCAGCTTTGGGGGAGAGTCTATACCATCATCCTCCTATCATCCCATCCTTTTATCCTCCCATCCTTCTATTCTTCTTACCTTCCCCTAATCCCAGACCATTTCTAAAATTAAGATGTTTGCACAGACACGAGTCGCATTCTGTGCCATAAATTAGACATGTGTCAAATGATAATTGAGCTCAAATTAAAAGTACACTCAGAAAATAAATTATGCCATATTTAAAAAAGAATTCTGTAAAATTTTCAAAAGCCCAAATTGTAATACAAACAAATTTAAAATTCCTATTAATAATAAACCAAATATCTTTTTAAAGGCTTTAAATACAAATAATCCTCTGTAATAATTCTCTTTACAAATGTCAAGTTCTAATTAAGCTGTTTTTTATCTCTCTGTTTTGTTCTTTTCCCCCAGCTGTGGTAATTAGGTACTGTTAAGTTACAAGATTTATAGTCTTCACCTGGAAAATTGCAAGGGAATTGTGAGAAATACCTTCGTCAATTGAAAAATTGCCATTCGTGTCGTTTAAGAGCAAAAAAAAACATGAGTGTGTGTTTCTCTAACAAGTCGAGGCATGTACTTTGGCAATTTGTTCTTATTTTGTGTTGTCTTTTTCTGTAGAATACCCTTCAAGGATGTATTTTACTTTCCCACTGACAAAGGACTGTTGTTAAGTCTGCTCTTAGGACCACTCTAAATATGAAACTTCTTATAATTGGTACGATAGTATTTTCAGATTTAACTTCAGACCAAAAATGTTCCTTTTATTTCAATATTTTACTTAAAACAGACAAGTCATTTTTTCTGAAACTTGAAAAGATTAATTTTATTTTTTAGCTTTATAAAGTATTTACATACGTACGTAAATACATATAGATTGAATCAGAATGTAAATAATTGTAGTGGAAAAACGTATTTGTTTGTTTCTTCATATATTTGAATTTAGTTGGGATCAATATTTCAGAAAAATATTATACTTCATAATAGTTAAAAGTTGTCAAATTTGGCTGAAAAATAGTACATTTTCATCATACATTTGAACTCAACTCTACAATAAGAATTTAATATATTATCCATACTAAAGATACAGATTTTTCTATTTGGTTTTAGATACGACACTTGCAATCAGAGCTTAGTTAGTACAACTAATTTTAGTTTTAAGATGTTGGATATTTTAGATTAAACATTCCAAAATAAGGATTTATTTTTCTGTAACAGATTAATCTGTTCAATTTTGGTTGAAAAATTTGAAAACATTTGGCTGATATAAGGCAAAGATGCCTACATAATTTTATTTTAGGTTCTAGAACTCACGAAGGGCCTAATTTGTTTTTCAATATATAAAAGAGTATCTGATCTTCGACAATTTAAGCGCCTATTGTTTTTTTCGTGTAAGGTGCCGCCGTCAATAAATCAATAAACGTTTTTCTCTGTCACCGTCATTGTTTGTTGACTTGTATGAGTGTGTGTGTGTGAGTGTGTGTTGTGCTTGTGCTTGTGCTCGTTGGGCCGTGTGCATATTGCGCAATCATTTCGATATTCGTATGTGCGATTGTTTGTGGCGATTATTGCATTTTAATAGCCCAATACAATATAAATAAAATCATCGGCATAACCGAAATCTGTGTGATGTGAGAGTCCAGTGTGGGCGATAGGCAAGGAGAATTACTACCACATAATGTAGACATTCATATGCATTACAAAGCGAACTTGGCCAGAATCATTGCCTTTAAGGCCTGGGCTAAAATTAAATTCCATGCTCCCTTCGCATGTGGATGACTCATCGTTGCCGGCTGACTGGCGCCATGCGATGTCAGGCCGCCGGGGTTATAAAAAAAAGTGGCAACAACAGCAACAACAACAACAACAATGGCTACAACAACAATGGCAACAACAACAATGGCAACAAACAGTCATCCACTAAATTGTTATTGCCTACTTCGTGGCGTTTAGTTTTCCACTGAAGCAAAAATCAACGTCATATTGTTTGTCTTTTCGGTTTTTATAGGTGCTCCTTCTCTCTATCTTTGTTTCTGAAATTGATTTTCCCTACCATTTTATGTTAACTTTATTTTTCATCAAGAATTGAGATACATGTATGTTATTGTAGTCCACATTGTTGTTGCTTGGCGGCATTACATAATTGTCTTGGGCCGGTTGATGACTTAATAGGCCTCAAACTGTGGCCTTGACTATTGGGAAATTGGTATGGTGTGCTATGATTTTGATTAATGACTTTTAGAGATTTGATTTTGTAAGAATCTAGGCGTTTATTCTTGGAAATCAATATGAAATTCTGCAAGGAATTCCATTCCAAATCCAATTCTTTAGTTGTTATTGTGCGTGAAAGGGTTCAACTTGATTCAACTGCTGACCACTCGAGTGCGAGTTCGAAGGTTACAACCGTTGGGGAATCAGAGTGTAAAATCCTATTTATATGGCAGTCACTTTTCCGTCGTTGAATCCATTCAGAAAAGTTTATTGTACTCTTTTAAGTTCAATTTCGTTTCGCCTTCAAACATTTTGCCAACAATCAAAAAGTTCAGTGCAACAAATTGAACCTAATTGGCGCCTCAAACAAGCAAACCGTTAGGTCAACTCAAGTTATAGACAAATATAAAAAACAAACGTTCAAGAGCAAAGAATAAATACAAATGTATTTGGAGAATTGGCCAAAGCAACAACTTTGGCCTGGCATACTTAAGCACTTTAAACTGTTTGGGGAGATGTCCTTAATTTGAACAACAACCATTGTAAAATCTTTGACCTTCATTGTAGGAAAAAGTTGAATAAATGAAAAACGGAAAAACAATAAAATAAAATGACCAACGCCACGCCATTGTAATTGATTCAAATAACTGACCTTTAGTCAAATTGTTACCAACTTTTGTCATGTTTTTTTTAGTAGCTGCTACTTCTATTTAGAAGTAGTAGTTGTAATAGTAGTTTAGTAGTAGATGCTACTACTATTCTACTACCATTCTACTACTATTTATTCATGCTTACCCGCTGGCAAAATGCCCGGTGCACGGCAAGTGTGGCAGAAACACTGCATCACCGAATCGCGTACTAATCCAATCAGCATGTTGAGCTCTTTTTGCTTCCAGTTCCCAAGTTAATAGTTAGAAGTACTTAGTATAGATTAATACCGTTAGCTGATAGCTGTTTATGTGTTTGGGATATGTGTGTTTTGTTTGTGTGTGTGTATGTGTAAGTGTGCGTATCTGCGTATCTTATGGTGTTGCACTTTACACAATTTGTTGTTGAAACGCACAATAATTTTAATTTAATTGTTAAGATTTTGTTGATTTCATTTAATTTGTCTAAATCTTTTATGTTTATACGCAAAACTTGTGATAACTTCCAACGTCTCTGCTAAAAAGTATGCTACGGATTTTGTTATTTGTTTACAACGACAAAACACGGCGGTGTTTTTATTTTTGCGTAGTTTCTTTCTTTTGCGTTTTGTTGTATTATTGCTATGTTGCTTTTGCCTCTGTGGGAGCAGGACAACAACTAAGAAGCTGACGACGACAGCACGAAACGTAACGAGCGCAACGAACGACGAAGACAAACTAAATTATGTCGATGTTAATTTTTCAACAGCAGGCGAACGACTGACGGCGTAAAAGCGACGTTAGCGATGGCAAGGACAATGCATATACAAAAGGACAAACCACTTTTGGGGAGCAACAGAGCTTGCGGCGTTCACAATAGCCCACCTCCCCACAAGTCACAACAACTGGATCCAGAGAGAATGAGAGCAACTTTTGCAGCACAACGCAACGCAACGTACAACAGAACAGAGAAAGAGAGAGTGAGAAACACTGCTTGGTGGTGGTGGATTGAGAGAGCGCGTGCTCTCGAAAATTAAGACGAGGGTTGAGCTGAGCTTAAAACATGCTGACAGTTTCAACAATTTTTTAATATATAAAACTGAATAAAATAAACTGAACTTAATGCTTTCACCGCTGCCAACGATTATATAATTTCTCAAGTTTTGCATTTTCGACCTTTCTCCGTAACCCTTGTTTACGAATTCGAGTTCGAATGTGCTTATAAACATGCGCCGTGAGTATTGTTTGATTGCTGCTTCGAAAAGCGTAGCAAACTGGTAGAGCAGGGAAGGAAGAGAGTGACAAAAGACTGGGCGCCCACTTAAGCACCCACAGCACAGAATATAATGCCGGTTGATTTTCGAAATTTTCGAACAACATACAATTTTCAATAAAGAAATATACAAAGTAATTATCAGATATTATATTGTTATCTCATGATTAAATAAATGTAGTAAATTATTTAAATATTTAATTTATGATTTTAAATAATTTACTTTATATGAAATCATTTTAAAATCATTAGAAAATCTGCTTTCAAACTTTTCTGTCGTTTAAGAACCAATACAATAGAAGAAAGTTGACATTTTTAAATTCTTTCGAATTCTTCTTTGAAATGTTTCAAAATCTGATGGTAATGTTGTTTAAATTATTGTTAAATTATAAGAATATAATGGTATTTAATTATTAAAAAAATTTACCAACCTTTTGCATTTTAAAAGCAAACAAAGATAGTTGTTATTTTAAATTAAATTATTAAACAAATCACTTTTTAACTCCCATCGATAGTTCCCTTATACTTGTCGACATTTTCGAGCTACTCAAAGTCCCAGCTGGCAATGCTCTAAATTTACAAGCAAGAGAGCAATATACCAGCTGACATTTCAATATAAGCAATTGCACTTGACTCTCTCTCTTTCTCTGTCTCTTTCGCTGTCTGTCTTATTCCTTTGTTGCAGGTTGCGTACAAAGTCGAAAAGTACTTTTTCGAATATCGAAAATAATATTAACTGCAATTAAATTAGATGACAACACAGCGACAACAACTGGCAAAGAACAATAAATAAAGCGGCGATGACTCAAAACGAGAAAGCGTAGAGAACGAGAGAGCACGCTCACAAGTTATCCTTGGTGTGAAGCTGGCGACGCGACGGCCCCAAAAGGCGGACAAGGATATAAGTAGAGCGGCAATTTAAATAGCAGAACGGCGCCAGTGAAACTAACCACATGGACGATGGCAGAGACTGAGGAGTCGATGAATCACAATGGGCAAACGCAAGAAGAGTCAAAGCTGGTGTCAGAGTGAGAGTCAATGCCGGGAGCAGAGCTAGGAGCACAGCTCGAGGCACTAGCATAGAGAGGCCTGTTGGCGACATTGCCTTTTACATACACTCGCCTACATGGACGCACAATGTCGCTGTCGCTGTCAATTTCTGGTCGAATTCGTACGAGTATGCAAAGTGTTGACAACTTAGCTATTTTCACGCCAGTTCGGGCGTTCTGCCATTAAATTAAAGCTATATTTAATGTTAATGTTGTTTTATTTTAGCTTTCATAAATGCAAGAAACATTCCTAATTATCGAAAATATCATTACTTTAAATAAATAATTACTGCATAGAAATTTTTGTTGTGAGATGTGGAAGCTTGTTAAGCACAAGCAATAACAGTTAAAGGACCTAGATGGATAATGCCTTATTTTACGCTATCTCTTAAGCCATGTAATGTAGAAAGACCAATTTTGTATCAGAACAATATAAATACTACAATATGTGTTGTAGTATTCCTGGATTTCTTAAAAACGTGTCAGCTTTGTATATCTTTATTTAAATAAATAGCTTTTTTAGGACTGCTCCAACACTAGGTATGCAGTTGGCGTCGGCCGGGAGTCCGCGGGTGGAATATCATGACAGCAGATTGTCGAAGGCATCGAAGCACAATGGTTCAACAATATTAGTTGTTGATTGTGTTTGAGGGGGGGATTTGGGGTTTGAGTTTGGGTTACGCTTCGGTTTCAATTTGAATTGCTTTGGAAATCATTTGCCGGCAAACAACGTGAGTGCCTCCATCCGTCCGGTGAGCATTGATGTGAATGTGTCATGCCATAAATGCTTGCAGGAACAAGGAGCAAGCCCAAACAGACTATTATACATAGTATACACATACATGTACATATTCAACTTATGTATATAATGGCATCAAAGTGTGAACATTTGTGTGTTAAACGGCCATCAGGTTTAACAGACAATTGTGTGTTAAGTGGGCAGAAGTATTTTAATGATTCTGTCTCTGTCAAGGGTGGAAGTCAAAAGACAGCTGAAGTTTTAGATTTGCATAGTTTTACAACTTACATTGTTGTGGTGGGTCATGGTGTCGAAATCATATTATGGAATTTTGTGATAGTAACTTACCTGAAAAGAAAGAAGGAAAGAAAATGTAAATTAATTTGAATTCTTATCAAAAAATATAAAAAAAATTAAAAAAAAGATGAGTAAAGGTATAAGTTTTTTTTATAACTTTTTTTGATGATAAAAAGTCAAAAATACGATTAGTACCTGTATCTTAAAAACGCAAGCCGATAGAGAAAAATTAAGATTAGATTTTAAATCAGCGATCTCAAAAACAGCTAAAAATTTCAAATCAACACAAAAAAAAGTTAAATTTTGTTCCCTTGTGTTATACATAAATACACAAATTTAAAAAATTAAAAAACTATAACTATAGAATATTAAAAAACAAATTAAATTGAAGAAGTTGGTTTTAATAAGAACGAGAACTTTTTAAACTTTAAGTTAAGATCAGTTCCCCTCCTAAATATGTTTTAAGGCTTATATCGAAGTTCACGTACAAATTAAGAGACTCATCATTATGGATTGTAAGTTTCCAATAAACTTACTGTAAAATGGCATTAAAAAATATAGATAAATAGTAGAATATAAAGATAACTGGCCATGATGATAAAAATTAGTTTTATCAATCAGTCTTCGCAAGTTTCACAGCATTTGGCTACCGTACCAAATTATATTCCAAACTCTCCAAAAAAATAAATTTCATAGTTAGGTAAGTATTTTTCTAATCGGATTTCATTTGAAATATTGACTAATTTCAGTTTGAAATTATTTGCCGTTATCAAACCAATTACTTCAATTACTACTGACTTTAAACTACATATTATCAAGTTGTCTTTTGGTTCATTTTAAGATCTGCTATTCAGTTACTGTCATTTCACGGTATCTTCCATTCTTCCCTGTTCTATCATTAACTCAACTCAAACGATACCTGTACTGCACTTAAATACCAATTTGCAAAAGCTGTAGTTCAACTTAAATGCGCGTCAGTTCAATAGCTCACTTAATTACAGCTATCCACTAGACGCAGTCTCAGTCCCAGTTCAAGTTGCAGAGCTGTCTTTGGAAAAAAGTGGTTAATTGAAATGCATTTCTTTTGTATTCTTTATTGCTTTTCCGTCGTGTATTGCATTTAATTAAGCAGCTAAACATTCTAAGCACTCGACGATGACGATGACTAAACGAATCCAGCAACAAGAGGCAAACAAACCGCAAATCATGTGCCGACCTCTCAACCTGTTCCGCCCACTTTTTTCCTTAATTCCCCCTCCTTGTTATGCATAATTATGCACATGCACCAAGTTGCGTTTTCCATCTCTACCCACATTCCACCCACACTCTTAACACGAAATTAACTGCTTAGCTGAAAAGAAAATCATAACATTTTCTTTGCCCCCAACATGGCAGAGGAGACACGCAATGTTTGTCGCTGTTTGTTTGCTCACTTTGGTCACACTCTTCCATTACTACTCTTTCTCTCTCATTCTCATTCTGAATCTCATTCTACTTCTCTCTCTCTCTCTCTCTCATTCTCTTCTGTTGTTCTCTTTGCGTGTGTTGATTGGCACCACGTGCCGCCTGTCGCCCATCATAGCTTATGCATAATTTTTCGCATGACGGAAAACTAAATATGTACATTGATCCTTATTGTACTTATACTTATGTACATATAGTATCAGAGGGTAGATTGATAAATTCATGGAAATTGTAGCGTTGATCGGAAAATCATTTAAAACCAGGTGAAGCAGGAACATCGACTCCTAACTGATCTCGAGCACAACAAATGTAGTATAATTGGCACAAATTAAAACCAACCTCAGAAATACTAACCACTATAACTCTTAAAAGCCAGAGGTAGAGATTATGAATATAATAAGAGCATTATACAATATTTTATATCGTACTCAGATCAAATCAAATCAAATTACTATTAAAATCTTATCACTATGCTCTGTGACTGACAGAAGTAGTTGATCAATACATAAACAGTTTATATGAATTAAAATTTAATTAAATAATTAAATTATTATTAATTATTAAAATTTAATTAAATTATTAAATTTTAATCTCCCATCAACACAAATATAGAAACAAGTCTCTTTACTCTTTAGTCTAAAAAAGAAATTATAAACTTATTAAAAGCATCGATGAATTTTTCTTGTACCTGTTTTTTTAGATACCAAGCGCTCACAAAAGATGTTAAGTAAAACCTAGCAATATGTACAGAATATTATAAAATTGCCTCGATTCGAAAATAGAGATTCTAACCTGACACAGAGTATTTCCACCTAATCAAACTCACTTAATATGGTAAAAATATTGGACCGCCCTCGATTTATTTATTCATATGAGTACACATGTACTTGTAGTTTTCTGTGTCTGCTGCCGGCTGATTTCGTCATCACTTTAGGCATGAGTCACACAACTCCTCGCTCTTCCTGCTAGGACTCAAATGTTGGCAATAACAACTGACGCCGTCGTCGCCATTGTTGCTTGTCTTTGCAATAAACAAAAAAAAGAACAAAAAACCGGAAAAAAAAGTTGCCTTTGCCACGCCAACAAAGGAATACCCTCGAATTTTTATGTCAGCCATAAATAGCTATAAATTATTCCGATTTAACCTACATATGTCAGGATGTATTGATTAAGAAAACTATTGCTTTCTCTTACTAAGGATTCATTTTCCACCGTTTGGTCCTATGACAGCTTAGTATATGATATAGTGATCCGATCTGGTCGGTATCGCCATATGAATGGACCAACCTTCATAAAGATATCTTTAAAACTAGTTTCTTGACAAAGTTATTATACCCTTTGGAAGGGTATAAAAACAAGCTGAAAAAAAGTCAACCCCCATTGCGAACCCACCCAAAAACTTGTTGGTATTTTCAAATTGTTGTTGTTTTAAGTATTTTGTTGCTGTTTTTGGTGCCTTTTTCTGTTGCCAGGATCCATGCAAAATTAACAGCTGAGTTGATGTTGAAGTTCGATTGCATGTTTAGGGCACATTTGAAGGCAACGAATCGATGTTTGCTGCCGTTGCTGCCTTTTTACCGTTACCACAAAAAACTACCATTTGTTTTTCATTTTATTTTTTTTCTACTTTTTTTTATTGAATTTCCAACTCTGGGTTTATTTTCACCTACTCCTTGAGTGGTAGTGTGTTTGCTCTTGGCACTGCGTGCCATTCTCCTTGGAAAGGAATTCATTTCTCCTCATCGTCGTCTTCCTTCGCCGTGTCTTTTGTTTATTTCAAAATTGAATTTTTGCCATTTTATTTTCAGTTCCTTGTGCTTTTCTCCCTGCATTTGCTTGCTTTTGCCATTTCATTTTCTATCGATTTAAAGTTGTCAAGTTTTTAGCACTCTAAGCCAAGAGTATGTTAGTTTTGTTGTGAGATTTTTACAGTTAGGGAGTTAAGGGTTTTTTTTCTAGGAAGACATTCGGTATTTCGGTTTCGTAAATCGTTTAATTTATTTTTTATTTTAATTACATGTATGAAAATATTCTTTCAGTCTATCAGTTTATTATTTGCTCTAACTATCCTAAAATACTAATTGCGATTGGAAACTAAACACAGATGAAATTTAGGAAATTCTTTTATATAGTGTGGAGTAGAAAAGTCAACATTATCGCTCACTTTAACATGGATCCTATAAAGATTTGTGTATATGAATGCTATTTAAGATGTTTAAGGATGCATCCTTAAATAATATAATATAAGATTATACGTTGTATTTTCAACCTTAAAAAAATATTATAAACTATTAAAAACAATCAAAATCTCGAAATTTATCGATTGTGTATTTAGCACGGAAACCAAAGGCTTTTCACAAATTAAGTTCAACAAATTGAGACTCACTTAAGTAGAATATAGACTTAAGAGTATTTCATCAGTGATGTCACAATGATAAGTGGAGTTTCTAGTTTTTCTTTGTTTTCCTTTTTTGAGAAGGCACTTAATGGATTTTTTCGTCTGGCTTAAATTTTTGATGCTGTCGCCAAAAGAAATGTTTCTTGTTGGTGCTTCAAAGTTGGACAACAAGAACTTTAGCTGCTAATTTGTTACTTAAGCGAACTTACAACGTGCGGGAGAAAGTGCAAGAGTTTAAGGAACCTACTCGCACTCGTGGTCAGTATCTCTCCTTACGTCTCTCACTCACTCTCCCTGTTCAAACTCCACTTCTCGTTGTAATTAGTTCAATCTGTCCTTCAACAGAAGGTGCAGCTCAAATCGAATTTTGCAACCGTCTGTGGCAAACACTAAACAGAGGGGGAAAACATTCTCAATGTCCTTCGACCACGTTACAGCACGTACCATACACAGGACATACACACTCGAGCGTAACAACACACTCATGGCATTTACTGGGAAGCCGTCTATATGTAGATTATGATCGGCATTGTCTGCCATATCTGCCACTGCCATTGACGCAGTATATTGGCAATGCGCCTACTCCTCGGCATAGTCAACGTCATCATCATTGTCCTTCGTCCTTCGACTTTGGCATGCCACAGTCAATGTGGGCTCACAGTTTAATGAACCTTCGGAAATATTTTAAATTTAAGCAGCTGTTGAAGAACAAAAGCCTTGCACATTTATAATATTACTCAATGCTTCGTCGACTTTGTGCAAATGCTTTTCCTGCAAACCCGTTTCAAATTTCACTTTTGCTTCAATTACACTAAAACAATACACAATGTAAAGCATACTTTGGGGAGCAGGATTAAATTGAAAGTCACCTGAAAGTGTTAAATTTAGATCTGAATGATTCTTAAGTGTATTATAAAGAGTTTTCTTATTGGAAACAAACAAAGGATAAAGGAGTCCTTCCGCTTAAATTCCAACCTACTATTGACATATGTAGTTAGTAGAAGCAATCATAAACGGGAATTTTGTAAAGTTCCTCACATTTTTCTTCCCATATCAATAAACATCAACAAAATAAAATTCACTTTAAATAATGTGCCTATTCCTGTGAATCTTAATAGGTCTCCACATTTGAAATGCCACTCTTAATTTTAAAAATTTGGAAAAAAAATTCTGGAAAATCTGTACTTAATTTTAGTAAAATGCCAATTCAGATGAAAAAAGGTTGCGCAGTTCGGTGTAAGTGCCAAAAATATGGCAATAAGCAAGAATTCTGAGAATACAACATGCAATACTTATTGCAGTTGTCCTTAGCAACGCTCCAATGAGCCAGTAACTAGCTGGGTAACGGAAAAGTGTAGGGGACAGGCAGCTGAGGAAGTTGAGGGAGCCAACTAGGTAGACAAGTCAAGTGTATACGTGTACGTAGAGGAGAGCCAGAAAATACCGCCCCTAACTGTAACTGAAAACCAATTGCCGGTTTTGGACGGCAGCCACGTCACGTTTGTTGGCGTACAGGACTTTGGACCTGCACGTGAAGTTGGCTGCGGTTTTCTGTTTTTCAAACACAATTGTTGGGTTACCCCAACGGAGTCGCGTTGTAAGACAACACCAGCTGCGGTGGCAACAATAAAAAGGATCAAAAGGATAAAATGTCTTGTGAGCAGAGCTCGCTAAACTATGCAATGGAAGTTGCACAAGACGTCGACATCGACTTTACTAGGGGTATTACCGAGTACCATGTAAGTTGGCCGTTGCTGCTGCTGCCATTGGTAATAGAGTAATTCAATATTGGGTGTGGCAAGCTGAATGAATGTGCAGCATGCATGTATATGCATTTAACATCTATTGATTTTTTTTTCCAACTCCTCAGAAGCAAGCACTTCATAAGGCAACACGAGTGTACTTTAAGGCTTAACAATGAGCCACGTTTTCTTTTCACACTTCCCAGACAGACACCCTAAAGTAATTTCAGAAACTCAGTGAAGTATTGCCGACAAGAAGATACCCAAAATATTTTACAATTTTCCAATAGCTTTAAATACTTAAAGAACATGTATCAAACAGTTTCTTAGATGAAAAAACATTTACTTCTTTGCTTTTTCGCTATATGCTACCCTTTTGGCCAATTTCAATTGTACAGGGTATCAATATCATGTCGATATTCAACAACGCTGAACGACAATCCTTCTGCTAATGTGGGAAGGCTCAAAAGTCAAAGGCCAAACCAGCAAGAATGTCTGGCAAAGTAAACTACTTGAGTTGACGACGACATCGCATGGAAATGATGAACTCGAATTGAGCTGGAAGCAGGGGAATACCCTCCAGAAGCTGAAGAGGCTGTTTGAATGTCAGACGAGGGTTGCAGACTAAATCAGGACAGGTTAAACTTTAAAGAGGGGGAATTGAATATATATATATACTATTTTCCGTTTCTTAACTTTTAGTAGAATCAACATTTGCGTCATTAATACTTCACACATTTTCCCTAATAATCTAGGAAAACACTTTACCAACCCTGATACAGTCAACAGCGACAGCTTCAAATATTTATTGGTATTTTCCTTTGGTTTTTCTTGTTTTCTTTTACTTGTTTGCCGTCGCAGAAACTTGAAACGCTTCATTTTTTTCCATTTAGACACGTTTCCACGTTGGCTGGACTTAGTCTCTCCCCCTTCCTCGAATCACTATACATCCCCCTACTCCAGCACATTCTCATTCCAATCGATATTGATGAGATAACTTCCTACAAGTCTCTGGTGTTTAACTTTGTGGCTGAGAGATTATTAATATTTCGCTTCAGTTAGAAATGCAATTTTGTGGATTTAAAGAGATTTCGTCAGGTCAAAAGCTGCTAGGTCTTCTCTCAAGCGTTGTCTGATTTTAGGGTCAAGTAAATAGTTTTCAATGTGGGTCAAATGTGGCTTCTTTTCAATTTATGCGCTTATTTGTTCATTTCAAAATTTTCCTTGGTATTGCTGGCTGTAAGCCAAAGAATAAATTTGAAAAAAAGGACAAAACAAGAAAATTCGACTTCAATTTTTCCACTCGCGCGCATTTATCAATTTAGACAATGACAACTCCAAATGCAGACACGCCCACAATTGTGGATGAAAATAAAATTTCCAGTTGTGATTTTCTGATTTTCTTCTTAACATAACTTGAGGGGGGAAGCACACACAGAGAACGATTTATTTTTGTAAAAATTATTTTTATGTTCAAGGCGAAAAGGGCAAACGATTGTTTGTTAATGTTCTTAAAAACGTAATCTCTATAATTTCGCCAATATTATTAGTATATTATTATTGAATTTTTGAAAGGTTTAAAGTTATTTGTTTTCTGGTAAGATAAGCCGCTGGAAAATAAGAATCTTACAATAATAAAAAAGAAAAATTGAAAATTAGGTCCTTGACTACTGGTTTAAACTAAAAATGATATGAAATATAGTATGTTATAAAGCTTTCCTTAAAACGTATACTTTACAATACCTGAAATCGGTTTTTGGCTAAATTGCAAAGTAAACAGTTCTTGGAACACAGTCCGATTGTTACGTTGACTTATTGTGGTTTAAATTGCGTCAATTCATCAAATTTTGCCCTTTACTCAGTTGCTTTTGAGACCTTTGGGGGGAGATTTCCACATGTTTCCCTTTTTAATATCCTTAAAACGTTTTATGACTGCCAAAGACACGCAGCACTTGAAATTCAAACGTTTGTCTTCTTATATATTTATCTTTATTTTAATGCGCATAAAGGGAGTTGCAAAAAGAAAGGGTCAGAGTTCAGAGACAGGCAGTAGACAATGCTAAAAAAAAGAGTCCATCGATTGTTTTATCCCACTTTAAAGTTTTGCACAGAAATGAAAATAAAATATTGTTGTTGTTGCCTACTTTAAGGCGCAACAGACGTTTCCACATTCCCTAAATCAATTTGCAGGCACTGCGTCAAACATTTTTATGCCGTTCCGCGTTGCATTTTGTTGACGCCATTTCCCTTAGATTTTTAGTGCCTATTTTCCGTAGAGGCCGTAAAAGCGTACAGCAAAATAAAAACAAAAAAAAAGAAAATACGAAGCTACGTTCAAAATTGTTCTAGAAATTGTTTAAAGTCATTCGCGTGTGTAAAAGGTAGCACAGGAAAAAAAGAGAAAAAAAAAATAATTTAACGCCCACAACACTTGGCAATGTGTGTAAAATTTGCGAGTATATGTATGTGTGTTATAGCTGCTGCTGGGAAAATGTCCGTTCATGTCACTGGGGAAATTTACGTGCTACCCATCAACGTCAGCAACTCAGAGCTGCAACCTACAGAGAGCACAATGTGGGAAAATGGGTGAAAGAAGAGAACTTTGTTGTGAGTTTCCACTTAGTTTCTTCAGCAGCGTTGCAGCAAAAGTTTTATATTAAAAAGAAGTGCACGCATAATAGTTATAGTTGCAGGTAATACATCAAATATAGGTATATCATTTATCATGTTAACAGCAAAGTGTATAGCATAAAAGGATAACGCAGAATTAATGATATCATTAGACGAGCTTAATTTAGTTTAAAAAGTTAATAGACTTCACTTAAATACGTGTCTTTAGACTGTGTACTTTATTAACACATAGTTCTATGTATTTTCGAATTATTAGGAATAATATAATTTATAATTATTGAAAATTGGGCAAAATAAGTACTTTATCTATGTATGTGCAAGTATATGTAACAGGCAGAAGAAGTTTATTTTAAGTAATTAAATATGTGATAAGTAAACTACTCAAACAAATTCATGGAATTTAAAATAAGAAAATCATAATCCAATCCATATCAAGATACTTTCAACAGTGAAAAGCTAAACCAATAACTTATGTTACATATGTATTCTTTCATATATGTAACTATATTATACTTCTTAATTTATTATTATATATAAAATATACTGTACAATTTTAAGACCCACTTTTTCTATGTCTACTCAAGATCTCATAAAACTAAAAATTCAAAAGATTTTGTAAGTAAAATGTACAGGAATTTCCTATATACCTAAATTCCTAGATAAATAAGTATATGACTGTATATGTAGACATTTAAAAGATGAGCCTAAAACATACATTTTAGTTACGCCCTCTCACAAAGATAACAAAATACCATTTATCAGACTAACATCCTATTAGCTTTCTTAGTGCCCTTCTTATAATCTTAAAACTAAGTACTTGAAATGCCATTTGCTTCAGGTTTTTTATTGAATCATTCTGTGCATAGCATCCTGAAAACATTAAATAAAATTGTACACGTAAAAACAAAGCTAGAAATGTGTAGCCACAAACACCTTAGCTGTTATTTTATTCCACAAGGATTACCATTGACGGACTGACTAACTGTCTGACTGGCAAACTGACAAACTGGCAAACTGACGATGTGGCTTTAGAGGGGAAAGGAAGGAACTACCCCAAGTTACATACGTAGCAAATTTGCTGAAATAAGAAGCTTTAGACAATTAATTGAATTTATTGCGTATTTGGTGCGTTTATGGAAGTTTGGGGAAAATTGTGTAAACAGCCACGGAAGCCCAATAAGCAGCGCAGGAAAACCGAAAGGGAAAACAGGAGGAGGAAAACTGAAACTACAAGTATACGGTTCGTGGACACACCTGTACCAGGCTAAAGTTTTTCGTCGGGACTGCGTGTCTAGACACGAGAGGAAACTGAAAATGTTGCAAGATTAAAGCAAAAGTAAACTTCTAGATAATTCTTGCTGGCCTTTAACCTGTTTTTCTACCTGCTTTTCTATGGCTGACCATAAAAATCCGCCCCGTAATGCGAAAAATTTCATAATTTATTTATGAGTGCAGCTTTTACATGATGTGGGTAGAGTCTTCCCTTCCCCTTGGCCTTTCACCTTCTCTAACCCGGAGTTGTCCTGGTACACGTGACGCATTACGTGCAATGCGTCGTGTAACGTGCGTTGTGCACACACATCATTATTAATGCATTTGCACACGTAACCCGGAAAGCAGCTCCAAAATCAACCCCAAGGCGATAAAGGGGGGAATGAGACTGAGATGGAGGTGGAGGTGGAGGTGGGAACCGGCATGTTGCCTATTCCCCAATGCCACTTGTAGCTTGGCCTTTTGAACTCTTGAACTTGAAGAGAGGTAATCCTGCAGGAAAGCCTCATAAGAAACCAAACTTTGATGGCACGATTTTTTGGCTGGCCTTTTGGGGCTGCTTACTACTACTCACTACTTACTACATTCTTTAATTTTATTTATTTGTTTTATTCTTTCACCTTTTGTATCCCCCTGTAATGAAGTCAAAGTCTGGCTCAGGCTTAGAGATCCTACATAATGCTTTGGGATCAAGTTTTCTTTCTTGTATATTTTTTTCTTCCTTGTAGTTTTGCTATACAAATTGAATGCGCATTTTGTTTTAATTTACATAAAGGGTTTACGGAAGCGCTCGTAAAATGTCATTGGAGCTGTTCTGAAACATGCGCATAAGATTACAGCAAGTCACATTTCAGTTTCTTGACAAAATTGTTGGCTTTTGGCCACAGCATCCTGCAAACTTCATTCGTCCACTCGTTCGTCTAGACGTTGTCTGCGTCCGGGTAATAAAAATGTATATAAAGGTGTTTCGGGTCGGGAGTACCCCTACCCCCTAGTACCCCTAGCAGAACATCCACCTTGCCCATCCTTAGTCGACGCTGGCAGTTTGATTTTATACGCATTTTTATGGCTGCATTAAACACGACCGACACAGGTCATGACAGAGCCCGACTTTGATAGGGGACTTTTGTGGCCACCACAAAAAAAAAACTCGTTGAAGACAGCAAAAGGAACAATTAGAAACGGGAACGGGAAGTACATAGTATGTATCCAAGTTTCAGTTTAAAATGTGGCAATTACACATTGTTATGCTTTCTACATTTTAAATTGCTCACACTTTGATTTTAATTACACTTTAAGGTTTTTCAGTTACTAATGTATGACTATCTGTAGGAATATCCATAGGGAACTCTTAAAATTTCATTTATAGAGTATGAAAAACAATTTATTATGTAATGTTATCTATATCTATATATATTTAAAATATAAATTGATGTATTCCTTTTGAAATAATCAGTTTTTGAAATATAAATGCAATTAATACATTAATTCACTTTGCTATTGTGATAACAATTTTTGTGATTGATTGTACATAATAATGATTGTTATTTAGTTTTGTTTTATATATACATATGTATTTATTCATAAAATAGAATCTGACATTTTATTTATTGTTTATTTTTTAAACATAACTTCACAAAAATTCTATTATTTTAGCTGCGTCTCTATCTAATTTCTGTTTTTCATTATCTATGACTAGTTATTCATATTTTATGCACTTTTACTCATTAACATTCCATTTTTACCCGCTTTATTAAATAAATTTAGGATAAATGAAAAATTACCCATCGTTATAAATTATTTATTCGTTTAGACTAAGTGCAATTTGTAAATGTTTGCCTAGATATAAAGATCCATATTTAATGCGAGCAACAAAATGCTATGCAAATGTTTTAAAACTAATGGTCCACACAAACAACAAATGACACTTTTATGGAGCATAAAAATAGCCACAACAAATTATTTCCCATGGGAGTCGGGGGAGGTGTGCAGTTTTCGAAAAGTGCAGGGCAAGCCTTGCACTTCACTGGAAGTTCAACTAGCAACATTCACAAGCACATTTTGTGCATATGCGACACCCATAATTATCAGGGGCATGCAACGGGGACCTAGGGACCCAGACAAGAGGAAGAACCAAGCTTACAACAACGACCAACTCAACCATATGTTTTTGCTAAGAGAATAAAGAGGAAAGAAGGAACAACTCCAATGGGGAGGTAGAAACTGTAGCCCATTGGGGTGACAATTTAAAAGAATTGATTTTTATTACAGGCCCAGCCACTAATGACGTTGTTGTTGCGGCTTTTCGAGTGTGTATCTGTGTGTTGTGTGTGTTGTGTGTTTGTGTGTGTGGGAGCAATTTATCAATATATATGTATGTAAGTGCACCCTATTAAACAGATATGTGCAATATTGCATGTACTTGACTGTCAGGCACGCATATTTCATACTCGACAAACACTCGATTTTTCAGCAGAAGAAGAGGAGGCAAAAGAGAAGGAGAAACAGGAGGAACTGCCTCCAAACTCTGCCTACTCTACTATGGGATACTTCACCATTTTTGTTGGATTTTATTTATATGTTTTTGGTCTTTATTGTGTCATTGGACTCATTATGTGTATGAGTATTAGAACTGTAAAACGTAAGCATAGTACCGCTTTTTTCTATACATTGTCATTTACAAGTTTTTGGATTTTTAATATATCCATTCGAAATCTACATGCTTTTGTTTTATCATGCTATTAACACTTTCTCAGTAAAGAATTCCAATCGGAAAACTATAGAAACAAGTTAGTTAGAAACAAGCAGTTGGTATGAAAAACTTTTTAGTTTTCGAAGATGTCTTGACCAAGTTCATAGATGTAGATGAATGTTTTATGCTCCTGACATATTTTTCAAAAATAAGTAAGACAAATCAAGATGTATGTATAAAAATAAGCTTATTGTTGTTTAGTTTTATTGTAATAACTAGAAATAAAAGCTCCTAAAGTGGCCTCTTTAGTGTTTAACAAATTTGGTTGGTAAAAATTAGATATATCTTCAATGATCAAATTTCTTTGTTAAATAAACGTTTAAGTTCATTTTATAAATTTCTCCAAGCATCACAAAAAACGTTTAATATCAATAAATTAACTTTTTAATATATCGAAATAGACTTTATTCGAAAAACTCGACAAATACCCCATTGTGTACTCCATGTTCAATACTCCACTAAGGCCGCGATTCGGTTGCGTGCAAACGACCCCGTTGGGTATGGAACTTTTGCAGGGTCCAATGGACGGCAACATCGACATATGTTTGCTGTCGCCAATGCAGCGTAAAATTTGCTCTTTTTCTACCCTTTCCTTTCCTTTCATCCATTTCCTCTCTGCTTGTTTTTTGTATTATTATTGTTGCTGTTGTTGTTGTTGTTGTTGTTGTTGTTGTGTTCGGGGCCTTGGTTTTGTTGCTAGAACATGTGTTTTTGTCTTTGACCCCCAAGGGTTAAATGCACCGCATTTCACACCGCAACTCCTGTTAAAGTTTCGTTTTTGTGCAGATTTCAAAAATGTTCACAATTTACGACTGTCATGAGTTTATATAGAGTAAAATTGCAAACATATTTGAAATATCAGCGGGATTCGATGAGTGGTTGTCGAGGTACAATGATATAGTTGGGAAATATTTATGGCTAAAAGTTGGAAACTGAACAACACAAGCAAATTTCAAAGTGTTTTTATGTGGTCTATATGGCAAAGGTAAAACTAAGCAGTTTGACTGTAGGATTCGCAGATCAAACTAGGCTCTTCTTTCGATCAATCTTGGTCAAATATATTTATAGTTAATAGTAAACATGCAGAACTTTGTATAGAAATATATAGAATTATATAGAATCATTTAAGGGTACATAAGAAATTTAACTGGACTTGAACAACAGGAAAATCTTTAAACGAAGGTTTTAGATCCAAATTTCTCTCACGCCCTTCTTTCATTTAATAGTTTTCATTAAATCAAACATTTCGTGAGCCCAGGATTACTTTTTCTGGTTGAGTTATTCTTTTAAAATTTCCATATCCCAATTGTGCAGCAGAGTGTAAACAGCAAGTGAACAAATGAATTTCATTAATAACTTTATCTACCCGAAACGTGTCTTTTTGCAAAACTTTATGCTAACAAATAAAATGAAATTTAAATTTTGTATAAACAATGGCGACTAAATTGCATTTGAGTAAAATGGCTTTTAAATATTAAATACACTTATCCAGACAGTTGATAATCAATTTTAATAAACTTTAACATTGTTTTTAAGCAATTTCAAGTGCAACTCCCATAAATCACCAAAGCTTCATAGAATTTTTGACCCCATTAACAATGACAACATTACATAGCGAAGGGTGCGTTTTTCCCCAACATCCAAAACTCACAACCCCAAAAAAAGAGATCCCCTTCAGAAAAAACTGACAACAGCAGCCCAAACATGTTTACTCACTTCAAACGCGAATTGAAGCGGGAGCAAGTGGAGTTTGCCATTCACAAAACCTGTGGCACTTTTTTTTCCATTTCTCTGCTTCTGTTTTTATACTCTATAAAAACATTAATTTTATATCAAGTTTGTCATTTTATTAAAGTATGAAGATTTATTATATACTTATTAACGCCTGATAATAAAGAATTTTAGAGAATTGTCCCGCTATTAAGTATTCTTTTTCGATCGCTTAAGCTTACAATGAATAACTAAGTAATGTCTGTCTTATATCCCAGTAACACAATTTAATTACCCTTTTCCATATAATTTCGTATTAAGCCAGATTATAGTGAAATTTATAGATCAAAGCAGTATAACACTTTTCGGATCGATTAAATATGATATTGAAAAGTACGTATTGCAATTCTATGAATCTCTTTCTTACTAGCGTGAAATTCTAAATAAATAAAGAACGATTTTAGATCCCCATCTGGTATTTTGAATATTTTTATTTCTAAATTTATTATAATTCTACCATTTTACTCAAAAGAGTGAGAGTATTATACAGTCCTACAATTGAAATATCGTTGGACTTGTCTGGCTGATATTTTTTGTAGGAACGCTCATTTGCATCACTTAAACAACAATTACATGCCCTCGAGGGATTCTGAGGGAGGCAGACAGCGACAAAGACAGAGAAACACAGAGAAACAATAAACGAGGCATTAAAGTGACAGCCGACTGAGCTCACAGACATCTCTTACCATTTCATCCCAATCCAAATCCCAATTCCAGACGCGGCGATATGAATAAGTAATACAATTTGGAAGAAAGAAAGCAAAGGAAACCATTGCATCAGCATCAGTTGCGAGTGATGTTGAATGCAAGGGGAGGCAGAAATCAAAAATGCGCCTTGAGGCTATTTTTTGGGATATTTTTCTGTGTGTTGAAATATAAAAAAAAGAGCAGAAGCACTTGGACTTTGCCGGCAAATATGATTGGCAGCAGGGTGGAGAAGCTTAAAGCAGACTGCAAGCAGACGGAATCTGAAGCGGGAGTTACTGCAGAGGGGAACGTCAATTCGCGCATTGTTGCCGCATTTCACAGGCGCAATCGCCGACCAACTTCCGGTTCAATAAACTTTGCAAAAAATATTCTCGTACACATAGTTTTCTGTCCATTTTTCCTCTTGCTCACTCTCTAACATTCTTTCTCGCTCTCTCTGTCTATCTCTCTCTCTTTCTATATGTCTTCTATATACACACACTACAATAATGATAACGATTTTTCCTTCATTGCAGTCGCTCTGCACTTGTGTGTGTGTGTGTGTGTGTGTCGAGTACAGTTAGCAGTAACAACAACAACAGCAACCGCAAATAACGTTTATTAACTGGTTTTTAGCGTTTATGTGTGTGTGTGAAAGTTGTGCAGTTGAACGTTTTAGGCGCCTTTCGATTAAGGACGAAAGGGAGGGGGAGAGGCAGGAAGTGCCATGTGCAATCGCATGCAACTTGCTGCGTATTTGTGTCGTGTGGTAACTTCAATTGCAGCACTTTTATATAACTCTCAAATGGATTTTGTAATGCTAACGTTGCAACGTTCGTTGCTGCAGAGAATTGTTGCCTGTTGATTGCGGCACAAGTGTTGCATACTTAACGGCGCAACAAATTATGTACATGGTATTGTCTACAGGAAGAACGGGGAATTACAATTTTGTTAATGTTTTACAAAGTTCATTGGTGTGGAAAGGGATTCGCTTAAAATCGGAGTGCATTTATTTCTTCCACATGTATATAAAAATTACTTGAAATGTTGGATAAAACCGATATGTGTTTTATCAAAATTTTGTTAGGGAATGATTCAGTTTCCCTCTTTATTCCAGTTGATAAAAAAAGGGGAAAATAATAATAATTTCGACAGCTTTAATTAGTAGACACCTATTATATGTTTTTATACTTAATATTTTATAACAATCGAAATTATTGATCCTTTTTTCACGAATTATATTTATACTCATGTTAAAGTGCGCAGCCAAAACTTGTTCTTCGTCTGCAACCTGATAAAGAAAAGACTTGGCTTATAAAAGTGAAGTGAACTAAAAAAGTAAACTGTAAACGTGTGCAACAGACCTGAAAGATTGACCTTTCCCTTTTCCATATATTTCTAAATAACTTAACTGGTAGTTTGTAAATTTTAAGCAAAATTAAATACAAGTCCACTCCCAAGTCAAATAAACTCTTTAGGATTATTTTTCTTTACAACTTAACCTTGCATCTAAAGAAACACGTACATTCTTATTATAAATGAATGTGAAACTAATCAAACATGAAGTTGAATTCAAAAATAAGCTCATTTAGAGCCAAGGGATTCTGGCAAATTGTTATATTTCGTTTACTTCGACTGAAAACAAAAGCTTTAAGATTTTGACCGACAATCACTCAACTAGCTTAATTTATGATTCACAAATGAAGTGCGCAGTTTGCACATTAAAAAGCCACAAGGCACTTCATTTATTAAATGATTTTGCCATAAAAGCTACCCAGTTAGTCGTAGGATAATCAAAAAGGACCCAGAAGGATATTCGCACGGTTGGCCAAGGCTGTCAAAGGATAAGCTGACAGCAAATGCAGCCATCAAGCGAATTAATCAAATTTTGTGCCAAAGCAACAAGACCAAAAACCGAGCTCTCTCTCTCTATCTCTCTCTTTCTTTCTCTTTCTCTTTGCTGCTCTGTCTCATCACATCGCCTCAGTTTGATTGTCAATTAAAAACGGTTGGAATGCCAGACACCCATTGAATGGCAGGAAGACAGCTTCTGAGTGGGTCGATCTGTTTGCCTGAGTGGCAGAGGGCAGACGACAAACGCCAGTTGTTGGCAGATAGCGACAGGAGGAGAATGATGTCCCTGGAGCAGAAGCAGTTGGAGCAGTTCCAATTGGGAGTTGGGTCAACACAAAAGGGTGCGTCCTTCTATAAATTGATAGCGCGCCCAGTGGAAACCAATTGTTGCATTTATCCCTCGAAAGGGTTGAATTGAATTGTTGGCAATTTGTTTTCAGCCACGAGAGAGAACGGAAGTGGGAGAATGATTTAGGAATGAGAAGATTTGCTTTGGGTTTGATGATATTTTACTTAGCACCCCCAACCTACAAGCCCAACCAGTGCGCATAATTGGTTGACACAATGGGGCGATTGCTTTAAACAAAAAGCATATTCAAATACGGAAAATCCGGAGAAATATCTCCACCCAACACTAAAGAATTAAAGGAAGTTAGCTAAAGTTTTTCTTAAAACTTGAAAAGTTTTTTGTGTGTTGTCGAAAGTTAACAGAATGCTGTTATGCTATTTATCTCTAGTATAAAAAGATCTAATCAGTCTCACCTGTTATCTCTCTGTCTCTGTTATCTAAAGTTCTATAAAAGCCTGAAGAATTAGTGCCGTACACAGAATAAGGACTCAATTTTTCTGATTTGGAATGTGGTGACAAAAGTATTCAATTTAATGTAAGAATAAAGTGTTAAATAAGAAAATTTGGCATTCGGAACAGGGTGAAAAAAGGTGCCTTGCATACCAAATATACTTCTAGCGCTGTATCAAATGACCAATTTGTATTTTTCGAGTTGAATATTTAGAGTTGAATATTAATTGTTTAAAAGTTACCCTTTCCACTGGGTGAGTTACCAGTCTTAGTCTTAGTCTTTTTACCATTTAGTTAAGACAATATCTTTCGATCGGTACATAGATCAATCCGATCGGCATTTTTCATTCTTCATGTATTGATATTTTGTGTTGATTCGTCACTAGCTATCACTAAGTTTTTGTTAAATTATTAGAACTTTTCTGTTGATCATAGCAAGAAACGAGGGTATGATAATTTACCTTTCAACAGTTTTTTACGATAAGCTGTTATCAATAATTGAATACTAAAAAATGTTAACAAAAGAATCCAACAATTCAGTAAATCTGGTTACGGTCTCAGCTCTAGCAATTTGCTTTGCTGCACAAATCACATCCGCCTCATTTGTTGCCAGTTTGACGCGGCCGGCACTTTGGTAATGCCACCTGAGTGTTGGACGTGATTGTTGGATGGGACAAAAGAAAAAACTGCGAAAATAAAACCACAGAAAACAAAGCTATTCGCACAATTTGACCTGACACGCATTGCGCCAAAAATTATGCAACACAAAATACGGACGACAAACGATTTGCTCAATGTTCGACGGGCCATTTGGCCCCAAGAGAATGAGAATCGGAATGAAAATGAGACTGGGAATGATGATGATGATGATGATGATGGAACTGATGATGGGTGGCCCAGAAACATTCACCGCACATTTTGCGGTGACATTTGCGCGTTATGGTTTTGTAATTACCTGTAGCAATCTTTTCGAAGCGAGGGAGAAAAGGTCGAACCGGGAGGACATTGCGACATTTGCCAACAATTTATGACCGTTTGATTGCTGTTGACCAAGCCAGGGCTGTTACCACTTTGTGACTGTTCGTGTTTATGGTTTGAACATTTAAGTAGAGTTTTTTTATCCTGCCGCATTTAAACGTCATTAATTGGACATTAGGCAAAGGGTATTCAGAAAATACGAAAAGGGGAGTAGAATACTACGGGTCAAGGTTGAATATGGACCATGCAGGAATTTTAACAAAAGTCAAACTTTTATCCTTCTAATCTAGTTGTGAGTTATCAGTTGACATCGGCAGACACACAATAAAGGAAAACCCACACAATTTGACCTAAATCGATTGGTATGAATTCTCTGAAAAGAAAAGTCACTGTTGAAAATCGTTTTTGGCGAATCTCGGCACGTAGCGCTTATCTTCTATTAATAATGAACATCATTATAATTTCGCACATAATGCGACAACAACAACGACAGTAACGGTAAGCTGCGGGTGTTGGCTGCAAAGATACACAATAAATACACCCAGAGAAATACGCAGATATCTACACATAAAACACTTGGGAGTTTGCTTTAATGGAACTTTTTACGCACACATACGTGTATGTATGTTAAGGAGGAGAAAATTGAGGAAATGGGACAGAGGGAATAGGATGAGGTTGCTGCTCAAGAAGCGCATAATAAGCAAGAAATCTGTTGATTGTGTATGTGTGTCTGGGATTGGTTCCGAGCCCGTGGTCTGGGGATTGTAATCAAAGTTTACCCGGACCAGAATCAAAGTGACAGCAACCAGTTGCTGCCACACAGCGCGAGACAGAGAGGGGGACAGAGCGGAAAAGAGATAGTGCGAGTTGGGGCAACAAACTTTGCAAATAAAATAAAAACGCTACGCAACTATGCGTTCTCATTCCTTGAGGACTTTAAAAACAACAAATGAAGCTGAAATACGTACTTGTATGAGTATGTATGAGGCTTAAGCTGAGACTGACGCGACCTAACCTCAAAAAGTCACTTGCTACACAGAAAAGACATAATTAGAAATTGCAAAACTGCAAACAAAACTTCCTTGACTCGCTGCAGTCTTCACCACATCCCTCCAAAGTTCCACCACTGTTGCTCCACTATGTTCCCTCTGTTCTCAATCCTCATTCCAGACATACGGACTTTGCGATGCGTTAGGCATCGCAAATGAGTTATTCCGTGCATCCTTTGTATCGCATAAAGCTGTTGTCTCGCTCTTACAACATCCTCGCCACTTGTTGTTTCATTCCCACTCTCAAGCAGAAGGCAGCGACATGTTTGCGACGACACTGAGACGTTGACATTTTGTGCGTTGCTTTCCCACTCTATTCCTCTCTCGTTCTCTTCTACTACTTGTTCTTCGGCCTGACATGACCGGAATAGATAATTATTTATACAACTATGGGTATACAGATGCATACATATAAAGATATACAAGTAAATATAAAAGCATATACTTGGCTAGATCTTTTGCCTAGTTGTATTTCGCTCCTTGTTCCTGTCATACCCTATAGCCGACGAATATAGAGTGATCTCAATTTCAAAACAACCACATTTTTAAAAAGGACCTTCATAGACTAATATTGAAACTATTTACTTAAACTTAACAGGCTACTCATTAAAAATTGTATAGTATAGGTACTCTAGTTGGCAAAGTTAATAATTCCTTTACATCCACACCAATAACATATATTTAAATTTTGGGTATGTTAAAACAAACCTAATCAGGTTATCCATTGTTAAATTTCCCATCACCGACTTAGCCTGCAGGGTATTAAGAAGTCCATCACTTTTGACTGCTATATTCGTACATATTTTACAGGACTTGTACGATTGTCGCCCTTCTCAGTAACACGACTCTTACTCTTACAAGTGCTACCCCAAAAGTAATTCAATTTATGTTTTTGTTGTAGATACAAACATACACACACACACCCACCAACACATAGACAATACACAACAATATACTGAATAGTTGTTGGCTACTCGAGGATAATGGGATGTAGCTTGGGGCTTCACCTCTCATTTTATCAGCCCAACTCTAATGCGATTTGCATGGTTCACAGCTTTAAATAGGATTTTAACAGCTTGCTACGAATATATTTCATCATCCGATAGATGCGAATCTGCACTCTTTACAATTTTAAATAGTTAAACATAAAATCCGTGGAGTGTTCATTTTATGAACTGAAAAGCTTCCCGACGACTATCGCTAGTTTGGATGTAGACCACGGCAATGTCATAAACAGCTACGTTTTATGTCTTTACGAAATTATAGCAAAACACATCAAAAGCAAAGTAACTTTAAAAGTAACATCCCAATTTCCTGCTGGCTGTGAGAGTGTCAATAATTCTCAACTAGTTTAAGCTAGGCAGTAAAACTATCGATAAATGTGACTTGCTTACTTGTGAATTAACTGAATTACAAACAAAAAAAATTATGGTAATTTCTTGGAAACTGATTTAATTGCAGTTATGATTTTGTATTTTTCGTGCAATAATTTCATGTTCTATATGAATTATTTCTGATATTCCTTTAGACATCCATAAATAGGTTGGATAGCAATTTTAAAAATAAAATAAATAAGTTTAATATTTAAATATTCCTTTAGACATAAATAGGTTGGATAACAATTTTAAAAATAAAATATATAAGTTTAATATTTAAATAAAATAGGTTGGATAACAGTTTTAAAAATAAAATAAATAAGTTTAATATTTAAATAATACTAAAAGCTACGTAAGCTTTAAATATTATATTTCGATATTGCGATAATACATTTTTAAAGTTAAAGACTCATATAATAACAAAATTAATTTATGGACCTTCATATTCAGTTAAAATGTATTTCCCACTCATTTCTCTATATATCCTCCCTCTCCTCCTTTCCTAACCTCTGCTTAACCCGTTTTCACAGCACACAGCATACTTGACATCCTACTGTCATCTTCTTTGGCATAAAACACACTCAAAAGCAAAAAAATATAAAAAGGAACTGGCACAAAACTCACCAAGACTTCGTGTCCCACTTGGCAGGATTTGTACATAAAATTATGAAGGCAAGAAAGTTGCGGCCAACTTTGCAATGACTTTTTAATAAGCGACCAATTTGAAAACTGGCAAAATTGAAAAGCCAAACACACAAAGGTAAATAAAGGCAGTCAAATTCTGAAGGCGTGGCTGGAAAATCTGTTGTGAGTG
This sequence comes from Drosophila neotestacea, assembly GCA_035044365.1. Classification (NCBI taxonomy): domain Eukaryota; kingdom Metazoa; phylum Arthropoda; class Insecta; order Diptera; family Drosophilidae; genus Drosophila; species Drosophila neotestacea. The sequence goes on from JAWNMD010000069.1 coordinate 6,896,517, forward strand.
TCCTTTTTTTACTTGACTGCTGTGTGCGTGTGTCCCAGCGTAATTTACACGTGATTATCGCGGGTATCCCAAAATGGGACAACTTTGTCAACGAGAGATCAACCCACAGGAGGTGTGACTGCAATCATTATTCCACCCGAGCTGTCAGTAGACACCTGTACATACACACACACACACACACACACACATACATAAATATATTAGCATATAGAAGGTAGATAATAATAAATTCAAGCATCGTACGTGCCGCAAGCTAAAAGCGTTGCCTATGTATGAGCGCTCATGTTTATTTGAAAAGCGACTGCGGGACATAGAAATAACAGCTCGTTCACTAAAAACTGCGACTTTAACTATGACAGTGACTTGCAAACGCTATTGAACTGTTCAGAATAACACAAGTAGTAGTAGTTGTTAGCCAGTAAACGTTATTAGATTAATATTTTAAATAATTCAGAATAACACAAGTAATGGGTATACCACTAAACGTTAATAAATTAGTATTTTAATATATCAATGAAGGACCGTACTAAATTTAAGTTAGGCTATAAGTATTTACTGTACTGTAATTATACATAACAAAAAAAAAAGGAAAATTGTAATTAATATAATGCAAAGCATAGCAAATGTCGATATGCTTAATCGACGTTGAATAAATATAGTATGTTGACTATAAGTTATAGTTTATAACAAATAGATAAAGAACGTACTGGGTAAATATTTTAACAAATTAAATTCTAATTAAATTTGTAATTATTTTAAGAATAATAAGAATAGAAGTTATTTTAAACCTAATTTGTATATATTTTCTTTTTAATATTATAATATTTATATATCATATATGTTTATATTATATACAGGTAATCCCTATTAAATACATATACCAATTTATTTGCGATCTTAAATTAAACTTTTATTCTGTTTAAATTACTGAAAACTGTGACTATTTCGTTACTTTACTGTACAAATAGCGGCAGCAATATAGACATATTGGATTGTTCACTTTATCAGTGGCTTTAAGTGGGTTCCAATAAATAATTGCAATGCTATTTTACACAACTCTTATCGTGTAAATACATTCACAGTACTTATCACTGAGTTGTCATCTTAATTTAGTCCTGCGACGCTCTCAAGTGTGCAACGATTCGATGTGCAGTGACCTATTTGGAGAGCATATAACCTTTTAGATGGTACAAGGAGGAGATTAAGATGCGAGTCGGGCTGGGACTACGACGATTTCTAAATCAATTCCAATCAAATTCAACCATAGTTGCGCAGACTTTGCTAAATTGACTGTTGGCCAAATAAAAAAATACCAATGCCAAACTAGAGAGTTGATGCAATTGCTCAATGAAGCTAAGCGTCTTTATTTCTTCGTCTGCAGAAACTTTCAACTCCCACACACACACACACGACAATAAATTCCAAAACAAATTTATTTGGAGTCGAATAGAAACTTGAACCTGGCAAAAGTTGCTCCCCAAAGCAATCAATTTTTACGGCAATTTAGTTTGCCGAACTTGACAATCAATGGAAATAGTTTAATTAAATGCGGCTACCAGACAAAAGTCTTTGTTGTGGGGGTGATTGTTGGGTTGTATGTATGTATGTATGTATGTATATATGAGAGTGTCTCCCTTTATCCCGTAGGGTATTTTGACCCGGTAGCGGAACTGTCAGACAGATTTGCATGCCATTAGCCAAACTAGCAACCAACGAACAAGCTGAGTGCATTAACAGCAGAGTGGGTGCAACAACCGTTGGCAACAACAATAGCTTCCAAACAATTTGCCAAGTCATGATTTGTAAAGGAGACACACTACAAAGTATCCATTAGGCCACCCAAAGGGCGTCGTTGACTTTAAATTTTCACTAATAAATGGTTACAAAGTTGTGCAACCTGTTGCATGCAGCTTAAAGAGATGGGTAAAAGTAACTTACAGATACTTTCCACCAATCCAAGTGTGTTTGTAACTTGATGGTAACGAATTGTTCAACAAATTGCTTATAATAATTTTACTTGAGTTTATATTACCTTATAGCTGCAGACTGCAAAGTATTGCATCTCGCTAGTGAAAACTATTTCCATGTTAAACTCTGTTTATAGCAACAATGCCAGAGGCATCATATTTACTGAAAATCCATGAATTTTTATACAATATCTTAATGTTGCAGATAGACAAGACTCTACGTCGTCACTTCCAATAAAATTGTCACAATAGCGCCACATGGCAACTGAAGCTGTAACCACTACATAAAGTTGCAACTTGCAACCAACGTCTGTCGTTTTAGATACTTGTATTTTGTAGTTGTTGTGCTGTATCTGTTGTGTGGTGCATGGAACGTTTTTAGGCTACAATAGCGCGTAATCTATGCCACTCGACTTGCAGCATCGTTTTGCGTTGCATTTGCATCCAAGCATCTAGCAGATACTTTTACCGGGCTCACAACACAATGCAGCTTACAGCTTGCAGCTTAACGCCAAAAGTGCACATCGCATGAATTTCATTTCATTTTATTTGCATTGCATTTTTATGATTGCTATATGCAAATGCAAATGCACAGCTCACAAACTAAACTAAAACAACAACTCCAATCTGCAACGCAACGAGGCGTGGCATCTTTTGTTTGGTGGGCGTTCCAAACGCCCTCAACATACATATATAGAAAGAGCAGTGCAAAAAGCAAAATGCGAAATACACAAAAAACTAACTTAACTTGGGGGCGTGTTTTGTCCATAAAAGACACAAACAATTGTTGTTCAGCTTACAGTAAGAAATGCAACAACAACAACTAAACAAAACAACAATTGTATTATTCTATATGGAATTTTACAAGAATTGAAAATACAATAAAAAGAACTTACCTTCGGCATCAACAGTATTGTTCACCATCTTAGCTGAATTTAAAGTTGGTACTGAAAACTTTAATAAAAATGAATATTAAAACTCAATTTATAACAAATAAACTCGTATTATATAAATATGTTTTTAGTTAAATATTTAAAAAAGCGAAATTAAGTTTTGAAAATAAGCTAATTGTCAAATATAAAATATAAATATTGTAATAAAGAGAAGTGTTCTTTAAAATTAAAGCAGTCTCTTAAAAATACATTCAGTGAGTAATTGTTTTCAATAAATAAAATATTTAAATATATTTTTGTTAATTCCAAAATATTACTTGTTCGGTTAATCAATATAAACTATGTTGACTTAGGAAGACATAATAAAAATTCAAGGAATCAAGGAAATAAAGTTTTATGGAATGAAAATTCATCATGTTGTCAAAGCAATTACTTAACAAACTGTATGTAAATATATATGCTTGTCTACAATGTACGTTATAGCGCTGTGATTACAACTTTTAAAAATAAAAAACACACAAGACTATCAAGACTTTATCACCAACAATTGTTATTATTTAGAAAGACAATACGTGTGACTCAGAGAAATAATATATAGCCTCATAATTAAAAACCCAACATTTTGTACTTAAAATAGTGTTGGTCTTATATTATCAAATGATAATTATGATATAAAGCTCAAGGCTTTTCAAGAAAAACACAAGTACCTCCTTACGCTAACAAAATGTCATTCAAATTTCGCTTGACAAGATCATATATTTTCAATAAAATTAAAATCTTACACCAAATAGATAGGCATATAGTATTTATGCCTATTTTACTCTAAAATCGAGATTTCTGATTTACTGCAGGCTTTAAGTACACACATAAATATTTCTTTGGGAATGTCCATATTCAATAGACACCTCTAACGACCATGTTTAATATGTACAATGTACATTGTACATACTGACAGACATATGTACGTACAGAACTTCATATGTTTGTAGTTTATGAGCCTGCCATTTCCTGCACCGTTACTTGCTGCCCACAGCCGCAGAGCAAATGCATTAAAAACACTTGAGAAAGACGCCCTTGCAGAAGAGCACAAGCAAAAATGGCAAACATTGGCAAACAAAGAGCAATGCCAATAAGAAGAGTGACAGGCCGAAACAAGAACAGCAACAGCAACAACAGCAGGAGGAACAACTATAACAAGCAGTCGCTCATTACTGCAAAAATAAGAAGAGCAACAACAACAACAAGGAACAGCAATACAGAACGAATGTCAGTGCACTGGAAATTGGAAGCAACAAAGCGTGGGCAAAGGAAAAGGAAAAGCGACAGCGACAACAACAACAAAAACAAAGAACGGCAAAGTTATTGGCGTCGGCGTTTTAGTTGTTTTGCAGCTGTTGATGTTGTTATTGCATTTGCGCAGCAGCAAAGAAAAAAGGGACTGCGATGACTTTGCAGCAAACCGGATAGTACTCTTTTCATCTTCCATCACTTGCACACTTACTGTACACACATACATATAGAATATGTGTGTTTATAGGTATGCACTCCTTGCTGAACTTACCAAATTAAATCTGCAAATATCCACAAAGTATCCAAAACAATACACGTTAATTTAAATCACAAGTTTAAACCTTTATTTACATATAATTTTACACAAATGCACAAAGAAGTCTTCGTTCCTTAACTTTTTTATTCTGCGCGCGTTGCGATCGTGTCGGTGCAAATTTAACGACTGAGCGGTCGAGGTGCCGTTGAAGCTGCTTTGTAGTCGATCGCAGGAGAGGCTGCACAGTGGAGCATACTTCAAAAGTATACGGTGAAAATAAGTTGTTGTTAGTTTACCTGTGACTTAGAGAAATTTAAATACTTTAGTGGGATTCTATAAACGCTTTTAGAATTGTTAAAGATTGTTTTTAGGCAAACGTTAATAAATTGACATTTTTTCACACTGATTAGTTTTAAGTTTAGTTTTAGGTACGAAAGTATAAAATGTCGAAACAAAGTTTAAAAACTATTGTTTTATGTATCTTAAATAATAGTTAACTTTCAAAATTTGTACTGCAATTGTACTGCAATTCCTCAATATCGTGAAAACAATAACTAATCTAAAACAAACCAAATTTTTTTTATGGATTTCCGCTTTTATCTCAAGAAAATAAGTAATCAGCTTTATGCGCTTTTGGATATTAGACCGATCGCCTCAAAAATCACATGGGTTTGGCCACTGTGCGAAGCTGACAGCTGTGCTTCGCAGTTGTTATTTTCCTAAGGGAAGCTGCTGCAGGCTGGTTGTATTTATTGTGTACGAGTGCGAGTGAGATGACATGAATTGTACTTGTGTTGTTCGGCTCAAACGGTTAAAATTCAAATGACAATTTCAAATTGAAACGGCAGTTAGTTAAACCGGTTGGCAAAGTGAAAGAGAGCAGGGCGAGAGAGCACAGGTCAGGCAATTGGGGCATTTGTTTGTTGTTTATTGTTATTGTTATGAAATCATCAGCTTAGATTTATTGCGAAACTGAGTGGAACACTCAAAAGGTACAAATGAATATACTATATCTGTTTGCATTAAGATTATTTGAGTCAGCAAAAAACTCTGTTATGAAGTTAACATTGAAAATTGAGTGACAATTCTTCTGTTATCATTAAATGCAGCGATGTCAACCTACATCAATTACTGAAAGCCTATAAATCAAGAATATTAAAGTGCGTGCATTGAAGTATAGATAACGTTTATTTCTATGGGGGAATATGTATAAAATTCTACTTATTGACAAGTGCATTGAACTTTGATGTACTTCGATTTAATAAGCTGAGACCCACGCAAAAGTAACATAGTGGCAGCGAAATTTTCCACCTACACTTACTCAGAGCGTACAATTAATTTACCTTTCTTTTAATTATGGACTGAGGGGTTATCACAGTTTAATATGACATACAACCATAAATGTATATCTATAGCAAATCAAATTGAGATCTGTCGCCCGAGTACATTTTAAAAAAGTGAAATTTGATCAAATTGCTATAAAACTTGTCCAAGAAATTACACACGCACTATAGCTAATGGTTGGGAGGATGGGAGATGGAAAATAGTCTGTACAAATGTATAAAAACAAGTTTAGGTGCGTAGACAGACTTATGTATCTGTGGGGCGCCTAACAAATTGCGCGACAATTTTCATTTTCACCTGGCCGTCATAAAAAATCATGCGTTCGATTTAAATTTGCGTATTTTTTTTTATTAATTACGCAGCCAGTGGCGCTGTAAATGCAATAAAAACAAGAATAAACAACAACAGCAACAAGGGGAAACTGACAGAGTAAGGGGAGTTTAATCTCGGCTTTGTTCCCCCACCCAAATGACGTCTTACCTTATGCGGTTAAACAAAAGCAGAAAGCAAAGCGCCGTTTAAGACAAAGATGCTTCCACACCAACTGACTCACAATGCAGAAATAACAACAACAAAAACAATAACAAAGAAGAATAGGTGGCAATAAAAACCAATAATTGACAAGAGGTTGATACAACTGTGCCTTATATGGCAGTCGCTCAAGGAGTAGCAGCATTCATCATCCGGTTTATAACTCGAGAGCAAGATAAATGTGTATATATCCTACTTCATTCCAAAAGTTCTTTCTTCAACCACTACCAGAATTTTCCATCTCGAAATTTCAGTCAGAATACACATTCTTCAGATCCAGTAGATATTTTATAATATCTATAATATCTTCTTATATGTATGTTTAATTGAATAAAACACATATTTCAAGTTGATAATATAAACCTTCGTGTTGTATACATATTTATATTTAAGTTTTGTTAAGATTTAATGTGCACTAAGTACTGAATAAATTCAACCTGCGCTTTATAAACATTTAATGCACAGTAATCAACGAATATATTCAAACTGCATAATATTATAGTTTGATTCGGAATTGGTGAATAAAATATAATAATAAGAATAATATAGTATAATATTCAAATAATATAAGGTAGATTGCTAGGCAGCCTACATTCATCATACGGAATTTAACCCGAGCAAGATAAAAAGTTATGTATATATATAGCTATATAGAGATTTAATATACAGTTATCACTTGTTAATTTGTTTGTGTATAAAATATTTTAATGTGAATAGTAATATATAGATAGCAGGGATTCAAACCGAAACGAATAAAGGTTTCAGTTACGGTTAGGGTTACGGTTGTGGTCGGATTTTGTAATGGTTTCGTAATGGCTAACGGGTTTTTTCTAAATTTCGGCTTCGAAAAAAAAACCCTTAAAATCCATAAAGAATAATAAATATTTAACAAAAATTAAATGGAATAATTTTCAGTACTATAACATGGTATTCAAGTCAAGTTTCTCTCAAATAAATATTGAATACCGATTTTAAATTTACAAAATACATTGAATTTTAGTCGCTGGCCAAAACCGAAACAAACCTTTATTTATGAATCAGTTTCTTAACGGTTATTTCGCTTTGTCGGTTTCGGAATAAATAAACCTTTTTTTTTTAGTGACGCCTACTTAAAACTTCTACGCAACATTTTTCACAAGAAGATTGTCGATAATTTGATTTCTTTTCGTTATTAAAGGCCGGCAAGAAATGTTCTTTTAACAAGTCTGGATGATTTTGTATCATTTTTTTCCAGCCAGCGGTCTGCTTTACATAATCATCATTATCATTTATAAAATCGATTGTATGTGCTTCAAGCTGGGTCGCATTGTGAGTGTTAGCCAGCATCAAAGTATCGGCTGCATTATCAATTGTGATTCTGGCCTGCAACCAACTCTCGCACATGTTCTTGAGTCGTTCTACTAAATATCTATTAGCAGCCGCCAATAGATCTGTACACATTATCTCCAATTTTGGGACCGTATCTGTGTATATGAATCGTAGCATTTCTATTAAGACTTCAGGAACCAAATCGTCTATGATCACACGATCCTGTCGATTCTTATCCGTTTCGTTATTAAACATGTCTTGAAAAACTTCACTACGAGCTGTGGATAACAAATTATAGAATTACTGAAAAAGTTTATGCTTTTAGAAGATATTCTACCTGAAAGAATATTCTTATGGGCTGGAATTTCTTGTCCGTCGACCGTAATTAATATAACATCGCTGAATGTCGTATTTTCAAAGAGCGTACCATAATATTTAGGTATCTTGGAGTAAGACACTTCGATAGGTTTAGTTATTCCACAGGTACAGACTTTATATTTGTTGAATATTTCTTCTTTCCATTGTTGGAATGGGTCGCATCGCGGCCGCAACATCATTCTTAATCTTAATTTATTGAACGCATCCATAATACTACAAAAAAATGGCTATTATTAAAAGTGTCTGGTTTTCTAATCTTAATTCTATTTTTTGATAAGAGCAAAATATTTAAAAAGCCTATTTTAAAAAATGTAATCCTTGAAAATTCGATAAAAGAATTACAAATTTTAAACAAATTGCAGCCATAAAAAACAAATGTTGCATTTAAACAAATGCAATTTACTGGAATTTACTGGAAGTATACATATTTCAATACTTATGAAATAAGTATACTTATTTCATCATATACTGGAGCACTTAAAAGTTAATTCACCGGGTACTTTACCTCTAAAGAAAATTCACCTTGTAATAGAGCTTTCACCTCGATAGTAAAACTACGCAGATAGAGAACGTCATAATTTGGATACACGAACATATTTATGTATTTAGATTTAAGAATAATATTTACAGTCACATATTTGTTAACTCTTCTTGTTTATTATAAAATTTGTAGTTCTAGTTATTTATTCTTCACTTACGAGCTTGTAGATCTGTAAACTTCTTCTCAGCAAACGCTTGGCGAGCAACAAAGCTTCCGTAATTGAATGCAACTAGTGAAGTAAAATGCATTCATGCTAAAGAAGAAGCACCTGGAATTTGCACGTACAACTTATAGGTAGAGCTGGGAAACCATCGATAGTGGCCCCATTCGATATTTTCGTTGTTTTGATACTATCGATAGTATCGTTTTTTTGTAACCAATAACCAATTTCGAATGTATATTTCAAATTTTATATATTAAGTGCTATAGTACTATAACTACAACTAAAAATATCAGAGATCAAATTTCAAGTCATATGTTTTGACTAAGTAATTAACAAAAATATTATTCTATCCATGCATTTCTTTGCAAAAATAGAAGTGTGTCAGTGTTGTTCGCCTTAAGTTTACTAATTATAAGTCCAGCCTTGCTGAACATACGCATAGACTCTTTAGATGTGGCGGAAACACATAAGAATAAAATTTAAAAAACCATCGATATCGACAAAAAACTATCGATCGTGGCTCAGAAAGGTAAAAATTCGATACCTCGAAAGTGCCATCGATAGTTTCCCAGCTCTACTCATAGATGTATTCAACGTTTTTATATATATATTTAGTTATTTGTATCTCTAACGACCATTGTACATTAATATTACCCTTACCAAGTTTAAAGTTACACATTACAATTAGCTTTAAGTAAAACTAGTTTTTCGAATGGATAATCGAAGAGATCAGGATTTCTGAAATATCTGCCTATGTTCACAAAAGATAACAATCGTTCAATTGGCGCAGATGACGTCAATGGCGTATTATATTTTATCGCCAAATCATGCAGTAGAGAATATTTTTCCAGCATCTCAAAATTACTGCCTGGATCCCGAAGATAGTTGTGAAATTGAGTTTCCACATCCTCGGTCAGCTTTGATGTTGGGGCTATCGGCGATGGTTGGGAAGTATCTAAATCACTTGTCTCGCCAGCATCATCTGATAAAGAGAAATATGGGTTTATTTAGAATATTTGATTTCTATATATTATCTAAATGTGCCTACCAATATCATCAAATTCGTAGAAATCATCCTTTTTCTTTGGGAAAACATGCTCAATAGAATATTGATAAGTATTTTCTGATGCTTTTGCATGCCGCACGGCCTCAGTGATAATAATTTTATGAATATCGTCAGCAGTACGACTATGTATAGAAAACTTGGCCAGAGCATTAAACCATCTCATTTTCACGCTTGGACACAAGACTGAAGCTATTATTGCACTGTTAGCTTCCTCAGATAGCTTAACGTATTTTGAAAAGCGTTCCTTAAGTTTCGTCTGCAGACCAATAGCCACATTTTTCAAATCGATCAGTTCGGTGGAATCTGAAACTCTTTTCAGCTTAACGCATAGAGATGTCAGGGCAGGTATAAGGCAGCCATAAAATAAATTGCTTTCCATTTGCAGAAATTCAATTGTTGACGTAATAGGAGTCATAAGAACTCGATATTCTTCCATATATTGAATATCGCTTGCAGAGAAACAAGAGTTATGCAGAGCCAATCTACTACACAATTCAGGAAGTTTGTCTTTATGCGCTAAGATGCAACAGATAGCGTCATATATAGAGTTCCATCTCGTCGCATCAGGTGTAATTAGGACTCCGCCTAATACTGTCACGATAGTCTCTGAAGTCTTTAAGCAATTACATTTGCGCCACAATGAACTACACTTTTCAAAAACCTACAAAACAAGAAAAGCATTAGACTTTTGTTAAAAATTGACAAATGAGTTTTACCTTTGTGTGTTTCTCCTTAAGAGTTCTATCTTGATTCAATAGTTGAATGAAATCTGTAGAAGCGGTATAATTTAATGTATAGCTGGCACATTTAATATGATTCGTTAAGAGATTTGTCTCTTCTTCAAGTGACTCAGAATAGCCTTCAAAGTCACTATCACATTGAAAGGAATTTCCCATATTAATACTAAATTCCTTGAAAACTTTAGAGAAATTGCTTCCATTGTGCGTAACGGTAGCCACAATTTTCAAATTGTTTAAATCAAACTTCGTGTTGATTGTATTTATAATTTCCAAAATCTGATTACGTTCTCCAGAAAATCGTTTGCACGATAACGCCACCGATTTTCTCTGGTATTTTTGATCCAACCAGTGACATGTATAGCTGAAAATACTACTTTGTTTGGTCGTCCAGACATCCGCCGTTGCACAAACATATTTGTTATCACGGATCATGTTTTTGATACTATTACACATCTTTAAATAACGTTCATCCAGTCGCTGTTCCAATTTGGAGCGACTTAATACTCGCAGATTTGTGCCTTTAAAGAGATTACGAAAACTGTCCAGTTCCACAGTAGATAATGGTATTGACGTATCTATAACATAGCACATGACTCGATTATCAAATGATTCAGTTTCGGGAAGAACTTCTGAAACTTCAGAGCTTCCAACTTGTTTAGCACTAACGAATGCGGCATGAATTTCGAAATGTCTAACACGCAGATGCTTAATGAAATTAGAGGTAACGGTTATGAATCCTTTAATCCTTGCTTGACATGCATTGCACGTGGCACTAATTGCTCCCGGCTTGGCATTGCAATCCTGTACCTAATAAGAATAATAAGTTAACAATAAATTTTAATACTATTTCCAATAAAACTCACTTGTTCAATGTTGCAGAAGAATCGAAATATTTCTGGCAATTTTGTGTCGCTTGTCATTTGCTTTTTTCTTTTCGTTGATATACTTTCTGTAACATTAGATCTTTTCCGTAAACGCTGAATAGGAGCAAAGTTCCGATGCTGAGCGGAATCGTCATATCCGGACAAGTTCTGTAGTATAAGAAAAATATTCCAATATATATTTGTTAAGTGAATTAAAGTCATATTTCAGCTCAATTATTACTACATACTGTTAATAATAAATAAATCATTTATATGCAATTGAGCTTCGACAGGTTAATTTTAAATTTATAAGCTGTCCACTCTACTCTTGTAATTTTCTTTTAGGTACCTGTCTCCAACTACCATGTAGTTGATTGTAATTACTCTGATTTTTTTATTTGAGTATTGCTTTGCTATTGCTGACTACGTATAGTATTTTACTCAATATCAAGTTAAATTTTGTGACTCTAAATAATACATTAATTGTAATTACATTACAATTAGGGTATTAATTAACTTTTAATACCTCTGTTTCTTCGTAAAATATATCAGGCTGCTCCTTGGACATTTGCCAATTGGACAAAGCAGTGTTGTTGTGCCAAACGGCTCCCGAATCCTGTTCCACCTTAATGCCTTCCCCTTCCACTGCACTGTTTTGCGTTAATTGCCAATTTAATTGCTCAGGTAATATTTGTGTAACAGCATTACATTCCTCTTCTTCCGTCTTAATGCTGTTTCCATCGGCAACATTTCTTATGTTAAACATAGCACTTGGCGCTATAACAAGAGCAGCTGCGAGTGTTATATATATAAATGCACTTGGCTCTTTCTATTGTCAAAAAACAATATTTTATAAGCCTGCTTCGTATTTATTTGTTTTACAAACCGTAAACTAAACACAACAAAGACAGGGACGTTCAACGAGAAACTTAGGTCGCATAGCTGCTTCGCAAAGGTGACAAAAGGTGGCGTATTTATTTTTATGTTTATTTAAGCTGCCAAAAGATAGATGTGTGCTTCCAAAAGAGGAATTTCAAAAGACGATCTGACCAGAAAATACAATCTTTGTTTTCGAATTTTTAATCTATAAATTTCCTGTTGGCCTCTTGTAAGGTTACGAACACCAAACATGTATTAAAATGATCTTTTTCATTCAAACGAACTTATAATTTAACTGGTTTATCTAAACTAAATCTAAAATGTTTATTTGAGCGCATATTGGGGAAAATCCCAGTCTTTAATAAGAGTCTAGTTCTAAAAGTAAACAACAGATAAAAGGCGGAGCTATAATCGGAAGATGGCGCCACCACGGCTTTAAAATATGGCAGCCTTTGTCTCCAAAATATGGCTACACTATCGCTACCATTGTGATTGACAAACGGCTGCGTGCTTAGTGACTGTCAAATCGGGTCAAGTGTACGTGGATTTTGACAACTTTCACGACACGACTCGGCAAACAAATTGAAGTTTAATAATAATATTAGTGTAAATAAATAGTAAACAATGTACAACAACAATTAGGATATAACAAAAGCAAGCATTAACCGTGCGAGAATATTCATCATATATATATTTTGTACAATACAACTGCTAAGGCAATTAAATTAAATGCGCCTGACTCAGTGCTGCTGATAAAAACAACCACAACAAAATTAAAATAAGCGACGCTCGATAATTATAAATTATTGATAATGGCACCAACACGCAGACCCAGCGATGGTCTTCTAGCCCGTGTCAATTTTCCACTCTATGCCGTCGATATGCTGACCAGTCGCCACATCTTGGTTGCCGGCGGAGGCGGTTCCAGTAAAACAGGCGTAGCCAATGGCTTTGTAAGTGTGTCAATTATTAATGGAAGGCCTCCAATTCAATATTAACAATACGACCTCGATAAGTCGGACACTTAGAAACAAGGCAGCTAAATTATCTGATAGCCCGGAGCTACACAGACTGAAAACCGATTTCAAGTTTATACTCGACAGTCAGCTGGCCAAAAAGACCTTCATAGATTTAATTTATTTAAAATTGTATTGTTTTGACTCTGAATTTGTTTTAGTTCAACGCTCAAAAGACTTCGTATTGAATCATTACTATTATAATCATATGATAAAGGTATTTTAAGTTTAGTTTATTGAAAAATATTGTTGAGTAAATAAACCTTGTCTCGAGATTTAGATTTTCTGTTAATTTTATGGAACGAGAGAAAAATTAAATAAGTTAAATTATATAGTCTTAAGCTTTGCTGATCTTTACATACATCTTTACACTAGTTACTATAGGTGCACTGTTAATTACTGATTTATTTTCAATACTTCTTTCCCTTTTTTACACACGTACATCTGGGTTTAAGAGATCTTCCATAATATAGAGTATACAATAGGAAAACATTTAAGGCTTTGAACTTTCAGGTTTTCTTAATTATCGCGTTCGTACTGTAGAAAGTGTAGTTATGTCTCCGCATGTGTAAGTCACCATTGATTAACAATCTATTACTATTTCAGGAAATCTACGAGCTTTATCACAATGGCAGCCACTTTTGTGCGGAGGAAGTGCTGCGTCATGAGACCGGAGCCAATGTGGTAATGAACTTTGCAGTAAGGAACAGTGGACGAAGGGCGTACCTATGTGCTGGTCAGGAGGCGCATTGTCAGATGTACTTTGTACAACCACGTCTCGAGAGTGAGGACGATGGTAGTCAGGAGAAGAAGCCAACGCCCGTGGAACGCCCGCATGAGAATGGAGTACGACAACGTGGGGCAACACACTCGGGTGTTGAGGCGCTGCCCAATGGACACAACAGAAACAATAATCCTACAAGTGCAGCGGATATTCTGAAGCAGTTTCAACGTCTGCACTTTGATATCCAAGCGGCAGATGTGGTACAAACGGATTTTCTGAGCAACGCGGAGCCGTTGCAACGTGTGGTGCGCATCAGTGGCAATGGACGTCTGATGGCAACTGGTGGCACCGATGGACAATTGCGTATTTGGACATTTCCACAGATGAAACTGAGCTCAACGTTGCCGGCACATAATAAGGAAATTGACGATTTGGATTTTAGTCCCGACTGCAAATATATTGTGAGCATTTCAAAGGATGCACAGGGTGTTGTTTGGGATCTCAATACAGGCAAGATGCATCACAAGCTACAATGGCAAACGCCCGAGGGAGCCAAGTATTTGTTTAAACGTTGTCGCTATGGAACCGTGGAGGCACACAAGGACAACTACAGACTGTTTACCATTGCCAATCCGCTTGGTAAAGTGGGCAAGCAGCGGGGATTCCTACAGCAATGGGATTGTACAAATGGACAACTGCGTGCCGCGGTGCCCATTGATGAGAGCTTGGCCTCACTGGCTGTCAGGGATGATGGACGATTTGTTGCCGTGGGCACCATGTTCTCGGGCAGCGTATCCATATACATAGCGTTTAGTCTGCAGGTGAGATTTATACCTTAAACATTCTTCGAAATGATATTTTAAATTCACTTCTGTCAATCCTCAGCGTGTGCTGCATGTTCCTCATGCTCACTCCATGTTCGTGACCGGTCTGCAGTTTCTGCCGATTACAAATGAAGAGGGTCCGCCTATTTCCAGCGACACCGAGGCAGCGGTACTCTCTATATCTGTGGACAATAAAGTTTGCATACACAGCCTGCCGCAGCGGCGTAAGTTCTTGATCCTAGGCATACAACTTTCATTTCGCGAATATATTTAGATACATTATTCTTCCTTTTTTACATACTTAGTTTCCTTATATAGAAATGTTTATTTAAATGTCAAAAAGTATACAAAATAGAAGAAAAATGTTACTAATCATCTTCGTGAAATAATACATTTTAACTGATATATTTTTAATTAATATATATTTTCTTTGTTTCAGGTACAATCCCCGCCTGGCTTGCCATTCTGTTCATGATAGTCATGATATTCGTCGTGTTTGTATTCTGCTCGTACATAGGCATTTGAAGACTGTCGACCAGCTAAATCAATTTGCATTATTAGTTTATAAACAGTGTTTAGTTGTTTTGTTTAAATAGGGTCCTCACCCCTCTGTAACCCCACACCTAACTAGACCTGATAATTATTTTAAGTGTATAGTTGTTTCTGTGTCGGTTGCCTTATCTCGTATGCTCACTAGTTTCCTTTATTGTATCATATTCTGTTGCCCTCCTCACCCCCTTGGCATCATTATCTAATTAGTCGTTACTCGTTAGCATTGCTAGTTGTAAATGAATTTTAAATTAGCTTGCAATCGAATTGATATATGCATAATTATTTAAAGTTATTAATAAATAAAACAGGTGAATGAACTGCGGATATATAGCAATAAATGGAATATACATAATACAATTCTGTAATTATTATTTATATTAAAATTGAGTACAAGAAAGTCTCACTTAATGGGCTTTCTATAATTTTAATCGACAGTTGCTGAAGATAAATATAAATACACTCATATAGAAATATACATACATTCAATTCCTTGGCTGTCGATTCGTTCTTAGTCATTTGACTAACTAAAAAGGCGCCAGAAGTTGTAAAATTTGAAATAATTTGACCTAACCAAAGGGCCGTTATATGTTTCGCTAATATACAGAAGATGGCGACACCTTTTTTAAACGTGTGGCCATGCCAGAAAATCGTTGACACAATATCACTTAGTGGCAACGCTTGCTTTTGTTAACAGCTTCCTGATCAAATTTGAATTATAACGCAACTTAATTATTATTTCGCAATTGATTTTATTATTTCGCTTGCGCTTAATATTTCATGCTACAATTTAAAACTATATGTATATTATTACTTAGCGATTACAAAAAATTATTTATGGCGCACCTGAATATGCGATGTACAAATACAAAGTACAATGGTTTTGTATGCTGCTTCTTGGTTTAAATTTATACTTAATTACGCTTGCTTGCTCTTTGCTTATCAGTTCATTATTCTCCATATGTAAGTATAATAAAATAGTTGTAGAGTTATGTATGTGTGTGTGTGTGTGTGTGTGTACGTGTTTTACATTTAAATGTGTTGTTGATTTTAGTGATTTCGTTTTTTTTAATAATGATTTTTCTTCTGAATTTTTGTTGTATATAAAATATAAAATGCGTATCAAATTGTTTGTTTTTAGATGATTACTTATTCTTATTATTTTGTATGGGATTTAATGGGCGCGCATTAATTACATAGTTATTTAATTGCATTTATAAATATGTTTCTTTAGAATTATGTAGGTGTATTAATTGTATGTTCTTGCTGATGCCAATATGGCCTTAATTAGCATAAATATTTTAAATGTATTTAATTATGTACGTAGCTTATTATTGTTATGGTTTATTTTATGGTAGGGCTTCTTTGTTTGTTGTTCTGTTTGTTTATGCCAAATGCATCGTGATGCGATTTCTTTATAATACCAATGACAAAACTCACAAATTGCAAATGAAACTTGTAACAAAATTCATTTAAAAATTCAAGCAAACGCGATTTAAAAGTATTTAAAACATTAAAACATAATAGGACAATGTTAAAATAAAACAAATTTCTTTCACTTCTTTTGTTTATAGTAATACTTTTGGCATTTCTTGCTGCTAAATTAAAAACATGTCATCGTCCTCATCATCATCATCATCATTATCATCATCGGGCTCAGAGGCTGGCACCTGTCCAAGCCTTAAAGTAAAACTAATTTCAGTTTGAATTTGTTGAACAGTCTTTATGCTGATTGGTTGCCGCTGCTTAAAGCGTTCCCACTACGATGCCTTGGCAAATTGTATGACGGAACTCATGCGCATCACCTTGGAGCCATTATTGCTGGCATCTGTCGATGTTGCTGACGTTGCATGTGCAGCATTATCATTGCCATTTGTGGCATTATTGCTGACGCCATTGCTCGAATCCCCTTCGTTCATATAATGCTTGCGTTTGCGTAACGGCAACGTCATCACATTACGATCAGCCATCATCAAGGAGTCACTTTCCGGCGATGAACTGCGCTCCGGCGATTCTGTGCTCGAACGCAGTCCAATTGCCGCCTCGACGCGACGCACAATGTCCGGATTGGGCAAAGCAGATCTGCAAGGAGAAAACAGAAAAAAACAATGAGTAATCCTCTCAAGAAAATATATAGCATATAGTTTAAATAACATATTTATTAAATCAACAACTAATTTAATACAAGAGCTACTTACTCATACTTGGGCACTGGGGCATATCCCTTGTGCAGTCCATGTCTCGCCAGATCGCCACGTTTGAAGTGCTCGATAAGGACATTCGCCTCATGGGTGTCATCATAGTTGGCCGCCAGATCGCTCACATGCAGCGTGGGTTGTTGTTGTTGTTGTGGCTGTACCAGAGTGGGCGTTGGCGTGGATGTGCTTGTAGGCGTGGCTGCGTGTCCATTTCGCAACTGCATCATTTGCCATGCAGCCGCTTGGACATCCTCATCGTTGTCATTTGCATTGCCCGTCTCCTGCTCATCATCATTGTCATGATCCATTCGAGCAATGCTCGCTGCCTCAAGCAGTGCCGGATTAATTGTCAGTCCAGCTGGGTTAGGAGCTTGTGGTTGCAACTCCACCAAACTGGGTGTCGTCTGTTGCTGCTGCTGATAGTACATCAATTGTTGTGCTTGCTGCGGTTGTTGCATGCTCAGATCCGTGGGCAGCTCCTCATCCGGATAACTGTGTACGAGTTGAGCACTGGAGACGCCACTATCACGACTCAATGCATCCGGTTCAGTGGACAGGGGAGTTGTAATAAATTGTGGTGGTGGAGAGGCTTGACTGCTTGATGGCGAATAGATGGAACTGATGGAGCTGGGCGAGAGTGGCGATGGTGCAACAACTGTGGCAACTGTTGCTGCTGTTGCGGCTGCTTTGACGCCACGTGGTTGACGTGGCTTCTTAACGGCTGGCGGAGAACTTGGAGGTGAATTATTGCTGCTCTCCGAGTTGCTGGCAATGGAGGAGGATGATCCACTGGCAACTGCTGCTGCCGCTGCTGCAGCTTCAACCTCATCGTCGGGCAGCTCATTGGCATGTCCCTTGATGTGGGCCTCCATCTCCTTTTTGTTCTTGAACGTCTCATCGCAAATGGTGCACTTGTAGCACTTGGCACCATAATGTTGCACGCGATGCAGCTTCAACACATGATTATAGCCAAAGTCCCGGAAGCAGATGTCACAATGATAGGGCTTCTCACCCGTATGCGTTCTGGAGTGCACCTTGAGCTGTTTGGAGCATGTGAATCCCTTGCCACATCCCTGTACCGGACACTTGTATGGCTTTTCGCCCGTATGCGTACGCATGTGAATAACCAATTGACCGGACTGTATAAAGGTCTTCTCACACACGGAACACTTGTGCGGACGCTCGCCCGTATGGATCCTCATGTGTCGATGCAACTTTCCGGAATGCTCAAATGCACGTCCACAGACATCACACTTGTAGGGTCGCTCCTTCGTATGGATGCGTCGATGCACCTGCAGATTCTCCTTAACACTGAACAGCTTGTGACAGAACTCACATTCGAAAGGACGTTCTCCTGTGTGCGTCCTGTAGTGCCGGATCTGTAACCAAGAAAAGATTCATATAAGTAAGTACTTCGTTAAAATTCACTTTTAATTAGTCCTCTTTTTGTGGTAAGAATTCCTTCCTTTCCATCTCGTGGAAAGTTGTGAAGTGAAAATGTGAAAAAATAATTAATAACACTCATTTAGTTGCTAAATTACTTTCCTCCCTTTCCCTTAACCAATTTTATTCTATATTCTTTAGTAAGTAAGTTTTCCCCTACCAGCTACCAGTTACTTAAGTTGTTACTTATTTAATATACCCTTTAATTACATATACAAATTTAATATATATCCCTTATTATCCTAAAAGTGAACTCACCAGTCTCGCAGGCACCGCAAATGTCTTCTGGCAAACGTTGCACTGATAGGGATCAGCTCCAGCGGCAACATTGGGAAGCGGTTTGATGGTTGGACTCTTTGGGATGCCCACGGGCAATCCGGCTTCATTGAGTTCAATGGGCAATGAGGTGGTTGAGACGCCACCCTTAAGACCCAGTGCCATATCCGCATTCTTGGCATGCGATTTTGTATGTGAAGTGTGTGCCGATTTGCTGCCAAAGGTCATGCCACATTGATCGCATTTGAACTGCGGCTTGTTGGCATTTGGTTTCCTTGGTGTTGTTGCTGCTTTCGATGTGGCAGCTGTTGTTGTTGTTGTTGTTGGTACACCATAGGACAAGGGCAACTCTGTTTTGATGCGTTGTTGTGTTGCTGCTGTTGTTGCTGTTGTTGCTGCAGCTCCAGCTGCTGTTGGTATTGTTGTTGTAATACTTTCATGTTGTTGTTGTTGGTGTTGCAAGGCCAGCTGATAGCTGGCTAGTTGTTGATGCTGTTGCTGCTGCTGCTGTTGCAACTGCAATTGTCGCTGTTGTGGCGTCTGCAACAGCTCGTAATGTTCATGCTGGCCGCTAGGTGGCGCAGCCCCAACACCGTTAGACGTCGCAGCTAGTGACGCCTGTAGACAGAATTGCGTCTGACTGGGTTGCTCCGTCTTTATAAGCAACTGGTTAGCAGAGTAGTAAACCATGTTGGTTGTGGATGAATCTGAAAAAGTTATTTAACAAAAATTAAATTTTAATCAAAATAGTTCAATTTTAAATGATTTTTTTGTTTGGAAAGGTTTGCAGAGTTTTCTGATTTAAAGACTACATTCGACTCTCTTAAACTAGAATGTTGTCTGTACCTATTTAAGATTCAGTTTAATTCCCCAGTTGCAAAATCTGTACTCATTTCCCACATTTTTGGGTATTTTGAATTTGCATAATATTTATATTTTTAACTTTTAGACAATATTCTAAATATTGCCAAGATAATATGTTTTATACGCTTACTTAATCTTAATAAATAATTAAATTTCCAACTTGTTCATTATATGTAAAACCAATATTCTCTAAATTTTTCTTATTAATATGAATTTGGGAAACTTCCCAAATAATTTTTAATTTATATAAAGAACGAGCAGATTACTTAAAAAAAACACGGAATGTAGAATTTAAATTTAAAATTGTTTTTTTTTAAATTTTTTTTTAGGTTTTTTATTTGTGCGCAATTTAAATTTGAAAGTCTCTATTGTGTCTCAAAATAATGTTAGTTCATTCCTTATTAAAAATACATTTAATTAGTTGAATTTCTTATCTTATTATGTACTTTCCTTATCTTATTAAATCTAAAAATGTTATTATGTTCTTTCCTTATCTAAAATTAAGTTTGCACTTTGTTTCCTGATTTACCAATGAACAATTCAAAGTCTATTATAGGGTTTTCACACCAACCAAATGCAACCCCGTTTCAGCCTAAGCCAAGAACTTGACAACCTGCATTACGTGTTTTCCTCACTTTCCTCGGAAGAATTGAAAGCGATGAGCAACAACGCAAAAGCCCAAGAGGTGGCCTGGGTGGTTGGAAAAACCCCTTAAGGGTGGGGAGTCACAATAACAATGAGCCGAACCGAAAAAAAAAGAAAAAAACCACCCTACGCATTTCAAACTACGCAATTTTCTATTATTGCCGGCGAAAGTTTCAGATGGAAAATGAAAACGCACAAGCTTAAGGGGTAAGGGTATTTCTAAGAAAAGCAGGAACTATATGAGTGTCAAAGAGAGAGGAAAAGAGAGAGTGAAAGAGAGGGGGGTCTCTATGCTCAACAACGCAATAGATTGAACGAAAAGTTCAGGACGCAGGGAGCTCTAATCCAAATTTCCCCAATTTGGGAATTTCCCTTCTTTTTTTTTGGGTTTTTCTTATAAGCTCTGAAACCGGCATTTCCATAAATCTCTCAGCGCTCTCTGTTATTTGTTATTTTTTGTTGACTCCCCCGGTGCCCCCACTCCCTTATCGAATAAGAAAAACTGCGTATACCAAAACAAAATGGCGTACTTATTACTTGGCTTTGGGGTATAGCGAACTTTTTTTCGGCAAATTTCTTGAACTTTCTTCTGATTTGAGATTTACCTTTTCCAATTGCTTTCTTTTGCGTAGCTTTAGCACCCGCTTTAGTTTTGGATATATCCACCAGTTCCGTGCCCGATTTGGTGAGCGTATCCTTAATCCAATTTTGCTTGGCTGACCAAGTCTTTTTCCCGTTATGGGGCTCAGTCATTGTGATTACAATATTATGTATAAGTCTCCAAAGTTGAGGTAAAAATGTTTGATTCTTTGTTTATTTGATTTGCAGTCTAGGTTTTTCCTTTTCTAGTCCAAAGTTTATTCGCAGTCCATTCTTTAGTCTTGGTTCATATAGTTATTCCTGAGTTTCTTTTTGTTTTAGGTTTTTGGAGATCTTTTGAATTATGCCACTATATATAGTTAGGTTACGTTGAATAATAATTGAAGTCAAATGTTCAGACTACTTTGTACTGTTCTCAAATCTTTGTAAATCAGTCCCGAGTTTAGTTTAGCGGCAGTCTTAACGAAGTCTTTACGAATAATTATTGATTATTACTATTTTAATATTTCACTTGGATTTATGTTCGGCAAGCTTTTAAGTGTTTTTTTAGACAACAATTTTCATTTTTCGCGTAATCTTTGCCTTGATAACATTCTTTTTTAAAATCTTGATAATTTTTTTCAAATCCTTTAGGGATTGTTGCACGGGCAGCTGTTGGTAGTGCACCACCTGATGGTGATGATGTTGCATTAGGTGTTGACTGCCTTGGCCAAATGACTTATTCATGCGCATTTTTCTAAATGATCTTAAGATATCATTCATTGAGAAATCGGTCATTTTAGAGCTCCACAAAAATGCACACACATTCACACACACCCACAACCCACACTCTCACGCACACGCACACACAGTTGGAAAGGCAACGGAGGCGATGAAGTGGAGAGAGAGAGAGTTCACATTGCCGCACGCGAAGTTCTACGTTTGATGGTGCACCGGAGACTGGTGGGTGAGTTGCCGAAAAATACGCTGTGAACCCAAAACTCAAACCAGAACAGACCCGTCCCGACCAACCACCACCACCACCATTATAAACACTACCATAAGGCCCATTGATCTGTCATATGACTGAGAATTTCCCAAGTGCGCGACGCGCATTCAATTGGAAAAGCGACAGAGCGAGTTTTTCTCTAAAAACTGAGTGAGTACATATTATATTTGAGTGGGGAAATATTTGAGTGGTTTTCCAATTTGAGCCTGTTTTCAAGTTCTGGATGATACACAACTACCAACTTCTATGACTCATCAGTATAAATAAACGAAATCTTATCATTATGATAAACATTATTTCAAGTTTTTGGATTTTCCACTGAGTCAGGCTGAATTTGCACTCACTTAATCTACATAATACCCATTTATATTAATGACTAGAATAGCTCTAGCGATAATAGTTCAAGTGACTAAAATAAAACGACATGTAAATGTAGAACTAAATTTTGCAATCAACGATAAGGTTTCGCTAACCTAACGCAATAATATTACCTAAAGATTAGAGTTTTCATTTAAAAACACACCCTTTCAACTAGTTTTACTTATGTTGAATGATTTAGAAAAGAAATATTTACTATATGTTGAGTATCATACATAGAAGTAGATACTTAAGGTTCTTATATGTAGATCTTTTTATCTGTACTTCTAAATATTTATAAATTTTTCAAGATTTTTATATTACTGATTTAATGGAAAAAGATCTTTATAGATCTTAATACTTTTTGATCAACATTTTTATAAATTGTTATAGATCACAATATTATCTTGGAAACTTAAAGAATAAAAATCTCAATATTTACATATCTTAATATTTAATATCTTAACATTTTTATGCATATGTAGATATAAGTATTTATACATTTAAATAGATCCTAATATAACTAATCTTATTAAAATGGATTTTAATGGATATTAACATTTATAGATCATGTTATTTACAAATCTGTATTGATATTATTAACTTTCCAAAACTTATAGAAATATAAATATTTATTTCCGTAAAATCAGTATTATTAATATCTATTCAAAACTATTTCTATCTTTTTTATTAATGATCAATTTATTTGAATATATCTCTCTATCTCCCTCTCTCTCTCTCCCTCCCTCTCTCTTATGTTTGTTTCCACCTTCGACAACTTAAAAAGCATGAAAATTCAATGGTAAATTATTTTTGTTGGACACAAGTTCAAAAACTTTTTTCAAGTTTTGTTGTTGTTGTTGCTGTTTACACTACCAGATGTATGTATACGTACACTCAGTGTCTCACACAATACGTTAAACTGGCGCAAAAGTTCATTAACATTCGACACAAAAACTATTTTCGTGTGTGTGTAAAAATTAAATAAAATACAAACAAACTTACAAACATATACATATGTGTGTATGCATATGCGATCAATGCTCTCTGTCTCTCTCTCTCTCTCTCTCACTCTTTCGAATTCAACGAAGGTAAAGAAACCAACAACAAACAAAAAGAAACACCAAAAATTTATCTATTATGAGGTTAAAAGCACGAAACAGCGAAGCACAATGAGCTCGGTCAATGATCGTTGGAACAAGCTCCACTTCCCTCTCCTATCCCCCACCACCCTCTGTCCCCATCGTCGTGATATATTCGTATGTGGTTCTTTTGAAATCGAGCTGTATATACCGTTATTTTGTTGGGATAGCTCAGAAATAGAGCGCAACGAGCTTGAAACTGGTCTTTGAAAAGCATCGCACGGAGCTGAGGGCAAGTTTATGATGTTTTGTTGGATAGATCAGTGAAGCTTCTTTAATGATAAGACAGATAGTCACAAAGGGAGATACAGAGAGAAAAAGAGAGAGAAAAAGAGAGATTAAAAATCTATTCGATTTAATTCGGCAAAATTAAGATGATAAATAAAAACAGATTAAACACTAACATTTTTCTTAGTTGTTTCAATTTTCTCTCTCAATTTTTAGGTCAATAAGTTGTTTTTGAGTAAATTCCTTCTTTTTAAGAAATTTAACTTAAAAAATATAAAATCGGTTTAGTTAGGTTAGGCTCATAACCGGGTTGCAGCTTTAAAGTAGACACGTATATTTTAAAAAATATTTATTCTAAGATATGTATTAAAATGATGTATAGCGAAAGACTTGAATAAATTGTATATTATCATAAGCAAGAAAAATATTGTTTAGCAATATACATTTTATGTCAAAACGTCTCGTACAAAATTCATAAGTCATTTCTTTACTTAAAATAAGATACCTATAAATAACAAAATTAAGCAATTAGTGTTGTCCAATAAACCAGACCAAGTCTCTCAACATACCTACGAAGACAAGCATACATATGAATATATGTATGTAGTATGTACAAGTATCTGTATAAACAGCTACAACTTGACGATGTTCACGCTGTTTTTTTTCGGGAGGTCAATGAACGTTTAAATAGAAGCAAATTGTAAGCTTTTCTCTCGCCGCGATTTGTTTACGTATTTTCTGGTTATTTGTCTGGCGTATCCATTACAACGAGTTGCCTAAGGGTTGGGCGTAATGTTGTTCTTTTTTTCTATATATTTGTTTCTATTTGTAGCTTTCAATTTGTTAAGGCAGCGATAAGATAGAATTCGCTTGTCGTATTCAGTATTCATTAAGTATTTTGTTCGTCGGTTTTTTTTATATTTGTGCTTAGTTGGGGTAAAGTTTAAAAGTGGGAAAACTACTCAATGAATTATTGCTCCGGAAGCTCTTCAGGGCCGCACTAAAAAACTCTCATGACCGATAAGATATTGATAAGGGAAACGCGTGGCTTTCAATAAGAAATATATAGTATGTGCATACATATATACATACATATGTGTGAACCGGGATCTTTACTTAGCACGATGCTTTTGGAAATACCCAGACAAACTGTGTTATTTTATTTTGATCACATACTTTGTACATGGCGGATCAACTCAATAAAAGCTTTTATTAACTAAATATTATATTTATAAGCTTACAAAAGAACAAAAGAAATTTCCAGTATTTTATTTGTTATCTGAAATAATTCATTTATTTTATTATATATTTTTTAGTTAAATCAGTTATTGGTAGATCTGATTTAACTATTTTAACAAGTTTTCCGTACTTTTTGACGCTTTGGGAAGTTCTTTGAGATGCTTTGTCACTACGTGAACAGCCGTCCACAGTGATTTATTTAATAGTTTCTTCAAAAATAATTAGTTTGCCAAGCCTTTTTTAATTCACTGTAAGGATGTTCTTCTAATTTCCACACAAAATTGCGAAGGTCTAAATGCGAAGATTAACAAAAGCGTCAGCAATGAACACCTACACACACGCACATAATGAGAGTGCGTGTAAAACACACGCACATACCTTTGTATATGGACGCATGTAAGTATGTAGAGAGCAGAGCAAAGGAGGGAGGGTAAAAGTCCAACAAATTATACATAGCCAGCGGTTGGCCTAGGTCAAAACGACATTTGACGAGACGAGACGAGACAAAACAAACGAGAGAGCTAAGCGTGCGAGCGAGCGAGTAAAAAATTGTAGTTGTAGCTGTAGCTGATGTTCTAATAGACTACAAAAGGAGGGTGGTGGGTGGTGGGTGGCGTTGGATGACATCGCGGCGCGTGTGCAAATGAAAACAAATAATATTGACTTAAATGTAGTATTGAATAACATGATGACTTAACAAATTTAGCGACAGATAGTCACCAGCAACATTATCAATTGTGGCGTAATTTGTCATTGTTTCCACAAATCTTACGTTAGTTTGTGAAATCAAATATTTTTGCATGTCAAGGTATTATTTTGTGCAAAAGGAAATCAATGCGCCATTCAAGGCTGCAACAACAACAACAAAACATCCCTGTGTCAAGGAGAATTTTCACTTTCGCCACATGCAAGGTTCTCCCTTTCGTTTGGCAGTCCCTGTAGTCTCCTTCAATCCGCCCACAGCCCAGCCCAGCCTGCAAGAATAACAACAACCACAAGCAGCTTGCTTACTCACTGCACACACACACACATATAAACTCATATACTCGTGCCTGAATTGTGTGCACACGCACGAACACAGTGCCAGCGACAGTTGCTCGTTCTGTTGAAAATTCATGCACGGCCTCCTTATGGCCGTTCAGGCGAAACGAATGTAAAGCGACAAGCAACGAGCAATGCGTTGTCGAAAACATTTGCACGCCCTCCACGTGTAGTTCAAGTTCAAGACAAAACGAGCAAAGCACACGAGCGATATGCAAGTGAGAGAACATGAGAGTGTGAGAGAACGATACATATAAGCGAGAGGAGAGGAGTGTGAGCTTGCGTTGCTGCCTCAGCCAACGTTCGCTGTCTGCAGCAGACGCTGACGTCGACACTGACGCTGGCAGCGCAGTGCACTTTTCTGCTAGTGTGCGAAATATTGCAAAATTTTACATTGCATACTTTTTTTCTTTAGCGATTGTTAAATAATCTCCATTCATGCATAATTCTAGCATATTTCTGTACTTATGCTGTGGTTACACTTTTAAAATCTCATATCTATATATAACATGGGTTTTTTATTTCAGATTGCTCAAAAAATGTACTCGAAAAAGACGCTTCGCTCAGCGCAAGTCCAAACGGCGACAAAGCAACCTCATTCCTCGCTTGCCATACAAAAGGGTCAACAACCTACGAAAAAAGCTCATGACGATAATTCTTTTTTTTTTTTTTTGTATTTTCGAAAAATGTAAAGAAAAGAAATCCGAAAACAAAGTGAACATGTTCGAGTGTGTGTAAAAGAAATGTGAAGCCCCAGCCAGAGTCGAAATTTCAGCTGCTGGGGGATCGTGTTGTTGTTATTGTTGTTGTTGTCTTGACTGTCGCCTGGATCGTTCCAAAGCAGCAGCAACAACAACCACAGTCAATGTATAAAAATTTGTGGAAACCTCAAAATAAATGTCCAAACATACAGTGGGACACAATTTATTTTACCCACTGCAGTTTAAAGAATATTTTGATTTGATTGCTTAATAAAGAAATTAGATCGTTAACTTACTTGAAGAATTAAAATATCAAAATCTTTAAATAAGTTTCTCTCGAAGTGTCGTTTTTTAAGTTATGATCAATTGAATTCAGTGGAAAAGTATTTTAGATGACATGAATTTATTTGAGACTTTTTTAGACGTTCCTCTTAAGAATTCTCACTTGACTTTTAGGACTATATACTTTTCTTGGCTTACTGCAAGCTAAACATTTGTCGATCCCCAACAACAACCACAGTCAATGCATAAAAATTTGTGGAAACCTCAAAATAAATGCCCACACATACACACATACAGACATAAAATAAATAATTTCGAGTACACGACCGAAAACGACGAGAAAAGACGACAACAAAAAAGTAAAAAACGAAAAAAACAAAAAAAAAAGAGGCGGCATGCACAAGTGTTTTTTTTTATACGTGCCGAATTTCGTTTCTTCTTTGTTCACTGCATTGCCAAAAAAAGAGGGTTAAAGAGATGAAGTTGTAGAGACAGTGGGCAGACATTTTGTATTTGCATTTTGTTTTATTATTGTTGTTAAATAATAAAATTAAATTGCATATTTATGGTATTTCAAAAATACTCAACAAAGGAGTGTTGCAAAAATTTGCAATGCATTTTGTAAAAACAAGTTTACAAGTGTAAATAAGTATACATGGAAATACACACATACTATAGGGGCGGGGGCCTGAACTTCCGGTAATGGAAATAATGTTATGATTAACTTTTTGGGGCGTTGTATCTGGGAAAGAACGAGATCTCAATATACTCCAACGTATTTGTTCTTGGGGGATTGGCTTAACATATGCATCCGATTACCGGGATGTTAATTATCGCACAATTATCTTATGCCTGATCATTAATTATGTCCATAAATACATCGATGCAGTAAGAAACATTTAAATCTTCGATTTTATATTACAACTCAATGTTGCTAAAAGTATTAAAGCCCATTAAAATGTATCCTCAAGATACATTTTGAATTTATATACAAAAGCAAATACCAGTTTGTTTGGAGAACCAAATTATATGTGTATCTGTATGTGTACATTGTACATACAAAAACATTGATCACTTTTTTTTGGCAATAACCAGTTTTGCAGGTTGTTTAACATCCAACCCTCGAAGTTAACTCGAATTATATTGTTAGAATCTGTGCTTCTTAAAGGGCGAAATATTCAGCGTTTTTAGACCAAGTATACTTAAATAGGGGTCTATTACATTTATGAAAGAAGTCTGAAAGAGTACCTAGATCTCAGAGACTAAAAGAACTACTAATACTAAACTCCAGATCTATTTTCAAAATTTTACCACCATCTGATAATAAACTCAATAATTATACAAGAAACAGTCGAGAAAAATGAAGAAATTGTACATATATGTATATTTTACAGAGTAAGTACAGGGTCTATCACAGTCTAGTTCTCTCATCTATAGCATTTCCTACTAGCTATCTTGACTGATATTACTGACCAAACCTAAGGTAAAACTCATTATTTAAACATTATCTATAGAGCCGATCAACAAAATGATAAGTCAGAGACAAAGAGAGCAACATCTTTCGCTCTGAGCATTAGAGTGCGAATGTTAATTGCATTAGAACGAGATAGCTGTATATGCTGCTGCTACAGCTGCGCCTTGAACTTGAATTTCAACAGTCAGACTGAGTGGCCTTCAACTAAAGTTCGGTACAGTGAGCACTTTAACCAACAAATTGAAAATAAAATGCGCATAACAAATGCAAGCATACGAAGAGAGGAAGTGACAGAGAGAGAGAGAGAAGAGAGAGAGAGAGTGGCAAACGATATTGAGAGCCTTGTGCAATGCAGGCGTACAGCCAACGGCTGCGTCAAAAAGCGACAACGCTGCTGCAACTGTCCTTGAACTTGGCAAACATTTCTTTCTTTCTTCTTTTTGCTGCTGTTGTTGCTTGTCCAAACGAAGGACAGCAGCACTCAAACACACACACATACACACACTAACAATGCAAAAGCTGCGTCCACCATTTGCTTTATTAATGTGCAGCAGCGTCGACGTCAGCAGCTTGCATATGGCTTCATATCTGTGTGTGTGTGTGTATGTGTAAGTATCGATAAATGCAGCAAAATGGCCGCTCCATAGATTAACGTTATGTCCAGTTCTAACCGACATTCTTCCAAAAACTATTTATCGATTCGAATAAGTATCTAAATACCTACATATGCATTTAATTGTCAATCTAGTTTGTCTCAAATACCAAACATATGAAATATTATTTTTATGATACCCAAAAAAGACTGGCATTCAAATTTCGAAGAAATTTCTTAATTTTTTAATGTAATTAATTAGTTTTTAAACCATTAAACATTAATAAGCAATTAAAAAACATTTAAAATTTAATTTAAAAACAATTCAAATTCTCAAAAGTCTCTTTGTTTAAATAAATTACTGTATCTAAAATTTCATTGTTTTAAATCTTTCTTTTTATGTCGAAATAAAATTATGTTTACATAGTTAAAACGTTTCTTCAGATTGTAGTAGTGACTAGCACAATAATTTATAAATTGAGCTAGGATGCTAAATAAATAAATAAACAATTTATAAAGTAAATAAAATTATTTGATGATAGGAGCTGTAAGTAAATGTAAATTGGTTTTTCTGCAAATTTTTATCTTGAAAGAAATTTACTGGTTTCTTAGGACTGAGAATACGTCTGATGGCCGAGGGGAACTTTAAGATTTCTGAGAAATCAAAGAACTAATATTTATGCCGCGTTACCAAGCGACAAAAATTATAATCAGCGATTTCACAATTTTTTAAATAAAAAAAACCTGACCACAGGGCACAACAAACAGCATGAATCAAATAGAAACCCAGAAGAATGACGGGACAGCTCACTTCATTTAGTCAGAATTGGCAATTAGAACAAAGAAATAAACAACTTGTACATAGATTATACATACATATGTGTATGTACATATATGTATGTATATATACAATACATGCCCATATTGTTAACCAAGGTCAACATTTGTTATATAAAAAATTATTTCACACAAACAAACAAACGATTGCCAGGGGAGCGGTCCCAAAGATACTTATATACATACATACATGTATACACATATTACTTATGTACATATACAAAACATACAAACATATTTCACGATAAACGAAAATACAAGCTAAGAACTTTTTTGAGAATGCCAAACAGTAACAACAACAAACAATCTAACGACTAAGTTCACAAAAAATATGGCGGATCGAGGCAGCAGCTACACGTTGAGATACATTCTGAGGATGAGGGGATATACATACACACATACATACATAAGAAGGTGTATCTGTATTTGTATATAGAATTTTGGCAAGGTAAATATACATACACACAAATACAAATACAGACAGACAGACAGACAGACAGACAGACTCGTAACGTAGCCTTACGCATGTCTGTGAACCGGCTTTTTACGTTAGAATAATCTTTTAGCTGAACGAGTATGTATCCGTCAGATACTCAACTGATTTAGCTTCGTGTTCTCTGTTCTCTGTGTGTGTTGCAATACAAAATTTAATGGGGTAGGCAAAGAGTCAGTCGTCGGTAGACATAACAAACAAATTGCCATATTTCGTTTTTTATTCGCAATTCCCAAATAGATTGAATTGAGGCTCGCTCTCAAATTTGCCGTGTGACCGACAGAATTATTGATAAGCATTCGTTTATGAATTAAGTGTAAGGCACTTAAAATAAGCAATTTTTAGGAAAGCTGAAAAGAAACGCAACGGGAACAGCTGATAAGCGGAATAAACGGAATTTTGATATACCAAGTAAGTATTTATTTATTTTATTATGTTATTTTTCCTTCCAGACTTTTCGCTTTCAATGCAAACTGATCGATGTGGTTGGTTTGTGTGTGTGGCAAGTTAACTTGTTTATTGACGCCACTCGAGAACCATTAACAATTGTTGCGCTGTGTACTCAAGGAACTGGCCATAAATATAGTAGTAAGAGTAACTGACTTTTAACGGCTGTTCAAAGGTTTCCAGTTAAGCATTTGGTCTATTAATGAACTTAAATTGAAGTTTGAACTGTTTGTCATTAGATTGTAAATTGAGTTTCTCATCACATCACATGAATGAGGAAATGTTTTGTTAATTTCAAAACAATTTCATTCATGGAGGAAATTGGAATTTTCAAGACTTTTCTTGATTATCGTACTTATCAATTGTAATCAAACCGATTACAATCTCCATCGGCTTTCGATGGCGCCATAAAAAAAGCTTACTTTAAGCACGGCCCATTCATAAAAAAAAGACTGACAGCAGACAATCGAAAGATACATTCAAATACCACATCGATAAGAAAACTGTCGATGATTGTCAGAGTGATAACAACAGGTGGAACGTGAATGAAAACAGCTACCCTAACGAGAACCGACCTGATACCGAACCACAAAAATAACTAAACACCTACGTAAGTGTATCAACCGGGTTCGATAACGATAACTGCATTCAATTCTGCCTCTCTCTTTTGTTTTATAACTTTCGGGTCGCATCAATACAATTTCCTGTGCACATACACAAAACATACTCGTAAATACCCCAATATCAATTTCCAAGATTACCCGACAACGCTTTCAAATTTAGCAGTTAATGTTTGCTGCTGCTGTTGCCTGATTTTGTTTTGCCTCGTTGACGCTGGTACTGACCTTCAGACACAAAATTAGCAAATAGATAAAATATATAAATACTTCACATACACAAAAAAGTAGGAAAATAAAAAAAAAACACTAAAAGTAGAAATTGCGAACACGGGACTCTTTTTTTATCGCATCAAAATTGCGCAATCCAAGTTAGATCAATAAATGTTATATAGTATAGTCTAAATATCGGTGCAGAGATTGATGGTTATGATGGTTCAAATTTCAAAGTTAAATAAAGATAATATAAGACCACGCACATTCTAATCTTTTTATTTTTTTTTTGTATTTTGGGAATTTCTAAGGGAATCTATTATCAATTTAATAAATCAAACACGCGCTTCTGTAAATTTGGCAAGCAAAAGTATCGCGCGATCCTTAATTGTTGTACTTAAAGACAGGTGATTCATTCGGATTCATTCGTGAGGTGTGAATGAGTCATGCATACTTAGGGAACCCCTTGATATGGGTACCAATTGATCATTATCGAATATTTTGAATAGATAGACACAACAGCTTTATAAGCCCAATATATTCTGATGACTCAAGGGGACGCCCTCTCTATGAACTTGTGGGTTGAGTTTGAGTCATGAGGACTTCAATTGTGATAGCCTAGTTTTTTGGGGGTGGTCGGTAGGTCGGTAGGTGGGTGGGTGTTTTGGGTGACTATTTGATGATTTGCCACAAGTGTCCATTCATTGCGATAATCGTTGAAATAGACGAATTCATCATTCTGGGAACCATTTTTGTTATTTTGGCTTGTCATGCTTTGTATTATTAGACTCTGTAACACTCTGACTAAATACGCTGATCCAAGTAATTTTATTTATTTTGTACGCCCTTTATCCGCAAAATATCGCAAAATCATGTTAGAATGTTCTGGTTTTATCTGTAGCAACTAGAAATAACTATGAATGATCTGTAGATCGCAAAACTAACAGAACTAAAGAACAAATCAAAACTATCAGAACACAACTCATAGCTCTCGATTCTTTCTACGGATCAGTAAATTAAAAACACTGTAAGGGACAATTTTTTCAATGTCTATTTAAGGTCCCAATTAACTATTTGAATGATAAACTGATGTAAAATGTGTAGAAACTAATGTCAAAGATATGTATTAAATATAGTTAGACGGACATTGAAAAAGTGGGCCTAAGATTCATCTCCGAATTAATCGTTTTCAACCAATTTTGAGTACAAATATACTTATTAGTTAATTGCATCATTTGCTTTAATGTTCTTATATTTATCAATAATAATGACAATGAAAATACTTGGTATTCAAATGCTTATCATTGATTCTATTTATGAATATTATAAAATGAATATTACTATAGCTTAACAAATATAAATTAAATATAATATGTAGTTATGTGTAATTTTTTTTAAACTCACCATAAAATTGAAAAAAATCCACAAAAATATTGATATTGAATATTCCTTTTGCCTGGCTTAAGTATGTGTAATTCCAAAATGCAAATCCCAGTTGTTTCCAATTTTTTGATTATTCTTAAGTTTGCGATTGTACTGTTATTTTGTAAAACACTTGTTGTCACGCGAATTGACGAGCGGCAAGTGTTTGTAGAACTTTTTCACTGTTGTGCACTTGATGGTGAGGCCGCGAAATCGAAATCGGTATTCAGTAATCAGTAATCGGTAATCGACTCGGCGTCGCACTCTCTTTCGCACTTTTTGCTCAGCGTGTTTTGTCTGAGTCTGCCACTTGCCGTACGGGCAATTAGCAGAAATATTACTTAAATACGATTTTGAGAGTCCGTTAGAAGCAAGAACTAAACTTAGTTACGCCAGGCGGCAATGTTGACTGAACGAACGCAGCGATCGTCGCGGTCTGATATTGAAATTGACGTCGCAGTTGACGCCAGCCCACAGTTGACTGTTGTTCTTAATCGTTTTGTTAGCGATAAAGAGAGTCAGAGAGTGAGAGCGTGTTTTGCGTTTTATAATTGCGTACTGTTCCCGTATATGTGTTTGTATCTGTGTGCTTGTTGTATCTGTGTGTGCTGCTGCTGCTTTTAAGCTTTGGCGTTTTTTTCTGCTGCTGCTGCTGCTGCTGCGCTGCTGACGTCTAATGTCACTGCTTTATACAATTTATAATTTCAAGTTTAATTTGAGCTTGCTGCTTTTGTTTTTATTTTTGTTGCTGCGAATTTCCGTATCAAGCGTATTTCTGCTTTTGTATTATCTTTGATTACTTCTCTCTCTATGTGTGTCCGTGTGTAAATGTGTGTGAGCACTATTTGTTGTTGTTGTTGTTGTTCTTGCGCACATTCACACGCCACTATAAACAATATTGACCTAGGTTATATATACTATATTATTATATATATACACACATTATTAGTATTTCTGATTTCTTTTATATTTTATTTTTAACTTTTTGCTGTTTAGTCACTTCTTTGCATACATTTATTAATCATTAATATTTAAATAAATAAGTTATCAGTCTTTTGTTAAACAAAACACATTGTATGTACATACATTAATTTAAGAATTGCACTTTTTGTTAAAGAAAACAATTTGAAAACATTTGCTAAGTTCAATTTAAGGCAAAGGAGATTAAAAAAAAGTTTATAATTTTCTTTTTTTTCTCTTTTGATTTGTATTATTTTAATATTGATTGTTCAGTTTTTTGCACGGTTAAAAGCTTTAAAAGTTCTCTGCTTTTGGGCTCAAGAACACCGTGTGCTGTGTTGACGCGTCGCCAGCTCGCTGAGAAATACGAAATATGGCGGCCAGCGTTCAAAAATTGCCGAGAACAACACGCTGGCAGCGCAGCAAGCAGCAACGCGAACGCTGGCTGCGCAGTTGGCTTCAGTATTGAATATCAGGCAGTGGCAGAGGCAGCGACAGCGACAGCGACAACTGAATGAAAGAATGAAAGCACAGTAGTGTGCGCAAGTATGAGTATCTATGTAAATGCGTGGCGTTTGCGTGCGTGTGTGTGTGTGTGTGTGTGCGTGAGCCGGCATTTGAGACAGCAGCTGCTGACCCCTCCCCCTCTTCAACAGGCAAAGACTGAGGCTGCTTTTTTTTTGTTGTTTGCGGCCGCAATGAATTTGTCTTTGCTGTTGCTTTGTTATTTTCGGCAATTGCCATTGTTGCGTTGGCGTCGACAGCGACGTCGACAGCAACAACGACAGCGACAAACGCGCTCAACTTACTCAATAAAAATTTTATTATGATATCTACGCACACGAATGAAATTCATTGTTGTTGTAGGTTTAGCTTTAGCTTTGCTTCTTATCACAGTTGTTGTTTGTTGTTTGTTGTTGTTGTTGTTGTTGTTGTTGTTGTTGTTGTTGCTGCTGTTGTCGTTGTTGTTACTTGTGTTAGGTCCGTTGTTTTTGCCGCTTTTGAATATTAGCAGCTTTTTGGTGACGTTGTGTTGTATGTGTATGAAATTAAACGTGTTTAAATGTACATACAGTTAGTCAACTCATTCTTTTGACAAAGAAAATTTTTATAAAAAATTAGATCCATTGGGTTAAGCTACTTAATTTTTATTTTAAACTCCAAATTAATTTCTGTTTAACATATTTTAAATATTTGTTTTATTTACTAGTTCTATTCCTGCAACTAGTTTGATCTTGATTTGGTTAAAATTTGATTTCGTTTAAGCAAATCATAATTAATTACTGGAATCAGCTTCTTGTTCTGAACAACAGTACACAATTTGTATGGAACAACTGTGAACAGGGGATCGACGAAATCTAGTACTTATGTGTGAATATTTTCTTGTTGGTCAGAAAAATGCTATGACTAACTGTGTGTATGTACACCTTTATACATACATATTCATGCGGTAAGTTCTATTTGTGATTTGTTAGCATGATTTGCGCTGTTAAAGTCGCGTGAAATGCTTGGGTTAATCAAAGATTAAAGATCACATGATACAAAGTGCAAGACGCAATACTGATATCATTTTTGAAACGCTTAAGTTAACTTAAGATTAAAAATACATATTATTTCGATATGATTAACCAAAAATCACAGTCGACATAAGAATCCAAAATAAACAAAGCAAATTTACGATATTCTTTTACAGCAAGTCCAATGCCCCAAAAGTTTATGGCCATCAGTGATGACAATTACTTGCGACAAAATTAGGACGACCCGACCAGAAAAATACCTGCAAAAAAATAGCTGCAAAAAATAAAATACACCATGTTTAAAAAGTTTATACCCAGAAAAAGATTTAAAAAGAAACCAAAATAATAAAATTAAATTCAAATCTATTAACGGAAATTAATCTGAAGCTTTTTGTCCATTTTCCATTATATAAAAAAAAGTATAGGCTTCTAAAAATTATTATTGAAAATAAACATCTAAATATTTAAACATCTAATATTTTGATCACTAACAAAAAGTATCTTAGTACTAACTACTATTGCATTTTCCGCTAATTAAAATGACTTTTGACTGACAAAAACTCTTATTTGAAATGGTAAACATATTTAAGAATTTTTAAAATAAGATAGGTTTTCGGATACAGGATGCTTCACATTTATTCTAGAATCCAGATGAAGTACAGATCCGGAAAAAGGCTGAATTGGCTACACTGTTGCATTCTCCATTTTCTTGCACCCCCATCTTCAGTTCACCTCTTACATCTTTTGGTTCTGTCTACGGTTTCTTCCTAAAGTGCAGTCATTATTTGCCTGTTATTATAAGGAGAGTATTGACCCGAGATTTCTTTCTTTTTGCAAGCAGCGCAGCAGCAGCAGCAACAGTAACAAACAAAAATTAAATATAATTGCGCATAAATAAAAGTCGCTGGTAAAGAAGTTCTCCAAAATTCGGCGAAATATTGAGAAATTTCAATATTTGCAAAGGCAGACAGCAAAAGAAAGCAGAAGCAGCGGCAGCGACTGCAAAGAAAGCAGAGGCAGCGGAGGAAACAGCAAATGTCAGGGTTGCCAGACTTGGCGTTTTTGAGAAAAAAAACTAGCCATATGAGCACTTAGTATTTGTTTTAAATAATAGTCTTTAATAACGTATAGACATGTTTTAAAACGTACAATAGAAATGTGAAGATAATCTTGTTAGTGAAAAAAGTGTATAGTATTATGTAAACTATACAGAAATTATTTAAGAAGTATAAAGTGGACAGTTACCTAGTAAAATTTTGAAATTTTTGAATAAAAGAGTTTATGGTATAATTTTAATTATTATTATTTACTTGTTTACAATAGCAATTATAACTTATCATTAGGGAAAATGTTGCTATTGTTGGTTGAAGTTTTTTGCATTGTAAACAATTTATGAAAGTTTTTGATTAAAGTTCGCATTACATGACTTAATAGAATTTACTTTATTTTAGTAAAGAACAAAGAGTATAGTTTTTTTCCAATCTTATTTTCTGCAGTGAAAATGAAACTGGCAATTTTTCTGTTTTTTTCTACCCTTTTTATTTTTTCAAGTGGCAACTGCAACGTCAGCAGAGGCAGCGACTTAAGCAGAGAGCAGCATCAAGCATTTCCGCTGCCAACGTTGCAGTCGCTGCTGCTGCCTCTGCTGCTGCGGGGGGTGTCCGCATTTAGGCGGTGCAATAAATTCGAGCTTCATCCCTTTTTGGCAACGACCAACACCAACAGAAACAGCAGCGAGCCAAAAAAAAGCAAAAAAGCACAAAAAAAACTCACACCCAAAATGTCTGCAACGTTGTCGTTGTTGTCGTTGTTGCTGTTGTTGGTTGCAAAGGGCAACGACAAAAAGCAGCAGCCAAAAGTTGCTCGCATGGAGGACGTGCAACGGTTTTCAACAGCTTACAGCAGAGGACGTGCATTCGTTTTCGACACATGCTGCACATGCAGAGGAGGCAAGCAGTCAAGAGTTTGTTGCATGTCTGCCTCTTTCTTTCTCTCTCTCGTTCTCTTTCTTCTCGTTGTTTCCGTCAGATACGAAATGTGCATGTATGTATGTGTCTGCTGTTGCCATTTGCTCGGTTGCATGTGGCAAATGTGTATAGTGTACAGTGTATACTAAATGTCTACTACGTCTGGGCAGCTGCCAGCAGGTTGAATCATTAGACAATGTGGGCGGAGACCCATCCCACAATTTTTACTTTAACTTTATGGGTGTCCCCAATTAAAATGCATGCAAATTATTGCAAATAATCTTTTTTAAGATTTATCAAATGTCGGCAAATTGATAGAAATTTATTATATTTTGCATGTCATATAAAATTTAATGCTAGTGTTAACAATAATATATATTCATAGTGATTAGCTAGAAATTTAATAAGAATTAATATATATTTTGGCTTTAAAATATATTAATAATTACTAGTTATTAATTAGTATCTGAAAATAACATAACTCACAATCAGATTAAAAATTATCCATTTTTAAAATGAAATATGTATATTCGTTGTAGTTAGCGAAATTTTAATTTGTTTAATCAAACAAGCGGACTCATGATCTATTTATATTTTCTATATGACACAATATCATCAAAAAAGAACGCTTGTGTCTTTTCTTTTAATTATTTTTCGAGTAAATTTCTATTATATAATAAATAATTTTAACAATAATAATTTTGCATCAACTATTTATTAAATTTCGCATAAGTTTTTGTTGCTCTGAGGGCTATATATTGTTGGTTTACCAATTTTTTAATTAAAACATTTTAGGGACTGTTGTCCCGACAAGAAGAAAACTTAATTGCCGACATTAAAAGGCTGTTCTTAAGCTATGTGTCCAAAAATAATAGTGTACATTAAACGGGAGTACAAAATTCAAAATAATACTCAAATACAGATCATGTATTTAAGGTATTAAGAAACAAAGTTCTAAATAATTATAATTATTCTATATTGAAAAATAATCAGAGAAGAATACAAATTAAAAATATTTTTCGTGTTCTATAAGAACAAAATTATTAAGATCTCTGATGCCGAAAAAAGTGTATTTAGAAACTAGTGTTATTTAAATATACATTTTCTTGATTCCAAGTTTCTTAACAAAAATATAGATTACGTCTTCGTTAATTATTGTATGTTATTTGTTAAAGAGTTATGACAATTTATTTAAATTTTAAAATATTGAACATATTCAGTTAATATTCAGTTGAAAAAATATTATAAACTTTTGAGCTAACAACTATATGCTTACACTTATTAATAATAATAATGTCACGAGTCGCACAGATCGAAAAATGCAGTAGTAAAAAGTCCCCATATAGCGCTGCCAATTACAATACAATTAGACACATTTCCGGGCGACATACCTGGGCCTTGACACCTTGGGCCGAACAAGTTTATGGTCATCACAATGTGATATTGCAGTATTTCTTGGAATTGGGGGTAAACACAATTTTTAATGGGGCCTGCAGCTCTTCATGAGTCACCTCACAAGCGTCACGCGTCCCTTCTGCTGTTCTATTGTCTTAGATAATGGGTCCAATGAGCGCGTAAGTTGACCATTCTGATAATGGTAACATTGTAAATATTGGCAACTGGCTAAAGACCATAAAATATTCATTTATGTAGGGATTGGAGATCAATGTCTGTTTTGATTTCGAGCAGTGTGGAAATGTGGCCAAGACCTTTAGCTGGTTCCTAAAGTTACTTATCTTATCTGTACTCTACCATTATGTCACACGATACCACTTAGAAAGAGTATAAAGGGGTCATTTCAGCTACTGACAAGGCACGAATGTTTTCTAAATAAATAAGTCTAATAAATATTTGACTTTATATCACGTTTAATAAGTTTACTTATTTTTCGTAAATTATTTAAATTTAGTTATAGCGTTCTTCTTCATTTATGGTAAGTAGAGTACCAACGCTTTTTTTGGTTACAAATTAAGAGTCATTTATTTAGTTTTCGTATTATAATTAAATTTATTTATAGCGTTGTCTACCAATTCTTTTTTTATGGTAAGTAGAGTACCAACAATTTGATTCTTGCCTTACAAATTAAGAGTCATTTATATAAATATCATTATCAGTACGAGTATTTCACCACGAATCTATTGATGCGGTTAGCTAAAATATCTAAAATTGTTTATCCCAGATAAGAAAATTAAATAAAGTCAGTTCCGAGATTTCCTCATTACGTATACGCACTGTTTTACTTTGTTGTACAACCTTAAAGAAGATGCTTATGCTGTCGTCATAAGCTTATCACTTGACAGTGTCTTGCATAATTAGAATTACAGCAATTTATTTCAAGAGTAACCTGAATTTTGCGCATGTTATTATTTGAAAAACTGATGCAATTTCTATTTTGTTGTTTGTTTAATTTATTTGTTTACAAAACGTGTGTGATTTTGTGGATGGGATGGGGATAGGGATGGGGATGGAATAATTAAGGTTAGAGAGAGAGAGAAACGGAAAATTTAAAATATTTGCTTTACGTTATTTTGCCTCATATTTATTATAGATGTAAATTGTGCACAAACATATACATACATACATACTTACAGATGTTTTTGCTATAGGATTCAATGTCAGTGTCAGTCAGAGACTTTTGTTATTGCTATTGTTATAGTCGTTACAGGTTTCACACGTAGGAGTGAATAGAATAATTACATATACACATCTATGTGAAGGGCCCAGCAGTGTATGTATATTTATCATTAATACTAAATTAAGCTGGAGTTGTTGGAAGATATAAGTTAGAAAAAACATTTCCTAACTAGTTAAGTTACAGGTCAAACTGGTTACTGGTTATGGATTCATAAAACAAGAACTAGAGTCTTATTCTATGCAAATTTGGATTGCTGACGGAATAATTGTTAAATATATTCAATAAAAATAAGAAATCTTTAATAAATTTTCTTGATTAAATCATAAATAAATATATAAAATAAAAATTTTTAACTTTTCAAAAACTCTCACTTCAGATAAAGATTTTATTTTTATTTACACTTTTTTTTTAAACTCAGTTGACAGATTTTTTAATTTTCCAATCCTATTTGTTTAAAAAGTGGTCCGGTTTGGGCTCTGCTTCGAGGGGTAGATAATCTTAAAGGTTCGGTTCATGATCCGGTTAAGCCGAAAACCATAACTGAATCTGTTTTGCGAGGTTCGGCTTGAAATAGTTAGCAGAATTAAGTAATCAAATGATTAGTGGAACTAAAATTATTCTTTCATTTTAAAATATTATATTTCTTATATATGTATGTATATTATATTATGTTATGTTAATCTAAAACTAGCCCTATATTACAACTTAAGTTAAAGCTGGAGCAAAGTTTTTAAATTATAAAATTTTAATGGTGACTAGCACAATAAAATATATATTGAACTTGTAGCGCGGGGATGCTAAATAAAAATAAATATATTTTAGGACATGACATAAAAGAGACAGGAGCAAAAAAAAAGTGATCTGGCAACTACCTTATCAGTACTGGAAGCTCACATTTTGCTGCAATCAGTCTCTGGTTAATCTTTAAGGGTTCCTCTCTGCGGAAAGATTACTTGAAAAACATGCATCCAAACATATGTACATACATATATAAGAATGTGTACACATGCATGTGTGTGAGGGTGTGTAGTCACTCGAATGTCGCATGATTACAAAACAGCTTTGCAATTTAGTAGCTACATATGTATGTATGTACATGCATATGGATTCATACATCGGTTGTATGTACATAAATACATATGTATTTATTGTTGTGTCCAGCAGCTGTTTTAATTTTTAATTTTAGCAAGCGAATGCATTTGCCGTTGCACAATCATACTTTAAATTGGAAAAGCGTTGAGCTAATATTTCCAGAAGTTAACAATTTGCATACGTTTCTGATATTTATATATGTAGTATATACATTGTTAGGAACGTTGTTGTAAGCTACAAATCAATTAACAAAATAATGCGACATCGCCAACAAGAAAGAGTAAGAACAGCAGTTAAAATAACAAAAACAACAAGCAGCAGTGGGAGTGTCGACAGCCAGACTGCGTCAATAATAACTGCATTACACGGGGCAACAGCAAAAAGTATAGAAAACTCTCTCTCTCTCTCTCTGTCTCTCTCGCGGTTCACACATACTAGTATGTTTTTTCCAATCCGCACGTTGCATTCATTGTACCTCCCTCGCGACTCGTTGCTTCGCTCTCTCTCTTTCGCTGTTCTCATCTTGTTTCTTGTGCGGTTCATTGACCGTCGCCACGTGCGTTGAAAACCGTTGCACATCCTCTTGCATTTGCCTGTGTGATGTTCGTAGTTTTGTTGAAAACACTGGCACGACCTCTAAACCGAGAAATAAGCGTTGCATTTTATCGCATGCACAAGTCACAATCTATCTCTGTCTCTCTTTCGTTTATTCTAGCACTATGACAACTACATGTTCATGTGGGTGTGTGTGTGTGTATGTATGAAACGGCTTTTTATAGTGCGACTGAATGCCCCTTCATACTGTT
This sequence comes from Drosophila neotestacea, assembly GCA_035044365.1. Taxonomy (NCBI): domain Eukaryota; kingdom Metazoa; phylum Arthropoda; class Insecta; order Diptera; family Drosophilidae; genus Drosophila; species Drosophila neotestacea. Next base: position 6,938,925 of record JAWNMD010000069.1, read on the forward strand.
GTAGCTGTTGTTGTTTGTGTTTTGTTGTTTGCTTTGCAGTTGCGCGTGGCCTACACTTGTGTGTGTGTGTGTCTGTCTGTCTGTTTTCTCAAGTAACTTGCATTAATTTTCATTTTTATTTTCGGCTACTTTCAGTGTTTACAGTTATGTATTTTTAAACATGTTGCCGCGCCCACATTGCCGGCCTCTTAAGTCATCATTCATTATTTTTCGATTCGATTACCGTTTGCAAAATTATATGATGTGCATGTCCTTGCACTAGTGCCGATCAATTGTCGATAATTATCGATAATTACAAATTTGCCATTCATTATGTTCGATAGGGGATAACGAGTTTCTTATTGGGGTGGGACAGTTTTGTACAACTTATCAAGTAGCGGAAAATAAAATCCAAGCCAACAGAAAATAAATGTTTATGTTTTGTGTTTTAAATTGTTGTTATATGTACCTAGTACATAAAACTATAACGTATAGAAAATAAATATTTTTACATTGTGCCTTATTCATTAAGGGATCCTCATATCTAGATTTATTGGAAATACTTTTATCTTAAGTTATTGGTGAGGACAATTTGTATATTGAAATGCATACATATTATTATTCATGAGAACAGATTTGATTATAAATATGATACTAATGCTAAGAGTCGACTAGAATTCTTTGAATTTTTTAAATTTTTATAGCTAATTATTGACCATAAATGAAAACATCCGGTAGGGCGGCGCTTTTCAATCATTTTTAAAGCACATTTCTAAGTACATTTCAAGCATACTTGAAATACCTTGCTTTATTATTTAATCTAAAGTACTGCAAATATGACTATCGAACTGAAAATCTACAATGTAGAGTCTACATAAATATGTATGTGAATATTTACGCATATATTTACATTCCGATTTATTTTCTTAGATAGACTATGATGAATTTACATATTATATTCCATCATATCATTAGTCTGTTGGACAAAATATTTGCATATTTATATATCTATAAAAAATACATTTATAAAGTACACTTTTAAATTAACTCGACTCATTTTATTATATGAGCCTAAAATTTACAAGAGTAGAATTCAATCTTAAACTATTTAAAAAATGAATACAATTTTATAAAAAATGGGACTTTCAAAAATTTAAATTTATCCAAAATTGTAAAGCTTTCTTTGTTCTTATTTAAGTGACTCGTACTGTACAAGGCTTCGTTAAGCGTGAAGTGCCAATTTCCGTTTTGGTTAAATACAATTAATATTTGCCATGTGGAAATTAAGATAAGGAAAGTAACGTTACACCGAATACTATACAAATAAAATACGACCTACGGTATAAAAAAAACCGAACGTTTTACGTTCTAGAAGCTGACAAAGGGAATACGTAATAAAAACAAGCCTTAATAAATTGTATAACTTTTGAATTGTAAATTGTAATTGTAAATTGTGATGAGTGCTAATTAATGTTCTAGACAAGATACAACAAAGTTGATCAAATTAAAAACTAGTTAACAATTTCACACAATCAAATTAAAATGCTACAAAATTGCTATTTTACTTTAGATACAATGCAACCCTATATCAAAGACCCAATCCAATTGTGTAATGAAGCTAGACGGCACTTGGGGTCCTATCAGTCCCGAAGGCTTACGTAAAACCCTACTATCCAGAGTTGTTTTTGCAGTTTTGTAAATATTTATGAACTTCGCACAATGTGGGCATAAAGTAAATAGTATACACTTACATAGTAGCATGTGTATTAAATCGTAACTTATATACTATATGATAGTTTGATTTGGAATAACCTTCACAAATATCAAGGCCAATCTGTCGTACATTGACTCGGACAAATTTCTCGCTCTCTTTCTGGTAGTGCTCTTTGGGATTCGTCTATTTAGCCGATCACCGTTCGGTTTGTTCGTCACAACACGCGCCGACAACTTTGGATGTTAAAATGCAATAGGGTGTATTATTTATGGCACGCTCTACATTTTAAAGACTGCAATTGTATGCATATTTCTGTATATATATAGTATAATGCAATATTATTTTTCCCCGGTTCCGGTGCCATTGCACGCTTAATGCTAATTGCCGAAACGTGTTCTCGATCTCAAATGCAATGTAGCAATATAGAAGCAAATATAATGCATACGATTACTAAGGATTTCAAAAGTTATGAAGGGTTCTTTTTTAATTTATGCGGCAAACAAACAACATTAACAATTAGCCAAAAGTTCTCATTTTCTAAATTATTACCTTCGATAAGAGGGCTTCTGATGTCAGTCTTCTGCGTCTTACGAGTAGAGTTACTAAAATAACGCTTAGCTCATCCATTTTCTATAACGTAAGTTGCAATAAATTAAAATCGACTTTAATGTTGTTTAACAATGTATGATAAATACATTTCCATATATAATGGTTTGCCTATGTCATATATAATGAGTGGATCTTCATTAAAGTCAGACACTTAACGTAAAGAGAATAGATAGAAGTTTGTTAAATTTTCCGAGAATCGTTAAACATTCTCATTTATGAAGAGATTCCTATGCAATATAATTTGCATGTAGATCAAGTTTATTTAAAATAAATCGACACGAGTTCCCGCAAATCGTGAAAAACTCAATTACATGAACATATTTTATGACATAGCTTTTAAAATTTTGTAGTAATATATTGCATTATATTCTTACACTAGTCTTAATAATTAATTATAATTATAGAACATACACAAAAGGTAACCAAAGAAAACTAGTTTAGATAGTGCGAGATAAGGGAAAAAATTGCAGAGCATGTTATCCATCTAATCATAGATAATGAACTTCAGACCAAGTTGTGGATTGAGATAGGCAAATGATTAGGTTTAACTTGCCAAATGTTGGGGAACTATCTACTAAAAACAACTGCGATAAGGTTTATTGCTATGAAGGTCGTCAAGTGTACAATGGAGGTGTAAAGATGAAGCCGATGACGTTTCCATTTCTATTAATTTTCATAAAGATACTTACTTTCTTAGTCCTTGGACCATTATTTATAGTTTTCCACCCACAGATCTCAACAAATATATTTGAAGAATCCCGTCAAGCATTTGTAAGTTGAATTTATTTGCATTTCCACCAAAACAAAAATAAACAAACAAAATGCAAATAAAAATCAAGAAAAATTACCGCAATGAATCCATGTAAATATATGTATGTGCGTATGTGTGAGAAAATGTATTTGTCAGAGTCGCGTGGAACTCATTCAAATTACGTTGCCAATGAATAAGCCCAAAAGGCAATTCCATGGCACACTTTATGGCCTGTGACACTTGGGCTCGCCTCTGTTTTAGCCTGTTGTCGCCTGTCCCTGAAGACATGTCACCATTTTCCTTTAGTTTCCCATCTCCCATGGGAACATCTGGAAAAAAGGACGAACGAAAATTCGTAGCACATAAAATTGATAATCGATTTTCATGCGATAATAAGGCGTAATTGAGTAATCTAAAAATAAAATCAAGATGATTAGCTCATTTTAATAAAATATACAAAATATTATAATCTACAGTTACCAAGGAATCAATGGAGAATGCTCGACTACGAGATTCTTTTTTCTACATTATAGAAATAGGTACTTTGATATTTTTAAACCGATTGTTATGCATTATTTAAAATTTTCTCAACAGCCAAGTAAATTAGATCTTATCTAAAATTAATAAATAAATAGACGCGTTTGTTGTCGCTTATCAAATATGTATAGGGCTGGATGTTTATAATTTATATAATTTGTCTTTCAATTGCTTTAATTAGCAACAGTGTAGTTTGAATCATGAATTTGCTTAGTTTGCATTCTAATCTAATTGTAAGTAAGTTTGCGTAATCAAACCGTTTAACAGTTTAATTATAGTACATTAACATCTCATGTTTAAATATACATATATTTGTTAGCTAAACTTGTAAGACTCAAGGGTATTTATAAGGTGCTAGGTTGAAAGTAATCTCTAATTTAATAAAATGCATTTCTCAACTAAAAGATAAGCTTTACCATTAAGATTCAACAGTTTCAAAATATGGTACATAAAGGAAGCTCTGCGTACCAGTTAATATCTATATCCAGAGTAATTCCGTTGATCTCTCATCCCTTACAGTTTAGACCAAGCTAAGTCCCATAATTAAGCGCACATTAAGTTGATTACAAATGGGTTGACGCTTGAAAAGTTTTTGGCCAACACACGTAATTGCCAAATGCTAGTGCCGTAAATTACAAATTTTACGATTTAGATAGCCGGGTCCAGAACAAAAATGGGAATAGACCGAAAAACTTGTACACCGCTTTATTTCGCAGCCTGTTCGCGTTTTATGCTCTCATTTCCGGTTTTTATCTGTTTTTATGCTCAGATGTGTGTCAAATTGCCACCCACCCGAGCCCCTCCCGAGCCCAGAAGTCCCCCCTTCTTGCAAGGTGTGCGAGCCACCCTCGATTTGTAGCCCATGCATATGTTTTCTGGCCGAACCCGAAGAAATTTTCCTTTGCTTTTTTTGGGGTTGGTTTGGGTTTTCCTCTTAGCTTGTCTTGAGTTTTCCGGCTTAGCTTTTACTCGCACTTCTTCGCTCAAGTTCAATGACCTTGCAATTTTCTTTTCACTTTCTTGACACAAAATTTTCTCTAGCTTTTTCCTTTTTTGGGTGGTGACTTTAGGGCGAGGGTGGGTTAACCGCTTTTGTGGCTATTGACATGCGCATCATTTGTTTTGATGTGATGGGGGACTCTTTATGTCCCTTTTTTGAAAAAGGGGGCGGTGTAGTGGGAGCTGGGGTTAGGGAAATTTTATTGCCAAATATTTTGTTTGCTTTTAATTTGAGTCGTTTTCTTGTTTGAGGACATATTACCGGCCGGCATTGTTTCTAAGAACGAGAAACTAACAGGCTAAGAACTTGGCTCTTACACCCTTGAATGTTCCTTTTTTCTACCCTTTCAGAGTTTAAGTCAAATTTTCCTTTTTTTTTCAATACGGTTAAACCTAATTTAATATAACCTGTCAGTTCGAAATTAAATTATGTTAATTTGTATTAAATCTTTTCTAAATGTCTAAAGAGATCAATAAATTTTTATTTTCCAATCATATCCTTATAAATACTGAAACCATTTGAAATTATACAACATTTTTCTATCAATTTGATTATAATCAAAATTTAATGACTAATTTATTTAAGTTTTTCTTGTCAAAATAGTCAAATAAATCTTTTAATCTACTCATGTATTTATCTGCTATTTTTCCATAATATCCATAGCTCGCGAGTTTTAAAAGATACACGTTAATCTTTAAAGTTTAAACTCTAAAATGTTTTTTAAACTAAGCAGTTTACTTTAGTAAGCTTAAGCTTAACAATAAGACTTCTTTTAAACTGTTATTTTAATACAAATATTTATATGATGTGTATATAAAATAAAATTAAAACATAAACTTAACTCTTCAAAGTTTAAACTCTAAAATTTTCATTTTAGCTACAGTTTATTTAAGTAAGTAATTAATAGAATGTTTGGATTAATAATTCTCTTTAAACTCTAGAGATTTCTGTAGGCTTAAGTTTCCTTAGGTATAAAATATAAGGAACTTGATGATTAAAAAATATTACAAAATTAATCTAAATTTTAACTCTCTTAAATTCACCCTATAAATTACACTATCTTTTGTAAACAACAATTTCGTTTGGTCTTAATTGTATTTGGGGTACTTGAGCAGAGATCATCATCCATAAATTACAATATCAAGAATGTTATCTAGGTAAATGTTAATGCACATGCATACATACATACATTCAAATTTATACTCTGCCCCATCACAACAACACTTTAGTTCAGCATTCAACCTCCCCTCTAATCAGAAAAAAAGAAAGCTCCCAAGTGATCAGATCAAGAGGAACGCCCCCCAAAAAAATGAAAATGAGTTGAGCTGCGGGCCAAATTAGAAACCAGAATAGAAATAACAAAGAACAAAGAGAATAGTATACCAAAAAATAATAAAAGAGAATATAACGGAGCAACGAGAAATGCCCTGCGCACATGTCCACACGAACTTATCTAATACTATGGATACCGTTACTTGAGGTCACTGGCCCACACAAACTGCACTTGTATTTTGGTCTAACAACAAAAACAACAAATGTCGACAACCAGACACACATACACACACACACACAAACACACTCCCATCACGCACAAGAGAGCAAACAATTCCCAGCCGGTTATGTCATGCTCATCAAATCCAATTGGTGGGAAATTTACGTTAAGTATCTTATAAGATTTGAGTGCGAGTTGTTTGAGTGCAAGTCAAGCACACTTACGCAGGGAAATTTAAGTTGCGCTCATCAAGAGTTAAGAGTGAGTGAGTGTTGAGCGCTTTATAAGATTTGAGTGCTAGTTGTTTGAGTCTAAGTTCAGAGCACTTACACAGGGAAATTTAAGTTGCGCTCATAAAGAGTGAAGAGTGAGTGTTGAGCGCTTTATAAGATTTGAGAGCGAGTTGTTAGCGTGTAAGCTCAGAGCACTTACGCAGAAAAAATTAACGTTGAGCGCTTAAGATTTGAGTAGAAGTCAAGCACATTTACGCAGGGAAATTGCTGAGTGACATTTTGTTATATTTTGTTGTCATTTGAGAGCAGAGTTTATTACTTTTTACTACAATAAATGTCGCTAATTAGTAATAAACTTTTGTAAAAATGCGATAAAACTACGAGTTATATATGTATGTATCTGCAAATAGAACTGTTAAAGGGGAACTTTTAGTCAAATTGAAATTAGTTAAATCGTAAATTCCTATTAATCTTTTGAATCTTTTTTAAATGGGAAATGTAAAGTTCTTTGTAATTTCTTTAAAACAATATATATTTTTTTAAATTCGCTTACATACGTGAAGACTGTCATAGCTTAAAAGTTAATGAGTATATTGGGTTAATAATGCGGAAATATTGGGTACATGCTAATCTATATTGTGTTTTCGTTCGTTTCTAAAAGCGTTCTATTTTTGTGGAACTAATTTATAAACTTAAAATGCGCTTTATTTGAAATAAAGTTCTTTAAGTTATGCCAGTCTTGAAATAAATGAGGGATATGTGTTTAGATTGTTATAAATTCTAATTCGCAGATTCGTAACTCTGATAATTGTGATAAAGTCACCCACCACAATATTTTTCGGTCTAATCCAAACTTGCGCATAAAACTCACTCACACTCGGGAGCTCTTTTAAATTTCCCTTTGACGCCCTGAATCAGCTGTTAAAAGTGCGCAAACTCGAAGCGACTACGCAATGCAATTGAAATTGATTTTGACTTTCGGTGCGGGGAAGAACATAAAAACACCCACCACCAAATGAATGGACGACAGGGAAATTTCGGGAAAAGTTGCGTGACCCATTTTCAGTACAACATTTGACGTAGAGTTCAAAGACCTTTTTGGGCAGCGCAAAGAGCTTCAGACAACCCCCAAAAAGGGAGCTATGCTTTTACTTTCTGTATCTAATTTAATTCTATTTTATTTATTTTTTTTTACAACAAATGCAACTGTTTTCTAGTTGTGTTGCGTGTTTGTTAGATAGATAGAGGTAGTTGTTTGGGGGGCGACGTTCTTGTCATGATGTCACTTACGATTTTGTTTGTCTGTGGAGCAAGTTGGGTTGGGATCGGACGAGGGTGGAAATGCATAATCAGCTTTCCCGGGCACTACTTAAATTTTATGCGTATCCCAGGCTGTGCATTGGTAAAGCCATCATATCATGGTGGTGTTGGACATTTTTCCCTCTCCAAACAAACACATGTCCAATTTGATTTTTGTTGCATGGCTTAGCTTGACCCATATTTAGGTTCACTATATGATTATTTGATTAATTTTATTATAAATTGTATTCTTTTAGGAATTTATTATTTCTTAATTTTTTACTTGTCAGTTGTGGGACTTTCTCGATTGAATTTATGAATGTTTAAATGTCAAAATCAAATCAAAACACATTGAAAATAAAAAATTATTGATTGATTTTTACCAAAGAAATTTAAAAAAATGTTTATTGAGTTCTGCACAGAAATTTAAATTATAAATAAAATCTCAATATATTGATTTTTATCAAAACAGATAAAAAAAAAGTATTAATCTAAAATAGAATTCATTTGTATATAAAAAATCGCAATATATATTATAAAAATTAAAAATAAAAGCTTGTTAATTTATTTTCCTATTTCTTTCTTGGTTTACATTTTAATTTAGACAATTCCTTAATATTTTATTCAATCTAAAAACATAATTTAAAAATCAACTTCAAGTTGAAAGCTAAAAAAAAACCCAAAAATGTATAGCTTAAGACCTCAAACATTTTGGATATATTTCTATATTCAGAATAGGATGTAATATTCCCTAATCTGTTGTAAAGTATCTCAAGTTGATAATAGCTAAAAGTTTTCAAAACAGTTCTTTTAATAAGCTTGTGTGAGAAAAATTTTACGATTTGCCTAAGTGTATAATTAAAAAGCAATTTGAACAATCTTTCAACTCAAAGTTCTTCAGCTCAACGCTGTAAAATCGGAAACTACAAATCAATCTGCCACAAAATAAAGGAAAATCAACAACGTCAACATTAAATGCATCACGTAAAGCGTTTAGAACTGAAACGAAATATAATCTTTACCAAAAATGTTGTCGGAAAAGCCAAAAGAAAACAAACGCCACAAATCTAGCTATAGGGAAAAGTTCAAGAACCCCATGAAACCGTCAACGCCAACAACGACTCGGATTCTCGAACATTCACATTCACAACCACAGCCATATTCACATTTAGGGAGCATTGGCTGTCTCACTGTCTATGCTGTTGCCTCCCTTACCTCCCCATTTTCCTCATTGTGGCCGAAAAATTTCCCTGAGCACCGCAGCTCACCAAAAACGAAAGTGAGTCTTGTGCTTTCCTCCCTTTTTACTTTTGTGGCCAATCGAAAGAAAAGTTCTTTTTTGGCGCAGAACAAGAAAAGCGTCCAACGCTAAAAAGAGTTCATTGAACTTGAAGAGGGGGGAAAATTCGGAAGCATTTACAAGAAAGAGCAAAATTCATTCGATGAAGTGGAGCCCTATCTACCCCACTTACCCCACTCAATAGACAAGCTGGGTGGTGGTTGAAATGCTTCAGGCATACACACAATCACATATTGTTGTTAAATTGGTTAATTTACGTATGAGAACAACAAACTTGTAGTCAGATTTGAGCTTTAATTGTGTGGAAATTAAAAGGGGAAAATTGAACTTTTACGTTTTATAAAAAGTTGCACTTTGTTTCCTACTGATTATAAATAATAGAGAAGCTAAAATGGAATTTGTTTTGTAAGTGACGAGCATTATAAACTGATAAATAATCAACGCAGACACACTCAGGAAAACTCACTCAAAAATGCACTAAATTAAAATAAAATGATATCCTGAAACTCCAGCAGCAGGAGAAAAATTTGACTTCATTCAACAGTAGACAATACAATCAAGATTAACCGCAACGAAATCAGAGATGACCTTGTTGCTTATTTAAATATTAAATAAACAAAAACAAAAACAAAATTTTAGTTCCATAAAAATTTTTGCTATTTTTTTTTTGGTGGAAAACTTGACAGTCCTAGTGTCCCAAATTCAGATGCACACTCGCCGGATTTCACTCTAATCTGAGACAGCAACTAACAAATTTAAAACTTTGCATGGATTTTTTTCAGAATTTTCTAAATGTTTTCAGAAATTTTTTGAAGGAACTAGACCTCCAGAAGGGCTTAAAAAACGAAACATATTTTAAAAAAATCTGATTGAATTTATCTAATTTTGAATTTCATTGAATTGTTAAAAAAATATAGTTTTGTTACATAAAAAAAAAAATATTTAATTTTTTTGTTTTTTAAAACGCGCGCGGCTTAACCCGATGAACTTTTTTGATGCATACTTTTAGGCTTTTTATTATTTGGCCCAAGTTCACTCTAAAATGAGCAAGCAGCAAAAAGAACGAACAAAGGAAAAACAGAGCAAAATGACAGAGACGATCTTTCAATAAAACGGACTTCTGTTGTTTATCAGGTGTGTTTCCCAAATTTGTTGAGGTTTTCATAACTCTTACTTTTTCGACTGCAATAACTTATTTCAAATATCAACAAAATTATCTACAAATCCTTTTAGAGCAAGCCCGAATAAAATAGTTTTCTATTTCAATTGGATGCATTTAAAAAAAGTCAAAAAAATATTCTCAATATGAAAACTTTAAGATATTGGGATTTTTAAATGAGAAGGATAGAAGTTTGTAAACAATCAGTTGAATGATATTATGAATTAAAAGGTGAAGAAATGTATGTCAATTTTAATAATACCTATAAGATGAAACTTAAATTGTTTTTAAAAAAATGAGTAACTTACTCTTTTAGTGGATATATATGTATGTAAATCTTTTTGAATTGTTAAAAATATATTCATATTCTGGGAAATCGTCATATGGGTGGTGGGAAAACTTTAAGCTCTTTTATTTGTTTACTTACTTATGTACCTAAAGCCTGATTATGTACATTTATATTTCCTTTTTAGAGAATATATATTTTTAAATCAAATACATTCAATAAATTACATCCCATCGTGAACAATTTTATTAAATTTTACTTGATTTCTTGTTCGTTTCTTACATTGTGTGTGTAATGTAATGTAAATAAAATATAAATATATAGATGTTACTGTATAAATATGTAAATCTTCAGTGCACATCGATGAACACTTCTTCACTTCGTATAGTCCAATCAATGTGCCTTCTTCTTCTCTTAATCTCTATAAGATTTGTTCAATTTGAAATGAAAATAAGACGTGCAACAAATACATATATATATTAAACTATCTGTCTGCATTAACAATAATAATACGCGTGTTAAATTTGAAATCGGTGCAAACTAAATAAACAAAGTTATGGAATAGTTTTCAATTAAACGATTATAATTTAACTTAACGCTCAAAGGACAATGAAACAAAACTCATTGAGAATAGGTATAGAAGAAATATATGCATTAACATACAGTATAAACCAATAAATTTATCTTAAACAAGGTCTCAAAATATTGTTGGGCAACAGCTTAAAATTTGTGGACCCTAAACTCATTTAAATTTGAGTATATGTATGTGTTTGTTGTATTAGCTTATAATGTTGTTGTTGTCACTTGATTGTTGTTGTTATTATTGTTGGTGTTGATGTGCGCTGTTTGCTGCTCTACTGCGTTGGCGCAGGTTGTGGCTGCGGTGCCAGACGATTCACGAAGCTAATTCCACCTCGAATAATTTTTCCAATAGCGGCCGGGGAGCGGGAAGCCAGCGCCTCAAATGTGATGCGCAGCTCGGCAAATGCGGTGCGTGGATACGGATTACGACGTGAGCTATAGCGCATGACCAGATAGTGATAGTAGATGATGGGTGTCATTAGACCAGCATGACTCCTATATTAATAAAATAAAAAGAAAGCAACAAAGATCAGCATTAAAATAACATACAAAATTAGAAAACACAATTTGTTTATACGAAGCGAGTTTTGAAAAACAAAAAATGTGAAGTTATCAGCTTCATTTTAAACTTACAATCGCTTTCCACCAAAAATTAATTACATTTTCTTTCACTCTATGCTTTCTTAAAGATTTTAAACAATTTATTACACTAGACAGGTTGCGCTTTTCGCTTTTAACCTTTAAAAAACCGTCCATTTTCGAAATTTCTTTAAATTTTTCAAGCATATCAAAGACAAAAGTTTTAATGATGGCTGTAATATTATTGTTTTCATTTTAAAGTGTGTATGAATGATTAGTTATTAGATTAATTCAAAAGCTTTAAGCAAATGTAAAGCTATTTAAATTAAACAATGATAGTTTAGAAAAATTTTGAAATACTTCTATGAACAACCAAATAGAGTGGTAAACCTAATAAAAGATTTACTAAAAAAAACATTTTTAACATTGGTTTTCTTGTTTTGGTAAAAATTAGAACCTGGCTGTTACCTAGCGGTATAATTTGAATCTAAAAGACTAAAATGACCAAAAGTTTAGATTTTCTCCATTCCATAAATTTCTAATCTGTTTTCAACTGATTTCAGAAATATAAACTTACAGACTATAACTTCTACCTAATATAAAATGATAATCATTTGTGATTTCGGCCTGTGTTGTATGAACAGAAGACAGTCCTAAACTAGCTAAGTAAAAAATTTTGGAAATGCTCCGCATAAACGTAAAATAGCAAAAGAAAATGTTTACATACATAAAGGTAAGGACGATAGCGTAGGGCATAATGAAGATTTCACAGAATGCGGTGGCCTTCAGTATGTTAGCTGCCTGGAACTCCACAATCGAGATGATGAAACGTGCACCCCACCAAGAGTTCTGGCCAATCAGCTGAAATCGTTAGAAATATATTAAAAAAATGAGCTAAAACATTTATCGATTACTTATACATACATCCAACAATTTGAGGGAATAGCTAGAGGCATGCAGCACAGAGTAGAGCACGACGGGGATCAAGACAAGCAGCGTGGGACGAATGCTAAAGAAGATCAGCGAGTACATCATGTAATGACACGAGTCTTCGGCAAACAAGCGAGCCAGAAATTCGCGACTAAAGGAAAAGGCCGGCACACGTTGATGTAAACGCAGGGCTGAAATAGCCGCATTCGCTAGCAGCACCTTGTTGAAGGCGCTCTGCTGTGAGCTGCATAGAATTAGAGATCATTTTAAAATATGCTTTTACTTTAAGTTACTTATCATACTCACGTAAATATGGGCAACACGTAGCTGATGGTAAAGAAAATGACAAGCAGACGAAGAGCCCAAAGCGCTGAATCGATACGATTCGTTTGGAAATGCTGTAGAAGCTTTGCCGGTGCATTTTGTGTCTGCTGGTGTTGTTGTTGATCCTGCTGTTGTTGTTGCTGTGATGTGTTGTTAGAAGATCCTTGGGATGCATCCTCCTGGGCGCTATCAAAGCGCGGTGGCTGTTCAGTTGACGTACTCATGTTTGATATTTACTTGTTGTCCTCTGCTGTTGTTCGTTCTAAAAATGGGTAACAAATAATAAAAGTCAAGAATATCAGAAAATGTTATCACACAGGCGGGGCAAACAGAAAGTAAATGCTGCTTATCAACACGTCGCTAATCGTTGAACTGATAAGCTAATAAAGATTGCCCACGACTACGAAGAAAATACATATAACTTGTGAGGAAGAATTTAAGAAATTTATAAATTGCAAACTAACAACTCAAAATGAAACCTATGAAGTATTTCACCTGGCTAAAGATTACATTTTCAACTTACTCGGGAGCTTATCATTCTATTAATGAAAAAGCATTCTGACGGTAATGTTGAATATTTATGTTATGGTGTCACTGTCAGAGGAGTTTTTATTTTATTTTCCATTTTGTAGTATTTATTTTTTTAACGTTAAGTGCAATGGAAAAAATAAAATTAGAAGCTTTGGTGTTAAAATGTCAGTTAAAATTAATTATCAATTAAATTATTTTTGGAAATAATCGTAGTGACTGGTACAGTTAAAAAGTGTTTGATTATTCAATGATTACGATTACAAAAATTTAGAAATAATCTTAACTTATTACAATTATTCAAAAATAATCTGAAATCGGATTAGTCGGATTATTTTTGATTAATTCTGATTTGTTTGAATTTTGTAGATTATGTTAGATTATTTCTTAAATTTTTATTTAAGAGAGAAATTATGCAAAATAATTAAGAAATAATACTATTTCATTTTTTTAAATTGAGTGTGCAGTTTTAGGATTTGAATACTAATTTTCCATTTATCCCAATCATTAGACTGTTTGAATAAATTGTTTTAGGGCTGCTTTTAATTGAAAGTATGTAATAACATAGTTCAATATCATTCCAAAACAGAATAAATTTCAGTGACACAGTAAATTGAATTCCAGCTGAAACATGATTGGAAGAGATTTTAGGGACACCCCTGTTAAATTGATAACTTAAATAATTTAAGACTTAAATGATATAAAAGTTGTTTACAAAGTATCAAGATTTAATTATATCTAAGCAATAGAGTGCAGTTTACCCTTTCCTGTTTTGTTAAGCCACATGAAATTGCTATAAAAATATTAAAGCATTAACCCAGAACGAATAGTTTTTTAATAGTTTAAACAATCGTAGCTTGACGTAGGGCCCTTTAAATGGTACGCGATTTTAATTGAAATTTACATAGACATTGCGTGTTGTTGGCCGTAAAAAACAAAACCAGTTGAATGGAAAGTTGCACACACACAATCAGTTAACGGCAAAGGCGTGTCCAGCGTTGCCAAAGAGGCGTTAATGGTTGGATCCGACTTGACTTAACTTGTGGCAATGGCACTTAACTCAACTGCAATTACAGACAAGTTTTGAAGTTTTGAGAAAACAATGAATGTCAATTAGAAGTCCAGATGTACAACTTGGAAGCGACAGCGACAGAAGATCGTTGCTAAAGATTTTTAACAACCGATTTTAGCTTTCTTACGAATCTGAATTTTGGAAATAAACAGTTGGAAAATACGAACTTTATTGCATATTCTTATTACAAGTGAAATTTCAGAAAATAAACGCAGTTAACGATGCAAAACAATTAAATTATTTACAGATTTTCACGAAATATCCACAAAAGATTTCTGTAATTGTAGGAGCTGAAAAATACGAGTTTACAGCTAGCTAAACTAAAGCCACTATAGTATTTCAACAGACTGAGGAGATATCGAGACGAAGTAACAACCACAATGTGCATGTTGTTACGACATACACGTCAAAATAACAACAAACAGACACGTAACAATGGCCAAACAGGTGGCAGACAGTCAGAGAGGGGGCGTAACAGAGATAGAGAAAGACAGAGAGACAGAGAGAGTGAGTAAATGAAAACTGCGACGGCGCAGCGTAGGCAGGAATTGTTTTGAAAACTGGCGGAAAAGTGTAAAGATAAATGCATAACCGATGTGAACAACTATTCGATTATAGGAGAGTAGGTGGTCATTAGGGTCAGCAATTTAGTATGCATATTGGAATGTGGAAGGGATATTGATTTAAGTTAACGTTGTCCTTTATTGGAATTGGGTCAAGTTGCTCACTTGACAGTACGTACAACCCACTACAATATGAATGCTATACCCTCTTTCTATACATATATATATATATATATATGTATATATATAGTAATTTAGAATGAATAAAATGTGCAAAAGCGAAGAAAAAAGGAAACCCCTCTTAGCAAAAATTAGGAGATATTAGTTAACACTATAAAGTATATGTAAAGTTTAATCATATTTAACAAATTATTTTCAATTATAAAAAATTAACATTTATTCCCTGTGCATCTTCCATCAATTGTACAAATTTATTTAAAGAAATTATATTTTACAAATAAAATGTGTAAAATAGAGGAAATGTACCTAGTCTCTGCAGTGGAAAGAGTATTCTAATTTAATATTCTCATCTGACAGTGAGGTCAATTTGTAACTGAAATTTAATATGAGAATTAGAGACTGTCAGAGTTTTGGTGGTTTATTCAAGCCTAACATGATGAAATATAGGTAAATATTCATAAACAAATGACGTCACGTGCAGGCCACGAGGAACACGTCAGTGGCAGTCAACAAAATTAAGAACAAGGTGCGCGTATATTGTGTGACATCTGATTGTGCTGATTGGCTTTTGTTGAACTTTTGTAACATTAAACACTTACACACTGTAGATATTAAATGAATGGTTTAATGACACAGCAAAAAGCAGAGCGCGTTTCAAAGTGCACTTTCATTTCATTTGCAGCCTTTGCATGACTCTGAGAAAATATATATAAAAAAAAAAATAAAAACAGCCTCGAATTGGGGACTTCCGTTTTTGGGCAACACGTAGCAACAGCGGACGAGCCGGCAAAGCATATCTGTTGGCGGTGATAGCGACCTGCATATTCTATTCAATTTCTGAAACATAGACAGCTTAGACGCAGGCATTGCATATCATAGGCAAATTAGGTTATTAACCATTGAGGTCGCACTTTTTTCGTTTTTGATTTGGAACCCCTCCTCCTCATCACGTATACAATCATATGAGGAAAGTAAGCAACACATCAGTTGTGAATAGTGCAGCTGGCATTGCTTTTAAAACTTTAGGCACTAACACTCGGGTATTTTCATTTAACGTATTTTGATAAGAGTGTAAACTTACCCGCACAGTGAAGCTTAACGCACAGCGTTGTTTTACTGTTCAAAATTAAATTAAATAAAAAGTGTCGACACGCAGTTGAGATTAAATGAATATCGATAAAATATTTAATGCAGAACTGATTCACATATCGATAGCTGCAATGTGTAGACACTGTTTTAAGACAACACTGCGCCAGTGTGTCCACACACATATTACGCACAACACATTGTCGTGAAGCAATAAGACCGGCCTCAACCGTATTTTAGTTATATTTATTATGAACTGGAGATAGAACAAATCATAACCATGGACAACGATGATATTTCATTACCTGCGGATACACTAGCTATACTCAATGAATTCCTGGCGGAACGTTCGCAGCGTGAGCAGGACGAAGAGCAGCGCATGATTAACCAAACTGGCAAGGATGCACATTTCGAGGAGGATTGGGTATAAAATTAATCTAAAGTCATGAATTTTACAAACTAATGAACGTATTTCTTTTAGCAACTCAGTCAGTTTTGGTACAGTGAAGGAACAAAACGAGCAATAGGAGATGCAGTAGCTAAAATTGTAAAGGAACATGATTCAGACTTTCGGATAGCTTTGCTGTCATGTCCGTCGCTCTACGCAACAATTAAAGATGTACATAACAATGGTGAGTAATTGTTAAGAGTGTTATAACTTTATGAAATATTAACATTTTGCATTTCAGTCAACATCTTCGAGTACGATCAACGATTCGCTGCCTACGGCACCGACTTTGTACATTATGATTTTAATGCTGTAGATAGTACATCAGATTATCTAAATGTCCATCACAAATGCTACGATTTGATTATTGCTGACCCTCCCTTTCTGTCTGAGGAGTGCATGACTAAGATGGCAAAGATAATAATTAACTTACAGCGCAGCAGGGACTCCAAAATTGTATTCTGTTCCGGTGAAGTAGTAGAATCTTGGCTGACATCCTGTTTGCCAGTTCATAAATGTAACTTTCGCCCAGAACATGATCGTAATTTGGGTAACGAATTTGTTAGTTATGCAAACTTTAATTTTGACCGATATATTGAAAATAAATAACGTAAGCTCTGTGCTTCTGAAACGGTAGACTGTGAATTGCATTGAATTTGACTTGATTGTATGTACTTTTATTTCGCTGTTGTGTCCGCCTCCTTGCGCTGTTGTACCAATTCGCGTAGGCCATCCTCTTGGTCCTTAAGAGACTTTTGCAGAAATTCTTTCTTCTTCTCAAGCAGCTCAATGGCCTTATCACATTTCTCCTGCTTTGTCTTCAGCTCATCCCGCATATTCTGCACATCGGTCAACAGAAACATGCGCCCAACGGACAGATAGACTCTATTAGAAACAATGTTGTATTGAGTTTTATACATAGCCAAGTAATAACTTTAAAAGTCAATTTCACCTTGTGTCATCCGTTAAATTGCTGGTTCCCTTCTCAGTTAGTGTATATTTATGTTTACCAGTTTTTACCATATCGCATTTCATATCAATCATATTTATCTTTTTCGTTGTGGCCAATTTGTTAATCTGCATCTCAGTAAAAGCCTTTTTTGTGGGTTGGGTTAGAAAAAGAACAGATGAGTGTGTTTTTCTTTAGGAGCACCACGCGCTGTCACCCGGCAGTTTATTTGCCACAGTTGTTCCGCTTAACCACACCATACCTTTTTCAATTCCATATCCATTTGTGCCATTTTGTATGTGGACTGTATGAATTTGCAAGAATTTGATCAAAATAATAACTTTATCTTATAACTTATACTGATTTTGAGGACAGATGACCAAAAGACCCAGCAGACGACACACAGCAGAGTTGCCAATACCCACGACAAAATTGTAGTTCTAAAAAAGAGGCGCTAGCAAACAAGAGGTGGCGCCAAAATTGGACACACCTGACACTCTGGTTTCCAAAATTACAGTTGTTCCATCAAGAACAGCCAGAGTATCGATAGCGGACAAAAAAACATCACAACCAAAGAAATCTCGAAAGTATTTATCGATACTTGTTTTTCATCACTAGCAAAAACTGTGAATGATTTTTTTTTAATTCGAAGCGTTTTACACAAAATATATACTTTGTTTATCTAAAACCAAAGGATTTCACTCCTTAAGCAATGACAATTATGTAACAACCTGTCAGCATTAGATGTGCTAAGAAGGATTGACGACAAAATTACTGCGAGTTAAGATATTTGCATTGTACTCTTCAAAGTAGAGTGATTGAGGGAACGCTTGGTTATTAGATCAAATTAAAATAAAAGTCTAAAAAGGTAAACAATTTGTGTTTGTTGCATTCTCATCGTGTTTGCACAATATTAAATGCAATGTGATAAAGTTGCAAAGATTTAAGAAAAATGCCACTTCATATACAGTTTTATAACATTATTATTGCAGAAGGAACGATGGTCGTTTGGCGGGAAGCAGAAGTTAATTACCTCATTGATTTGATAAAAAGTCATGATTTTATTTGGAATACTTCTTCATCCGATTACAAGGACAAGCATAAAAAATTCAAATTTTGGGGATTCGCAGCGTACAAAATAAATACTGCCTATAATCCAACGTTGGCATTTGAACGAAGTATGTGCAGTTGTTTTCTTTTGTTATATTATAATATTTCAATTCCTAAATTTATTTCACTTTAACAGAGGATTGTTTCAAGAAGTGGAACAATCTACGAACATATTTTTATACGGAAATGAAAAGCTTAAAGGCGAGGAATGAAGGTGACACTTCGGAAACTAAGGGCTTCATTAATAATGCTTGGAAATACAGCACGCAAATGAGCTTTTTGATTAATGACCATTTACCGAATGTATCTGAAAGCACCTTTAACAATATGAACGATTCTGTAATTATAAATTATAATATAATTATAAATATATGCAAATTATTTACTTATTATTTCTGTTGCAGGTCTTTGAGGTGGATTGTTTTAACGACTCTGAAATTGAATTAGGCAAACCCACGTTAATGTTAGAAAGTTCAGCACAACAACTTAATGCCAACATGGACAGTATGAGCGATTCATTTCCCGAATCCCCTTATAAAAAGTATAAAAACGGATCGGCAGAAACGCCTGATGATCCTTTGCAATGTCAATTACCAGGTTCAATGTCACAACAAATGAAAAAGGAACAAGAAACGCCCTCTTATTTCTATGGGAGATATGTTGGGCAATGCTTAGATAAATTAGATGCCGATCTTAATTTAGAAGCCAGACAGAAAATCAACCAAATATTATTTCAGTGCGAAAGAGCGCAATTGGAACGCCAATAAAACTGTCCCTATATTTGTATTGATTGACTTTTCTACCACGTAAAACATATGTAAATATACATATATCAAATATATAATGTAATGTTCGTTAACTTTGTGGAGGTGTTCTACATGTGCGTATTTATAATAAGAGATTAGCCTACTTTATACTATAAAGGGAAGCCGGCCAACTGCAGTATAGTTTACCACTGAGTTGACATCAAATTTTCGAATTCATTTGCTTTGGATAATGGAAAGGTGGCACAACAAGCTCGCTGTCGTTACGGGTGCAAGTGGCGGCATTGGCGCTGCTTGTGCCCGTGCCATGATAGGTGCTGGATTACGTGTTGTGGGTTTGGCACGTCGGGAGGCCAAGTTAAGGGAATTGCGAGAGAGTCTCCCAAGTAATCTGCAGCAAAACTTTATTCCCCGCCACTGCGATGTATCCAAGGAGGATCAGGTACAAAACACATTTGACTGGATAGAAAGAGAACTGGAGGGACCGGATGTACTGCTCAACAATGCGGGGATAACACGGGAGACCGAACTGGTTACACCAGGGAATACACAAAAGCTACGCGAAGTTATTGACACCAATGTGATGGGCGTTATTTGGTGCACTCGGGAAGCTTTTAACAATATGAAAAAACGAGATACGGAGGGCCATGTGCTAATCATCAATAGCATTGCAGGACAGCAAGTGTTGAACTTTATCGATGTGTTGCCTTCGTTCAACATTTATCCGGCTACTAAATTTGCCATTACGGCAATTACAGAAACCTATCGACAGGAATTTCAGTTGCATACAAAGAAAATTCGCGTTACAGGCATTTGTCCGGGAGCAGTCAATACCAACATATTTCCAGAGGAAATACATTTCTATGTAAAGGATATGGCAAGATTGGATCCCTCCAACATTGCTGATGCCGTGCTTTATGCTCTACGCACTCCACCTAACGTACAGGTAAGGGAATGACTGAAGCTTTTCTAACTTAAACTATAATACTAATCCTAATTTACCTTACAGATACATGATATTACAATAAAGCCTATGGGTGAGATCTTTTAGGTAATACTGTGAATTTGATTTATGAAATATATATGCCTCTATAACAACTACTCAATGGATTGCTTGCTATGTTTTCTATTTTCTGCACCTCCGTTCTTAAGGAGCATTAACCTCTCGCGCAGCACTTCCTCATTCAATCGATGCATGCAGAGAAACTGATTATTGAGAAATAGAACTGGTATATCATGACGAAATAGTCGCAAGTAGCGCACATTCTCCTTGCGGTCAATAAACACTTTTTTGAGCTCAAATTCGCCAGCAAAGTTTTGCTCCAATTGCGCCACGAGATCATCACAAAGTGGACACGGTTCCTTCGTGTACAGCGTGAGTTGCGGCAAGCTCTCGGGCTTTGGAGTGCTTAAAGAAAGGATTGTAAGAAAGTTAACTGATAAAAGGAACACAAGGACCTACAGTTTCTCTAACACCATTAGAAGACATTCCCCATTGGCAGCCTCCATTACAACACAGCCTAAACTCCCAGCAGGCAAAGAATGTACAGTGTGTGTCAATAAATGGCTTGCAGTCATTTGTTTTACATCATGAGTGTGGATATCCTTCGAGTTAAGATCGACCAACATGCTCAGGTTATCATGCTGCTGTTGAGGCATTACGAGTTCCCAGGAGTGCACATCATTAAGTTGAATAGGCTGACTGTTGCTTAGTCGAAATATCGCCTGTATATTATCCTGTTCTATGAAGAATTCGCGTACCAAAGCCAAGGGCTGTAGTTGCAAGCGCTCTGCCATTTGAGCTGTAGTCAATACAATCCCTGCTGCGCCTGGAAAAGATTTTTCGACGTTATCCGCTGCAACTTTTGAATTTTTCATGGGAACAGCAGCGGTCATAAGTTCACTGGCCAAAATGTTCTCTCCAGTGGGTTTTATATTGGCGCGAGTGTCCCCCAAGATGATCCACTCTTCCTCATCTCGTTGCAAGCATTCCAAAGACATTTGCAAGCCACTCACCGAGCACGCTTCGTCTTTGATAACGTGTGTTTGGCAGCTTTTAAGTCCTAGGTTTTTGGCAATGCTGTTGAGCGTATCGTTGGTGGCCAGGTCACTGGAGGAGCAGACAATAAGCTTCTTGAACTCATCTCGTGGTACTGCAGTCCGTTTGACCAGCTCATCGATGACCATGCCAGTCAATCGATGCTCCTCATTTGGATGTTGTAAAGTGTTGGGAGTACGGACAGCTGCAGCTATAACTACAGCCTTTGGATTTAGTTTAAAACTGTAGTGGCGCACTAATTGCAATGAGCTAAGAATTTTTCCATTAGTTTTCAAATAACACATTTAATGTTTATGCAACAGACCTTTTTGGGCAGCGAGAGCAGAACATTGTTGTCATTTGCGCGCACAATTGTGATCGATTTTATTGTTTATGTTGTTATTTTAAATTTTCGATTTCGATAACACAAACATCTGTCACAGTTACAAATCGTGATGTAATTAAACAGCTGAAGCCATGAGAGAGAGACTCTTTAGTTGGAATGTCTAAACAATTTCAATTTGCTGAGATAGTAGACTTTGACTTTAAAAAATATTTAACCAAAGTAATTAAAATTTTATTTCTTGGCTGCGAGATGCCGAAAAAAAATTTAAACGATGGCATGCTGTTCGTTTGGCCTTTGCCAAAGTTTAGAGTCTTCAACCACCTGTATATAATTATGCTATGCTCGAACAGCTGTCACAGCTAGTGATGAGCCAGTGAGGTGAACAGCTGTTTTGCTCTACAATAACAAAAAGAGTTAGCGGAGAAAGTTATTTTCAATTTATAACGTTAAATTAAGCAACAACAGCAATAAACAAAGTCTGCGGCAAACCAGTTATTACGCATTACTCGATACATAAATTGAACATTATCAAATTACAAACAGTTGCAGTTCAACGAAACTAGGCTACGGTTACGGTATTTCGAAAACTCAAATGGAATTGACCTTCAAAAAAGCCCGATTGGTTTGTAATGCAAACGCAGCTGCTGGCGAAGATTGCGACAACTTAAGCGACAATGATAGCGATATATCTGAAAATGATTTTGGATGGTGGGCGCTACCTGAGCCTGCCCTATTACATATCTTTGCCCGCTTAAATGTTTATGATCTACTTCAGGCAGGCTTGTGCTGCCGACGTTGGAATTCCATATCCAATGATGATTTGCTGTGGCGTCAAAAGTTTCAGGAAAACTTTCGAGCCTCTCCAAGCATACCGTTAAAGCCAGGTGCTGTCAGCTGGCGTGCCGAGTATCAACGTCTCAGCACCCATATTCCATTTGTGCAAGCCCAACGTCTTGAGCCAACCAGCGAGCAGAATCATGGACATACCCACCAGGTGCTCCATGTGAGCTTCGCTCACAATGGTGAAATGTTTGCTACCTGCTCAAAAGATGGCTATGTGATCATATGGAACGCACAACACCCATGTACAGGTGAGGGAGTATGATTTATTGATATTTTATTTATGTGTTTATCTTCCAACTAAAAGCAGTCGAAACAATTTTTTACTTCCCTTATTTTAAATCAAAAAGTTTGATTTAGTCATAAATGAAAATTAAGGAAGAACAAAACTTTCGCTTTTCATACTAAAAAACCACTGTATTATTACGAAAAGAATTGATCAAGCATCTAAACCGAATTTATCACTTTTATATCTAGTTTTCCAAGTGTGCATTTAGTTGAGGGCAATTAAAATATATTGTTTTTGAATTTTTTTTAACTTTCCGGATTTTCAGACTTTTTGGTAATACTGTTTTTATGATAGGAGTGAAATTAGTAAAGAAATATAAGCAATCTTAACTAAATGTAATTTTATATCTTACTTTGGTTTCACAAAATTTTCCTTAATACCCTTAATACGTACGCTCTCGACCACGTAATCTTTGTAATCTTAAACCTTAGTTGGAAGTTAAAAAAAATATCCAAGCCTTTTGAAAAAACAAGTACAAAAAGAATCCATTACAATATTTCAAATCTCATATCTTTTAGAAAAGTATGCGCACAACATGAAACAGTTTAGCTGGAAGTATACACAGTATTCCCAGTTTAATCAAAGCGACACACTTCTCTTAGTGTCCGGCGTGCATTTTGGATCGCCACAGAGCACATCCGGTGAGATTGCCGTGTTTTATCTGGGTGCCACGGAATCTCATTTACGCTGTAGGGTCGTTAATCGACCGTACGATATCTTTGGCACTTGGTTCAGTGATCAGTATCTTTTATCGGGCGATCTTCACTGGCTGGCACATTTGGTCAGCACCTCGGTTCTTTGGCTGAATAAGGCGAATCAGGAAATTGACTCGGAGCATGTGCCCATCATGAGTCAGCTGTATAAGTTCTACAATCGTAATGCCAGTTCTGTCAGGGCCATAATGGTGGCTAGATGTCCTTGGTTAGATGACTCCAATGACCCATTGGCGAAGGTACAGCCTGATGAGTCAAGTTCTGTATCCACGAATTGCAGTGAGGAGCCCTCAACCTCCGCTTCTCTTGCCAGTGGCAATCCTTTGTCTCATGCAGCTAGTCTGAGACGCACTCGAAGTGCCACTCCAGAGGATAATTATTTGCCCGACATTAGCGAGCACAGCCAAGTGCGTAGATCGAGAGCAAGACCTGGACATAGTTCTGATGCGACTATACACTATCTAGAAGAGTACAGAAAAGCGGCTGCAGCCGCATCGGATGCTGGTTTGGATGAAGATGAGGACACAGAAGAGGATTACGAGACGTTTATGGATGTCCACGATGAATATGATGAAATGGAGAACAGTGTACCCAAGTATCTTATCTTTTCGACTGGCTCGAAAACATTTACGCCCCATCAAATTGGATTCAAGCGTATTCGCAACGTGTACTTCCCAAAAAAATTGGACCCTGGTCCAACGCTCAAGGAGCGCATTGCAGCCAAGAGGGCGGCTGAGCAACAACAGCAGCAGACGCCTCGAAATGATCCCGATTGGTGGGACTATGATTCCGTAAAGGATCGGTTTGATCAAGTGGACAAAGTCATTGACCTACATGGTCACATTATTGGCATGTCCTTAAGTCCAGATCATCGTTATCTCTACGTTAACACGCGACCGTGGCCTAAAAATTACAATATAACAAATCCCCTTGAACCACCGCCAATAGCCCAAGAGATTGACATACATGTAATTGATCTGATGACATTGAAACGGGTGGGAAACATGTTACGGGCCCACAAGGCTTATACGCCAAGCACAGAATGCTTCTTCATATTCTTGGATGTCTGTGAGGAGTACGTGGCCAGTGGAGCCGAGGATCAACATGCATACTTATGGGATCGCTACTATGGCATTAGTTTGGCAAAGTTTAAGCATTCAGATGTGGTTAACAGCGTAGCCTTCAACCCGCGTGACTCTCAGATGCTGGTGACCACAAGCGATGACTACACCATCAAGGCAAGTTATACGACTACATTTTATTATCTTACATCTTATCTGAATTGAGTAACTATTTATTTATTAAGGTGTGGCGTTCTCGTGCCCAAGCAAAGTCATATGATATCCCCATCAATGTCAGCGAATCTTTTGAGTTGAAGCCCAAAAATTGAGACAACTTTGGGTATCTGCTATCACCAGTTTACATTAACATTTTAAAAATTCATATACAAAAACTGCTCATTTTGGTGTTAGCTTTTATTATAGATGAGGATTGTTTCGTGTTGTTAACGTTCAAATAAATGTAAAATATTTTCGTCCTATTGAATTAGTTTTTATAGCGATGGTTTCACGGTGGCTTCAAAATCTGGTGGAGCCTGACTTGGCTCTGCTTGCGCCTCTGTGGACGTAGAAGGATCATCGGCATCTCTAGGCAAGGCACTTGATTCACGGTTTGAAGGTTTCTTATTCTTTTTACGCTTTTCGGGATGTCCAAAGCAATGCTCACATTCGTCATCATCTTCCGAAGAGCTTTCACCGAAAGCCAAGGGTTTCTTATATATGCAACAACCTGAAATAAAACAATTCTGTGAAATGAGATCCAATTATTGTTACACACAAGCTTACATTTGGATTTCAATCGATTCATATGCTCATTGTCAACTACTCCTTCATGGAAGACAACCCGGCGATCATCTCGAGGCTGTTCAAGGCGTAACTGTAATGTGGGTGTACTTTCGGTAGTTTCGGTGCTTTGAGCACCATCAATTTCTTCCCTAGTTTGGGTTGTCTCCGTATCATTGCATCTCTGTCGTTGTGCCATTTTTATTATCAATTAATAAACAAACAAAAACAGGTGACAACAAGAAGTCAACTGCAGCTTTGCCGAACTTTCCAGCTCCTGTGTTTATCGATAACAATGACTTCGATATCTTAAATGACGCACAAATGCCAATGCGCAAAAAATGTGGCAACTCTGCACGCATACGTCAAATCACAGCTGTCAGTCGAATCGTACCGAAAATGGCTGCACTTGTGCGATTTAATTTGTTAACAAAACCGCAAATAGGTAAATAAACGCAAGCTTTTTAGTTAATAACTAACGTGTATATGTGTAAATGTCTACAATGCTGGTTGGTATATAGTAGACATTAAATGCAGGGCACAGTCAGCACGCAAATTCAAATTTTAGTTGCAAACAAATTATGTAATTTTTGCGCACATCAAAACAAAAGTGCAGCAAACGTTCTGCGCATTTCGATTGATTTTAATTTGTACACATTACATGCTTTCAGTTGCGGCACTACCGACCAGTGTGCAGCTCCGACTACAGAGCACGCAGGCTCCTCCACCAGGCACGCCGCCACCACAAACGAAAACCAAATTCGGACCTCTTGCTGACGAGGATCGCATCTTTACTAACCTTTATGGTCGACATGATTGGCGCTTGAAAGGAGCACAGAAGCGTGGCGATTGGCACAAGACCAAGGAGATTGTTCTTAAGGGCCCCGACTGGATTATTAATGAGATCAAGACCTCGGGCCTACGCGGACGTGGCGGCGCTGGTTTCCCCAGTGGCATGAAATGGTCTTTCATGAACAAGCCAGGAGATGGGCGTCCAAAATATCTGGTTGTAAATGCCGATGAGGGTAAGCTTAGCGCAGTAAAGAGCTGCTCTTCATTTTAAATGTTTTTTGGTATTATAGGTGAACCTGGCACTTGCAAGGATCGTGAGATTATGCGTCACGATCCACATAAGCTTGTTGAGGGCTGTTTGATTGCTGGACGTGCTATGGGCGCTCAGGCTGCATATATCTATATTCGTGGCGAGTTCTATAACGAGGCTTCAACATGCAGCTTGCCATTGCTGAGGCTTACCAAGCTGGTTTAATTGGCAAGGACGCTTGCGGCACTGGCTATGATTTTGATATTTTCATGCATCGCGGCGCTGGCGCCTATATTTGCGGCGAGGAGACAGCTCTGATTGAGTCGTTGGAGGGTAAACAAGGCAAGCCACGCTTGAAGCCCCCATTCCCTGCAGATGTGGGTCTTTTTGGCTGCCCCACCACAGTGACCAATGTGGAGACCGTTGCAGTAGCACCAACTATTTGCCGTCGTGGTGGTAATTGGTTTGCCAGCTTTGGACGTACGCGTAACTCCGGCACTAAGCTATTTAATATCTCTGGGCATGTAAATACGCCCTGCACTGTGGAGGAGGAGATGTCCATTCCCCTAAAGGAACTAATTGAACGTCACTGCGGCGGCGTCATTGGTGGCTGGGATAATTTGCTGGGCGTCATTCCCGGTGGCTCTTCCACACCCATCATACCAAAGAAGGTGTGTGATGATGTGATTATGGATTTCGATGGCTTGATTGCAGCGCAAACGTCGCTTGGAACAGCAGCCATCATTGTGATGGACAAGTCCACTGATGTGATCAAGGCAATTGCACGATTGATTTCGTTCTATAAGCACGAGAGTTGTGGACAGTGCACACCTTGCCGCGAGGGAATTGGTTGGATGCACAAGATCATGACACGGTAAGTAATTTAAACTGCTCACGGAATATATCAATAATTGCATACAATTATCATTTATTAAAGCTTTGTCCAAGGCGATGCTCAAGCCGCTGAGATCGATATGCTGTGGGAGATTTCAAAACAAATCGAGGGACACACGATTTGCGCATTGGGAGATGGTGCTGCTTGGCCAGTTCAAGGTCTCATTCGTCACTTCAGGCCCGAAATCGAGAAACGAATGCAACAGCATGCGCAGCAAACAAAGCGCGCCAGCAATTAAGATAAAACGTTATAGCTAATTATATTTGATTTCTTCAACTCGTGCGTCGTTTATGCAAATAAAGTGTAAAGTTCTCTAAAATACAAATGACATATCAACATGGATTAATTTAAATTTAGGCCTTGTATGTGCTTGATAACGGCTTGTATATCCTCATTATCAGCCGTTTGATACTTTGGCGGAAAACTGCACAGGCTTAAGGGTCCTCCAATCTGTTGTTCCGCTCCTGGATGATCCACACAACGGGCCGGAATAAATTGATATCTGTGATATCAAAAACACATGAATTGAAAGTAATTGAAACGCTCTTTCTTTTAATAAAATAACTTACTGTTTAGCTGGTTTGCAATCTACCAAAACCAGCATCGCGATGAATAGCATTAAATATTTAAAGATCATTGTTTGCTTGCGTTGCGTTCTACGGCTAGTTATCAACTGTTAGCGGTGCTGTAATCCCGGCTTTAGAATACTTCACAAGCCGGCTCGTTGTATATGCAAATGTTATGCAACAACATCTGGAATTTTTGCTCATATAATTAACTGTTTTATGGCCTTATGAATTATTAATGCAACAAATTCCATTGTCATCCCGATGTCATTATGCCAACGGCAGAAAATACAAACCCACCCGACTTCGATCTTATCGATTGACATTTATCGCTGATCGATAAGCGATCCGTATGAAAACGTCCGTTAAATAGTGGCATATTTATAGTATTTATAGTTTTCTTATTTGTTTTGTTGAAATTTGAGTTGAGTACAAAATTATAATGCTAAATGTAAGTTCAGTTTTCAAGTTAATGTTATGTTAAATAAGGGCTTAAATGTATTTTTCCTGTTGCTTGTTTTGAGAATTGTTAACGAGTAATTTGACAATGTAAATATGTTGTGAACGCAGCTAATAGCGTCAGTCATTTAACAGGTAAATGCTTATCAGACAAAAGTCTTAACACACGCCCAGTTAATAAGTTAACTAAACGTTACCGTTGCTATTTTGTTGTTGTTTGGTATTCAATTCAACTTTAATACTGAAGGTATAAATCGTTAAATACTTGGAAATAACTATTGTAAAACTCAGAGACTATGACAATATTGAAATAAGTACGTTGAAAGTTAGAGGAAAAGGAAATCGATCTACGTGAGTTACATATACCTACAAATACTTTTAGCATTTGAAAATTGAATGGCATTCTATTGCGTATGGATTGAACTGCACAGTGGTTAAATATACAGGTCTTAGGGACTCAAGATTAATGAACGATAAAAAAGTTAGAAAAGGTGTAGAAAGAATGTTTTTCGACACATTTATATACATGATTTTTTTTGTTACATTTTTGTTTTTAGCATTTTTTTTTCTTTTTGATTTGTTTTTTTTTTGTTCTTACATAGGTAGGTTTGTTAAATAGGTATGTATTTGATTTTAGTTTGCTTAATTGTTTTTGGTTTAGTTTTAGATCATGTTTAGTTTGATTTGTTTATAAACTTGGCTTAAAGCGTTTCTTATTGCTTATCTATGAGAAGGAACATAGTACAATATTATTTGTATGTATGTATGTATGTTATTCATTTTTTTTCAGTTTCAGCTTAAAGACTAAACAACATTTCAAACAAGTCACTATATGAGTTCTTAAATGGTTTTCATTTTTGTATTCAGTGTATTTTTGTAGAATGTTTTTATGCGATTTGTTAGTTTGAACTTGAAAGCTTTTGGAGGCCTAACATTGTATTGTAAATAAGCGTTAACAACTATGTAGTATCTATGTAATCTCATTATATGCTTGTCTTTGTGTATATTATGTATTATACATGTGTATGCATGTACTCGCTTGTATATTCATGTATTGTAGTTCGTTTTGCCATCTAATTGCAAAGAGTTTTTTTTTTTTGAGGAAAACATCAAGAAATTTTCTTATAGCGGAAATAGATTTTTGGGGTCGAGGTGTCATAAGTAAAAAATATGTTATATATGTATGTATAGTATATATGTATATCAAGTTTTAGTTTAGTATCACACTAGTAGAGATAATGCGAAGAAGCCTGAGCTCTATACTGCTTCGGTGTTAGCTTTATCAACTTGGGATTGAATGCCCCCAATGCTGCCTCATTTGTCGATGAAGCTGCCGGCGGAACGGTGTGCGAGCGAAAGCGCGTACGCAGGAAATTTTGCATGGAGCGCAGGCGGATAATGGGCGCACAAGGCGATTGTCGTAGCGTGTTATGGTTGAGCGCCCAATAGATGACCGGACTAATGGCCGAATAGAAGTAGCCTGTGGAGAAAATAGACAGAAAACGTAATAGACACATTATTTTCAAAAACGAAACTAACAAAACAGATCAAACTGGAGAGAAACTTCAGGATTACAAAAATTAAAATTCATGATATTTATGGACATCAATTGTAGTTTCGATGTATTCGGAAGTTGAAAAACATAAAAAGTAAAATAAAGCCGATAAATTAGCGTTATATTTTGTACAAGAAATAAATATAATTAATATATACATTATTCCGTTTGTAGCATTAAAAAAGTACTTTAATTTAATTCAATAAATGTTGAGTTTTATTATTCATAGCAACAAATGTTTTGAGATTTGATATTTGATTTTTGTGTCACATTAAACAAGCTTGCTTTGGTTTTTTGGTTGGATTTCGGGTGATTTACTTTTCTGTGGCACGCCTGAGAGAGAATATTTAATTTGAACAGTATTTGAAAAAATAAAACAAATAAAATAAGACACTTAACAAAAAGTGTAACAGTAATGGGCATCAATTTTGTATTGTGTGTATGTAGTCAAATTCATAGAAACACATGCAAAATGTTTTAAGAATATGTTTTGTAAATCTCGAATAACCGGTTCTACTCCTGTTCTTATCTTAATCGATTCTTTGAACTCGAACCAGGCACCTTTCCTTAAAAGAGACTTTATTTTAGAAAAAATACTTACAACAATAATAGAAAAGAAAATTTGAATTAACTTACAATACACAGTTAGATTCTTCAAATAAAACGACAAATGTAATTTGGTTAAGGAAAACATATTAAACAAATAAATTAATTTTGTTGTGTTAAATTAAACTGATACCTGAGCCAAAACATTTGGTTCGTAATCTGCTACGATATATCATTATAAATAAAGAATTTGCTAACTTACCCAATAAGAGACTGAAGTAGACGGAAGATTTGCTGCAGTATTGCTTATAACCCAAATTCTTATAGAATATACAGAAGACATGCGG
Source organism: Drosophila neotestacea (assembly GCA_035044365.1). Classification (NCBI taxonomy): domain Eukaryota; kingdom Metazoa; phylum Arthropoda; class Insecta; order Diptera; family Drosophilidae; genus Drosophila; species Drosophila neotestacea. The sequence continues at coordinate 6,969,876 of JAWNMD010000069.1, forward strand.
CGACCAGCAAACGATGAAGATTAAGGCGGAAGCAATTAACATATTGGCCAGATGACGACGTGAACGCAAAGTCGACGTCTGGGGCAACGGTATACCAGGTGTCGCAGGACCACGCCCAGCACGATGAATGCGCTGCCGTTGCGAATGGGCACGAATCTCCCGCATAGCTCTAAGTAATAAAGAAAATATAAATATTATAAATATACTGTGGATGTACAAATCTAGGTAACACTTATATAGGACCACTTTTTTTTGCACATGGATCCCCAGTTAGAACAAAACTTTAAAAAAAATGTTTATAGAAGAATGTTCTTTAAAATATTTTTAAAACTTTTTGGCTTTGCTCACAAATTTTCTTATTTTTCGCGAATATAACAACTGATTTCAAAAAGCTGAACCCAGTTTTAAATTTAAATCAATTGCTTAAAAGCTTTCTAATTTTGAAATACATATATTAAATTCTAAATTGTTCTACCACAAAAATAATTGTAAAGTGTTTTTTATTCATTGGGCACCAAAAAAGTCAAGTTTGTTGCCTAGCGTAATTGATTAGTCTACCTTGGTGAAATTGGATTGCTGGATCGATAGGAACCCGGCTCCAAGGCTGCGCTGGAGCCTGGAATACATGGCTGTAAATTATGCAATTGTATGTCTCCAGGACTGACGGCAATTTGGCCGCCACCATTTCCATTGGATGTATCATCTGCGGTTGTGGCGCCACCGCATCCCGCCTGCTGTGCATTGGCACATCCAGTGACAATGACCATGTGCGTCTGTCTGCGTAGGATCGGCATTGGCAGCGGTAGTTCTCCGTGTGCCGCTCGTGCTGTCAAGGATAATGCACAGAGCTTGCGACGAACTCCATAGTGATTCAGGAGAACACCCAGACCGGGCAGCACAAATACCGCAATTGTATGAAATATGATGAATGACATGAACATCGCATTGGCGCCCAACTCCGAGGTACAACTGATGCTAACCGGATTCGGTGTTGTGCTTGTGCCAGCTCCTTTTATGATCACTGACTTGGCAATTATCTTATAGGCAAATAGGAAAGGCGTGCTGATAGCTGCTGAGGCAATCCATGAGAGTACGGCCAAGGAAACGTGCAGATAACGACGCTGACGTAACTGTGCCAATCGAGGATGTTTAACGGTGGCATAACGATCCAGCGAGAGCATAAAGAATGAAATCGTACTGGCAGCCACTGGCATCACCTGTGAATTAGAATAATTTTGGTTAAGAAATTTTGTAATTTAAAAGTCATTTTCGTTATTTTATATCCTAGCTATGAAACTTTAAGTACTAGCTAGAAAAATTATATATTTATATGACTAGTCTACTTCACACTGATATTGTTATGTTAAATATGTATTTTTATAAGTTCCGGTTCCGATACGTTCCGAATCAAGTATTTCGGTAAAAGGTTATATTTCGGTGTTACATTTCGGTTCCGGTATCAAATTTTCAAAAAATTTAATATGTTAAAAAATCAAATTTTATTAACAAATATGTATACATTTACAAATATATGTATTTAAGCATGCTAAACCTTACTTATTATTCGAGAAATTTTATTATATCATGCAAAACTAAGTTCGTACAAACGACAAAAGAGTTTGTACTGCATTTAAAAAGGTTAATTTCGGTTAACGGTTGCTATTCCGGTTCCGGTTTTATTCCCTGATTTGAACTCGTATCAAATCTATAATTTAAATTTACTTTTCCTAGCCTGTAGTTAAATAGTAAACGTAAACGTAGAGCAGTAAACAGCTTTCTCGCCCGGGTGCAAATTTTAACGAACACTGATGTATAGTATGTACATACGTATTGTTTAAATTTTTTAACAACATATGTACTTACTTAAAAAAATTTGTTTTTTTTCTATTCTATCTATTTATTTAGATAAGAATTCCTGACTCACCTGCACATAGTGTATAAGCTTGCAGAGTAGAAGGGGTAGAGATCTGGTGCCTCGATTCATGGCCAAGTTGAGGAGCGTTACTGGTGCTGAAATACCCGTTACCAAGAGATCCGCAATGCACACGGCCAAAAGCAATGGATTCCTTAATCGCACCGAAGAGGCCGAGCACAGTGTGAGTACCAACGTTGAGTTGCCCACAACGCCACCAAACACCACAAGACCATAGCTTATGGCCAGCAACAAGATGGTAAATGAAGGAATTGCATGCTCAGAATCCGGACCAGTGTCGATATCATAGGGACTTATTAGCGTATAGTTTCCATAGTTGTCGTAGTCAAAGTCATGGGCCGACTGGCCAACAACATCTCCAATTCCGCCTCCGCCATTGCTGCCGCCATAATAATTGTCCTCAAGGAGCGCGTAATGCAACTCAGTGTTATCGATATTGATGTTATTGATATTGTTATCGACCGTTGGTTGCTGCTGTTGCTGTTGATGGTGTCGTCGGTATGTGTTTTCCCACCATTGCTGCAGGTTATTGCTATTCATCCTTTAATCACACTCGTGTATTACAAATACTTGGCGATGCCGATCGTTGTCGATGCGTTTATCTGGCTGCCTCATTGCATACTAAAGGTGCTAGGTGTTGGTGCTACATGAATGCAAAGAAGAAAATAGTACAAAAACAAAATAAGGTAGGAAGTAACAAAATGCCATCATCATCAGTCTTTCATACCCTGTATCTAATGAGCACAAAGAGTAGTTTAATTATTGAATAGTTAGTTTGATCAAACTTTTTTGTTTATAGCTTCTTTTACTATTCTCTGTTACATATTTTTTAAGGCTCTATATTTTCTATAAGATACAAATTTTTGGATAGATACAACATTAAGAAAACCTCGAAGAAAAAAGGGAAAGTGAAAACTTTACTGATATATTCCATTGGTGATTGTTAAACGGTTTGTCAATATATTTTTCAATTTCCATTAATAACTTCAATTAATGATTCCAACCCTGGTTGATAATTCTATTGAAAGGTAATGAAAATGTACTGTGTACGAGGTGTAACACAGTCGTGACATGAAATATTACATTCATTCTTGTTTTGTTTCAACAAGGACACACAAAGTGACAGCAACATGAACACTCGCACACTCGCACACACACACTCACACACACGCACCCACACACATAGTGACTTATACAAGAGCCTGCCTGACACTGACACTTATGCAAGGCGAACAGAGCGCACTCAGAGATTAGTGCTGCGCTTCCTTCTGCCATGCTCCCATTCCTCTATTTTGCCAAGCCAAATGAATGGCAACCTTGCACTTTGCGCCCTCGACAAACAACCGCAAGGTTTGGCGCCTCCTAGCTCATTCCGGGTGTGGGTATGTGGGAACTAGGGACTTAATTGCGTGGTAAGGCACACCGTTTCTGCCGAGCTTGGCGAAAATTTAAATGATGCAGCATATGCAAAAGCAATAAATGCATGCTAGCTCTGAAGCTATTAAAAACTTTAATTGAAACTGTTATCAAAAGCGAACAAAGAACGGATAACCAAACTCATTAGGCGCGGGATCAAAGCGTCAACGTTAGGGTAACTAAAGAATTGACCACTAATTACAGCACTTGCCATAATGAGAATGTTTACTCATGTGGCTTGAGTCACCCTCCTCTGCTCTGATACAGTAATGAATCAAACAAAAAAAAGAACATTTTAAGGAGATAAAAAGCTAGCACCGAAAGCAAAATCAAGCGCCAACATCTTTCATATTAAGTTTTACAGTCAAAGATATTTAATTATATATTAAAATGTGACTAAATCTAAAATAAAATTAAAAGTATTTCGGAAATATGGTTGAAGTCCTTTATAACTTTTACGATTTGGCAGGTCTTAGCGTTTTTTCACTAAATTGTAAAGCTTCCTTTTTAATTTTGTAGACCAACATTTCTTGGGTTATAATAGGGACTTAGTTCACTAAATTTAGGAAACTTTAATACGAACAAACAGACAAACTGACTTTTTATTAAAAACATGCTATCAAAAGCCCCAACGGCCCGATTCGTTGCAATCTTTAAAAATATACCTATTCCTCTTTACCTCCTACATCTTATAAGCCAGGTGTTGTACCAAAACTTTTATTCTTTCCTTATCGATCGGACTATCATAGCAAAAATTCCATATTTTTTGTCCATAAGGCTAGCCACCTTTTTGCACCTTTCAGGGTGCTTCGTCACTAGCGTGGATTGCCGTCTAAAGTGATGACTGCCCATGTGCCTGCGCGTTTGAGTGTGTATGCATGTGTTCTTTGTATACAAAAGCTTTGGTAGACAGCGGGCTTTGTATGTGTGGTTGACGCTGGCGTTGACGTTGACGTTGGTCTTTGCTTGCGTCAATTTGTGTGTGGTTAGGGCAGAATTCGCTGCTATGTAGTGTGTATCAATTTTGTTGGTGGTGGTCTTTCAGCCGACGCCATTGTTTATTTTAGTGCGTGCTCTGTGTGTGTTTGTGTGTGTGAGAGTGTTGTCAACGTCAATGCTTTTGCCTTTTGCTGTCTTCTTTTTTGAGCTCATTGTGCGGCTGCTGGATGATGTGACTGACGTTTGTCTAATCTGCTTAATTTGCGTTAATTTAATCGTGGCCATAGCGCGCCAGTTTGCATCTCTGAACACATGATGGCAAAGTCCTTTCAACAAAAATCCTGTATGGGAGTTTGCTTGTATGCTTATCCCATCTCAAATAACCTGTTGAAGTTTTCTCATCATAGGCTAGATATAACATAGAATTAATTTCCATGGAATATTTAAATTTTAATGAATAAATGAATTTGAATGAAATCTTTACCTTGAAACTTGAAAATAAATTAATGATATATGTATGTACTCAACATTTTTTTCTAATTCAATATATTAGTAAATTTTATTATAGTGTTGATTGTTTATTGTTCAAAATAAATAAATAAGCTTTATCTAGCTGAAGGCCACGAAGAAGCCATGCTATCATTTAAGTTAGGTTCTTAGTTTATAACGTTAATCTCACTGTCAATAATATTAAATAACAAAAAAAATAAGGTTAACAGTAAATAAAGACAAAATTTCTTTGTCATTAAATAAATCAATATTAATTAAAACTATAACATATATTACATTTTTATTTAATTAAATATATAATTTATTGAATTGTTACATCGATTGTTCAAAGTTGACGATAAATAAATAAATAATTTGTCATTGTTAAGTGTACATCACAAATATTGCAAATACTTTCATTAATGATTGTACAAAATAAATTTTCATTAAGCTAATTGTGTTTTAAAGGACTCAGTTCTATTACGCTTTAGATAAAGTTCGTAAAAAATTCCTGATGATTGTGAAGGAACAATGGCAACTCGATGAAATAAAATGAAATCTATATTAATTTACGTCACTCAAACGTCAGAATCAGGACCCTAAAAAAGGTGACAAAAGCAAAAGCTGCAACAAAGAATGATGGCCAGAAGTGGAGCGAATGAAGATAAAATGAAAGCGTATACGTAATATGAGGACGAGAGAGCAATGGATGGATAGAGATGAATTCGATTGTTGTTATTGCCCCCGAATATGAAAACTGTCAGCCACAGGTGATTTAATAACAAGGCGCGTACGCATACACACAGATGCCGCCAGGATATATACAAATATATACACACACATACACACATACAGACACGCAGAGGATACACACAGATACATAGAAGGAGCAGCAACTTGATGGCGTTCGCTCGCCCGCTGCTTTTGTCTGTTCTTATTGATTTGGTAGCTTACAATTTGAGTGACTGTATATGTGTGAGTGTGTCCAGGCGCCTTTTAGCTTCATCGTGCCTGCCACAATACAATGACAAACAAACAAGTTACCATATATAGCCTCTGTATGCCGTTGTCTTAGCCTCTCAGCCAAAAAAAATAAGAATGAAAATAAAAAAATAAAAGAAACGAAACGAACCTTTTTCGGGAATGGCAACTTGTGCAAAGTTTCTCACCGAACAATGAAAAGTGCGTAGGTTGGGCCACAGCAGAGACAACACCCACCCACACACACACACACACACACACACACACACACAAGCACACACACAGCTAAATACTCATATTAGGCATGTAAAAAACGACGCCATAATTACTGGCCATACAAATGCGTGGCGTGGCAAAATGAAAAGAATAGGACACTGCATAATAATTAGTATAGTATCAGAAGGCGGCAACACCAACACCAACACTAACACTAGCGCATACATACACTCATACGCACACGCGTATTCACACAGAAACACCTACATACATTGCGTATACGTAATAACTTACAGTTTTATTGTTGCGCGCTTCATGTGAAATGAAAAGCTAACGAAATTGTTATTTGCTGTTTGTTGTTGGTTGTAGCGACTGTTTCCTTGTTGTTTACTTTATCGAAGGCACTGTAAATTACAGTTAGAACTATTTTCCGTTTTTCTTTTTCTTTTTTTGTTTAGTTAAGACGTTATTGCAGGCGGGCGCGTATTTGTCGTTGTTGTTTTTTGTTTTTTTTTTTGTTTTTTATATATATCAAATACACTTTTAGCAAATATTTTTCTTAAAAACTTTTTGTTTGAGGATTTGTTTAAAAAATGTTTTTTTGACGAACGGTAAATTAAATGTATTTGTGTGCGTGCGTGCCTGTGTGTGAAGTGTGTGTTAGTGTGTGTGTGTGTTGGGAAAAACTAAAAGAAAACTCAATGTGCAGTGTGCAAAAATTGTTCCTCGATGGCGCACATTACACGAAAGGACTACAGCGGAAGACTGTCCTCTGTGACAGTGAAAATTCTGCTAAAGCCACCAACCAGAGAGCAGAGTTCGGAGTTAAAAGTCATGAGAGAACATCAGAGAGGGAGTGTCGCTAATAGGCACCGAAATAAGAGAGCTTTTGAGAGACATCTTAGAGCTTTTTGCAGGTCGACTAACCGCTTAACTTTCGCTTTCATTCATTTGAAAGGACATCTCTTTGCTATGATAAGAACTAAGTACTACTTGACTCTATTTTTAGAACAAAGAATTATGCTTTTTTAAGGATTTTTTTTTATAATTTTTATGATTTACTATGGCAGGATGTAGACGGCAATAAGAAATGGACAATTATGCACAAACTATTTTGACAAAAGGTGTCTTGTTGTCCAACTCACTTATTTTAAACTTTGAACAATTCAAAAATCATCTAAACTGTTGGTATTAGTATTCATTTGGAACCAAACCACGTGCGAAACGCTTTAAATGTTAGAGGAGAACATACTTATCATTAACTTTGAAGTAAATGAATTATATCAATTTTTATGAAAAGCTAGCAATAATTTAGTCAAAATACTTATGACCCGCTTTAAACTGTCATACTTTAAGTATAAAAGAAAATCCAATCGCATTTAAAATTATACAAAAATCAGATTTCTTTTAAATACCGTTGGACTTTCCCTGCGGTTATAAACTTTTTTCATTATTTGAAGTGAAAAAGAGCTGAATTGAACGACAAGTGACCGATTTATAAAACTATCTTCATATGCACATTTTTGTACTTTCATAAGTTACTGGATTTAGGAAACTGGGTACTGATTTAATATAATTTGTAAAGCAATAGAATAAAATTAGAATCAAGGCTGCAAACCTGATAAATGTTTAGAGAGATTCAGTTCGGGGGCTCGAACCATAAAGTAAGATTAGGGTTCGGTTCGCGGTCCGGGTTAAGGAGCCCCTCTCAGCCTTGCTGAGAATAGAATATTGACTTGTAATACCTTGATGAAAACGTAATTTATTGGAGCCGACGGACTTTGAAGTAAAAGAATTTTCAATCTAAATACTAACATGTTTTCTCTTTATTTAAATATTTTGTTGTATATGATTAAAATGCATTATGTACTTTAATAGTTGCAACTTGTATTGGATTTCATTCCGTTGTATACTTTAATTTTTTTTTTGTATATATTTTTTTATATGTAGACTTATGCGCTTAATTATACATTGTAGTTGTGTGGTTGTTTTTCTTATTGTTGTTCATAATGCTGTCCAAAATTGGATCATGCAATACTGTAAATAAATGGATCTTAACTACACAGCATTTTTAGGAAATTATATTAATATTAAAAAAACTTTAAATGTATTTATTTCTGGAATAGATGTTGGTTTTGGGTAAAAATTTTAAGCCTAATTATGGGCGGCAATAAATTAAGAAAGTGCAAATTTTACAAAATACATTCATAAATAGAAAATAAATTACGAGAACTAATTACCAAAAATAATATGCATCGTAATCGTAATGCTGATATCGATATTTGAGATATAAGTTAGTGGGGTGAGGGTTCAGATTAGTTAAAGTACTTTAAACTTATAGCATAAAATGTTGATGAGTTCTGTTCTTTCGACTTCTTCTTTTAATAAGTAGCAGCAGCGTTTCGTTGATCAGTTCAATTTGTTTTTTCTTTTTGTTTTTAGTATCTATGTATATAGAGCAGTATTATTGTTGGCAGCGGTATACTTAATGTTCTTTTCTTTTCTTTCCTTTTTTTTTTCTTTTTGAGGTGGAAATTATGGTTTCCTAATCCTCAATGGTATATTCGGGCATTTTATCATACTTCTGCTTGGTGGCCTCGTGAGTTGTGTCTACAAGCAAAGCAGTATGGGAATAGCCCATGGTAACCTGAGGTATTTTAATGCCGTCCATCTTGGGCACCTCCTTCGGTACCGTCGACGACTTCTGGAACTCGCCAATGCCCAATTCACCAAATGTGGGTGAAGCGCCCCAGGCAATTAGCGTGTCATCAGCCGAAATCATAATTGAGGTATTGGCACAGCCAATTGATGTTATATTCCAGCCTGTAAAAAGCAGAATACGTTAGACTTAAGAAGGGATTACATCCGGAAAAGTATCTCTACTTGCCTGCCAAATCCTGTACAGGTTTTGGGTACATGTTGGCCTCGCCTGTTTTCTTGTTCTGTCCAAAGAGATAAAGCAGTCCGAGCTCGTTAACAATCAAACTGAATGTTGAACCGCAAAAGACACTGCGTCCGCCACGTCCCTGAGTATCATAGAACTTCATAAGACGCGGAACCATTTCATCTTTTGGCTCGGCATGGCCAAGGCGACCGAAACCGCCAAAGCCCCAGCTGTAAACACGCTTCTTCGAATCAATGGCCACCTGATATTAAATAAAGTAAAAATTGCAGTGAGGAAAATCTCAATTAAAATGAAAGCACTCTTACCGTGTGATTGTTGCCGCAAGCAAAGTCAACAATCTGTACACCATCCACGGGTGTTACATGTCCCTCCTTGCTCTTCTCAATGTAGAGTACAACCTTTTTGGGCGATGTTTCAAAATGGAATGAAAGCTTGTTAGCGTTTACAAAATACTTGGCATCCGTATTGTGACCCAACTGGCCATATTCCGGCAAGCCAAATGTGTGCAAATTCCCCTTGATATCAAGAATGACGGAGAATTCGGCGCCACATCCAATACGGATAATGGGCGGACCGCGATAATTAATCGGAGTGGGTGCATATATATTGGGGTGCGTATTTCCCACACCACATTGACCCGACTTGTTCTCACCACAGGCATACACAGTGCCGGTGTCGGTGAGGAAAAGCGTGTGATGACGCCCAGCGGCTGCTTGAACAATATTGAGTTGCTCCAGTGCAGGAATTAAGGTTGGCTTCTCCACCAGCTTCATATCCTGACTAAGTCCCAACTGTCCACTGGGATTGCGACCAAAGCCAAGTGCCTTGCGATCCATATTGATGAGTATTGTGTGTGCCGCAGTGGGACCACTGGCTACAGAGCGATACTGCAAGATTAATCAAATCAAAATTAGGCACATACAATATATAGTCTGACAAATAGAGGCTTGAATTACCTTCTCCTCCGTAAAGCGATGAAAGCTGTACAAATTGGGACGCACTTTTGTGACATTTTTACGATCACGCTTGCCGGTTAAATCCCAGGTAACCATGCCAGCCAGCAGCAACTGACCCGGTGTCTTTTCCAGCGTGGCCAGCAAATCCTCGGGTAACTTGCTGGGCGGATCTAGACTATCGTGTGGTATAAGCACCTCCATTTGGGCACTTCCCTGCTGCTGTTGTTGGGCAACATCATCGTCAGAATCATCACTGAACTCATCCTCATAGTCCGATTCCTTCTTCTTTGGACGACGCTTGTTGGGACCAGCCCCGTTTCCACCTGCCTTGCGCTTAGCCGACATCTTTCAATTAGCAGCAATGCGTATCTGTCTCTCTATCTTTTTCTCTCTGCAGCTGCTGTAAAGAGACCAAACAACGCTCGTTGAGAACCAAACCAGAATTTGTACGCAACGAACCATAGCCATTGCTTGTAGTGATGTGTGCGTGACACTCACAAATACGATTTACAAAGCTTATAAGTAAATAATGGGTACTCATTTATACTATGCTGATTAAAAAATGTTAATTTCAGTCATAATTGTTCATATATACAATTGATACGCGGGAAACTATTTTAGCAAGTTAACTGTGTTTTTTGCAAACTGTTACAAATAATCGAGAAGCGCCCATCTCTAATCGCAACTCTCACGCGCTCTTCTTGTTTGTGTTCGTGTGTGTGTGTGTATGTGTGGTGGTTTTGCAAGTAGGGAAAAACAAAATGAACGCCAACACAAAGTAAACCCGCTGCGCTGCTGACGCCGACTTCGGTACTTTTACTTTTGCAAAGAAAACAGTAGCAATTTGCACAAAATAAGGACGTAATACACTTTATATAGTAATTAATTGCATGGAGTATAATGCTAGCTATCATAGAACATTATTTTAATTGAACCGCGGCTCAAAAACAATTTGAAATGTTGGCGTCACTTTTTCAAAACAGACAGCAAACAAAGGCAGTGATACAATGAGCGAAATATTTGCGTGAGAAGCAAAAAGCATTGTGTGACAAAAGAATTTGTAGGTACACTGATTTTTATGCAAATATCTTGTTTTTAACTTACATGTCAAGCTTAGCAATTTGTAACTTTTCGTATACCGTTCCTCGATCTGTTCGCAGCAAAAACAACAAAACTAAACCCAGCCAGAATACGAAGTGTGTACACAATCCTCAAATTGAAATTAACTAAGAAAAATACCATGGCTTTCCGATACTTTCCGCAATGAATTATCGATAAAATTAATTTAAGATCTGCGCTAATATACAACTCCATTGAGCGCGTAATTTAAACAAAATTTAAACAATTGAAGATTGAATTTTAAATAACGCCTATGGTTAGTTTAAATTTTCTTAATTGAGTTTAAATTTTCTTATTCAGCTGTTGCCTGCTTACAAATCGTTCGATAAATAAATAAATCTTATCGATATTGGGTGACCATTTAACATCGAATCGAGTGCCAGCACTACCAGATTTGTTATTTGATAACTTCGAAACCTTTTTGTTAAATGAATTAATGGACGACGAGGCTGAAACCACACATTATTACCTGGAATGCGAGGGAGGTGTGGAAGAATGGCATTGGAATGCCAAGAGCACAAAACTTTTGGTCGAACTCTATTCGGAGCGTCGTCACAGATTCCGAGATCCAAAAACTCGCAAACGCGCTCTGTGGACGGAAATTGTTGATGATATGGAACGCGCCGGCTACAAAGGCATCAATGAGGATATTTGTGATCGCAAATGGCGAAACATGAAGAAAACCTATCGCACATGCCGTGAAACACTAAGAAAAAATGGACGTAAACGAGTGGGCTGGGAATATTATGATACATTTGATGATATGTTTCAAAATGAAAGTGTCCCCGCCTCCATAAAGGTGGACAGTGATACTTTAACAGAAGAGCATCAGCCTATTGCCCCGTCCGATAACTGCGCCTCTGTAGAAGTCGACCCCTTACGCGCAGAGCCTGGCAACAGTGGAGATCTGTCTGTGACGCAGGAGCAACAGAGGCAACTCCTGATCCTGGAACGCAGTAGAATTGCTGCCATTCGGGAGCTTAGCAAACGGATTGAAGAGTCCAATGTAATACAACGTGAACGCAACGATCTGTTGCGGGAATATCTGACTCAGTTATAGTAATAACAATAGACACCTTAATTTATAAATAATATAATTGTACTGCATAAGAAACGTTGTTTTGTGTTAGAGTATCCTGTTAGTCTATGTAGTCCGATTTTATCCCAATTTCGTCAGGTTGTATTTTGGTTAAGATAGCTCAAGAAGCAGAAGAGTTTATCATACTTTAGGTTGATTTATAACTAATCGATTTTATGGCATGATATATGTTGACCGAGTATTTTGTTGGAAAACTGACTACTTCTCACATAACAAAATAAATCAGACATTCTTAACTGTCCGGCTTGTTAAGGTTGTACTGCAATACATTTCTACTGCATATAAAACGCTGTATTGTTTTAGTGTTTACTGATTATTTTTTTGTAAACAGATCGTATATTTAATCAAACATAAATATAATTTAAATGTAAACTTCCTTTAGCACAAAATGGATGATAATACATAGTCGAGACCCGTTTTTTGCAAGTCGCTGTCAATTTATTCTGCAAACAGGATTAAAACTGTATTAGAGGTTGTTTTCGACTCTGGCGATACGCAACGATATCTGGCATGACAACATCTCGAAAGTGTTCGTGATTCCTCTTGAATTCCTCAATGGCTTTGGCAAGGCGACGTTGTTGTTCCATGCGATCAATGTGGATGTTGTTGTTGCCGTTGTTTGATAATACTGTAGATCTGGCAGGCACTACGGGATGATCATTATAGAAGACACTTGGAGATGGCTCAATCACTTTTCGGCGCATTGCTTTCGGTGTAGTTTGTGGACTGCCGTTGCCATTATCTGCAACAGGCAAATTCTTATAACCTTGCGTTGGAAATAAGCAACAAATTTTTGTAATTAATTCAGAAAACGGCATCTCGATGCAAAGAGAACAAAAGCAACTGCGATAAGCTCGAACAATCGATTTAAGCATGGTGCAAACTGTTCGCTTATCTCTTTTGTGCATTCTCCTTATACATTCCGTTGCACCGTTTAAATAACGGTAACCCTAAGGTTGAAACTTTGAAGAAAACAGCTGACGAGTGACTCGACTTGGTGACGTCATGCCAGCTCACTTACCCAAGCGCTGTTGTTCCTGTTGTGCTTTAGCATTACTTGAACCAAAGTAGCCGGGTATAAAGGGCATAGGTGACATGACTACACCACCACGAAGGCTAACACCACTAGGTACACCTGGTGGGGCATCAGGTGGCGGTGGTGCCGGGCGATTAAATGGATTTTGACGCCTCGGTGGCGGCTTCGGCTTTCCATTTGCATCCATTTCTGTGTGTGATGTATCGGTCCGATCGCTGCGCATTTCTGCAACAAAATAAATACATAAATTACACATTAATTTATTTAAAAGTAAATATACGCTTATATATAAACCAATAGAAACATAAAAATGCCCGCATAAATCTTCAATCATTAAATACTTCGATTATAATCAACCTAATTATTAGAGTACTTATTTAAGAAGATGAGTGTTGCGTTCGCGGTCCAAGAAATGCCATTGTATGATTATAAAACTTTTTGCCTTCGCTGTTAACCGAAATCATCGCACAGACCAAAACTTAGGAGCTAGACGGCTGTAAATTTTGACAGTAGTTTGGTGTGGTTAGAACTTCTAAAATTGTTCTGTATATTGAAGCAGTTTAGAAATTCACAGCCCTATCCCGAAAGTTCTAATTAAATAAAATGTCTTACTGTTTCTGGAGTCTTCAATCTCTTGCAATTGCCGTTGCAATTCGGATACAATAATTCTCTTGTATTCGTAGCCAGCACATGTCAAGGCCTTCATCCACAACTCCATGCTCTCCTGTGTGTCAGCAGCAAGTATATAGGTGCGATTGCCATTAAATGCTATCTCAAAACAATAATTATCCATGTCCGATTCTAAAGATAACTCTATGGTACATCCTTCGACTATTATCAATCCCAATGGCTCCTTGTCCAATCGCGTTTCAAAGTAGAAGAGTAGATTGCCTTTTAACACAAAATAGCGTCTCTGAAAGGCCTTGTTTATCTCGCCTCGTTTGTTGAGAAAGCCTGTAATCATAATTTGTAATACGCAACTGCAAAGAATTCATATTTGACTTACCTTCCATGTCATAGGGCGGCGTTCTGGCGAAAACGCACAAATTCTTCTCGTTGATTTTCATCTTCGCTCAATCGGGCTACTTACTAATTTAATTAGCTCCGTAAAAACATGAATAACGCGATTTGTTTGCCTAAAATTGGTAATGGGTAAAAAAAAACAAAACGTATGTACTTTCACACATATGTACATAAGTTGCGCTAAACAGCTGTTTTTGACATTAGACAATGCTGCCAACCCATTGCACAGTGGTTGCGCCCATGGGCCAAAATTCAAAAACCAAACCGCCTCTAAAATATGCAAGCTTCTTCATGGCAGACTGGTTTTTTCTGGAAATCTAACGGGACATTTTAAAAATGGAGTGCAGAGCGTGAACACGTGCTCAAGTTTGCAGCGCAGCTGCGCTAAGTTAGCTTTTCGTCAAAACGAAATTGTATTTCAAAGTGGTCACACGTTTGCTATCCGAACTCGATAATTTAAAATGAATTATTATAATTATTATGTTAGTAATTACTTTAATAAATTCATCTTGTGAAATTAATTTGATTGATTTATTATTTGTTGTGTATTTTTGATTGATTATACTTTTTTTGTGCATTGTTTGAACACAAAACTAACCATGCAAAGCATTTGGAAAATTAGTGCTGTCCGTTGTTGTTGTTGTTCCTATTGTTGGTGTTGTTAATGTCACTATAACCGTATATATATGATTATAATGTATTTAACGGAAAAGTAAGCACCGCAGGCAAAAATTTGTTTTGTGTAGTAAGTTTTCCTTAAAATTAGTGATTATACCAAAAAACAACAACAAAAACAATATCAACAACAAAAACAACACCAAAAACCAACAACAACAACATAGCAAGTGCCCAGGGCAAGCCGTTTTAAGTGTGAAAAAAATTAAACTTTAAAATTAATTTAAAAAAAAACTATAAGAGTCCGTCGCAAAATTTGTTCACCATAATTCATGGTAAATCGGGGTCTATTCAGAAAAAAAAATTTAAAAATTTTTGCAGCTCTGGGTTCGTATTTAACAATTACCCGATTATTAAATTACATCCCGATTGTTCCTATGTCAGCTATATGATATAGTTGATTTAGTTATTAACACTAGGGATGAGCAAATACGGTTTTAGCGTCAGATTTCACAACTAGAAATGCTGATATTTTTAATAATATTATCATCACAACAAAATATTTATCGATATATTAATTCGTTTCAACAACCCTGTCCCCAACATATCCTCTAACTGCGGGGCAACAAAACGTAGAAAACATCTCATCAATTTATTAAAATGTCGTATTTACTTGCAGAAATCGCCCTCGAAATGCTGGGCTATAAGTTTTACGATACAAATGGCGTGTTTCACTTAACAAACTTCCAACAACCAATGTCAGCTGTACAAAACGATGTGCACCCGGAAGAGCCGTCATTAGCGGAGTTTATCGATCAGCAATCAAGCTCGGAGACAGAGCAAAATGGGCATACTACGAATATCGCATCATCTTCGTCTGGTACATCAACATCTAGTATGGTTCCTTCAACTAAGTCGGCGATACATGTTGATTTTCGGCGGACTCCCATTCGAGCGTTAGCCAAGATGATGGCGCACGATGGCGACAAAATGATCAATGGGCATGAACTACAACAACCGAAACCATCAAGTAGTTCTGATACGTCTGCCACACTCACTGTCCTTCCAAAGATGTCTACAAAGCCCCGGCGTACTCCAACTAAGGCGCTGGCTAGAATTCTAGAATATGAAAGTTACACCATACGCAGTCAAATATCCCAACGTTTGGAAGCAGCTTTAAAGCGGAAAGTAAAGTCTGAAAAGGAATGCCTCAATGAAGAGAAGAAAAAAATTTTGGAGGATGCTGACAATGTGAAAAAGTTTCGCCTTTTTTTGGAGAACCGTTTGCAAAGTATTGAAACTCGTCCATTTGCAATATATACAAAAACATTTGGAAGTGAATCAGTCCAAGATTAAATATGGTTAATTAGTTTAAGTTTTAAATTAAGAGTTTATAAATTAAGATATAAAATACAAGTTGTGTAAAACTGATGGTTATGGTTTTTATTTTAAACCAAACAGCTGATGCTTTTCGATAACACTTTGTACTTAATTAGAGTTGTTTTTTGTTAGCGTATCTTAACTTATCGCATTATAATCGAAACAGAATCGATAATAGAACTAAGCCCCTATCCCCAATATATTCACTTTTAACGAATATAATGGGTGAAATAGGGGCTTAGTTCTATTATCGATTCTGTTTCGATTATAATGCGATAAGTTAAGATACGCTAACAAAAAACAACTCTAATTAAGTACAAAGTGTTATCGAAAAGCATCAGCTGTTTGGTTTAAAATAAAAACCATAACCATCAGTTTTACACAACTTGTATTTTATATCTTAATTTATAAACTCTTAATTTAAAACTTAAACTAATTAACCATATTTAATCTTGGACTGATTCACTTCCAAATGTTTTTGTATATGTTGCAAATAGCGAATTTCCAATACTTGCAAACAAAAAAGGCGAAAACCATTGTCAGCATCTCAAAATTTTTCTTCTCTTCATTGAACATTGCTCGGAACTTTTCCGCTGCCGATGCGTATGTGCTCATATTCTAGAATTCTAGCCAACGCCAGGACTGTAGACATCTTTGGAAGAATGATGTGGCAGGTAACAACCAC